>OX439141.1:22680763-24126275 GCA_949318255.1 Pollenia labialis
AACAAATAAGAATAATAACAGATATGACAAGAAAAATAAACAAATTACGAATAAAACCACAAATTGAGTTGCGGTTTTTTTTGTTGAAGAAAAATTAAATGATTATAAAACAATGATAAAAGTATTAGTCGGTCAAACCCAACTATATGATACCCTACACCACAATATTTAAAAACGAATTTTCGAAACTGGTCCCTATTATATTTATTTATTTAATCTAAATATACGTAGAAAAAAAATATGGTTGAAGGTAACCATATTCTAAGAGCAACATACTATGGTTGGATTTTAACAAGGTTTATGTTTGCAAGTTAATATATGATGTTTAAATATGACCATCGTATGGTTTAAATCAACAAAAACTTTCCCGAAATCAACCATAGTACGGTCAAAATTAAACATATTTTGGTTAATATTAACCATAATAATGGCCAAAGCTAACCATAATATGTTCAACATTAATCATAACATGTGCCCATGTTCTCTCATCTAAAAGATGTGAAACAAAATATTCCATCGCTTCTCGAAAAGTCAGAAATAAGTATGTCTTTAACTCATATCGAAGACTATCAAAAGAGATTACGTCGTTACGTTATCAGTTTCATAATATTACTCTCGCAGCCAATATGCAATTGCAGACGTTGAGAGCGCCAGTCACACATATCGTTGACGGCGATCAAAATTTACCAGAATTGAAACATTTTTAAACGACAGTGGCGAAAACACAACCGTCGGCTATACTAAATAGTGTAAAGTGCGATTTTAATGTTTGTTGTTTGCAAACGAGCTTTGAAAACAATCGTATATTTTATAAAAATGTTAAAAGCTAAATAATTAAACAGTAAAAAAATGTGCCAAGATCAAAATTCTTTGTATTTTGAATTTTTAAGTATTGAAATTTTTTCTCGCCCCATTTTTATTCGTGATTTTTTTGACAGTTCAAAGCGGGAACTTTTCTCACAAAAATGTTACAGACACACTTTTTCTGTAAATTGGCGAGGTATTGCCTTAAGTGACAGCTAGTTCTGGCCAACAAAGTTACAGATACAGTTTAGTGAGAAAAACCGCTGTTTGTTTCAATATATGGCATTTTTGTTTCATTTTACACATATCAATCGAAAAGTTTCTCGACGCGAGAGTTACAGAACATGTAATTAATATATAACATATATTAAGAGTTTCCTTTCCTTCAATAAACATTGCAACTTAAAACTAAACACATACAAATTTACTTAATTTAAGAAACTTTATTGTACCACTTTGATAACACAGTTTACCGATCAATTGACACAGTTTCATCCAGGATATACACCAGTAAAGGAAAATTCAGTACTATGGTACTTTTTTCAGTACTCTTTTCTTGCTTTGTTTTGGAAATACTTGTACAGACAAAATTGAAGACGTTTTGAGGAAAAAGAATATTCCTCTGGAATTGCATTGTAATGATGGGGCAATTTAGTGGTGTGCAGGCCAGATTAAAAGAATTGTTACCAAATTTGTTCGTAAATGGCTGTATATGCCACAATTTAAACTTAGCTTCGTCTGCACCTTATTTATGTCTACCTAAAGAAACTGAAAAATTTGTGAAGGAAATAAGTTTTTACTTTTGTAATAACTCAAGGCGAAAAGAACAATTTTCAAGGATATTTTGGAAGACAAGTTCACGTAATTCGAAGGTATGCCCAAACTAGATGGCTTTCGAGACGGGCTGGGGTTGAAAGATTTTTGTAGCAATGAGAACCGCTAACGTTATTTTTAATTTAAATTACTTTGAAAGTGGACATAAAAATGAACGCCTTAAATTTATTAGAACTAAAATTTTAAACGTTGAAACAAAGATGTATTTTTTTATTTTTGTCATACATTTTAAAAATCAATTCCCAATTTTGTGCGTTGGCGGATTTCCCAGAAATAACACATTAAAACAAATGAAGACATGTCGATTTTTTGGAAAAATGTAAGCGAAATTAAGAACGAAATGGACAAACTTATATTTCCTAATATTTCACCTATTGCTATCGGAATATTGTCAATACCGCATTCATCAGCAGCAGTTGAGCGCACGTTTTCAATTCGAAATGATACAAAAACGAAAAAAGAAATCGTTTTCAAGTACAAACTCTTTCAAATTTAATTAAAACTTTATTAAAATCAGCTGATTCTTGTTGCTACAATTAAAATATTACTACTGATCTCATTAAGTAAATTAAACAAAATGACTAATCGTAAAGCTTATTTTTCATGCCAAAACTTCTAATTTTCACTAAATTTATAACCGTTAGGTCGCAAAATCTACACCATTCCGTCGGAAAATCCTTTTTTACAGATCCTTAGGTCGTTTTGTTTTTGAAATTGTATTGGCAATAGAATTTTCATATTTCAAAAACGTACTTATTTAGGTAGCTCAATAATTGTTATACGACTCTTAAGGGCCAAATACACTTGTCAAATGCTTGTCCATTCGGCGAATTCAACGTTTACGTGTGCTGGACGTAATATTCGCCGTCATATTTAAATTTTTTGATTTTTCATCAAGCGTTTTCGGTGTCACACATACAAACACATTTTCACTAATACTACCACGATGCTTGATGAATACTTTGATCAGTGTATTTGGGCCTTTACGCAAAAGTTTTTTCCAAGATTAAAAGACGAGCATGTCAAAAAATGAATAAAACATATTTAGATGTTTTTGTCAGATAATCATCAGAAGATTCTTTTAAGAGTTGTATATTAAACATTATCGTCTAACAAACAGCCTATCAAAAATGAAATTTTTTTTAGTTTCTTAACCAACATCTTTTATAGTTTTTTATTAAAATGAATTAGTATTATGTATTTTTGTTTATTATTTTTAAGTTTGTTTTTCAATAAAATGTACATATGTTTGAAAAAAGTACCAAAACATTGAAAAAAGTACTCCTTTGCTTGGTGGTCAGTGCCATCTCGATTTTTCAATTTTCCATCACTGATCTATACTAAACGATGAGTCAAAAATTAAAATTTCCTTGCAGCGTCATTTTCAGCAGTATTTATACTTCAACTAAAACATCTAGCAACCAAATTGTAATCCGTGTGTGTGTATGGCGGCAGTAGTCGCCACACTTTCTTACCCAGTGCGAATAGCACCGTGGGGTTAGACCGCCATGGCGGGTACTTACGGTAATCCCATCCGACTTATGCCCCTTTTCCCTGTAGTAAAGGCTTTAAGAAATGATAATTTGTACGAGGAGTAGTTGCCAAAATGAATGTTAGGAACTCAAAAAAATTTTAAAATTTCGCAATGAATTAACTCCCAACAAATGTCATATATGCGAACACATACATGCATACTAATAGAAGGGCTTGTATGGACTTAATCGGCTAAACGTATACTTTAATACTTTCTATCAACATATTTCTTTCCTTTAAATGTTTAATGTTAGTTTAAGAAGTCCTCATAAGTTATAAGTTGCCCCAATAAACGATGAACTTTTATCCCACACTAGTTAAACAGTTAGTTTTAAAATTTATGTCTATCAAACTAACACTATTCTTTGCAAGGAAACTAAAATAGTAGTGTATGAAAAAACAACAAAATCAGCTAACTGGAACGCCTACAATAAACCACAAAGCGCCATTATTAACACATCATAACTCGAGGGCATAAAGTGACCTCACTTTGGATATGGCTGTGGACGTGGTGGAGGAGTAAGCGAGAGTCTCGTTTTAGTCGTTGATTGCTAAAGCATGAGGCTGTTGATTACAATGATGGCTATGATGAAGACGGCAAGGAGTGATGATGATGACGATGATCGCTTGCATGCAAAAAGCCATAAAACAGCTGCCATCAATCAACAAGATGCGAAAGAGATGTTCTTCCAACAACGTTGAGCTTTTCAAAATGCAATAAATGGATGTTTTGTATGATGAGGTTGGTGTGTATGTTCATATATATTTTTGTGAATGAAAAAAGATTAAAAAACCATAAACCATCCAGGATTTCAAAGGCAAGTTACGAATATTCTATGTCTGTTTGTCCGTCCGTCCATCCTTCGTTCTTGTGTCTGATGCTTGAATTTTGAGAAGCTGTTGTTTAAATCGGTTTGTTGGCTTTTCTTCTTTTTTTTTTTGGCTGTTGCCAAATGACTGACAGTATGGACTGCCATGACTTTTAGCGATTATTTATTCATAACACGAGGTCTAAAGTGATTTTAAATGAGACTACAATGACTACCTTCCACAGCAATTTTAATGGGTGCCAAAGATGATGATGTTACTGGCTGGTAATGCTGCTGCCGATGTTGATGATGATGAAAGAGGAGGTGGTTTCATCAACAGCCATTAAAAGCCTTAATAAAAAACATATTCAAAAACAATTTTATGCAAAATTATTATATATTTTTTAAAGATTTTTCTTATTTTTTTCACATTTGAAGCTGCAGCATATTGTTGCACAAAAAGATTAAGCAAAAAATTGTTCAAACAAACCAACCATGTGGCGCCTTCTTCTGGGCAACTCATACCCGTCCCTGTTTAAATGGCCGTTACTGACGGTGATTTAAATTAAGAAATCACTGTCAAAAAATCTGTTAAATTTTGCATTTGAGGCGCGTTTAATAAATTTAACGTGGGTTTCCTTTTTTCCACTTGGATACTGAAGTTGTTTGCATCACAGACATCTTCCTGTTGATAAAAAAAAGCAAAAAAAAAACAAAAACAACAACTGCAAACAATCAAACGAAGCGCATCCAGCCGGACTTCACGAATCATCAACGTACCAAAACTAAAAAATACAAAGACTTGATGTTATTTGGAAGCCGTTGTTGATTATTTTATATTAAAAATATGTTGTTATTGTTGTTGCAGCTTTCATCCATACAACAAAGAAAATAAAAACTTTCGCACAACAAAAACGACAACATTCACAATTTACTTCAAAACGACATCATGCAATGTTGAGTTGGTGTGTCTTTCGAAATTATTTTTAACATGATTTTAGTGAACAGAGGTTTTTAAATGCAGTATTAAAACTTAAAAAGGCGCAAATCTTTTCACTCTTGTTCCTTTTTGTTATCTACCAGGACTTGTGTTGAACTGAAATGTTTTAACTTAAAATACATATTTGCTTTCAACATCACTCGGCTAGTTCTGTTTCAACGTCTCCAACATCTGTAGAATGTGTATCGGAAGAGATTTTGTTTTGTATATTTTGACCCAGAAAAAAAATATATTTTCATTGTATCTTTTTTTTTAATCCAGAACTGAACAAAAAATCTTCAGAGGTAAGATTTACATTATAGAACCCCGGAATCCTGATAAAAAAAATCTCAACGTCAAACCAATAGAGCACACTTTATTGTGCCGTTTATGTGTGCTTGACGGTAAAATCTAAATTGTTTGATTTTCTATCCAAAAAAGTCGGTGTCAAACAAACAAACAAATTTTATCGATGCGTATCAAATTCGGAGAATTTTCCATCTACCGTTCTTTAGATATGAATAATTATATTTTGTGCCACTCCCACTTTTACGATTCCACCCACATTTTATCGGATTTTTTGCATTTATAAAACATTGCTAGTTGAACAATGTTTCTTCTTCGGGTACGCTGAATCCAGTGGCGCTTGCCGTTTTTTTAGGTTAGCTCTGGTTTTCGAGATATACCGTTATTTCGTAAATGGAGGAGGTTGCACAACATATCGCACCCTAAATACTAAAGGGTATTAACTCAAAACTTTAAAATTTTCAGTAGAAGCAAGACAATTTTTAATTTTATATTACAGGCATATGAAAAAGGATTTTTAAACCAAACTTTTCATTACCAAAAAGTAGACAAAATAGCATGATAGTTTTACAGCGGGTAGATATACATATTATGTGTCGATTTCTTCCAAAATGTGATAAAATAAAAATTTTGAGTTAATACCCTTTAGTATTTAGGGTGCGATATGTTCGCTTTACTCAAAAACGCTTTAGCTTATTGAAAAAACTAAAAAAATTCCGCAATAAAATTTCCTTTAGGAAAAGAAAAACTATTTTCTAATATGCGCAGTCGTTTTAGAAACATGATATTTTTTTTTGGAAAAAAACAATTTTTTTTATCAAAATTTCCAAATTTTTATTTATTAAAAATTCATAAGAAATTGGAAAATGCTTGCCCCCTATCAGCACTGCTAAGGGGGGCTCGCATACAAATATTGCGTTTTATGAAATTCTTAAATTAATTAAATTGTTTCGACTTTTGTGAATACATAATTTCCAAATTTGTTAACAGATTTTAGTCATTTATGGCTTGCAGCTTCGTTTTTTATTTGTCTGCAAACTAGAAGCCTAGCTGCATTTCCCAATTTTTTTTTTGAATTTTCAACAAAAAAAATAATTTTTTTTTCCAAAAAAAAAATTTTATGTTTCTAAAACGACATTTTTCAATAAGCTAAAGCGTTTTTGAGTTACGCAAACATATGCTGTGCAACCTCCTTCATTTTCGAAATAACGGTATATCTCGAAAACCAGAGCTAACATAAAAAACGGCTAGCGCCACTGGATTGAGCGTACCCGAATCAGGTTAAAACGCCCAGTGCCCAACATGTCTAAAAAAGTGCCAATTTCGAACACAGTGTAACCAAGATGCTTGTACACAGTTTGGAAGCCTTTGTTCTTGCAGTTCATAAACAAACATCTATAATGTCTTTGTATGGGAAGTGTCACGCCCACTTCTCCAAACCCTCCCACATAATATCGGATATTGTTTCTTGATAACCAAAATGCTTGTTCCCAATTAAAAACCTTTGGCCTATGCCGTTCTCAAAATATACAGAAAAATAAAATAAAAAACAAGTAAGAAAGTATAGTCGGTCAAGCCCGACCATATGATACCCTACACCACAGTATTTAAGAACACATAATGCATATGTGTCCATATAAATATGGATTTATCTATGTTTATAAAGTTCATTAAAATCGGTTTGAAAGTTTTTAAGAGGCTGAAATTGCCCCCTGCCTCCCCTTGTGGTCCTATTTTTGAAAAACTGCATAGCTAATGTGTCCATATCGATATGGTTTTATCTATGTTTTAAATTTTATTAAAATCGGTTTGATTGTTTCTGAGAGGAAGAAATTTCCCTTTATCTTCCCTCGTGGTCCTTGGTCATTGTGCCAAGAAGAACCTATATCCCAAATTTTATTAAAATATCTACAAAATTGCGACCTGTACTTTGCGCACAAGGTTACATGGACAGCCAGCCAGCCAGCCAGCCGGACGGACATCGTCAGAAAATGATTCTGAGTCGATCGGAATACTTTAAGGTGGGTCTAGGACAGGGGTGCTCAAAAATGTTTTGCATATGTTGTCGTGCTTTTGCATATGTCATTCGAGAGAACTTTAAATTACAGAGATACGCAAAACTAAACGCACAAAATTTATTTAAATTTAATAGAAAGAAATTGTTTTGGCTGTAAAACATTTATAATAATACAATCCAAACTAAATTTTCTATTTATTAAATTGACTTTTAAAATTTTAATATTTAAACATTTTTAAAAAACAGTAAGAATTGTAAATTTTCCAATATTACTTTTAAAAAAATTCAGTGTGAACTGCGAGCATGTTTGGAAATTAAAAGTAAGAAATTTATCTAAAAAAAACTTCACTAAAATCTTCTACATTTATGCTTTTATGACAGTTTCGTAAAAGCATAAAAATATTTTTTTTAATATATTACTTATCTTACACACTGTATTTGAAACATGATCAACACAGCTTCCGTACATGTGCAACTCAATTAATGAGAGTTAAAAACAAAGGGGTGGGGCTTCTAAACAATTGTTTGCTTGAATGAGCATCACTGGTCTAGGACCAATATTTTAAGGCGTTTCACACATTAACACAATGCATAATACCTTCTCCACTATTGTGGTGTGGGTATAATAACAACAAGGGCTTTATGGGTAAAATTAATGGGAATTCTAGTTTTTTGCTCATATCTCTGTCGTTTATGGACCGATCCGACTGAATTTCAATAGCAAACTTTGACGGAGTGCCTGCTGAAAAAAACCTTAATAGTATATAGTATTAAGGTTAAATTTAGATTCCCTGAAAACTGCGTTTATTTTAACTACTTTAAGCTACTGCAATGCTCTATTAAAAATTTAGCATAAATATCAAATTAATTTTCTAAAAAACCCCCCAAAAAAAAGCATAAAAATAAAATATAACAAGAAACCAACCAATTTTGCTTAAGGCAATTTACTAAGATTAGAGGCATCCAACTCGCTATCAAATATGATAACACCCATACGGGTATAAATCACATGTCAACATGACAGAAAATACATTTATTAATACTTCAATTTCAACATACATACATGCACACATCCAAACAAATGCGTCTATATTCATAAATAAATATGGATTCAAGACAAAAAGAAGAATTTGAAAAAAGTGGTAAAACCTCCTTTTTGGCCAATAAAGTAAAAATACGAATATTTATATGAATTTCTGAAGATGTGCACAAACCAATGACGGGCTTGAGCTTAGATTTATGACGATAATAATTATAAATTTGTTAATTGATTTATTGTATGAATATAAACACCTTCCTTAAAAATATGTACTTTGTATACAGCAGAGCTGAGTATTCGAATAAAAAATTTAAACAACAAAAAAATTTTTAACTTAAGAGAAATATAAGGCTGATTGTGAAATACCCTATAGCGTAAAATTAACACAGCTGCATGTATGCTTAGGTACTACACTGATAGAAAATTTCATCATCATATTTATGATGCCCTAACATCAGAATTGTGACATAAATGTTACTGAAAATGGCATGAATGATGCAAAAAGTGGCATCAATCCAATGACTAACGTCTTCGTACAATTTTGTCATTTTTTACGTTTCATCTATTTTATGACTTTAGTGACATCAATTCGATGCCACCTTTTGTATATTATTAACATTATTTTTATGACTACAATGACAAACTGTCATTTAATTGATGCTAATGTGTCCTTTCTCCGATGTTACTTCGTCATTGCACTGATGACATGTTCGTCATTACTGTGATGCCGATGTGTCATCCCATTGATGACATAACTTTATTTTGACCCTGATGAAACTTTGGCCAAGTGATGTTAAGGTTGACATAACAATGAGGAAAAGTGTCATGGGGTCAAAAACGAAGTTACTTGTCATAGTACTGATGTCAAAATACATCAGCGCTATGACGCCTTATCTATCAGTGTACGGTATCCATTATCGTTAATCGGTTAACCGATTAATTAATATCCGATTAACTGAACGGTTAATTTAAAATTGGTTTTTTCGATTAACGATTAAACCGGTTAATTTCAGTCGATTAACCGATTTAACAAAATTTTGAATTTTTTGTAGTATTAAACCATATTTTTTGGTATTTTTAGTTATGGATGAGTTCCAAAACGTGAGTTGCAAAGCAACTCTCTTATTTAAATGCATTCTACAATGCAACCATGTAGCATTTTGCAATGTTATCTGTACCAAAGTTAACTAAAAAGCTTCCCAAAGTACACTAAAAAAGTTGTGTTTAGAAATATTTTTTCATTTAATATATTTTCATCTAGAAATACATTCATAAAATACAGTACAAAAAACAGAAATTAAGGAATTCGGAAATAAACTTTTTTGCAGCATGTTCGGTGCTGAGCTTTGTCAGGATGAGTTTGATGATGACCTGACAACAGAAGAAACTCTCGATAGTAACACAACAACAGAATTAACCGAAACAACTAGAAGGTTAAGCATTTAAAAAAAATAAAACAGGACTCTAATGGCATAATGGATGATTAAAATTTGAAAAGGAAAATTACGGAGAAATTAGATAATCTGTATTATGGGTTGCTTTCGATAAGTGAAAGAATTGTTTCCAAGTAAAGTTTTATCAAAACTAAAAAGAAGAATTGCTTCAATCATAAACATTTAAATTAATTTATTTTTCTTAAACATTATTTTCTAAGATCTGCTTAAACTATTGAAATGATTAATAAAATTATCCCACAATAAATACAAATTCAGCCCAATTATGAATAAAAAGACCCCAAGATTTTTTTGTTTGATCGTTTTAGTTCAAGAATTGTTATGTTTTTGTTTTTTTTTACTAATTAACTTTAAATAATAAATTAATTTTAATTTTTATTTATTGAAATTACTTAATTAAGAAAACAAAACCTTATTAACCGGTTATCCGATCAATAACAAAATTAACCGATTAAACCAAACCTCGATTAATTAATCGAGCGATTTACCGATTAAAGCAAAAGCCCGATTATTTCCGTAACACTGGGACTGATAGTCCAATTTTTTTCAGAATTTAGAAAATTTCTTGTGAAATCTAATTTCCTAGTGCCTGTTTTTCAAAATAAAATAAAAACTTTCGCTTGGGCATTTATGTATATTTAAACAACAATAAAAAACTCAAATTGTTTTTTTGTTTTCAATAAAAATTTCTAAACGAAAATTAGAATAGAATTATTGTAATAAGTTACAAAATAATGTGTAGTTATCTAAGTTTAAAGGTTTAAAAAGGACTTGCTTGCGTCGTGTCAGTACTAAATGCATTGTCTTTCATACCTAAACACTGCTTACAGCATTACCTTGTACTAATTATGTGTTAACTTTTCACATGCGAGCAGACAACACATTACGCATTTGCACTTTTTTAGTGTGCACATTTTTAACATTTTCAAACAAAATGATGTAAGAGTGCTATATTCGGCTCTGTACAATCTTAAACACCCTTCACCATATTGCGATAAGGTAACAGGTTAAATAAATACCATTCTCAAGATACATGTATATCAATCTATTTATTTTGAACCACGTCCACTTGTTGTGTATGGATAACCAAGATGCTTGTAACTTATTTGCGCTTTACACCATAATGTAAAAAAGTAAACTATACATATAAAATTTTTTTAGAAGCAATTCAAAATACTTCTGGCGTTACGTTACAAAAAGTAGACTTCTCACTGGAAATGCCATTTTTTTCGGAAGATGCCACGCCTTCTTCTCTAATCTCGCTAATTTTTTGAGATGTTTTGTATTGGTAACCCAAATATGTGTTACAAATTTCGACGATTTGTCTTTTACCGATCCTCAGATATAAATAAATCTACTCTGTGCCGCTCCCACTTCTCCACTTTTGACCGCATTTTTTCAGATTTTGGCTCTTGCCGTTCTCAATGTATACAACAAAAAAAAATTAAAGGTCTTAGCAGAAGTTCCTATTTTCCGCATAGCTTGCGCGGGTCCAGTAGTTGGTTTCCGTTGTTTAATCACTGTCTCACACACATTCTATAGATCATGGCCGTCAGCATTATTCCTCAGTCACCCGATTACTGAAGGCAAGAAGTGCAATTAAATGAGCATGTGAAGGCTGCTTTTGTCTCTAAGGATTATTTTAACAAATAATATGAGGCTTAAATTCTCGAATACCGAACATGACAGGGAAGGAGTTCTTTTGATTTGTTTGCCCTAGAAGTTCAATAGCTGTAATTCAAAAGCAAAGAGTAAGATTTATTATCCAATTATATATAAAACAAAATTTAATAGCGATGCAATAGAGAGCTAGAGAGATCTAGTGGTGCTATTATATATACAAACCCATACTAAGAGTTCGTTACTTTTAATCAGGGCTTAAAAAACTGCAGTCGAAACCAAAAACTGTCGAACAAAAAACTAAAATTTGTGTACAACTTTTCGCTTTTTGAGTTGGTTTTACAGCGACTGTTTATTTAATTAATGCATCAGAAGTAAAAGCAACAGTTTTTTTTTATTTTGCCAATGACAATTTAAGAAGTGGAAGAAATGGCAGTTTTCTATTTTTACTGCAGCTTTATAAACGTTGCTTTAAATGAACTATTTGTAGATGGTGTTGACTTTCGTTTTTAGTCTTGAGCTCATCTTTACACTGTAGAGTATCCAACAAATGGACACTGAAGTTTAATTTTTTCAACTCACATACAAAAAATTAAAAAAAAAAATAGCGAAAAAGAACGATTCGTTTTTCTCTCGAGGTAATTTAGAGACCAGTTGATCAGGAATTTATAGAGGTTGATTAGTTTCACTTAAAATTTAAAACCGAAAAAACATGAAAAAATCGAAAATTAAATATAAATGTTTATGCGACCTCTGACAAAGACTGAAGATGTTGTAAATTAAAGAACTTGAAAAATGCTGACCATGATCATCTTGACGATCTTCATCATGTTTTAGAAAAGGACAACAAAACAGTCAGCTCAAATGGAGTTTAGCACATTTGTACAAACATGAATTCGTTTATATAGAAAATTTATAATAAAAATGATAAACTGATGTCCTCCCGGCTGCATTCGCATTTAAAACAGCCAGTTTTGAAAACAACATCAACCTCCACAGTGATTTTTTTTCTTCATTTTTATTTATGAGCATTTCGAATGGAATGAGTATATTAATGGAGTGAATAAGTATGTGATCATTTGCACGTGTGTGTGTACAGAATTCTAAAATTAATTCAACAATTCAAGCCGAGACGTAAATTAATTATTAATCAACGAAACTAAAAGCCAATAAATGACTGAAACCAAAATAAAAGAGAATAAAAAAAATAACTCTGATTGGCAATCATTTAAGCCGGGGAGGGCCATTGGGAAACTACTGCGACCTTGATGCACATTGCCCACATGTGCAAAAAGTAACTCTCCAAAATTGTTCACCAATTAAAGCCATAACCACACATAAAATCAGTTTTAATTAATAATTTTATGTTGTTTTATTAATTTGTTTAATTGTGCAAATTTAATTAATTTTTTAATTAATAACACGAATTTTTTAATTAAAATCAATTTTGATATTTTTCTTTGTAATACGCAAGTGAAAGCTTGTTAAACTTGCTTTGGAACCGAAGCTTTTTAACTTCCACTCTTAAAACAGCTCTGTTTCATAGCAGCAACACATTGTGAAATCCATTGGAAAGTGGAACTTTGTCACTAACACCAGCCCCTTAACTTGTACAGAGCCATAAGATTCTAAGCGCAGTTAAATCTTGTGGTACTAGAAGTATAACTTTCAACTCTAAAGTTTTACGATTGACTTTTGTAAACTGTCCTTTTTCGGGTGGGAAGGAATAAAAGTTATTTGTATAATTTCAAAAATAGAGATACCCTGATTTCCAACGATTAAGTTTCTTAATCGCGGAATACTTCTTTCGAATCCTATAGTCCGGGTTTTGTGAGAAGTGAATTAAGCTTAAACTTAGTTTAACGTAGTCTGAAACTCGGATTTTTCTGGCGAAATGTGATTGATTTTATGATATCATTTTAAGCAACACTAAGCTGTTCCGTCAAAATTGTAAATACTAACTTTAACTTAAACAAATCTGTTTCCAGATTAACTACCCCGCTTGTTTAGCTGAGATTTCAAAAACCCACACAGAAAAAATAGAAAATCGACTTCAATTAAACAATTCGTTAAGACAATTAAATATTCAACTAATTTTGCACCTGCAAAGGAATTGATCATATCAATTAACGGATTTGTATTTTCAAGTCATGGGACACAAATTCAGTCAATTAAAAAATTAATTGCATAAACAAAAAATACACCACATATACACAAACATTTAATTTTATGGGTTTTGATAAAAAAAAATTAATTGCAGCAAACAAAAAATTAATTGAATAATTAATGTACACCAATTAATTATTTAATTGAATAATTTTTTGCAAAAATTTTTTTTCAAAATATGCCCTACAAATTAATAAAATATGCCTTTACCATTAAAAGCAAAACAATTCGACATTCCAAGAGAGTCCATGGCCCAGTCTAAAACACATGGTCGCCATAACACAACTGCTGGATGTTGAGCGTGTGGTGACAGTCGCAAAATTAACTAACAATCAGTTCCGGATCGGTACCCTAAAGCCAATATTACCGACTTTTCTGAAAAATAACATTGCAAGTCAATTTTTACATTTACGGACTTTGAAAAAGCTTACCATATACTAATGGTCCAAGAGCACATTCAAAAGACATCCGTTTGTTCACCATTTGGTTTGGTAGAGTTTTTATTTATACCCTTTGGGCTACGAAATGTCTCGCAGACTGCCAAAAGCTTTAGGATTCTGTGTTAGAGGGCCTTGATTTTGTATATTGCTACACTGACAACATCATTACTATGTCCGAGTCTTCCGATAAACATTAATGTCGTTTACTACAAGTATCTGAGCGCATTCGCCATTATGGTTTAACTATCAACGTTAACAAGTGAGTTTTGGTCAAGTACAGTTCCTTGTTTACAGAATTGAATGACATAAAACCCGAAACCATTTGTGAACTTCGTAGATCCCTTGGTTTTATAACCGGCGATATATTGTTCTTGCAGCACCATTTAAAGCACCATCCAATGATTTTCTAACCAATATGAAGAAACACGTCAAAGAAAAATATCCATTGACGCGTGAGTCTGAAGATGTATTTTCTTCTTGTAAACGCAGTCTTAGTAAAGACAGAATGCTAGTGCACCCGCCTCTAAAGGCAGGCCTTGTTCTTGTTACTGATGCTTCTGAGATAGCAGGACAGCTGGAAGTCCTTGAATAAAAATTTCATAAAACGTGGATATCTCTCGGTTCCTTTTCTCTAAAATTTTCGTCAGCCGAAGTAAATTACAGCACATATGATAGGGAATTGCTTGTGATTTATAACGCCGTGAAATGTGTTCTCTACATCCTTTAAACACGATAATTCGTTAGTAGAACTGATTACCAACTACCATTTTATACATTTCCTAAAAACCGCAGAAAGTTTCGCTTTGACAATTGTGACATTTTCATTTCATTTCACAGTTTACAATTGAAATAGTTTATTTGTCAGGTCCTGAACATACAGTGGCAGATGCAATATCTCGTCTTAATGTAATTTCTATGCCATCGACAATTTCAGTCAGCTCAAGAAGTAGATGAGGAGTTAAAGGCAATAATTCTGTGAAACTTTATGTATCAATGAAAATATACGTCCTTATTGTATACAGATCTTCGCCAACAAATTTTTATAATAATTCACAATCTGTCTTCCCAAAGCGGTACAGTCACTCTTCAACAAATTCGGAAAATGTACAATGTGCAATGAAAAAAGATATCATTAATTGGTCCCAAAATGAGTTGTTCTGGCAAATAGCAAAGATTACAAGGCACAACCAATTACTACCAAATAAAATCGAAAATCCAGACAAACGTTTTGACCATGGCCTTTTCGACATCGTAGCGGGCTACACATACTACCTTGCAATGATGGACCAATTATCGGTGGCCTGAATCTGTTTCAGACCAATTCAATTTGAAAATACAAAATCGAGCAAAGCGTTTAGATTATTCTGGATTATTATGAAAATTTCGGTTAATTTTATCGTCCAAATGTGCGCACAATCGGAAAAATCGTGTAAAAATTTGAGCAAACCGGGTATGTAGGAGATGTGAAAACACCAGTGCATGCTCGTACAGCTCGCACTACAGAAAATATCTTGACCATTCCAAACGTCGTCAATGGTCAGAATGGTGGCAAGAAATGGTAGCAGTGGATGATCAATTTTGGAAGAAAATAATCTTCAGTGATAAGGCACATTTTCACGTCAGTGGATTTGTCAATTAGCAGAATTGCCGCATTTGGGCGAATGATAATCCAAGAGTGATTGTCGAAAAACCAATGCACCCACAAAGAGTGACTGTTTGGTGCGGTTTATGGGCTGGCGGCATCATCGGGTCTTATTTTTTCCAAAATAAGGCCGGTCAGGCAGTAAGTGTGGACAGTGTTCGCTATTATAAGATTATAACTAACTTTTTATGGCCCGAATTGGAAGATGTGGATGTGGACGATATGCGGTTTCAACAGGCCACACAGCTGACGAAACAATGGCTCTTTTGCGCGACAAATTCAATGGCCGTGTTATCTCACGTGGTGGTGATGTCAATTGGCCGCCAATATCATCTGATTTGACACCGTTGGACTTCTTTATTTGGGGTTAATTGAAAGAAAAGGTGTACTTCGATAAGTTAGACACAACTCAAGAGCTAAAGAATGAGATAATTCGGCACATTAACGGAACCATACTTATATTATCATACTTCAAACAAATGACAATAATTTGCTAAATAATTTGTGTTTTATTCAAAATCAACGTCGGATTAGAAGTGTATGTTTTGAAATACTTTTTCCGATCCCGGTAAGATACGTCTCACTGCACTTTAAGGTTTCGTCCGGTTTCTAGAAATTGATAATGCAAGAATCACTTTGCACTAAAAAAAATCTAACTCTCTGAAACCGATTTTAAACATGATCAAGACATTTATGCTGGGAACATACTATGCAACGCATTTACGCAATCTGGCAAATTTCATTCACTCGACACTTCATCAACATCAAATTGCTGTGATATTTTGAGATTGCACTGTCTTTACCCAGCATTACAGGTGTGCCTAATATTGTCCATCAAAGAACTGCATTTTTATATTTAGAAATATAATATAAACGGAAGATAGGCAGGCAACGTCAAGCAACTTCAGTGATTTATTTACAAATCTACCAAAAAAAATAAATAAAATAAAAAACAAAATCAAGTCTCTCTCACTCTTCTACTTCTTCCTCACAGATCATTTCGTACTCAATGGTCACTAAATGAACTAAAATAAAACCCAACGCTTAAAAAAAAACGTATTGCTGATGAACCACCAAAAGCAAGTTGAATGTTTACATCAAAATGCAAGGCCAATGTACAAAAACAAAAAACTTCATGCTAAAGTAATCAAATTTATGCACATGCGCGCGCCCTCAGTCCGATACAGCACAGCCAGCACTCAGCCAAGACAAGTGAACAGATCCTCAATAGGGAAGCTGCTGCAGGGCTCATAAATTGAAGAACGGCATTTTGTATGAAATGAGAGAAAAAAAAACCTACTAAGGTTTATAGGAAGAAACCTCCCAAATGCGTATGAAACGCAAAAAAGCCAAAAAAAAAAAAAAATGATCATCAAAAACTGTTGAACATGCAACCATATTCATGATTAACTTGGCCTTTATGCCAACGAAACAGTCAACAGAATGTGTCTGACAGATTGACGCAATATACGCCGAACAAGAAGAAGAGAGAGCGAAGCAAAAGACAAGACAAGCAAAATTTAAAAATTGTATTGAGTGACTAAACAAAACGATAGTGCCAATTTTAAGCACCCGCAGCCATTTGAAAATTTAAACTTATATTTAACACAACTTATACCACTGCAACCATACATACTCATCATACTGAGCTTTAATAAAAGCAGCAGCAGCAGCAATAACAACAACCTCATCTTCATCACCCAACATGGTGATCATACATACATGTGCAATGGATTTTGCAATCAAATGAGATCAGCATGCGATTCTTCATTTATTTACTCGATATTATGTTGCCAGGAATACATTTATTTTCTGATCATATGATGTGTTTGTCTATATGTCTCTTGTACGCATATAAATCGTTTTGAAATGCCACTTTTGAAATCGGATTTTAAATCATATTCATTTCGTTTTATTCCATAAACAATTGTCTGTCCGGTCATTTGTCTGTCTCCCTAAGGCTGTGTCTACAAATGTGCTCAAATCTTTAGTGAGTACAATAAAAAAGGGTTGCCAAAGTTGCTGTTCGGGAAACAAATGAGGAAAGTCTAAAAACTTAAGCGGATACGCCATTGCTTGATCTTGGCCGCATTCTGTAAGAAATGCATTAAGTACGTACTGCTTGTTAAATACATTTCAATTATTCCTTTCGTTTCTGGCCATGAGTTATTCCAATTTACAGATCAAACTCCCTGGGGGTGTGTAGGGAAACATTTAAAGATTATTCTAGATTTTGGAGCTACATTCTGCGGGAAGAAAAGGTGCAGTCAATACCTGGAATTTGACAGAGTCCAAAATTAAAAAATCTCTTGAGATCACGGCCCCTATGGACACGACCCTAGATTCGATTTTTATATGGCCCCCTCGGATATCATGTGGTGGTTGCGGTTTGGCTAAAAGTCGCGTTAAAATTTCGGCATTATCGACTTTTTCGGATATCCATACTTGCTAAAAATCAGCTGAGGTCAGATAGTTCCATCTGCTAAATAAGGAACGAGTGTTAAATAGTGTCACGCTATACACTCAAATTGCTCTCTGTATAGACTGGTTGTGCCCAAATTCGCATATGTTTGATTGTGTTCTATAAAATTACCAGGGTTTAAAAAACTGCAGTCGAAACCAAAAACTGTCTAACAAAAAACCAAAATTTGGGTACAAGTTTTCGCTTTTTGAGTTGGTTTGAAAGGAACTGTTTACATTTAATGAATCAGAAGTAAAATCAAAAGTTTTTTTTTTTGCCAACGATAAATGAAGAAGTGGAAGAATTGGCAGTTTTACCACTTTGACTGCAGTTTTTTTTGAAACGCTGTTAATAACTTCCTTTAAGACATGGTAAAGGTTCGATCGAACCAAGCACAACTTATTCCTGTTCAATTTAAAGTTAAGAAGAGCGATTTCTTCCATGCTTGAACATAAATTACTCTTTTTAAATTTGCATCTGTTTCATTAAATACGTTTTATGAATTCAATAAGATTTCTGCAAAGAAGAGCAACTTTTAAAATACATAAAGCTTAAAACCAATCTCAAACATGCCGATATATTTTAATATGCAAATTACATCAACTCACTTAATTCGAAAACATACTGTGCGTTTTAATTCCAGAACAATTCCTTTTCGTTGGGATATCTACTTCCTGAAATTAAAATGTCAATCATCAATTTAATTTTTTCCCATTAGTCCTACTGGGACTAAGAACTCGAATATATATATTAATTCCTGATGTTCCTATAGGGAGCATAGAGCCGTAAAATCGAATATGGCAACCCCATATTCTCAATTGCATTCTCACAAAAAAATCCATTTTTTTATAAAAATGATTCACATTTGCAATCATGTCTTAAAAATCTCATATAACAAATCGCATAATTATAAAGCAGTTCGCATTCGTCCATCATTTACCGCCAACTCTGCACTCTTTCCATTTTTTAGCTACGGTTTTTTTTAATTTTTCTACCTCCATTCCATTTTGTTTATTTCGATTTTAATTTTCACAGCTTTTTTTGAAGTTAAATATGGCATTGTGGCTGCTTGCTATTCCCATCTCTTTACATTCTCATTTCATGATGAGTGTTCGAACAGGGTGCTGTAGGAGGCAGGAAGGAAGAACTAGCGGAAAATATTGTTTTGTCTGATGTGAAATATTTACCATTAAATGTAGTTTATTACACAAAATATTTAAGATTGAATCGTATAAATCAAAAATTTGTAGTGTAGTTTTTTTTATTGCTTGAATTTCATCAAGGTACAATGTGAATTGAATCTTTTTTTGTGTTGGATAAAGGCAGTTTTGGACCAATGAATGTCATTTATTTATATAAATTATGTTAAAGAAGGAAATTATTTTTGTTTAAGGTGATTAAGAGACTTTTTTATTAATTGGACTAATGGGAAATTATAAAAATTTTAAAATAAAAAGGGTTTTGTGTTTTGGATTTTTAAATAGAAATTGTATTGAACTTCTGAAAACACCAACATTATATTCATGTGAGATCTGTAACGAATTGCGAACCTATCTTTATAAAATCTGATATATATTACATATTACAAATCCTAGTCATATTAAAAAAAATGTTTGTAAAATTTCATGACAGTTTTGGTTTTTTAAGGATTTGAAGGAAGAGGCTTTAATACCCTTGATTTAAAGCTCAAAATCCTCAACAATTGGAGATCATTTTGGATTTCATTCGTTGTGGTTTCTGTAACTGCGAGATCGTTTCACTTGATGATATTGCATATCACATAAAAAGAGCAAAACGGTCATTTGGTAAATTACAAAGAGAATGGAATTCACCACAAATACTAAGCTTTGCCTTTTCTTCTCAAATATTCGCCCTTTCCTGCTACTCGGAATTCGGAAACTCTACTGCCAAGCGACATGCGATACCTTCAAATATTCATTAACCGTTGCTTGCGAAAAATATTGAAATTTTTTTTGAGCCGACGTAGTTTCCAAAAGAGAACTATGGCAAAGAACATGCGAAACAGCAACCCGCATAGAAATTGCAAATAGGATAAGGAGCTGGGTTGGCCATATTTCGATATAACATCATGATAATATATCGAAGATGGCAATTGGCTGGAACCCTCAAGGCAGCAGAAGAAGAAGCAAACCTCCTAACACCTGGAGAAGGACATGCGCCAGTCCGGTCACTCCAATAATTCGGACGCTTCTAGACTGCGGACAATTTAAAATTTTTACCACTAAAATCCTGATAAATTTTTTTAATGCAAGAAAAATATTAAATGCTGTTTTTTCCGTTTTTAATTCGTTATTCACATTTTGCACTATCATTACTTAAGTTTCGATTCTTTCCTTTGCATTCGTGTTTGTTTAATTTCGTACCAACTTCAATGTGGCTCTAAACAGTAAACGCAGACAAAAAAACAGGCTTTTCAAGTTTTAGCCTACAAGTCTTAAACTTTTAGGAGAGAAGGGAAAAGAGAATGTCATTAACTTTCCTCTCTCTCCTAAAAACTCAAGAGCTAACGTCTAAAACTTGAAGAGTTTGAACCAGTACAAACTTTAAAGGAAAAGGTGAGAATGATATTTTACAAAGTCTTGATGAGGGAAAAAAGTTGCTGAAAAATATTTTAAATTTAAATGATTTTGTTTTATCGTTTTTAATTCCCAATTTTTATTCTTGATAAAAACACTGAAATTTATTGTTAAGGGATATGCTCTTCCTATGCGCATTTCTCTGGTTGCTTAGGCCAGATCGTCAAGATTTTAGAAAAACTAAAGATATAAAACAAATAAAACTGTTAAGCGAATAAGAATTATAAGAAACAGCTTTACTCTGAACAATATCAAAGCTTAAACAAAAACAACAACAATAAACAGTGAGTTTATCTTTTCTTACATTAACCACAACAATTGCTTGGAATTCTTCCAATATTAATTGTAGTTGAAAGTAGGTTAAGATAAAAACAAAACATAATGAAAACAAAAACCAAAAAATAAAGCGTGTTGCCGGTTTAGTTTTCTTAGCCGTGCAAAAAATTGTATGTTCATAAATTAGCGATGAGCGACATTAAAAAAATTATAAGATGAAACTATTTATTTTGAATACCTATTATGGTTGTTCATACCCAGTAAAAACTTCGCTCACTTTTTCAAAATGAATGAAATGAATTCTATAAATACATCTATAACAACTTCTATAACTACTTTTTTCTGTATGTATTTAAGTAAAAACATAATTTTGGGACTTCCCTTGTAAAATTCATTGGTTTTTTCAGTAGAATTGTAAGTAGTGCTTTTATGTTTTTCTGATTACTCAACACATTATTTTGTAGGCAAAGTTTTTACTGGGTATAGACAACTTTTTTTAGAAAACAGAAAAGTTATGAAAATCCAGAATTGGAGGAAGGGCTTTCACATGGTCTTGTAGCAAACAAAAAACAATCATATCCCGCACTGAGAAAATTAAATCGTAGAATCAAAGAAAATACACTTTGTTGCAAAGACTTTTATTGGTCAGATTGTGCCCAAAGACAAAACATCTTTACCGGAAAGGCGCAAAGATCTTTAGATTCCCATGAAATATATACTTAGAATCAAAGACTTAAAATCTTGTGGCAAGGATCTACGTCTTTGGAAACACATGAAAAAAGTCCTTAAACTAAGGAAAAAGTATTTTGGCATAAAGACTTTCATTCGTTAGTCTTAAGACTTGAATTTTTGATTTTAAGTACAATTTTCATTGTAACGAAGACGTAATTTTAACATTATTACAAAGAAACGCAATTAAATTCAACGAAACAATTCTTTGAAATACTTAAGATTGATATGTAGAAACAAAGGCAGTTTTCTTTAAAATCTGCTATAGAAATGTTTAAAAAAATTAAAATTTTTCTGCAAAATAAAATATTTAATGAAACCAAACACAGCATTTTTATAAAATTTTTTTATTTTAGTTTAATGTAATAAAAATAAAAAATAGTTCATATACAGCACATGCAAAATTGAGCGTTCCTATCGACTGACTTACAATTAATCACAACCACGAAAACAATTCTTTTTACCCACTTACAACTACAATTCGAGTCGGAAAGAACCCAACCAATTGTAGGGGAATGTAAGAAAAGATAAACTCACTGTTTATTGTTGGTGTTTTGGCTTTGATATTGTTACAAGTAAGACTTTAAGTGTTTATAATTCTTATTCGCTTTAGGGTTTTATTTGTATAATATTTTTGGCCTTTCTAAAATCTTTGGAAAAGGTTTCCTGATGAGCTGGCCTAAGCAACCAGTGAAATGCGCATAGAAGCTAGCTTTCCCTCAACAATAAATTTCAGTGTATTTATCAAATATGAAAAACTGGAATTAAGCACGTCATACGGAAATCGGATTAATAAATTCTTTTTATTTTTTACATATATTGTAATCAATCGGCTATAGCCGATTTCGTTATGCATTCGTATACAAATTTAACTTTGAAGACTAAATTCTTTAAAGATACAGACTCTATCTTTATTTTTTTTTTAACCGCTCTTGTTTACCGTTGCAAGCAAACATGTGTGAACAAGCAAACATGTTCACTTATGCATTGAAGACAAAATTCTTTAAAGTTACAGACTTCGTCTTTGTAGCAAGGATGCTTAGCTTTAAAAAAACAAAGAAGTCTTTAATTTTAAATACGTTTTTCAATCCCTTCTTAGCAAAGAAATTAATCGTTCTAGCAAATATTTTATCTTTACGGAAAAGATAATTTCTTTGATTAAGCTTCAAAGAATTTTCGTCGTTTGTGTTGAAGACGCACCATTTGCTTGTTTAAAGAATATATCATTGATGCAAGGATTTTTTCCTTCTAACAAAGATATTTTCGTTACAATTTTGCAAAGACCTTTTTTCTTTGATTTTAAAGCTTTTAATTTTCTCAGTGCGATTACAAATTTTAAAAGCAAATGCCATCTTCTTTAATGTTAAGATGTCGGCGAAGGACGGGGTTTTAGCGAGCTCAGGCTGGTAAAATAAATTTAAGTTTAGACATGGTATTCGCTGTCTAGTAACAACGTTTCAGAAAGAGTAAATTCATGTTTTAATTCTCTTAGATTATTTACAGAGTACTCACTCCTTTAGTCCGTACAACTCGATCATCCGACCCAGCCTAAAACAATACGGATTGTCGAAGTTGCACTGTATATGTTTTTTTTTTTGCCATTTAAGTTAGTAGAGTCATATAAAATGAATTCATTTCGATTTTATGATAACACTGTACAACAAAATTAAGTTTTTTTAATTATGTTTAATTAAAAGTTGCTAATCCTTATGCTTTTAGATCTGCTGAAGGCGATGGTATCATTAGTTTTTCCCTAACAGCTCTAGTTTTGCGATATAATGACATTTTTTAGTTGCATAGTTTTTACCATTTTCTGTTATTTGATTATTTTTCGCGAACGGTTCTTCAAATCTTAAAATACTTTCTGAACTATTAATCAACACAAAATTCTCGTTCAGTTAATTATTGAATAAATCAATATATCCGACTGTTATGGCAAGGATATTTAAAGTTTTATCTTTTTGGTTTATGCCCGTAATTTCTACAAATAGATATCTATGGTGTAACGAATTTTTCATAATTTTTACACGTATGTCTTACCTACTGGTTAAACTGCAGTGTATTTTACACCATCGCTTTTTGACAGTTTATTCAAGAAATTAATAAAAATACTAATGTTGCCATATTTTAAAAGAAAACTTAAAGGAAAAAAACACGTAGGCAAAATAAACGTTGAAATTACCAAAATTGTTTTACCGGATGGGTAAAGATAACTGTTAGGTACGAACACAAATAGATATCTGTTTGTAGAAATTACGGGCATTAGTCCTAAAAACTTTTTCTATGTAAAATTTCTTTGTCTGTTAATTATGAATATAACATACGTTTTTGTATACAACCTCTTCTTTTAAAGATATTGTGCATTAATTTGGTTTATAGGTAAAATTTTTCATCAATAACATAATGAAAGAAAGACTTTGTTTAAATAAGCCAGGCAAGGCAGTTTTGTATCAATATATTCTTGCACAGTGTCGTTAACCTTTATTTTAAATATTTTAAAATTTGTACAAATATTTGATGTTAATACAAAATGTTACAAATTAATAAGAAAATTAAAAGCAAAAACCTAAAACTACCTTCGCTTGAGCCCATATTAAGTTAAAATTCATATATTCATATTATCTTGATATTCACATCCATATGGGTTTTGTTCTAAAGGAATTTTACGTACGGTCGCTATAATCTTAATTAATGCTGTCATTGAAAAGGAATTTATAACTATTTGAGGCTGATAGTTTTGGGCAAATGTGAACCGATTGGAAAATAATTTAACTTGCAGTTAAATATTTTGGGTCGAAATTAATTTAAATACCAACATAATTAGATGGTTAACGGACACAAAGAAAATAAGTTATGGGGAATATGTGAATCTATAAACTAATTTTCACCATTTACATAGACTTCGCCCATATTTGTTCAAATTATCAACAAAATGGGAACTGGTACTTTGCGCACAAGGTTAACATGGGCAGACAACTAGCCAGACGGACGGATGCTCTCTAAAAAGTGATTCTAATTCAATGTGTATACTTAAAGATTGCTCTAGATTTCTATGTATTATACACATCGTATAACAGTTATCTTTAATGACAACCTGCTTTGTCTTACAATTTAAGCGTGAAAATTATATTTAGATGGCAAAATTGAAGAAACACGTTGGGTATTAAGATTCATATTTAAAACAGAAAAGCCAAAATTTTGAGAAAAAGATTTTTTTTTTATTTGATGCGAAAGCAATGCCTTAAAAATTCAAAACATGCGCTTAAAAAGGCAAAAAATTATGCACAAAAATGCAGCAAACGGTAAAATATGCACTAACAAATAGATGTCAAAATTCAGAAAATGCTCTAAAACGGATAAATATATTGTTTCTGCCTTCATTAAACGCACAAGGAAAAACATGCAATTGCATATGTATGGTTTCTTCGAACATCAGCTAACTATTCCAATATTACTTGTCTTTAATACAGGAAACATTTCATCATTATTATTTCATGCCATTATTTCAATATTGACAGATGTTTTCTGAACCTCTTGCAGTCGTATGTTTAAATTTACTCCTATCTCCTCAACTATTACTTTTATTAAGCACAATTACTTAAAATTTATCATAACACTCTCTAGTTTATGAAGACTTCTTCTTCCACTCATTTACTGCAAGTGCCTTCTAAATTACAGCCACTCAACCGTCATCCTGCAATTTGAACACACCAATCATTTCAAGATCATTATCAAATATTAAACACCACAAAGAAGCTTAACAACTGCAACAAATAAACAACAAGCAACAACAAAGTGCAACAACTTACAACATACGAGTACAACTGCCACTAATGGCAGATTTATGATTTGCAACTTGATGTACGTCGGCTAAACGTCCTGGGTAAACGTCCTACAAGAAGAAAAAAAAACTTAATCGTACGCATAAATTCAGGCGTATGTCTTTGTGAACATTCTAAAAAGTCGATGGAATAACTCAACTTATTTTTCACATTTCTGCTTTTCGGTCAAGTCAGATGGCTGGTTTGGATCGTCTGTTGGTTGGTTGTTTGGATGGCTAAAACTTGAAATGCCATACAATTGTGGCTTTTAATTTTTGCAGGCTTCACATTGTATGTAGTTTGGAAAATGAATGCCATGTTGTTAATATTTATTTTCATATTTGTATGTTTTCTGTCTTCTTCCTTAAATTACAAACACACTTGGCTGACTTTTTGATGTATTTCATGGGGCGTTCCAGCAAAACATTACAAAAAAAAAAAAAAACAACTGAAAAAAATCATTATATTTGAAAGATGGCTGCACCGTCAGACATGGTACATGTTTGTTGGCTCAAGAAAAGAATGTCAGTGAGGAAACTTGAAGAAGTGATAGGAAGAAAATGAATTATTAATTTATGGCAGTTGCAATATAAACACACCAAAGAAACCAACATTGGAGGGTGAGTAAGAGTGTGTGGCAGTTGAAAACTAAAAAAAAAAAACTAATTAAATGCCCACTATGTTGGTAATCAACTTGCTGGATGATTATTAAGTGGAATTTAACCGTCGTTTAGTATAGATAATTTAATATAGACACGATATTAATTGCTTTAAGATTATTTACCAAAACAGGAAGTTTAATTGAACCAGTCGCAAAATATTTGTAGAAGACTTTCGAAAAATTTTATTTTTGGGTTTTGCAACAACTGTAATTTTAATAGAACTTAACTGGGCAGCTCATGATGAGAATAATTTCTCTAGAAAAACTTGCAATATTTAAAGCACAAATTTTGTGCTTAGTATAAATGTCCTTTTATAATGGGTACTAGAGGTCTGCTTTGAATAACTCACTTGTTTGCCTTTACCCAAAGTGCACAACATTTATTCAATTATAAAACATTTAAAAAGATAAGAAGAGATGGTTTACTCTCTACAAAAATAAGAATGAATGAATTGAATAAAAAACTTGTTTACTGAAAATGAATATGAGAGGCATTCATAAATAAGAAAACATTGGAATGACCCGTTAGAGAGAGCAAGTTTACAAAAAATATTCAAATAATTTTTGAATTATTGAATGTGCATACATTTATTTGAATACCTTGCCTTAATATGTGTGTAAGCTTGTGGCTTCTTTTATTTATAAAAGTTAAGCTTACACATACATACATAATGTGTAGGTACCCTGCAAATATTATTGGACCACCTGATCCAATTTAATAAAATGGACTACTCCATGGACTGGTCCGATGTAATGCAAGCATTGACCATGTCATTGTTAAGAAGTGTTTGTAGTGAGACGGCATGTCTTCGTTTTTTAACGACATGTTTTCGTTTTTAAACGAAGTTAAAACTAATCCTCTTGTGTACACAATGGAGTAGTTTTAAAACTACTCCATTATATGGTCCTGCCCTAGGACATCGTAATGTTAAATAGACCATGTTTTTCCATACATTTGGGTTACTTTTGGACTAGTCCTAGTCCCTTGTGGACTACTCTTTACACGCGTGTTTGGACTGGTCCTAATAATTGCAGGGTTCACATATTTCACATTCAAATTATATTTGAATAATTTACTCAGTTTACTTGAGTTGACTGAATTGAATGAGTTTTTGTTGTTTTGTCTCTGGTTATTTTTTCATTTGTTTCGTTATCATTGGGTGATCGACACATTGTAATTAAAAAACAAATGAGTGCGTTGAAATTGCTTTTTATTTATTCTTGCAGACCTCTAATGGGTACTAATCTCAGATCCTATTACCCTCACCACTACTATAGAGTTAGAGCGGGTGATCGCACTAGTTTTTTTTCTTTATGGACACCCCTTTTAAAATAATTTTCTTTTTGTGTTACATAAATCACGGCAATTATTCAGATATTTTCATCTATAATAGATTTGTTGGCATTTAAGTGATTTAAGTAATAGGGGTTTATATGAGACCTACCCTTACAACATTATGTCACGACATACATACATATTGATTTATTTTACGCCTGTGAGGAACAAAGTGCCGTAATGCCATGACATAAAAGCTATCGTACAAGCTATTGTCGCCAATCTTAGTACTTGTGTGCGAGATATGGACCGATTCCAATTAAATCTGGTAAGATGATTAAGAGTGCAATCGAATAAGTTTGGACCAAATTTAATCGTAATACCAACAAAATAATATGGTTTATGGCACATTGTCTCCGTTCCGGAAGAAGGCTTGTATGGGGGCTATGTGAAATTATTAACCGATTTTCAACAGTTTAAATAGACTTGGTCCTTGTGATAACAAGAACCTACATATGTTCCAAATTACATAAAATTATGTTTAAAATTGCGAACTTTACTTTGCCGAACGGACGGACATTGTTAGATCGACTCAGAAAGTGAAGCAAAATTGTTCCCACGTCAAGGAATTTGTTTGGCTTAGCAGGTTTGCAATTAGCTAAACTGCCGCATACAAAACACAGCAGACCCATTGCATCCAAAAAAAAATGCACCGTTTGGTGCGGGTAATACCCTGGTGGAAACATGGGAACTTATTTTCAAATATGAAGTTAAAGCTCGCGTAACAGTCGATTGAGATCATTATCGCACCATAATCGATTATTTTTTTTAATTAGGATTATATGGTTTCAACGGAAAGGTGCTTCGAGCCATATTGGGACCGTAAGCATCGACTTATTGAAACCAAACTACGACGATAAATCGACACTTCTCGATTATTTCTTATGGAGCTTTATGAAGTCACGGGCTTATGCTGATAATGCCAAATGACAAGCGCTTTGGTGGAACCAGCAGGGAAGAGGCCTACGTTTTTGAGCATCTGCTAGAAACTGATAAGTTCGACAGATGTGGAGCTGCAAGTCGCAAACTACTTGTGGAATAACGACAGCTTAATATCTCGCTTTTGATTTGGGTATAAGAGGATGGTTGAGTCGTTTTGCTTCGCAAGGAGTTAAGGATAACAGAAGAAGATGAATGCTGATTTGCCAGCAACAGTTGAAGCATTGGAAGCCAATATTGTTTGTGTTATTCTAGACATACGGCCAGCAATGATCGAAAAAGATTGCCCAAATTGTACGTCCAGAACAGCATCGGTGCCCATATGCCCGAAATCATTTTCAATTGTTATTTGATCACTCAAGTTTTTTTTAACAAAATCAATGTTTTGTGTTATTTTTTAAAATTTTAAGTTCTGTTGGGCTAAAAAAAAACCTTCTTTATAAGCAGAATTCAGGAGAGGAATTAAGTGTTGGGTGCAAATGGTCCAGCGGCTGGCAATTGCAAAATATCGTTGCTCTTTTATGAGATCTCAGACACCTTTTACAATCCAGAAATGTTAAGGCAAAAAGACGAAGTTTGTAAGCGAGGGAGGGGAAAAGTAAAGCGTGCCACCGATACCGCGTCAACCCCTTATCATCAACTTCGTCTATCTACCAATCAATTTCTTTATTGTAAAAGGGTTCAAATGGAAACCTTGTGCGTTTGGTTATTGGCTTTAGCAGAAGAGCTACAATATTTTGTAATTAAAACAATTTTAAATAGAGTATAATTGCAGATATGTGTCGTTCAATGAAGTTTTATTGGTGGAATAACACAGTGAAATTATACGAAGCTTTGGCAGGCGGTGTTGTATGAATTATTTTGCATTTGCTACTTCGGAAGACTTTTTGCACCAAACACTGCACTCCGCTGTAATAAATAAATAAAATAGATAAATAAGTAAAGCACAAAATTAAGCAAAATCGATATAAAACAGTTGAATTTTATGCAATCCCATATACGCGCCATTCTTTTAAAATTACTCTTTATTTTATTGATTAAGTATTAATTAGTACAAAATTCTAGATTCTCAATCCGTTATACTACTCCATGGACTCAAAATTACACTCAAAAGGAAAAAACAATCCATCCGTACTCAAATCAATCCGAAGCGGTATAAATAGTGCGGTGAGTACGGATTTTCTTGAATCAAGTAAAAAAAGATTGATTCAAACGGATTTTCAATCGCGAAATTCTTATCTTATTTATATTCAATTCAGAATTCGTAAGAAGAAGAATTTTATTATAAACAAAAGCATCATTCCCGATATTGTGTTTAGTTTAAAAACTTAAATGTACATATTTAACTGAAAATATAAACTAAATGAGAAGCAAGAGTTCTCAATTCTACTTTTTAAACATGAAAATAGTGTGTTTTCTTCTTGTTCTGTTATTTTTGTTGTTTCTACACACAACAAGCTAATCGTTTTTAACTACTTCTGTGTGGTGTTGTTGTAGTGTCTACAATAAATTTTGATTGGTTAAATGTGATTAAAACGTTTACTTTGTAATTTTACTCTCAGAGTGGCACTACCAACGAAAAGTTCAATCTTTTAATACCCTCCACCACAATTAGTTGTAAAGAGGGTATACTAAGTTTGTCATTCCTTGTGAAACTTTTTTATTATTCATCTCAGACCCCATAAAGTATTAATATTCTGGCTCCTTGAGTAATTCTAAGTCATGTCCGTCTGTATGTCCGTCTGTTAAAAACAAGCTCACTTTCAAAAACCTCAAAAGAAATGAACAAACTTGATGTCAAATTGCTTGTAGTTATCCTTAGCTGTTTTGGATTGAAATCCAGCAAAATCGGTTCAGTACGATCAGAGCTATGAATCAAAGTTTGGAACAACCACCCTTTAAAATTGATAAGATTGTAACAAAATCTAACATAAATAATGGAATAATGCACGAAAGGATATAAGTTAAATTTGGTGAAGACCGGTTCATAATTTACCATTTGCCCGATATAAACCCTACTCCCGGAAAACAGTTAAGTACGCCTAAAACCGTAATAAATAATGATGATTGGTCTATAATTTACTACTCTAATAGAAAAGGCGTCATAAAGCTGATGTATTTTGACATCACTACTATGACAAGTGTCTTCGCTTTTGACCCCATGACACTTTTCATCATTGTGATGTCAACCTTAACATCACTTGGCCAAAGTGTCATCAGGGTCAAAATGAAATTATGTCATCAATGGGATAACACATCGGCATCACAGTAATGACGAACATGTCATCAGTTCGATGACGAAGAAACATTGGAGAAAGGAATCATTAGCATCAATTTAATGACAGTTTGTCATTTAGTCAAAGTCATTGAAATTGACTTAAGTTAAAGTAAGGGAATATTATTATTTACTTACCCGTTACATATGTTTGCTTCACGTTTGTTGAGTTACGACCTTTGTTTACAGCAGAACTCTCAATAATAAGACACCAGCACCATGCCCCATATGGTTTTCGTAATCATTCTACTTTAAAAATTTGATGTATTTAACTAAATATTTTAAAAAAAAAGAATATAGGAATTTTTGCTTCTTATAACACATTGTAGTCATGAAAATAATGTTAATAATATACAAAATGTGGCATCGAATTGATGTCACTATAGTCATAAAATAGATGACACGTAAAAAATGACAAAATTGTACGAAGACGTTAGTCATTGGATTGATGTTACTTTTTGATTGATGTCACAATTCTGATGTTAGGGCATCATCAATATGATGATGAATTTTTCTATCAGTGTATAGGTCCCATATAAATCCCACTCTGGTAAATTAATTAAATACGCCTAAAATCGTAGCAGATTTAGATTTTTCTTCCAACTTAGCTTCATATGGCCAGATAAAATGTCAAGCAATATTTTGATATACGATCTACTCACAGAAAAAAATACCAATGTAAAATTAACATGGAAAAATGTTGATTGAGAATCATGTTAAATTTCTGCAAAAGTATGCCCTTTATTTAAATGTACCATTATTTCATATTAATTTTAAATAAAAAATATTAAAATAATCTTTAATCACTGATAAAAAAAATGAAAAAAAAATATTAAAATATAAATAAATATGGATTCAATATTGAATCCATAAAAACCTGCTTTATATTAAAATCAAAAGTGTATCTTGTTAAATTAACATGCATACATAGTTAAGTATGTTAATTTTTTTATTTTCATTCCTAAAATATGTTATAAAAAGAAGACAATTCCCGTATTCTTTTAATTAAAATTATTTGGTTAAATAGTACATCAAGTTTTCAAAGAAGAATGATGACGAAAACCATATCGGGCCATTCTGCTGATTGATGTGTTAACAAAGGAGACTACAAAATAAGTGAAACATGTGTTACAGGGGTAAGTGTTTTGAATTATTCTTAAATAAATGTATATAGGTGTCTCTGAAGCTTCTTCACACCAATTAGCTTCTACATGAAATTCACGTTGTTTCAACATGAAATAACGTTCATTCAACGTGATTCGGATTGTTGTTTCAATATAAATGACATTTTGCTCTAACTTTACTGCAATGTTAAATTAACATGAATTATAGTTATTTTAAAAGAAAAAAAATGTTGTTCGCAAGCAATTATAAAATCAGGTTGAATTAACATGAAACACGTATGAAGCAAAATCACCACCGAAAAATTTTAAATCAACCTTGTTTTCGACGTTTTTAACTTGATTTTTTTCTGTGTGTATAATTTACTTTAGATTCACTGCAAACGCTGTATTGAAATTTTTGTTTTTTAATACCAAAAATCACTCCACAGAATTTTGGAATGATTGGTCCATAATTTACCATGGCTCCAATATAAATATCCCTCCTGGAAATCATTTAAATTCGGCTTAAACTGTTACGAATCATGCTAAAAAAAAGCATACAACTTTTTGATAATTTAATATATTTGAATGCGGATGTCTGTGTTTATAAAGATAAATTAATAAAAAATATATATCACTCCTGAAATATTCGAACTGTCGGCGAAGGGTATCGTAGATTCGGCACTGTCGAATATAGCACTCTAACTTTTTTTTACGTGGTTAAAGATTTTTGTACTTATTTTAAGAAATTTCAGGATTGATTTTCGAATGTAGTCACATTTAAGTTTTATTTTTAAGAACGATTAAGTGTTATTCGTTCTTGAATTTTTGAGTAGGATTCGTGCTTAAAGAAAGTTTAGTTCATGAGCTTTATATCGTCAGTATTGACGAGCGTTTTTTTCGTTAATTTTAAATAAATTTTTCTAATAAATATTGCAATCCAAATATATTGTAAAAGTATTTCAAACACAGCGGATTGAGACGGCACTGTATTGGAGCTTTAAAAATATTTTACATCCATTAAAAATTCCCCATATCCCAGTGCTTTGAAAGCAAGAACGGTTTGGTGCTTAACAGCTTGAGCGTTTCCTTTGAAGATTTGTGGCGTTTAAGATTTTCTAAAAAAAAAAAACACACATAAAAAAATGTAAAGGCCTAATCTCATAGATTTATTTAAACAGAAGATTCAGCAACAATTCTATAATGAAATTCATAAAATCCTGTCCACCCCAATGATAAAATATTGATGTTGCTGTCATTTCAATACACCATGTGAAATATATCTTGACTGGTAACTTTTCTTTTTCAACTTCATCTGGTGTTGGATATTAACAAAAAAAAAAAAAAAACTACACAAACACACATTTTAAAGATTTGATCTTTTTGACTTTAGACAAGTTTGTTGTTTTGTTTTGTTTGCGCAGTTATGAGAAGATGGCTCGCTCTGAAGAAAATTGAAGGAAATCATAGTTTTACACTCAAACTAAAATGTTAATGCTTCTTGATTTAATTGTTCGCTGCAGGATAATCATGTGTAGTTTAATGCTATACTTTTGATCTCTTTTCCCTCTTTTCCCCTTTCCTTTTCCAACATTTAAGCTTTAAGCATAAAAAGGCTAATTGCATGGTGGGTAATAGTTTGGAGCAGTGTGACGTGCGGTTTGTATAGTGAGTTAGTAGTCGTTTGTATGTAGTCTTTTGTCATGTCAATGCTCGGCGGTTATAAATCAATGCGATTTTGTATTCCAGAACAACCCACCGTTCAACTTTGCGAAATTTGTGGTGTTATTGTTGCTTAAATAGAAGAAGAGATGCTTGGAGAGGGGAGTATGGCCAGCAAACACATAATCTTATCATTGTTTAAACATCTAAGCTTCAAGATTTCTGTTGTCTGGTATTTATTCAATACCTCGACTTAAGACACAGTCATCTCATCTATTTTATTTTGGCATGTGCAACAGAAACACACACACACACGCACACATAAATTAATGATCGGTTGTGCCGAACATTTATTGCCCTTTAATAAAAATCTGATTTAATATATTAAGAATGTGACGAGATATCGAGAATTATTATTTGTTATATATTTTCTTAGAGCGTTTTCAAAAATCAAACTTATTGGGAAACAATGGACAGTTTTGGTACAATCCTTAAAAAAAATATTTATTTTGTAACTTCTAGTTCGACGATATTTATTTTTGCTTGGTTTTTGTATAAAATTTAAGACGATTTTGTTTGGTTTTCAGTGCTTTTAAAAAGGGACCTTCGTGCGTTAGGGTTGCCATACACTAAATTGGACGAAAGAAAAAATTCACCAGGATTTTAAACAAATGACTGGACACTTTTAAATGCACTTACTATAAAAAAAAGTCAAATTTTTATTAAAAATCTTTCTTACAATAAAAAATAACATTAAAATCAAGTAAACGTAACATTTAAAATTCTGTATTTTGTTATTTAACAAAATTATGTATATATCAGGGCGAATTCGCTACAGATGGCAGCGATTTTTTTTGTGCGGCTCCTCAATTGTGATTTTTCTGTATAGAATATATTTCAAACTATAAATGGGATGCGTTTCGTTTTTTTTTTTAACTTAATGTCGCCGGGCTCTAATTCTACTCGAAAAAGTGGTTGTGGATTGTTTTCCCTATTTCCTCATATTTACCACATGTTTTACCTTGAAGCCTTTTTCTTCCAAGAAAGTTTTAATTTCCTCTGGGTCTACGCATGAATCAATTCCCTTAATCACCTCCTGGAGACCTTTACTGCTCTTGAGTTGGTATGTATAAAAATTTTTTTAAGTGCCTCAAATTTGCTAATTATTTTGTGAACATCATTTTCATGATTAACTTGAATTTTCGTTTCATTTATACTACCTCGCTTTATTGCGGCTACATAAAAAGAATTTTCACCAATCAACGAAATTAAACTCTTTATTAGATCATTTGAGTTATGCTCCCTAAGATATATCGGGGGAGGCTTGGACGATCTTATGACGTTTGGTGCTTCAGAGCATTCATCCTCCAGAATTGCAAAACGATTTTGGGAATTTATTTTAACATGGCTGATAAAAATTTCGTCTTATTTAAGTTGCAGCCTTTATTCCGCCAAAGGAATGGATTCCTGTGAGTAAAATTATCTTATGTCCTTTCACAAAAAGTATTGCTAATTGGCATAAAAAACCAACGAGATCAATTTACATATATGTATGGGTAATTCCAAAGTGTTGAACGTGGCAGTCGTACGCATAAAAAATGCAATAACATTTTAAGCAACAAATATTTGTCCGTTCTTTTTACCCTTAAATTATAGCACTAAGAGGATATTGTTATGCTAAAGTTTATGGAAGGCGCGATTCTAGGTCAAAGATAATGACAAAAGAAGTAGCGGTTCGAACGTGAAAAAAATAGAAGTATAAAAAGCCGTAATTCAGCGAAACCTTTCACAATTTTTTAGTCAAACTACTTTCAGAATTTTACGTAGCAATGAAACATTAAAATGTCTTTGGTTTGATTCCAAAATCTTCTGAATTTATTTTTTTTAAGCCAAAATCTGGGTCGATACGTGACATTTCGAACGTGAAATTTTTTCCGAAATAATTTAACTGAAAAATTATTAAAACAAAATAAAAATTTACCGTTAATCCGAATAACATATTTCTCTTTGAACTCTTCCTTAGGTTACAGACCATGTAAGAAATTTCTTTTGGAATAATTTTTATTAAATATCACCTCCTTTAAAGAAGATAATATTAAAGAAAACATACAATAAAACATTCTCACAAATAAGAAATTACGTTTGCCCAACTTTGCAGTCTGATTTTTCATCTAAGCGAACAAATGTATGGGTTAATTTATAAAATTAGTAAAATCTAAATATTTTTCTATAACAATATCGTAAAATAATCAGTTTTTAATAACTTTTAAATTTTCGGTCACGGTGGACCTTTTGACGGAAATGCCCATAAAGATTTTATAGGGTGGTTTTTTCGCATTTGTGAAAAACTGGGCCGAATCTTATTATTTGTAATGACTTTCTCAAATTAAAAATGTATTCTTATGCCCAATTTTCAGGATAGTATTTAAATCTATATTAAGTTAATTTTCATAACAAACTTAAATCGTATTTAAAACAGATTGGGTTTTTGAGTTTTATTTGAAAAGTCTTATTTAATTAAGATAAAAGTATGGTAGCACTACCAAATACAAAAAAAAATATAAAAAAGTGTAATTATCTACAAGGTGGTCTGAAAAAACAGCTGACTGTTAATGCTTTGCCTGTTGTTGTTGTATTGTTGTGATATTGAGGCCACCTTGCTAAAATATTACAATGGAAACTTAAGTTGAAATTAAGTGTACCACATCGGTGACTTAAGTTTGATTTAAGTTTTTAGTGAAGAAAAGAATTTTGTATTTAAATCGATTTTAAAAATAAATGTGTTTTAATATCAATCCTGAAAACTGGGCATTAGCATACGATTTTGTTGTGTTCTTTTTTTTTCAATAAAAATATTAAAACATTTTTAATAAAATTAAAATCATATGTTAAGTTAAAAAAACTAAAATTAAATACACAAGTCTATAAGATCGTACTCTTCAGCCTCATCGATTTCATTACTGGTGTTTGGACCTGCATACATACTATTAGAATTAAATAGTGGCTGAATAAAAGATTCATCTAAAATTATAACAAAACAGAAATCATGTGGAAAAAAGTTGGCAGCTTTTTTAAATTAGTAATGATAACAAAAAATGATAAACTGTTAAAAAAAATCGCTGAAATAATATAAATTATTTTTATTTTAAGTAAATCGCCAGTTATATCAAAAATCGCCAGTCGCCAAATGGGAAATGGAAAATTACACCGCCAATCACTTTTCAAAATCGCCACGTTTGGCAAAAAAAAATCGCCATAAATGACCGCGCTGTCTGGACAAGACCCAAACAATTGAACAATCCAGGCCATTCCAGGCCGTCTGGTAACCCTATTGACCGTTGAGCTGTAGTGTTATTATCTGGTGAGATTCCATAATTATTTTGTTGGGGTTCATTTTTATATGATTAGTTCTTGGATGATTAAAATTATAAGTGTGCTGGTCGAAGATTTTGGACTTCGGGCATACATACATGCATACATATGTACATATGTATGTATACATTTTTTTGCAAAATTAACAAAAATATTTGGAAAAAAATATTATGTGTTTTCAGTTTTATAAAGTTCTAAATTAATATTTTTTGATTTTTCCTACGGACTGACAAACTCCACTTACTTCTTGTGGCATGCTGTAGGGTGTATCAAGAAACACAACTGAAATCCAAGAAATTCTTTTTGTTCAGAGTGTGTTTAACTGACTGACCTGTTATTAAATCAACATCGAACAAATGTGTTTATTGTAATTTATCTCAAAATTATCACTTTGTTTAGGTTTTTTTCTTATTCTTCTTATTTTAGTTTCGCTAAGTTTTTAACTTTATTTAGCCAATGAACAAGTAGTATAGTTAGTAGTTTATACTAAATAAAAAAAATAAGTAAGTAAGTAAAACTTTGTTTTAACAAATGTTCCTTTATTGCCTTTAGGTATTTCTGTTGGTTTTGGTTTATTCTTCCCTGTCTCTCAGTTCAAGTTGTGTAAGATTTCTTTGTAAAGATACATATTATTAACAAAATCATTCACGCGATGTTAAATGTTTTTTTTTGTTTTGAAAACTACTTGAGGTTTTAGATTAACATTTTTTACACTGAAGCCTAAAAAACAGGTTAAACGACGAGTCTACGTACAAGTTTAAAACTCCGATGACCTTTAACCTACTATAAGTAACGAAAAAGAAAGTACCTCAATTTGAGACAAATTGAAGAAACCTCTAATAAAATCTTTAGACATTTTTAATCCTCGTAATAATTTTTAAACTTCTGACCTTTAAGCACCAAGCCTTTGGATTTTTCCCACTTATCGGACAACCTGTCAAGTTTTTTTAAATTTTTCACTTCGAATTTCAAGTGTCGTGGGTAATTACATTTAAGTTTTCATTTAAAACCATTCCAGCTACTTTAAATTACATTAAGTGTTGCCACATGTATAGAAAAAATTCCCATATAAAAGTCCACCACTAGTGGTGAAAAAGGTTAAACTTTTTCAATATTCACCTCAGAATATATATATATTCTGGAACTTTTATTTTCTTCGAATGGTCGGTTTAGCCATGTCCATTTGTCTATCCGTCTGCTCAAAACACGCTTACTCAAGAAGAACTCTAAAGAAAAGAGAACTAAAGAACACTTTCATCACTTAATCCCAGACTAGAGTAAGGCACACATATACTATCACATATATGCTTGTGTGGGAAGCAGCAGAAAACGAATGACGCTCATCAACAAGAAATGACAACAAAGCAACAGCCGTACGTTCATTGTCACAGACGACACGAAGAAGTTTATAGTGTACAAGTGTCGATGTCACACCAGCAGAATTTTTACTCCTATGCACGCATACATAGGATTTGCAAAAGTGCCCTTCACTGTCCTAGACAAAGGTTTTAGCAAAGGGAAAATCGGCCAGATTTTTAAGCTCTTTAAAGTGTACATAGGTAACGTGACCATACGCATTCTTTTTTAGAGGACACTGATCTATTTTAACTGGCTGTCAGCTATAAAATTTGTGTCCTCTTTTGTCATCTTTTGTAATAATCTGACACCTTTGTCATCTTTATTTTTAAAAGCATATTCAATATATCTGTAGCATTTTGACAAAACATCTTAAGTAAAATTTTAAAAGTTGAAAAACATGCTGTTAATCATACGAATTTTCATTCAGCAAACTTTTTTATTTAAGTTTTTAAAATAATTGTATTATAACCAAAATTATTCTTTAATTTTGGTTTATTTTAATTTTTAATAAAAACGATTTATTTCACCGATTTTTTTTTACTATTTTGCTATCTTTTCTCGACTTAAGATGTTTTGTCAAAATGCCACAGATATGTTTTTATTTTTATAAATTAATAAAAATATTTTATTTCACGTCGTTCACCGGTTTTTTCTGTTAAATTGTATCAAAACTGTCGTGACATGCTTGTTCTGCTGATACTTCTACTAAACTCTCATACACTTGCAGTACGAAATTTTGAATAAGTTTGTGCAATGAATTTTTCAGTTTCGTTATTTTTTAATTAATTTTGCTTATTTATTAGAAAATGTAAATGTATATGTTATTCTTTTTTAATTTACTTTACATGTATAAATATGTGAATGTAAATTTGTCTGTGAAATATGTAAAAAATGTTGAAGGTAAATTTCCTCTATGTCCTAATGTCCTCTGTTTTTATTTTCAACATCTGGTCGCCTTAGCATTGTTACACTTTCAGATATCATTTTAAAAAAAAAGCGATCTCTCAAAACCATTGACCGCTACAAGTGTTTTACGACAGGTCAAAATTTCTTCAACATACTGATGGAGAAAATATTGGAAAATCCACATAATCCTTGCGTATGCTGACGACATCTCATAAAGTACTTTAAACGCAGAGCGAAGCGAAAAGTTAGGCAACTCTCATCTTTTTGCGTGCTTCGACGGTCTGCTCGTATAATTTTTTGTATTTATTTATTTTTAACAAGTTTTATCTGACATGGCATTTATGCTTGCAACTGCTACGCCAATGTCGGGACAGCGAAGAGATTTATTTGTGAAGGCTGGAAATTGCAGCTTCGAGGAAGAAGAAGAATGAAATGGGCTCAGCAGACCGACGAAAAATCTGGCCTTCTTATAAAAGCCAAATTGTCGTAAGTTTGACAAGCAAGGGCTAAACTTAACATTCGATACTAAACAAAAACACGCTTTTGTCCATTTTCAAGAACAGAAAACATCTTAAATTGTTGTATGTTTGCTTCTCAATGTCAAATGTAAGTTTTATAACCAGGGATCAAATTACGGCGTTCGATTTCGATCGAAATTACAAGATGAATTTCAATCCAAAGGGAAACCCGTAATTTGGTCCAAGTGCTTTCAAAACTTAAGTTTTAAGTTTTAAATTGAAATCAATTTAGGAGTATTAATTATGAAAATATTTTCTGTGGTATACGAAAAACTGAATGTTTCTATAAATTCTATAAATTGTACTTTTCAACACTGGCAACACTGATTACCAGTTAACTATACACACTTTTGGGCTCTTGTCTTGTCTTCCGTCATCACTTCTTCGGGCAAAATTGTAAAATATAAATGAAAAAAAAAATAATGTCAGAATTATAAAGAAACAACAAGATTTGCAACTAAATTTAGAGATTGTTTAGTTTATGATTGTATATTTTAAATGTTTTTTTTTCTTCGCAGTTTTGCATATTTTAATATGATTAAAAATAAAAATTAAGCTGTAAACGGTTTTTGACTTGAAAAATTCTGTAATGTGTTCATTACATGCCATAAAAACGTTTAATGATTAAATTATACAGTGACATGGAAAAGTGTAATCATTGTATTTAAATCGAAAATGGATTACATTGAAGTTAAGAGAAGTTTTAATTATATGACCGAGACTTTAGGAAAAATATGTCGGTCTGTTATTACGATTTTTATAATTTCATGTTGCTTTTATCTCTTTTAATGTCATTTACATATGTATGTAGGTAACATAAAATTATCTTCGAAATTTAACGAATAGAACAAAAATATGAAAAAGTACGTATCGACTTAAATATTTAGTGGAACTGTTAGAGGAAATTAACCCTTTTATGCAGTCGGCGGGCAAAAACAACCCAATACTTTTTAACATCTAAAACGCAGTTTCATTTAAATATCTGCTTAATAAAAGTAAACATTTTAAATTAAATAACAAATAAATATTTAAATTATAAATAGGAAAAATTATAGATTCACTGCTTTATGTCTGAACTAAATGTAATCAAAATTAAAAAATATTTGTGTATCGCCCTGTGAAAAGCAATAAACAGATTCCATCCAAATCAGGGAAGGAATTATTAGTACACAATTTCGGTTTTTTTTTATTTCATTTTCAAAAGAATTATTTAATAGAATTATTTAAGGTTAAACTATACTTTTAGTTTAATTCATGGTACAATAAGTACAAGGTATAGTCATTAGGAATTTTGTTCTCAATTTTAAAACCATGTAACGTCAAACAAAGGAAAAAAAGGAACAATATTCAAACAAGCGTCAAAAATCAAATTAATTATTTGACATTACATGAGGAAATAATGACAACTCTCCCTAATGAACATACCTGGTACAGTGTCCGGAAAATAACTTTTTTTTTTGAAAATGCTATAAAAAAAAAAACTACTGAATATTTTCTCAAATTTCTTTTTTTATTCCGGTTAATAATGGAAAATAATTTCATTCAAATTGCTGCCTCGGCTGGCCATGCAGTAGTACATGTTCGACATGAGTAGTACATGATCGGTCCAATTTTAAGGCACATTATCGATTGTGTCAGCTGTATTTCACCGATGGCTTCACGAATATTGTCCTTTAAAGCGTCAATTGTCTCTGGCTTGTCGGCGTAACAAATTATCTTTGACGGCACCCCACAAATAATAGTCCAACGGTGTCAAATCGCAGCTCCGAGGTGGCCAAATGACATCAGCTCTGCGGCTGATAATGCGATCTTCAAACACAGGGCGCAAAACATCGAGTGTATCTTCGGCTGTATGGCACGTAAGCGCCGTTCGGTTGAAACCTAATGTTGCCAATATCCTCCTCTTCTATTTTTGTGAACAAAAATTCGTTCAACATGGCCCGATAACGATCGCCATTGACTGTAACGGCCAATCCTTGTCCATTTTCGAAGAAAAATGGCCCAATTATGCCTCTGGACCAAAATCCGCACCAAACAGTGACTCGTTTTGGGTGCAATGGCTATTCAATGTATGCGTGTGGGTTTTCTGTGCCCCAAATGCAACAATTTTGCTTGTTTACATATCCGCCCAGATCAAAATGAGCTTCATCTGAAAAGATGATTTTTTTTTGGCAAAATCGGCATCTTCTGTAAGTCGATCGCAGGCCCACTTAGCGAAGCGAAAACGCATATTTCCCAGCGTTGTTCAAGCGTATACACAATTCGTTCAGCGGAAGGATAAATCTAATTATCTGTCAAATCAGACATGAGTTAAGTGTTACCATTCACGAAATAAGCACTAGTTGAAAAAAAAACGTTAGATGGTGGACCCGTTACTATGGTTTAATTAAGGAAATTATTTTTCATATTTTTAAACATATAATTTTGATTAAGGCTAAAGTTTCTGAATTCCTGGGTGTCACTCTACAAAATTAATATTCCCAATACGTAAAAAATATTTGTTAATTATTATGTGACTATTAAAAAAGACTTAAGGCATGTTTACACTTAACAATTGTTGGACGAAACAAGTAAAACTGCTATATTCGGCTGTGCAGAATTCCTGATAACTTCTACCTCTAGTTCAAATGTTTTTAATGAGAAATTTAAATTTGGAGCCAATATTATTTGGACGTATTAAAGTCCATCCAAAAAAGTAATATAAAACAAAATTGCAAAAATAAAACAAAAAATCAACCAATTGTAGTCGGGACCTTTAGAAAATATAAACTCACTGTTTGTTGTTGTTGTTTCTGTTTAAACTTTGATATTGTTTCAAGTAAAACTGGGGCTTATTATTCTTATTCGTTTAACAATTTTATTTGTTTAATATCTTTAGTTTTTCTTAAATCTTTGGATGAAGTTTCTTGACGATCTGGCCTAAGCAACCAGTGAAAAGCGCATAGGAATAGCTTATCCCTTCAACAATAAATTTCAGTTAATCAATGAAATGGGATTTTAGCACATTTAAACGAAATCTTGTTAATTAATTTTTTGAATCCCAAGAAAAACTTTGATAAAATTTGGCCTAATTTTAAATATGACCCCAATTTTGGAAAAATGAAAAAATCACCTCAAAATTGTTAAAGAATTTTTAACCGAAAAAAAAGTTAAAATTAAAAAAAACATAAAGAAAGTTATATTAAAAATTTGGGTTGCTTTCATATGCCCGAACTTAAAAATCCTAAATTTAAAACCCCGAATTTCAAAACCCCAAGTAGAAAAATTTAGAATTTAAGAATCCTGAATTTAATATCATGTTAAATTTTACAGTTTTGGTTTTAAAAATGGAACGATAGATAGCAAAATTTTTTTCGCAATTATGGTACATATAACAAACACCGGCTTCGCTAACTAAAGCACATCTGCATAACCTGCAAGAATTTTCTCAACTTTGGTATAAGAAATACAATCCCTAATAATTTTTATATAAAATTGTATGAAAACATTCTCCCATAAAATTTTAGAAAAGCCAAATTTATTAGCAAATAAAACTGCAGAGTGAATGAGAATTACAAACACTCAATTGAATGAGTGAATGGGAATTACCAACAATAAATTTTAGTGTTTTTTTCAAGAATAAAAATTGGCAATAAAGCATGACAAAATAATCTTATTAATTTTATAAAATTTATATAAATTTTTTGGAGTAATTTTTCATATCTTATAAACGCAATTATTATCCTAGAAAATCGAAAATAGCCTCAAGGTAAAAACTGTGATTTTATTTGGTGTAATTCGTCATATCTTGATGTTTTCCAGCAAAATGTCTACTTTTTGTAACGTAATGAAAGCAAGCAGATAAGCCTTTTTTTTGAGCCCCTGCTTGGAAATGTTATCCTTTAAGTTACTAAATGTATGTCCTTTATTTATTTTGAAATATTCATAAAAAAATACATATGTATGTATATGTATGTATGTAATATAAAAAAAATAAAAGTTCATGGTGAACATAGGCCGTTTGCGCTTTACAACAAATTATAAAAAAGTAATTATACATATCAAATTTTTTGAAAAACAATTTTAATTACGTAACAAAAGTCTACTTTCGCTATAAATGTCAATATATGACATAATGGGCCCCTTCTTACTATTTTCTATAGGTAATTTAAACAGACGGACAGACAGACAAGCGTTTATCGTTAGATTGATTCAGAACGTGCTTCTAAATGGATTGGGTTATTTCTTTATGCCTCCCAAGTTATGCTGAAGTAGGATGTAAAAATTATGTGCAATTGTTTTATTAAATTTTTTTAATATATACATAGGTACGTACATCCATATGTTAAAAATTACATTAATCTAAGTAAATTTTATTATTTAAAAAATTTTATTTTATTTAGGTATGTATGTACATGCTTTCAATTAACCAAAAACAATGTATATACATCCTAATAAATTTTTGCTGGTCCTAAAAAAATTATTAAATTAAATTGTAATTTCCGGTTAAAAGAAAAACCCCCGCTATTTAATTTTAAAATCTAAAAGAGAAATTCAAATACAATTTCTAAAGAGAACAAAAGAAATAAAAAACCCCTTATTTTCTCTTAGAAAAAAACTCTCTTAATATAAAGAGGTAAATTTATTGAAACAGCTGTTAACAAAAAACAAGAAGCAGCACTTTAGTTTGTTACAATTACGGCCGTTTAACAAAAGTGTGTTTTAGAAATACAAAAAATATTAAAATATTAGTAGTTATTCAATTAAACTAAGTTTACAAACAATAAATACAACATAAAATAAAAAGTAATTAAATTAGTGAATGTTGTTTTAACAATATAATAAATCTGTGTGCAAAACAAAAGATAAGTCAGTGCTTGTGGCCCGAACGTGGTAAGTTCATTGATTAAAAATTGTAATTTGTAAATTATAGATTTTTTAAAAACTAAATAACTGCCGCAATGAAAATTTCATTTTTAATAAGTTATATTTATTAAATTATTACTTAATTTGCTAAAATTTGTTTAAATAATTAAAAAATTGTTTGCCACCAGACTGTGTTGCGATTGCCAGCTGCTTGGCAGCCAGCTGTGTATTTGTTTACAAAACACAAGCAACAACTTTTAAGTAATGCCAAGTATCAAAAAATAAAAAGCACTGATATAATAAAAATATTTTATTTCACTAATTCGATTTTATATATTGTATGTTTTTACGCTATGAGGAAGTATAGCCAAAACAAAAACATCTTTAAAGGTGATTTTGATGAAAAAAGTTCCCACCGAATAAAATTTCTAAGCTTACCCCAAGAATTTTTATTTTTAATCATAAAAAAAAATTTTTTTAATTAAAAAAGTTATTCAAATATCTTTTAAAAATCTAATATAAATTTTTGTTTCTTTATACAAATAAGTTTTATATTATCAAAACTGACACTTTTTCTGATATAGATGTATTTTATATATGTTTATTAAATAAAAATCTATATAAAAATGATAAATAACTATGGCCCATAATCATAGTCAAACACTCAAGTCGGTTCTTTTTAAAAATATCTTAAAAATAAAAACATATTTTTTATTATTTTGCTACTATAGTCAAAATTAAAGTATGTTTTACATTGAATCTACTTAACCGGGTGCCATATCAACTGAAGAAAATGTTTTTCATACAACAAAATATAAACTCATCATCAAGGTCAAAAGTATTAATACTTTTTCTCTTCTACACCCAGAGAAAAAACATATTTAAATATGGTCACCTCCAACAAAATTATTATTAAAGAAAATTGTTTGCATATTATGATTAATTTAACAATATTTTTGGCACCGACAACCATATTATTGTTAAATTAGTCCTTCATCAAGAAGCCACAACCATATTATGGTTACCTCTAAACATGTTATTGTTAATAATAAGTAAAATATGTTTAACACTTATAATAGCATGGTTACTTTTCAACCATAGCATGTGCTCTTGAAAAAGAGGAAAATAATATTGTTAATTTTTAAACAAATAAGTGTCATATTTAACGATAACATGTTTATAGGAAACCGTAATATGGCTGTGGCTTCTTGATGGAGGACTAATTCAACCATAGTATAGTTGCAGTGACAGTAATATGGTTGCATTAAACATAATATGTTTAAAATTTTCTTCAAATATAGTTTTGTTGGAGGTTACCATATTTAAACATGTTTATTCTCTGCGTGTATATATTTTTTGCTTCTTTGCATTGAAGTCTTCCTCCAAATCATTAATAATTGCAAAATCACTGCCAATATCTTGTTCAATAACCAAACATACATATGTATTAAATACTTTACACGAATTGTTTTATTTGGCGAAGAACCGCTGATTCTGTTGTTAAATGAGTTATAAACAGCTTTAGCTTTTTTATATTTAAAGTCGACTTTAAAGTCAAAAGTAAACTTTAACATGTCTATGAAAGACCTAAAGTCGGCTCCTAGGTAAGGCCCACTTTAGTTTCTTAAAGTATACATTATTTTTAACTATTAATGTGGGTCCGTGTTTTTAAGTTCAGTTTAATAAATAGAAAGGTTAAAGGGCGAGTTGGTTTGCATGTTGAACACATATCTTGCAAAGCTTTGATAGTGCGTTCCGTGCATATATCTCTGTGCTGCTGTTTTATAAAAATCTTAACTAAATAAAATGGGGCATTAAATTAAACATAAATGTTTTGAGGTATTTTATTTATAAAAAACTGTGTGCGAAATATCACGATAGTATCGTAATTTTTTGAGATTTTTTGTTTCTATTAGTTAAATTTAAAGAAAACAATAGAAGACCCGACTTTAAATGACTTGTTTTTTATACGATTTGTTTTAGTTAAATAATTTTTTAAACTATCTACCTAAAAAGTTGATGCCTTTGTTTTTACAATGTGCATAGATATGTACATATTCACCCGTATCGTGAATAACAAGTGGAATTTTTGTTTCCATGAAATTTTCATTCCCCTTGAAGGGAAAAAAGCAATCGTAAATCTCATGTGAAAAATTTTTCACGCTATTAGTTCCAGTGAATGTAAAAATAAGAAGAAAGATTAAAAAAATTTAAAATCAATGAAATTGTTGTTCACGTATATATTTTAAAGAAATGTTAAAATAATAAAGCAAAATATTTAGTATTGGAAGGATAGTTTGATTACAACGTTAGTTTTTTGCACTTATTAAATTTTATGTAGTAAAATATTTTCCAAAATTCTGCCACCACGTCTTTTAAAAGCTTCACAAATCCGCAGGCAATCGACCTGTTGTTTAGCATTTCGTTGAAGAATACATCGGTTTGTGCCTTTAAACGTACCTAGCCCTTAATATTCGATTTATAGGAGGACCTACGTACATACATGTTCTGTTCCCTAGCAAAAATAAAGTGAGAAAATCGAAGGGAAATGTGAACAAATTACGAGGGAAAAAACTTTTCATGATAAGGGAATTTTTCCCGTGAACATTTTTTTAAGTTATAATTTCCCTTTGAATTACCTTTTGTTCATGGGAGTTTTTCATGATCGCAAATATGTGAAAAGGGGAAAAATTACGAGGGAAAAATTGTTCACGATAAGGGTGATTACTTTTTGTTCTGCTTCTTATGACCTACCAGTTGTATATATGCTTAGAATAAATATCTGATTTACTAAAACTAAATATCAATAATTGCAATTAAATCATTTTTTTTATCGTAATCGTGACTATCAAAACATGCCATCAAATGCAAATACTAATTTATTTCGATATTAAAATTCTATTTTATTTCCTTTCAATAATTTCTCAAGCTCAAGGTCTTTTTTATATAAAAAATATTTATTTAAAATTCATCCAAAATTAATAATTTATTCTATTTTATTATATGATTTTAAATTAATTCGTTTATCCATCTTTAATTTATTAATAGTCAAAAATATCGAAAATAATTTTTTTAGCACATGGTTTTTAATTGATAGTGTTTAAATAACATAAATGTTTTTATTTTGTTTTAGTTAACTTATTTGAATGAACATATTTTTCTTAGGACATTTTAGTGTTAATTTAGCGCCTAGACTTATTTCTAAGCACTAAGTTGACAGCACTGTTGTACACAAGAGAGAAAAATTAATTAAGAGAGCGTAATAATCTCAAAAATAAACAATGCGCATTGATAAGAGTTGCCGTATGGTTTATTGTTTCGCATATAAAAACCGTTTGATGTTTTTAAGCCAAAACACTTAAGTAATTATGTACTTTTTTTTGCACTTGCTTATCAAAACTCAAGTCAAAAGAAATTTTTGCTATATTTTGGATTAAAAGCTATAAAAATCTGCATATTTATGAATACAAAAGTGAGAGTAACGTTATTAAGTGGATAATTTATTATCGCTAAATTCAGAAATATTTAATTTAATTCGTACGTTTCTTTTTTGTTAAAAAGATTCACTAAGAAATGATTTTTAAAATTTTAAACGTTAAGAAATTTAAAAATCTTTTTCTTTACTTTTTTTTAATTGTTATCTTCTAATCTTATAAATGTTCATTCAGTTCAGTGCTGCCATTTTAGAAATGAAGAAAAGCGTCAAGTGTAGTGTAAAAACGAGTAAAAAGGTAAAAAATGTCTATAAGGGGTTAAAAGCGCCAAGATAAAGTAATGAGAATTTGAACAAAAACTTTTAAAACGTATGGTTTTGCTTTGCAATACAGTAAGACGCTCGCTTTGATTTTAAGGCATTTCTAACTTCTGAATTTTTCTAATTTCTGGGCGTTTTTTTCGATTAAAAAATTGAGTAAATCTACTTCCCAAAACTAATTTTTTTTTATTTTTAAATATGTGTTGGAAAGAGCATTTAATATTACTGTTCTATGTGATTTGATGTAGCTAATTAAAGATGTTGTCACATTAAAATCTAGGGCTAACCGGTTCCCTTGAACGCCTTTGTCAAGCTTATCATTTTGCACAAAACGTTTTTAATGAAATATCATTTTATTAGTTTGATTTGAAATAATTTTTCGGTAAACACTTGAAGCCAAATTGTTATTGCAACCTCTGACTTTTATTTGTTTTGACCGTATTTAATATGCAATAATGAATTGGCTCAAAAATATTTTTGGAGTTAAAAAAAGTAAAAACAAATAATCGGCCATGTTCTGGCAATCGAAATCCAGTAAAATTGAAATCGTTCAAAATAAAAACATGTATTTGTTAAGATAGTTGTGATTTTTGTTTTACTCTTTTCATTTGTCCTGAATTTTTCACAGAGATGTGGTTGTATCTCATCAATGACGCATTGGATCTCAGATAAGAGCTCAGGAATTATTTTTGGTTTATTCGCATAAGAGATTTCACAAAACCCCACAGAAAAAAAACTGCACGATATTAAATCGCATGAACTTGGTGGCCAGCAGACATCAGAATTTGTTGAGATAATTTGTTCTGAAAATCGTTGTTGCAAAAAATCGATCGTTTCATGTGCAATGTGACATGTAGTGCCGCCTTCCTGAAACTACATTTCGTCCAGATCCATACCGTCCAGTTGCAGCCACAATACCTTCGTTATCATGTTCCTGGAACGAATGCCTGACTGTGTACACCGTAATTTCGTTCTGATTTAAAAAAAGTAAGGCCCAATCACGCCAACAACCAGACAGTTGTTGGTGCATTTGTTTCTCATGGATTGCATGAGGATTTTCTGAGCCCAAAATCCGATAGTTCAGTGTATTCACAAAGCATTCAGTTGGAAATGGGCTTCATCGGAGAAGATGAACTTTTTCGAACGGTATTAGCATAACTTTCCAAAAATTTGTATGTAATAAGTTTTCACAATTATAATATAACGCTTTGTTCTTTCGTAATGCGCTTTATTTTTAATTATCGGATTAAACACATGTGACAGCTGCCAAATTTCAAAATTCTTACTTACTGAGGCACCCTTTAGTAAAAACCTTTTTTACTGGAAAAATATACAAATAAAAAACTTAAAACCCAGCTGGAAAACCGAGTCGATCACCCTATTAGCTAGACACGTTAACTATTTTATGGTAGGAATATAATTGTGTCGTAGGTACGTCTTAGCAACTTGGGACCTATCACCGTAAATTTTTACAAATATTCTTGAATTACCACCACTGAAATCAAGTCAAAGCGGTGTCAATAGTACGGCAATAAAGGATTTCCTTAAATCAAGTACAGAAGTGCTCCATATTTAAAATAATCCGAAAACGGGATGGACTTAAATAAAAGTTAGATAAAACTTTGAAAATTTCATGCATTTAACTAAACAGTTTTAACAAATAGAATTTGGGAATTATTGCTCCTTATTTTACTTTTTAAAGATGAAAATAATCTATATTTTTTTTCTTGTAGTGTTGTTGTTGGTTCTTCACAAAATAAGCAAATCGTTGTTTACCTTCTTTTTTGGAGTTGTTGTTGTTTCTATACAAACTTTTACAAACACACGCGTACGCACGCAAATTGGTCTTCGAAAGTTACCTCATATTGGATTGTTTTAAGTACTTTTGTAGTGCTAAATTTTGAAGTACGACTCAAACTAAAATAAGATAAAAACTTAAATCAAGTACATATGTATAAAGGGTGGTTAAATTTTAAGTGGGGAACAGAATAGTCGCTGCAGTACAACGTTGCGAATAGCGCTACAAGCTATGAAAGGTTAAAAACGGCAGCTTCAAAGTAGTGTCAACAGAATACGTAGTTGTGGTAGTCGTTGCAGTTGAAGTTGAAGCGCAAAATTCGAAATTTTTAACATTGTTGCGCTACAGAGCATTCGTTAGGTTCAGCTACTACTACAACTTCTTAATTCTGTTCCAGGCCTTAGGGCCAAATTATTTAGGAAATTATTGTCATTTCTTTTTATTGTGATAATATTGGTATGGCCAATTATGCATGGAACCAAATATCGGTCAAATGGCCGTCGCGACCTCGTGGGCACACCTCCATCCGACGGTCTAAATGACGCTGAGGCATAATTGAGGTTCTATACCGTTAATGTGCCGAATTATCTCATCCTCTAGCTCTTAAATTGTTGCTGGCTTATGGACGTATACCTTTTCTTTCAAATAACCCCAAAGAAAGAAATCCAACGGTGTCAGATCACATGATCTTGGTGGGCAATTGACATCGGCACCACGTGAGTTAACACGGTGAGTTTATTCGTGCCATAAAAAGTTCGTTATCAACTCATGATAGCGAACACCATTCACAGTAACTGCTTGACCGGCCTCATTTTGGAAAACATACAGCCCGATGATGCCGCCAGCCTATAAACCGCACTACGCAGTCACTCTTTGTGGGTGCATTGGTTTTTCGACAGTCACTCTTAAAGTATCATTCGCCCAAATGCGGCAAGTCTGCTTATTGACGAATCCACTGAGTGGAAAATGTGCCACATCACTGAAGATGATTTTCTTCGAAAGTGCACAATATGCATTTTGATTTGAAGGCCCATTTTCATAATAAGCCTGAATAACTTTAACGCGTTGCTCGATTGTGTATCTTTCCATTGTTCAAATTGAGTTAAACTGAAATTTAGAAATGTCAAATGAAATGCAGAAAAAAATTGACGTTTAGGTGTGGTTCGCATTCAACATCGGCCCTTAAAATTTATTTACATACATACATATTTGCTATTTATTTTTTTCATTTTATTTTCTTTTTAAATAATTAATTTGAAAACAGAAAAATAAATTAATTACAATTTTATTTTTCTATTTCTATTGTGTTCCCTTGTACAAAATATTATACGTTTGACAATGTATCTACGTCTTACACTACTACGTTCATAAGGCGCAATTTTAAAAATCGTTGTAATATTTCCATTTTAATGAGGATTATTGGCTTTGATTTTTATTAAATTTGTATTTTTATAAATGAAAATTTTGTTGTTATTATGTTACAATAGATTTATAATAACAACTACGGGTAGACTTTGAATGCACTATCATATAAAATAAAATACAACTTTCTGCATAAATATGTACAAACTAAATACATAATATCATGTACAGATTTACGTATTTACATACATATGTATGTACAAAAAAGCAATCACGTTAAGAAACTATATTCCAACTAAGTCATACATTTGTACGTAAAATTATTTCAAAACTACGGTTGAACTCTTCATTCACATAAACACTGAATAATTTTGTTAAACATTCCCTTTGTATGCCATTTCATTCGAAATGTTTCCACTTTCAAAGCACAATACTAAACCCCTCCATTGTTGAACGAGCATACAGCCGAAACTAAAAAAAAAACACACAATCTGTCAATCAATCACCTGTCAACTTGGCCACACTCACAATATGGGAGATACAACTACAGCCAACCATCCGTCCATCCATCTTACAGATACTTGTTGTTTGAATTTCGTTTTTGTAGCACATCTCGTGAAATGGTGGCTCAAACTGAAACGAGTATGAATGAGTTTTATTTTAGATACAAAATCCATACGAATAATTTTTCGGTTAACGAAACTTAGCATTTGTGTGCATCCATATGCTCTTTTTTAATCTGCGCAAATGCCAAAATAATTGTTGATGGACATTGACGTGTAGGTTCTAAATTGCTTGGAGAATCATTTCAATTCATTTTAGTTTTGTTTTTTTTTAATTTTATGAAATAAACCATTTTATAACTTTAAACAGGTATAAAGAGGAAGAAATTCGGTTTGGCAACGGATAGTGCCAAAATTTAAAGAACATATCGCACCCTAAATACTAAAGGGTCACAACTCAAAATTCTTAAATTTTCAGAAGAGACAAAAAACGGGTTTCTTTTTGTATGAACTCTAATACATACTACAAAGAAGGATTAAATTGTATTTTCTTCGCAAAATACTAGAGAAATTGATGTAAGATTTCTATAGTGCACAGATATGACCACTGTGCATCGATTTATTACAAAAAGGGAAAATTGAAAAATTTTGAGTTGTGACCCTTTAGTATTTAGGGTGCGATATCTTTGTTATTTTGCACACGTTTGTTTTTTATTTTTGCAAAGCAATGTCGATATTTTGAGAGCATATCATCTTATGTTGACAGCATATTATTTTAAATTCAACAACATTTTGTATTTATTTATTTTCAAATTTGTCTATGGATATCATATCCTTGCAGACATTTAAACAATATAATAACATATAGGTAATACAAATAAAACACAAAATTATTGATTGTTTAGCCAGACGATAATTTTACGTTTAATAACATTTGCATATATAGAAAAATCTACAACTTTTTAAAAATTATTAAATTGACTGCACATCCTTCTAAATGGATCAGCATTTGCGTAATTTGTCCTGATGTATTTAATTGATAGGAATTGGAAGTGTCGAGATGGACGATGAAGAACATTAAATGAAATGTTATCGAGCAGGAAATCAGAACAAATATAACCATTAATTAAATTTAATATAAACGACACATTCAACATAGTCCTTCGGCTTTTAAGAGTTGGAAGTTTGATAAGAGCAAGACGGCTGGTGGAAGATCTAACGGGTTCCACTGTAAGCCACGAAAGCAGAATAACATAAATTGCTTTTGTGCAGATTCAATATAATTGTTGTGATCCCAAATTATAGATGCATATTCTAGGACAGGTCTCACGAGGGAAATATAAAGTTCCTTTGTGGCATTAGGGTCTATAAATTCTTTAGCCCATCGTTTGAAAAAACCAAGAATACCCCGTGCTTTATTAACAGTTATGGAAATATGCTTAGTAAAGTTCAACTAAGAGTCCAACAAAACTCCTAGATCGAAAATTGTACCAACAGTTTCTAGCTGATAGTTCCCCAAAGAATAACTTACATTTATATGATTTCTCTGTAGAAAGACATATGTTTACATTTTTTCAAGTTAAGCTCCATCAAGTTTAAATTACACCATGACTGAAATGTGTCCAAGTCTTTTTGAAGGAGACTGTGAACTGCATTTTTATAAAAACTGAGAAAAATTTTTACATCATCCGCATACATTAAAACTTTAGAGAATTTAATCACGTTAGGAAGATCATTGATAAAAAGGGTAAACAGCAATGGTCCAAGATGACTACCTTGTGGTATACCAGATAAAACATCTATAGATTTAGATGTGACGTTTTTAAAACGGACTCAATCCATTTAAGAGAGTTGTATGAAAATCCTATTGTGTTATGTTTCTTCAAGAACAGTTTATGGTGTACCTTGTCAAACGCCTTGCTAAAATCAGTATATACGATATCAGTTTGTCTCCGTTGCACAAAACCCTGATTTATTATTGTTGTTAGTTGTAAAAGATTTGTTGTAGTAGAGCAGCCTATTCGAATGTTGAGCAGATGACAATCACAGAATACACAGAACTGTAAAAATTGACGTGTGAAAAAGGCCCAAATCAGTTGCGAGGGCAGCTTTCGAAGAAAGAGAAAGAAAAAAAAAGGCAAAATCTTCCATCTCGTGTCAGTTCTGTATATTCTGTGATGACAATAGAGATGATACATGATGAGAAATGCATTCAGTTACCATATTTTCAAAAAGATTTGATATAAACTTAGTTTAGCAATCCCTCGATAATCAACAATGTCAGTCTTAGTACCAGATTTTTATAGCGGAATAATAAAAGACTTTTTCCAGGTATTAGAGAAATATCCATATTTGATTGGCATATTAAAAATGCGTGTTAATGGTAGGGCGAGAAATGCATGTCATTGTTATATTGACAACATACCATTTTAGATTGACTATTTATATGTTTTGCTATTTTGATAAAGTACTTGTTATTGCAAACCCAACCTAAAAAAATAAACTTTGATATGAAATTTTTATAAATTATAATTTATTACAGATAAAGGTATAATTAATAAATTATTATTTACTTAAATTAAGATACTTAATATAATTATAATAGAATCTTGCCAAATCCGTAGTTTAATAATCTAAAAAGGTTTGCCGAATTAAAAAAGAAAATCTTAATATACAATTGGCAAAGTTTGATACTATTTTTTACTAAGTGGCACAAAAAGTTGATTTGAAAAGATCTTCTAGCAGCTATTCAGTAAACATTGCGCCGCAATTCATTAATACGGGTCGCAATTTTGGAGATCATTTTATTAAATTTGGTACATACATTCTAATTACACTTGCCAACAAGCGTTTGTACTGGAGCAACCAAATATCTTTCCAAGGGTAAAAAAAATGTTTTTATTCGTTTCATACATACAAAATCACTAGTTTTTTTAAAAATCAATGAATTTTCAAAAGTGAATGGCGTTATTTAAGCGTCGTTTGTATTTTGTTGGTTCCGTTTCACGTATTAGAGTCCAGTTATAGTCTCCCAGCATACTTTTGTCTCAAAATTCTTGATAAATTCTTTAAATTTTCATTGAATCTTGGTGAGCACGCTCCCCTTGTTCGCACTCACTGAATCTATTTTTTTTTTGAAAAAAAATCTTAATGCGAATGAAGAATATGCAAAACATTGTCGGTGTTTAAGGTTTGCCCAAGTTTCTGACTGCAAAACCTAAAAAATGTAATTAAGCATATTTAAATGATTCGGATATTGCATATCCCTTTTTACCAACCAAATATTCACCACACACAAAGCAAAAATAGCTTGAATCAGTAACACACCATCTCCCTGACATGCTTAAACGCTACTACACAAAATGTATTAACAAAGCAGGGCTGCCAGGTACTTTTTTTCGTTCTCCCCCAATTTAAAAATAAATTTCCCCAAATATCCCCCGATAAATGAAGGAATCCCCAAAATAAGCCCTTGTAAAAAATACATAATTTTTAACGGAAAATTGGAATATTTATTTAAGTTTTACTTGTACCATGTTCTATAAGAGATCATTTCCATCGAAAGGAAAAATGTAGTTGTTTTTTTAAATATCTATATACAGTCGAACTTTCCTATAATGAATTTGCATGGGACCACAAAACCACTTAATTTTTAAGAAAGTTTAGTATACAAAATTAATATTATTTCTACTTTTATTAAAAAATAATGAGGATATTCTAGTTTGGATTATTTTCCCACGTGCAGCAGTTATCCATGTAGTGCGTAATTATTATTTGACAATTTTTAGTCTTTTGAATAAAAAATTGTATTGCACAAATCAATTTTAAAACTATTTAAGGTGTGTGATCGCATTTCTAGGTCAAGTAATAATTAGCACATTAGTGGTCTGGGGCCATCATTTATTACTAGTTCTAACCGATTTTTTTTAATTTCTTTTTTTAAAACATATTGGTATGTTTATTTCGAATTATTTATAATCTAGACTAAAAACTTTTACGACATTTAAAAAATTTTCCATAAACTGAAATAAGTGATTGTTTTGCCTTGTACACACTATTTGACCTTTCAATCGACTTTTCTTTCCCCAATCGTCACCAAACTTCATATTAAATGTTGTTATATGCAAATGAACCAATAAGCCCATTCATTGGCTTTAGAGTTCACTTTAATATTTTTGAACACCTCTTATACACATGAAGTTGTCCTGGAAAATGCAAATTTTGGACTTTTTGTACATAATCGAATTTTTGACATATTAACTTCAAACTTATCAGATATTGTTTTTAATAAAAACGAAACTTTTTTTGACCGGTGCTCATTGATATCAAGTGATGTTACAAAAAATAGCCACTTAAATGTGTATGTGGCACATACTATGTCCGCATTAAACTTAGTTGCTCATATTTTTTATTTCCCCAAAAAATCCTAAGTTTTATTTTTAATATCCCCAATGCAAACCCCAAACCCCAAATACAATTTTCTGTCCCTTTTAGCAACAAGAAAACCCCTAATTTGGGGTCAAAACCCCTAAACTGGCAGCCCTGTAACAAAGTGACCTCAGTACTACAACAATGAAACAATAGAAAAAACAACAGGAATTTTGTTGCTAGTATTGAGACGGCAAATGTCAAAATGCCTTTAAAAAAATGTAAATAAACAAAAAAATTACGCCAAACGTCACACACGAAGAAAATCACTGCAAACAGCTGCGCTTGTAAGGTCACTTTATTAGTTCATTCTGCTACTACATATTATAAAGATTTGAATGTGGGCTTCTGTCAAATAAATAAATGTGAAATTGTAGTGTCAGTATTAACTGTTTAACAGTCTTGCCAGCATGCGATAAAAAAAAATTAACAAGACGTGATGGCCAAATGGTTATGCCAGATTCAAATTCATCGCACCCAGATTAACTAGTTAAAAACATGCTTCGTTTCTGCAGTAATTTTTTTTTTCCAAATTTGTAGACCAGTGTTATCATAGCGACGAGGTCTATTAAAAAATGTGACAATCGCTTTATAATTTCACATTGCTCCCATACAAACTGCTTTCCGCAGTAGAGTGTTCGAGTTCTTAAACCATCTTATTATGTTGGTATTAACATTAAATTTGACCCAAAAATATTCCATCTCACCCTTAATCACTTTACAATATTCTAATGGAATCGCATTTTAAGTGGCCATAGCTCCCATACAAATTTCACTCCAGAAAAAAAACTTTTATTGCAAAAACTTTCTTAAAAATCGGAGTCTATATAAAATCAAAAAATCTACAATAGCCTCTTTAATAACCACTATGCCATGGCAAAACTTTTTGCTGGTACACTCACAATATTATTACAGTAACGGACTGTAGTTTATTTAAGAAGTATTCCGTTCAGTCATTTTTAAATAAATAAACATTTAAAATTCCAAGCAAATTTATTTTTAACTGATTCTAACAGTTATTTAAAAAACTAAGTGCATATTAATACGGATTTTCAGTTGCAATTAATATTGTCCGTTGATTAAGTTAAATTCTTCTTAATGTAAAATTAAATGAAAATGTATTTTAAAATAACGAAAAGTTCATTTAATTTTTACTGTCAAAAATTCAACCGCGAATTTTCTGAATTTTCAGGTATTTTATGTAAAAATTAACTGAATAATCCGTAAAAAAACAAAGAAATATTCAGTTATTTTATATAAATTAACTGTCAAAAAATTAACAACATATTCCAGAAAAGCAAAGGAATATTCAGTTATTTTAAATAATTTTAGTACCAAAAACTAGTTTTTACTTATCTTTAAAAAACGATCTGCTTGTTTTGTGTAACAAATTCCCATTTTCTATTTGTTAAAATGATTTAGTTAAATACATAAAATGTTTTAAGTAAAATAATTTCGAAACCATATCGATCATGCTGCTGGTATCTTATGGTATCTGTGAGTTCTTTTGTAACCAAACGAGGTAAGTACAACAAAAGTAAAACAAGCCCGTGTATCAGGGTAAGAAAACAATAATGTCCTCTCTCTCATTAGAAAAACCAGCGGACAGGTGTCTGTCTGGTGTTTTTTAGAAATTCGGCTCTTTTGTGGAGTAAACGAAAATTACTGAATTAATTAAAACAACTGAGAATATTCCTTTGTTTTTACGGAATATTCAGTTAATTTATTTGTTTTTACGGAACATGGGGTTGAATTTTCGACAGTCAAAATTTAAAAGAACTTTTCGTTAAAAATAAATGACAAATAAGTAGACCGGTTTTTAACTGAATTTAAATTTTTTTTATATTACAAATTCAGTTAATTTTACGTACATAATATTGTGAGTGTAGGTCCAGAACTTACAGCAATTTGTTCAAAGCTTATAAGTTTGGGTTAACTTAGATCCCAAGTACATTTAAGGGTTAATCTTTATTTTTGTTCTGTTTTCCCTTCGTTTGACTAATAATATATTTTTCTTCAGTTTCATAAAAATCGGCACAAAAATATACAAAATTTCGCTATCTTTCCTTAAGAAATTCAAATACAATTGTCGAAATTTGATCTTTGACCTTCTCGATTTTAGAGTTAATTAATTTAAGTAAAACCTGCAGAGTATATTTAGAATTATAATATTCTGAATAAGTTTTACTTAAAATTCATGACAGCAAGCAAATTGGGCTCATTCGCAAAAAAATTAGTTTTTCCCGAAAATCTCAGGTACGGAAAGACTATGGGAAGTATTCACATAATTTTTTACGTTTTTATTCCCTATTAAATCCTAAATAAATACCAATGCGAAAAATTTAAATTGCCAAGTTCAACCTCGAAAAATATTGTAGACATTGAAACGCAAACAATTTTATTAAAAAAAAAATTTTCGGTTTTTCTGCTTCGAAAGGGTTTTAAAAAAGTTTCTCCTTAACAATATGTTGAGGGTTATAAGGTCAAACCACATTATTTAATAACATACGGGAATACAGTTATTATTCAAACCTCTTTATTTGTTCCATTCAAAAAAGGAACAAACCAGTTTTACAATAAAATAATGAATGAAAGAATGAACGATAGATAATACATTATCAGAAGTCCTCCAACCACTTGGAACTATTTTCTATTTTTCTTTTTTTATCTTATTCGTCGTTATATTAAAACATGATATCATTGTCGTTAATTTTAGTTTACGATCTGTATTGTTAATGTGATGTGCTGCTTGTTTCTTATGGAAAATTAAAATAATACCAACTGATTTATCGCCGTTTTGGCATAATGTGTTTATATAACTTACAAGCAACATGCCTCACTCACTCACTCACTACCCCAACTTAGCAATAGTAGCAGGAAAAAAACGGAGTTGTAACAAATATTAGTCAAGTCCAAACAGCAACATGAAAATAAAAACGAACGAACCACCAACCCACCACCCTCTGAGTTGTCATAAATCTATCACTTTTAATGGCCGCCCTGCACATAATTTTATGCGTTTATGCAGCCCAAGTATACACTCATTCATACAAACGTAAAAGGCAAAGAAAAAATCCTGGTAATATCAGTAAATTCAGCCCTTACCATCAACATTTCTGAACAGGAGCTAGAGCAACCAACCACCATAATGCTTGTGTATTATAAAGCTTTGAAAAAGGCAACGAAGAACGAACATCTCCGAAGACTCACAAATTTCATAAAGTGGCAATTCAATCAATCAATTTTGACATTTTCTTATTTTTCGTTCGTTTGTATGTTCATTCAGTCAGGCAGTCGGTCGGTCGTTCCACCCTTAAGCTTTGGCATCACTTGGCTGTATCCAAATCAGTCGACGCTGTGTTACTTTGTGTATGTGTGTTGAAATGTATTAGAGTATGTGTTGATGTTGCCAAACCGTTTTGTTGCAGGGCGGTTGGGAGGGGGTTTGACTGGGTGGGCGTCGTTTGTATTAAGTTGAGTTATCATCTATTACGAACAACAACATCAACATTTACCGTTATACTCACGTACACAATCACATTTTTTGTTCGTCTTTATCGTTTTCTTCTTCATTTATTTATTCATTTAGTCTATGTGATTTCTTCTATTTGTGATGAAAATCAAAAATAGAAAGAAATAAGTTCAATTTTAATATTTGTCTCCCACGAATTTGTTATGCCCTACGACTTAGTTTGTAAGAAAATATCAATTGTGCTGTCTTCTCTTCTAGAGCCGAAAAATTGGGGTTAATTTTGACACTAACAACTTCTCAAACAGCTTTGATTTATTAAAAAAGCAAGCTTATAAGCCTATATGACTCAACGTTTGTGTGATCCTTTCCTGGTTTAGGTATCATGGTACCTAAAGAAACTTTCCATAGTAGTAGTATTCAAGTCGTAAAATAGCACTAAAAATTAAAATAATAATTTTCTTTGCTATGCTGGGTAGCTCAAAAAGCATTCAAAACCAGGGGCTTTCTTGGGGTTTAAATGACAAATAGCCTTTTCGATTTCTCTTATCTTAAATCTTAGGGGAACAGCTGCTCTAGCAGCAACAGGCGGTAACTCGACCGCGGTTTAGTGAGATACATTTGGGGTAAATACATCTTTCAAATGATTAACAAACAGATTTCCTTTTTCTATCAGCCCAATTATGAATAAGAATTCCCCGGGAGTTTTCGCCCTTCTCCCATTTTTTCTTTGTTAATTCAATTGTAAAAATAAAAAAAGGGAAAAACTCCCGGGGAATTTTTATTCATAATTGGGCTGTATATTATTTCTTGCCCAATTGCCCTTTTGATATTTCTAGCTGCACGCCGCCATAATGAGTAGTCTGATTGTGGAGTTGAATCCTTAAGATATTTTTCCTTTTAGTAAATTCTTAAGTTAAGGTGATCTGTGCAATAAGCACTCTATAAAAGTCTGACTTAAAGAAAACATCATTCAGTATTAACTAAATAAGCCAAGAAATTTATATGAAGTTCGCATTGAACGATCATTTTACTAACATACGATTTAAAGTGTTGGAAATCTGTCTACAGGAACCGTAATATATCTAACAGTACTAAAGTTTATTTGTAATGCCAAATGCTTCGTTCAGAGCACTCGACTGTAACGTACTTCCCCAAGCAAATAGCAAAGCATACAAAATAAATAAATTGTACTTAGAGTTTAACCCCCCAACCCCATTTCAAATTTTCCATCAATTCCCAGAACAAAACATTACAAAGAAGTATTGGTGTGGAAAGTATACAAAACAAAAAATTAGAAAAACAAAAAAAAAGTATAGAACCAAAGAAAACGGAAACCGTCATTTATGCCAAAACTTTAAGCAATTCCATCATTCATTCTTTTTTCTTCTACCCCCACCCTGCTTTCAAACCTTTTTTTTCATTTACTCCAACTGCTACGGGCGCTTGTTGTTGCTTCTTGAAGTTGGAAGTTTAAATATTTTTTAATTGCCCTCCCTCTCTGCAATTCATTTTAAACAGTTGGTTTCATTACCGTCATTCATTTCATTTCAAACAATTTACCCCCTTACAAAACCGTCTTTGCAGTATCCCAGCTACATATTTCAGCATGCCACTCGACTTTGTACTCGCAAGTCATCTCATCCAAGCAGCCATTCTGCCATTCAGCGTGCACCCATTATTTTTATTTATTTCATTTTTGTTTGTTGTAGTATTTTATATTTTATTCTTTCTATTGTGTTCGTTTTTTAATCCTTAAACATTTTCTTTCAATTTTATTCGTCCTTCTTCTCATTATCGTTTGTTATGCTGCCAATTTTCAATAAATTTCAAAAAATAAGACGCCATCTTAGCTTGAAGTGTCCCCCTTTCATTTGGATGCCTCTTCTTTGGCTGCTTTGAAAATGAGCGTTTCGAAAAGAATAAGGAAAAAGTTTTTCGGTAACAAAGCATCATTTTCTTGATGTTTTGTGATTCCTTTGGGGTTTCATTTAAATTTTACTTCTTGTTGCTGTTATGTAGTTGCTTTTGCTCTTTTTTGTAGTTTTGTTATTTATTCAAGTGTTGTTTTGATAAAGGATTTAAATAATGAGAACAAAAGGTACAAATACACAATTAAAGTTGCTGACTTTTTGGGTGGGAGGAAAAAAAGTTCAAAAAATTTGCGAAATTTCATATTTTTAATTTAAAGGAAAAAATATTTCTTAATCAGATTAAATTTTAGATAACTGTCTTGAAAATATCTGAAACCAAAAATAACAGGAAAGAAAGTAGACGGTCATGTTCTGGATATAGAAATCGATGGAGTTTGCAGTTAAATTTTTTTAAGGAACGTCAATTTTCTTGATTTAAGGAGTAGTTCTAACAAACATGGTATCTTTCTTATGAATTTTGCAAACTTGATCGTTTTAAAAATTTCTTCCGTTTCAATTTAACTTGAATTCGATTTTCAGAACATGGCTGAAAATATGTTAAGCTCAACCATATGATATATATGGACCACATAAATGGACAAACTAAATAGAATTTCGAGTGGATACCCCACTTGGAACCCATAAGCCAAATTATGCTAGGAGGTTAAGATTCATATAAAAGTTTTAGCGAATATTACTTACTTATGCGGCTTATACTTGGCGTAATTTCCTTAGGCCGAACGTAATGAATAGGTTGCCAGCACTTATGCTAAGTTCACACTTGGGTTTTTAAACGCGTTTAAGCAAAATGTTGATTTAGCTACTCAAAGCCGTTCACATTACATTTGAGATGATTAAGTTGACAGCAAAAACAGCTGATCGATAAACAAAAAAGAACAAGCAAATTTTTATTTCTTGAAAACATTAAAAATGGAAAGAAATACATTAATAAAGTTATCAGCAGATTATTTACTTTCACCCCACACTTCCACTAGCATCTCTTCATCCTTCTGACTCCAAGGCTTCTTTCTTTGTTTCTTTTCCATATCCATTAAGTTTTTATTATATTTTAACTTTTTTTTTATTTAATAAAAAAAAAAAATTTCTGTCAAAGAGGTACGTTCATTGTGGCCGTTTTTCAGTTTGAGGCAAGACGAATTTAAATTCGCCTTGTTTTGAGGTATGTTCACAGGATTCTATGTGGTTTATGAAGTGATTTAGTTGTAATCAAGTCAATTTGAAGTGATTAACAAATCACTTCAATGTATGGGTAATCATCTCGATTTTGAAGTGTTTAACGCTTAATCACGTTCGAGCTGCTTAAACGCGTTTAAGAAGCCAAATGTGAACATAGCATTAGATGCTCTGCGCTTCTTCTCCAATTTGTGGCACTAAGCTTACAGATGTCTTCATCCTAGGGTGATCGATCGAATAGTATTCGACCGGTTTTAACCGGTTATTTTAGTTTTGCCCAAGTCGAATATTTTAAAATGTCCATTTTTCGAATATAGAATAAACCGGTTATTTTCGTAAAATAAGCCGGTTACTTTATTAATGTGTAATTTAGATATGTTTTCCTTACTTTTGTTATAAATGTACCCGTAATTTAAGTATTTTTCTAATTGAATATTTGGTAAACTTAAATTTGTTATAAAAAATGTCAAAACAACTTGTAACAAAATTCAAAAAAACATTATGAGCAATGCAAATATTTACAAATCGCTTATATACGCGTGTGTTCTTGTAACAAAAACCAAAAACAATTTAAAGTGCTACAAAAAAAGTTCAGCTTTAAAAGTAATTAGAAATTTGATAGTATTATAAATACTATATATATTTTTATAAAGATGCCATCTCTGGTGATATTTCGAACTGACTTAAATGTGCTTAAATGGCACTAAAATGATAAGTTGCAAAGGTTCTTTAACGTCACGATTTATTAATCACTTTAATTTAGACTACAAGCTTGACATAAATATACGCCAAGTAAAACTTGACCCTGTTCCAAGTAGTTTTTAAGAGACTGCAAATAATACTTTACGAAAGTACATATGCTGCCAATAATGAATTCTAGCATATCTTTATGCTTAAAACAAAAACATACCGGCGGAAACAACGATATGGGAAAATTCATCAGTTTTATTTATTAAAACGCCAAGAACTTAAATAATGCTGAAACAAAAAAAATTTAAATATATAATCCTGGATAACAGGTTAAGCAAATAACTAGAAATTGTTTAAAATAATGCTTAAGTTTAATCAATTTACTGGTCACGTTTTTTTTTTGATTTTATCGTCAAATATTTGTGGTCTGAGCATACCTTAAGTCATATCTATGTATTGAGGCCCTATGCTCCTTATGGGATCGACGGGAACATATGTATATGTATTTTGTTGGTTCCTTACCTTCGTGAATTGTTTTGTTTTTATTCTAATTAACTTTTTATTACAAAAACTAATTTGATTTTTGTATTTTTATGTTTCCGAATTAAAACCGGTTAACCGGTTATTTTTAAAATGCTTAACCGAAAACCGATTTTTTTAAAATAGCAACTATTCGGAATATTAGAAAACCGGTTATTGAAAAATGTCGAATAATCGATCACCCTACTTCATCCACCTTGTCTCTCTATCGAAGTTTTGGTCGTTTCCTTCTGCGTGAGCCGACACCGGGTTCGTATTCAAATGCTTTTTTAGCTGGAGTACCTTTATCCATTGTCACAATATGACTGATTTAACCAAAGTAGTCTTTGTATTCTGATACGCCAACCTGTATCAATGGCTGCATATAGATCGTGGTGCATACGATGCCGATATTCTCTGTCAACGCAGATTGGTCCACAGAATACTTTTAGTTACATTTTAAAAAAAAATTTTAGTTGCATTTTTGTTCTAAAACTGAAAGGAAAATATATGAAATACTTTGAAAAGAAAAAAGATAAAAGAAAAGACGAAATTGGTTCTCAGATTGTGAACAAAGCTTTATTCTTCTATTCATTAAGACTATGGTACAATTAATAAGGTATCCCTAGTTCTACAACATGTAGAACAACGCAAAAACAAGATGTATTTTGTTGGTAGAAAACACATGTCGCTGGCTTAACATGTAAAGGCTCTAAGTCCATATTTGAAAATTTTACAGGAGAGACAAAAAACAATCAAAATACATGTGATGGAACAATTTGAGAGAAATGGTTAAACTGTCCTTTTAATTGGGACTTGAGCTTTTTCTTGTGATAAATTGGACTTAGCGCTTTTGCGCATCACTACAACACAACAACAAAAAATGAGATAACTGTAATTTTTTCTTTGTAAACAATGTATTTTTACTTATTGCACATTATTGCATTAAAATCTCAATTTCTTAAAAAAAGTTGACATAGACCCTTTACATTTTAAGCCAGCGATGTGTATTTCTAGCAACAATAAATAGATTTTTTTGAAAACAAACAAAATTGTTAACCAATTGTGACAAAATGTTGGGTTACCTTATTAATTGCACCACGATTAAGACTTTCCAATTTATTATTGATTTCGTTTAAATTAAATACCGAGTTAAAGACAATATTACGTAAAAGAAAAATACCTTCAGGCTCTAATTAAATTAAGCTCTCCACCAAAGTCCTTCTCTTTCTTTAAAGAAAACAAAACAAAAAAAAAGAATCTTCCATAAACAAAGCAAAATAAATTTGAAATTTACAAAAAAAAAAAAGTTTCGTATAAATTCCCATTATTTATGGCAATTGCTGTTTGTGATACTTTATTTGTACTAAAGACCCTTAAAAATATTTTTTGTTTGAATTGTAGGGAAATTATAACAAGCCAACGACAAAATTAAACGAACTCAAATGAATGAAAGCTTAATTATATGTATTTATAAGATTAAACAACGTATCTGCTCTAAATAACGAACAGAGAAAATAAGTTGATCCTGTTTTGGTAAAATTTAATTTATTCCTTTACATTTGTTGGCATTGAATTAATTGCTTAGAGTTTTTTTTTTACTCGAGCTGGTGCCGGCAGCAGTAGCTCCAAATAGCAAAGGAATGTTTTAATTAATATTAATTGAATGAAAAGTAATTGAAAGGATTTCTCATTTTTCTTTCTATGTATTTGTATTTGTATTTCATTCATTTGTCCTTTTATGTAGCTTAAAATCCATTCATAATGTATGCAAATGATTTATGGATTTAATTTCAAACCAAAAACAAATAAAAAGTTTTTTTTTTATCTTTCTTTTGTGGAATTTTGTAAAAAGTAATCAAATGGAAAATTAAAAAAAAAAAAAAAGATAAATTCTTTCGATCAATGATACAGGAATTAATTTATACTTATAAATAACTTCAAATCCATGTCAAAAAAAGATGAACAAAAAACAAAAATAAGAAAACGAAAAAGAAAGAAAATGCTGAAGATGAACAGGAAAACTTTTTATAAATTTATTACGTGCCTATCAAAGTGACATTTTTATACAGCCCACTAAAATTACTTGCAATACACCTTATTTATACTTATTTGGGTTTAGGTATTTTGAAAAAAAAAATTTCTTTTGATTTTCAAGTGTCTATGGATTTAAGCAGGGGCGAAGCAATAGAACTTGAAGGATTTTTATGAAGTTGGGTATTTAAGGCCCCGGCAAACTCACTGCGAATTCAATATTTCCTCATTACCATCTGTAAATTCAATGAGATTTTGCTAAGCAGCTTATCTAGTTTAATAGAAAAACCATACTCTTCACTATTTGGAACTTTTAAAATTTGAGGTCCAACTCTTAAGTTTCATATTACAACAAAAAAAAGGCACAAATATTTCGTTTTTTAGGGAAAGACATTATCAGTTCTCTCAACTGTTTTCCAAAAATCAAGATTTAGTTTATTGCACTGACCGTCTAGAACTTCTTCAGGAATCAGGAGCTGCCTAAGGAGACAATGTCTTGGATACTCATCTTTGACTCATACAAATTGAGACTGAAAGAGTAAACGGGTTTAGGGTTATGTTGGCGGCAAGTGTAGAAAATCTTCCGGGGTATTACAAGTCGCACGTAATGAGAATTGAAGCGCCAATTTTGACACATTTTTTTTACATATTTCTTTATCTCGTATTTTTGTTATGCATAACCAGTGTTGCCACTTAGAATAGCTTCATCTATATCTTCAGTTCAGTAAAGTGCATTTACACTTGTAATTTTCAAACTGGTTTATGATCGTAAGCTACTTTCATAAACTATACCGTTTACATAAGCATTTCAGACAGTTAAGTTGTTTATCTTTGACAAGTCAAAACACTTTTAGCCCCAATATTTAAACAAACCCTTGATGCACGAACATATGGACATACCTATAACTATACCTTTTTTCCGATGTCCTTATTAAAAAAAAACCATTTAAAAAACTGGCATTTTTTATAAATTTGGAATTATTGTCGTTTATTTTATTTTTCTTATTGTTTTTTTTTCACAGATAAAACTAATTTTTTTTTTACTTTAACTTTTTATTCTTGATGAAATGTCAAATAGCGCTAGCGTTGCCAGAACAAAATTTAAAAAAACAAAGTTGCATTAACAAAAACTGGTTGTTTGTAACTCGTTTATCTCAAAAGCTGGTTACAAACGTGTTTATAATTTGTGTGGATAAACAAGTTTCTCAAACTAGTTTATCATCATAAACAACTTATAACCTGTTTTTGGCGTAGGTGTAAATGCACTATAAGTTTCAAAATTTCTTCCATAATTTCTAACAAGGTGATATCAGACATTTTGCTGTTAAAAATTGTTCATTTTTCTTTATAAATTGTTGTCAGTATTTTTTGTTTCGCATAATAATTCAACATTTCCCAACATAACAATAATATCCATTGTGGCAACACTGCACACTGGTCAATTCCGAGTGTGGAAAGCTTACTTTATCTACAAATCTTATTCGGACTATTACGAACACTTTGAAAAAAAATTTGCCAAATCGGTCAAGCCGTTTCATGTGATTCGATAACCAACGAATATCAATTCATTTTAATTTATATAGATAGTGATGGAGTTGCACTGACATGCACTTACAAATTGCACAAGTTTGGATACACAAAAGCGTAAAATGCTTATAACCGGTGTGCAAATATGCGATAGATACTGTAGGTATTTAGGTATTTAAAAGTTATAATTATTATTTATTTTTTTTTTATTTTCAAAAATACTAACAATAACACCCGTTTAAAAAATGTTGCTTTTCTAAAGCGCTTATGACCAAGGTGAATTCATGTAAACGGTGGTGTCGATACTGCAACAAGTAACAACACCAAAAACACAACAATGTATTTTTTTGTTGCTTTCGTTGATCAATATGTCAAAAACCCAAGCAACTTTTGACATTTCTCTCTCTAATTAAGAAAAAAAAGTAGCACAGCTGTGCTGTCAACGCCACCTGAAAAATGAATTCGCCTTGCTTATAACACTACATTTTTATTTATTAAATTCATATAGAATTGATAGAATGAAACGGTAAATGTTGGAATACTAAATTTTTTGTTAAAGAAGAACACAAAGTAGGGCAAAAGGTAGAATAAAGGCAACATTTACGCCAGAATATACAACGCCAAAAAAAAATAAAAGTATTTCTTTGTATTAAATAGAATCCATACTTTAACAACTGTTCAACTCTTAGGGTCAGAAACGATTTATTTTCTCAATTATGAAAACGTTGTGAAAAGTTGTTGTGGTGAAAACCCGTGGCATCCTCTAATTTTTTTGCTAGTAGATTTCGCTCTTAAAATATGTACACTGCTGTCTAAAAATCGCTTTTGTGTTAGCTTAATCTAAAGTCAGCAGATTAAGAACCTCTTAATGCCACCAAATACAAAACAAAAAAAGTAAGAAAGTACAGTCGGCCAATCCCGACCATTTTACAACCTACATGGGTAATCAAATATGTGTAATGGGGTTAAGATTAACATAAAAGTATTTTGTGTCGAATATTATCTGGATGAGTTATTTTCTTCTTAAAGTGATAATAGTGAGAAGGTTTGTAAATGACCTACAGTCAATGCTGGACCTACCAGCACAAAACTTTGTCGAGACATCAATAGTATTATAATAGTTTTCGCCGGCAAATTTCATTTCAATACTAGCTGACACGGCAAACGTTGTTTTGCCATATAACTTTACTAATTAAATTATTACAGTAACTTATTGTGGGTTATTAAATTCGTTTTCCGTACTGTTAAAATTGAATAAAAATTACGAATTATTTTATTTTTTTACATTTATATTTGTTATTCAAAAAACAAACTACCAAAATATAATGTTTTTTTCGTATTTATTTTGTTATGTAGTTGGATTTTTGTCGGTTTAAATATATTTTTTTTAAACTAAAAACTATTCAATTTTACGGAATATGCCAAGGCGAATTCATACAAAGGTGGTCTTATTTTGAAAACGTTTGCAACACTGTGAAATATTTTAACGTTGTGTCAAAAATAATACAACACTGTAGTATACAATTTAAGCAAATATTTCGTTTTCTTTTTAATTTTTAATTGTTTGTTTTGAAATATAATAATTAAAAAAAATTTTAAATATCATAATTTTAAGCAAACCACATGAACGGTATATCATTTTGACACAAGGTTAGTAATCAGTTGTTGTTTACGTAGCAAGATAAGGTCACCTGGTGTAAATTCGCCTTGGAATATGCTGTTTAATAAACAAAAAATTTTAAAATTAAGCTTTGTTCACAATCAGACAAACAATTTCATTTTTTCTTCTATCTTATTTCTTCCTAAAGTATTTCATATATTTTGCTTTCATTTTATAAACAAAAATGTAATTAAAGTTTTTTTAAAAAGTTGAGTCGACTAGAACTTCAGCAACAATTTGTATAAAATTGTTTCTGACTTTTAAAATAATTTTATTTAGTTTTAAATGAAAAGTTTAACATAATGTTGTAAAAAATAATAATAAATGCATAATATTGTTGTGGGTAAAATTTGCAAACGGTTTCTTGATGCAAAATGTGTGTGGTTGCAAAAAAAAATTGTTGCTCTATTATGACCACCAAGTGAAAATGTGTCTGTGATTGTGAACGAAGCTTTAATGTAAAAATCATTTGTTATAAATGAAATGCAAATGACCAGTTTTTAAACGAAATTTACGTAGTTTAAAATGAATTTTCGTTTGAATTTAACTCCATAATTGGGGGATTCACAAGGTGTGCTATCAAGTCATATCGTCGTAATGTCCTAAATAATATTTGACAATTGTTTAAAAAAGATATTGTTGTGTTTCAAACAAAATAAATATTTTAATGCTGTGTTCATTAAATCGTCGTAACTAAACAGTAGAAATATAAATTATAAGCGGTTGCCCACAGCAGTCATATATATTTCTTGTAATTATTTTAATCCTCCAAATATTTTTAGATGTCACAGTGTCTGCATGCCAAATTTTAAGAAAACCGGTTGATTAGTTAAGAAGATATAGGGAAGGGGGAGCTTTACCCCTCTTGCCCTATTTCACGCCCTCTAGCGATATAAAATATACCTAATAACCTATTCTCATGCCTAACAAATACACATAAAAAATTTCATAAAAATCGGTCCAGCCGTTTCGGAGGAGTTCAATTACAAACACCGTGACAAGGGAATTTTATATGTATAGATAAACTTTATAAGGAAGTTATAACATTAAAAGCGTTGTTCGGAAGTAGTATTTGAATTGGAGCTATGGTTGAATATAGACCGATTCCGATTTAATTTAGTAAGATTTACCGTGAAATAGGCTTTTTTTGTCCAAGTTTACAATTGGGTATTAAGACTCAATTTCGAAAGGAAGTTTGTATGGGGTCTAAGTAAATTTATGAACCGATATTCACCATTTTTACCGAATTTCATTAAATTGTTTTTTTTTTTAATTGCCGGCCAGCCAGGACGGACAATAAAAAAATGTTGGCCTCGACTATATTCAAATACCCTTATGTACGACTCGTTGTGAGAACCTACAATCCAGTTGTGTTCCTAGCATTAGGCTTTAAAATTTATCAGAATTCCTAGGCCCAAATAACTCCAATTGTGTATTTATAAACAAATCTAAAACATTTGGATTGAAAGTTGAACAAAAACAAAAGGAAATCAAAATAAAATCCCATAAGAAAAGTTAATGCTTTATACACTGCGCAATATCACGTATTCGATCCGAAACAAAAAAAATGTCCTTTTTTTCAATAAACAACAACGGCGATAGCAAACAACAACAAAGAATGAAGTGTTGTGTATTTTTTTTTAAACAGTCTCGTTATGTTACTATTATCCTAAAGTATTTCTTCCTTTTTTTTTATTTTTGTTAGTGGTTCGTCCTCGTCACTCGTTGGGCCATAAATCACTCAAGCTTCTTGGCATTTGCCACTTCCTTCGTATTGCTGCAGCAGTTAGGTTTCAGTGTTTTTTGCCCAGATTCCTTTAAAAGTTGTACATTTCATTGTTGTTAAGCAATTTTTTTTTTACTTTCTAGTTTGTTTTGTTGCTGTCATTTTGCTCTGCGTTGCGTATCATTCAGTTCAGAATTTTCAATGTTTCTAGGGATTTTTTTGAACGCTTGCATGTTTGTTGGTTTAATTCTTGTATTAAGTTCAGTTTGTTTGTTGTTGTGTGCTGCTTTCAAATGCCATTCACCCTGCAGTGACATTTCTGGGGTGTCTGTCACAAGACGTGTCCTTCTTTTATTTTATTTATATTTTTTTTATTTTTTTCTTTATGTTGTTGTTATTTATCCCTCTACTATATACTTATATATATTTTAAATACTTGTTGTAGTTGTGTTAGTATTTATTTGGTCATAGAATCTTATGCGAAATGTTGTTATTTATTCAGTTTCTCATTGCACTGTAGTACATTTCATAAGGCAGTGATCATAAAATATTTTATTCATAGAAACTTCGGTTCAATTTGACTTAATAGAGAACTTTTCTAAGATCTACAAACAATCGAATATTGCAAATATAATCTATAAAAACCACTGAGAATATAGAATATCAAACTCGATTTTATATTCTACTCACCGTTTCGAACTGTAAACTATTTTCGAAATATTGTCATGGATTCTTTGAACTGATAATCGTCCTCTAGATGTGTCCTCCTTTTGTGCTCCTTGGCGGAAATTTTTGTATTGGGACTACGTAAAATATTATATGGATTAGGGCCGAACCTAAATAGAATACAACCTTTTGTATAAGGATTAGCCAAAAATCACTCCATACCTCACGCTATATGGCCGTTATTGGTAATTTTTTTTTAAGACCACTACGTATGATTGCTATTGCGCCAAGTACCTAATTTTCTAGTTTTGTGAAGTTACACATCTTTTAATTTCGTCAGCAACCTGATGAAGAAAATTTTGAAAATCGAAAATGTTGCAAAAACAGGAACAATTAACACCAAGGGCCATATCCTTCTCGCGTATGTGGACGAAATAGACATTGGCGAGAGGACTGAACGATATGTAACTAGTACTTTTTCAAAAAAAAAAGAGAGAGAGTTGTCTAAAATGGGCGTGGTAGCACTGCAATTGTAAAAACTGGCGAGGTACAGCATTACTTTGCATTATTAACAAAATGTTTGCCCATATAATTAGTAAAAGGTTAGCAATGCTCTTGACTAGCATTTAAGAAAAGAACATGTCGGTTTTCGTGTTAAACGGTCTTGTATAGACCACGTAAATACCGTTAGTCGTAATAGTCGAACAATCAGTGGAATGCCGTTCACACTCTATCTCACTGTTATTGACTTTGAAAAGTAGTTTGAAAAATTACATCACCAGGTCATATGGAATGCGTTGGAATGTATGGGAGTGCCGTCTTAAATCATAAACTGAATCAAGGCGATATATCGTGGTGCAAGTTGTCGCATCAAATACAACCAAAACTTAAGTGGTAGGATTTCGGTAATTACGGGTGTTAGACAAGGATGCGTACTCCCACCGCTGCTATTCAACATCGTACTAGACAACATACTAAGTAACGCGACTCCAAGTAACAATGGAATAACATGGGGTCTTCACGGAGCATTAGAAGCCTTATCTATATCCAGAGACACCAAAACAAAAATCTTTAATGTCAACGCAAAGCCTGCGCTTCTTTACGCAACTGAAACGTGGAATCTATCCAATCGCGAATTGCAAATAATGCAGGCGTTTGTGAATCGTTGCCTACGTAGAATTCTCCGTATATGCTGGACTAATTCTATTACAAATAGTGATTTGTGGGTAATAACCCATCAGACACCGATTCATGCAAAAATAAAGCGGCGCAATTGGTCCTGGTTGGGACATACCCTACGGAAATCGGCATAGGCATAGAATGGACACCTCTGAGAAGCCAAAGAAGGGGACGCCCAACAATAACCTGGCGCATATAAGTAGAGGTGGAAGCTGCGGAGGCTGGAGTATCCTGGAATTAAATAAAATGTATCGACAAACCCAGATGGAAAACATTCGCAATAAATATAAACGAAGTGTATAAATGCCAAATGAACTGTACATGAGACATCAAAAATAGTTGCGGCATATTTTGTGCTAAAAGATCTTTACTAGAGAAGACTTTTGTCCGGAAATTTTATTTAATTATTAAAACATTTGATCATTATTTATAATAGAAATCTTATCTACAATGTAGTTTACAGTCTACTTTTAAATTTGGCCATTTTGCAATTTGAAAAGAATCAGTAATTTTATTCGCAAGAAATATTTCGGAAAATATTGATAGCTTCGAACGCAAACGTTTTCTTTTCAGTTGTGAAGTAACAGTGTTCGAAAATAAGCAGAACATTATAAAGCGTACGGCTCACACTCCAAGATACGATATACTTATATTTTTTGTAATGTTTGTGTATACGAACACAACCCTTAAAACCGTTTGTTACTATTTTTAAGAAAGTAACGACCATTACATTAGTGTTCTGTTCTTCGTTATAAAACTGAACAATTGTAGTGTTGCAGTAGATATTAGGGTGATCGATTATTCGACAATTTTCAATAACCGGTTTTCGAATATTCCGAATAGTTGCTATTTTAAAAAAACCGGTTTTCGGTTTTTAAAATAACCGGTTAACCGGTTTTTATTTGAATACATAAAAATACAAAAATCAAATTAGTTTTTGTAATAAAAAGTTAATTACAATAAAAACAAAACAATTCACGAAGGTAAGGAACCAACAAAATACAATGATATGACTTAAGGTATGTTCAGACCACAAATATTTGACGATAAAATCAAACAAAAGCGTGACCAGTAAATTGATAAAACTAAAGCATTATTTAAAATAATTTCTTGTTATTTGCTAAACTTTATGTCTAAGATGATAATTGCATTTATGTATAATGTAGTTACGAAACCCTTAAATAATGTTTGCTCTAGCCAAACGTTTTGCAAAAGCAAACAATTCTTTACGTTAGGAGTCAAATATTTAATAGGTGTGAACATAGCTTTAGAATTTTTTAAAAACATTGGTTTTAAAAATATAGGAATGCAATAAATTTATTATTTGACATATTTTCCTAAATTAATTGTAAATAAGTTTTAATTTGTTGCTGGTTAAGCATGTCTACATAAAGCAGTAAACTTAAGCCATATTTTTGAAAAGTGGCAAACAAAACCTCTTATCCAGGATTATATAAATTATTAAATTATTTTTGTTTCAGCATTATAGAAACAATAGTAATATGAACATGCTTTTTGTATGAAATATCTGCCAATTCATCGATCACACAACTTAAACCCTTCCAGGACATTTTTGATTCCTTCAATTTTATTTTAAGTTCTTGGTGTTTTAATAAATAAAACTGATGAATTTTCCCATAACGTTGATTCCGCCGGTATGTTCTTGTTTTAAGCATGAAGATGTGCTAGAACTACTTAAGAGTTTTTCATTCATTATTGGCAGCATATTTTAGTAAAGTATTATTTGCAGTCTCTTAAAATCTACTTGACCCTGTTAAGTATTACTTGGCGTATATTTTTGTCAAGCTTGTAGACTAATCAAAAGTGATTAATAAGTCGTGATGTAAAGAACCTTTGCAACTTATCATTTTAGGGCCGATTAAGCACAATTTTCTTTTAAGTAAGTTCGAAATATCACCAGAGATGACATCTTTGTAAAGCTATTATAGTATTAATAATACTGTCCAATTGCTTATTACTTTTTAAGCTGAACTTTTTTTGTAGTACTTTATATTGTTTTGGTTTTTGTTACAAGAACACACGCTTATATAAGCGATTGGTATTTACATTGCTCATAATGTTTTTTTGAGTTTTGTTTCATTTTGTTTTGACATTTTTAATAAAAAGTTTAAGTTTGCAAATATTCAATTAGAAAAATACTTAAATTACGGGTGCATTTAAAACAAAAGTAAGGAATAAGTATATAAATTACACATTACTTAAATAACCGGGTAATTTTACTAAAATAACCGGTTTATTCGATATTCGAAAAATGGACATTTTAAAATATTCGACTTGGGCAAAACTAAAATAACCGGTTAAAACCGGTCGAATACTATTCGATCGATCACCCTAGTAGATATACAATATATTTTAATGTTCTAAAATTGCTTCTTTTTTTATATTGATAAAGTAATGAGAAAACAAAAAATTTAGGCAACGCCCATAGAACGAATAGCTTGTGTGTGGATTGTGTACAATTTTTTATTTTTATTTTTTGGTTCTTTTTTTTTGCATATGTATGTATTTCGTTTTTGTAAAATATTTGGTTTTTCTTTACCAGCCAAAAGGGTGCTAAGCACAACTTAAATGAGCGAACATTAATGTACTGAACCGAACACAACGAAGTTTGTGTTTTTTTTTTTTAAAGACGCAAATAAATGTACTCATCTTTTTGTTGAGCTGGATAAGTACAAAATTATTGTTGTGTTCGAAAAAAAACAGAAAAAAGTTATTTCTTTAATGATTTACTTCACAAACACTATTAGCGTTTAAATTTTCCACAAATCTACCGCACCGAGCACTAAGGAACGATATTTAATGTTTATTTTCAAACTCTGGAAATAATAATCGAAAGGACGATAATAGAACTACGATAATCTACCAGAATATGCAAACCTATTTTTGGATCAAAATTTATATAGTCATTTTCACAATTTCATTTGCCTCTTGCCAAGAAACAATTTAAAATAACTCAGCTGAATCTACTCAAAACACCACTGTTCTCCGTGGGCTTTAACTATCACCTTCCTTCTATTATTCGCCTTCAAAAAAGTTAATAGGGGTGACACTTTGAGGTGACATATTGAAATTAGTATTAAACAGTGTGTTTGTTGTTTTTGCTTACACATTGTCTTCTTTTGCTTTAACGTGTTGTTTTTTTTTTTATTATTTCTATCTCTTCTTTTGCGTCTTTAACATTTTCTATCCAGCATAAAGTTTTATTTGATATTTGTTTCTCTTGGTAATTTTTTCTTTTTTTTTTGCAGTAGGGTAGATTCTCGTAATTAGATAATTAGTGTAAGTGTGTTTGTTTACTGGCCTTCATTTATTTGTCGTTTGTTTTATGTTTCAGTGTCCAGTAAAGCGTCTGTCCGTCTCATCAGTCTGCGCTACGAATGACATTTGTAAATTATTATCATTTGAGATGGAATTGTAATTAGTAAATTAAGTTTAGTCTTGGTTTGTTATGTTTCGTACAGTTGTTTTTCCATTTTTTTTTAAGAAAATCGAAAAAATTATTTAAGATTCTTCAGGAGTTGGCATGCCTTCTTATATTTATTTTCGGGTTTTAAGTATTTAATATTAAATTTGTTAAATAGTTTAATTCATAATACCTTAATTAAGATATTAAAAAATTAAAGACATGGGCAGGTGCGGATGAGGGGAAAGAGGTGTATTTTTATATTGTTGATAGAAATAATTTTTATTTTTTTCCCCCCAACGATAAAGCGGGGACGTTCCCCCCACAGTGACGAGTACCGCGACCATGTAAGGTCTATTGTACCCACTCCCCTTAGTTGGCCAAAAGACCCAACCAGGGCCTTTGCCGATTAAGTACCGATTCGAGACGCACGCATTATACCGTGCCCCAAGTGCCTCCTTCTGCCCCATGACAGCACCGGGCAGTCGCACAGTATATGCTTCGTCAACTCGTCCCCGTCGAGAGATAGTCTGCATTCCTGATCCTCTGCCAGGCCCATCCGATAAAGGTCGTATTTGATCGTGTGGTGACCAGTCAGATAAGCCACCAACAGTCGCAGATCCCGTCTGTCGAGACCATTCGTCATCATTACATTCCCGGAAGAGAAGAAATACATATGTACATAACAAGCTTTTCCTAATTTATATATTTTTTTTTTGCAGACATAATTGATTTTTCGTGATTATTATTTTGCAGACCTTAAAGGTTCATTAATGATTTTTCTTAGGCCATCAAACTAAGGATTTATGAAAAATTTATACGAATTTGAGTCAAAAAACTAAAGGCAAATGATTTCTGCCAACAAATTATAAAAATCAAAAACTCACAATTATTTCCGCAAAAAAAAATTAAAATTAGGAAATAACGTAAGCACATTTCAAAATATTTTTTTCAATCAACACAGTTAATTGAAATAATTACAAAATTGTTTGAAACTTTAAAATATTTTAAAGTTTGTGTGTATGTTTTCATATTTGGAAATATACACGCAAACATTATAATTTTTATTTTCAATCAAGGCAAATAAATTGCAACAATTAATAACATTGTTTGAAACAGCATTATTGAATTAATTGAAAAAATTTTGGCGAACATTTTTTCTGTGCACTTGTAGAATAGTTTCGACTTGGGATCGATCAATATAACAAAACATTGTAAAAAAATTTTTGGTAAAGAAAGAGTGCCATATTATACACTTCGCCATGGCAGTTCTCTAGTTATGGATAAATCTTTTATGTCTTTGTATGGGAAGTACTACGCCCACTTGTCCAATCTCGGCCAAATTTTTTTGGATGTTGTGTTTTGATAACCAAGTACTTGTACCTAATTTTGAAACATTGGCTCCTGCCGTTCTCATGATATACAACAAATAATATTAAAAAAACAACAACAACAACAAGGTTTTTTGCTCATATCTCAGCCATTTGTTGACCGAACGGGCTGAATCAGCAAACAAGTCTTCATCATATCGGAAACCCCATTTCAACGGAGACAGACATAGACGGACTTCGTTAAATTAACTTTGCTCTTCAGAAAGACCAAGAATTTATATACTTCATAAAGTATGAGATCAATATTGTAGAAATTACAGACCGGATGGCAAACTTATATATACGCTTTAACCTTCGGTGCAGGGTATATAAAGCAGTGTTCGAAAATAAACAGAACATTATTTAGCGTTCGGCTCACACACTCAGGAACGATTTCTATTGTTTAAGTGTTTGTGTAGACGAACACAGCCCTTAATGCCGTTCGTAACTATTTTCAAGAAAGAGCCGAACAGTATAAAGTAAACTGTTCTTTGTTTAAAAACAGAACAATTGTAGTGATACTGCAGACAAACATTATATTTTAATGTTCTATAATGTTTCTTTTTTTATATTTATGAAGAAATGAGCAACAAAAATTTTAGCTACGACTGCAGCACGAACAGCTTGTGTGTGCATTGTTTATGTGTTTCGTTTGTGTAAAAATTATTTTGCTTGCCTTTTTTTTCGAATGGGTAAAAAATTTTGGTTTTTTTACCAGCCAAAATAGCGCTACGCACAACAGAAACAAGCGAACATTAAAGAGCTGAACCGAACACAATGAAGTTTAAGGTTTTTTACAATAACCGAACATAATTTCATATTCTCAACTTTTTGTTGAGTTGGATAAGAACAGTATTATTTTTGTGTTCGAAAGATGACAAACAGGGAAACGTTATTTTTTTTAATGATTTTCTACACAAACCCTATAAGCGCTTGTGTTTTCCACAAATCTACTGAAACGAACAGGAAAGAGCGATATTTAGAATTTATTTTCGAACACTGAATTAAAGTAACATCCCAGTAAAAAATGTGCTCCAAAAGGAGCAGGTTTTATATATGAATTCATACCTCAAATCGCTTCAAACCTGCTGATGGAATGCCTGATTTTTGTATGGGGTGTACCCGGTTTAGAGGATTATTTTCTGCTAACAATATAAATTCTGCTAACAATATAAGTACATGGGTTTTAATTGTCACAAGCCTATTGAAAATGCAAATAATTTCACATACTTCCAATACAAACTCCTCCCCGAATTAGGTTTTTTGTGCCCATAAACCCACTCATTATTTAATTGCATTATAAATTATCTTACCAAATTTTATTGGAATCGGTCTATAGAAATAACACCTCCGAAATATTTTGTAAAGCCTTAACTTCCTTTAAAATATAAGTGTTGGTATAAAAATAGGCTACAAAAACTTTAACGGCTGTTTTACACTATTACACAAGTCTTTCGTATTTTGAGGAAAATACAACCCTGTCAATATAATTTGTTTTTGTTTTTTTGAAAATTTTCAAACAATAATTAGATCAGGGAAGCATTTTCGTAAAATACTTAAGACTATGTGGGATAGGGCTGTAGAGTCGTCAAAAAATAGTTCGAACTCCGACTCCAACCGCTGAAATTTTTATATTCGACTCCGACTCTGACTCCAACTTCTACCTTTACTTGTTCTTGGTTCTTATTTGACTTTAAACTTTTTTTTTAATGCAGTACCTTTTAAATGCTTGAATATAGCAAGAAAATTCGATATTTTAAATATTGCATCGCCAATTTGGAAAATATTGAAAATTTTTTATGCAGAAAAATTTTGGAGTCGGAATCGCGAGTTTTCGTGGGTACTTCGACTCCTACTCCGGTACAAAAACCTCAACTTCGACCCTTCAGCTATAACTCTGACTCCATAGCCCTGCTAGTAAACCCAAAATTAGCCGTATGCCCCATATAAACACCCTTCCTTAAATCACTTCAAGGCAAAATAATATCATTAAGATTAAGTTATCTAAATAGTATTGGGTACAAAGAATTGTTACGTGAATCCTAACACGATAACATTATTTTCTTCTAGTGGATAAATTGTTGCCAATAGTTCCAAAATAGGGTACACTTTCGAAGATATATCTCTAAATTTTGTGGTGTAGGGTATCATATGGTCGGTCCTGACCGACTATACTATGTTACTTGTTTTTGCTGGGTTTTAAAAAATCCGACCCTGCTTAATTAAAGCTGTAAGCTTTTCTGGTAACAAGATGATAAATTAGGTACTCATCAGTTCGTTAGCGGACACAACAGATTAGAAATAACTATTTATATTCCTTTAAATATTTTGTCAGAGTATTTAAAAAAGTGGGGGCGTTTTCTCAATGTCAAGCAGGCAATTTAGGATATGGTTTTTTTAAATTTCAGTGCAAAATTCTGCTGGTTATTGTTAAAATGTTTACCTTCTACCATAATTAATAAGAATTAATATGACCAATATTTCTCTTATTTTATTACAAACATTCCATTTTATTACATCATCAAATATATAGAAACATTCCTAAATGTACCAAAAGAAAATAAATTAAATATTTTCTAAATGTCCTTCAACTTTCACTCTCCCTTAAGCCAAACAATGTCGGCACAAACGTTTCTTATTTCTGGTTCAAATAATTTCCATTCGTGTTTCTGAGTCTGTTCAAATGTTTGAGTTGGAAAAATTAAGGCTGGAATATTCATGAGAAGATTAAAATTATTTTTATACTGTCATTTTTTTCTAGCAGCTTCAAAATGTGTTGCCTGTGCTACTTTTGTGGAATGTTTAACAAAAAAAAAAGAGAAACCTAAAGAAGACCTGCTATTCCTAATTTTCAATTTGTTTTTTATTTATTTGGGAAGAAAAATTATGATTTTTCAAGCTTTTTTTTTGCTGCCAAAAGGGATTATATTTATGTTAAGCGTGTTTTTCTGTTAAATTTTATTTGTCTGCCACTGCTGATATGCTGCTGTTGTCTTTTTGATGAGTAAAAGGCCTTGGTTTGGTACTTTATTTTAGTTTAAGCAGCAGCATCAGTGGTAATTGTCGGGGTAAAAAACGAGCACAACAAACCCATGAATCATAATGTTTTTGTTGTTGTTGTTCATTTTATTTAGATCCTTTTTGTATTGTATTGCTGTATTTTGTATGTAAATAAAATTATTTCGCAAAACTCTCTAAAAGAGTAGAAGGAGTGAATTTTTGAAGATAGTCTACGATAAATAGAAAAATACTTTTAGTTTATTCATCAGCTAAGGACATCCTGATATAAAAATGTAACGATTTTATAAATAATGGCTCAAAAGAACCAGTTTTATTTTAAAGTCCCATATTAACTAAGAAAGTTGTGGCGAAAAATGAAATCGGCCCATTTCTCGGTTTGGTTAAAAAAAATATATGAAATTTAAAGCGTTACAAAAGCAAAAACAAGGAATTCCCAGCTAGTTGGGAGACAATGCTTTATATATGTATCTTCATTAAGGTGGTCATTATTTTTTTATTTTCGATTTTTCGAAAAAGAAGATCACTTTTGTGTGCGGTTATGACAACAACAAAATTGAGCTCAATCGGTTAAAAATTGGCGTGCCATTAAAAAAGGACGATTAACCGTCCACTTCTAAAATTGTAAAATGAGGAACACATTCATTTAACAATGAACGGATTGCATTGTTGATTATTACATAAGCCTTTACTGTTTGCAGTCTCCTTACAATTTATGAACTCTTTTCACTTCCACCTTACAACTTTTTTCTTATAAAAAAAATAAATGATGTGAGACAATTAGCGCCAATACCATACGAGCTAGGTTGAAATAGACTCAAGTATTTCTTGAATACAAAGGGTATTATTGTCTTTCGTAACGATAGGGCCCATACAAAACATGCTCGGTTAATAAAATTAAGCTCAAACATAATCGATATAAATTTGAGATTTGTTTGGTTTTTGCTTAAATGAGCGAAATTTACCTATTTTTTCACCTAGCGTCCATACAATTGTGCCTCCGAAATAAGGATTCGATACGATAGCGCACATACCATATGAGCTAGGGAACAATTGGCTGTATAATATTATGGCAAAGGGTATATTAGATTCGGCATGGCCGAGTTTATCACTCTTACTGGTTCTTTATTGTTTTTATTTAAATTGCTACTGTTGTCTATCAGTGTTGTCGGACTAGGGGATTTTATTTGTAAACCAAGGATTAGGTTTTTTTATTTGGGATTGGGAAATTTTATGGGTAAAATTCGTCAAGACAAATAACATTTCCTACGAAGAAGAAGAACTTTTGTTCGAGTTTTTATTCAAGGAACTAACTCTGTTCAGTATTAATAAATGTACACTAGTGTGTTCCAAATAAAATTTTATTTTTATTTTCATGGTTGATCAAGCTTTATTAAAAAGCTTATAGGGTAAAGTATTTTTGAGATTTTTTTCAGATTTTTCGGAATGGGTTTTGAGGTCGCTAAAATCGATTTTTTTGCCAAAAAGTCGAGTTTGCCGGTCTTTTTTTGTGTTTTCTTGATAACTTTGTCAGAAACCACAATTTTCTTAACTTTTAAGGAAATAATTAAAAAGATAAATGCCCAAGCTTTATTTTTGTGTGCAGACAGTATAAGTTTTTCCTGCGAATTTGCTCATTTAAGTACCCTGCATTACAACTTTTCGTAATTTTTCCAAAAATTTTGTAAATAACGATTTATAACTTTAAAAATTTGTATGAAACTGAAACAAACTAACAACGCAGTTTGAAAGACCAATTAATTCTTAATAATTAGGAAACTTTGCGCTTACGGTTCCTGAGTTATGCCGCTTTTTAGCTTTGTTCCCAGTCTAGGATGTTATTACGCATGCCACACAAAACAAATTAAAATCAAACGTATTATTTTGATTTGCTTAAAAATCAATTATTGGCGTCTGGCAATGTTTTCGTAACGTTTTGGGTGTTATGGCATTAATTCATTTTAAAAGTTGGTTTTTGGTCTTCATTTCCGAAGAAAACTGTCAGGAGCGGTCAAGTCCGGTGAACGTGGAGACCAGAATTAATCGCTCCTCTATCTTGCTGTAACCGCAAGGTTAGATGGTTTTCCAGAGTTTGCCTAGCTAAATTTTCTTACTTTTCAGACTGAAACAAATGATATTTTCAAAAAAAAAAAAAAGAGCCAATTGTCTCCTTAGACGACACCCTCACACACCAACAGTACACTTATATATATTTTCCCGTAGTTTCTAGTTGGAACATATAACCGAAGAATCTATTAGTTTCTTTTTGTTTCGGTTTCGCTAATCGTAAAATTTTGGATAAACGGGTGATTGGTCCACTGCGTCCGATTCTGATGACAGGGCTGCTGGCTGCACCCCCCAGACCGGCAGTACAGATTTTGAGAAGTTGTACCGCTTAGTGGTCGGTAGCTCAACTACACTTGCCATCCCAGGGGGTTACGTTTCAGGCCCCCACAAAGGAGATTGTAGTTGTACTTCCGATAGTCCCAGACTGATACGTTAAGCACATAGTTCGGCGAGATTATACATGTAGTTCCCCATGTCTGAGCTACCAGCTGACCTCAAGGCAGCACACTTAGATGCGATAATTGTCGCTAATGAACTCTCCTGGATGCTCTGTAGCACATATCCCGCAGTTTTGCTTTTAGTCTCAGCCATTTAATGTGTAATTGGCTTCATCGCTCATTACCAAATTGTTGGTAAAGTCTGGATTTTTGGGAAAAATTAAATTTTTTTTGATTTTAGTACGTTGTTTGCTTGTGTAGCTTATTAAATTCCCCAAGACTTCTTCAAATAATCCTAAAAAAACAACAAAAAGATTTACAGCCTGTTCAACGATTTCGAACGTTAACGTTCGCATAGAAAATTATATGTAAAACAAAAACAATATTCAACAATTTGTTTTTGTTTTAAATGTAGTTTGCTATGCGAACGTTGGCGTTCGAAATCGTTGAACAGGCTGATAAATTAAAATTGCTATAAGTTACTGAAACCATATAGTTTATTCTGCGCCACCAAGCTTCTTGTGACACATTTTATACATTTGCAGAAATGCGTGTAGAATTTAAACAAAGAAATATTTTGAATCAAAATCAAAACCATTAATGAAATGATTAAGTTAATTACCCTTAATTATAATAATATTATTTGTAGCACGAATTTTAACTCGTCATATGATGTTTTCTTTAGGAAATTTTGGTCGTAAAATTATTTTAAATAGCGAATGCGATTGCAAAAAATATCTGTGAACCCTGCTGTTTTTATTTATTTTTGTATTTATTTTCCTTTTATAAATTTATTATGAAAATGCGTAAAGGGATTTAATAAATAACTGTAACTGTTTCTGCTTGTATCTACTACCACAACGATACACTCACTAATCATAACTTATACATACAAATATTTGTATCCATCCTCATGAACAGTGGTTAGAATGGAGCTTTTGCGAATTCATACAAATAAAAGGAAAAGTGGTACTTTTTGGGCAGAAAATTAAGAAGTTAAAGAATTTTCAATCAATAATTTTTTAAAGTTGTCATGTTTTCTCTTTCTTTACCGTGTTACTATTGGCCCGTTTTTTGCTGTCTCGTTTAAAAAAAAAATTGGTGGGTATATATTTTACATATTTTTGTTTCAATCTTCAAAGTTTACTTTGCAAAGTGCTACAGGATGACTACCGACTTTGATGTACTCGCAAAGTTGCTTTGTTTTTCGTTTGTCGTCCATACATAGTTGTATTTTGACAATCAATTAATATTTATGGAAGCATACATTGTGCGTGCAGAAATGAACATTATTGTTTACTAAAGTTAAAGAAACTCTTTACTAACAAGTACCTTAAGTGCAAGTTCGTGCCTAGAAGTGACAAAAAGCTGAGGATTGTAAAGTTGGCAGATTTTCGAGCTTCTCACGTCAAAGTAATGACATTTTGTTTTCTAAAAGCGCTCTTAACCACTGTACCCTGTTTATGTTTTTCGTTAGCAGCCTTCTAATTTATACAATGTTCCTATTCTTGTTGCTGCCTGTGATGCTTTTGAACTTTTTCTATAAATTTTGGGTGTTTTTTTTTTAAACTCGCTGCCGTTTTTGTTGATTTTATTTACTACATTTTGTCTCCTATAACTTTCGTTTCTCGTCCTTTTTTTGCCATTTTGCTTTACTTTATATCCAGTTGTTTTGAGTGGTATTATGATTTCTTTCTTTTTTTATCCTGTTGTTTTGTCTGTCAAATTCATAATTTCAATGTTTAAAAAAAAAAAAAAATTTAAACGTGAAGTCCTTTTTGTTTATTTTGTGTAAAATCATTATCCAGTTTCTGCTTCTCTTTTCCAAGTTGCTATTTAGTGTGCTCTTTAACTATTTTTCTTAAGGACTACACTTGTTTTTAATCAGAATTTGTATTGCTTTTTTCATTCATTCATTCGTTCCGTGTAAGTTGTTGTTGCTACTGTTGTGGGATTGCTTTGTGTGCTTCTTGTTTTAGTTGTAAAACATTTTTTTGTTGAAAAGTTTTTCAAATAATTTTTACTTAACGCTTAGAATTACAGTATTTTGTAGATGCCGAAAATTAGAAAATACGTTTATTGGAGCTTTGCAGTAGTATGTGGCGGTACAATTTTAAATTTAATGCATATGAAAGGGCCTTTAACATAAAAAAGTTGTATTGCATACCAAATTAATTATAATTGTTTAAGGAGTACTTCAAAGACCTAAGACACATTTTGATTTTCATATAATTTAGCTCAGAATCGTAGTTACTTAATTTTCTCTTTTATTCAAAATTCTATTCAAAAAGCTTTAAAAGTCCTTTTGTAAGGCCCTTTGCCCCTTTCAACTGTCTCTTCCGATTATTATTATAAACTCTGTCATTTAATTGTAAATACGATACTTTCTTTCTGTCTTGTGGCTTGGGAGCAGTTAGTATGAAGTATGACTTCATACATTTATTTTTTGACATTTATTTTCGAAGTTCTCTTTCATATTAAGTTTTATGTTCGAAATATTTTCTCGCAAATATTAAAGATTGTAAAGTATGTGAATTAAAGTGTGTATTTGCGTATGAAAACTTAAAACGTGCTATATTAATACATATTAGGGTTTTAGTTTTTGGGGCACAAAAAAGCTTTGATTAAAATTAATTACTTTATTTTGTTTGTTGAAAATGAAATACAGAAATAATTTTGAATAGACAAAGTTTTTGTCGAAAATAATTATTTACTGTTGAGAAAAGGCAAAACTTCTATTTAAGCAGAGATAAAAATGAAGAGATTCATTAAAATAAAATAAATTAGCCATAAATAATTTAAACTTTTACAACACTTATACATATGTATGTATGTATAAATTATGTCAATTATTATACAATAATTTTTTATTAAGCAAATAGAAAACTATAGTTGGTTCAACCCGACTATGTGATAGCCTGCGCCACTCTTGTGTACAAACCCAATTAATAATTGAGCTGAAAAGCAAAAATGTAAAAGTTTAGTTTACACAGTGGGGTCAGAAGCAACTTTTCCACCGATCAATTCAGGAAAGCTATAACTATGATTTTTTATCAGTTCCTTTTGTATGCATTTAAAGTAAAAATTAATGTAGTTTCGTTAGTAGATTCAACAAAATAAAACATTTAAATAAAAAGCAATATAAGGCACTTAATACTCAACATTAACATCGCGATATTTAATATTTTTTAAGTTCCATTTAAGACATTATATAAGAAAATTTTTAAAGAACTTAAACTTGAAATTATCCCATTTTTTACTTCACTTCAGTTTCCATTCTGGCAAAATAAGTATGACCTTCCATCCTTAGACCAGCATTCATATCGTTAACATTTTATAATCAAACTACAACACAAGTATTCTGTGAAGCAAAAAAGTCTCATCAAACTAATCTAAAAACTTGAGCATTAAGTATTTCGTTTAAGTAGAAAAAATCACCAAAATCATCTGATCAATGTGTGGCGAAAACAAAGATAACCTTGAAGCTAAATGACATGTGCTTCAATTACCCCCCCCCCCCCCCCTAAAAAACAGAAGAAAAGCCAACAAAGGACATTTACGTACACCTACAGATTTTGTAGCAATAAAATCTAAACACCCAAATCAAGGATGCCTGTCTCGCTAAGAAGACAATCAAGCAAAAAGGTGACAAAGTATAAAACACTAATGACGACTATACTTAAGTAAGAAAGACGAAATGTTGTATTTGGGTTCGTCTTCTACAAAAAAAATAAAAATCCCAATAGTTCCCGGCAAAATATCTTTAAAGCTTTCGGGAATTTTAGTATAGAAAATTTTAGTTAGAAACTAAACATTTATTCAATAAAAATCAAACAGTTTTATAAAGGGTTTAGTAAATGGATTTTCAATGAAAATAAAGAAAACTTTAAGAAGAGATTTTGAAACGGAGACTTGATATTTAACATTTTATCGGAAACAAAGGCCTGCGAAAACGCAATGAATTGTACTTTAAAAAACAGTACACAAAAAAACGCTTGCAATCGTTTTGTTTGGTACTTTGGAGTGAGTAAAACCAAAACAATTGTGCTTTTGAGCACAACACGTACTAAAGGCCTGCATACATATTTTTTTTTTAATCAAACTCACAACAAAAATCAATGTTTCTACACAACGTTTGTGTACAACCACAATTGCAAATGCTATGCATTACTGTTCGTCGCACAATTTTAATAGCGTTGTGAGGGTATGAGAATTCAAAGAAATACACTTCAGAAAGTACTTGTTTCTTTCAAAACCTCTCAATACAGTAAAAAAATATTTGCCTTTGCTAAGAGTATTTTAAAAGTACCAAGTGCAGTCTTTGCGATTTTGTGATGTTTACTTACACAAAACATAATTTTGCAGATGATTGATTCGGGACTTAATTGCTTATGTAAGACCCGAAAAGAAGAACTTCTGCATCATTAGTTTGGTCATGGTACCTCAATAAATAATTTAAAAATTAATTTGAAGTTAGTTAGTATCGTATAGGGGAATTTGTCACGTTTTAGGCTCTTTTGTTTGTCATAACTCGAGAACCACTAGTCTGAAAGCTAAAAAAAATTAATAAAAAATTAAGAATTACAATTCCTTTACTCTGTCCATACAACGTTTCGCTACATAAACAACAGTTTCGCAGTTATAAATAAATGTATGAAGAAAAAAAATATTATTTGCCCAAAAAATTTAAATTTTTTGTTTTTAATTCATAAAAAATCCAAACGGTAAAAAAAGTGTCAAGTCCTATTTCTTCTATTTTCATAAGCAATTATCAGAATTGAGTGCCGAAATCATGTGTTGTACTGTGTTATTCGTCGTATGTAACTGATGCATACAAGGAATTTGTGATGTATACTTGTGTATCGTATGTTGCGTACACATAGAAAGAATTGTTTTTGCAATAGATTTAAAGAAAAAAAACATACAAACACAGAAAAATAATAAAAATTGATTTCAATTAAAAAATGTGTGATATTATTTAAAAAATTAATTCAAATTGCACCAGTTAACAAATTAATAGTATTAATTAAACGGGATAATTTACTTGATTAAACGTTTAGTTCACTTAATTAAATTTTTAATTAAAACTGATTTAATTTTTTTCTTACTTACATAAATATCCTTTATTCTTTTGTTAATTTTTGAGAGTATTTTTCATACCCGCACTTTCACTATAGGGAAGCATTAGGTTTTTTACTACTACACGTTCACACACTAACGTTCGTCGTCTACACTTCTCTTCAGTATGTGTTTGTGACAGCAACACAACTGTAAAGATAAGAAAAAAATTTCAATAATTTAAATGTGTGTTCAAATGAAATTTCACAGGCCTCTATAATGTACAGATATTAGCTTAAGCGTACGCAGCTAGAAAACAAAGCGAGCGGAATTGAGAAAAGTTTTATGCAAAACTTTTTGCAAACGTTTGGTGATCGATTTGTTCCTTATGACTATTAGCAGAGTTCAGAATTAGGCTTGCAAAAGAGCAAATACAAAATAATGTTGCAATTTAAAAAAAAAAAATCTAACGGAAACTCTGTGTATTTTGTCGTTGGATTTAACAAAAGATCAACGATATTTTGCATTTGCTCTTTTGCAAGCCTAATACTAAACTCCGCTATTGTAAAATTAAAAAATTTAAGCAAAAAAATAAAATTAAATAAATAATTCACAAAATACACTTCGGCATTTGTTTTGTTCTTTAATGAATGATTGTAACGGCAAATTTAAGCACACATATGAGTAAAAAATCTCGCCATGAATAACAAATTTTGCAAACGTTTCCGAGAGGCTTCGTTTGTTTCCACACACGTCTTTCAAACATTTTGGGAACCTGAAATTACATGATTTTTATTAAATACTAGAAGTTATAAGGTCGAATGCCACTCAAAACCAATTCTGTTAGGACCTTCTCGTTAGTTTTAAAAGCACGGAAAATGGGAAACCCTGGCTGTATGAATTAAATTACTTTTTTTCAAAATACTTGTAACAAGAAATTATACAGAAGGAGCAAGGAGTAGTAGGATGAAATGGCTTTTGATGATTGCTTGCGGCGACATTATCAACTGCTATTTGAGTATAATAAGTTGTGTTGAGCTGTTTAAATAAAATTAATGTTCATCTATCTAATAATAAGCATATCAGAATGCTGGAAATGAAATTGCTCCTTGCTTAATTACACTGTACAACAACAACAAAAAAAATAACAAGCTTCTTACGAGTGATTCTGGTAGAGGGAAACAAAAAAATATACGTGTATGGGCATTGTAAAAGTTTACGTCGGGAGGTCATTTTATTAGTGTTGGAAATTTCTACTAATTTTCATTACTCAATACATTACATTTTGGTACTCAATACTTTTAATGGCTCTTATTAATTTTCAAGCAACGTATCGAAACCAAACACTTTTTTAATATATTTTGTATTAAATTTTTTTTACAAACAGTATAAATTTCTATGCCTGTATTTATAAAAAAATTTTTTAATTTAATAAAGATTTAAAGAACAAATTTACTATGAAAATGATCCCTAATAAGCGTTTGTTAAATTAAATAATCGTCGTTCATAAAAATTTAAAATAGATTTGAAATGTATTTTAAGAAAAATTTGTGTGAAAATTTTGCCTTTAAACACATTTCAAACTTGTTTTATTTTTATGAATACGGCAGTTAAAATTTTTCTTTAGCAGCGTTTTTTTACTGTTTGCTTTTTTGGGTATTGGTTATACCGGATTTTTATGCAGTTAAAATCGAGTTTTATGCGCATAAAACATACACTTAAAATAGAAAAAAATGCGCTATAAATTGAAAAAATATGCACTTTAAATTTTTCCTAACACATTTTTTAATCGTAAACAGAACATTAAAATAACACAAAACCCCTAAAAATTCAGTCTCGTTAACGAAAATAAGGTACACCAAAAAAGCAGAAATAAAAATATATTAAAACACAAAATATAAAGTAAAACAGTAATGTAAATTAAGTCACTTGTTAGATAGATATAATAAATATAAAATATATTAATATAAAATTAATAAAGAACAATACTCATTTTCATATACATTCATTTTCCACTACGCTGTTTTCGTAAAAATTTAAATTAAATATGCCAGCAGTTTGTGTTATCGTTTTGTGTCCTTCATATTTCTAAAAACTTTACCAAGTTTGATACGAATTTGTTTACTAAAGTTCCCCTTAACTGCATACAGTATATCTATGACATTATCAATTAATTTAATTTGCATTCTCAATGGATTTGATTTCTCTAATTTTACAAAAGTCTCAGAGATAAAAATCGTAATTTGAAGACTTAAATTTAATCCGAAATTTTATATTTTGTAAATTTGTTATTTTTTGTCCTGCATTTGCATCGTTCCATCACATCCTTGAATTGTTCAAAATTTTCAGCATAATACACAACTGATGTCAACCACTTTCCCCGCATTGTTGTTATAGGATACTTCTCCTAATATGCGACAAAACGCGATGTGCTTTGAAAAATATTTTTTCCCAATTTTTCCCCAAAAATGCACCAAAAATATGCAATGTCAGCAATATATGCAAAAATATGCATTTAACACATAATATGCAAAAATATGCACTAACAAATCGATGCCATTTTATTTAAAATTTCTTGATTCGAAGAGATATTAAGTTCATGTTGATCTCAGACTGACGACAACAAATATGCATTTGCATAAAAATCCGGGCCTTGATTATTAGGAAGTATTGTATTTTTAAACAGTGCTCTACTTTGAAAGAGAGCCGTTAAATTTTTCCTTGAAGTTTGTTCAAAAAATAAAAATTTGAAAGTATTGAGTAATTACTTTTGAGTATTGAGTACTAACAAAAAAGTGCTAATACCCGATACTCGGTACCTCCTATTCAATACTTTGCCAGCATTAATTCGTATGTTGAATTGGAATAGCGGACCATCTCTGTAGATGGCTTGTTTTTGTCTTTTACTAAAAAAATGGACTAAAACTACCCTTAAAAAGGGATATACTGAGTTAAAATGTTATACAATAATATTTGCCACAAAATTATAATATAAGCCTCTTAATACACCAAAGCTCAAATTTCATCTTGAATGCCAGAAATACCCAAAACATCCGAAAATTGTTTAGGTATTATTATAAACTCCAAAAATTCCAAACAGGCATTCTAAAAAATTCATCGAATTCAAAATTTCATCGAAAATATGAATAAAAATTCCCAGGGAGTTTTTTCCTGGGAAAGTGCTGAAATTGAAGCACGATTTGTTTGTCTAAAAGGGATTAAAGATAGGAGGATCTTTGATCAATGTGGACCTATCAGCCCAAAAAAATCATGAATAAATAGTCATTCCTCAAATTTTATATCAACACTAAATTTTAGCTCCAAATATATGTTTTTCCTTTCAATATTTAGTTACGCCATATTAAACTCCAAAAAAAAAATCTATAAAATGCATTCACCCAATACGCTGCAACTGTAACAGATTAAAACATAATTAAAATTATTTATAAAACCCGATAATAAACATAAATTTTATGATCCTAATTTCTGACTTGAAGGTTTCCCATGACAGACGGAGATGGCGGCATTATGTGATGTTTTGAAACTCAGTTTTACACTCGTACAATATTTAATAACTTGCCGAAAATGTCTGCTGTGTCTCTGTGAAACGATGAGAGATGTTTATTTGAAACATTTATTAAACAAACTCTCTGCACAATTTATTTTAGCCGTATTTAACTGTAAGAGTAAGAGAGATGAAAGGAGAAGGGGAAAGTTTGTATGTAGATAAAAAAAAAGAAGACGAAGAAGGTTGTGTTTGCCTAATCTAATGATTTATATAAAATTTGGGTCGCCATATAGTCGCATTAATTACGCCTCATAATGAGTGATTTATGCGAGCTCAGTGCCTTATTTGAAACACATACAAATGAGAGTGTATACAAATACATTAACAAATACAGATGTATATACATATACAAATACATATGCGCTTGTAGGAAAAGCATCATATTCATGTCGTTAGGAGGGAAGAATGAAAATTCCTTTCATTAGAAGAACCCATTAAAAACTTTTCTTACGTTTTTAAAACAGTTGCCTACGCAGCAACTTCCTAAAAGCATTTCCTTATTTTAGTCCAAATCCAAATTGTGGCGAGTTGATGTTGATCTCAAATTGGAGGCAAAAACGAAAAATTGACACACAAAAACTCCATAACTGCCACAGAGTCACTCTTAGGGCCGTTATTACAACTTACAAATACATATTTATTTTAAGGATGATAACTGACAAATAAATGGTTTTGGCTATAACCAGTTAACATTAACTGAAAAAGTGACATATAAGCTTACAGCAGGTTTATCCTAAAAGTAACTTTACAAGTGAACTTTAAGAATTGGAAGCTGCCATATTTTCTGTCGAAGATATGGAAACTTTAAAAAAATTTACTTCTGCTTTCAATAAAAGAGATAAACAAAAGAAAGTCGCTGATACAACGTATTTAAAATAACCAAAAGTAGTCGGTATCTAGAGCAAAGTTGCCACATCATATAAATTAAATTTTGAATTGTATTAAACATATCTATTATATTCACGTTAACTATCAGCAACTTTATCACTTAGTTGTAATAATCGCCTTTAGAGAAACATAGTTTTCCCATATCTGCAGTACTTTAAGGGGCTCCCATACAATGTTGTGCTGGTTCACACTCTTCTAGTTTTAGCCGTCAAGTATAGAGGAAAGAAGATAAAAAAGGAATGCCCTTTATTTTCCTCTCTCTCTTAACAACTCAAGACTTGACGACTAAAACTTGAAGAGTGTGAAGCATCACTTACGAAATTTCTTATAACAATCTACATTACTGGGTAAGAAAAGTTGTTTCTGGTTATATTCGCAAAAGAACTTTTCAGTTTACCTGTGCATTAAAATGAATGATTTAAACAGAGAAACGTAATAAAATCTGACTAAATTTAGTATATATTTTATATGTATGAGTAAATGACTGTATAAGATATGTATTGCTTGACGGTGTTAGTTAGTTGTTGGGTGTCTATGAGAAAATTATGAAAGTGTTAAACACACACACACACACAATCACATACAAGTAAAGCATTTTATAACGTTAATGAGCATAATACTGACTCAACTGCCTGGCTGCCTGTTTGACTACTGATGATTCCGTTTCTGATGTTCCTGCTACTGGTACTCTGATGATGCCGCAGGACATGAATTCACATTAGCACACAAAATGCCATAATTATACACTGAATTGTTGTTTTTTCTACTTTATGTTTTAATGACATTGTGATATGATATGATTTTCAAGCAGTTAAAAATGTTTTAAACCAAAACCAGTATAATAATTAAACAAACACACACTCACTCACTCGCATGATCACAAACCCACATATGCAAAAATATAAAAATTATATTTCATACACATAAATATTGTAAAAGACCCATCACATATAAAACTCATATATTTTGCTACGCTGGTACAGTGGGGCATGAATGAAATGCAAGCTAATAAATAATTATATATGTACATTAAAAAAGTTACAGTAATCAAAAAATTTTGTTTAAATTGACAAAAATTACATTAAAATTTTATTCGTTATATTTTAAGGTTCAACTTTAAACAATAAACATTTATGGGAAAAAATTAGAGGCAGTGGTGTTTTTTTGCTTCTATCTCAGCCGTTGAGTCCAAACTAGCAAAATTGTATTATCAAACTCTTTGAGACTATAGGTGATATAAGTATTTAACAACTAAGTCTCCATCATAAATGGGTCGCTTAAAACCCAATTTTAAGCATCACAGGGATAGATGGTCATCATTAACCCAATTCTGCTAGTCAAAAGGATCCAGAAACCGAGCATATATATATGGTAGGCCAAAAGTCATTGGACATTGTATTTTTGATATAATTTTTTCCACAAAATCTTAAGCTGGTTACCTACAGGAGTGTCATGGAAATCTAAAACGTAAAACGAAAGAATTTCAAGAGTCGTTTTTCAATAAATTTCTGTAATAAAAAAATTGTTTGACAATTATTATACAAATAATGCTCTATTAAACAGAATTCTTTAACAAAAATTTTAAAAATTATATTAAAAGTTTAACAAAAAGAACTGCCAAATTCTTTCGCTGTACGTTTTAGATTTCCACGACACCCCTGATAGTCTTGCCGCAAACTTCCATGTACCATTCGTATCTCTTCAGAAAATATTTTCTATTAAAGATTTCCAATCTTTGGATTTATAACCATAAGTCATATGGGAGTCAAAAAATTCAGGTTTTTATAAAAAATTTTATATTTTTTGTACGGGAGGTGCCACGCCCATTTCTCCAATCCCGCCCACATTTTGTGGGATCCTGTGTATAGATTACCTAAATGTGTGTACCTAATTTGGAAACTTTGGCTCATGGCGTTCTCCAGATATACAGAAAAAAATAATAAAAAATACAACAACAAGGGATTTTTGGGAAAAATAAGAGGTAGTCGTGGTTTTTTGCTCATATCTCAGTGATTTTTAAACCGATCTGGCTGAATTGTAATAGCAAAATTAAAATACGAACATCAGACAGAAGTATCTACCAACCAAGCCCCCATCATATCTGAGGGCTCCAAAAAAACCCCATTTAAACAGACAGACGGACGGACAACCGGATTTGAACTTCCCTTGTTATAAGGATCCAGAATATATAAACTGTTTAGGGTCTAAGATCAATATTGTAGAAATTACAAACGGAATGACAAAGTTATATATACCCTTTTACCTTCTGTGAAGGGTATAAAAAATACAAAAAAAACAGAAACGAACAAAAAATGCAATGATTACATCAACAATACACTTATAAGTGACTTATGGCTCACTCTGTACTTAAAAGGATTTTAGTAGTGCTATAACTTTTTCGAGCATTAAAACCTCTTTTCATTAAATAATTTTTAAGGGTCCGCAGAAAAAAGTAGTCAGTTTACGAGTCCTAAACTAAAGAACTATCTTTCAAAAAACATTTTCACTTATTTGAAATAATATTAATCCCGTTTTATATATTCATCACACCACACCCACTGTATCACGTAAATTAAAAATTCTGTCTATATGACACTTTTCCGTAGATGGCTTTTTACGACTTTGCATCTTTTATCACACGAGTTTTTTAATGTTTAAACAAAAAACGCGAAAATAAATAAAATTTATTTAATCCAAATATTTATGTTTCTTGAGATAAACATTCATCCATCGTGCGTTGAGACTTTAAATACTTTGCGAGTATTTTTACCACACCCCTAAAACAAAAAAAATAAACATCATCACTATTCCTAACAACCGTTAATGATTTATGTCTGCAACAGTGTTACCAATATTGAACAAAAAAAAAATGACAAGGCCGGTCGAGAAAATTACACAACATTTTTTGGAAATTATAACGTAATTTATCCAGCAATAGTAACGTAAACTCTAAGCGACATTTCTTTCCAATGTGCTAAATTCCCATTTCATGCTATTAAGAAACTGAAATTTATTGTTAAGGGGTTAACCTATTCCTATGCGCATTTCACTGGTTGCTTAGGCCAGATCGTCTGGAAACTTCATCCAAAGATTTTAGAAAAGCTAAATTTATTATACAAATAAAACTGTTAAGCGAAAAAGAATTATAAACCTCAGTTTTAATTGTAACAATATCAAAGCTTAAATAAAAACAAAAACAATAAACAGTGAGTTTATCTTTTCTTACAGTCCCGACGTTGTTGTAAAACAGGTCAGAGGCTCTGGTGGAAAACGAACAAGTAGACTAACTCACTACCCACTAGCCTACCGGGGTACCCTTTTTTTATTTATACATTTTATACCCTTTACCGAAGTTTAAAAAAGTGGCAAAAGCCACTGGTACCAATTTAGGTGCAAGCGTCTTGGTTATTAATAGATAACATCTGACAAAATGTGGGCGTTAGTGGAGAAGTGGGAGTGGCCAAAGTTAGATTTATGTTTATTTAAAGAGCAGGAAGAGAAAAACTGTCCAAATTTTTTTTTCACATAGCTGAGTTATCAGTACAAAAACTTTCCAAAAATGGGTGGGATTAGATTAGTGGGCATGGTACCACCCTGGCGTAGACATTATAGATTTTTGTATATCATTTTTCCATATTAAGTACAAGCAATATATATATATATGTATATACACAACATCCTACAAAATGTGAGCGGAGTTGGAGAAGTGGCCGTGGCACAAAATATATGTATTTTTAACAAAAGAACGGTTCTTATTGCTCCATGGTGACGGGTGTATAGCACGCTTAGTTGTTTGAATATATTGGCATCCAAAGCCAAAAGAAAATAAAAATATACCTTAACTGCCATATTCATAAAAAATAATTAAAATTTCAAACGTAATGAAAATTAAATTTTATGAACTTTAGCCTAATTAAAATATCAAAATTTGGATTAAACCCCATAAATAGTTCTACAAAATAACCACAATTATAATTATTTTCAAACGTATTTTAACGTTTGCACAGCAAATTTTAATAAAAATCAATCAGTTTTAAAAACATTTTACATAAAAAATTCTATACGAAAATTTTCCTTCAAACTTGCTGAATAGACAGTATATTTAAATTTCCATACAAATTTTCCCGAAAATAGATTTCAAAGCCAATTTAGTTTTTTATGAATATAACATGTAAAAGCTGTTTTGTGTTTTTGTAATAGAAATATAATTATAAAACGCTTAACCGAAAATCACACTGACTGACTAAAATATTTTATAAATGTTAATATCGAGCTAGAAATCGGATTCAATAACTTATGCTGCGTAATTTTCTTAAAATAGTTGAGAAAATTTTTAACTTAAATGAAATTACACAAAAATGCTATGGTTTAAAAATTAACCAAAGAATTTAAAAGCAGTGCAGTTTTAAAATAATTATTCAGAAAGTGGCAACGCTGGTTTACACACTTTTTTTTTTTGTTACTCATCCCACGATTCTTTTCACTTCAATTGTCAATACAATTGCTTTTTTTCTTGATTTATGCATCTCAAGTTTCTTCAGATTTGTTTTTTTTTTTTATTTCCTATTCACAATGGCGTCTAAAGTGATTTATGTGTGATTGACAGCTGTTTGTGCTTGAATGCGTACAGGAGAGTTTGTGCGGCTAGTATTCTCTTTTTATTTCAACCCGCACCTTCTGTGTGTTCGTTGTTCCAGCCAACCAGTAGAAGTGAGAAAAAATGTAATTTCTTTTTCATTAATGTTCCGTTTGTTCTTGATTTTTATGATACAGATTTTGATTTATTTGATCTATTGTTTTCTGTTTGGCTGTGAATGTTTGAGGTTTTTAAAAATGTATGTAGGAAGAGTCAGTTTTTATGTGCGAAGACAAAAAAAAAACAATATGGCTGACTGAATACGAACCTTTGAAAAAATAGGCGGGCGTTTTGTACTAAGTTCGCTTAATGTATTGAACATTTTTTTCATAAAAGTGTAATAAAAATAATTTGTCTTGGCTTTACTGAAAAATTCGTAGTTTATTTAATCGTTAGAGTACCTCTGTGGGTTTGTAGACAAAACATCTTAAGTCGAGATAAGGTTAGCAAAAAAATTTAAAAAAAAATCAAACAAAATTGTTTTGAACTTCTTAAATTTGACTTAGGATGTTTTGTCAAAATGCCACAGCTATCAAACTAGCTTTACCCAGTGCGCTTCGCTGGCCTCATTAAAATAAAATAAGAAAATTTTTTTGAAATACAGATCTCGTGCATTGAAGCTATTTGCACCAAGTTTGAATACTCTTACTATCACCATTCTCCAGTTATACAGATATCTAAAATATATTTTTGTATTGAAAGTGCCCCGCCTACAACTGCAATACAGCATACTTTTTGACAGATATTGTGCATTTATAACCAAGCTTTTTGAGCCAGATTTGTAAATTGTAGCTGTTGACATTCTCTAAATATACAGAATTTGTGTCGTGCACTCTTTTGCGATCCTACACATTTTTTACAGATGCTGTGTATTGATAACCATTCAATTTGTTCCAAATTTGGACCATTTTACACTTACCGTTCTTCATATATACAGAATACTATTTTGTGCCATGCCTACTTACCTAAACTTTTTGACAGATCTTAACTTTTTGGCTGATGTTGTGTATTGATTACCAAGTTTTTTTGTTCAAAATTTGGAAACTTTTGCTTTTGCCGTTCTCTAGATATACAGAAATGTATAAAACGTTTGTATGGTAGGTGTCACGCCCACTTCTCCAATTCCACCCATTTTTTAAGAGGTTGTGTATTGATAACCCAGCTATGTGTACCAAATTTAGAAAATGATTCTCTTACTATCTCTAAATATTGAAAAATCTATTTTATGACACGCCCACTACTCCTATTCCGCCCAAATTTAGATGTTGTGTATTGATAACTAATATGATTATACCTAAATTGAAATTGTTGCCTCGCCGTTCTTCAGATATACAGCTATCTAAAATTCTTTGTTTAAAAGTTGCCACCCACACTTCTCCAAATCCGCGCACACTTTGTCGGATGTTATATATTAACAACCAAGATGTTTTTACCTTATTTGGAAATTTTGGCTCTTGCCGTTCTTCAAATATACATAAATTTGTAACGTATTTGTATAGGAGGTTCCACGCCGACTTTTCCAATCTACCCTCCCCCCCCCCCCCACCCATTTTTTTAGAGGTTGGTTATTGATAACCGAGCTATGTGTACCAAATTTGTAAAATTTTTCTATAACTGCTCTCCAGATATAAATAAATTTTTTTTTTGTGCCACGCTTACTTCTCCATTCCCGCTAATATTTTGTGCACTTTTGGAAACTTTAGCTTTTTCTGTTCTCCAGATTTACAGAGATGTATAGTGTCTTAAACTTAAAATATAAAAAATTATGGACGGACGGACTTCGTTTAATAAGCTATGCTACTACTTTATGATGTCTAACATCAATACTGTAGAAATTACAAATGGAATGACAAACTTATGTATACCCTTTCCACCTGTGGTGAAGGGTATAATAACACAATATGATTGCTAAAAACAATATTAACATTTTATTGAAGCTTTTAATTCAAAACACTTAAAGATGAAAGGATTTTAATTGTTTAAGAAAATTATTTTTAACACACAATATAAATGATTCAGATATCGTATTAGGTACAAAAATAAATTAAAGACTGAGTATATATAAATAGCTTTACCAGCAAAATAAAATTATGTTAAAGTGTTAAGATTCATATATGAATTCTTTGTGCCGAATATTATTTAGATACATGTATACATCTATAATAAATTTTTTCGTCTTTAAGTTTTTTAATAGAGAGGTTTATATGGGATGTGTGGTAATTCTAGAGGCGTTGCAAAAATTAAAAAATATTTCTGGAATTGTTTTCAAATAATCTTTAATCCTAGGAGGTGACCGGCCTGGAGGATCCTGACAGACGGATTTCCAACCGGGCGCACATACGGAAGAACGGTCATCTTAAGATCGACTTAAAAAGTGATTATAAGTCGATCGGTATAGTTAGACCAATATTTGTATGTGGTACACATATGAGCAAAAATGCCATATACACTGTCTACAGTGGTGATGTGGGTATAAACACATTACCCAATATTTCTGCTTAGCCTACAACAATTTCTGAAATCCCGTAATTAAAGGAAGAAGATAATGACACTTCAAAGTAAATTGTACAAAAATCGCTTGATATTATATATTGATCAATACAAGGAGTTCGAACGCGTATACTAGATTCGCTGTGTTAAAGGACGAACTTAACAAAAGTTTATTTGAGTTGCGAAAGTATTGATTAAACAAATTGCCCTAATAGTATCTGAATTCTTAGGTAATATCAGCCTTGCATGATAGCTACTCTCAATTCATTATGCATGACATTATGTATCAAAGTATAATTTATATGTATTCGAATAAATGGCTATTGTAGTATTCCTGCAGAGCAGGCAAACTTTAACATATATTACGAAGAGGTCCATAATAAAACGCAACAATTCCACTTTTTTAGTTTTATGCTTTCTTTTTTTTCTTAACTGAATACTATTCTACATATTAAAATCCTTGTAGTCATTGTTATAACGTATTTAGTTACTTACTTTGGCTTAAATTAATTTTTTTTTTTAATTTATCCAAAAATTGTAATAGTGGAATTGTTACGTTGTTTTATGGAGCTCCTCATATATTCCTATACAAATATTACAACCATTAAAATGCCTACCTTCTCTTAAGATTACTTAATTTCATTCAAATTACCCAGCTTGCATGTTCAATCGTGTAAGAGTCTACTGGGAATCTCATGAAGAGAGTTTTTAATCGTCAACGAACGCCTTTTTTAATCGTAGAAGAATCCTTGCGGTTAAACGGTTAAACAAGCTGATTTCCCCGTGAAATAAAAAAAAATGCAGATGTTTTTTGTCCTTACTCGCCAGATAGTCATCAGAAGATTATTTAAGGAGTTGTATATTAAACATAATCGTCTAACAAACAGCCTATGCTAACTGAAAGTAAATGTATAACATTTTCGGGCAACATAGTTAAAACCAGGGCTGTGGAGTCGTCCGAAAAGAGTACTAACTCCGACTCCGACTCAAACGCTGAAATTTTTTTAATGCGACTCCGACTCACGACTCCGCCTCCGACTCCTACTCTAATCTTGATGCTAAATGTAAATGAGACTCAGTGATGTTAACTTTTATTTTTTCATTACCGTATACGGCCTTCTAAAAATTAGAGTTTTTGAGAAGAAATTACCATACGCAAACAATAATGTGCTGTTTCCAAATGACAGACGTTTAATTATGTAGTAAAATTTATATGAAGAGCACTCAGTCCATCGTCTGTCATTTGGAAACACCACATAAGAGCAGTATTCATAAACCATTTATTTAAATTTTAAATGGGTTTTAAGAAGAAATTTTTTTTTTTTGGAAACTTTTTTTAAATTTTTCATGCCGAAAAACTTTGGAGTCGGAGTCGCGAATATTTGTGGGTACTACGACTCCGACTCCGGCACAAAAACCTCAACTCCGACTCCACAGCCCTGGTTAAAACTCAGTATAAGAGGTCTTATTTTCCCGATATTTTCTTTATTCCTGGACATGTTGTGTAAAGTAGAATATTAAAAGAATTGAAATGTTTACAATACAACAAAATCTGCGTCAAATTTTCTTGTCGGCTCAACCAAGATTTTGGAAAAAAATGCTAATATGAATGAAGGGAATTCATTTTTAAAAATATTCTTAGTTTTTAGAATTTACTTAAAATGCAAAACTACCGCTTCAATTTCTTGCAAATTTAGTTCATATTTTTCTTTTTTATATACCTAATAACTAAACGAGAACAACACGCTTTTAATGACTAATCATGGACAAATGTGGGAATATTAAAATGCTCTTAATAGAGCAAAATCTACACGTAACTAAAATCTCATAAAAGTCAGAGGAAATCATTTCGTAACACATCTGCGAAAAAAAATGCAGCGATAAACCTTTTAAGAGGGGGAAAAAAATTTAACAGCAGTTACAACAACTTTAAAACTCAATACTACACAAATGAAAGCAACAACTGCTTCAAAGCGATTTCCTCGTAAAAACAGCGGGATCAGCAATAATTTCATTGCAATCCACACAAAAACGCCTAAAACAGAAAATGTCACTTCTTCCAATATTTGCTTGCATTTGAGTCAGCACTTACACAACATCATTTTCACCAGCGAGCCAATGAATTCGTAAATGTTCTCCTGTTTTACTAAAAACGTCATAAAATTTAATTTTATGATTATTTCCACAAACACTTACACATTTATAGTCTTGTATAACTTACAAGCGGGCGGGTGGTTTTATAAGAAGAGTAGCGAGAGAAAAATTTGAAAAGAAAAACAATTCAATACAATTAAAAGGCAGTAAAAATTTTTCAGGTTGACATTTATGGATTTTTAAATAATTTTATGACCATCAACTATTTCATGTTTTGCCCTCGCATTTATGCGTTTTGTTTACAAATATTTCAAGTTTTGCGCTGTCATTGTGACATCTTAGACATACATAAAATTGACATAACCTTTTGACACATAAATAGTCAGTTTAAATGACAGATTTTACCTTGGCAACATGTAAACAATACAAGATTCATTCAAATTACATGATTTTTCTTGAGTTTTGTTATTTTATTGAAAATCCCATCTTTTATGTTTCGTAAGAGATTAAAATTTCTTTGTTCCAACTGCTTTTTGTGTGCATGTTCTTTTATTTATTTTTTTTTTGCGGGAGTTGATGTTTTTACATTTGTTGTCATTACCCGTAAATGTCAAATCATAAAGAAAATCGTAAAATTCTTAGTTTTATGAGTGTTGCCTTAAACAAGCATCATAAAATCAAGTGACACAACGGTATGACAGTCATAAAACGGACCAATACCGCCGAGAAACTAAGAAAATATTACACAAAAAAAAACTACGTGTGTAAGAAGGTAAATGCAAAAGTAAAAAAATACTCTACTTGGTTTGCCCAACTCTTCTTGGTTTGGATGGTGAATAGTTTACATTTTGGTCTTGGCAGTTTAAGAAATATGAGTTTTACTAAACACTATCGTGTGTCGTCCCTTACCATCAATAAATTTTGTCTTTTGAAAACAAAAAAAAAACTAAACTAAACAAATTTACACCTTTATATTTTGGTAATCACCTAAAAATAGAGAAGCTAGTGTCGCTTTTGGAGTTGATTTGAAGGAGTGAAGTGATTATTTAAAGAAGTTTTAAATTTTTCATTGATTTGCCCAAAGCCCTTCATCGCCAGGGGTAAATGAAAGAATACAAACCCATTCATTCTGTGTTAAAATAATTTAAGGTACATCTAAGACTTCAAAAAGTACATGTATGTTGGGTTCTTAAGTAATTCTAAGTCGATTTAGCCATGTCCGTTTGCTTGTCTGTCTGTTGAAATCACTCTCACTTTCGAAGGACTCAAAGGAAAATAATACTTTTGGTGCTAAACTGTTTCGAGCTCTACACTATCACACAAGTATAACGTATTCCATAATACTTTGTGAGATAAAAATCTAATGAGAGACTGTCAAAAAATATGATTTCCTACTACAGTTTATATTCACACTAACACATGAACATGATTTTGTTAAAACTCTCATGAGTGGGATGGTGCTTCAAAGTCTATTTTGGAGCTTCTCGACAACGTACAGGAGAGGGTTGAAGGTTCCCATTGGTGACAGTAGGGTATTGCATTCCTTGAGTACTGTCGCAATGTGTGTTGTATTTGCCTGTTTTGTCGTTACTACAACGGGATATGTTCGGATGAAATTAGGGATCTGGTTCCCGAAACCCATACTTTTGTTCGTAATACATGTTTTTCCTCAAGAGCCCATCTTCTTGTGGTCGTTTAACCAGCGAATTGTCCAACGCATTGCAGGAAAAATTCGTTTTCTGGCCGGACAGTTCATATGTGAAATAACCTTCCTTTTGAAGTCTTCCCTCTCACTATCAGCATGAATAAATTCAACGAATGTTGACAAGCAGTACTCCCCCCTTTTTTCTCTTTATTCTATCCCATAACCTATTTTCCTAGTTTCAACACAATGCAATGTATAAGTATAGGTCATCCCCTGAGTGTATTCATTCTATCACACGTTTACATATCACTTGAGTTTTTTGCTTGTATTAATACAAAGTTTAAAAATGTTAACTAGTCTTAAGCAGTTTGGGATTTAAATTCAGCACGATGGGGTCGGTAGGAAAAGAGTTATGAAAACAAATGTGACACAAAGGTGGCGGTCTCCATTTCTGTAGTTTCTATAACAAATTAGAAAAACTTATATCTTCATGAAAAAATCAACATTCATGTGAGAGCCCTAAAGGTACATTTCATTCACAAATGATCGGTTTCTTTGGTTTAAGAAAAAAAACTTGCACTTTAATAGCCATGCCATGTATTTATTATATGTACACAGAAAAAATAGAAAATTTACTTTAATTAAACAATTCGTTCAGACAATTAAATATTTTACAAATTTTGCCCCTGCAAGAGAATTTATCATATCAATTAACTGATTTGTATTTTCGAGTCGTGCCACACAAATTTAGTTAATTAGAAAATTAATTGCATAAATTAAAAAAAGCACAACAATAAATTAATTGAAAAAGTTAAAGTACATCAATTAATTTTTTATTTGAACAAATTTTGGCAAACATTTTTTCTGTGTAGAGGAGTTAAGATCTTTTTCAGCTATTTTAGGGATTTTTTGTGAATATTTTGTAAAACACTTCAGTTGATCTACACGCTCCATTTGTATAATGGAAATTTATAATTCTCTAATTTAAAGAATTAATTCGTTCAAAAAGGATATCTGGTCAACCGATTTCATGACGATTATCTGCGAAAAAAATACCTCCAGAGCTGACCAATAAGTCTGTAACTTTTAAATGAAGCACAGATTTTTGGATAAAATTTTTTTCAATGTAGCCTGCTTTAAACTCTACACACGTTGTCCAACGTCTCTCCAATTTTGAATCCCTTCCAAGCAATAACATTTATCGATAGGTATTTCCCTGTTTTCTTTGAGGTGATGATTTTTCAAATCACTTTCCTCCGAGCTATTGCTTCATGTTTGAAAACAAGATATAGTCACTCGGGGTTAAATCCGAAGAAGGAGCAATTCGTTGCCTTATTCATGAATTTTTGCCATTCCATTATTTACTTTTTTTCGATTTTCCCCTCAAATCGCAAGGTGGTCTGCTATCAATGGCTTTCAAATACAAACTAAAGCGCCCCATCTATTACAAAATATAAAAGTATATCGTTACCTATAGGGAAAAAGGCCCTTTCTAACCAAATTGATTCTGATGTATTGCATCAACACAAATGTCCACAAATAATTTTGGAATCGTTCGATAAAATTAATCGATTTTAATACCTAAAACACAAAAGGTTCTATCTTCAAAAATGATATGATAAACGCTTAAAGACCTTGCTGACAGTTTGCCTAATATGCAACATTGTCAATTGTCGAAACAACTGGTAGGTTTTACAAGAAAAATAAATTAATTAGTATTGTGGTTATTTTGTTGAACCATTTATGGTTTTTAATCCAAATTTTCAATATTCTAATTCGGCTCAAGTTCATCAAATTTAAAAAAAAAAATATAAACAGTTTAAGGCAAATCATTTTACCATTTTAAATAGCACTATGCAACAAATGAGGAAAAAAAATTATTCTTAAATAACCACTAACGTAAAAAATCGTCATTATTTTAAATTCTATGGTAAGTTTTTTTTTTAATTTTTTTATAAATCGACGTACATATGTACTCGATTTTTTTACGCAATACGTCAACATCAGATTTAATTCTTTCTAATATCATTTTTTGACTCAGCCATTAGTTTTGGAGTTCTTTAGGCACAAGTGAAACAAATTTTTATTGTTTTTGCCATATAATCCAAATTTTCAAAATTTTTAATCAGGCTTAAGTTCATCATATTTAATTTTCATTAAATTATTTTTATGAAGAAAAGAATTTTACAACATTAAAATTAATTAAAATTGTTATTGATAATCATTCATTCCCGACTGACCTGAGATTCGAAGCCAGGCGGCTGGTTACCCTGACATGTTTCGAACGACCACTCAATTGCCATAATACTAATTATTGTTTTTGCTTAATTATAAAATTTTTTAACTCAAAAAATGTATCAAATTTGAAATCAAAAAATACATCAACAAATTCCTGTTTTACCCACGATAAACTGAAAGTACCAAGGTTTGACCTTTTCAAAAATTATCAATAAATTATAATAAATTTCATGTTGTAAAATTCCGTTCTTCATAAAAATATTTTGATGAAAATTAAGTTTGATGAACTTTAGCCTAATTAAAAATATAAAAATTTGGATTAAAAACCATAAACCGTTAAACAAAATAACCACGACCTCTATGTTTAGATTTGTCCTTCAAGTTGTGCTGAAAAAGGTAAACAGGAAAAAGAAAGACAACAAAAAAAAATTAAAAACAAAAAATGTACTTTGGACTTCGAGAATAATTCTTGACAAAAAGTACGACGAAACAGAAGTAAGAAAGAAAATTTAAATCAATTAAAATAGATAATTATATAAAATATTATAATCATTCAAAGTAAATTTCGATCTACCAAAAGTTTAAAACAATTTGGTTTAAAGATTGATGTTTGACAATTGACTGCCAGCAGACCTCAATGGCTGTGAGTGTTAAACGGCAAAACCCTCTGAAGAAATTGAGTGAATACAATTGGAACATGTAAGGGTAACCTGTCCGTTAAAGCCTGGTTTCGAGCCCAGCAGCAGTCAAGAATGAAAAATTATTAATAAATTTTAATTAATTTCGTGTTGTAAAATTCCTTGCTTCATAAAAATAATTTAATAAAAATTAAATTTAATGAACTTTAGCCTAATTAAAAGTAACAAAATTGTAACTACAGCGGATCAAAAAAATATAGTGGTTATTCAGAGAATTTTTTCTTGTTGCATAGTGTTGGTTTTTGCTTGTCCTGTAAAATGTTTAAAATGTTAGATAGGGCCTTTTGCGTTTTAGGTGAAGATATGTTATTCGCCATATTATTTCCATTTTGTTCATTGATTTTGAACGAAAACTTCGTTCGATTAACTTACAAATTTTAAAATGTTGTTTTTGTTTAAAATGTTAGTGAATTGAAATGAGTCTTCGTTCCGAAATAGATGACCAGGCAGTCATTGTGTGTCATAGACGTTAAAACGTAGCGCATATATAAATTTTTACACAACTTGTGTATTCTACAATTGGGCCTACCTTGTTACTTTACAAGCTCAAAATATGGTCTTGGAATATTTTCTGTAGCCAATAAAGTAGTATAAAAAACAATGAAAAAATCATTTAAAACTTCTGCACAAAAACAACTGATGAAAATCAAACTAAAGTTTCAGCAACTCCAACTTCCCTATGAAAAATAGTCGCTAGCAATACTCTGGATATATTGTCAATACCTACAGCAGTTGTTTCAGCATCCAAATCGTCTTAAACATCACCATCATGTCAGTTATCGTGAAAGCCATGGAAAAAAGACTAGAGAAGAAAGTCTCTAAAACAAAATTTCTCTCTCAAAATTTCGTACGCATTAAGTTAAAACAACAAAGTATAAAACATTTCTTACGAATATGTACAATCATAGAGTTGGGTTTTCTAACCAATCAGTTAGGACGTTTTTCTCTTGCTCTTTCAATTCTAGTAGTTTTCTATGGTTTGTACTAAAATATTTGAAATATTTAGTATGTCTTTTATTTTGTCACTTAACTTGACATGTTGCAACATGTTAACCGGGATGTTGCATTACTTACACAACTCTTTCGCTTCGTTCCTCTCTTCCAAAGGCGACACGAACAGCAACGAAACAATCATCTTGTTTACTCGATATAAATTATTTGTGATATTTCTTGGTTTTTTACGGCCTTAATGTCGTCTTTTATTTGTTATTGACTATAATTTAATATCGACCATATTTTCATTTAACATCTGTCAATTGTAATTATGGCGAACAGAATATATTTTGTTGAAGGTGCAGAGAAAATAAATTAAGTATATGGATAAGAATAGGAATAAATAAATATGTATAAAAATGTATTTTAAGGAAAAAAGTGAAATTTTTAAAGAGAAAGGAAAACAAAATCACAATTTTTTAGGTGACTGTTTGGATTTTTCGGATAGCAAAGTTTTTTTCTTTGCACAAAATATATGTATGTATGTATAAAGAAACTTTATAATTTGAACGGGCACAATAATTGGTTTTGCTGAACAAGAAGAACCAAACAATCTAAAATAGTTAATAAAACCGTATATCTTACGCAGGATATTGTATGAAGAATGTAGGGTTAATGGTAATTTTGTTTAACCCGCTGCCACGAAAACTCTAACGGATTGATAAAAAGTCTTAAGTAGGAACACCAATTTTATAATATCAGTTCTACACCAAAAAAAAAAATCCAAACTCTGGCTTAAGGCTCAGTTAGCCGGGAGTAACAGTAACCTTACCGTAAAAACGTAAGACCAAAATATTTCTTACAGATTTAGACGTAACATCTTACTGCTAACTATAATCGTTCTAATTGCTTAACATACAATAAAATGAATCAGCTGATTTTTACAACGTTACTGTTACTCTCGGCTAACTGAGCCTTTGCTTCGAAATTGTTTACTATCTAAAGCAAGGCGAATTCATACAGGTGACCGCATCATGAGATAGAGTAATGCTAGCCATCCAGCGATGCCAGAAGTGCAGATTTATCTGCATTTTGAAGATTTTTTCCCCAAAATTGTCAAAATTCAGATTTGCAGATTTTTGGTTTAACATTGCAGATTTTTTAGCACGGTGGAAACTTCTTTACATTGTCATGATTGTACTATTTCCACTTCTTGCATTGATAATTAAATATAGTATTTTAACCATTCATTAAAGAACCGTGTGGAAATAGATTCATTAGTAGAACAATTATTCACAAAAGATAACTTAAAAATTAAAAATTCGCATTGTTTTGACACATTAATTTTGCGGGACTTATGTTATGCCATCCCGCAATTAACTTTTAATTTGTTGTTTAAATTAACAAAGATGTGACTAATCCTTACTCAGCCTGAGTAATTAAATTTGGATAGATAATTTTAATGTAATAATATCCATAAATTATTAGCCATGTTCAAAAAATCGAACAAATATTTATAAGTTTTCTGTGTTGAAAGTTCAAAAATAATATTTCCTTTTTTAGACCTCATACTTCGAGGACCACTCATATTTACCAGAATGACATTTAAAACTACCATCGATTTGAAATTCGGGAACATATTTTGATATTAATTGTAATACAGTCAAATCCCGATAATTCGTACCCCGATAAATCGTAATTCCCGATAATTCGTAATAAACTGTCGGTCCTTTGAAAAAATTTCCTTAACTCGTAAAATTTCCATACCTTTTGGTCCCCTTGCTAATTCGTATTTTTTTTCAAATAAAATCTTCTTAACCTCTTATAAATCGTAATTTTTTGCTAACTACCACTTATAATTCGTAATAAAAACAGAAACATTGAAAGAATGATTTTTTGTTTACCGCTATTGTTTTGCGTGGGTTTTTGCTTCTAAAAAAAATAATTTTTATATATTTTATTTTTAACAATTGTTTTCTAAGTTTTTATTTTATTTATCTTTACGAATGATCAAGATTTTACTGTATCTTTTTCTAAATAAACTACATACAAAATGTAATAAATGTGTTTTGAAGGTTTATTGAAGATTTTTAAAACCTTGACGCAGATTTTGCAGATTTTTTGATAAAAAATTATGGTTTTTTGCTGATTTTGCCTCTAAAAGTTCTGGCAACACTGTAGCCATCCCGTTTTTTTTTAAAGTACTATGTATTTTGGATTTTTAAAGTTAGAGTGAATGTCAAAATTATTTGTTGAAAATATAAAAAAAGGGAATCTTTTTGTTTATAAAATATACACAATTGCTTTAGAAGGTAAATCTTTTTTCCTGTATTGCAATTTTTTTGTGGCTTATTTCGTGCGCCTTTTTAAATCCTTGTGTTTATATTTATGTATATTCACTTTTTTTTGTTTTATAAAATTTAATTAAAAAATTTAAATTGCATCTAATATTTTTTACAAAGTGTTAAAAAAGCTTGACATTCAGTATACACTACACACAAACAACTAAACAGATGGCTCGAAAATGTCACCTGTGTGAATTCGCCTTGATCTGAGAAAAACTGAATTCAAAAAAAAAAACAATAATAATTATGTTGTATCTATTATTTATAATGTGAGAAATTATGGCATCATTTCAAAAAATAAACGATTTTTAACAATTTAAAATATATAATCGGCTGTGCCGAATCTTTGATACCCTCCACCGATAGTAACAATATTTCAGAATTGGAATTTCTGTGATAAATTACAAGCAAATTTTGATAAAAATCTGACCTCACAGTATCATAATTAGTTACAGGCTTTGCATTTTAATGTCTATTTCAAAAGTACGCTTTGTTTGGGTCCTATGATAAATTATGGACCAATCCTTACGAAATTTGGCACTGTGATTTCTAGACTTATACTACAAAAGCATTATTCGTTGCGGTTTAAGACATACTAAAGTGTTTTTCGAGAGTGGGTTTTATTTGGGGACTATCAAACAATTTGGACCACTCTTCAATAAATTTATTGATGTGATTTCTAATATTTTATATATGACAAACCTTTTTTTTTACTTCAATGGGAGTATTCGTTACTGTGTAAGATGCGAAAATTAGTACACAGAAAAAAAAGAAAAATTGATATCAACTAAAAAATTTGTGATATTAACTAAAAATTTAATTAAATTTGCACAAGTTATCAAATTAATAGTATCAATTAAATTTTTAATTCACTTGATTAAATTTTTAATCAAAACTAATTTTATTTTTGATTAATGCTTTAATTAGTGAAAAATTATTGTCATATAAAACGAATTTCTAAAAAAAATTTATGTTAGCTTTTATAAAAAATATATTAATTTTTTTCAAAAGATTTTGTTATTCGTGCTAAATTCCCAGTTTTTATTATTGATAAAAACACTTGAAATTTATTGTTAATTGACAACATCTTTTGTAAGTTGTTGTTGTTTTTTATTTTGTTTTTCTTAACCTACTTACAACTACAATTAATGTTGAGAGAATTTCAACTAATTGTAGCGGGGAATGTAAGACGAGATGAACGCACTGTTTATTGTTGATGTTGTTTTGTTTAAGCTTTGATATTATTACAAGTAGAACTGTTGCTATAAGTCTTATACGTTTAACATTTTTACTTGGTTTAATATCTTTAGTTTTTCCAAAATCTTTATGGATGAAGTTTCCTGATGATCTGGCCTAAGCAACCAGTGAAATGCGCATAGGAATAGCTTATCCCATCAACAATAAATTTCAAGTGTTTTTATCAATAATAAAAACTGGGAATTTAGCACGAATAACAAAATCTTTTGAAATTTAAATTTTGTATTCCCAAAAATTGAAATTACTTTTTGATATATTCATTTTTATTGAGGTTGTTCCATATTTGAGCCTATCCACTTTACCTACTGAACTGATTGTGCTGGATTTAAATCCCAAACTGCTGAAGCGAACTAAAAACAATTTGAAATTATTGTTTTCTAATGAGTAGTGCTCTGAAACTATCGATACTATCGATAGTCCCTTAATATCGAAAATATCGATAAGAAAAAAATCGATATCTATATTATTTTTTAAAAAAACAGCTATTAAAACATGAAACAGCAACTTTAATCACACATTTTCGCGGCATGTTTACTTGCTAAAAATTCGCGCTGAAAAATAGTAATGTATACAAACAAGAAGAATTGCGCACAGAAAAAAATGTGCACCAGTAAAAGCATTAATTAAAAATTAAGGCAGTTTAAATTACAAATTTAATCAAGTGAATTAAACGTTTAATCAAGTAAATTAAACTTTTAATCAAGTGTATTAAACGTTTAATTGACAATATTAATGTGCACCAGTAAACAAAAAAATAAAATGAATTAAACATTTAATTCAGCTGATTAAATTTGTAATTAAAACTGATTTTATTTTTGATTAATGCTTTTACTGGCGCAAAATTTTTTTCTGTGCAGGTGGTATTGATAGCTTAGATGTGCTTCTTTGTAATACTAATTAGAGGCCTTTAAGTCAATTTATGTATATGTTTATATAAGGACTGAAATACCAAATATTTTTTTTATGTTCTAATTAGAAAAACAAATGTAAATGCAATTGCAATTGCGAGCAAAAGGAAATTGTACAATGAACGACTATTAGAGGAAAAGTTTTCTAGACCGATTACCTTTTTGGCGGAGAATCAAAACCAATTTATCTTAAATTGCATTAAAATATCTTATAGTCCCTTCTACTTCGGTTCCTTCAGAAAGGTGCTTTTCTGCTACCGGGGGAATATTAAATAACAGGAGAAACTGGTTTAAGCAAAATAAGATGGACATTAGGGTGGGTCAATTTTTATTTTTTACGTATTGACTTCTAAATAATAGCGTAAATATGTTGTACTTTTGTCTGCATTAGACCCCTGTAAAATATTATTAATTTATTTTTAGTGTAAGAGCCCGCGCTTTGACCTTCAATTTTGTTAAATTAGGAATATAACAACAATAAATAGCATTGTATTGCAGAAAAGCATATTACTGTATTTTAACGACCCGTAAGTTCTTGAAAATAGCGTCGGAAGCATCTCTGACTCTATTCGATAAAAAAAATTAAAATAAGGTTTAATAAACAAAACTTGAATCAAGACGACAGATATACAGCTTTGACAGTAAACAAGATTTTGTGACCCAAAAATAACTTATATAACTTCGTGATTTAGTTTTATTCTCTTTCTAAGTAAACAAATAATAAAAGATTAAAATAAAAAAATAAAATATCGAAATGTAAAAAATGGAATTTTTGCAAAAATACTTAATAAATTCGATTACAATTGGCTTCAGTGGCAACACTGCCAACTTAAAACTGCATAAAATGTCAATGTGACAAGTCAATTTTCGAAACCCACCTTCAACTCGATAGTAAACCGGATAAAACAAATAACAATAATTTGTATTTAGCAAATATTATGAGTGATACATAAAAAACGCATCATAAAACATGAGATCCATTATTTTTCTTTTTGTTTTAGTTTTGTTGCCTTCGTACGTAACGTAGGAGGTGGTAATAAATCCGCGTTAAGTGCAGCGTTAATGAGCACTAAAATTAAATGTTTACCCAGCATTCGTATATTGAAGAGCGCTCCCCACAAAACGTCGCTTGATTTTATTACACAACTTAAGAGTTTAAACGCCTGCTACAAAACAATAAATGTGTATTAAATTGTTGTCGTTGCATTTGAGTTGTCTTTTTTTGGAACTTGTAATGAGGTGTACGTCGCGACGTGCAGAAAAAAAATTGAACAGTGATGTTGTTGTTCTTGGTTCGATGTTAAGAGAATTTAAAAACTGCGTAACCTGCTTTATGATCTTTCTCCCTCGTTTAGTCTTATGAGTTATGAGTCTCAAATCATTTAATTTATCGTATGTACTTTTGAAGTTTATATTTATTTTATTTTTACTACAAGTACAATGTCGTAAAAATGTTTAAGTGATAATACAGTAACTTCCTTTAGTTGCTTAAATGGTTTGTAGCGCATGTGCAACGCGTGGGTTTTATTTGAAGTTTAATTAAGTTCATAATTAGGTATTTATGTTATAAATGTAACATACATTTTTTAGGTGCTTTAGTTTAAAAATAGGGGTTTAAACCATTTATCACTAAATTTGTAGCGTCTAGAAAAGGGGGATAAAACTTAGAATATTGAAAGTTCGAAGATTTTAACATATATTAACGAGTCCCTCTAAAAACGAGTTCAAAAATAAATTTCCCAAAAAATGCAAGTGCGCAATCCTCATAAAACTTCCTGATTGGGAATTTTTAAATTTAGGGTTAGGTTAGGTTCAATGGGTAGCCGACATGAGGCCGGCTCTCTTGGATCCTTAAAGCGTTTCCTTTGTGATGTCCCTAGCCAGTGACAAGAGTCAGCCAGTATCCACCAGATTATTTCCTAGACATCACTGCAGCCTCGAATCACCCCGACTCCCAGCAAAACAGAGAGATCGATTTCAGTCCCACACTAGACATTTCGTTTAAACATTTCAATTCCGGGATCCCAAAATTTCTAACCGATAGCGGGGCATTGGCAGAGAAAATGAAACACAGTTTGCTCCTCCTCCTCATCATGACAACTCCTACAGTAGTCATTATAATCAAAACCCATTCTTTCCGCAGGAGTCTCTGTCACCCAGTGACCCGTCATGATCGATAGCACTGTCCTTATCTGGTCTCTACAGAAACCAAGTAGCACTCCGCGTCATAGCCGGACCATAGAGTCCTGGCCATCTAGCCGGTTCTCTCTGCTAAATTGATAAAAAAAAAATCATACAGCCATTTTAATAATCTCACTATATGTAGCATATCATAAAGTCAGGATTAACTGCTAAGTTTGTTATTTTAATAAACATACGAGTAGTTGTAATTGTTGTTGCAGAGTCATAAACTAAACAATTTGTTTGATTACCAACAAACAGACAAACAAACCCATCATCCAACCAATGAAGAACCACTTTTATTGTCACATTCGTTCTTTTACAAACCATACAACAGCAACTTCATACATATCGTCATCATAATGTAATCAATGTTGTGGTTTCAACTACATGTTGGTTGTAACGACATTTTTTACATGATGTAGTTGATGATCATGTTTTTTGTTGTTGTTTTCTTTTATGTATGTTGGCACTGTGTGATGATGAACTTCTTTTTCCATTTTATTTTCATTTATTTACGAATATTTACTTCTTGTGTTCGTAAATCGTTAACATTTTTTTTATTCCTTTTTTGGTGTTAAAAACTCATAAATTTTTATTAAACATACTTAAATTTGTTAAGTGTTTTTTTTAATGTTTTCATTTCTGGTGGCGTGGGTGTGCACGCACCATCATCTTAAGTGGATTTTGATTGATTGTTAAAAGTGACAGTTATGGCGGCAAAAGTGTGTGTGTGTGTGTTTTAGCACTTTTCACCATTAAAGGCCGATTGTTATAGTGTAACACAAGTCTTTAGTATTTTGACGAAAATGTGTCCCCGTTCTAATTATTATTGTTTGAACATTTTCAACAAACAATAACAACTTATCATGATACGGTCGTATTTTGCTCAAAATATGTAAATCAGGTGTGTGTAAAATGCCCTTAAATGTTTATTAAGGCAATAATCTGGAGAAATTCTGACTACAATAGCTTGTCCCGTTCGACAGATTATCCGTTTTATCAATGTTTAAGGTTTTATTTAGGAAGTATTTAGATTAATTTGGGATCACTAGCTTGTCCTGTTTGATAGCTATCGTACCTAAATGTTAGTCACTGCTATGGGAAAAAGATGAAGTGATGAAACCCATTTAACAATGTTACGCCTTTTTGCTTTTTAGCTAACTATATGTAACATTTTAATAAATAGACTTAAAAATATGAAAAGCCATTTTCAAAAAGTGTTAAATTGTTTTCTTCTTCTGGCCATATGTTTGATTTTATATAAAATTTTGACTTTTTACATGTTTGAATTGAATTAATTCATTGCTAAAAATTGTGTATGTCCAGCGGTATATAAAGCAAGGTTTGCTTGTGCAATTTTTATTTGCGCCGTAAAATAGTTTAGCCATCTTAACATTTTTTCTTTTAATTCAAAGATACCAATTAAGGACATTGTTATGAAACGTTTTTTATACATATATTTTAATAATTTATATTCAATGGTAGATGATCATACATAAATCGGTATTGTAAAATATTAACTTCAGCCGGCTAATGATTCCGTCAATAGTGGACGACGTTGCCGGTTTCTTTCCGGCATAGATTTCTGATGTCAGGTGGTTTGTCAGAAGAAAATAGAGCACGCACTAATTGAAATTTTGTCAGATGACTTTGCGTCTGACATGTCAGATGACAAAAACATGTCGCCTTAAATGAAAATGTTTAGCTTTTATTATTGAATTGTAATATTTGCATAAAGCTTTCGACGGATCTTTTGTTGGTTTAATCCATTTTTAACCACAGGATTTGATTCCAAACACATATAATTGAACCAAAGACGAAACAAGAGGGTAAAAATGGGAGTATTTACTGATAAATGCAAAAAGTGTCAAACGTTCCAATATTGCGTTTTAAAAGAGCCCGTGTTAGATATTTTTTTAAAAAGGAGCCAACTGGAAAAATTTAGAGTCAGGAGTAATTAAAAAGAGCCAAATATTGCCCCTTAATAGCTAAGTTGGCATCAATGCTGACCAGGGTTAAGGGTTAAAAGCAGGAACAACTTCAGACATGTTGTGAATAATCGTATTCTTAAGGATGCCCGTTTATCTGAAATTGCGATCTGTACTTTGCACACATGCTAATATGGTGATATGTACTTCAAGTCTCTTGATATCAAATCTAAATATAAACCTTTTTTTAATATGTATTTGCGATTTAACCTGTTGTCTATAGGCAATATTGGGCATGAGATTGTTAACGCTTACGACTATTAAATCAGTGCAAGTTAAACTCTCTTGTTTGCTTAAAATGTGTTTAAACCAGCAAATCTATAATTCAGTACACATTTAAACCATCTCTAAACGCATAAAATTGGGCGTTTAAACTACCAATACAGGCCATATGAGATTGGCAACACTTATCGTAGTGCTGCCACTTTATATTTTTTGGGGGAACTGATTTACAGCTTCTTTGTTTAAACTACATATAAATTTAAGTTTAGTTCAACTAAACTAAACATTATATTTACAAAAGCTTACATGATAAAATTTTTTATTAAAAATATTACATTCCCTCATTCAGTAATAAACGTTACCAATTAAAACCATTTCTTTTAATATCTTTAATGCAACTTGATATAAAATCTTCGAGTTTGGCATATAAAAAATAACGTTTATACTTTGCACCACCAAACGATTAAAATTACAAATTTCTTTTAACAATCTATATCCAGTTTTAATTAAAATAACAACTTGCTCCAAATAAATAAATAAACATTTAAATATGTACATATGTATTTCTATGATTAACTAGGATATGCATATAAAACTCTTTCTCTATCACTCCTTTATAAATAAACTGCTCCAGAGACAATATTTCATGTGTCACATGATGCCTCGACAAACCAACCAACAAATTCCAAATGGAAAAACAACCTCCCATAACAGCAACAATTTGCAACAACATCAACAACAGTATAGGCAACAGCAGCAGCAGGAGTAAAACATTCATACGTATTACCGGTAACATACGCGTCGACATTCTTTGGTGTGTTATGTCCTGTCAAAAATGAAGTTTATTACGTCTACAACTCGTAGTGTAACGCCATTGTTGTGGCATAAACACATTTATGATGGTAGTGGTGGTGGTTGGTAGTTAGTAGTCGTCATACTCGATATTTTCGTTGAATTGTTAAGGTTGTTCCGTCTGTATAACTCGTATATGTATTTATGTCATTCCCGCCATATGTGTTTTAGTTTTGTTGATTTGGTTGGAGCACTCTTGTTATGGAATGGGGCATGAGAACGAGCTTATAATGAATGATGATTCTGTTATTGTTTGGCTTGTAACAAACTAAAACAACTACATATGTACCGTTAAGATGAGTTTTAGGTGGATTTCGAATGGGTTTCATTTTCTTTTGCTCCCAAAACTCTCTTTCCCCGACTAGTAACTTTTAAAGGCACATAGTTCCAATTGTAGTTTTATACAATTGTTTTTTAAGCTCAACATTGTATCAGGAAATGTTGAAAAATTCATATGTAGTATGTTTGGCTATGTTTATGGTTTAACAAGTCTCTGAGGTTAAATAAGTGAGAGATGATAACAAAAAAAACAAGAATAGGAAACAAATGGAAGAGTTTTTTGATACGAACACAACAATGCAAAAAGAAAGCATAAAAAACGGCAACTTAGAAAGAATGGAGGACAAAACAAACAATATTGTACATTCCTTGGAGGTTAGCAAAAAACACAATAAGAGTACAATACAATGATGTCAAGTGTTTTAGCGCCCTTCTTAACTTTAGTGATAGCATTCCATCTGTTAAAACTAACAAGCAAATGGGAAGGTATCCTTAACTGCCTGTTTTCTTAGAAAAATACTTAGAGTATAAATATTTTCCATGCCTTTAACGTTCGAAATACTTGAACAGGCTGCAAGTTTTATTTAAATTTCTACGACACGTTAAAGTTTTTTACACCACCGTTCGGTGTTACACTGTCGACAGAATTCAGGGCTATTAAGTGATTATATCTGATACCACGGCAACCAATAGCCCCAGGGACTTAAGTAATCGACTGGTTTTTATTGAGGCTCCTTTAAAAATCTTGTGGATCTCCTACGGTGCTGTTGCTAATATACTGAATCCACTTTGCAGTGAAGGTAAAATAGCTCCAGCTGCGAGTGACCTGTTAATGGCCCGATCATACACTCAAATTGTCACAGGTGTTTGTTTTAAGCAGCGCACTTTCACATTGGGGCGTTGATAGATGTATTTGGTGTACACGTTTTTAGCCCACCTTAAGCTTAGGCTATCAAAACAGGGTATCACTACAGTCAAGAACACTATTGGTACTTCTAACAGCGGAACAGCAGTTGACAATTCTAACACATGAATTCTTGAATTAAGAAGAAGGCACATTTTTTGGAACTTTCTTAAATTTTCTTCTTGAATTTAATTATAGGACTTGTTTTATTGAAATAATTCTACACTGTATTGAAATTATACTACATTGTAGCAACCGACTCTAAACACGTTCATGTAGAATAGGTGTGTGACTGGTCAAATGGTATCAATTGACCCCCCTCAAATGAAAACCCCATGTAAAAGTTATAGGTCTTATTCATATAAAGTGTTAGAACTAGAACCGGTCTCTACCACCAAAGACCTATCGCGGGACTACTTTGGTGTCAGTTCGCTTCCCTCTAGGATATATACACACCTCTGCAAAAGCAGCTTCCGTCAAGTGCCAACATCACACAAAGAAAACTCCAAGCACATTTTTAAGATCTAAAATCGTATACTTGAAAATAAGTTCTCAAAATGGTTTTCATAACATACGCCCTGTTGTAGACCTCGTTTGGCATTCTTCCCACCAACAATATGGCATCAGTTTCATTCTGTGCATACACCCTCTCATCACAGCAAATATAACGGCATTTTTATATATTTGTAAGGGTTAATAGGGTTATGCGGTTCCCCTCTAACTTCTTCTATTATTTTAACAATTGCTACTGCCACAACTCATACAAGCAATACAATACATGCACACACTCTCTCTCAAAATTACCCTGCAAATATTATTGGACCACCTGATCCAATTTCATGAAATGGACTACTCCATGGACTGGTCCGATGTAATGCATGCATGGACTATGACATTGTTAAAAAGTGTTTGTAGTGAGACGACTTGTCTTCGTTTTTAAACGACATGTTTATCATTTTAAACGAAGTTAAAACTAATCCTCTTGTGTACACATAGAGTAGTCTTAAAACTACTCCTTTGTAGTCCAAAGATGGGTTATATGGTCCTGCCCTAGGACATCGTAATGTTAAATAGACCATGTTTTTTTCATACTTTTGGGTTACTTTTGGACTAGTCCTAGTCTCTTGTGGGCTATTCTTAACACGCGTGTTTGGACTAGTCCTATTATTTGCAGGGTACAAACACCCAAATACTTGTGCATTTTTATCTCTTTTAGCGTAAGTTTTGTTGTTCTGTTATTTGGTGAGTGATAAACGGGCGGCGCATTTGTTTAACAATTAACGTGTTGGCAACACATTGCAATTATTTATATGCCAACAACAAACAACAACAACAAAGGCAGCAACAATATGTTCATTTACATATGAGCAACTAAAACAAATGAACACACAAGATTCTTGTTATTTTCTTGTTTTCTATTCGTAAATAGACAAACAAAACGCAAATTTTATTGTGACATTCGTACGATGATGCGGTGCCTTTAAGGACAATGATGGAAGTGGCGGAGGTATAGATGGATTTTGATTTGTAAAAATTGTTTTTTCTTACTTGTGTTAACTAAGTTTTCAATTTTGCAGTTAACATTTTAAGAGAGTGACTACTTACTTAACATGAAAACTACAACACGAAAACAATAAATTAAATAATATTTAAATTTTATTTAAATATTCAAACACACCTCGTTTTAAGTTGTCTTATATACCCTTTGTACTTATAGCAGAGTTATAAAGGAATTATTTAAAGTAGATAACTGTTTTTTTGCTAAAGCTTATTAAACATTTGACTAGATAAGCATAACCACTACTCTTGTTAAAGTTAGTGATATTATGAATAGCCTAAACATCACAAAATAAAACTTGTTATACTACTAGACATAGCAAAAGATTTGGTATTATAATCAAAAAAAAATATTGGAATAAAATAACTTTGATAATAAACATACCCATAGAACATAGAACCCAACCAATTGTAGGGGAATGTAAGAAAAGATAAACTCACTGTTTATTGTTGGTGTTTTGTTTTGGCTTTGATATTGTTACAAGTAAGAATTTGAGTGTTTATAATTCTTATTCGCTTTAGGGTTTTATTTGTATAATATTTTTGGCTTTTCTAAAATCTTTGGAAAAGGTTTCCTGATGAGCTGGCCTAAGCAACCAGTGAAATGCGCATAGAAGCTAGCTTTCCCTCAACAATAAATTTCAGTGTATTTATCAAATATGAAAAACTGGGAATTCAGTACGTCATACGGAAATCGTATTAATGATAAAAAAATTTATATTTAAGGTTGCCTGTTGGTCAAGTTTTTGTTTTTGTTGATTATTTGACAAGACCGTAGCTTAACAGGGGTAATTTTTACATTAAAGGCAACATTTTCAATTTTTTTTAATTATATTATTGTGAAATTACCGTGATATGCGGCAAACCAATAATGAGCTGACAATATGGCTCAGATGATAGTTAAAGGTGTTTTTTAAGCGGTAAAAAACGGAAAAATTTGATACTTGTGGTACTTTTCACTTTCTGATATGGTTATTGCATATTGCATTTGGTCCAGTGGCCGGAATATATTTAGGCGTACCCCTTGCTTTTCACATGGACAGCTGTATGTCACTGGCTTAAGAGTATCGATTGCTCAAAACTTATAGGTGTTGTCGGATAATAGCCCAGCGGTTACAGGAATGAGAAGGCCTTATTTAGCATACACAAGCCGACCTCGCCGAATTCCATACTTATTTATTTTTTAAACAGGTTGTCATTGGAAGCAAGCCCTTCCACATTCCTTATTTTAACCACGTTATTCCTTTCCCAACGAAGGGACTAAGAAAGGTCTCTTAAAAAAAATAAAACTGAACAGCTTGCTTTTTCCCTTATTAACGAAGGGAGTAGCGAATGTGTACTGAATATTTTGGAAGGACTTTCAAAAAGAAATTTATACCTTCTAGAAGTCATACTTCCGAAGGCAGGTTATCATACGAAGCGAAACTTTTAGAAAGGAGTATAGACTGCCCGGTAGGCTAGCTGGTAGTGAGCTGGTCTATCAGCGCCGGGGTTGCGGGTTCGATTCTCGCCAGAGACTCTGGATTCTTTCCTGCAGACAAGCGTAGAGTTCTGCGGTATTGGCTTAGGGAGTTTAAAAAAAAGGTCTGACACTTTCGGTCTTTTCAATATTTACATCTGAAAGTAAATCTTATAATGTTGGATATAGAAATATTCTAACATAAAATAGGTATAGATGTAGAAAACTAAATAAAATATCCGTACAGTTTTTATTGGATAAACCCTCTTCTTAAATCTTAATCTTATTTTCAAGTGAACGAAGTCACAGGTAAAAGCTAGAAAGAAAATAGAAAATTTGTTTTGTATTTGCACAAGAGAATATTTCGCTTATAAATTTAAAATAAAAAATTGTAACAAGGCTTCGTTTAAATGTGCTAAACTCCCATTTTATTTAAAATTTATTTTTGATGGGATAAGCTATTCCTATGCGTATTTTACTGGTTGCTTAGGCCAGATCGACAGGAAAGAAGAAAAACTTTGATAAATTGTACAATTTGCTTGTTTGTTATCGTCTTTCCATTTTTGTTGCATCAGTTCTTGAGCTAATTATTGTGAGTAGTTAAATGATTGGGAAGGTTAAGTCTGCAATTTTGATATATTTTTTGTTTGTAATTGCCACAGTTTTTATTTTGTAGTTGGATGTAGGTGTATTTGTATTAATATATAACAAATAAAAAGAAGAACAGGAAAGACAAGATAAAAATACAAAAATTGCAAGACTAGAATTTCAATATCTGAACACTAATGCAATAAAGCAAAATTTTTAAAAATGCAGCAACAAAAATTGCAAGCTTAGACGATTTAATTAGTGTGTGCCACAAGATTCGTCAGATAGAATATTAGGAGGACTTAGTTACCTCCATAAAAAAAATATTAAATAAGTTATTCATTCGAGAAACTAAAATTTTTAAAAAAAGATTTAATTCCTTTCAAATCTGTTCACATAGTCAACTGTATTTAAAAATTTATATACATTTGAATGTGTACAAAATTGTTAACAAGCTTTAGAATTACGAGTGTGATACAATTTTTATTTGGGTAATTAGTCGCTAGCGATTTTACTCAATGGTTATGAAACCGTTTTTGATAAACGATAATGGCTTATTATGTCGCAGCATAATCGCATCGTAACGTTTTATTCAGGCATTGTTGTTTCTGTTTATTTTCGCGTAAAATTTTGTCGGTCTATTTGAATCTGAAGCACACAGTCATATGAGTTTTGTTGCTATTATTATTAAAATTATTGTATACTGCATGTGTTGTTTCTGTATTGTTTATTGTTGTTCATTTGCTGAATTGTGTAGTTGAATACAAAAAAAAATTGTTTTGTGTCCATGTTTTTTTTTACTCTACATATTCATATGTTTGCAATTAAACAGTTAATGCTAGCGTTGCTGATGTTGTTGTTTTTGTCGTTACCATTTAAATAGTCATTTGCAATGAAATTTACGACAGTGACGAATCTACTCATATTCATTTTCCTGCTTCTATGAATACCCTTAATTTCAAACAGGTTGTGGTAGAAGTATGAAATTAAACACACGCACACTCGCATGCAAATCGTATTCAAATGAATTTTTGAATTTTCCTAAATAAAAATATAAAAAGGGGTTTAAAATGATTTAACATTGTGCCAGATGGTGGTTAAAATTATGACCTGTTCTTAATTACTATTATTAAATAAATTATAACATAAACAAAGTTATTACTTGAGAGTGCTTAATTCACTTTGTGTGTAGACATTTGCTGACAAATCTTTTAATTACAGAATATGTACATACATACATACATATTTAGATGTGTTTTGAATCAGTTTTAAGGCATTCGATTTAAAACAAAAAGATTTTGAAAAGTCTAAAAAACCTTATTAAAGATATTTTTGGGAATACCAAATTTTTGATTAATAGGATTTTTTCTTGTTGTAATACACATTTTCAGTCTTGATAAATACACTACAATTAGGCCAGATCATCAGGAAACCTTTTCCCAAAAACTTTAGAAAATCTAAAGATATTATGCGAATAAAACTGTAAAGTTAATGAGAATTACAAACATTCATAAATAGCCCGTATTGTACTTTAGTTATTATCAAAATTAATTCTGGCCCTTTCATTGAAATTGTATACTTGCAACTTGCAGGAGTTAAATACATATATGAAAACCTCTGATTTGTTAAATACTACTCTAGGACAATTTCGGCCTGAAATAGTTTGAATCAGTAGCAAATTGTGAATGATGATACATTGATACATACGTCTTACATTTGTATATTAAAATTATGATTTTTACTTTTCCTCACTTTTTCAATTCCTGTTACCTAAAGTCGCACCAGTCCTGATCGGACAACAAAGGTGCCACCCATTCAAATGTGGCCATATAAGAGGAATGCCCCTTAAAAATACAATGCTTTCCTTTAAAACACTGCCTGGACCAGGAAGGGTGTACGTGAAATTGAACACACTTTTGGCCGTTTTCTCTGTACGAGATTATCTTTTTTCCCCAACGATTAACTGCATATTAAATAAATTTGGTTTTCGCAATATCTCATTTGCTTCTATTCTGTCGCAAAGCTGACCAGCACTCATCTGCAAATTTAGAATAATCAAAAAATTTTAAATTTCAATTGTTAAATCAATGAAAGTTTGTTTAAAAATAAAAATACAAAAATGTACAAATAATTTAGTACAAGTAAATTTAAAACAATTGTTTCTCCATACTTGTATGACTTTTGCGACCAAAATTTTAAGTTGGGGATGTTTTCCTTAAGCAAATACAGAGTATTTCATTTATGCCATGAATATTTATAGTTGATGCGGCAGGTTAGCCGGGCTTTTCATAGGTTTTTTGGCTTCTGGTTGTCGTAAAGGATTAATTTTTATGGCGTTCATGCAGCATTTTAAATTACTTCGAAATGCCGAAAATGTATAGTAAACTGCCGCTAGACTTTCCTGGAAGTGTTCCAAAATTTTAAAAGGAAAAATCTTCGAATCTAGCCGAATAACATTCCACCATAAATTTTATTTGAAATTAATGAAAGCAATATTTTCAAACTTTTTTCATCCATCAAAAATAAACTTAATTAAAATTTTATTTTTAAATATCACTTATTTCAATTTAACTTTATCTCTTGAATATCTCCACATTTTACGACTTTTTTAACGAAGTGGACTTTCCAAAAACCACTAACACTTCCACCTCCTTAAGTCCATGTAATTAAAAAACTGTAATTTCCAACAGCCAGCACTCAATATTCTAAATACACTAAAATACTTAAAAATAATTCGTAAATTATAACCATCATAAGGTTCATATTTAATTGGCTTTCATCATATTGAAATTTAATAACTTTTTTATATATTTTTGCACATATATTTTTGTAACTTTTACACTCTTTTGTTGTTGTTGTTGCCTATATTTCTTAAAACAATTAAATTCATAAATGCAAACAAGCCGAACAGCAGAACAGCCGTCCGGCCCATCATTAACGACTTCGGTATGATGGAATCTCATTTTTATGACTCTGCTGCAAATTAAGGAAATTTATATTAAAAGTGTCATAAATTTTATGATGCCAAAATGAAACACGACAAACAATAACAGCAGCGACATCCACCAATGACAATTGTCAGTTGACAATTTGAGATGAGTTTGAGACAGGGTGTTGAAAAAAAGTGGAAAAATAGGATTTTATGGTTATAACTGCTTTGATAGACAAATCAAATACTATACGAATCAGCGAGAGAGAGAGAGAGACATGGTGCCTGTCAATTTACTTTACATGCAGTTTTTTATGTTCTAAATGTCAAACTCAATACAAAAGAAATTGGCAGCCTACATAATTCTCTCTGATGCATATACCTTTTAAATCTGTCTTGCTATAATGTCTTGAAGATAATTCGTTTGTTATGTTTGGAATTCTAATTTGAGTGAAACAGAAATTTAACGCTGCTGACAAATGTTTTTTTTTTTTGCCAAAAACATCTTGACAAACTTTCAACTTATTGTAGTGTCTTAATTTATACAATTTTGTGGATGTTTATGCAATTTAAATATTTTAATTCATTGTTGTTAAACAAAGTTAATCGTTTAAGCGACAAAATCAAAATTTTACAGGAGAAGATTTTTTTATAAATTTTATTTCATATAAATTTTGTATGACGGTTGTCGCTTACCAAAAAATTGTTTTTTTTTATAAAATCGTAACGGTTCCTTATGTGACCATGACAATTTAGGAGATTTTGCAAGTGTTGCCAATAAAGTCATTTATTAAAAAAAAAAAAACAAAATTGAAAATGATGTCGCTTAAGCTTTTTTGCAGTAATGCCTCGATATGCAAGAACTATAAACTAACACCTCCACTGATCACCCCCTTTACAAACACTCATAAATGTCCCTGCATATTTATTTTTTGCCATAAAAAATTTAAAAAAAAAAATCGTTACCACACGTCTCCTCATCATCATTCGTCTGGCGATGGTTGATGATAATGACAACGATGATTCGTCCAGCGCATTTCACTTCATTTATATGGATGTGGATCGAAATGATTACTGAATTAATGCAATCGATTTGCATTTTTATTCATGAGGTAATTTACACCGCATTATTTATTGCTCAGTCTTGTGTTTGTTACCTGACGATGAGGCCGATGATTATTGAGGCTGTAAAGCGTTTTGAGGCATTGCCGCCGCGAATGATTGTGATGATGCTTTGGAAATTTTGGTGCGTTTTGGTGGTTAAATGGACAATACTGATACCGCCAACCTTTTTCGTATGAAACTATAATAGATTTGGGCGTTTGTTTGATTATTAAGATTGATTACAGCAAATTTACGAGGATTAAGTTAGAGCAGCCAAGAAAACAGGGGAGTTCTCCTAAAACAATTTCTCTTATAGTTTTGCTATCTTGGGGATATATTCACTCTGGGGCATAAAATTAAAAATTGCCATATCTTTAGCAGACCAATCTAATACTATACACTTCTCAGGACTTTACATATCCCTGACTGGTTACTAAGGAGTATTTGCTCTTTGGATATTACGCAAAGGAAGTTTATAAAAAATTTCCCGGAAATAGATCGTAAGGATTTCGGCTTAGTTTTTCCCGTTGCCAGGGAGGAATTTGAGATTCCTTGCGAGTTTTTCTGTATGCTATTGATGCTTAACGGATCATTCTTATACAGGGGAGCTTAAATAGCTTTGACTTCTAAGCAAGAAATTTTGAACATAATCGAGTTTTGTGCAGTGCGTTCACCTGGTGTTCAGAGACGTAAAACTTATTTTCATTTGTGTGTGTTTTTTTAATTTCAACATTAATGTGTACTGGCGATCAAGCACTAGCAAATCTGCAGGTTGAAAGCTCCTATGACAAAAGTATCCGCAGTCGATCTCTTCTGGCAAGAGGAAAGCGGTTATAAAAAAAAATGGTATTCCATATTGCACAACCCTCATGTTACATCCGCAATCCTGCTTGAGAAACTTGCCGGCGTTAAAGGAGCATATAGACGACATGTTTTTGTCATCTGACATGTCAAATTTTCAAGTCACATGCAATTGTGCATGTCTGTCAAAATCGCTGTTTTACATAAGGTTTATAATATTCGGTCGCAAACGTACATGTAATTTGCTTCTGACATTGTCTCTGTTTTTTTCGCATTGTTATTGCAGAAACCAAAGTAGTGCTCGGTTTTAAAATTCTTGCTGCCGCCATGAAATTTTTTATTTGCGCCGTAAAATAGTTATTTATTATTATTATTATTTATTAATAGATATTCAAATTGTATATTCATATTTACATATTCATTAATTTACAAAATTATGGTATCTATATTTGGCATAACATGAATGTTGTGAGCCAGATTGGCATAATACTAGATATTATTTTAATTTAAGATTACTAATTTCTTTAAATTTCATTTACAATAAAGTTTATACAAATTTATACATTCATTCTAAAATATTTTTTGTACATAAAAGGAAGACTAGTAATTGAATTCATTCATTATTAATTTACGATATTTTGAAGATGATTCTATGTATTTGTATAAGGAGAGAAAGTTTGATCCATTTAAGATATATAGCACCTCAGTAACACTAAGTTGATATTTTCCGAACAATGTTAACCTTAGTTAAATAAATAGTTTAGCCATCTTAACATTTTTTTCTTTTTATTCAAAGATACCAATTTAGGATTTTATAATAAAACGGTTTTTATATATATATATTCACATAAATTCCATTCAATGGTAAGATGATCAAACATATCTCGGTATTGTAAAAAATTAACTTCAGCCGGCTAATGATTCCGTCAATAGTGGACGCCGCTTCCGGTTTCTTCCCGGCATAGATTTCTGATGTCAGATGGTTTGGCAGAAGAAATTTAGTCACGCTCTAATTGAAAATTTGTCAGATGACTTTGCGTCTGACTTTTACAGAAGGAAAGTTAAAAAGGTAACACACGACATGTATGTATTTTGCAGTGGGAAATTTGACATGTCAGATGACAAATACATGTCGTGTACGGTCGCCTTAAGTTTGTTAAATTATGAAGTTCAAAGAGTCCCCGGACTACATAAATCCTGAAATATATTTCGTTGAACTTTTTGAAATTTTCTATACTGTACAGAAGGGGATAACATAAGGGGCCGGTGAGTTGGTTTTTTTTATCAAAAAAAAATGCAATCTTAAAGCATAATCCAATCCGCGAAGCCGTTCGACTTGCCTGCAGGATATAGATAATGTTAGGTAGAAAGATTCTGCTGCAGCAGTTCCTGTATTTTCCGTGTATTAAGGTTGTTTCCGTGTGATCAAGTAGCCTATAATTATTTTCTCGTTTTGATTTGCATGCGCTCTCGCTAGTCGGTTATTGTTTCTGCCAAGTAGACGATAGATTTGTGTGCTGCAGCTGTTTCAGGATTATCGTGCGTTCCCATGTAGTACGTACATACATTCCATTGTGCTGGGTGTATTCCTTTTTTCGTGTGCAAAGTTTGTTGTTATTTGATCCAATCTATTGTTATTTTTCTGCCATTTCAGCCGGTCTGTTATTATTTTCCCTCTTCATCTTGTATAATCGGTTGTTGTTCAACCTAAGAAAATGTTTGGTCATCCGTAGCAGATCCTAGAATAATGTCATCTGTTGTTGCCTAAAAAAAACGCCCACACTGTTTGGTATAGTGGTGGGAAACCTTGCTTATCTTTAATTCCTTTTTTGGTGGCGGCATCCTGAGCTTTGCCATGATGATATCCTTTTTTTATAGGGGGATCAGGTAGCATCTTGGATAGATTGTTTGGAGGAGGGAGGGAAGTCACTTATTTTTTAAAACATGAAGACCATGACGAAAATTGTTGTCCTCTGCCAAAGATCCAACATGTGATGCCTGGCTTTGTAGGCAAGCTCTTTAACCACTACACCACGCCACCACAAATAAGCGATTTTGAACTAAAAATATCGTAGTTAGATCTAAGGACTCCCAAAATCCTATCCTATATTTTGAAAAATACGTTGGGATTCTAATAGCTAACAGAGAGAGATATAGGAACGGGGCCGTTAAGCTTACATTATGTAATCTCACTATTGTTTGAGAACTTAACCGTATTCCGCAAGGAAAATAATGATGTATCTAAGCTACTTAGCCGAGAAGAAAATACGACCGGTTCAGTAATATTTAGGCATGGCTAACAAATTTCTTATGTTCTTTACCACAGGTTTAATATTCTCGACCCTGTGAACGAGATTGTAGGGCCGCTATTGCAGATCTGGGTGGATCTTAACTATCCTGTTTTGACCACTGACCGACCTACCAACCTTCACGAAAATGTTTTCCGTATCTTAAGCGCCAGAAGAAAATATTAGGCAAACTATTTTTGGTTGGCTTTACCAGGACGTCCTTAATAAAAACAATACTTTTGTCTTCTTCATCAATACTAAAAACAAGCACATAAACTCGAATTAATACAATTCTGGTAGACGGATCAGTCATCTGTTTTATGATTATTATTATAATTCTTAAATAAAAAAAATGTCGTAAAATTTTGTTGACGTTATACGTCAGGATCCATTTTACACCAAAAAGAGATGAAAAGACATAAACATACTACACATGTTTCTCTTCTTCAATTAGTCCGTCTGTCCATCTTATTTATTTAACTGCTTTCTTGTGGGATAGACTTCCTTTTTGTATATTTTTGTTTTAAGTTTTTAAGCAATTCATAATGAATTTATGATCATGTATGGCTTAAAAGTCTGTCTCTTAGACTAAAGTATTTTGCTTTTCCACCAACTCAGAATATTTTTACGACTTTTGATTAATAATTTATTTCAATGGCTGAATAAAATTTTATGCTTAAAACCTTTAAATGCAAAATACTTTTTTCAGTGTGATATCTTCAACCATTTACAAAACACAACCACACGCCACTGTTGTTGAAATAATAATTTGCAAAAAAAATTTCGAAAATTTTAAAAATTCCAAAAAAAAAATTGATTTGAATATGGAAATCTACCTTAAAATGCCATTATTTCCTGAAAAATATGCCTTAAAAACAGTGGGAAAACATCTACAAATTTTATGCTGCTGTTTGCAATTGAAATGTTAATCCAAGTTTACATAAAGCAAAATTGTACTCAACAGTTTCGATTACTATTTTGAATACGTTGAGAATTGCGTTTAATACGTTTTCTTAATGTTAACCCTTCTTATATGTTTAATTAAAATAATATTTTTTCATAATATTTTTATATCATTTTTATTTTTAAAAGCCATGGATGTTCGTTCATAAAATTGAATTGCTTTTTACTTTTATTGCATTTTGATGAAGATTTTTCCCATATCCCACTGTTTGCTGGCAACAGTGGATCATCAGACTGTTGTATTAAGAAGAAATTAAATATTTTTATTTCAATATTATTGATTTTGTCTAAATTTAAGTTTTTATTATAGAATTCTTTTAACAATAAATGGTAATCGTGTTATTTATTGAATAATTAAATTACGAAAGAAATGAAGATTGATAGGAAAAATAAAAAAACAAAATTTTAATTAAATTTTCCAGGCTCTTAATAGTCATCGAAAACTTAAGCTGGAAGTCTACACCACGTTGTCAATGCGTGAAGCAGAATCAGTGTAATTGTACAGAGCTGGCTTCATAATAAGAGCCGACTTTGTAGCATACATTTAAAAACACATTACTATATTTTAAAAATTTAGTTCAACATAAAAAAAACTAATTACGTTAGATTGAAATACGTTTAAGAATTCGGCGCTCCAGAGTACTCTATTCCAGTATCGTGGATCCTTTCTTAGCATTTCCTTTGCAAACCGCAACTGCTTTTTATACCCACCACAACCAGTTGTGAAGAGAGTATACTAAGTTTGTCAATTCGTGTGAAACTTTTTTTTAAGGCATCTAAGAAAATTTTTAATTTAACAGTTATTTTAACCAGAGTTCGAAAATAAACTCTAAATATCGCTCTTTAGGAAAACACAAACGCTAATAGTGTTTGTGAAGTAAATCATTAAAAAATTATCGTTTCCTTGTTTGTCATCTTTCGAATGCAATAATAGTACTGTTCTTATCCAACTCAACAAAAAGATGAGAACATTTAATTCCGATCGGTTTTTTTAACACAAACTTCATTGTGTTCGGTTCAGCTCATTAATCATTTAAGAAAATTTTTACTTAAACAGTTATTTTAACCAGTATTCGAAAATAAACTCTAAATATCGCTCTTTAGTGTTTGGTTCGCTAGATTTGCGGAAAACACAAACGCTAATAGTGTTTGTGAAGTAAATCATTAAAAAAATAACGTTTCCTTGTTTGTCATCTTTCGAATGCAAAAATAGTACTGTTCTTATCCAACTCAACAAAAAGATGAGAACATTTAATTCCGATCGGTTTTTTTAACACAAACTTCATTGTGTTCGGTTCAGCTCATTAATCATTTAAGAAAATTTTTACTTAAACAGTTATTTTAACCAGTATTCGAAAATAAACTCTAAATATCGCTCTTTAGTGTTTGGTTCGCTAGATTTGCGGAAAACACAAACGCTAATAGTGTTTGTGAAGTAAATCATTAAAAAAATAACGTTTCCTTGTTTGTCATCTTTCGAATGCAAAAATAGTACTGTTCTTATCCAACTCAACAAAAAGATGAGAACATTTAATTCCGTTCGGTTTTTTTAACACAAAATTCATTGTGTTCGGTTCAGCTCATTAATCATTTTAGGACCCTTTAAGCACCTTTGTCTTTTAAATCAGTTCGAAATATTTCCAGAGATTACATTTTTTATAAGTATGTATAACATTTAGAATACTGTCAAGTTGTTAATTACTATTTAAGCTGAACATTTTTTTGTTGTATTTTTAATTGTTTTTGTTTTTTGTTACAAGAACACACGCTTATAAACTCGATTTGTATTTATTTGCTCATAATGTTTTTTGACTTTTGTTACATTTTGTTTTGGCATTATTCATAAAAAGTTTAAGTTTGCCCAATATTCAATTAGAATAATACTTAAATTTAATGTACATTTATAACAAAAGTAAGGAAAAAGTATTTAAATTAGACTTACTGAAATACGCGGTTTATTTTACCCATAATAACCGGTTTTTTCGATGCTCAAAAAAATTTACATTTTAAATTATTCGACTTGGGCGAAACTTAAATTATATACTAACCGTTCGATATCCCTTATTTTAACTCAACGGACTGCGATTCTCTTGCTACCAACTTAACCAGTGTTGCTAAAACAAGGAGATCAAAAATGGCTAAATTTACGGGGCAAAAATGGCTAAAAATTGGCAAAAAAAATGGCTAAAAGCTTTTTTATATAGAAACACATTTAAATTCAATAACAAATCATAAATAATTCATTTAAAGTTGTTTACGATGAAATTGTAAGTTAAGATCAATTTCTTAAATAAGAATAAACGTTTTTTAATATTTTGAAAGATATTTAAAAAATTATATCATCGGCAAATTTTATGTCATTATTGTTCATCTCATAGGAATCACTCGTGCGTATTAGTTTTAATTAATTTGAAGATAAATCCCGACAACATTTACCCAACCTTTTGACTCCAGATCTACAATAAAAAACAAGTAAGAAAATATAGTCGGTCAACCCCGACTATATGATAACCTACACCTCATTAGAACCTGTGTTTTATTTTATTAAATGATTTGCAAATTAGCGATTTGTACTTTACGCACAAGCTTTACATGGACAGCCCGCCAGCCGGACAGACATCGTTAATTCGACTCAGAAAGTGGTTCTGAGTCAATCGGTATACGAAAAGGTGGGCTTAGGACCAATATTTTACGGTGTTACAATTATCAGCACAAACGCATAGTACCCTCTCCACTATTGTGGTGTTGGTATAAATATTTCATTGATAAAATCGACTTAACGGTTGCTAAATGTAACCTATTTCTTAAATTACTTTTAACGATGCTTACTTGGCGAAATAACCTCTCTACTTCAGCATTAGACCATGGAAGTGGGAGAAACTTTATAGTAAATTCTGAAATTTCTAAAAAAAATTTGTTGCCGCCTGCATATCTTTACTGAAATACTTGCAACCAGAAAGAAACACCGATGTTTGTGTTGATCCATTTTATAAATTAAATATTGGAATACTGTTCCTTTTTTTTTTGAAAGATGTTTCATCATCATCGATTATAGCGATTTTCAACATTTGTAAAAGTTGTGATTTAAATTAAAGGCGTTTTAATTGTTAAAAATGTTTTGTGTTGCTTTTATAAATTTTTATAATAAAATAAAAATTATTCTTTTAAAAGAAAAACGGCAAGAAAAATTGTATGGCTAAACTAGTTGAAAAATGGCTAAAAAAAATATGGCCACTAAATGGCTAAATTGGCAACACTGACCTTAACCAACCAATAATCCGCAAGTATAATTTTCTTGGGATGTTACGAATATCAGTTTATCGAAAGTGATTGCTTCAGGTAAATCTTAAAAACCAAAAGATACTCCAATGTTATTCAAGGTTTTCTATTAGTTATAAATGTAAAAAAATAAATAAAATAAAATATTTTACCAATTCGATATATTCCTGATTAGAATAGAATAGAATTTGGAATGGTACGGTTATTTGTACCTGTTACGTTTTCATTATATTCGAGAATTGTTAATATATTTTACGAACCTATTTACTTTTTAAATTCAATAAAATATTTAATCAATTTCAACAGTTTACGATCTAAGTCTTCTCTAAGGCGAATTCATACAGGTTACGCTGGCTATCAGTTTCTTTGTATGGAGTTTGATATTTAGAATGCATATGTTTACAAAAGGTAGAGCTATATAACTCCCTCTCTCTGATACAGTCACCTGTTCGTATCCGCCTTGCATTTCTCAAAGATTTTATTTTAAAAAATATCTCCATATAAAGCTGTCAAAATTTTAATTGCTTCTCTTTTTTCCCCGAACAACACAATTTGATTGTCATTTACATGAGTTCTTTTAATGTAATTTTTTTGCTCTATTTCTTTTCTAATCTAAACAACATGTCGAACATATTCATATTCTGTGCATATTAATAAATATTTTACTAAATTTATTTGCAAAAAAAAAATATATTTAAAATGAAATTTGCATACACACGAATACAAATAGTTATGTACCAGCAGTTTGCATAGAAAAAATTATGATACAATCATTGTGAGTTCTTTTCCTAAAGTATCGTGTCAAACATGCCATCTATACTCCACGTTGACACTTGACAATTTCACAATTTTATGGTAATTGCGGCTCGCAATAGCGGTGGCGGCGTATGATGGTGTGGCGACAATGTAAATTGCAGTTGCAATTGCGAATGTTATACACAAAAATATTTGAAATGAATTGTCATTGTCAGACAATGAATATTTGTAAAATTTACAAAACAAATAACAAATAAAAACTCTAAAACAACTAAATGGCAGCAGGATAAAAATAAAAATATGCATATGAAATGCTAAACGGAAATTTGGCAAGCAGTGATCGAATATTTGAATACTCTTCAAAAGATCTTGAAAAAAAAAATATTAAATTAATTTTTAAAGAACTTTGGTAATTCTTTAAATTTCCTACGAAATCATAATGAAAAATTCATCGTTTGAAAGGAAAAGTTACAAACGTATTGACTGTAGTGGTATGTCCATATCCTTCTCACCCACATTGAAAGCCATAAAAACCAACTGTATGACAACAATTTACAACGACAACAACATCAAAAGCATCATTCACATGAAAACAAAAGAACTAAACAACAAATATACAAAAAAGAAATTGAACAATTTGAAATGGAATACAATTGAGCAATTATTTGCATGTGTGACAAACATGTTTAATTTTATCAAATGGAAATAAAAAATAAATTTTATTCATCTAATAATGAGAGTGAGAATGGAATTAAAAAGGGAGAGAATTGAAGTCAGTTAGCTTTAAAACGTTTTTTCATTAAAAAGAATATAAAAATTTTGTTCAAACACAAGTTAAATCGTTAAAACCGAGTACTTCTTTTCTACCGGTATGTAAAATTTGATCGACATGAAATGTTACTCAATTAGAAACTGTAAATTTATTAACCGTTTAGAAATATTCCCCAGTGTATGTTATATCCGGAATTCATTGTTCAGCAAATATGTCGGAAGACATCGTCAAGAAATGCAGTAGCATCCTTTCTATAACGTCAGTTGCAAAGCAACGCGTTTTTTTTTTTTGATATGCTATGCAACACATTGGAATTCTACAATGTAACCGTCCCAAAGTGCATCCCCGGTGGGTTTTAAGGGAACATTTTTAAGGAGAATTTTAATTTTATTTTTTTTAGTGTTACATTCTCCGGTAAAATAATGCGCAGCCAATACCTGGTATTCGGCAAAAGAACAAAATTTGCAGATCTAAAGAGATATTTGCGAACTTTTGCGATCGCTGCTGCCCATATATCCTATCTTGTACCACGGATGAGGCCCCCGTTATTATACTTCTTGGGGAAAATGCTTACTGTCTTGCAGTAAGATAGCTAATACGGTGGTAGTCTTACGTTGCACTTTCGCCCGATGAAAGCTGTCTTTCACATATGGGGCGCAACAAATAGATGCTTTTTAACAAATGGATACTTTCGGCTACCACATGGTGGTTGTGGTTTAAACCCATAGTCGCTCGAAGAGATAGTTCGGCCTGAGGTAGGAGTATCCCTATGCGCTATTGCTACTTAACATATACTGCTAGCATTTTTCCAAAAGCAGTGGAGCTTAGATAGCTACAGCTCCGAAACAAGGGGCAAGTGTATAATCTTGCACTCAAATTGCTACCTGGTTATGTTGGTGGCGCTCACAATCGGTGCCGGTTGGTAAACGCATTTTTTTGTATATCCAGCCCACTATTTGGACTAACTGGTTGTTTTATATGTGAAGCAGTTGTTACAGATCGATGCAAGAACTTGAATTTAATTCGGTTACCCATCGTAAAACACTATTTTTAAACGTCTTCACGACGCTGTTTAATGTCTATTATGAGCAGCTATGGGCAAATGCAAAATCAAAATGCAAAAAGAGCGAAAGATGTGTATACATATACAAAAAAAAAGAGCAAAAGAGCATAAAACCAACAAATGCAAACGTAAGCACACCAATACAATGCCACTCATGCAAAGCTTTCAATGTAGTGGTGCCCATACCTGATTATGAGCAAACGCGGCACCCTTCTTTAGCACAGCTTTTTCATCTTTAAATTTTCCGAAAGTATGCGGATGGCCTTCTGCCGACAATCATTCAATAAAATTTAAATTAAAATGCTTTATATCCTTAAGATGATCCCTACAAATATAGGGGGGGGATAATGGGGCCAATATGATTCCGGCATTGATTCTTTAAAGCCCATTGACTTATTTTGTATTGTTATTAGGGGGTTCAAGTAATCGAATTTTATTTTTGTTCGATTAAACGATTAATCGATATTTGGCATTTTTAACTTATTCGATTATACGAATAAAATTTTAAAATTAATCGAATAATTATAATTCCAGAAATTTTATAAATTACGGGTTTTTTTTTGATAATTTTAGAAAAAAATTAGTACTTGAGCACATAAACATTCTTTTTTAAATAAATCTTGTCAATGTTGCTCCAAATTGTTACTTCACTTTCGGGCACTTATGCCCAATTTTCAGGTTGATTTTTTGAAACTTTTCACGAACATTCCATCCTCTGCTATACTTCTGCAAATAATTTCCTCTAGAGAATCGATCGAAGTATTCTTTTAAAATGTTTATTCATTTAGCCCCCTTTAATTTTGTTGGTGGAGCCTCTTTTTCAAGTACTTTGTTATAGTCACTGTGTAAGTGGTAAATTAGTGAAGTTGTTGAAGAACATTTACGTTAGTACATTTTTGGACACCTGTTACATTTAGCATTATTAGATTTATCCTTCTTACAATATTTTTAAACCAAACTCATTCTAAAGAGAGAAATGCATAAACTATTTTGATAAGAAAAAACAGGAGTGTTCTAAAAATCGAAATGAAGTGGATTTAAAATCAAGCCAATTTTTAAAACGATCCTGTCATTAAAGTTCATAAAAAAATATTCAATTTTATCTACTTCATTCTTTAAGAATCTATTATTTTTGCAAGTACAACACTTAAAACCACGAAAAACTGCAATCGATTTGTAAAAAGTAATTGAATTTAAGTTATCGGTCGATTTCAGTTTCATTTTATTTGGATTTCTAGAACATACCCGATAAATTAATAAAAATCTTTGAGTTAACACACTTAAAGCTAAATTACTCACTAAGCATGACTGTTTTTGTTTTTAATTCCAACGGACACATACATTTGGTTTGTTTATTCGACTTAAAACTTTAAAAAAAATAATACATTTAACAGCAATACTATATGAGTCGTTCAGTGGATAAAGGGAATGAGTCCAAAAATTTGAAATGGAGAAAAACGACAGAACAGTTGACGTTGACTTTAAAACTAGTTGTTACAACAAAACTCAAAACTAAAATTGCAAAATTAATTATTAGGGCTTCTTTTACAATTTGTAAATATATAATGTTAGTATGTAAGTGTATCTGTTCACAAAACCTGTTAATATGATACGAATACGTTTTTATTGATAATAGTTTCAGTGGAAAAAGGGAATAAGTCCACCAAATTTTTTGTTGTTAAAATCGATAGCGTAAAAATGCAAATTATTAATTTTTGACTTTGAGCATTCGTTCGAACAGAAAAAGAAAAAATATCCATCTAAATATTGGCTTACCTCGCGTAGTGTTTTAATTGAATTAGTACCCTACAAGAAATGAATGTGCGAGTAGTCACATTTTTCCCTTTCTTAACACCAAAATGAAAAATGTGACTACTCGCTCATTCATTTCTTAAAGGGTATGTTTTGGAAAGAGTACATTTTTTATAATTTTGCAAAAAAAGGCTGCAGGTAATTTGTTTTTTAGTTCAGTGCATTCGCACAGTTTTATTTTTAATGAACTTAAAAAAATAATATAAAATATTAAATAAAAATTTTGTGTTTCGTAAAAAAAAATGTTTTGTCTTTAAAAGGGGGTTTCCGTTGAAATTTGAAAACAAAATTTTTACCACACATCGTTAGTCATAAAAGGAAGTGTATCCACGCTAAATCTCAAAAACGCCAAAAATAAACTCATTCCCTTTATCCACTGAACGATTCATATATAATTATTATTCGATTAATCGGTCTAAATTTTTCGATTAAGCCTTAAATCGAATTTAGCAATTTTAAATTTTTCGAACAATTAATTGTCTAAACAACAAGAAATAATCGACTGAACACCCTGATTCCCAGTAAAAAAAATTGGGTATTTTGAAGCACTTAAAATAAAAAGTGCATAATCGAGCGCTTTAATAAGAGAGCTTTTATACAGCAGTAAATGATAAGAAATAAAATACATAAAAAGCTGCTGTTTTAGTGCTGACAACGAAGAAGGTTTTAAAGCGAAAAAAAAATAAAAATATTTTACGGTTTACGAAATTTATTGAAAAAAGGCATTTAATCAAGTAAAAGCAAAATATTACAGAATATGTTAACATAGTTAGCCCTTAAAAAAGCATTTTATGAGTGCTTTGTTGGCATGTTAAAAGAAGCGCTTATTGTCAGCAGAAAATAGTCCTCAAAACCGGGAACACCCCATAAAAAAATCAGGTATCCCATCAGCAGGTTTGAAGCGATTTGAGGTATGAATTCATATGTAAAACCTGCTACTACTTCGAAGGCCTTTTTTTTGGCGGGTAGAAGCTGATTGCTTGCTAAACTGATCATTCCAAAATCACCTATCGAAAAGTGGACTCTGAAGGAGCATAAGAAAAAAATTCGACTTTTTATAAACATTCGGGTATGTTCTGTAAATTGAAATGAATTAGATTTAAAATCGAACAAGTCTTGGAAACGAGCCTGTAAAGAAAATTCATAAAATTATTCCTTTTTATATACTTCATACTTTGAATATCTTTACAAGAGCTACTCCTTAAAACAGGAAAAACTACAGTTTTCTCGTAAACAATTAAATTCTAAATCTCGTTCGATTTTAATTTCCCTCCAAGTTGATTTCTTGAATATGCCTGATTGTTTGTCTATTTTCATACAATTCTCCTTCTTCTTCATTTTAAACTTAAACATCTTTTCCAAATATTAAATAAGACATAAACAAATAATTATTTTTACCAAAAAAAAAAAAAATATTTTTCTTCCTCTTTAAAAGAAAAGATGAGTTTTAAAATAGTTTTTCTCATTAGACAAACAAAGTGAAACGACTTATGAAAACATTTAAAAATATAATTTTGCCAAATAAAAATAACAACAACTACTTGAAATATTTATTATTCTTGCAAATTAAACATTCAAATGTAAATTGTTTCATAAATTATGTGTCATTTATTAGGATTTTAAAATACATACAAAGAAACTACAGTGCAGTGTATATGAATAGTATGTGTGCGTGTGTGTACAACCAATAACCATTGAATGACATGAAAATTATGAGCCATATTAACAACAAATCATTAGCAATAATTTAGACAACATTTTTTAAGTGTTCTCAGGCAATTGCAGCAACAGCAACAATTCCTAGTTGGAAATGAGGAACAACAATTCATTCATCCATTCCGTACGATTCATTTGTTCAATTTATTCATTTTTATTGTAGTATGAATATTCATATTCGCATTAAGACGATTGCGTTACTAGAGAAGATACATTTCGTGTCTATATTTCACGCCAACCTACAAATTCATAAACAATCGGTTGGATGGAAAGACAGACAGACAGACAGACAGAGACAGAAAAAAAAAGATGCTTTTGGTCGGATGTTTGGTTTGATTTTATAGTTGGATTGGGTTGGGTTGTTGTCTTTAGTACGATACTTTGGTTCATTCATTTGCTCGCTAGTCGCTGGTCGCCTGTTTCATTTAATGATTCCTGAGTTACAAGGCTTTTACGTAAATATATGTGCCACAAACGCATTTCAATTTCTAGCAGCAGCAGCCGCAACAGAAGATGAACAATGTTTTTCTTACGTTTCTTTATTTTTTTTTTTGTTTTTATCTAAATTGTGGCAGGATAGTTGTTGTTAGTTGGCTGGAAAATGAAGTGTATTGAATCTCAGCAGGTTTAATAACACAACAATTTCGCAACAACTTATGACAATGCAGTGGTAACAAATAACACTTTCAAACCATTATGACTGAGCTTTCATTCATGCCGACTGATCAACCAGCCAGCCGGCTGCAGAACGATCGACGACCACAACAACAATTTCTGTTTTAAAAACTCAATCATCCAAAATAACAACGCTGCGCTGCACAGTGGCTGAATTTCTCAACACAAAGTCCAATTTTAAACAATCTCATTAAGGAAGCAAAATTCAAGTGAATATTTTCAAAAATAAATTATGCAAATTTTTCTTTTTTTTTTTTAATTTAATAAATTAGCCCATGACAACAAGAAACATTTATGTACCACTGCATATAAAATTATGTCTGCTTTCAAATTAACATATTTGTTTAAGACTTAAATTTTGATTTAGTAATATTTTTTAAAGAAATTGAACACTTTTAGGTAAAAATGTACTTAACAAACATTTTGAATTTCTTAGATCCCAGAATTTCCAAAAAACTTTAAAAAAATTTTACCCCCGTATTCATAAACGATTATTAAATTTAACAAACGTTTACTAAGGATAATTTTTATAGTAAATTTGTTCTTTAAACCTTTATTAAATTTAAAAAATTTTTAGGAATACAGGCATTAGTATTTAAAGTGAAATTTCCCCCAAAAAACAAAGAAGTTTAACTTTATAAATAATTAGTATTTTGGTTTATATTTTTCTTTTTTATTGTAATGCAGTCGCAACCGACGTTTGAAAAAAACTTACAGTCTGGTCCACGATCGACAACTAAGGCGAGTGACAACAGGTCGCTCGGTAGAGTTCCAGAAGTGCACCACTAACCATCGATTTGTCAATCGTCAGGTTTTTGCTTTTAATGTTATCTATTTATTCATTGTGAAATGACTATCGCAAAATATTTATTATCGAATCGGAATTTTTAAGAAAATTTAATAGATTTTCGTTCGGAATGGTATTAATTCCAATCGAATTTGTCTTATCTTCTTTAATTAGGTTTTCGTTGTTTGAAAAAGCAAAATAGGGAATAATTTCCACTTTCAATCGCAATTGATTTCTTTGATAGGCCTGAATGTTCCAGTAAAATTAAAATGTAAAACTAATGAATCCGCTAATATTCTTTTATGTATCATCACCAGAGTCCAAGTAAAAAAGTCGTGTAATGCGTGTTAGAAAAGCGGAAAAAAGTGATCCTTTTTATTGTTGGTTGCGGCGTAAGACAAAAAAAAACATTTTCTTTTCTGTAATATTTTTTAGTGAATTTGTTTTAGGTTTTAGATTTAAAACTAGACTTGTGTGAGGTTGCGACAATACAGGCGAGTGCAAGCCACATTTTCGCTTCGGCGTGTGAAAGTTTCCAGTCAAGCGTTGGTCGGGTTGGGTTAAAGCACAGTGTCCATAATTATTAGTCATCTCATAGAGGAAATGGAAACAAACCTTTGCCCAAAGTTTATTCAATTTATTAATTTCTTCTTGCTTTCAATACGAGTTGTTTTTGTAAGGGTAGCAGGTACTCAAAGTGAACTTTCTTGACAGGCTCGTTTCCAAAACTTTTTCGATTTAACAGCCTGTTTATTAATATCGAACGTTAACGTTCGCATAGAAAATTACATTTAAAACCAAAACAAATTTTAGAATTTTGTTTTTGTTTTAAATATAATTTTCTACGCGAACGTTGACTTTCGAAATCGTTGAACTGGCCGTAAAACTTCTTTATTTCAATTCATAGAACATACCCGAATATTTATAAAAAGTTGAAATTTTTCATATGGTCCCAGAGTCCACCTTTCGAAAGGCGATTTTGAAATGATCAATTAAGCAAGCAATCAACTTTTACACGCCAAACAAGGCGGTCAAAGAGGCCGATTTGCATTTCCAGAATCATATTGGCTCCATTATCCCCCAATGTTTTGTAGGGATCATCTTAAGGCTATTTAACCTTTTAATGTTACATCCTTTTGGCTCTTAAAACCCATTTTTTACTGGCAATGACGTATTAAATGACAATTCGAGAGATGGCTTTGGTTGATCGATATCGAATGCTGTCATTTCAAATTACGTTACATTAACTTTGGATTAATTTTACTCGGTATCGTATGCGTATAGCTGGGAAAAGGGTAAATACCCTATTGGTAAATACGCGGTAAATAGGGAAAATTTGAATTGGTAAATATTTATTTATTTATTTAATGGCGTTTTTAAAAACATAAAGTAATTTAAAATTAAATTAAAGAGGAATATACCTGGTAGTTACCCTGACATCAGGTTAATAGCCGGTATAATCCCATCTATACGTATGCGAGCTACTCTGAGCTACTTGATTTGCTACAAATGGCAACAAAGCTGTAAACAAAAACATCTGTTTTCAATAATTGAATTTTTGAAAAATATTTTATAAAATAATAAAACTGTGTTAGTGGTGTTTTTATAAAGGAATATTATTTTAAAAATATATTTAGTGTTGATGTTTCAAGTAATATTAAAGAAATAATTTCTTTAAATACTGCATCATAATTCTTCTGTCAACAACCACAACACAATTGACTGATTTTGACATTTGTACTCGCATATTATTATATAGTGCATCGACAATGCAAGTGTTATTGCGCGATCGCTGCATCGTCTATCGACTTGTTGTGCTAAAAATTGTAAGTGGGGCGTGAATCAGCTGTTTGTCGTTAAATATACAAGCGAACGATAGCGGTCGACATCGTAGGCCAGGCTGTTTGATCTAAGTCGACGCATGCACGTCGTTAATCAACCCCGCAAACTTACACTAATAGACTAGCTCAGGGCGGGACACACAGAACACACTCTTAAATCGGCGGGAAAAAAAATAATAATAATAATGTGTATTCCCACGAAATTTATTTTGATAATAATGTGGGATTGTTTTAAACTTTACACATACCGGAGATGCCTTATTTTAAGGATATTTTCTAGATAATCCTCTAATAAATTCATATGAGATCCAAATTGAAAACTGTTAAAGTTTAACATCCCAAAATGTTATTTTCCTATTTGTAAAATTCCCATTGTGCAGCGGTAACATGCTTAAGAAACGCTTTTTATGCCGTTCAAAAGAGCTGAGAATTTATGGTGAACTACTACCGCAGCATGAGTTGAGCCTGCGCGAATAATTCGCCAGCATTTGTTCCTTTTTGTTTAATAGAATGTCTTAAATTATGAATATTACCACAATGAGTCAATTCTTAATAAATTTACCTCCCCAGCTTATAATGCCAGTCAGCCAGCTTTAAGAAATTAAACCAGTTTCCTGGCCAGCTAAAATCTGGCTGGCTGTAGTCAATTTAGCCTTCATACTTTATAAGCGGCAAATAAAGTTGTCGTTGTCGTCGTTGTCTTGGCATGATGGCTCATGAATCAGTGAATGATTTTTCTTGGCTCACACCAAACAACAACAACAACAAAAATAAGACGAAGAAACGTAATAAGAAAAGGAAAATAAGACCGCTTGTTTTTCAAAGTTATAAACATAATTTGTACGCACTTGATTAGATATGACTTTCTTCTTTTTCTTAGATATTTTATTTTTTTGCTGCGCAACATTTCCACATACCGCAGGGATTTCTTGTAACGTCGAGAGTATCGTTTCAAATGATCTCATAATCTATGCGCAATTAAACAACAAGATTGTCTAATCTCATTTCTTTTATGAGTGCAGATATTTCTGCCCGATTACATGGATTTGTATGATGGGTTTGTTAATAAATTTGATATGGAATTTCGAATTATCGTAGATCACCATGATAATGAGAGAGGTGTTTATCCATGCGATAAAGTTTGACTTGGCAACTAAAGCAGTTGCAGTGTTGCAGTTTTGTAGCTTTGCTTCTCGAACAGTGTGTGCTGTATGTAGAAGATTTAGAGGATTCTCATTGGTAACTAACGGGTAATTTATTAATTATTTTTTTTTTCAAATAAATTATTAAATGCTAAATGCTTTTCGTATTTAAAATCAATACTACTTATAAGCCATCTTCGTATCTACTTGAACAAAATTATATACAATTATACCAAAATCTAAATCTTTGTCATTACACCGCTCATTTGGTAATTAAAACATTTTAAATTACAAGCACCAATCTCTGAGAAAACCCAAAGTAGAGTCGACTTATTTCGGATCTAATAATATTTTATCGAAATTTCATTTCAATCGGAAATATTTCTAACAAAACTCCAGTGAATATAAAACATATTTCTAAAGAGTTTTAACTCTGTGCCAATATCCAAAGGTATAGAAAATATGAGCGGACTTATGAGTCTCCCTGAGTTTTTCAATTAATCTCTTCATAGTTGACGAAGTTATAACACTATTCCCCACTTCATTTAAAATTTTTCGAACTGCAGCCGCCAAGCTTTCATTAATTTGAAATATTATTCCATAATGAAGACACGTTATTCAAACGTGTAACACCCCATTTTTACTAACCCTAAACTTCAGCTGTCGAATTTGTTTTAGGGTTGCCAACACTTTACTGCACTAACGGCGACAACTTTAAATCTTACGTTAATTTTGCGACATTCTTTTCGTTTGTATTGCAAGTTTTTTTATACAAAATTTTAAAATGTTAAAATAAAAATTTAATTGCAACAAGTTTTGCATATTTTTCAGAATCTTTCCTAAAATGGATGCCGATTTGGATGATACTCATCTCTGCATCAAATGCAATCAAACAATTGTCGGTTTAGAAAATTATATCCAACATCGTAAGCAAAAATGCTCGATTCCTACAACCTCCTCTCAAGCTCCAACAACAAAAACCACTCCTTCAACGACCACCTCAACACCGACTCTTCGCACCGAAGTAAGTCCAGCTATAAATTATGAACCATTTAATTTTAGCGAACCAGAACCACCAAATCCAGCCAGTCATGGTGGTAAGACTTCAAAAGCCTTGGCAGAAAGTTATGAGTTGCCCTATGAACTAGAAGCGGATGTATTTTTCTCTTCCCTTCAATTGCAAAGTGTACAATCCTCGGTGGGGCAGCATGTCCCCTCAACAAGTGGTGGCAAAACTGGTAGTACACAACCAAGCGCACCAATAACTCGTCAAAAATCTTTGCAACAGGAAAGTCAAGCTACTGCTCGGGAAGAGGAAACCTGGATAAATACAAATGCCTCAGAAACAGCTCAACAAAATTCAAGTGAAAATTATTTAAAGACTGTTAGTGATATTGGTGAAACAAAGAAATCTTATGATACCATTTTTAAACCCTTAACATATGAACATGAGTCTCCTGAATTGTCCGAAGAAGACGAGGAAGATGTTGATATAGAAGATGATGATGAAGACTATGATCCAATGGCAGAGGCTCATGGCTCAGGAGGTAAATGGAAATTATCCCTTATACGTCACTCACCACCTGTAGTCCCTGTGTCTCACACTGGGGGCAAGTGGAAGCCAGAAAATCGGCCTAATCTAAGAGTAGCTCACTCGCAGCTTACCAGGGTCTCCCCCACCTGGGATGATCATTTAGATGATATGGATGCTCCGGAAGGACAACATCCTCCATCCGATCATACTAAAGGTAAATGGGTACCAGGTACTAAAGTTCAAAGACTAGAATATAAAGAAGTAGTGGAATTCGCTAAATGCAGCAACACCAATCAGGATTATTGGTGCAACATTTGTTGTCGTAAACTAAAGAGTAAAATTATCTATGAGAATCACTTAAAGACTTCCTACCACTTAAAAAGAGCTGAACCGGAGTTGCAGTTAGAAAAGGCCGTCATTAAAGAGCTGCCTAAAGTTGAGATAAATAAAAGTTTGTCGGTTATTGAATTTAAACCTCTTTCCATTACGGTCTCCACGAATACTAAAAAGAGAAAGAGAAGATCCACTTACTTAAAATGCAGTCTTTGTAAACACGTTGTAACCCGGCACCTCATAGGAAAACACTTGATATCCCACTATCATTATCGGCGCATGCAGTTACACCCTGGCCTCTCACTACCCATGATTCTGGATAATATTCATGCCATTGTTTTGCAGTCGCCCTTTCAGTGCCGTCCTTGTCGTTTCTATGCAAATACCGAAGACGCTTTTCTGTTGCACTGGAGTTCCTCATCTCATTTGGACGCTTCCGAAGGTCCGGGGCGCTTTTGGTGCTCATATTGCCAATTTGAATGCGAAGATAATAATCAGATGAGAAGACATTTGCTAGGTCCTGAACATAAGGAAGTTTTATGGGCCATAAATCGTTCGGTGCCTGTTTATATAAGCAAGAGATTGAGTATAGATTGTCACAAATGTGGACAATCATTTCGTTTTAATTTTGAACTAAGGCGGCATATTGTCAACTATCACCAAGGACTGGAGTTTATGGGTACTTCTTCGGATACATATCAATCAAAATTTAAATGTGTCTCGTGTCCCAACATTTTGCCCTCGAAAATTGCTCTGCAAAGACATGAAAAATTTCAGCATTCTGTTTGCAAGTATTATTGTTCCATATGTTCTTTAGAATTTAATAGTCCCTGTAAGGCAAGAAGACATCGTAAAACTTTAGAACACAAACACAAATCGTTAGCTTTGCATGAGAAATCAATAAAAAAGGAAGAAATTAAAGAATTGTTTGAGTTGAAAGTAGAGAAAAGGTAAATAATTTAAAAGAGCTAAGCAAAAAAGTAAGATATTTTTTAATTTACTCTTTTATTTAGCCCTAAGTCTGCTTCCAATGAAAATATTCCCATAGCAAAACCAATACCTAGTGAACAGCCTAGCACAAGCGAACAAGCTAAATTAAATGTTCGCGAGCAAATTTCTCACCCAACTAAGCTGACTTTAAAATGCAAAGATTGCTCTTTTACTACCACATCTCAAGAGAAACTTAAACAACATTCTCAAAGAGACCACATTAATTCTCTACATATTTGCATTTTATGCTGTAAGAGTTTTTCTAATGCTCAGGAATTAGGAAGGCACACCAGAATTTGTAAACCTTTAGCTCCAGTCAAACCAGAAAAGGTCAAGCTACCAGTAAAATTACAAGAAATTGAGAACGAAGAGGGAGAGAAAATCTGGCAATGTGATTTATGTGACTTCAAGTAAGTTTTCATAAACATAATAAGATTTATATTCAACATTTTTTTAATTTTCGAATTTATTCTATGAGCTAAATTTCAGTTATGTATTTTATAAAGCTTTTTTTTTTTTTGTAATAGTCATATTCCTTCAATTTTTCAGAAATGACTTTATACACTATCAGACTATTATATTGTATTTTCTTGTTACATTTTACCTTAGCTTTCCGTTGGAAAGGAATGAGGTATATTGTATGAACAGAAAAATTTACAATTATTAGACACCAGCAGAATGTAATGCATTTTCTGGCCCGCTACGGCCTTCGTCAGCATTCTTTGTGTCACACTGGATAGTGATACTTTATAAATTGAATGTATTTAATGTCTAATAATTGTAAATTTTTCTGTTCATACAATATACCTCATTCCTTTCCAACGGAAAGCTAAGGTAAAATGTAACAAGAAAATACAATATAATAGTCTGATAGTGTATAAAGTCATTTCTGAAAAATTGAAGGAATATGACTATTACAAAAAAAAAAAAAAGCTTTATAAAATACATAACTGAAATTTAGCTCATAGAATAAATTCGAAAATTAAAAAAATGTTGAATATAATATAAAGTAACCTTCAGAAGGAAATAATTCCCAGTTTCATAATAAGATTTGTAATCCGTTTTTTAATTTTCTATTTCAGATCCCCTTTCCACTCTGAAATTCTATATCACCGAGTCTTTCATTCTTATGGGACTGTTAGTAAGAATCAGCTCTTGCCCTGTCCTCTATGTGATAAATCATTTCGTAAACAATCCCTGCGCTTTCATTTACACAACCATACAAAGGAGAAACTTTATAAATGTGAGCAATGTAGTTCTTCCTTTTCAAGGCCTTATAACCTCAAAGATCATATCAAAAATTTACATGGTGAAGGAAGTAAAAAAATTGGAAAACTTACCGATGTTTCTAGTGAGTCCAAAGTTTCGGATAATGATGAGAAAAGATTTCCCTGCAGTTCATGTGATAAGATATTTAAAAGCAAGTAAGTATCATGTAAAATGTATAATAAAGGGTGGTTTTTATAGAGTGACACAACTTTTAATCATAATAAATAAATCAAGGACATGCATATATATTTTTAATATCAATGAAACGGGTTTTAACGCCTTTAACTCTTAGAATGTGGATTTCCAGGTGTTGAATATTTTATGCATCTTGCCAGACGCAAGTGGCACAATCTAATTTTTTTTAGTTTTCTTAAGGAAGCTTCTCTTCTACAGCAACTATACACAGGGACACCTGCCAGATTGCGAACTCTGTAGTAGCAAAAATCAACCACTAACCTTGTTTGTTATCTTCCCCCCGCGAACTAAATCATAACCATAACATGGTTCTCGATAGACATTTACCCCTAGTCATTTCAGATCCCAATTAAAACCCTTGCCAGCTGTGATCGTGGTATAAATTAGGGATGCCAAATCACGGGATTTTTCGGTATTCATAAATGATTATTAAATTTAACAACGTTTATTAAACGAAATTTTCATAAATCATTTGTTTTGTAAACCTTTATTAAGTTTTAAAATTTTTTATGAATACAGTCATAAATCTGCAATATTTGTTAATAACTACTTTATCGACAAAAAAATTAAATACACAACTATACAAAATAAAAAACATGTCGTCAAAATGACATGAATCATTTGAACGCCAATTCATGTTTAAAGAAAAAAAAGGAACAATCATGTCAATAAGACATGAGCCATATGAACTCAGACTTACTTAATGTCAACATAAATTTATTGGACCGATAAAGTGTCCGTTAACGATTTTGGGTTTCTCAATAAACCGACAAAAAACATTCACCCCTATCGCAAACAACTACTCCCATGAAAATATTCCCATGTTTTTTTATTTTGTATTGTGAATGATTCCCATGACAAATTTTTTGGGAATGAATTCCCAAACTTGAAAAATTTTCTATCGCCAATGTTTACTCCGGCGAGTATTTATACTAAATAAATTCCCAACAACTGTTAATGTGAGCGACAAGGGAACATGTAGATTTTAATTTGTATTCTAAGGTTGGACTAAATTAAATTGCTTTTTCATTTTATTGAAGGAGTGTTAATAAAGAAAATGAAGATAAACACTACAAATTATTCATTTTATTATATTTTTATTAGTATTTTACTTTGTATATTTTTTCTTTCACATTGCAAGTGCTGGTTCACACTCGTCAAGAAATGACCTTCTCTTTTCCCTTCTCGCCTAAATGCTCAAGACTTGACGAGACAAACTTGACGTGTGTGAACCGGCACCAAGCACTAACAAGTTATTCACAATAGAGACTTTTGTTTATAAAGCACTGACAAATAATTCACAATAGACATTTGTATTCCCAAAATATTTGCGATACCGATGTTGGGGATGGGAATATTGCTTTGCTCCCATATAACAAATTCCCATAACATTCGCGATAGGGGTGATTGTATTCAGTTGGCAACAGGTCTCAAAATTCATATAAAAGCTGGGAGTGAGCTGATTGCATTTATCTGTACGGCAAATAAAAGGAAAATTAACAATTGGCAGATAACTGCTGGTTAGCTTTGCGGCAAAATAGAAAACAAATGAGACATTGAGAAACCCAAATTTCTTTAATGTGCAGTTTTTCGTTGGAAAAAAAAAATAAAATCGCGAAATGAGAAAGCGGCCATAAGGCAATGAATAATTAGAAAGTATAAAAATTCAATAAAAACGAACATTTTTATACATATAAAATTTGTTCATACATAAAAGTTGGTAAAATTAAATAATTTGTCAGTCCCGAAAAATCCCGGTATTTCGGGATTCGGGATTTCCCGTTTGGCATCCCTAGTATAAATACAAATGGGATATGTAGTGCTTATGGACCTATTTGGCCCAAATTGACATAAAGTACTTTGTTTTTATTTTTACTTTAATAGTGGATGGAAAAGTTATTGGACGATTGTGCTGCAAATTTTGTAAAGCATTAAAATATTTATCCTATGATAATATGCCGTTCGACGCATAATTATAAGTCCCAAATAGAACCCCTAACGATAGTCACTTTAACAGGAGTAAATCCTTTCAAACTTTCTAAATAAATTTCGGAAGAAATAATCTTTACAAAACCCCAAATTTGGTTGGCGGTAGATCTATATTTTATAATTGGTCCCATATAAAACATTATAAATCTATATCTTCTTGTATATATAAAAATAAGTTGTCCTGTGTTCGTGATTTTATATTTCGAGAACCGCTCAACCGATTTTCAAACGAGTTGGAAAGGTCTACTTTCTGTGCAGAGAAGCTTTAGTTGGCGAAGCCGGTATCCTTATAAGTTAAGTTGTGGACATTATGGCAAATTGAGTAATTTTCAATATTTTTTTTTTTTTTTTTTTGGGAAAAAATTCGTTTCTGCTTTTTGGGTCATTTTTCATTTTCTTTTTGGGCCCTTTTTCGTTTTTTTTGGTGACGCTGTTGTCGTGATATTTAAATTTATTTTTATTGATGGAAGATAGCGCTGGGGTCAAGTTATTAACACAATTCAGCAGTATTTCATTTTTTATTTTTATTTAGAATATCTAGAGCAGCGTCGGGACCAAACAGCTAGTATTTATATAAAAACGTTTGCGCCGTGTTTGTGCTCCTAAAACTCAAGAGCCGGTCCACCAAGCTCGGACAATAAATTATTTTATTGGTGCCGCTGTTGTCATGATATCAATTTTTTTTTATTTATGGTGCGATGTGGCACCATTAGGTTCCTGATAAAATTTTGACCCGGTAAATAGCTTCGATGTCAAGTTATTAACACAATTCTTCAGTATTTAATTTTTTATTTAGAAAACGCCGAGAATCGCCGGGACCAAATAGTATAATATAATAAGTGAAATAACATTCCTTAACTTAACAACTATTTCAAAACGCTCGAGTGTTTTGTTTGAGTTCTATTCTAATCGTTGTCAAATAGCATGTAAGGTGTCAGATCTGAAAATCATAAACATAAAAACCTAAAAAATAGATTCTTTATAAAATCTAGTTATCAAATTCACTTAAGTAGAAATATCTTCATTATAGCACACAGAAAAAATGCTCGCCAAATAATTTTTAATCAAGCCATTTATCAAAACTTAAATCAGTTTTATTTAAAAATTTAATCAATTGAATAAAACATTCAACATTAACATTGCTTCAGATTCGCGATCATTCCCAGAAATAGTAAAAATATTACAGAAAGCATTTCTTAAAAGATTCAACTGTTAAATACTTTAAAGAATATTTGGAATAATTACATAATTCCGTTAAAAGTTCCTTGTCTAACAGAAAATGTGCATTATTAAAAAACAAACAAAAAAATGTTTTGCTTTTTTTATTAAAATGTCACTCAATTTATTGCAATTTGTATATGAAAATAAGTTGTATAATTGTGTTTCTTTGTAGCTGATTTTAATTTTGGCTATTTGCCTGCTATAAAGAACATTAAAAAAAGAAAAGAAAGCAATTTCCTCATACAATGACCACAATATTATTACACAGTGGGGAAGAAAAATCAAAAATGTTTGTTAAATAAAATTGCCATTTCTAAACAGTTGTATCCAGAACTGTGGAGTTGTCAAGAAATAATTCTAACTCGACTCCACCCGCTGCAAGTACTACTCTTACATTGATGCTTATATGAAAGTGGTTTGACTTAAAACTCTTTTTTTTAATGCTGGATCTTTTAAATGGTTAAATAAAGCAAGAAAATAATTCTGCTAAAATTTCAAATCGATTTTTTAAACATTGCATCGCCAATTTCAAAGTATGTACATATTTTTATTTTGAAAGATATTAGAAAATGTTTTGTGCCGAAAAAATTTGGAGTCGGAGTCTCGAATATTTGTGGGTACTTCGACTCCGACTCCGGTACAAAAACCTAAACTCCAACTCCACAGCCCTGGTTTTATCAATTGACAGAAATTGACCTGCGGCTAGCAACTTTTGCAACAAATCACTTGCGGCGTCAAACAAAATAAAATTTATTTCTGATTTGCTCCTAAAAAAATGGAAAATAGAATAAAAAAATATATTTGTATTTTTAGTCAATATTTATTTTTTAAATTTGTTTTAAATCAGCTTATTTAAATTAAAAACATCGCACAGAATTATGAGGAGTTGTTCACAGCTGTCGTATTTGTTCATGTTATTATTTTAAGACATATGACTTTATGACACCTTGTGAATCCCCCAATTATAAAAATTAAAAGAAGAAAAAAACACTTATTTACTGAGAAAATAATGGATGCTGCCTTTCCTGTAAAAATATTGTAAATAAAAATTGTTCTCTTGCACTTTTAAAATATTATCAGGGGTGTCATGGAAATTGAAAACGTAAAACGAAAGAATTTTAAGAGTCGTTTTTTAAAAAGATTTCTGTAATAAAAAAAATTTTATGACAATTATTATACAAATAATGCTCTATTAAACAGAATTTTTCAACAAAAATTGTAAAAATTAGATTAAAAAATTCTTCCAAATTCTTCCGTTTTACGTTTTCGATTTCCATGACACCCTGATTTCCGGATTCCTATTCTCAATTTTTTTTTGTTAGACAAAAAAACTGGTTGCCAACACACCAAGGAGAATTCATTACAGGTAATGGCTAAATTGACTTAGAATTACTCAAGGAGCCAGAATATATATTTACTTTATGGGGTCTGAGATGAATAATAAAAAGTTTCACACGGAATGACAAACTTAGTATACCCCTCTTCACAACTAATTGTGGTGGAGGGTATAAAAATTGGTTTTGACATAAAGGGTATTTCACTAAATAAAATTAAATTAAAGAAAATATGTACATATGCGACATCATCCAAAGTGCAATTCAACATTGCGAAAATGTCTAATTGTCGATGACTCTGGCACATTAGCCTGGCCTAATTTGACCGACAGCAAGGGCAATGTTGGTTCTAAGCGCCGCTGTGCGTTACTGCTTATTTGCTTTATGAAAACCCCACAAAAAGTCTACAGGGTTGAAATCGCTAGTCATGGCTGGAGAGTTTACATTGCCTCCACCCGATATGTCCATGCCCTTAAATCACTCATGCAGAAAATCCAATACCACATAAGCGCCTAGTGACACGTAGCTTCATCCTGTTATAACCTTATGCCATTAATGCCAATTACATCTGAAAAAGAAGATGGTTATCATCGACCTATAACGCTGGCCGTTGGCGGTGATGGCTTGGCCAAGGTCTTTCTAATACTCCCAAAGGAATATGAACCGATGACGCATTGGACCTTCTTAGAGCTGATGTGAATTGGTATAATCCAAAATAAATTTCTTGACTTCATAAACTTTTATCTTTGGATTCGAAACAGGTATATGAGTAACAATAATTTAATAATTATGTTAAAATAAATTTAAATTTGTAAATGCGTATAACTTGCAAACTTAAATAGATAGACATAAGAGGCAATAAGAAATGCGACCCATTTGGGTAGCCAACATATTCACCATGACGGGTTTAAGCTGCGCATGAAACCAATTAACCTGCCAGATAAGAGAGCACAATTTTCAGTTGAATTCGTGAATCTTTTCCCAAGAAATGTCTGTGTATGAATCTCTTAAACGGGAGAGTTACAGAGAAGAGTAACGCAGAATCTTCACTGTTTCGTAATATCATTACTGAGACCACAGTTCCCAGTGAATAGGCCAGTAGAGTACCCTTAGTTCACTTTTTTCGAGAAAAAATTACCTTCGTGATTTTAGTTCTTGTCGAAGCCTAAGAAAATTTTCCGATAGACGGATGAATTCCCGTTCAAACTATGATCTTATTGTTTCCCTTATATAAGGAGCAGGGATACCGAAAAAGGATGCCGAGTGCTTCTTTTTGCCAAACAATCCGTCCTTAAATTTCCCGAATGGCGCTCATGACCAGAAATCCAACCTTAAATCAGATTGCTTGTTTCCCAAGATCATTGATAGGTTTAACACAGTCCATGTGCACTGAAAGAGACATTTTATTATACCCTGACCACAATAATAAAAGGGGTACTATGCGTTTGTGCGTGAAACATGAAAATATTGAACTTAGACCCAACTTTAAGTAAATCGATCGAAAATCACTTTCTGAGTCAATCTACCCTACAAGAAATGCATAACCAAAATTAAAAAATTACTATTACTATTACACTATATTGGTCAACACTACCGGTCATATAACTAGTAAAATGACCGGTAGTCTTCTTGTAGGGTAACGATGTCCGTTACAGGTGGCAATTTTAAAGATAATTTGATGAAATTTGCTTCAAACGTTTCAAAGCGTCTTAAGGACGAAGCCTACTAAAAAAACGTGAGCATAGGTAGATTGTTTCATGCGGCCACCAGACAGACTTCTTTTCGAAATAGTTTTTGTGCCCATAATGATGGTAATTAGAATGCATTTGGTCCAAAAGGATTTTAATGAGACGTAAATCGTCTAACCAGATTTAAAAATCGGTCCATATTAAAAATACCATAAAAATACCACACACGAAAATAGCTTTAATTGCCATAACTTCCTCATAAATGTTGATATTGACTAAACATTTGGCGACAGTAAGTCTTTTAATAGCTGCCATGCCATTGCAAAATGTTGTACTGGTAGGTCCAAATTGACCATAGGTCCCATATAAACTCCCTCTTCAAAATCGCATTAAGACGAATAAATTTTATATTGAGTAGATGTTGATATTTAAATAATATTCGCCACAAAGAACTCTTACATAGATCCATTATTTTACATTGCTGTCAAATATAGTACAATCTTGAATCTTGAAAAATTTATTTTTCAATTCAGTTAATTTTGCCCCCATTGTGTATTGTACATAATTTAAAAACTAAACAATTCAACCGCGTATTTATTTAAATAAGTGTGTGTGGGAATGTGTGAAAATATGTATGTGTTCAAGTGTGTGTGTATGAGTGGGATTGCAATGGCTAAATTAAAAAATTCCAGAAATACAAAACCACTAATGAAACAAATAAATAAAGAACATTTGCCTCCAAAAAAAGGACAAATTAACAAACAAAACGAAAATTCAACAAAAAAAAAAATTAACTCATTAAGCTTCAACAGGACATTCCTTGGCACAATGTGTATACTTATGTGCAATTATGTCCCTAAAACTCTTCCCCGTTTTTTTTTTTAACCCATATGAAAATTTTGTAAACATATTGTTGTTTGTTTTACTAATGCATTTGTAAATGTGTAAATTTGTTTCCAAATATCTCCTTCATTATATGACCACTAACAAAAAAAAAAAAAAAACCGAAGGGTTTTTTGAAAGTTTTACATTGCATTCACTAAATCACGCTTGCGGCCACTAAAAATGCAATCTTTGTTTAAAATATTTTCTTGTTTCTATCCCCCCCAACCGCCCCCCCCCCCCCTCTTCCACACGCTTTCCAAACAATATTTCTGCAATTATGCATGCAACGAAGCAACAAATATTGTTATTGCATATTCATTTTAGGATTATAAATTTTGCAACAAAACATTATGAGTTTTACTGCAGGCACTGGTCATTAGTGGATTTTAGTAGCGTTTTTCTTTATGTTAAGGCTCTTTTTCCTAGAAAAAAAAATTATAATTTCTAAACACAGATTAAAATTCTGTTTAGAAATAATTGATTGTCATGTTTTTTTATTCCCCCTATTTCTTTTTTACAAACAATAATATTCTAATAAAAAGAAATTGCAAGATGAGAATAAATAATTATGACGACAATGTAAAAAGCATGAAAAGGGGTATTTTTTGTTCCTTGTGCCACCACAAGAAGTATATGGGGACTTATAAGGTTTGTTATTTTTAAAGCAATAACGGAAATAAATAATTTAAGAACCCATCATAACGGCATTTTTGGCTTTATTCTTACAAATTGTAGGCTAATATTAACCCTTAATGGGCAATCTTCAATTTGACTGGTTTTTGGTATTTGCGTTAAGTTTTGGGCTTTGGCGTATTCAGACATTCCTACATATGTAGTAAAATTTTATGGTCAACATTTTTGTAGAACATTTCATCTCCGCTCTCCCCCGTGTATAACGTGTTTTTACGATTTGTTAAAATAAAGCCTTAAAATCAGACATGAGCTAACTCCGCTTTATCTGAGAAAAATAAAGAAATGAGAGAGAATTTGAAGTTACTTCCGACGATTGAATTATGGGTTTTACGATTTTTTCCTAACGTTTGAAGACTTACATATTCTTTACAAAGATTTCCTGAAATTTCTGGGAATAAAAGCACATTTTTAAACGGAAATGGAAAAAGTCAGGGAAATTACGAACCTTTATTTGGACCCATAAAAGTTATGGACTTAAAACTCAAGTAATTATCCTACCACATAAATATGACTTGTTTAAAAAACTTTAATTCATATAGACTTTTTCATTTACAGTGCACTCTGGAAAACGTCAACTAATTAAAACCGCGGGTGTTGACGTTTAACAAATTGTTGACGTTTACGAATGTAAAATTTTTATATAAAAAACATATCGATAATGTGCTTTTAAACGTTTTTATTAATTATAAACTAAATCCAAACATAAACAAATTCAAAAAGGAAATAAAAAAGGCATTCAACCTGACTAAAACCATAGAAGACAGCTGGAACTAAAAGAATACATTTTAAATGAGATCATATTTTTAATTTTACATGCACACATAGGTATGCATTTAAAAAAAATCTGTTATTTTTTTCTGCTGTTTTTTCTATCCAACACTTGGAAGAGAGCCTTCTCTCTTAAACGTCTTAATACATTTAAGTCATTTTGCTCAACATTCTCGCATTGAGCCCAATCCAAAGCCCTGTTAAATATTTCGACGGCTTCGCTTGGTTTTATTGTCTGCACAAAAAAGCAACTGAACATAAATAAAAAGACAATACAGACATACAGTTGTAATTTTTTTTTTACTCTACTTACAAGGTGGATCCTCAATTTCTGAATTGATTTCATAAAATAAATGTGTGTGTGTGTACAAATGTGTGTATTTTAACTGCTGCTAAATTCGAAATTTTATTTTATTCAGAGTTGACGTTTTAGAGCTTTATGGTTGGGTTGACGTTTTAGAGTAGGCAATGTAAAAAAAAAGGGTTGACGTTTTGGGATGTTGACGTTAACGAGTGTTGACGTTTTCCCAAATGCACTGTATTTTGTTAATCATATTCTGGTGGTCGTGTAGGTATATTGAGTTCAATTTTCAAATGCGCCTATCAAAACATTTTCGAGCTAGAAATAAACGCCGTCCTCATATTAAGCCCTTAACGCAAAATAGCTTAAGCGACATCATTTTCAATTTTCGTTTTTTTTTTTTTAAATAAAGTTATCGGCAACATTTGCATCATCTCCTAAAATGGCATTATAAAATGGAATTTATAGCAAACACAATTTTAGCTTAAATATTAATGAAACAAAATAAAAAAACCTCCTCCTGTAAAATTGTGTTTTTGTCGCTTAAGCTTTTTTTGCGATAAGGGCTCGATATATGATAGGGAAGTTTTAAGGATAAACTCGGTTATTTGTAATGTCAGATAGCTATGCTCTTTTGAGGCGGAGTCTGGGATGGCCATGGCCTTTATTACTTCTTTAAATGATCTAGGGAAACACATCAGTTTGACTTTGTGCTGGGTGTCCAGCCTTGAGGAATATGCATGCAACGAAAGGGCAGATAGAGGTGCTCACCGACCATTTATTGGTTCTGAGCACATGTTTGGTATTCCTGCTGGTTACATTAGGAAGACGATAAAATCATGGTCAAAACGAGAATTAACTTGGCTATGGACGAATTTTTCTGGGCTTCGACAAACGAAAAGACTCGTCACAAATTAACAAATATACTTTGCACTGTGGTCTCAGAAACAATCAGTATTATTATGTTACTACCAAGCAATGTAGATTCTGCAAGATGATAAGACATCTGAATATGTACTCTGTAACTGTCCTTCTTGTGGGATTTAATTGCAGAAACTTCTTGGAAACCCCATTACGGATCCAACCGAACTTCATCTAACAGAATAATTGGCTTCAAACATGTAGAATATCGTAACGGCACAAAAGATCCAATGAGTTGCGGTGCTTATTGCCTTTTATATTTATCCATCTATCATATTCGTACAAGAGGATCAATTTGCTAAGTCTATTTTTAAAGTTAAACAGCCTTTCAACACTTTCTTTTGTATTTGTCATTTCCTTCTTTAAAACACCGCATTATTATCACTGCTGAATTGAACCTTGTTGTATGTTTATCTATGTGATACGATTATTATTCCTTTTATCCATTCTGGTCATTCTAATGTCCATAAAACATCTCAATATGTTTATTGTTCTTTGTATTCATGGCAATCTACGAAAAGAAATGTTGAAATGTGACCATAAAGAATAATCACTTGAACACGAAACAAGTGCATATTGAAATTTCAATAACTATTACAAGCGAACAAATCGCAAATGGACGAGTAGTTCATAAAGAACTACAAACGTATCATAAAATAAATGTTTTTCAATATTAATGCTGACTTGTACCAATATAATGGATTTTAATAAATTCCAAAATACAGAACAGAAAATCACAAAAATAACAAGCAACCAAACAAACAAACAATATTAGATGGAGAACAAGTGAATCTTTAAAATATTTTCCTTAAACATCTTCTCTATTGAGTAGGACTGTCTATGGCAATTTTTCAAAACCATAAAATAAATGAAGACGAAAAATGTCTGACGACAATGCACTCATCTCTTAGAGAAGTGAATGTGGAAAAGGATGTTATATTTTGCTTCAACTTGTTTCTGTATCCATCCCTTCCCAACTTTTATTGAAATCTTAGGCGAAAATGTTGAAAATAAAACCTAGAAATCAAGTTGTATTAAATTGAGTCTCAAGTGATGACGAGAAATGTAAAATAGAAAAAATAAAAATATTATAAAATCTTGAAATCAACTGACTGAATTGAATTGAAAAAAGTGAAGCAGCCAGCGATGGGAAAAAATCATTAAAATGAATTGCTTTCAAACTGACAATGAAGTTTAAATGTAAGTTGTATTCGAGCTAACAAAACAACTAACGATTTACCTACAACAGACAGCAGCAGTGCCAATATTGGGGGTTACAATAAGCTTGTGAAGGTTTTGGATGAAAAACATGTCACATCACGGCTTTTTAAAATTATTAATTTCCTAAATTAAAATTTTTTAAGAGCTTAACAAAAGGTTTTCTGAAAGCTCAGTTCAAAAGCTTTGCAATAAATCATAAAAAGACTTTTTAAAGCTTTTAAACTGTTTGATAAAAGTATTATCATAAAGTTTAATAAAAGCTTTGAACAAAATTATTTCAATATGAGCTTTATTCTGGAAAATCTCTTTTATATGAAAAATTATTTATGAATTGATGGTCTTAGATTATCCTCCAAATAACGACTATCTGGAAACTAAGCAACATTTTTTATAAGAGCTTTGTATTTAAGCTTTGCAATAAAAAATTTCAATTGTGTTCAAAAAAGAATTTAGTGCAAAAATCTCTAAAATATGTTTGACTTTAAACTGATAAAAAAAAAATTTTAAAAGCTTTGCAAGCTTTACCTTTCACTCCGAACAGCTTTGGGCATAATGCTCTTAAAATTAAAATTGGTCGTGTTGGAACATGGTCTTAACCAAGATTTTCGGCAAAACTATCACAGCTCTTTGCTTCATTGGAACATTAAAATTACCTTCTCAATAAACCACTTAAAATACAGTTCCCTCAAAATTGTTTGTATTTGATTATTTCTCAGACGAAGACTCCGAAAGTTCAAAAAGCTTTATTGAAACTTTGCTTGAAAGTTACGATAAAAATTAAGATTTCATAAGAAAGTTTAGATTATTTGCTTAAGAATATTCTCAAAGTTAAGGTCGGTTAAGAACTTATTAAAAAGTTTTATTAAAGCTTTACCTTAAATCTTTCTGTACAAAAGTCAAAAATCCGAAAAAACATTTTGTAAAAAATTTATTTATTTATTCTTTAAACGAAGACTAAATGAAAGCTTAACTACTGTTATTTCGGGGAGTTCTACAAACAATTTTAATGTAAGATTTATACGCAATTTCCGAAAAAAAAGTTTTCAGCAAAAATTTCTCAAAATTATTTGTATCGAAATATTTTCCATATTAAAGTCTGTTTCAAAGCTTTTTGTTCAAATTAAGGCAAAAACTGAGCAAAAAAAAAAGAATAGATTTCCTTACCAAAGTATCAAAAGTTTTAGAAACCCCCTAAAACATTTGTAATTTTATAAAACTCTTCATAATGTTTGACTGACGATGAATGGCATTTTAGGAAGAAAAAATAATAGTTGCTGCCTTAAAAAGAGAAAAAAGTTGAAATGCATATTAAAGACACAGATTCAGACACACAACTTAAAATAAAATACAATTTTAAATAAATTGTTAAACTAAAAGAAAACTTAAAAGATGAGATGAGAAAAAAATATTATAATGATACAAAAAGAACATCAACATCATCATTGCATTCTCCTCCATCCATCCCAATTTTCAATGTAAGCCAATGACGAGAAGAACTATTTTCATACTTCCAATTGCATCCAGCAAGATGATAGCACTGACAACGAGAAACTAGGAAAACTGTTTAAAAAAAATATGTAACTGAAATATTATAGTAGACAAACGAGCGTTATTTCTCGTATTTCTATAAACTACAGAAAATAACAACAAGAGTACAGAGAAGAAGTTTATTTAGAACATTTTATGCCATTTCAATAAAAACGAATTACCAGCCAAGCCAGCACTAACACAACAGCCAAATGAAAACAACTTGAGTTCTAACAAAACTTTTTCTCAAGTTGTATATGACCAAAAGCGTGGAAAAAAGGAGTAAATTGCAAAAGATTTTATCGCTTAATACTTTTTGATTCGCGAAAATGCTTTTTGGTTTGCTTAAGCCGAATATTAAGTCAGTTTTCTCCCATCACGTCACAATTTTCAGATAACGACGGCCCATATGTGTTTTCGCTGTATACTTCTCTTTTAGCCGAAATCCAGAGTTTTTTAATTATAGATTTTTAAGTTCTTATCCGCTTTAAGCCCTTTATAGCTTAAAATTGTTGTAATCAGATGGAATGGGTAAAAACAATTTCCTAACATAACACCTACCTACGCCTCTGCCCCCAACAACCAAAACAAAATCAAAGTTTTTCCAAATGCATTTTCATTCATGTACAATGATGACGATTCAGTGAAGAGGTTTTCTATTATTTTCTTACTTCTTTTTTTAATTTTTAAGTTTCGTCTACAAATCCGGAAGTATCTGGCGCAGAGTTACATTTCTTCTTTATCTGCTGGCCAAAGTGAGTGACGACTTCACACTTTGCTTTCGGGAGGGCAGGGTATGATGCAAGTGGTCGTTTCGAGAGCCCCGTTTTATCATTCTTGTTTTAAAAATGTCTGTCTGTCTATCTGCTTGTTAGTCTCGTTGGTCGTAAAATTTAAGTATTCTACCAAGAAAAATATATAAAATCAAAGAATAAAAACGAAAAAAAAACGAAAACATCAAAATAGATGAACAAGGACAATAATTTGAGATGAACATTAAAATAAATTTGTCTTAAAAAACTCAAGCGAAAAAAAAATTATAATATTGTAGAAAATGAATAAAACTGTATATTTAAATTTAAAAATAAAAAGGGTTAAAGTCTGTAATCACTACCAAAATTCCATATTTTATTTAAAACATTGATTTTTTATTTGAAAACATAAAATCTCATTTATGTATTTCGTTATCTAGACGTCCTAGAGCCAAAAGGATTAAAATCTGTCATCACTTTTATTCCCCACTTACAAACGCTATTTTGAATATAGCGATATCGCCATTTATATGGACCCTACTGGTTTTTAATTCAGGTTATGACAAAATATTACAAACTCTCTTTAAAGTTTGCATTGATCGAGATTTGAGTCAGCATTTTTAAATGACTTAAATTTCTAAAGTGCATTTAAAAATCTTTTCTCAGTTACAAGTAAATCCTTCCTTCGTTAAATATTCTTTCTTTTTATATCTTTGCATTCACTTATTCCTTCTTCCTTTATCTCATTAACATGTGTGCCCTCCAATTACACTTTTCAAAGTGATTTTATAAAATCCTTTTTCCTTTGTTTAATTTTCATTAAAAATGCATACGGGAGTATATGATGCATATATTTACGATTCACGTTCTATATTGCACGTAATTCTTAAGCACACATATCGTTTTCTGTCTTCTTGTTTTTCTTTTTCATTCCCAAGACTCCCAGTTAATTCCTATTAATTCAAAGATGAGAAAAAACAAAGAGATGTTTGCTAATTTTCAGCCTGACTGCGTTGTTGATTCTTTTCTTGCGTCACTGCTTTATGATGTGTACCGTGGGAGGAATGAAATGAATTCATGGAAGACGAAGACATTGATATCGCAAGGAAAGACGGGTGGCTGATTTGGAAGGATATGAAGTTTGGCTAATTATGCACGTAAGCCTTTTAATTGCTAGTTAAAATAACAGACGAAAGGATTTAAAGTAAAACTAACAACTCGTTAAAAAAATTTAAGGATTTAAATAAATTTTACAATATTTTTTTCCCCCAAAAATATTATTGATTATGACGTTTTATCTAAAACATTTTCTTAATAATCTCAATAAACATTGCAAAATTCCAAGCAAAAGAATACATGCTAATACTCCGGCTTTGTCAGTTTCAAGCATCCGTTGCATTAATCTCTTTAACACCAAAAATCAAATGTTCCCCGGAATTACAAAATCTTAAGAAGAACTCGCAAAAAACCAACAAAACAATGAAATGAAAACAACATGAGGGAGTAGAAAGGTGTGATGATGTTCTTCAAAAGTATGTACTTCCGACAAACGTTGTTTCGGAAAAACAAGTAAGAACTTGTTTTAGTTTTCTTACCAGATGAATACAAAATTGTTTGAAAGAAGAAATTCTAAAGTTGAAATCTACAGGAAGCATTGAGTTTTTTTTTTTTTTTTTTTGTTTAAATGAAGGAGGCAACATTGAGTTCATATGCTTAAAAACTTGACGAAATGTTTCACACTTGCTTCCTAATGAAGATAAAGCAAACTGATGTTGTTTCTTTTTTCCTTCTATATATTCAAGTTGGGTTTGAACTGTCATGTAGTTAGATGATGATCCAAATTCACCCAAAGAATATTGTGTGTTAAATGAAACATTTTGTGTTTTTAAGGTTAATATCCAGTAAAAAAGTACTCCAAAAGAAGCAGGTTTTTACTATGAAAATGCAAAATAAGTGCTTGCAAACCTGCTGATGGAACGCATTATTTCATGTATCATTAGAGGACTACTTTCTGCTGAAAATAAGCGCTTTTTTTACCCCAACAAAACGTGCGATTTGGTTAATTTTATTTATTTTAGAATTTGTGAGCGTGCGAAAAGAAACCAAAATTACCAAGAAGGACGTTTCTAATCGTATTTAAATTAACTGTCGTCCGTTTGTATGTGTAGAGAATATTTGTAAGTTTTTTCGCTTTAAAACCTAAAAATATTGGCCAAATACTCGCCCCGGCTTCGGTGGCATACCTCTATCTGATGGTCCATATTTTTAATGACTTTGAGACATAATTGAAATTCAATGACGTTTTTATGCCAAATTATCTCATCCTTTAGCTCATGAATTGTTCTTGGCTTATTAAATATCCCTAAAGTAAAAAAGTCCAACGGTGTCAAATCACATGATCGTGACGGCCAATAAACGTCGCCACAACGTGAGATAATACGTCCTGGTCCATATAATCAATTTCTGACCATTCACGGTAACTGCATGGCTGACCTTATTTCGAAGAAGTATGGCCCTATGACACTGCCAGTCCATAAACCGCACCAAATAGTAACTCTTTGTGGATGATTTGGCAACCACTCGTGGAAATTCGCGCACAATTCTCCTGATTGTGGACACATTTGGTCGATATTTAAATATAAAAAAGGTTGGATTACAGACCCATGTGTCTCAATTAGTGAATGAAGTTATGCTGACCAAAAAAAATAACGAAGTGCACGAAATGCATTTTGATTTTAATGCCCATTTTTGTAAAAGGCTTCAACAATCTTAACGCACTGCTCAATTGTGTACCTCTCCATGGTTGAATTTGTCAAGTTGGGAAAACAACTTGACGTTAAGGTGTGACCCATAATTAACATCGTGCTTTATGGTTGGACCATCCTAAAAATGTCAGAAAGATCAGGCATTTGCCATTTTGGTTAGGCGATTTGACGCCAGTACAGGGCATGGACTAGTGAGGCGTTCTACGTTTTCTTTCTCATATGTATCTCCGCAAATGCGGCAATTATTGTAGTTGCTGGCTCTAAGATGCTGTTTGTACCTACCTATAAAACAGTATCAGGTAAAAAAAAAGATACTAGTAGAAAAGTATATTTTCGTTGCTTATTTGCATGAGGCCTTAATTGCCTGGTTATCCTAGTCAATATTTAATATGAATTCAAGTTCACGAAAGAGCAAAGGTACCCCCAACGCCTTCCAAATGCAGTAGAACTAGTAAGTTGGTGCCAAATGCTAGCAAGCTTGTATCTACATGGAGGGCCATAAACACCAAGACCCAGAGGATCTTTTGTGCAGCTTGACAAGCAAGCTTATCCGACTCAATTTTCCTATGTCTCTGTGCCCTAAGACCCAGATAAACTAAATGCTCAGCAATTTTGTTTAGAGATGAGCGGAAGTCAAAGGCTGGTATTGGATTTAAGAGCGATGAATTCAAGGTCATAACAGTAAAACGGCTGTCAGTGTAACTTATTATAACAGTTGCAGAGACATCAGCTGATCTGAATCCGTCCACTAACTCTTTAATTTCAAATATCTCGAATTCGATTCCATTTCTCTGCCTTTCAAATCTTAAAATGGTGGATTGTGGATAAAATTCAGCACCTCCGTTGGTGGGGTACTTAGGGCTTCTGAAATACACATAGAAGCTGTTCTTCCCAGTTATATCCTATTTTTTCAGAGCTGGCCACCAGACAAATATGCCACGCAGAATAATTGGGTCAACTTAGCTATATAAATGCAATGGATCATCGTAAGGTTTAACCCCCAACTTTTGTTAATGACCCCCTTGCAGGAGTATAAATCGGCTGTTGGTTTTCTATAATTCTTTATGGCATTCGGTTTGAAGCTCAGTTGTTTCCCCTATTTTGCCGTATTTGCTAAGTTTCTCTTGGTTTTATTAAAGTTATCTTATACTTCCGTGTTAATTGGACTAGTTCTGTCTTTCTATGATTAACAGTGAGTCCTTGAACTTCTGCTTGTGTTAACTTTCTCACAAATTTTTTGGCGTATATTTTACTAGTGTAATATTAAGATTTCCTTAGATATTCTTTGAGTAAACGCAAAAAAATATGTACACCTCTCTCCTCGTATAATGAAAATCTCTAACATGTTAAATGTTTTAAACATTTTTGATATATGCACCAAAGAAACAAACATGTTCCTTGTCGCTGTTGTTTACCTGATTAAGTTTTATCCGAGGCGGAGTTAACATCCTGCATTAGAAGCAAAATCCTGCTCCTTATGAAACTCATTGTCAGCATCAGGATGTTCGATGTCTTAAACGGGGTTTCTGACTAAGTTTTGTTCCTTTTGGTTTTTTTTATTTTTTATATTCTCCAAGTTGTTAGTTTGGAGTTTGTCTGTCTGTCCAGCCTCGTTGTAGGTGTCTTATGTTTTTGGGAGTTTTACTTGAAAAGCTTTCTTTTTACTTGTTTATATTTTATTTTTCAACGACATGGTAGACATGTTTTGTTTTTCAAATGAAGTTAAATATTTTTGACATTTTGAATTGTTTTGTTCTTTTTGGTTTGGTATGTGGTACGAGACTAAGTATTATTCCCACAACTCGCATAAATATTTATGACAATTGTCTTAAGCAAATGAATGAACTGCGTACGTATGTATGTATGTTTGTATTTAAGTATATATGAATTAATGCATGAAATGGTATGAAAAAATACATAAGAATGCATTAGTACAGTATACATGTTTAAAATTTTTTTGTTTATTTCATAATTTATTATTTATTAAAATTGTATAAATGTCATGTAAATTAGAAGGATAAAAGAGCTTTAGTATATCATTAAAATGAATGATGAAAGAGTAAGTACTAAGGATCCTTTTACAAATTTTGATTAGAAATTCCCCAATAGTAATTGGTCGTAGTATGCTTGAAATTCTTTGATGTAATTTCCGTATATTTTTGACTGGTAAAGAAAACTCCCTCCCAATTTCCGATTACAGCTGCATTATATCCCATGAAAAATAACGTCTTGGACTTTCCAATTTCACTGCGTAATCAATTATGTTTATACTGAGAACATGTCTTCTACAAAAATCATTTTCATATTATCAAGGTTAGGTGGGTACTGGGGTATTCATTTAATCAAAATTTAATCTTTAAAATCTAATGCTATAATTTTAAATCATACAGATCAACTGTAGGTACAAATATTAGTTGTGTTTTAAGTTTTATATAAATCCCTTTTAAATTTACAAAATCGTCAAAAATTTGCTACACAAATACACAGAAAAAATTCTCTCCAATATTTTTTTTAATTAAACAATTAATCAAAAATAAAATCAGTTTTAAATAAAAATTTAATCAAGTGAATTAAACTTTTAATTATATGAGCAACATTACTGCAAAAAATGTTACTTATATAAAAAAATATTAAATTGATACTATTAAGTTGTTCACTGGAGCGATTTAAATTAATTTTTTAATTAATCTGGGGTTTACACATGCAAGTGCAAGTTCGAAAAACTCAATACATTTTTGTACTTGCAGCACAACTTGCAAGAGTTTGTTATTTAATAACGACATAGTCAACGCCGTACATTCTTTTAAGTTTTATAATGTAATTTAAAAAAAAAAACTTTATTGCATATTGTACTTTTCAATATTGTTGAAAATTTGTGTCTAAACTACCATCCAATACGACTAACCTTGGTGCAAATTTCATCCTAATCGGAAGACATGGATTTCAAAATTTTGTCACTTGTCATTAAATCCGGCTTTTATATATTTAAAACGTATATAAAAAGTTTGGTATTTTGTTGTTACTTTCTTAATTATTTTCTAAAATATTAATTTTAGCAAAAAACTTTCTTCGAAGCTAATGTTGTTGACTAGAAGAGCTAAAATATTGCCATATATCATATTCTTGTAAAATGTTGTTTTTAAGAGATAGTAATATGCAAACAAATTACATTTGAATAAATGGATTGATGGCAAACTTTGAGGGGCGGACGCCCCCCCTAAAACACAATTTCTCGCTATGAAATTTTTTTGTATTTTTTTTACATAAAACTGAACCGATTTGGGGGGCGAGAATCTAAGAAATAAAAAAAAAGTAAATAACGGCCACCCTAATATACATATCGTTAGTCTAATTCGCAAATGTGTTATTCAAATTAATATTCGTGGAGTTAGCACGCGCTTTTAATATTTTTCGTAGTTTTGTGGACTTATCGTTTTTGCAAACAAAAAAATTACAACATCTTTAAACTACATAATGACATTTTTTGTTGTCGTAAAATATGTATTTTGTATCGTTTTACTGTTTTGCATTAAAATATCAATTTTGGAAAAAGTGGACTTAACGTCTTTGCGAATTATACTAACTATATATAAAAATGAAAAATGTTTGTATGTTTGTTTGTTTGTTTGTTTGTTGGCTTATAGACTCCTAAACTACTGAACCGATTTTCTCTTTTTACAGTAACATCACGTGAGCCCTAAAATTAAAATATGCTATTAATTTTTTTCGATAGGGGCAGGGGAATTGGTACCTCCATAGGATGCCAATATTAAGTATCGCATATCGCATATTTGTTGAACTTTTGGCAGCAGGATCTTCTGAGCCCCAAAATTAAAATAAAATAACATCGGAGGAAGTGATTCCCCCATAGGACGCCAATATTTAATATCACATATCTTAAGAACTGGAATAGTGAGAATGTTCAAACTTTGTAAAAGTCACTCTAACGGTATACTACACTTTTGAAAATAAAAATAAAGCGGGTAGGCGCAGGGGGGAAATACCTCCCATAGGATGCATATATTAAATATCGCCCAATTGAAGAACTATTAAAGGGAGAGTCTTCCAACGTGGTAAAAGCTACTATTATGGTAAGCTATAAATTTCAGTGTAAAAATGGACGGGGTAGACAAGGGAGGAGCAGTACCCCTCATAGATAGAAATATTAATAAGAGCCACTGCACGCTTTTTGTTGAACTTTTGGTAGTAGGATCTTCTGAGCCCCAAAATTGAAATAAAATAGCAGCGGGGTAAGTGGTGCCCCCATAGGACGCCAATGTTTAATATCGCATATCTTAAGAGCAGTGAGAATGTTCAAACTTTGTGGAAAGCACTCTTTTGGTATACTACACTTTTGAAAATAAAAATAAAGCGGGTACGCGCAGGGGGAAATACCTCCAATAGGATGCATATATTAAATATCTCTCAACTGAAAAACTATTAAAGGGAGAGTCTTCAAACGTTGTTAAAGCAGTGTAGCGAAGCGCACCGGGTTAAGCTAGTTTTTTATAAAATTAACATGATTTTTTCATCAAGATGGGCAGAAAATTAAATTAAAGAAGAAATTATTAAATTTATTTTGTTATGACATTTTAACATTGTAATGTTTTTAAACAAACCTTTTTTAATAAGATGTTTTCGCTTCGAAAACATTTGAAAAATAAACTTACAACTGACTGTGTTAGGAAAACTTTTGAAGACCTTTCGCTTGCAAAATTCAAAGTCTAGCAAAATTCAGAGTGTAAAAAAAGTCAAAATTTAAATCGAGTCTCTACTTCAGAAAGTCCTGAATTTTCCAAATCACTTCTTACTTTGGCAGACCAAGTTGATTCACTTATAGCGGGTAAGTGGTACTCGATATATCGCTGGTTCTGGCTGCTACAGTCTTATTGATGGACAATCATTCTTCCAACAAAACTACATCAGCAATATGAAAAGCAATTCCTTTCGTCAGTCTTTTTTAAGCATTTTTTTTATTTTAATTTCCTTAAAAACAGAGTCCAACACATCATAGCACCCAATTATGGAAACAAGGAAATAGAACAAATCTACAACAGAATTGAAACCCCAAAGCCAAACCAATAGACTCGAACTCCTTGGTTTTGGTTAAGACTTTGCCGTTAAAAGGAGGATATACTTTCTTTTTGATAGGTTTTACTTTTTATTTCGAGTTTTCTAATACGATTCTTAATTTAAACTTCAATTATTTCAACAATTTCCATACTTTCCTGCTTAGTTTTTCTTCAAAATCACCGTCATTACTGCCACTACTTTCCAATAAACTAAAAAAAAACATTTTGCTTTTAGTTGCTTCATTGTTCAAGAAAAAGTTACCTGATGTAAATATCGTTGATACAAACAAACTTTGTTGTTAAACATACAATAACAACTTAACGAAATTTATCGTTATTTTCATCGCTTTCATACTCACAAATAGAAAAAGAAAAAAAGGATAATGACTCAACACACTCCTATACACATAAGTACATACAACTATTGCTCGTAACTAACTTAAACTACTACTTCGTACTTTTTGGTGAATTAGTAGTTGTTTTCTTAGAAACCATACGAGCGCAACCAACCAGCCAACTCACCAACAATCCAACCCAATGTCATCATCATGACAACAACAACACCAAATTGAAGAAATCCAGGACATCTAGGTCGTTAGTAGAAAAATTGCAGCAAAACAACATCATATATTTGTGTCATTTACAATGGAGGGATCTCATTATACTTGCACTCGTGTTTTGCTAATCTTTATATGAAGCGATATTTTGTAATCGATTTTCTATTTTTTTTTTCTTTTTTTATTCTTGTTAGGTAACAACATTACATTTTATTTCTTCCTGCCTTTAGTAAGGTTTATGCGTTTTTGACAGACATGGAAAATTCAGTACCGCTGTACTTTGTTTAGTAATTTTTAAAAAAGCAAACACAGCTATATTTCCACAAAGTGAAAAGTACATTTAACTAATGTAACCCTTTTCAGCAAGTATTAACAAATATAAAGAAATCTGAAGAAATATTTCTGTGGCATTTTGACAAAACATCTTAAGTCGAGATAGGATAGCATAAATGTTTTAAAAAAAATCTCGGTGAAAACATGATTTTAATCAAATAATAAAATAAACCAAAATTAAAGAAAAATTTCGTTAATAATAAAAAATTTTAAAAACGTAAAAAATATGTTTTATGAATTTAAATTCGCATGATTAACAAAATTTTTTTCAAGTTTTTAAATTTGACTTAAGATGTTTTGTTAAAATGCCACAGCTTTAAAAACTAATTTAATATTTTTTTTATTTTTATTATTAACATTGTTCTTCAAATCTTTAAGAAAATTACATAAAGGAGGGGGTCATTAAGCGATACAAAACAATCCTAAATGGGATTACTTTCGAAAATTAATCCCGGAATTTCTTAATTTTGAACCTCACCTAAACGTCAAGTTTTTTTCTGCATTTCACTTGACATTTCTCAATTTAAACATTGGAAAGATACACAATCGAGCATCGTGTTAAAGTTATTCAGGCTTATTATCAAAATGGGCGTTCAAATCAAAATGCATATCGTGCACTTCGTGATTTTTCCAGTAAATTTAATCGTCCAAATGTGCGTACAATCGCTGAAATCGTGCAAAAATTTGAGCAAACCGGGTCTGTAGGAGATGTGAAAACACCAGTGCATGATCGTACAGATCATACTGCAGAAAATATTGCTGCTGTTCGCGATAGTGTTGCTGAAGAGCCGTCCACCTCAACGCGTCGTCGCGTCCAACAATTGCACCTCTCACGCTCGTCGTTGATGAACATTATGCATAAAGACTTGCATTTACACTCTTACAAGGTTGGTCAATTGCACCTCCAAACGCCGTCAATGGTCAGAATGGTGGCAAGAAATGGAAACAGTGGATGATAAATTTTCGAAGAAAATCATCTTCAGTGATGAGGCACATTTTCAATTCAGTGGATTCGTCAATAACAGAAATGCCGCATTTGGGCGAATGATAATCCAAGAGTGATTGTCGAAAAACTAATGCACGCACAAAGAGTGACTGTTTGTTGCGGTTTATGGGCTTGCGGCATCATCGGGCTGTATTTTTCAAAATGAGGCCGGTCAGGCAGTTACTGTGAATTGTGTTCTCTATCGTGAGATAACAACAAACTTTTTATGGCCCGAATTGGAGGATATGGATGTGGACGATATGTGGTTTCAACAGGAACAATGGCTCTTTTGCGCGGCGATGTGGTGGCGATGTAAATTGGCCGCCAAGATCATTTGATTTGACACCGTTGGACTCCTTTCTTTGGGGTTATTTGAAAGAAAAACTGTACTTCGATAAGCCAGCAACAATTCAAGAGCTTAAGGATGCAGTAATTCGGCACCTCAATTATGCCTCAGCGTCGTCGAAAATTTGGACCATCGGATGGACGTGTGGCGCCGAGGTCGCGGCGGCCATTTGGCTGATATCTTATTTCATACATAATTGAACCATACCAATATTACCATAATAAAAAGAAATGATAATAATGTCCTAAATAATTTGTGTTTTATTCAAAATCAACATCGGCTCTTAAAATTTGACGACCAGACTCGTGTGTACCACGAATGGTTAAAAAGTAAATTTGAACTTTTGCTTCTCACTTAGTTTATATTTTTATTAAATATGTACACAAGATTTCTAAAGTAAACCGGGCATGATGTTGGAGTTTTATCATTCATTTTCTTTCTTTTTTGGTTTTTTTCAAGCACGAATTCGGGATAAAATCAACTTTATAGTACTTGAATCAATCGCATTTTGAGATTGATTCAATTTTAGTTTTACTTAAATCAATCTCATTTTCGGATTATTTTAAGTACAAATTCTGATTAAATCAATTTTATAATTCTTGAATCAAGCGTAGTTTGATATTGATTCAATCTTAGTACAAATTTGGGATTGAATATGGACAAGTTGAGCATTTTGCGATTGAAAATCCGTACTTGAATCAATCTTTCTGTACTTGCTTCAAGAAAATCCGTACTCAACGTACTATTAATACCGCTTCGGATTGATTTGAGTACAGATGGATTGATTTTTCTTTTGAGTTAAGTTATGGTCAATCTAGGACAAATGCGGTGTATTCAGATGGGATTGCATATTTAGTCGGCTAAGTTAGATAAATAATGGGATTTACTGTTATAGAAGAAACAATATTCTCTTGTCTATACGTGGGTTACAGAATGACTAGTAGATCTGTCTGTTCCTTCTATGTAAATTCTATTCGCAATCGGAATGAAGAAAAACCCCCGATAGCTTCTGCGGTAGCATCCCGAGCCCTTGCGACTATCCACCTGACGCTACAGCAATTTTTATTAGACAGGTTAATCCAAACTAATTTATAGCAACCGTCACCGAAGGAAGATAAAACTAAAAGTGAAATAAGAGCGTTCTTAACCTTTCTAAATAAAATGGCTTAAAGAAACTATTTACTTTACTAGTTAATGGACGGCATAAGCACCTTATTAATTAATTTTGTATTCCCAAAAATAACATTGAAAATATTTTTTTAATAATTTTAAGACGATAAATGTCGAAAATTACACCTCCAAGTTCTCAATTTAAGAATAAGGTTGTATGGCAATGAAAACTGCCAGTTTATCAATGCGAAAGTGAAAGTTATTTGGGAAAAAAGTACTGACTTCATTCAACTCAAAATGTTAATAATAATTTTAGCAGCATAATTTCGAAATATTTGGGGGATTCACAAGGTGTGCTATCCAGTCATATCGTCATAATGTCCTAAATAATATTTTACAATTGTTTGAAAAAAATATTGTTGTGTTTCAAACAAATAAAAAATTTTAATGCTGAGTTCATTGATTCGTATAATTATACTGTAGAAATCTAAATTATAAGCGGTTGCCCACAGCAGTTACATATTTTTCTTGTAATAACTTTAAGACATATGACTTTACAACTTTATGACAACCTTGTGAATCCCCCAATATTCCAAGTCAAATTACAACTGAGGGGCTTTAATCACATGGGGTTCAAGAGACTTATGTGAAATAATGAGACAAAAGCGGTTATTTCGCTTGTGCGAAGCAGGTATTTTAATGTGCTTGAATTGTTTACCATGTCTAGCGTCCGGACAAGAATCCTACATTCACCCTTTGTGCTCTAAACCACGTCTTCAAACTTCACCTATAATTCCATACGTAAACTCAATTTTAGAAAAAGGCACATAAACCCCTTGTGCTTTCCGACCCTCAATTTATAAAGCTTCAATACTTTAATAGTCTTAGGCCCGTTTTCACAACTTACCGATAGCTAAAAGTAGACTTTAACCATCCTTATAAAATATGTTCCATTATTAAATCTTTACTTTAAACTAAAGTGAGCGATAAAGTAAATTAAGGTTCATCCTACCTGGTAGGTTAAAGTAAAGTTGTAATAATGGAACACTTTTTATACGGCAGATAAAATCCTACCTTTAGCTGTCGGTAAGTTGTGAAAACGCGCGTTAATCCTTCAATATTTTCCAGGAATATTTTCTATGCACTATTAGAAATAAAATTTGTTTGAATTCAATTGCCCAACACTTTGAGTATAATAATTCTCTTGGGTGCCCCGTTAGGCTAGTTGGTAGTGAGCTAATCGATCAGTGCGAGGGTTGCGAGTTATATTCCTGCCAAAAACTCTGGTCTGCTTGCCTACAATGGGCTAAAGGTCTACGTTACTATTGCTCGGTAAATTAAGTTAGAATATAATTTGTAATTGTATTTGTAACGCTTATTAAATAAATAAAATAAAATAATTCTCTTATTTAAGCCGATTTTTATTTAACATTTTTGCAAAGTTTTGCACTTTAATTCTTTTCATGTCAACTGTTACATTCAATTTGAATTTTAAAATTGGTCACTTGTACACAATCACCGTATTCTTTTCCTTTCTCTTAAACCTTTTGGAAAAAAAACAACAACAAAAGGCTTAAATAAACATTGTTAAAGGCAAACTCCACTAGTTTCACAAAAATTTTCAATGACACGTCCTTTCTCGTTTTTCTTATTTTTTTTACTAACAAAAAAACGTGACTAGAAAAATTTTAAGCTTAAAATTTCTAATAACTTTGATTTAATCTAATTACACATTTAAACAGAAAACTAACGAAAAAAAAATTCTAGATTTAATTTTGATTGTAATAAAATACAACTTTGTATGTAAATTTTGTTCAGGAGACCAAGCGTTTGGGAGAACACGTGATGTCCTTAATTTTTAGTGATTGTTTTTTTTTGTTTGCTCTAAACTTCCTTTTTCTTTATTACTTTTTAGGCATTCTATGAAAATGCATCACTTGACACATCATGTATCGAAGTCAACGCCTGGCGTAGAATGTCATCTATTCAAGTGTTCACAGGAGAATTGTAAATATGTTTCGGTTAGCAAATCTTTGCTGACAATTCATTTGAAATCTCATTCAATGGAAAAGTTCAAGTGCACGGAAAAGGATTGTAGTTATGTTGGCAAGAGTAAATTACATTTGAAAAGGTAAGTTTATATTAGTTTTGAATTAAAATAAATTTCTTAATGATGTAGAAAAGACAGTTTAATACATTTACATAAACAATGAGAGAAAATAATTAGTTTGGGCTTTACCGAATCGTTGGTAACCTCCGCCGAAAAAAAGGATATTTCTGGAGTGGGGTTTTATAGGATCTACCCAGAAAGAAAAACACTTGGGATGAGTCAAGTTGTTTATGATTACTTCAAGTACGAGTCGTACTCAAAAATTAAAGTACGAATAACACTAAAATGTACTCAAGAGAATCCTAAATGGGATTACTTTCGAAAATCAATCCCGGAATTTCTTGAAATAAGTATTAAATTCTTAAATCAAGTAAAAAAAAAGATTAAACTTTTCATTGTGTTTAACCCTCCGGCTTATGCATGTTATGATTTTCTATGTACATTGAAAAAAGGTCTGGCTAGACTCATGCGTACGACAAAGGGTTAAAAAGTAAATTTGAACTCTTGCTTCTCATTTAGTTTATATTTTTAGTTAAATATGTACACAAGATTTCTAAAGTAAAAACCATATCGAGCATTATGTTGGTGTTTATCTTTCTATAAGGTGGAAAGGGGGTAAGTAAATCAGTCACAATATGGTTTTCCTTCTAATTTGGGATAAAATCAACTTAATAATATTTGAATCAAGCGCATTTTGATATCGATTCAATATTAGTTTTACTAAAATCAATCTCATTTTCGGATTATTTCAAGTACGAAATCGGGATTAAATCTGGATAATTTAGGTATTTTGCGATTGAAAATCCGTACTTGAATCAATCTTTCTGTAAACTTAATTTAAGAAAATCCGTACTCACCGTAATATTAATACCGCTTCGGATTGATTTGAGTACGAATGGATTGATTTTTCTTTTGAGTTTATAAATAATGATTTAATCTTTTTAAAAACTAACCTGATAATATTATAATTCGTTGCGGTTTTAGGTCCGCAGGAAATTCTACAACTGTTTCCACTTCTATACATAATCAAATTGGCTTAAGAACTTTGCCGAAAATGATTTTGTCGTAAGACGAATGCCCCATAAAAAACACCATTTTATGAGTCGTAGCCAATATCTCGAATTTGTTTCAGAAAGAGAGGGATAAAGCATTTTTGCCAATCCTCCTGTAAAATAACGAAATCGTATTGCCGCTGCCAAAGTATTGATTAAAGTAGATACTGAAATTTTTTTGCAAAATATGACCAGAACTATAAAAACTATTTAAGACCGCTTTTATTTTTCTCCTAAAGCCCCCTCCGAAGCAATTAAAAAACAAAAATCACATTAAAACACGCATTTTTATAAATTTATTTTCACTGATCTATAAACAACTGATATTTCGACCACTGTTTATTCAATAAACCCCCAACAGCAACAACAACAGCATTTGCAGTAAGAAAATAAAATCTGTCGCCAAAAAAATCAATATGGTAGACATTAAAACACAAACTCAAGATTAAAATGCCGACAATGTCCTTTAAAAGTTGAGAATAAAAACTAATAAAAAAAAATCTCCAAAACGAAAACCATAAAACTCACTACAACAATAACAACAAGTCATTCTGCCTCTAGAAACGTGACTTATCGATCGCTTTGATATGTTCTGTGAATTTTTACACAGACACAACCCCACTACCGGCATCTCCATAACAAATACGACAAAAATTCCTTTAACTCACACACACACACAGATATTCGAGTCCCATAGTCCAGGACTGAGCCAAGTAAATAATCATAACAAAGAATTGCAAAACTTATGCATGTTTTGAGTTGAAATACATTAAAAAAAAAAAAAGAACAACCGAACCAACGTAAAACGAAACTAGCTGGCCAATTGCATTTAAATGCAATTGCCACTGTATGAAAAAATCAAAAACGAAAAATCTAAATACGGTGGAACTTCGTACACTGGTTGGATGCGCTTTGTTTTCGCGAGGGCGGAATAGAAAGTACATTTAGTTTATAAAATGGTTTGCTTGAATTTAAATATAGATCAGTCAGTGCTTCAGTTTTGAACTGCGTAAACAAAACTTGTGACACTCACTTTACAATTAAACTATGCAATTGTATATTTCAAATTTATATTTAAATGCCTGTATTCATAAAAAATTTTTAAATTTAATAAAGGTTTAAAGAACAAATTTACTATGAAAATTGTCCTTAATAAACGTTTGTTAAATTTAATAATCATTTATGAATACGGCGGTAAATAATAAATAAATTAATTTAAACACCGAGAACTAAAATTATGGAACCAACGATAGACAAATTTATATTTATTTAATATTCAAATACCAACATTGATTTTCATTTTCTATTCCTGATCCAGATTCTTTATACTTTAGAAACCCCCCCCCCCCCCCCCCAACACATTTAAAGGATAATTTCATAAAAGTATTTTATCGGGGATTGTTAGTATTGAGAATCTTTATGGCCGTGTTAGTAACAACTTCTTCGCTTTGCGTGACGTTTCTTACTTAAGCCTCGTACTCTGTTCACGTGAAATGCTGTCAAAACGCATATGAAAAAAAACTTGTGCGAAATATCTATAAAAAAATGTTGATAGAGTTGAACTCTGTTCCGAAATGTTTCTGGCAACATTTTTTTACAACTGCGAAATAATTTAAGCTGCACTTATTTCACGTGGAATTTTAAGCAAAAGCAAAAATGTACTAATTATTAAATAAGAAATAAAAACAATTGTGATTTTTAGTTAAACTGTTAATTTGTTAATTTTGATAATTTTTTTTTTTTAGTTGGGCTTGAGTTCTTGAAATTTAATTTTCATTAAATTATTTTTAATGAGGGAAGGAATTTTTACAACTTGGAATTTCATTAAAATTTATTGATAATTTTCTTAGCTGAGCTGGGGCTCGAACCTGGGTTGAATTTACTTGTTTCAAGAATCATCACATTCTTTCATCAGAATTCTTTGAGTTCTAACCTCTGCACCACTGTGGTGCCTGGCAGCCAACAGTCAAACATCAATCTTTAACCAGTGATACTGGTGGTTAAAATAATTTAGTGAAAATTAAATTTGATGAACTCAAGCCTAACTAAGAAAAAAATATTAAAATTAAGAAATAAAAAATTTAATAAACATTTTATTAAAAAAAAATAATTTTTAGTAAAATTCATGTGAGGTTTGTTAACAACCGCAAAACAATGTCGCATACTTTGCAGGAATAAAAACATTAAAATGTACAAACTCGCATGATAGGTAACATTGATGCATGTCAAAATTTTCGTGTGAAATATTTAATGTTGCTCTACAGTTTTCATATATTTGAACAAAGTACTAGGCTTTAAGACAGAAAAGCGTTAAGCAAAAGGTGTATTGCACAAAAAAAAACTTTGACAACACTTACGCATTGTTTGTAAAAAAAATATATATAAAAATTATACTAGCAGATTGTGAAAGCTCGAAAAAAGATGAGAGTTGCCTAACATTTCACTTCGCTATACGTTAAAAGTACTTTATGTGACATGTTTCTTATAAGTATGACGTTTTATCTGGCATGGCCTTTACTCTGCATTTTCTGTGTTATTAAGATCAATCCCCCTTTTTTTTGTTTTCTAAACTTTAAAATTTAAAATAAATTTTTAGATTACCCTCGTCGTGTGTTAGTTGCCGGTTGTGTTTAACATGTTACAAATGATGAGGTGGACGATGCTGATGATCATGTTGTTAAGGCTTTAGATTGTCCAATAAACAATATGGTGCGTTTTTAGAAAAGGAAATTGGTTAACGCCGATATGGGGCCCTAATCGGGCACTCGATGACTTCAAAAATGTTGCATGTTTCTAAATTGTACTTTTATAGCCTGGATGGAAATTGTATGTCCGAGACTAATAGAAAATAGCTTGAACCGATATATATACATATATATATATATATATAAACAGCCGATTAAACAATCCCAGGCCTTTGTTCAAAAAATAGTTTTAGAAATATATTTTCTTTTAGTGTTTTGTTTTCTACAAAAAAATGTGACATTTTATTTAAAAAAAAATGCAGTTTGGTGTTCGTTTCTTAAAATGCTTTGCTGTGTAAAAGGGTGGCTTGTTTTATTCTAAAAAATGCACTCTTAATAATGGCATAAGGCATTATTGCACTTTACGCCGCTTATAAATCGACAGTGTTAATAATGCCCTGTAAAACAGTTGAATTCTGCATATTTATAGGGCTACCAGAGGAAGTTGGGAATAAATCGCTTCTAATCAGCACAGTAAAAATGTTAAATTTTACAACATGAAATTAAAAAAAATAAATTAATTAATTTCATGTTGTAAAATTCCTTCCTTCAGTAAAAATAATTTAATGAAAATAAAATTTGATGTGCTCAAGCCTTACTAAATATCAAAAATTTTAAAATTAAAAATCGACAGTTTAACTAAAAAAAAAAACAAAAATACAATTGTTCTAAAAAAAATCGTCAAATCAAAAAATGTTAAAAACTTGGTGTCAATAAATCGGCAATCTGGCAAAGGTACTTTCTTGTTTACATTTTTTATGAAAAACAAACTAAAGAAAATTTTTAAACACTCTTAACATTTAAAATATGGATATTAATGGAGCCATTTGTATATGCTGAAGAATACATTTTTTGTCATCTGTTAAAAACAGGGCGTTCCACTGGTTCATAACTTGTGGTTTGTGTTCGTCAAATAATAAATTGTAATAATACAGGGTTTGCAAGAGATTTTATACATGCACCTTTTAACAAGGTGGTATTTTTTTGTAGAAAAGAAATCACCATTAAATTTTATAGTTTTACTGCCGTATTCAAAAAAAATTAAAGTGGATTTTAAATGCATTTTAAGAAAAATTTGTATGAAAATTTTTCCTTAAAACACATTTCAAACTTTTTTTATTTTTTATAAATACAGCAGTTAAAATATTAAATGTAAATTTGTTAGATGTACTGCAAGACCTCTGCAATTTTCATAAATTTCAACCAAACCTGGTAACCGAAAAACATTCCGGAGCTGGAATTTTAATTATATTGGCATCGGTTAATCGGTACAGAAACTTTTATAACTGTAGATGCGTTTCGTTATTCTAATTAAATTAACCAAACAAGAATTTTAAAAAAAAGAAGGGATATAAACGACTTAATTGAAACATTTGTCACTATAAAAGTGGCAATTATTAAAAATATTGAAAAACAAAGGTAAAAATAAACTTGTGCTGGTATACCCCGGGGGTTGTTGAGATCATCTCAAGTGTATTTTACCTTTTGGTGTTACATCCTCAGGGGCAAACCTGGACCAAACTCCAAAATTAGCAAAAATCCAAAATTCAATTTGCGGTATACCAGAGATCCTATCTGGTACCACTAGAGGTAGTAGCCACCGGACAACGTATTAGTTGAGGCCTTCGTTTTTATTCTTCTTTTGGGAAATGCTTTCGGTTTTTCTAGGATATTGGCTTTGCAAATGTTTCGCCTGTCCGCCGACGGAATACTTTCGGGGGCGAGTGTATAATTTTGCCGGACTATATGTACATCCAAATTGCTACCCGTGTGTGATTGTGCCTCTCACAGACAGAGGCGGTTAGTAAACGCATAGTTTTCACCCAGTGGTTAAGATCCATTACGAAGTTAGGCCGACACGTCCGGTATTCATCATGTTAATCTGTTTTCTTTTGTGCTAATGAAAATTCTTTTTACCCACTTACCACTACTTTTCAAATCGGAAAAAACCAAGAAGTTTATTGTTGAAGTTTGGTCTATGCTTTGATATCGTTGCAAATAAGACTTGAGTGTTTGTAATTCTCATTCGCTTTACAGTTTTATTTGTATTATATTTTTAGATTTTCCAAAGTCTTTGGAAAAAGGTTTCCTGATTTTCTGGCCTTAGCAACCAGTAAAATGATATTAAACAATTACAGTTATAAACGATATCTAAGTGGTATCGGTATTAATAACGGCAACAGTTGCTAACCTTAATTTTGCATATATTTATGCTGCAAAGCAAAGAGTAGTTAAAATGTATACCAGGTTGGTTAGGTTAGTGCAGTTAGTGACTTGATCGATCAGGTGGGTTAATGTTGGTTCATTAATTAGCAAAAACTGTCATGTTATTCCAATACAATGGAAAACAAAGTTCTTGGTGGAAACGCCGGTTTTATAAATAAGTGAAAACATACATTCAATCCTCACAAAAAAAACCAGTTCAGGATAGATTTCGACTGGCGGTCTTGGTTCGTAATTTTTGTGCTGGATTTTAGTGAACCCATTAATAATATTACTGCGTTTAAGCTGTTTCAACTATAACAGTGCTTCTTTCGTAGACTTGTTTTTCAGAAAATCTTGTTTAGTTTTAAAGGGCCCTTTAGAAATGCTTAAGAAAATCCTTCCCTGCATCAATTTCTCACTGCTGTCTGCCCTGATTTTAGAATAAGCAAAAATCAATTCAATTTCTTACACTTTTGCAACATTTTTTTATGATCAGCCTTCTTTAATACATTTTTTGTATACGGCAGGGCAAAATATGTAATTGTACAGATTTTTATTTATTTTTTTTTTTAATGCGGTGGCGGTTAGTGGTTATTGTAACCAATTTAACCTTGAAATATGTTGATCTTTACATGTTCATATGTAGAATATAAAAAATTATGTACAATGGAAATAGTTGAATTTAGATAGATGCATTGTTTATTTGTTGGTTTGTTTTATTACAATTTTACCAATTTTTCTTTTACTTTTTTGCCCCCGACTTTTAGTTTGGCATTGTACTGGCTGGGCTTTTAGGTTCTTCTATGAAGTGCGTGTAGCAAACTGACATTTGCCGACGCCAATTGTCTGCAACCAGAATAATGATGACAATGATGTTTATGGTGAAACAATGTTTGCTTATTTACAAACAACAGCGCAGTAACATCGAACTGCAACAATTGTTTTGTTTGTTCTGGCCATAATCATGAATTGCGTAATTCAATTTAATCAAATATCAAACGATCTCTCTCCCTCTCCCTTCCTCATGCTCATTTTCGTTGACTTCAATTCAATTAAAAATCAAATTCTACAATTCCACTGAAATCGATTTGAAATTCAAGCACACAAAAAAGCAAGCAACTGACAACAAACTCACGTTCCTGTTAAGTTGTTGCTTTTGGAAGAAAACCTTAACCATTTTGGAGAATGTAAGAAACTTAGAGTAACATGGTCATTTAAAGACAGTAACCGCCGTTTTATGTAGCTGCCTCTAAAGTATTGAGGTATATCACATGCCTCAGCTCTTACACATGCTCACACACTCACACACTTTCGTTGAAAAAAGAGGTGGCAAATCACGCAGCAACATTATTTGTTGCTAATTAAGCCTGCCTTACTGGCAAGAGATATTTTTCGTACTTGGACATGTGCAGAAAGTTAAATTGAATTTAAAGAATACAAATTCAAGAGTATTAAAGGCCATCGAGAGGAATTCAGTTAAACCTTATTTTCAGTTTTGCTCTACTAAAAGACCCTATTGAAATAAAATGTTAATCCTATAACCACGTTTTAGTTAGTATAATCGAATAACCAGTACAAGTCAACAACTAAATATCGAACACATTAAGCTTTTGGTTCCTTGAAGACAGCAGATTCCATGCCTAGAGCACGCGCAATTTAAATAAACTCTAATGCAGAATGAACCCCTTCTAGTTTGCGTGCGAATATCAGACTCTAACAAAAAATAGGGTTTTTATTAGCCCTAGGAAGCTACTGTTTTAAGTGGTATCTGGTATGGCTTTAACCTGCAAGTTTAAAGCCTATAACACTGACAGTATAAGGCCAAAAGTAATAAGTAATCCTCAAGACGCATTTCCCTGGCTTATGAGAAGCCTGGGGAATTCATTTGCATTCACACAAAAGTTTTAATAATTAAGACTCTAGTATTAGAGCCGCTGTACAACCCATTAAGAAAAATTTCTCTTAGATTTCTTTACTTATTGAAATTACCCAAATTCTTAATGATCATGTTATTTAGTTATAGATTAATTCCAAATATTGCTGCCCAAAAATTTTTCAAGCACAATTTAGGTTCTATATTCAAAAAAAGTTGTTTGATACATTTAGGATATTTCCCAAATAACTTGATCTTGTAAGAGGTTATTTAGCGCAAAAACTTTTCATAAAATTCGCTGTAATGAGATTTTACCAGCGTGGCCATTTTGGCATTTTTGCAGCTAGATTTAGCATTTTTTTGTCTGATTTAGCTGCAAATTTTTCATTTAGCAGTTAGCATTTTGTTTAGCATTTTTCAACTACATATTTAGCATTTTTTAGCATTATTTAATTAAAGAAATCTTTTTTTGAAAAACTACCACACACTTTTGTTGAATGCAAATACAAACCCCTACTTTTTGCTTTAGAAACTGTACAATTTTTTAAAGGACCTTTCATATAAAATGGTTTTAAAATTTGATCAATTTGATCCATTAAATTCATGTTAAGACGATTTTTTCCCTCAATTACGATTTTGAATTTTTTGGAATCAAAAAGAGATACCCAAGGCGAATTCATTCCAGGTAATCTCGGTACTACAACTCGTACAAAAACCACAAGCAATTTTTTATGTACAATCATTGTAAAGTGCCATAAACAGAAATGGTTTTATTTCACAGAAACAAAGATATTAAAAAAAAAATTTTGACATCAGGGCTTTTAAGACTACCTATTATAAATTCGACTTGGAGATAGCATAACTTTTGAAATAGCAAAAAACAAATATGAATTACATGCCGAGATTTTATAGCTCAATTTATATGTCATCTTAGAAAACCGTTTAAAAACTAATAAATGCAAATTAAGCGAACGAAAGAAGAAATTTTTGATTTCACTGTAGAAGAAATTACAACTTTGGAACATCAGTGGCTGAAACCAAATTCATATGACAGTTGATTTCTGGATAAATGTTTATGGATATAAAAATTCATTACATGAAAATCCATTCAGTGAATTAGCTTCTTTTGCTATGCAGTTCTTGGTTTTGCCAGTTAGCAACGCGGAAGTTAAAATTGGGTTTTAGTGGTATAAATATCTAAAAAACGAAAATTCGAAACAGAATGACGTTAATGTATTATAATGATATCTTGATCGATTCTTTAGAAGCTGAAGAAGAATATTCATTTGAGGACGTATTTAATTTATAAAATGAAATATTTTATTAAACATGTTATATAAATTTTATTAAAATACTAAATAATTCCCATTTATGGGTCAAGTTCCTTTGATTTTTTGTTATGGTATGGTACCTTTGGTAACTTTTTTTTTACGTATTTAAAGACTGAAATATATTTCTTTTATAGTTTAAAGACTTTTTATGTTTTATAAATATTATATTGTTATTCTGTAATCAGTTTGATTTATTGATACGATGTGAGATTATATTATAGGTATTGTAACTAAAATAACAAAAAAATAAAACAATTTAATCTTTAGCATTATTTTTTGGCAGTTTACGATTTTTGTTAGCATTTTTTAGCATTATTTTTAAGCCGATTTAGCTGTAAAATATTTTTGGATATGGTCACACTGGATTTTACATACATATTTCATGTGCACTTTTTCTATCTCTCTCTCTCTCTCTCTCTCTCTCTCTCTCTATGTCTGACATAGCTATATCCATAGTTCTAGTTGGATTGATCACTGTTGCGTGATAGGGCCGATAACACTGTGCGACAAATGGTAGGGGTCAGTGATCAGGAAGGGTTCAAACTACCGGGGAAAGTTATATCGGTAAAAAAGAAGTTATACGTGTCCTCGCGTTTCGCTAGGTCACGTCTAGGAATCGAGATATATCGATTTGAAAAATGGGCTAAAAAAATCTAAATTTTAGGGCTGCCTTATATACGGCCTTATATACCAAAATATCGGAAATATTTAGTAGAACATATTTTATAAAAAACTCGGAAAAATCGGTTCAGAATTTTTAAATACCCACTTTCAGGAACCATAGATCTCCCTGAGTCCAAGCTTTATAACTCAAGTAAATGGCAAATTTCTTCTTAAACACGTCGGTATATAAATCTGTCAAATCGGTTAAAAAATGGCTGGGTTATAAACCGAAATACTGAATCCCCAAAAATTACTTATATATACCCTTTTTACCTTCGGTGAAGCTCTCCTTTCTTACGCCAGAGCTTCTTAAAGGCATTCAAATAAATAGCTCTTAGAAGGCTTTCCAGAGAACGACTGTCAAAAGGCCTTAGAATAATTGTCATATTGAAGGGTTTTGATTGAAGTTATATCAAAAGGCCTTTAGCTGCAGGCATTCAAGAAGGCCTGCAGATTAAACCCTGATTATAGACCTTTATTTTTTGGCGTTGCGGTTGCGTTTTACAGAATTAGGGCCAAAATCTCTTTTCAACTTCAACTAAAATTATTGTTTTCATATGGTATTTTAATAGGTATGTAACTTTGTTTTTTGTAAAGGGATCTGCATTCTTTTGCTTTTGCAAAAACATAAAACAAAAATTGTTACTCCTTCTCTTCTCGCTACTCATAGAAGCGAGTGTGGAAGGTATTTCTTATCTTTTGTTCCAAAGAGCCGAACCCTTCTATGAGGCATTCTTTAGCAGTTACATTAAAATAGTAATTGAATCAAAAAAATTTTTAAGCAAGCCTTTAAAAAGGCCTAGGGTAAGAAGGTCTTCTGAATTTTCCCTCTGGGATGTGGCAGACACTACAACAACACCACACAAGAAGGTAAAAAATGATTTGCTTGTTTTGTGTAGAAACAACAAAAACAGCAGAACGAGAAGAAAAACAACATTATTTTCATGTTTAAAAAGGAAAATGATCAGCAAAAGTTCTCATTCAGTTTATATTTTTAGTAAAATATCTGTGTGAATTAAATTTTAAAGTACAAAACATAATATTCTCCTTCTGTCTCTGGGATAAATGCTTTAAGTTAGAATCAATCTAATTTCACTTACGGATTATTTCAAGTATGAATTTGGGATTATATCAACTTTATAATACTTGAATCAAGTACATTTTAAGATTGATTCAATTTTAGTGTTACTTAAATCAATTTCATGTTTGACACCATAATCATTCTTTTATTTTGAGCCCTTAAAATTGAGCGTTTATTCATTATATTTAAATAAACTTGGAATAACTCAAGGACATAGAATATAATAAAGATTAATATTAAAAAGCTTTCACATGGAAGTGGGTTATGGGACTCCCACGTAAAAAGGTGTTGATTAGAAAAAACGGAGCACATTTCACACTAAAATCAGCCGAAATGGTTTTTAAAATCGATACTTAGGTGGTCCCTCAGCTTGATAATTTTAACGTAACAAAGTTTACACAGAAAAACTAGAAAATCGACTTTAATTAAACAATTCGTTCAGACAATTAAATATTTAACTAATTTTGCCCCTGCAAAGGAATTGATCATATCAATTAACGGTTTTGTATTTTCATGTCATGTCATTTCAGTCATGGGACACAAATTTAGTCAATTAAAAAATTAATTGCATAAACAAAAACTACACCACATATACACAAACATTTAATTTTATGGGTTTTGATTAAAAAAATGAATTGCAGCAAACAAAAAGTTAATTGAAGAATAAATGTACACCAATTAATTATTTAATTGAATAATTTTGCAAAAAAAATTTCTGTGTAGCTAAGGGCTTCTAAGAGAAACTTTAACTTTTCTAGCGACATTCCTTAAGAATTTATTAATAATTACCAATTGTTCTTCCATCTAGAGAAGTTATTCTTTATAATCATAGTTGGAGGTAATGCACTAAATTTTTAACTCAACATTGCACTCTCACTAAATAAAACTGCAAAAACTAATAAGTTTGCACTATTTTTCATCATTAAGTGGCATTGCAAATTTCTTCTCTATCACTAAAGGCCGATTCACACTATCCCACAAAGTCTTACGTATTTTTCAAAAATGCTTCCCTTTGAATATTTTAAAAAAACAATAACAACTTATCATGACAGGGTTGCATTTTCGTAAATTACTAAAGACTTTGTGGGATAGTGTAACACGGATTTAACTGTGATAGAATGCTTAAAATCTGCACTCAATTCAGATAGTGTACAATTTTAACTTGCAATCAAAAGAGCTTCATATAAAATTTGTCTCACTAAAATTTAAAAAATGTGATTTTGTTGGTACATGGGTTTTGATGATATGCAAAAGCAAAAAAAATTAAACATAATAAAATTTTGTCAATAACAGAATAATTCTTGGCTTTTATTATGAAAACACGGTGGCATGAAATAACCCCCAAAAAATAATGAAATAGTCCGCCAAAGTGTGGAGTCTTATTTCAGTCTTATTTTGAAAATCAAATAAAGCCTCAACGAAGTGAAATAACGCTCAAACAGAAATTAAATAATTCCCAAGTTTTTGGGGGCTTATTTCATGTGAAATGAGACCCCAATTTCTGAAATGAAATAAGAGCCCAATATATATAATACAAATAATTTCAGAGTTTTGCTTCAAAGAATCGCGCGATTGATATCATGGTCGGAACTTTGGCCAGACGCATGGGTTTCCTCTTCTCTAATATACCAACTACCAGCTTCGCTAACTAAAGTTTTTCTGCATAGCCAACCTTCAGCTGGGCCTAAGGACTTTTCCCTTTATGGTATAACAAACACTGTAACGTCACTAATTGTTCAACAACACTTTGGGTTCTATTAGCGAAGTTACGAGTTTAAACGTGAATTTAAGTATCTGTCAGGGAACAGTTGTTCTTGTTCCTCGACCATATCCCATCCCACTTTATGTCAACGCACCTCCTTTGATTAATTTAAGTCACTATTAATAATTAATCCCTATGAGATATTTTAGCGTGATTCTAATCCATCTATCTTATATAATTCCACAACTCAACACATAAAAAAATTAGCACCACATGTTATTCATTTTCATGATTAAGTTAACACAACGAACTCATTTATTGTACAAAACAAAAAGAAAATTTTTGTTAATAAGATGATAAAAAAAAAAAAAAAAAAAAAAAATATTCTTTTCAAGAAACCAAATCTTGTTACCAATTCAAATCCAAAATATGAAACAAAATTACATTTAAAAATAACAATAATAATTCAATAAAACTTACATAGACACTTGCTTGAACGTTGAAATGTACATTTCAGCTTCTTTCAATGCAAAAATCAATTCTTAACTCCAAACAACTTGAACAACATTTAAGTAGATATTTAAGCTAAAATTAAACCACATTAAAAAAAAAACAACAAAAAAAACAAACAAAAAAAAAAGAAATTAATATAAATTTACACTATCTTTAAAAGTATAACGAACAATCCATCTTGATTTTGACTGAAATTCCTAATACACAATTATCGGCTTCTTGAAATTTCTTCTTATTTTGGTAAACAGGTTCAAATGCCGGTTAAATTCACTTCCCATTGGGTATTTCTCAAAATGCTTGTTGGTTCACGGTGTTATTTTTTATTATACGTATTATATTACGTTTCAAAGTTTATTTGTGCATAATTTCCAAAACTAAACTTCAGTTATTAATTTTCGTCTATAGTTTTAGTTTATACATACATATATATTATACTCAGCACCACATATGTATAATGTATAAAGAAATTCTATTGTTTATGCAATTTTTAAATATTTCCATATGATGTACAAAATTACACTTTTAAGAAATTTTATTGTTATGCAATTGTTTAATATCAAAAAAAACCAATAGTTTTGTAATTTAAATTTTAGTATCCTTTTTCCCAATTAGGTATCCTTCACAATCTTCCTTTTATCGGAAACCTTTCTTTAGTTCTTTTCACTCTCAACCTCTCTACCCGAATAAATTTTTTCTCATTGTCAAATTTCAAAAAAAACAATCTCAGCCAACTCAATTAAAAAAATTCTATATCAATATTATATTTAAATTTAAAACTTCGACAAGTTTTTCTCCAGTCAAGTATAACTTGTAAGTCAACCCCAACAACACCGGCATCGCTAACATAAGCATTTCTTCATAGCCGGCCTGCGCCCGTGAGCAGATTATCTTCTCTATAGTATACGCTGAGAAACTTTCGTTACCGAAGCTGGTCTTTGTTATACCATAGAAGAAAACCCCCTTGCGCCTGGCCAAAGGCCGGCTATGCAGGACAGCTTTACTTAGCGAAGCCGGTGTTTTATATACCAAAGTGGGGGAAATCCTAGCGCCCAAAAACGTTTTCATTTTAAATTTGCAAATGAAATAATCCCCAAAAAAAAAATATATTGGGGCTTAATTTCATAAAGACTTTTTGGGTGATAATTTCATATGAATTAATCCCCCAATTAAAAAAATAAAAAAACGCCCCAAACAAAATTAAATCATCTCCTAAAAACGTTGTTATTGTTATCTGTACAAACTTTTGGGGTGTTAATTCATTAGTTTTTTTTTTGGGGGGGGGGGGTTATTTTAGGGGGTTATTTCATGCCGCCTGAAATAACAAATCCTTGATTTTAAATTTAGTTCAAAATTTTGTTTGAGTGCAACATTTTTAAACATCACTATCATTCATGTTTAGTGAGATTTTTTGAGTGCAAAATTTTTTAACATCTAATTTTCAACTCATCACTCAGCATCTATAAAATGATTGCAATTATTTTGGCACTATTACCAATGGTGTTTTCTTTTCTAAAAAAAAATGCAATTTGGTGTCTGTTTCTTAAAAATTTTGCTCCCAAAAAGCATGAGTTTTTTAGAATAAAACAAGCCACCCTTTTCGGGAGCAAAATTTTTAAGAAAAAGACACCAAATTGAATTTTAAAAAAAAAAGGCACATTTTTTTGTAGAAAAGAAAACACCATAAGTGTGAGTTGAAACTGCAAAATTAGTGCACAACCCCCATCTATGTTTATAATCCACCAGTCCTATATCATACAACTGAACCAACTTCTCCAAAAGAACATCCATTACAAACTCGTACATTACCATAAGTCTTAGTTGGTCGCTTATAGTGGCTTTTGTGTTTTCTGCCATGATTGCTTTTAAGATTTTGGCCTTTTGGTCAATACACAAAAAAGAATTAAAAAAAAACACCAGCCAATGCAGCAATTAATTCTAATCTACTCATGTACAAGAAGTTCTTGGTCGCATTCGTTGGAATAAAAAAAATCTTTAATCTCTTAATTTTATAGACTTTAACTCCCACATTTTATTTTGTTCAAGTTTGGATATTTTCATCAGATCTCTTGTGAGGATTATCGATTGTTTTTTTGAAGTCTCAAACTATACTTAAGAAATTTCTAAACTTTTTCTGCTAAAATAATTAATTAACTTACTTTTACGCCTAATTTACTTTCAGACACCACCTGTCCCATAGACCAGTCGCCGAAACCAAGCACTTTTCCTGTGAAAAGTGCGCTTTTAAAACTAAAATTAAAAGCCACTTGAAGAGACACTTGCGTCAGCATACTGGAGAAAAACCCTACGCCTGTCCACATTGTGATTTTCGCAGCAGGACTTGGGAAAATTTGCGTAAACATATTTTGAAAACCGAAAAGCATGCAGGAAAATTTGTTTTCGAATGCCTAAAGTGTAAGGAAGAAATGCATAAAGGCGGAAAGCAAGAAGCAAATAAAACTAAAGAAATATTTAAATCAAATTCACATCAAGAATATCAGCAACATTTGAAGAATGAACATAAAATGAAGAAATAACGGAACTATGTATGTACGTAGTTTGAAAAAGTTCATTGTGAATTTTGAAGGGGTTTAAGTCTTTGCTAATAGAAATATTTACTTCTGTTAATTGGTATCACTATTTAATGGTGTTACTTTAGTAAGAGCACAATCCCTGTATTTTTAGTACACGCACACAAACCAACAATGAATAACACTCTTTTTATGTTAATAAATGATGAAAAATTTAAAGAAAATCTCTTTGCTTTTTACTTACTGTCAGGGATGGAAAATTAAAATTTTTAAAAATAGCATTAAATTCGACAATATCGCAATCAGCAGTTTTGCTTGAATTTAAGTATAAATCATGTAAAATTCCAGTCCAGTTTTCCATTTTTAAGCCTTGAATAACACTGTAAGTCAATAGCATACTCCAGGAAAATGGATATTGAAGAATGCGTCAAATTGCAGTGAAATTCAAGTCTCAACAAGTTAGATTGCTTTATTCGGCTGTGCCGAATCTTTGATACCCTCCACCGACAGTTCGAATATTTCAGGAGTGATATCTATATGATGTCTATTTATTATTTAATATTTGTTGCGGTTTAGAGCTATATTAAATTATTGACCGACCATCAGAAATGTGTATGCTATTTATAGCAACTTTAGCTAGCTTGAGCCGAACTTAAATGATTTCCAGGAGGGAATTAATATTGGAGCCATGGTATGTTATGAACCCAAATTCTGCAGAGTGATATCTGGTATTAAAAAAAAATAAGTTTCAATACAGCGGTGAAATAAGTTTAAGCGTTTACTGTGAATTTCAGAAGGCTGCTAAATATGGAATCAAAAGTAAATTATGGACCGTATAAAACAAAATTGCATGACATTTTTTCTGGTCATATGAAACTAAGTTGGAAAAAATGTTACCACAATAAATACATCCGCTACGGTTTTAGACGTATTTAATTAATTTACCAAAGTGGGCTTTATATGAGGACTATACTAAATTATGGAGCGATCATCACGAAATTTATTAGTGTGATTTCTAGTCCTTTGACTGTGAAGTATTAAATTTTAGTCTGATATCATTACTAATTACGGTTTTAGGCGTACTAAATTGTTTTCCGGGAGAAGGGTTTATATGGAGCCTAGAGTACGTACCGAATTCTAGCATTATTTATTACGGTGTAAGTTTTCTAAACAGTTTTGCGGGAGTTGGGTTAAAAACAACTAGGTTTTCGCGTATATCTCGAAAACGCTTCTTGAGAAAAAAAATATGTGCCATGTTCGTGTTATGGCAAAAAGTTAAAAATTTGTGAACCAGTGTAATTTATTGTAAAGATAAAAATATTGACCATATTGATAAAATCGAATTAACGGTTGCTAAATGTAACCTTTTTCTCAAATTACTTTTAACGATGTTTACCTTCTCTACTTCAGCATTAGACCATGGAAGTGAGAGCAACTTTATTGTATATTTCAAAAAACAATTTTGTTGCCGACGGCATCTCTATTTTAAAATACTTGCAACCAAAAAGAAACAGTTTTGTTTGTATTGATACATTTTATAAATTTAATATTGGAATGGCGTTCATTTATTTTAAAAGATGTTTCATCATCATCGTTTATAGTGATTTTCAATATTTGTGATTAACATTAAATGCGTTAAATTGTAATTTTACTTTTATAATAATAATATATTATAATAATTTTTATAGTTTTATAAATTTTTATAAGTAAATAAAAATTATTATTTTAAAAGAAAAACGACAGCAAAATTTTTATGGCTAAACAAGTTAAAAAATGACTAAAAATAATGGCTAATGGCTAAACTCATTTTTTTAATGGTTAAACAAAGTGAAAAATGGCTAAATCTAGCCACTAAATGGCTAAATTGGCAACACTGTAAGTAAGAGTTAGGGTTAGAACCAGTGTGACCGTATCTTAAATTTTTTTTAAAAGCTAAATCTGGCATAAGAAATGGCCAAAAAGTGCTAAATATGATTTTTTAAATGCTAAAAATAATGCTGAAATTTTTTTTCCAGATTTTTTGTTTAAAATGTCATAATAGTATAAAATTAAATTCGAAAATTTAAGTGACTCATTTTAAACAAAATGGGAATAATGTCCGTAATTTCTACAAAAATCAGTCTAGATGTGTATTAAAATCTATGGTGTAAAAGCTGTCATATTTTAAATGAAAACTGAAGGTAAAAACATAAACGTTGAAATGGGTAAAGATAACTGTTAGGTGAGAACACGACCAGCTTTCTTTATATATGTATTGAGTTCAATTTTAGGGCATCTTTACAGAGAAGAACTATCCGTTTTTATAAGAAATTTTTTTTTGAGTGTAACTATTTTCATTAAAAATTTATAATAATTTAGAAAAAAATTTAAGTTTAATCAAAAAAACTATTCCTTCACATTATGGAATGGTAAATGGATTCTAAAATCGATTTTCGATCGGTTTTTTTTGGGTTTTTGAAATCGATTAATCAAACCTCAAAATCGTTTATGATTAATTCGGAAACTTATTCCTTATATCACAAAGGGGGATACACCATCATTTTTTTTTTGACAAACTTCTAGAGAAATTGAACTAAAACTTTTACAGTGGATAGATATGACTACTGTTTCTAGTGTTTCAAAGGTTTCAAAGTTGTTAAAAGTTAGTTTTAGACAACAAACGTTTGCTTGTCGTTGATGTCGGAAAGACGCAGATTCATTTCCTTATAATTTCGTATTTGCTAAAAATTTTTAGCTGCAAAAATGTCAAAATGGTCACACTGGCTAAAATCAATCTTGCTGTACTTGACTTAAGGAAATCCGTACTTACCGTACTATTGACACCGCTTTGGCTTGATCGTAGTACGGATGGATTGATTGTTCTCTTCAGTGTACAATCCAATAAAATATACAAAACAAAAATTTTCCATTGCTTAGTCAATTAGCTAACCGTTAATGCACTCATATCCGCCACAAACAAACTTATGAGCCAACCGTTATGTAGTCAGTTCGCAGCTTACTTATAGTGCACTTGAATTTTTTCGCCCAGAAACTTACTAAAATTGAGCTTACTTTTGATTATCTAAAAGTTATGCAGTCCGAGTCAGTACTCACTCACACTGCATAACTTTTAGATGGGATCTACAAAATAAATGTTGTTTACGATTTGAAAACAAAACTATTCATTAAATTTATATGTTAAAAGTTTTATTAAAATTTCAATTTTATGTACGCAATAATCCAGAAAAATCCTTTTGATTTTTAATAATAGGTAGTATTACAAGTTGTCATAACAATTGTCATTATTCTAAAAATTCCAAAAAGTACTTACTAGTAATGACCTTAGCATCTACTTATTACTTCTATTATTTTCACTAATATTTGCTTACTAATTTCAATAAGCTCAATATCTTCTTATTAGTTGTGATGTTTTCAGTAGTGATATTTAATAACTGTTAACTTACTTAATAACTACTTATTAGATCTATTAACAAGTAATTTTTTGCTTCTAGTAAGTATATTTATTGTTAGTGCTTGTAGTTCAACTTACTAGTAGTTAAATAATAACTAGATATTTTTTTGGACTTCTAGTAAGTGTATTGTAAGTACTGAATTCTGTGGATACCTCTAACAAGAGTAAGTAATTATTCAGCCGAAAAATAAGTAGTATTTATTTTTCTACAACATTACTTGCTAACTTACCAGGTAAGTGAAGTTTTTGCTTGGAATGTCCATCTCTGGTATTCATAATCGTATTATTTTCTCTTAAACACTCAACAATTTTAAGCTCTCCATTATGCAAAGAAATGAAAAACAAACAAAAACAATTTGTAAACAAAAAACTCTTTTTCGTTTTTATTACTCTTCTTAAAAGCAGTCAGTATACAATATACATACATATGTATGGACTTTAGTTATTTTATTTCCATTTAATCAAAATTAAATCTTCTTTTACCATCGAATCTGTAGCCGTAAGCAGCAGCATTTTTTGTATCCACTAAAGCAGGATTCCGATGTTTAAAGAACGAGCCGTGAGCATGTGCTGGCCGGGAAGCACTGTTCGGCACACCATCCATTTCACGAGGATAAAAAGCCTCAAACATGCCCTCCGGAGGCAAAACCGAAGCAATATTTTTATCATTTGGATCATAAGCTTTAGATGGTAATATGAATAGTTGCAAAAAGGGAATAATTAAAAGGCTGGTTATTAGATAATGCCACATTTTGCCTTGGTTTTATTTAATTTTTTAACAAAATAATAACAAAACACTTTTAACGACTTGTTTTCTAAAAACTTTGTGTATGAATTTAATGATGGTTAGAGTTAAACTGTTGTGGCTAATGCTTTTGGAATTTGTTGTATGTGGCGATTGTTTCACTTTTTTTTGTATGTTTGCCGTTTTTACTTGTTTCTCTTTTTAACGCTATTTTACTTCGGGCTCGGCTGAGCAACATATTTAATTGTTTAAGACTGTGCAATTTTTTCTTTTAATTTTTTAGTTTCTTTTCAACTTTTATGCTACACTTACTTTGCAATTATTTTAGCGTTGTTTTTGTTTTTTATGTCATTACATATTATTTTGAATGTTTTTTTTGTCTTGTTCTCTTGATGTTTTATTTTTTGTTATCATGTTATTTTGTTGGTGTGAAGGTTTTTTGTTATTGTTTTTCTTGTTAAATCTTATAGTGTAAATACAAAAGACTTAAGACAGCAACTTGCCGTAAAATAATGAAAATTAAAGCAGAGTTGTATTTTAATAAATGAATTATTAAGCTTAATTTTAATTCTGAAAGGCAAAATATATTGGATAAAATCAAAAGTCTTTTGCGCAAAAGGAAATACTTTTTAATGTGTTGACAAGACTGTACTATACGAACATGTTTTCGTTGGTTATGTTTTCTTTTACATGTATCAATAAAAATATATATGTACATATATACACATACATACATATACATATGTACATACACACATACTTGTTTTTATATTTCCTAACTTATTGAATAATGTGGATCAAATCGACAATAACAACAGCAATAAATTACTCAATAATATTGCAAATGTAAGGGTTAAGGTTCCCGTTTTTTAAATTACACAGAAATCTTGCATACAAAAATAAACACACTTAAAATTTTTTTTATCACCTTAAGTGTATACATACAATAAATAATTGTCACTTTTGCAATGCGCACTGTATTACATAACAAACTTTAAACTGTTTCATTCATTGGATGAACATGGTTTCAAATCCACATAGCGAAGCCATCGTAGAAAATATTGCTACAAATGGGGGAAAACATTAAAAAAACAAATCTGACCACTATTTTTAGGCAAAAATTTTTTACGCTCTTTTTTACTTCCTGCTTTTAGAACGTAAGTGCAAATGAAACTCGATTAACTAACTTTTAAAACAAAATTAAATCTGCCTCTTCAAAAGTGTCCGCTAATTCGAAATAAAATTGTTTTCTACCTATATTTAGTTATATTTTCAAGCTATGACACATATTTTGAACCTCATCCAAAGGTATTGGTCGAACTAACTCCAGAATAAAATGGTCTCCTCCAGTAACCAATCTTTGTTACAATTGGTACTCCACCGGCAATTCGTCCCCATTTTCGTGTGCGCAACCATTTTGCTACAAGCCGCTTTTCAGTTTATATTTATTTACACCAAACACTTTTTACACGGTCTGTTTTAAAACGGCTTACAAATAAGAACAAATAATTTTTTTTTTTTTGCACAAATTTATTACACTTGCACAGTATGTTGAAAAAATCCCTTAACACCAGGGACCGAAAATAAGAGTTATTTTTCAATTTTTGAAGAAATAAATCATACATAAATGAACATCGTAGAAAACTTTTAATTACACCATCATGATTTTTAGGCGAAATGCATCCAAAATATTGCATGATATTTAAATTTTTGATTTTTATTTCAACAATCAAATATAAGAGTTATTTTTGATTTTTATTTTTTTAAATGAAAAATAAAAGTTATTTTTGATTTTTATATTTTTAAATAAAAAATAAAAGTTATTTTTGATTTTTATATCTTTAAATCGAGAAATAAGAGTTATTTTTGATTTTTATATATTTATATCAATAATAAAAATCAATTCAAAACTCTTATTTATTTGTTTATGCCGTATGTATTATATTATGTTGCTTCATTCAAATTTCTAGAATATAATATATTATGTGACTTATCCATTACCAGTCAGTGTTAAGAGGTCGTTTTCAGGTGTTCAATTTTACCATCAAAATTGATTTTAAATGTTCCTCAGATAAATTATATCTCAAATCTCCCAATATTAATCTGAGTGCTGAAAATTACCTTTCTACACTGACTTGAATGGCAGCCAAAACTTATAAGCTATTTCTATGCATTCATGTTATTATAGCTGATAATGGATAAGTCGCATAATATATTATATTCATATAGAAATTTGAATGAATCAGCATATTATAATACATACGGCATCAACAAATAAATAAGTTTTGAATTGATTTTTATTATTGATATAAAAATATAAAAATCAAAAATAACTCTTATTTCTTGATTTAAAAATATAAAAATCAAAAATAACTTTTATTTTTCATTTAAAAAAATAAAAATCAAAAATAACTCTTATTTTCTATCTAAAAATATAAAAATCAAAAATAACTCTTATTTCTTGATTTTTTTGATAAAAGTCATAACAGTTACGGTCCCTGCTTAGCACAAAACACCTTATATGTATCACAAAAAATAATGGACGGCACTAGTGACACACTGTATTAGGAACTGTATTATCGACTGTGCTTAGAATGGTTTTTATCTAAACTATATAAGCGCCAGCAGTCAATAAAAATAGTTCAACAAAAAATCACAAGATACACAAATGGCGCTGTCCCTTACATAGAAAAACTTTAACTTTTTAATTTATGTTTATAGGTATATTTTAGTTTGGGAGCTCATACTTCATATGAAATTTTAAGGATTTTGTTCTTTATTTCTAAAAATAAAAAAATCTTAATTTGAGGAAAAACATCTTCAAATCTTATTTTGGTCAAAAAATCTTAAAAAATAAGATAACAAAACAGACAAACTGGGCCCATGGCAATTTAACATAATTTGATTACGCTGAATCCAATAGTGCTAACCGTTTTTTTTAGGTAAGCTCTTGTTTTCGAGATTTACCGTTATTTCGAAAATGGAGGAGGTTGCACACACAGAAAAAATAGAAAATCGACTTTAATTAGTGCCGGTTCACACAAGTCAAGTTTGACTCGTCAAGTCTTGAGCTTTTAGGAAAGAAGGGTAAAGAGAATGACATTTCATTTCCCTTCTCTCCTAAAAACTCAAGACTTGACGAGTCAAACTTGACGTGTGTGAACCGGCACTTAAGCAATTTGTTCAGACAATTAAATATTTAACTAATTTTGCCCCTGCAAAGGAATTGATCATATCAATTAACGGATTTGTATTTTCGAGTCATGGGACACAAATTAAGTCAATTAAAAAATTAATTGCATAAACTAAAAAATACACTACATATACACAAACATTTAATTTTATGGGTTTGGATTAAAAAAAAATAATTGCAGCAAACAAAAAATTAATTGAATAATTAATGTACATAAAATTATTATTTAATTGAATAATTTTTTGCAAAAATTTTTTCTGTGCAACATATATTCGCGTAACTAAAAAACGGTTTAGTTTATTGAAATTACAAAATATTTATGAATTTGTTTTTGCTTTCAATGTAATTCTTTGTCGTTGCGTTGTGTTTTACAAAATTAGGGCCTAAATATAAAGCTAGTTGCGCTTTACCCCAACGAGAAACAATTACAATTGCTAGCTGGCGTAACGTTACAAAAATTAGACTTTTCGCTGGAAAATCCCATATCTATTGAGAAAACTATATTTATTTTTCAAAAATGATTTATCTTAATTAAATTTTGAACAAGAACAAATACCTATCTTAGCTAAAAATTTACTACTATTTTATTTGCTGTTTATATATTACCTTTAAGTATCTGGCTTAAAATATTTTCAGATTAATTTTTTTAATTAAAAACCCGCCTAATTTTTACATAATAAAATTTATTAAAAGTATTTCTATATATAAAATCTAGGAATTTAATTCTCATGGTGAGTATGAAAACTTTATAAATTGTAATTTGACTGATAATACACATTCGATTACTATGAAAATTTATATATTTCTATTTATTTTATATTCATATACATAGTTTGTTTTTCAAATTTATATTTAAAGATAATTCATTATTTATCATTTCTCACTATCACCGCATTACCTTCTTTTTACAGAGTTGTTTCCTTACTGTTGCTTTCAAATACAACTCTTCCACCTTTCAAAGCACACACAAAAATGGCTGTCAAAATAACAAAAGAAGAGACAACACAAAACGAAAAGCAGAAAACAACATTAAATATTAATAGTTTTTGTGTACGTAAAGTGAGAAGGAAAGAATGAAAAAATAAAATATTTGTAAACGCGATTTGTAACAAAATTAAGTGTTAATTAAATTAGAAAAATAAAATAAACCTCAAAGGAAAATTGAAGAAATCAATAATTTATGAAAATATTTTATATTTAATATCAATATAATTGAAAATAAAAAGAAAAAATTGTCAAGAAAAAAGAGGTGAACAGAAGAATACATTTTTTTGTATTTATTGTGTGTGTGCTTGTGTTAATTTAGAGTGTTGTTTAAATAAAAAAAATATAGAAAAATAAATAAACCAATAAAAAATTAACATGAAATAAATAAAATATTAATAAAAAAATATGATAACAGCAATGGATACACGGTCATATACATCATCAACTACTCCAGCAACAACGGGGCGAAATGAGTTTGCAATGCCAGGTAAATACAGAGTCCTAAAGGATTTTTTGTTTGCTATGAAAGCAAAAAATAATTAATTAAAAAACTGTTTATGGTAGAAATGTCTCAGGAGTAACAAGTGAAAGTCTTGGAGATGAAAATCTCTACTGAAATCCAGTTTTGCATACCTTCACTTACAACACATTTAACACACATATTGCAACTTATCTTTTTTGTTAACGTTTTGCTTGTTTCTTTGCAAATGGGACACTCCTTGGTTTTGTGTATTTTAGCATGCAATATCTACTTGTGCTACAAAATTGTTGTAATTTATATTTTTACTGCCAATAATACTGGCTGATATTGTTAATAAATCGAAAAAAACAACAACAGCATAAGTAGCTCAAAATATGAGGGTGGATTTGTTTTATATGACTAAAGCAACAAGCTGTTCAAATACTTCCAGAACCTCATCTTTCTTGTTGAATACTTAAATAGAACAAACAAAAAAAAAAAAAACAATTTTCCTGAGCCCATCCATAAATTAATTTAATTTTCAATTACTTTATTAATAATTCCTTAAATAAATGCTTGTTCCCATTTCTCAGTATGATGCTCTTAATTGTTTAATTTGTGTGTTTGTTTAGATGTGTATATTTGTATTAATACATAAATGAAGATTATCCAAACAGCTGTCAAAATTTTGTTTTTATAATGCTGCCTCAGGAGAAACAAACAAAATAGTTCTAAATATCTAAGTTCAGCAACTTCCGTTACTTACATTTCATACCTACTTCTAGTAAATACCAATTTCTTAATTTTTTTTCATCTCCCCTTTTAGAATTGACTCCAGAACAACAAAAATTATTATTAGAATTGCGCAGAAGACGTCAAGAATTATTGTTAGAAATTCAGGTAATTATTCATACACATATTAAAATTTTTGTGTGAAACTTAAATAGAAGGTTAAACTTTTAAGACTTAAACAACAGCCAACGATTATAAAAATTTTGTTAATCTATTTCTAAGAACTCTTATGTAAACAGTAATGGGGAATTTAAGGCACAAGTAAACTTTTGCGTTGCAAAAGTTGAAATAAAGAGATCTTATTAATTTAAAATAATCGAAATAAATTAAAATAGGTAATTGAACTTTTTCCAAAAAGTAAAGAATAAAAATTTTAAATTAATACCCTCTTGTTGAACAAGTGCCATATAGTTTATTTTAATATGTTTAGTTTTTCTCCTTTTTCGTATAAAAATGATTTGCAAAATTAATAAATTTAATAAATAAAGAAAAATAAAAATAAAACTGGGGCCAAATTACGCCATTCGATATCGATCGAAATTAATAATTTGGTCCCTCGTATGATAATGTTTTGAATTGGCCTATTAAAAAGATTTATTTTAAAGTATTAAACTTTTGATTATTTTTTTCTGTATCTTAAGTAGAAATAATATACCAATTATTCCTCGTCCATATTATAAAAAATTTGCTGCGAAACATTTGAGTTTGAAGATGAAAGAGGAAAGACGAATGGAAAAGGGTTCTTTGTTTTGTCCTTGCCATATTATTTATTTATTTATTTATTTATTTTATTCATTCATAATACATATAGCCTTAGGCCAATTTAATTCGTATTACATGTTATATATCTACATATATATTTACTATGAGTATTTATTTTTGGCAAAAATGTCTTAAGAAAAAACAATGTATTTTTAATTAGATTCGACTCAATTTTTTCACTTTTTCATTTGGAATAACGAATTAAAGGTTTTAGTATCATAGGGTCCATACAAAATTAGCTATGTTCATAAAGTTTAATATTCTCTTTATCGCTCATTTTCTGCAACGTCCCACAATTGGAAAAATTTTATTTCGCAATAGTCTTTTGTTAAGTTTTTGATTTACTTGCGCCACTTAGAAACAATAAAGACACATTCTCTTCAAATGGGGAAAGTATAAAAGATAAAATGATGAATTGCTTACACAATATAAAGAAAACATAGCGAATCCAAACTCCAAAATTTCACTTCTTGAGTCATGACGACGTTGCAGCAAATGAGCCATATATAAGATTTGTTTGATTTTAAATATTATCGAAATCCACAAATTATTTCACCCAGCGCCCATACAAATATGCTGTCAATATAAGGAATTTGACACAAAAGCGCCTATAAAATATCTAAAATTTTGAAATATTTACAGGAGAAGCAAAAACTATTTAAAATGATAAATTGCCTTCGTGGTCGAAAGATTCCAAAATTTTGCAATAAATTAGAATCAATGAAAAAGTCGATTTTTAATTTTTGGTTGGTTTGAGCCTTTTGCGCTTTTGGTAACGATATAAGATTCGGAACAGCCTAATATTTTACTAACTTGTTTTATAATCAATAGATTTTCACTCTGAGACAAAATTTTGTGTTTCCGAATTTTTGAAAAACTATAATTTTAAAAGAATATAAAAATTAATTTCTTTAAAATAAAAATATTTTAGCCATTTTAATTACAAATTATTTGTTGCATACATTAACATAATACTCTTTGTCCCGTTTTCACCGATTTCTAAAGGTACGATTTTGTCGGCCGTATAAAAATTGCTCGCTCCATTATTACAACTTAACTTCAAACTATCAGGTAGGATGAATCCTCCTTTAACTTATCGCTCACTGTAAGTTAAATAAAGTATTAATGGAAGACTTTTTATATACATTATAAAATCCTGCCTTTAGCTATCGGTAAGTTGTGAAAACGGACATAAAACTATCCTCTCTAACTCTTAAATGCTGGCCACCTCTGCTTTAATGATTCATTTATGAACATTGCTCTTATGCTGAGCTCATTTATTATTTCAATTAGTTTTTTTTTCAAAAATTATTTAAACTTAATTAGTTAATTTAATTTAAAAATAAATTAATTTAACAAACATGTTTTAAAATCATTTCTTTAATAGTTTTGTCATTTAATTCTTACCCCAAGTATTAAATGTCAAATGGTTGGTTTACAATTAAAATTATGCCAAAACGAAAATTTGTTTGTTTTGTTTTAATGTTTGTCTTTATTTTTTATTTCTTAAATTCGCCCGCCCGCCCGCCACATTCATACGCAAATTTTATTTTGTGTGACTTTTTAAGTGTATTTTTCTTAAGTTTTCTTATCAACTTTTTTTATGCTAAAGTATCAAATTATTAAGACTTATTTATTGAGTAGAGCACATTCACCTTAATTTTTTTGTTTTGTTTTATTTTTAAAGTTTAATTAGTTTTTTTTTCTGACTTATTCTTTAGTGGCGGTTTCTTTTTTACGTCTCTTTTATTCATTATTTTTAGTATTGTAAAAACTTTAACCTGCCAATGATCATTTAAAAATGTTAATGGGTTTTTTATTTAGTAATTAAAATGCTGTTAGAAATTTTTTACATTTTTATTAAATTTAAATTTCCTGTGAAAAACCGGCCTTGTCCAGCAAGTTGATCACGCATTAACATACCTGGAACACAATAGAGTATAACCAAGCGGTGTCATAGTCGCTTTTTAAAGCCAATTTTCCGTAGCGAACCAGCATAGATTTGCCTTTAGGCCTTTTTAGATCTACTACCCATTTTGATCACTTTAACAGAACCAGAACCTTTTATATATACAAGTGTCTGCCTAGTGTTCGAAATTCGGACATAAATTTTTTAATGTGAAGAAAATATAGTATGTACATATATATAAGTACATATACATATATGAATTTACATGTTTCGAGTATTTAATTTATCCGTCTTAGTGGATCGTGCATGCAAATATAAAAAGCGAATATCTAATGAATAAAATTTCTACATAAAAATTAATTTGTAAGAAAACAATCACATCTTCTAAAGTAAGAGAAATAAAATCATACAATTTCGTTTTTTTTAAAAATTTTTATTTAAAACTTTTAAGGATAAGAAAGTATATATTTTTAAAAGAATTTTGTTTTATATCTTAGTTTTTTTTTAAATTTCACAGAGTCTTCCCTTTTATTTGATAACTTGTTTGCTAAAAACTAAATATGTATAAGATACTTAAGTAATTTAAAGAAAATTATTTTAAAAAAGTATTCTTGAATAATATTAAGCACTTCAAAAAGGACAAAATATGAGGAAAGGAAAAATCAAGCACGTAGTTCGACTAGGCTTGCCACCTTTTAAAATTGCCAAAACGGGACACCAATAAAAACTCATAGAAAATTTCAAAGAAATTCGCTTAGGTTAGCTCTTGATTTCGAGATATACCGTTATATGGAGGAGGGTGGTATATAGAAATTACTAAACAAACCAAAATTCCGAAATTAAATTACCTTTAAGTAAAATAAGGATAATTTTTTTAGCAACATTTCGAAATTTTTGTTTGTTAAAAATTGATAAAAAATTCGAAAATGCAGCAATGCTTCTAACTTTTCCACTTCTTAGGGCGGCTCCCATACAAATATTGTATTTTATGAAATTCTTAAATTAATAAAAATTGTTGGTCTTTTGTGAAAAAAATCAAATGTTTTTAACAGATTTTAATCATGTATGACTTGATTGTTTTTTATATGTCTGAAAAAAATTAGTAGAATTTTCAAAAAGCAAAAATTTCGAAAAATATGTCTTGGAAACAAGAGCTTACGAAAAAAAACGATTTCAGCGTACTTATATTTTTTTACTTGTACTTATATTTGCCTTGCTTATACACAACATTACTTGTGTATTGAGCTACAAATATAAAAAAAGGAATCTGCAGTGGAATCAACATTATCTGGTAATTATTATTTTTTATTTGTAGTACTAAAATAAGTGCTTAAGCTCTCGATTTTTTAATTTGTTGGTGCAGATAACGAAAAAGTCAATTAAAAAAAAAAAACGGGCATTGCACTCTAAAACTGGACTGTCCCGGCGAAAACTGGCCAGTTGGCAAGTCTAAGTTCGACTAAGTTTTGTCTCTAGATTAAAGGTAATCTTATATATAGGATATATTTTTGAAATTGAGTTTTTATATCAAAAACATCAAAAAATGTTTTTCTCATCAAAATTATATGTAATTTAATTCATTAACACAACATTTCAAATGCTACAAAACGATTTCATTAGAAAGAAAGTTTTGTGAAGGTGGTTTTAGGCGATATACATACATACATATATTTTTTAAAACTACACTCATAATATTGTTACAGTAACTGATTGTGGGTTATTAAATTCCGTACTGTTAAAATTGAATAAAAATACAAATATTTATTTTGCGAAAAATTTTATTTTTTTAAAATTTATGTTTGTTATTCGTTTAAATTTAACTATGTAATATTTTGAGTGTAGGAACACTAGGGGAGGTAGGGTAGGAATCGTAGTATAACACATCGAGTATACGCTAGTAATAATAAAAAATAATTTATCATTTTTTAATAACTTGAAAATTATCTAAAGGAAAAATATGTTTCGAGTGGAAAAAAGTTAGAATGTTATATTCGGCTGTAACGAATGGCTAAATCGACTTAGAACTACTTTAAACCCAGAATATATATACTTTATTGGGTCTTAGATAAATATGAAAAAAGTTTTACACGGAATGACAAACTAATAATACATGTATTCTCTTCATTACTAGTTGGATTATATATCTTCCGAAGCTTATGGTACTTTTTAACCACTTCATCACAAGTGGAAAAGGTTTGTTTTTATTTAAGTTTTTTATGCCGTTATTAATTTTAACAATATTGATCTTGTAAGCCGAGTTGGTTAAACTGAGTTCGTCTGTCAGTTTGTCTCTTGTTTTTTCTTTATATTACAAATAGTCTGAAATAGTTGATTTTTTTAAATTCAACTTGATCGGTCCACCAATGGCTGTAACATGAGCGAAAAACCATGACCGCCTCTAACTTTCACCCATAAATCTTCAATTTTTACTAACAATATTTAAAATCTTCTTATAATTTATAATGGTTTTGGCTCAATAGCGCCCATGCCATCCATATGAACACAGATCACCAAATTTTGATTAGGTATTTCTATGTATTAGGAGTATTAAATATTAAAATAAAGCTAATTCCCCTTACAAAGTGTACTCCGAATTAAAATGTTTTTGTACAACTTTTCTACTTTAGTGAAGTGTAATAAAGATTCGGCAGAGCTGAGTCAGAGTCTTACATGTTACTAATAAATACATACTATATTTATTTCACTTAAAGCGCTCACTTATTAAACATGACCAATTACTTCACTTGCCTTTCACTAATAAAGAAAGAAAGAAATATGTAATAATACATGTTAATAATTAATAAATCTACTTGCGATAATGGTTTAGATATTACGGGATCCACACAGAATGTCTTTCCATAATAATTGTTTGCAACTTGTGCTTGCACCCATTTCCGCCGAATTAAGTAGGTATTATACAAAATTTAACTAGAGCTCAGAACTCTCGGTATAAAGTTATAAATTTACCCAATGTAATATAAGCACCAAATTGAAAATAAACTTATTTGTAACTTAATTTTGGTGGTTGCTGTATGGTAAAACTTTGATTTAAATTTATAAGAAATGATCACTCACCTTCTTTTATACATACATATGTATGTATGTATGTATGTATGTATGTATGTATGTATGTATGTATGTAGGTCTCTAAAACTGTTGCGGAATATTTTATGTTGGTTTTCAAATATTTTTCTCTTTTTATGCATATTTTTCTTCACTTTGCTTTAATTCTATTCTTTTTTATTCTTTAAAATATTCGTTAATTGAAGTTCTTTATAAATAACCGTTAATTTAAATTTTACCCGCGTTAATTTTACACACTTCGGTTTTAGTTATTGATATTTAAGTGAAAGAAACACTATGTACATATGTACATACATACATGCAATACCAACTACATAATTTACAAAGAATCTACTATGAGCTCTTTAACTCCTTACAAATAAAATTAATTTTTATCATCACGAATTTCAGTTAACCTAAACACATGTTTCTTTTGTCTTGTGCTTGTGTTATTGAGGATTCTGATTAAACAAAAACATTTTTATCATGTTTGTAATACTCGTATTATCATTTTCATTTCTTGCGATCCCTTATTCATATTCTTCCTCTTTTGTTTTTGGTTTTAGTATTTGTTGTTTTACATTACAAAAATCCCATTAATTTCACATGTTTTGCTTGCTTAAACTGTTAAATTTTTTGCAATAATGCACAGTGGTGCAGGAATAAACGATAGTGGAAAATAAAACCATCAATTTGGCATTTGGATTGTTGAAATGTTTTGGAAGATGTATGTATGCTTAGAAAAAGGTACTAAAATATGTAAATTTGTTAAACGTGTTTTTGATTACTATGCGATATTTTTAACCCTTAAGTCGATACCAGGTTCTAGCCAGACATTTTTGAATTTTCTCTTAATAGTTTACCTAGAAAGCATCTACAATATCGATTCATATTTGCACGACAATGGCCTGGCCGGAAAAATTTTGCGTACAAGTGATTGTTATTTTTTTAGAACTACAAAAGTAAAAACTTTTTGTGTTAAATAATTAAAAATTAAATTTTATTTATTTACTAGCTGTTTGGTCACGGCGCTGAATTTCGTTAATAACTTGACCCACCGTTATCTACAGGGTGAAAATGTTATCGAAAAACTCATTATAATCGTACCATATCCATATTTAACAAATTTAAATATTACGATAACAGCGCCAAACTTAAGAGAATCCTGGCTCTAGACTAAACTAAATTATTGCCCAAGTTTGGTGTCAATCGTTCCATACATATACCGCACAAATGTTTTTATATATCGAGCCCTTATAGCAAAAATTATGTAACCAACAAAAATAAAATTTTACAGGAAAAGGTTTTTTTTAAATATCTTTGCTTCAAGTCTACGTTTTCGTTTGCAATTTCTTTTGCTCTTATTTCGTAACGGTACTTCCCAGAGATATGAGATTTTAAGAGATGATGCAAATGATCAAAAATGATTGATTTTCATCAAAATCAAAAATCTAAAACGTTGTTGGTTACATCATTTTCGCTATTAGGGCTCCATATAATTCTAAATATACCTATTTGTACTTATTTTTAACAAAAACAAAAGTTCATAATTACAAAGGAAACTTCGTTAGAGAACCTTTGTAAAATGTTTTGGCATAGAATCGACTAGTTTTGTCGTTTCTTGAACGGAAACTTGGTTCCATCTTCAACTTCAATCTTTACGTTTTTTAATATTTGTTTGAAAAAAATTTTGTGCTATCGAATACGGCGATCCAATAAATCCCATAAATGTTTTATCCGATTTAAGTCTGGAGACTGCGGTGGAGTTTTAAGCTATTGTGGGACAATGTTGAGTAGCTAAGGCTTTGTACTAAAAGCCGTATGCTTGGTTTCGTCAGCGTTTAGTCGTTATTCAGGTTCAGTTTTTCTACGCTGGGCAGCAAAATGTCTTTTAATATATTAAGATATACTTTAACATCCATTATAGAAGGAATAAAATCCAAATTTCCGGCTCCTTGGCACGTAGAAAGCCTTTGGTTTCACTTGAAAATCGTCAGATGGGAATTGCTTTTGCCAAGGATGTTTTACATGGTCATTTTAATTCTTAGGATAAAACGCCTTACCTCGTTTCTGGTTACCCCTTATATCAAATATGCAAAACTTTCTCTCGTCTGTCAATAAAACCTTTTGCCAGAATTCATTTGGCTTGTTTCTATATTCCTTGGCATATCTGTTTATAAACAATAATAAACAATAAAATTTAAACAAACTTTATAAAAAAGCACAAGAATTCTTTCTTTGCTTTTATTTTGGAGTTTTATGGCATAATTCTCGAAATGAAAGTAAAGAAAGAACTGGTTTTCAAAAGAGTAATGCTGTTTGTTCCGTTTAGAAAGAACTTTCTTATATCCCTTTTCGGGTTTTTTTTTAAATTCTGCCCACTGTGTAATATTTTACAACGAACAGACGAAATTTGTACTTGTCTCATATATGTACTTACATTGTCCCATACACGCGTTTTCCCCTTTCCAACGTAATTCAATGCTTTACACTACTTTTTCATTCTTCTATTCACCATTCACTGACTCTTGTATTGTTTTTTGAGCTTATTGTCACGTGTTAATGTAAACAAAGTGGTAAAAATTATTATTACACATGTTTTTTTTATAAAATATATTATTTTTTTTTTTTCAAAAAAGTATTTAGCGCGGGCGCTAAACAATTAAAAGCAACATAAATTAAGATCTTTTTTTAGCACAAAAAAAAACAAGAAAAAAGTAATAAACCTAAAGGCTCATGGTATAAATCATAAAATAGAACATACATATAAGATAGTAATCCCTGGCAACTAAAAAGGATTTACTCGTACAACATCCAACAATATTATTGTTTAAACAGCAACACACATCTAAAAATATCCTGCTTTGAAAGTGGAAGCAAAAGCGAAGGACACATTTCAAAGAAATGTTTAGAAGGTTGTTTCGAAGTAAACGTAGTTTTAAATATAGAATTAGGGTAAGTATGTACTTTGTTTTTTTTTCTAACTACATAAATAAATTGTCTTTGGAAGATTTATTAAAGGATAAGATTACTCTTCTTTAACTAATTATAATAACTCCTCAAAGGAGATTATTTATAATAACTCAAAGGAGCTTATTATTTTAATTGGAAAACTTGTAACACTTTAAAACATATTGCCAAATAACCATTTAATCATTTGTCCAGAGCTCTATGGCATTGGCATGATGCGGGAAAGACCAACGTGGTTCTTATGTAGAATAGTGACATTGGCCAATGGGATCATTGGTTGATAGGGACACTTGCACTTGGTTCTTAAATGTGTTGATTACTGTAGGAATTGTCAGAATGAAGAGGAGGAAGAAGCGATATTTCACTTTCTCTACCAATGCCCTGGTCTGAGGAATATTAGGATAAGGTATTTTTAGAGTCCAGAACTACCCGGCTTGGATTTTATTTCTGAGGTAGGACCAGTACTGTCAGATTTTTCTTTTAGCTCTATCGCCAAACCGGATGTCAAAAATCAAAAAATTTAATTTTGCTTACACAAAAAAGCTAGTATAATCTTATGATCAAAAGTCGCCAAAAACTGAGAAAAAAATCGCCAAAATCATTTTAAGGCAGTGTTCGAAAATAAACAATCAATATCGCTCCTTAGTGTTCGATTCGGTAGATTTGTGGAAAACACAAATGCTAATAGTAGTTTTTGTGTAAAAAAGCATTAAAAAAAAACGTTTCCCTATTAGTCATCTTTCGAACACAAAAATAATACTGTTTGTATCAAACTCAACAAAAGATGAGAACATTTAATTCCGTTCGGTTTTTTTTAAATCCACAAATTTTATTGTGTTCGATTCGGCTCATTAATGTTCGTCCCTTTTGGCTGGTAAGAAAACTAAACATTTTTTACAAAATAAAATACACATTCGAAAAAAACAAAATGCCAGCAAAATAATTTTATACGAACAAATCATATACACAATAGACTATGGTGTAAAAAACGGTACAAATAAAAAAAAAAATGCGTAAATTTTTATTTTCTTACAAACTCTGTAACTTATGGTGAAATAATGAAGGTGGCAGCACTACGCCAGATGACGATTTGCATTGTTTGTCTAGTCTTATGTCAAAGTTTTGTTTATGTTTACAAAAAGTCCACGTTTTGTGCTGAAATTATGGTATTTTATTAAATTTTTTGATAATTTTAAATTAAAATAAATAAAATATTGACCAAAATTAAATAAAAATTGGCTAAACATTTATTTATTTCATCACGTTCAGCACCACGCTTTTATTTTTGTTTAAAGTATTTTTTGACGTAAACGGTGATCTAATTTCCATTTTTGTTGTAATGTTTTAATGTTGCCATGCTGCGACTTGCCTGATATTCTTATCAAATTTTTCATACCGATTGTTGTTTTATATTCCTAATCAGTTATATTGAATTTTGTTTTTAATTTACTACTTTAATTAGATGACCTTCATTCTGTTTTAATAATAAGAATTAAATTTTAAGGTTAGCTAACCGGATTTTTAGTTTAGGCTGCCTGCAGTCTTCTGTTAACAAAATCGACTTTGGAATAAGTTCATGGTTAGCTTTGGTTTCTATATTTAACGGTTTTGAAGACAAACTAATATACATAAATAAAAATCATTTTTTTTGGTTAAATTGTCATTTCTTTACCAAAAAGAACTTAAAAAAATAATTTATAATTTTTAATCATAAGAATTAATTTAAGGTTAGCTAACCGGTATTTTAATCTCGGGTGCCTGCAGTCTTCTGTTACAACAATAAACTTTTGAATTAGTTCATGGTTAGCTTTAGTTTCTATATATGTACATATGTATGTACATACATATGTATATACATACCACATATGTACATAAGTACATATAACGGTTTTGAAGAGATACTAAAATAAATTAATTTTTTTTGTTACATTGTCATGTCATTTCTTCACCAAAAAGAACTTAAAAAAAATAATTTATATCTTAGTGAGTCCACATGACTTGAGGGGAATTCTAAAGAATTTATTATTGTATATTTTTATATGGCCTCTTCTAAGTGTTTAAAAATATTTCACACGTTATTAAGCGGATAGGTTTAAGGCAAGGCGAATTAACTGCAGGTTGTGTCGAAAAGCCTACTGATTTTGTCAGTTCGAACCTTTTTGTTTTGATTTGTTAGTGTTTTGCTAAGAGTGGTTGACATTTCGAGCCGTAAACACTAACTATGCAATGCAAAAAATCCTAGGTTGTTTCTGTTGTTTTTGGGTTGTTGTAGTTCCGACACCACTTGAAGTTGAATTCGCCTTGGTTTAGGGTTTATCATTAAAAGGAAATTTTCTCAAATGTTTCATAATTTGTTACGACTTAATTTTCGTTGGTATTTTTTACGAGTATTAAACATAATATGTTTCTACATTAAACAACAATATTAAACGCATTTTATTGTTCATATACAGGGCTGTTCTGGAAATCGAAAACGTAAAACGCAAGAATTTTATACGTTGTTTTTTTATAAGATTTCTGTCATAAAAGAATTTTATGACAAATATTATACAAAAAGTTCTCTATTAAACAGAATTTTATAACAAAAATTATAAAAATTCGATTAAAAGTGTATTAAAAAGAACTCCCAAATTCTTACGTTTTGCGTTTTCGATTTCCAGAAACCGCTGATAGTGGTGTCTTAACTTATTATTTCGCAAATCTTTGAGTATCTTATCTAACAATTTCAAACTTAAGTGTTTGGAAACAAACATCTTGTTAAAATTTCTTAATTAATTTTGGTTTTTCATAATCATCCCATTTTCATTGTATCGTATTTACCTGCATTTTGTTATTGTACCTACAATATTATTTCGGGGGGTCATTTGTTTAAGCGATTTATTTATATTTTGATAGTTGGATTTGTTGTGTAAGTCTGTCTGTTGTTCTTGGTTTTTCTCTTTTAATTTTAGGTTTACTGGATTAACATGACACAGTTGGTAGTTGATTATGTACGTTTATTGTTTTCTTTTCGCTCCTAAAGGACACACTATCCCACAAAGTCTTAACTATTTTTCAAAAATGCTTCCCTGATCTAATTATTCTTTGAACATTTTCAAAAAACAATAAAAACTTATCATGACAGGGTTGCATTTTCGTAAATTACTAAAGATTTTGTGTGATAGTGCCTTAAGTAACATTTGAAAACTAGCTGAAATAGAAGAAAAATATTTTTAATTTAATAAAGAAGTTGTAAGATTTGTTGGCATAATTGTCAGATAAAATTGGCAGAAAATCGTAAAATGTTTGTGCGTAAAGATAAATTAGCCGATTTTAATGTGTTTCGACGTAACAGCTAACGTCGATTTCTATTTAACTCGGGAGCAGGGATGATAAAGTCAGTACAATTGTACTTTTTTCAGTACAATTTGCATTGCAAAAGCACTGAAGTACTCCAATGACATATTTAGTACAATTTAAAAATTTTAAAATATCAGAAGAATTGCCAAAGACATATTGTCTTTACAACATCCGTGAGCGAATATGGAAAGGAATTTTTCGTAGCAAAATATGATAAAAACAAAGCAAAGAAACCGCCTTTTTGTGAATATTGGATCGAATTTAATTCAGACAAAATATATACTACAGTCTGATCAATCTTGTTGCTATAAATAAACGAGAACGGCACTACGTGTTGTACAATTCGATCAAGTTGTACAACCATTTGTTACGTTAGAGTTGTTGTTGGTCATCGGTTGAATAAAAAATCAGTTTTATTTGAGCTTTTAAATTGGTATGTCTGATGGCGATTTTTTCCCTTCGTTTTTAATTTTCATTCTAATGTTTTGAGGGCAGCAGCGTGCAAAGCAAACAATATTTTAAAAATTAATACGAAATTCCAATGCACAATTTTAGTAAAGAATACAAAAACTGCCGGAACTATAATTTAATTTCATTTCTTGCCCCTCTTCTTACTCCACTTCATTTATCGCCACTAGTGCTAAAAAATCGGTACTCATGTTGACTATTAAAATAATTTCTTCATAAAGCTTAATGAAAAGCTGGTTAAAAAATTGTACATATTCTGCGAACGATTAATTGGACTATTCAACTCAATTGTACGACCAGTTACAACGTGTAGAGGTCGCATAAGGACCCTTAGACAATATCTTTTGGGGTTATTACTGGGTGAAACGTATTTATACCCTATTCCACTTTGGCGCCCTATGCTCCAGTGGGAGTTAGAGGAATATACAAAAATACCCTGTTCCACTATCAACTTTAAAAAAGCCAGATAAAAAAGCATCGTCTTAATTCCTTATTACGTATTAACTTAATGTTTTTTGTTAAATGCCAAAGATGTATTTCAAATACGCATGTATAAAATATAGTACAAGTGAATTTTAATGTACATATGAATGTTCGTACATTTTCTGTTATTTTAATAATAAAACCAGTAAAAATATTTTTAGTACAATTAGGGTCTAAAAAGTACAATTTTTTACTTAATTAAGTACAATTTAGAAAATGACATTTATCATCCCTGCTCGGGAGTATGAGACCAAACATGCTATTTTAATATGTTTAACTCACTGTTAATTGTTGGTATTTTGCATAAGCTGCAAAAAAAATTTTAAATGTTTGTATGTATGTATTCCCAAAAATAACTTTGATAATTTTTAAATACATATACAAAATACTACTTTACAAATCTTAACTTGTCGCATTTGAGACAAGCACAGTTGTGCAAAAATGTCCTGGCTCAAAAATTGTTTAAAGAATTTTAAAACAGCATAATTTTAAAGAATTAAATTAAAATGTGACACTGTGCTATTTGAAAAACAGTCAAGTGGGCCACCCGGCGGGTCAACCTAAATCGAGAACGCTGAATGGTGCTAACCGTTTTTTTTGGGTTAGCTCTTCTTTTTAAGATACCATTATTTCGCAAATTGAGGAGGAGGTTGCACAACATACATATATTCGCATAACTCAAAAACGGGTAAGTTTATAAAAAAAAAAAGTCCTAATTTCCGCAATAAAATTACCTTTAAGTAATTATGTAATTTTTTAGAATTAGGTGCCAAATTATAACACAGTGTTATCTTTGGACAAAATAACTTCATTTGTTTGTCAGAAACAGAAGCCTAAAAGTATGCTTTTCTTTTAACTATTTTTCTCATCGTTATAATTTCTCTTAAGTGATTTTTTTAATATCTCTTTAATTTAATTTTTTATTTTGGTGCTCTTTTTTGTGTTTCACTCTTTTTTCTATAAAAAAAAGTGTTTTATCTATTGATGAGAATTGGATTCAGGGCTGCCAGGTACTTTTTTTCGTTCTCCCCAAATTTGAAAATAAATTTCCCCAAATATCCCCCGATAAAAGCAAGAATCCCCAAAAAAAAAGCCCCTGTTAAAAAATACATAATATTTAACGGATAATTTAAATATTTATTTGAGTTTTACTTGTACCATGTTCTACAAGAGATAATTTTTATCGAAAGGAAATATGTAGTTGTTTTTTAAATATATATTTACATATGGGGGATTTCGTGTCAAGTGACCTAACTTTTAAATCGAACTTTTAGCTATCGAAGCTACTTGGGACAAATTTTGCTAACACCAATAGGTAATAAGTTACATGGATGAGAAAGAACACCTGTATGGCAAAAATGTCAAACTTTGACCTCCTCTAACTCAGGAACTTTTTGACCGATCTGGTTGAAATTTTGTGTCTAAAGTACTATCCAATATGACTAACTTTCTTCCAAATCGGAAGACATCGATTTCAAAGTTGGGTCACTTGACACGAAATCCCCCATATATATGCAGTCGAACTTTCCTATAATAAATTTGCATGGGACCACAAAATCACTAAATTTTTAATAAGTTTATTATACAAAATAAATTTTATTTTTACTTTTATTAAAAAATAATGAGTCTGTTCTTGTTTGGATTACATTCCCACGCGCACCAGTTATCAATTTGAGCATTTCATGCTTTATTGTTTGCATTCTACATTTTAAGAATTAAGGTTGCTTTAGCCGACCGTAAATGTTGTGCAATGCAATGTAACGTACCGTGACGTACTGTACTTTCTGTAATGCGTTATTGACAATTTTTAGTCTTTTGCACAAATCAATTTTAAAACTATTTAAGGTGTGTGCTCGCATTTCTAGGTCAAGCAATAGTTGGCACATTAGTGGTCTGGGACATCATTTATTTATTACTAGTTCTAAACTTTTTTATTTCTTTTTTAAAAACATTTCGAATTGTTAATAATTTAGACTAAAAACTTTTACGACATTTAAAAAATGTTCCAAAAACTTAAATAAGTGATTGTTTTGCCTTGTACACACTATTTGACATTTCAATCGACTTTTCTTTACCCAATCGTCACCAAACTTCATATTAAATGATTTTATATACAAAGGAACCAATAAACCTATTCTTTGGCTTTCGAGTTCATTTTAATTTTTTTGAACACCTCTTATACACATGAAGTTGTCCAGGAAAATGCAAATTTTGAATTAACTTCAAACTTATTAGATATTTTTTTTAATAAAAACGAAACTTTTTTTGCCCGGTGCTCATTGATATCAAGTGATGTTGCAAAAAATCCACTGTACTGTGTATGTGACACATACTATGTGTGCATTAAACTTAGTTGTCTTAAATAGAAAAATTAAGCTCATATTTTTTATTTCCCCAAAAAATCCCAAGTTATTTTTTTTATATCCCCAATGCAAACCCCAAACCCCAAATTAAATTTTCTGTCCCTTTTAGCAACAAGAAAACCCCTAATTTGGGGTCAAAACCCCTAAACTGGCAGCCCTGATTGGATTTAATATTTTTGTTTATTGAACAATTTATTTTTACTTCATTTCATTTCGCGTTTTTTGTTTTATCAACAAGAAGACATTTTGTTGATTTTGTGTTATTTACTTGCGTGTATTGAATATCACACCGACAGGGTTGTCAGATGTGGCGATTATTTTTTTAAACGTGGTGATTTTTAAACCTATTTGGAGATGCAATTTTATTTGGGACATATGAAGTTATTAGCCAAGTGCCAATTAAAAGCATTTCCTTTATGATGAGTTTAGACAAATAATTTGTTTTTGGTTAAAAGTTTAGTTATAGATTTTAAGATGATGAATAAAATACCTTTTTTATTTTTGTAATTTTTTGTCATTAACTTCTTTTAAAGCATTTTAAACCGATTTTAAATTTATTGCTCTTCGATTAATTTTATACATATTTTTACCAAGCGTCGATTTATTTTATAAAACGATCAGGATAATTCCAATATTTTTAATAACAACTTCTAATTCAAAAAAATATAATTTTGAGTTTCTTAGTTGATAATTTAAATAGAAGCTTTTATTCACACTGGTAGCAACAATTTCACTTTTCATTCATTTATTTTCCTTTAATTTTTTAACCAAAACTGTAACAAAAGTTTTTAAAAAAATTGAGTCTGCTGCTACTTCAGCAACAATTTGTATGAAATTGTAAATGACGTTTAAAATAATTTTTATTTAGTTTTTAATGAACATTTAAGAATATATTTTAAAAAATAATAATTAATAATAATAAACGTTTTTTAATTGAAAATATGTGGGGTTGTGAAAAAATTGTTGCTTCATTGTGAACACCAAGTGAAAATGTTGCTGTCATTGTGAATCTGGCATTTAAGTTTATTTTTGATTTGCCAGTTCATACAACAGTAAAAAAATTGGTGATAAAATCGGGGAATTTAATGTTGAGGTGGGAATTTTTGGGGACTTTAAAATTTAAATTGATCAAACATTTTCTCAGGAGTCAAACTGTTTATATGGAAAATTTCATTTTTTTTATTGTTTTCTCTACATTTTTAACAAATTGAATACGAATAAATGTTTGTGTTTTCAATTTAGAAATGGAAACAATTTAATAAAGTTTGCAAAAAATTGGGAATAAAAAGAACTACATACATATCATAAATTGTATGAAAATATATTAACACAAACTTCGTAAATTTTCCTATCAGTGCAGTAACACGTTCAAGTTTTTCTTGATAATCTTTTACATATCGTTGGTCTCATGTAGAAAGGCCCTAACTCGATTTTTTTTTGAAATTAAGTTTATAGTTATTTCAATGCATTTCAATACAATAGCATCAAAAATATCAGCTTTACAAGCAGTTAAAGAAGCTATTTTACACAATGATACATACAGTTTCTTTTATGCTTTTGCCTTCTCCTGTAAACTTGCAATTATGTGAGTTAGGGCCTTTCTACATGAGAACAACGGTTACTGTTTGTGAACATTTAAAAAACTTAAAGTTGTGACGTAGGCTGTACGCAATTTTTAATAAATTTACTTTCAAGATGTCACCAAGAAAACAATTTTAGAGAAACGAAAAATTTGCTCACTTGTACATTGAAACACTCAACTTGACAGAAATTTTCAAGGCAAGTTCGTTTCAATTTTTAAAAGCATTAGTGTAATGGTTAAAGTATTTAAACATGATCGTGGAACCCTCAAGTGAGAATATTGGCTCGTAAACTTGCGCTTTTAAGTTTTGCATTTACATAATAAAACAGATGTATGTAGTTTTTTTTTTCCAAAAACACAAGTGTAAAAATACCACAAACAACGACTTTTTAATCTGTATTTTAACTTCCTTTGGGCATTCTTAAAAATAAACTTTTCACTTTTCAGACCCAAATTTGACCTTTTCGTCTTTAATTTTTGTATTGCCGTTTTTAAAAAACTAAATTTGTTAAAAATTGCAATAAAGTTAAAAACGAGCTTCAGAAAACATGTTTTACAAGTCAAAATAAAGTGTTAAACTGGTTTTCCAATATAAATAGTGTTATTTTAGTAAAAAAAAAGAATTTAAATTTTTAGAAGTTTATTATCATTTACAAAACTTTGGACGATGTTATTAAAATATAAAAGTACAAATTTAAAATACTTGAAAAACAATAAAAACAGTACAATAAAAAATAAATTTACTCAGTTTTTAAATCGTCAAAAAAAAGTGCCAATGTACAGGAGTGGCTAATACTTTGTTTAATCCCTTTTTGCTTTAAGGATGACTTCGTCTTTGTGGCATTGATTCCACCAATTTTAAAGTTAGCTCAGTAGACATTTTTGGCGAATCATCCTGCACAATTTTCTTCCGAGAGAGCTTGCTGCTTTTGTTTTTTTTTAATTCGTCTGTCCAAATGCTCCCAGATGTTTAGTTGAGTTGATATCCAGCGCCTATTGGGCTAATCTAGCTGTTTTAGGGCGTACTAAACTTATCACGCTTCACTATAGATATGTACTGTATTTTTATGTTGAATTTCTTTTTTCTACCTTTTACACGTTTTTTCATTTTTTGTAAAACGTACTTTCGTCAAATTTTGGAGCAAATTTGTTATAGTAGAAATTTAACTTTTTTGCAGCTAACATGCAACTTTTATTGGAAAACAAACTGAACATTTTATTTTGACGTTTACTGTATGTGTAAACCTCTAATTTGGCGATTTTCTCTACATCTTGCGGTGAAGATAAACAATAATTTGCCAACCCTGCCTACAAATACAAACATTCCTTCGCACTCATATGTACATATTTTTATGCATTCATACACATGTTTGTGTGATTGTTTGCAAAGTCGTAGATATGTATTTAATTTTTACATTTAAAATACTACCGTTATTTTTAAAATACCATTTTGCTTGAGTTTTATATTTGCATTGACGTAAAAACGTTGTAATTTTCATTCATTCGTTAATACATTCATACATACATATGTATAAATATAAAATTTCATGTAATTTAGATTCCTAGTAATATTTTTAGTTTTTTTTATTAAGCGTTAATCAATTCTGCTATTAAAATTGTTTATTTATTGGATTTTCCTTACGACTAAATATAATGAATCATAAATATTTATTTGATTTTTGTTGTTTTTGTTAAGCATAAATTTGTTGGATTTGTTTCATTACAAAAATTCTCTTATTTTAAACAAAAACATAAACAATCCTTAAATCAAAGAAGATTGCCTAGAACCAGCTTTTAAAAAACTGCAGTCAAAGTAGAAAAACTTCCATTTTTTCATTTGTCATTGGCCAAAAAACTGTTGCTTTTACTTCTGATTCATAAAATGTAAACAAAATTTATTTTAAAATTGTTGCTATGATTAAGATGCAGTTTTGCCAGAAATTTTAATTGAAATAATCTTAATTTTATAAAACAAAAATTTTCAAAAATTTTTATACCGAACAAAGTTTTCATTAGGGAAGTGCAATAAATCAAAGATCTCAATCTATCAAAATAATGATTTATTAATTAACCGATTAAAAAAAAGTTAATTAATCAAAACGGAAGGTTTCGCCTTCTTTCGGCTTCTTCAGCTGAGCTTTTACCCTGACGAGCCATACGTCTTCGATACGGGGAAAACGTATGGCAAAAAAGCCCATATAAAAAGCAACAATACCAATCAAGATGGCGTTTTTTCTATGGCAATATTGCAGTGATGTTAGACATCGTTGTGTAAACAATTGTTTTAACAACGCTGTTTTAACAAGTAACGACAAAAGCAGTCTTCACTATCAAAATTCTTGTGTTCACAAGAAACTGTTTGTTGTTTTAGCATAGCTATGACTAGTTAAGACGTCTTATTAACAAGAGCGCCAACGTTCTGTCAGGAACAGTAGTGTTTTATAAACAGAAATGCCAAGTATTCATTGGGAAAGCGTGCCGACAGAGCAGTCGAAAAGAGCTAAAAATCAAAGATTGTTCTGTTTAAAATCCATTTATTATTCATTTTTGTACTTCAAACTCATTTATATTAAAAAAATATAATATATGTATGTATGTATGTACATAAATGTGGCATTTTGACAAAACATCTTAAGTCGCGATAAGACAGCAAAAACGCTTTTAAAAAAATCTTGTTGAAAAAATAATTTTCGTCAAATAATAAAATAAATCAAAATTAAAGAAAAATTTCGTTTATAATACAAAATTTTAAAATCGTAAACAACAATGTTTTTTTAAGGAAAATTCGTATAATTAACAGCATTTTTATAAAATTTTTTAATTTGACTTAGGATGTTTTGTCAAATAGGCACAGCAATATTTACATTTCAATATGTATCATTTCAATAAATAGAATTAAAAATATGAACAGTCATTTATAAAAAGTGTTAAATTCTTCGTCAGGCCATATATTTGTTTTCATATAAAATTTTGACTTTTTATATGTTTCAATGGTGTACTAAATAAAAATGTTAAGCTTTTTTTTATTGAATTTTAATATTTGCACAAAGCTTTTGACGGATCTTTTGTCTATTTAATCCATTTTTTTAACACAGGATTTGATTCCCAAACCTTTCCATACTATTGACCGAAGCAAAAAATGTGTACACATAAGAAATTGAACCAAAGACGAAACAAGAGGGTAAAAACAGAAGTTTTTAGTGATAGATGTTAAAAGTGCCAAACGTTCCAATATCACGTTTGAAAAGAGCCAATGTAAGCTGTTTTTAAAAAAAAGGCTAACCGGACATTTTACGAGCCGGGAGTAATTAAAAAGAGCTAAACCTTGCCCCATAATAGCTAAGTTGGCATTACTGTTTATAAAGTCTACGTAATATAAATAAAGAATGGAGATACATTTTTGACAACTAGAAAATGCGTGCCCCTTTTGTTTAGGTGTGACTGTTAGGTTTTTGACATCTTAGTTAGGTTGTTTCTTTATATCTTTTTGTTCTAGTCCATCTTCTATGCTCAAAATGTTTATTAAAATAGTACGTTCTTTGAATTGTTACTAACCAAGTTTTCAATTCTTTAAGACAACCACAATTATATTTTTTTTTAATATAAATGTCAATATTTTAACAGATGTGTTTTTATATGATGGTTTTAAAATTTAATTTAAATGTTGCTAAATGTAGATTTATTTTTTCCTTCATGTACATACATACTTATGTATGTAAGTATTATGAAAGATAACGATTAGTTAGTCCATCGGTTGGCTAGATAGATAAAAATTATGATTTTGTACAAGAACCAATGAAAATTTTTAAGTTTGAAAAAAATCAGTGTATTCTCAGTTCTACATCATAAATATTTGCTATACATATTTAGGTTTTTTTTAAATAATTCTTCTTTTTTTTAAATTTGTACACAAAAATGTCTGAAATCGTTATTTTCGATTTATTATCATGCTTGTTTTTATCATCAAGATTTTTAAAAATTTTTTTTGAATATATGTACATAATTCATACATTAATATTAGTCTTTTTTTATAAACTTGAAAATTTTGTATTTTTTTGCTAAAATATTTAAAATTCAATATTTGTTTTTTTTCTTTTTTTAAAGTAAATATTTATTTTGTTAATGCTTTAGTGGTTGTCTTTTATTTGATTATTAATTTTATTCTTCTTTGTATCTGTTCTATTTTGCATTGTTTATCTTAAGGTTTAGTCATCTGATCATTTTGTTTTTTTTTATATTTAATCAGGGCTGCCAGATAAATTTGTGAGGAAATCGTCAATTTCCTGAGAAAACCTTAAAAAAATACGTCTTTCACGTTTCGAAAAATCGTCAAAAAAAATCGGACAACTTAAAATTTAGCTTTTTTAACAATTTATGTTCGATTTTAATAAAAAAAAACATTGAAATTTTTGTATTTTTTTGCTAAAATATTTAAAATTCAATATTTGTTTTTTTTCTTTTTTTAAAGTAAATATTTATTTTGTTAATGCTTTAGGGGTTGTCTTTTATTTGATTATTAATTTTATTCTTCTTTGTATCTGTTCTATTTTGCATTGTTTATCTTAAGGTTTAGTCATCTGATCATTTTGTTTTTTTTTATATTTAATCAGGGCTGCCAGATAAATTTGTGAGGAAATCGTCAATTTCCTGAGAAAACATAAAAAAATCGTCTTTCACGTTTCGAAAAATCGTCAAAAAAATCGGCCAACTTAAAATTTAGCTTTTTATGTTCGATTTTAATAAAAAAAAACATTAAAAAAACAGAATTACTTCAAGAATCGTATAAGACTCATGAAGATATTATCTTACAACTCGTGATTGTGATTGATAATTGTCAAAAATATGATTTATACAGACAGTCGTAAAAGGTTCATTCGATAATGGTTTGACGAAAGATAAACAAAGTGTAACATTGTACTCTAAAAATAATGATTTAAACATTTTCTTAAGACTTTCATATTATAGCCGGGCCTAAACAAAAGCGGCACGCGTTTTTTAGGTTTCAAAATGTGTCATGCCAATTAAATTTGTATTAAGCATACCTAAATAGAGCGGCGTAAACGCTTTGCAATTGGAAAAACCGATTTTGACAGCTCATTTAATAGTGAAGTTGGCCACTATTGTTCATTTATAATTGCAATTTAGCTATTTTTGGTCAATCTAGCGTTTTTATCACTTTGATGACGCTCTTTCTTAGGTATGGTATATCCACTGTTGTTAAGGTACGACGTTAGACATTCCAAGATTAAAGAACGAACGTGTCAGACAATGTTATGTTTTATTCATACTTTGGAGACTGAAAAAATCTTCACTTTTAAGAAAAAAATTAGCAAATCTCCACTCTGCTAAATTCGGAACAAAAAATCGTCAAAATGACGATAAATCGTCCAATCTGGCAGACCTGTATTTAATAAAATTCTCTCATTCAAAATGATTTTTTTTTAATATCGTAAACTTTTCCTCTCTAAATTTTTTAAGAAACTCTTAAAAAATTAATTTCTTTTACTCTTTTTTTATACTTTTTGTTTTAATTTGCAATATTTTATCAACCACTTTATTGTCTTTTGGTTCGAAACCAAACAAGAAAAATCATAAAAAAGCGATAATAACGAAAAACCCAACCTTGCCCTACACCAATTATTTGTTTTATCTTTTATAAACGGTTTTATTTTTTTATTTAATTATATGTATGTATGTATGTTTAACGCTTTTTTTTTAATATTCACTAAGTTTAAGTCAAATTCATATAAGGTGGCCTCGGTAGGAAAAAAGCGAATTTAATCAGTCCGCCATTGCCAAAAACAAGTACAAATTGCTTATTAATAAACATAACTTAAAAGAAAACAAATGTAAACTCTATATAAAAAAAAATTATAGTAAGCTGATCTTTAACGGTCACCTTTTAATGAATTCGCCTTGGTATTGCACAAATCAAAGGCGAAAAAAATTAAAATCATTGTAAAAATTCTGGTTTCTTGTTTTAAAAAAGAGAGAATTTTTTAAAGCGTTTAATATCTTTAAATTTAAATACATACAACAAAGAATGGGTGACATGTCATCGAAAATTTGTATTTGCTTGAAAGCCCTATCGATGTATGAAATATAACACTTATTCATATTTTATTCATAGATTTTGAATAAAATAGGAACATGCATACATATTAAGTCAAATTTAAAAAGTTGAAAAAATTCATGTTAATCATACGAGTTTTTATTAAGAAAACATTTTTGTTTTTAAAATTTTGTATTACAAATGAAATTTTTCTTTAATTTTGGTTTATTTTATTATTTGATAAAAATGATTTTTTTCACCGAGTTTTTTTTTAAACCTTTCTGCTATCTTATCTTGACTTAAGATGTTTTGTGAAAATGCCACAGATATGTATGTATGTCTCGTTTAACTCAAAATATTTTTATTTAATACGCTTAGCGTATGTATGTGATAAACGTTCAATATATAATGTTTTGTTGAATTAATTTAATTATAAACATTAAAAAAGTAAAAATACATATCGCACTGCTTCCTCTAAAGGGAGTCAATTCGAAATTTTTAAATTTTCACTTTATGCAAGAAATCGATGTACAGTGGTCATATCTCCGCACTTAGATCAGTTTCTTTAGTATTTTGCCAAAAAAAAAATACAATTGTATCCAGGGTTGCCGTTTGTAAAATTATTATCCGACCAAAATTGTTTGCAAAACCTGCCAAAATCCTTTTAAACCGACCAAATTTTTGTAATATTCAAAAACAAGTGTATCGTCATACAAATGCAAAAGGGGCTATCATCATTTTTAAAAAAGTTTAGGAGCGATGGAAAAAATTTCAGCCGTATTTATAATGAAAATTTGGCATGAATTTAGCACAAAGTTTATTTTTAATACACTTACCCAACTCTGGCAAACGATTTGCTAAACTCTTGTTAACGAGCTGCCAAACGTTTGCCAACTTGTGAAAAACAGCTGTTTAATGTTAAAGAATTTGGTTGGTTTTATTTAAATTACTGTTTAATTTAATTTTTTTGACTTTTTTATTTTATTTTAATTTTAAAAACTTTTTAAAAATTGTTATATGTGGAGGAAAAACCAAAAAAAAAAAATTACAAACAAATAACAAAACCAGCGTGTCGCATTTTTGAGTAATATTATGTGGCAGCATTAAAATTCAGAGTTGATTTTTTAAAAGTTAGCGGATGGACAAAAGTTCGTTATGAATACAGTCTGTGCTTACAAGCTGCTAGACTAAATCGGCATTCTAGTAAGCAGCTCGTTGTACGTAGTGTATACACTGTGGCTAAATTTTTGTTGTTAAATATTACCACCAGTCATGGCGGTAGCGCCGTTTGTTGCCAATCCGATAAAATTTTTTAAAGAAAAAATTTTTTTTTTTATTAAAAGTATTTTATAAAAAGAAAAATTGAAACGGCATCTGACTTGACAAGCTTGAATAAGGTGACACAACTATGCTTTATAAAACTAACATAGTCAAAGTAATTTGATATTAACGGAAAACATTTTATTTCATTGTCGCATCTGTATAATTTGTTGGGCAAAAAATCTAACAGATTTGTTTGCTTTGCGACCAGTGTTCTAAATTTGATATAATAAATATATGTTGTACATTTTCTAAAACCGACCAAAATTAGACTTGGCCTACCATCCGACCAAACCAAAAATATCCGACCAAAATTGGTCGGAAAATACCAAGTTCGACAACCCTGATTGTGTCCCTCTTTGTAGTATAAGGGTACATATAAAAAGAAAACAGTTTCTTGCCGCTACTTAAAATATATAATTTAGAGGAAGCAGTGCGATATGTATGTATGTATGTACTATAATAATTTTTGAATTGTTACAGCCACAAGAAAAATCAATCCATCCGTACTTAAACCAAGGCAAAGTGGTATTAATTGTACGGTAAGTTCGGATTTTCTTTAGTCAAGTACAGAATGCATTGCGGCTATTACGTTATAGAATTGTGGATTTTTAATCAAACAAAAAGTTTAACATAAAATTAATAATATACAAGAGTACTGTCTTAATAAAGAAGATAATCATCAGAGCTTAATTATTATGACTGACATATGTATGTATGTCAGGCGCGGATCCAGCTCGTGCCTTAGAGGGGGGAAAATTTTTTTTGATACAAAAAAGTAAAAAATTTGTTTTTAAAAGTTTATTTAAATTAATATGTGTATGTATATTTATTGAAAAACTCAACAACAAGGTTAAATGAAATATAAGAGTAGTTCAATATAAATTAATTTTTTTAAATAAGCAATTTATGATTTCCTCGTGAGGCAAATTTAGATAGTACAGTCTTTCTTCTGTCATTGTTGATCTGACCCATGTTTTTATAAGACGACGGGTAGGAAATGACCTCTCTCTCGTAGCATTACTGACGAGTAGGGCAAGTTTTTTATGGCATATGCCATTTTAGCCATTTCTTCAATTATTTTTTTAAAAAGCAATTTTTGGTTCAGCTTGCTAAAGAATACCTTTTTGCAACATAGAAAAAATTTTTTAAATAAGCTTAAAGAATATGAGGCAGAATCTATTCGAAATGCTAACTGAATAATGCAAAAATCGGACGTAAAAAGTTTTTTCAATGCATCTGCTCAAGCCTCTTGAAGTTACAAACGAAAGGGATTTCTATGAATGAAAGCTTTGGCTTAATTGACAGTGCTAAGGAAAATTATACAAGATGTCAGTAAAAAAGATTTTGTTGAAAAGTTTAAAAAACGTTTTAGATCGTAATACGTGTGGTAAATTATTCAATACTCCTGAAAAATCTATATGGCTTGGCATTTCAATTTTAAAAAAGTGTTTTAATCGATTTTGTCACAATTTTGTTTTAATGAAAGTGAGACGGATGAATTTATTGACAATCTTTCTCCATCTGAACTTTTAGTGTTCAAATATGCTCCAGTTACATCTTGCGATGTTGAAAGAGTGTTTTTCATTTATAGAACTATTTTATGTGATAACAGGAAATTATCAGGGGTGTTCTAGAAATCGAAGACTCAAAACACAAGAATTTTAAAGGTCGTTCTTTAATAACATTTCCCTGATAAAAAAAATTTGTGACAAATATTATAAAAATATTTCTTTATTAAACAGAATTTTATAACAAAAATTAGATTAAAAGTGTATTAAAAACAACTTCCAAATTCTTGCGTTTTGCCCCCAGAATTTTTTTTTTTTTTTTTGACAATTTGAAGAAACATACTATTGTACTTACAAAAAAAACTTAATAAAAAAAAAGATTCTTAAATAACATGTTTATTTTTGCCATTTTGTGCCATTTTTTATACTTTTTCGTGCATTTTGCCAGCCATTTTTCGTGCCATTTTAAACTTGCCCTGCCGAGCATTGAAACGAAAATTTTAAATATTTTTCTTAGATTTCGGTAGATATCTTTATCACAGTTTATTAAAGCATCTACAATGTTATCCGATAGATTTTTAGATATTTTCCATGTTTGTTGCAAATGCAACAGTTCTATCTATCAGTATCTATCTCTTTTATCAAACATAATAAGCTCATCAGCTAGTTGTGATTTTAGTTTAGGTATGTTCAATACATTTAGGAGATCTATTGGGAAACGTGTTTTGAGATCTTCTAAAATGAATTCAATAAGAGGAATGTACCCTACAACTTGGTAGTAATCTTCAACATTTTGAATGTGATTGGAACCTCGATTTGAACGCAGATAACTTTAACTTTTTTAAAAATCGCTTTGAATAGTTCTTCGGCTTTATTTATTTTCTCTTCAAGGCACATGATTTAAGTTTTGATAAGGCTTGATCCTTTTTGAAGATCTATATCGTGCTTTTGTAAAATGATACTAAGCGGCTGCGATACAATAAGTATCACACTTAATATGTTTATTCCGTAAATGAATTCAAAAGTACTAAGCGAGTTCCTTAATATAAGGCTTTTGATGAAGTATCTCTACCTTTCCACTCAGATATTTTTTCCTAAGCTTCTACTATATGATGTACACTTGTTGCAAGGTGTAAAATGTAAACCATCTTGTCTCGCATAATGTAGAAAGTTTGGCTTCCAAATACTTTGCTTAACTGTGTTTCGCTTGGGATGATTATATTAAAAAAATTTGTCGTTTCTTTAACAAATGATACAACTAATTGTATTAATGGCATTTTGTTGCTTTTTAAAATTGAGTTGTTTGATTTATGAGAATAGCAAGGCGTTTGTTTTGCATTTGTCCAGAATTTTATAACAGCTCCCTTTTCTGATGACATCAGAGGGCACCGATCTGTTCCATTTCCTACACAATTTTTTAGGTCCAGACTAAACTTTGTCAAAGCTTTTAGAACTATTGATGATAGTGCCTTCGCATCAATTTACACATCAACGTCATTATCAATATCCTTTGAAGCCTCTTCAAATGCGTTTACAACAACGCCAATAAATGCTTTCCTAATAATATTTTGTTGTATGTCAAAAATTATCGAATAGAATTTTGATTCATATAACACATATATACATAAATATTGCGTATACTAAGGCTTATTAATAATTCAACCGCACGCATTTTCAAGTCAAACGTTTAAGTGGGGAAAAGAATAGTCGCTGTAGTACAACGTTTCGAATAGCGCTGCCAGCTGGCAAAAGTTAAAACGGAAGTTTCAAAGTGCTGTCAACAGAATACGTAGTTGTAGTAATCGTTGCAGTTGAAGTTGAAGTACAAGATTCAAATTTTTGAACTTTGTCGCGCTACAAAGCATTCGTCAGTTTCAGCTACTACTACAGCTTCTTTATTCTGTTCCAGGCCTTATTCTTTGGATATGAATAGATGCCACCTGCTGGGATTGAATGTAGAATAATAAGTATTAAAATACAGTAAACTAGATGTTTCATTGGAAATATCTAATAAATAACTATTAGAAATTAGTTTTGGATACTTATTGAAAATTTCGTTAGATTCAATAAAAAAAAAAAAAAACTTTGCTGGGATTTCCTAAAATTTTGTGCATATAAAAAATATTATTATTGGCAATTCTTGTATTATCGAGAGAAACCAAACATATTTTTAGAATTTAGGGGGGGGAAATTTCCTTATTTCCCCCCCCCTGAATCCGCGCCTGATGTATGTACGTATGTATATTGAAAAGACCTTAACTTTAAAGAAAATTTCGATTCTTAACCATGTCGAAACAGTAAGACAATATGCATTTGAAATGATGTTGGTTAACTTGGTAGTACAATAATTTACACACCTGATTAATTTCAAGTGTTTTTATCGATAATGAAAACTGGGAATTAAGCACGAATAACCAAATCTTTTGACATTTAATTTTATTTATTCTTTTCGAACCAAATATTTAAAACTAAAACTAGAAACATTTTCTTCTTTCTTTACAAATTTATGGTAACCTTAACCTTATCCAACCATTTAACTTTTGCACAATCCACTAAAAAAAATCCCTTGTTAACTAAAACCGGCATAAAACAAAAAAAGTCACTTAATAAATATTTATAACTTATCATATAAATTATATCATTTGCGACATTTTGTTTGTAAATTACAATAAATATTGTGAATTTAATGGCAATACATACATACATATGCATATTATTTAATATTAAATTTCCTCTCAATCAATACTGATTAAATTTTGATCACATATATGCGTATCCTTATTATTCTCATTAATTTCTCTATCATTACACAGATATCGCACCCACCACCACCACTGCCGCCGCACTTTACTCATGCCTTGATTCAGTAGTCGACTGACTATTTTACACAAACTGGCACACAACTCATCTTAATAAAAATAAAAAAATAAAAGAACAAAACAAACTCCTATTAATTTCAACAATGTATTACTCCCTATATAATTTATTTTATACAAATGAAAACAATACAACTTCTAAATGTTGGTATTGGGTAGGGGAATACGTTTTATTTTTAAGGCAACTGGATGGTTTAGAAAGGGTGTAATTTGAATTTTACGTTCTTTAAACGAAAAGTCCTTCAGCTTAAGCCAAAAAGCACAAAGATTTACAGATATTTTGTCAATAAAGAAAATGCGGTTCTTTTTTTCCTGGCGAAAACCTTTCGATACTCCGCCTAATATCCACCGAACACAAATGATATATCGCGCATTTACTTAAAATTAATCCTCAAAATCGCAACGTTGGCTCCTGGCAACAGTTTAACAAGCTGAGTCATTTAGTTTGTGTTTGACAGCCATTGATAGCAGACAACCTCGTGAATTGAGGAGAAAATGGAAAAAGTTAGTTTTGTGGGCTCATTGAGCCATGCCATGCAACTATTTATAAATAAAGCTACGAACTGCTCTGCGCTTTTCTTCGGATTTAGCTCCGAGTTACTATTTCTTGCTTTCAAAACCTCAAGAAATGTCTTGGCGGCGAAATATTTACTTGAGTGCCTCAAACAAATACCTACCTACTTTAATGCTCTGACAAATATTATTTTGTTTCGGAAGGGATACATAAATTTGAGAATGTGCAGATGACATTGAAAAATCAAATAAATGTTTTTTTTTTTTGTTAACCAAAATCCAGTTTTTCATTTAAAAACTCACGGACTTATTGACCCGCACTCGTATATCAAATACAAAAAGTAGTATTATAAAAGCTTTTTGCTCAATTTTAACAAAGCTTCTTTTCACATAGACTTTACGTATTTTGCATTTCCAGAAGTTGGAAGAAAAATTCTAAAAAATTTCACAGATTTTTTTGGTAAAACAGCAAGATTATCAGAGCCAATATTAGCTCGAATAAGAATCCAGCGTAATTCTTTAAGGATTCTCAATTTTTTCCGCTTAAGCTAATCCAGCGAAGCTTCACGCTTCACTCTAAGAGACCAGAGTCTCTGGCAGGAATCGAACCCCCAAGCCCCGCACTGGGAGTCTACCTCATAACCAGCTAGCCTACCGGAGCACCCTTAAAGCTCTTAAGGTTTTTATGTTATCTCGTCTCTCTAAGACCAAGATATTTCTCAAATTTCTCGTTATATTCTCAAGGCGTTAACGCAGTTCTTCAAGTATTATCAATTTCAAACGCTGGGTCTACAAAATCCCAAATGATGTTGTATTTTAAAGACTTAGAGCAACGAGTTAGGGCTCATGCACAATAGATTCAATAAGTCCCAGTGATATTTGCCTCCTATATAAGTATATCGAATTTAATTTAAGGAAACTTGATAGAATCCCAATTGATAGAAATGCATTAAATCTAATTATAAAATACCTTCTACTTGTCTAAAGTTTAATGCTCAACTTTATAGAGTTATCAATTAAAACAATCTAAATCTTAACAAAAACACAAGATAAGAAAAAGTGAAATGCCCTGTTTTTGCTTCATCATTATAGCTAATTTGTTCATTATTTTCTGACATTTCGTTTTTTAACCGATTTAGTGATTGCAAATAAATTTTTGGGTTTGTTTCCAAAATTGCAAATATTCGCGAATTTTAGCCATGTTCGCGATAGATGTGATCTTTACTGTAAATTTTATGATTTTTTTTTAGAGCTCTAATGATTTTTAATAAATATTAGCCTTTGCTATCATGCCGCTGTCAGCAAATTTTTGCGTATTTCCACTAATTTAGCAATTTTTAACGAATTTTTGCCATTCCTAATAGTCTTAAGTGATTTTAATTAATTTTATGGGTTCTTTGAAAAATTAAAAATTTTCGCATTTTTTCCCTATTTTTGCAAATTTTTTCGAATTGTATTTGCATTTTTCGCGTAAATTATCACATATTTTACAGGGTGAATGTTTTAGAATACAACATGCTTCCCTTTTAGGGAGCAAAACATTTTTTAAAAACGAACGCAAAATTCCATTTTTTAAATAAAATATCACATTTTTTTGTATAAAAGAAAACACCATAAGACTCGCTAAGGGCAAGTAAATAAATCCCAATGAGTATAATATAAAATCTCGATAGGGGCATTGTTATTTCTCTCTAAAGGTGTTTTCTTTTCTAAAAAATAAGAATGCATTATTATTGTGTAATATATTTATCAGGTAACACCCTCTTACAAAGTGATACATTTTTTTAAATTACAATGGAACAAAATAATCCCCCCTGTCTTGAATAACAAGTGTAATTTTTAGTTCCCTCGAAGGGAAAAAGCAATCGTGAATCTCATGTGAAACATTTTTCACGCTATCAGATCCAGTGAATGTAAAAGAAAGAAAAAAGATTAAAAAAAAAATTAAAAATCAATGTAATTTTTGTTCAAAAATAAACGCAAAATATATAGTATTGGAGGGATAGTTTAATTACACCGTTAAGTTTTTTTAAATTTTATGTAGCAATATACTTTTTAAAATTCTGCCACCAAGTCTTTCGCAAGCTTAACAAATCCGCAGGCAAACGACCTGTTTTGTTGATCAATATATGGGCATTTCCAGCGAAAAGTCTACTTTTTGTAACGTAACGCCAGAAGTATTTTAAATTGTTTCTCAAAAAATTGTATATGTAAAGATTTATAAATTTTGTTGCTTGAAAAATAAATCTGTATTAGTCCAAAGTTTACTAAAAAAGGTTTTATACAAAACATCTTGCTCAATTCGCAGTCTTATTCAGTTTTGTAATGCAAGTCAAAATCCACTTCCGTTTTTTTAACGTCACGCCAGCGCAAATTTCTGCTTATATCTGCAAATCCTTAGAGACGATTGCTGTAATTTTTTTTTTTGAATATAGTGCTACTTAATTACTTTACATATATAAAAACCATTTTTACAAATTTGACTTCTTCACTTAATTTTTTTACATTTTGTGGTACAAATATCACGACACGTCAAAATGGAAATGCCCATATCGGTTTGTGCCTTATCAACGGATCTAGCCCTTAATATTCGACTTATAGGAAGAACTACTTACATACATGTTCTGTTCCCTGGCAAAAATAAAGTGAGAAAATCTAAGGGAAAATTGAACAAATTTCGAGAGAAAAAACTTTTCACGATAAGGGGATTTTTTCCCGTGAACATTTTTTTTACGATATTACATTTTTTTCATGGGAGTTTTTCATGATCGCAAATATGTGAAAAGGGGAAAAATTATTCACGATTGGGGTGAATAGCTACGTTTTACACTCAACACTATTGTGTATTAAGCGTATTTAATATTGAATGAAAAGTTTGTACTAATAAGCGATATTCAACACGGTTGTAGTAATTGCCAACATTAAATTTTCTTTAAATTCCAAATAGCATTGACAACACAGATTTTCATAAATTAAAGTCAGCTGTTGTTAAAAATTTTGCGCCAAAAAATAATTTTTAAATAAAAAAACGAAAAATAAAAAGTTTTTATATCCATCACAATACAACCGAAAATAAAAATCCAACACAAATGGTACGCAAACACACGAAAAAAGTTAATAAAAAAATACTTGCTTGCATAAAAAACTACTTAACTCAGATGCAAAAAGGAGTGTTATCTCACACTCAATTATGACTGGGGGTAAGAAATGGAACAAATTTGCCATGATTTTTTGCAACATACACAGAAAAAATAGAAAATCAACTTTAATTAAACAATTCGTTCAGGCAATTAAATATTTAACTGATTTTGCCCCTGCAAAAGAATTGATCATATCAATTAACGGATTTGTATTTTCGAGTCATGAGACACAAATTTAGTCAATGAAAAAATTAATTGCATAAACTACAAAATACACCACATATACACAAACATTTAATTTTATGGGTTTGGATTAAAAAAATTAATTGCAGCAAACAAAAAATTAATTGAATAATTAATGTGCACCAATTAATTATTTAATTGAATAATTTTTTGCAAACATTTTTTCTGTGTATTAAGAAAGGAAAACGACAACTTCTCACATCTATTAACATTCTTGTTTGGTTTGGTTAACTTAATTGTAAAATCGATATGCCTATATCGGTATAAAAGTTTCTCTGCCGGTATACCGATATAATTTAAAAACCCATACCAAAATAGCAAATAGTTTAATATCGATACCAAAACTCGCTTCGATTGCCAACCTTGTTTGCAAGAGTTTATTTTACCTGCTGCAAAAAACCAAACATTTTTTTTGCATAAGCAAAACGACGAAATAATATTCTTGCCAAACCAATAATCTTTATCTCTACATCTATAGATACATCCATCTTCTATCCTTTTTGTCTTTCATTATTTATGTACATTTTATATGCTTACAGTCAGTCAGTCGAATATCATATACATCCTTATCCTTCTCATCATACTGAGCGCAACTTTGTAGTATTTGTTGTTTTTGTAATTTAATTCATTTTGGGTTTTCCTGCGTTTGTACATATTGGCGTTTCTCGACTCGTTATGGAATTTCGACGTGGTTACCTTTGCTAATGCTTATCACGTACATGTTACATGTCTTAAACAGCAATATGTTAACATCTTGTATTTTTATGTTATTTTTTAAAGAATTTATGTATAAAATTCCCTAGTCTTTAATTGTATCTTATAAGCTACTCATCTTCCCTCCATTTCCTTTCTCTCCCGCTCACTCTTGTCCCTCTTTCTCTGCTGTTTGGCTTTGCCTTAACATAAATAATGTTTATAATTTCATGGCATATAAACCTAATGCTAAAAGTTCAGTATCGACCTTATCGTATTCCAAACGTATCCTGCCAAATCCAACATAAAAAAGGAATTTAACAAAACTTTAACTTTTGCTTGTGGTGTTTTTGTTTTAAAGACTTTAAGTGAAGTATTTTGGTTTTTATATCATTTGAATTAAATTTTTTCTTCTTTTTTTTTTGTGGTTTTTAAATTACATTTAATTTTTATGGTTAAACTTTTAAAAGAATTTGATGTTAAGTAGTTTATCAAACTATTAAAACTTAAGATTTTTCCTTGTTCGTTGGAAGTATTTAGAAGTGTTTACAGCCTCGGGCTTTTAGAAAATGTTGAAGAGGAGGAGTGTCATTTAATAATTTGTTAGATAATTCTACCTTAAATTAACAAATTGTTGTTTACGGCGGAGAAGTCTAATAAAATTGGGCTGTTTGTTAGAATATTTTTTGCATTGTAGACATTTTATTATGTATCACACCTTTTAATTTATGAGAAAAACGTACACATCATTTATTTTATTACATGATACAATTTGAATATAAAGAAGGTTGAAGAGGAAGTAATTTCAAGCCCCTTCCTTTTAATTGCAAAATTAAAATTATTATCTTTTGTGGTTCTTAATTTAAGAAGAGGAAAATTAAGCTTTTCTAAATTTCTAACTACAGTGAGTCAAAACAAGTGTTATTATCTTCAAGATTTACGTGGGTTTTTGGCGTTATGATTATTATACAAGCGGAATGTTTGCACCTGTCAGGAAAACTGTATTCTAAAACAATAATGCAGTAATAAGCCCTTTTTCTGGAGGTGGAACTATTACTTAAATCTCCGCTTATGTTAACTTGTTTCAGAAGAAAAGTAAAAGCATCGTTGCTTAAACGTAAATTTAGCTCCAATAGGTAACCCACACGAGGACGGCTCACTTGGAGCCTTAAAATGGTCCCTTTGTGACAAATATACGTTAATATTGCGTACTGGTAAAGTTTTCAATAGACTTCAATCGTTGGTAGTTACCAGGGAAACCAGAAATATGCTCTAAAAAACACGTCGTATACGCATTAAAAACTTGAAAATTTGCCTTGAAAATTGTTAAAAATATGCCCCAAAAAATCAAAAATTGGTAACACAAGACAAAATATTCAATAATTGAAGCACAGCCGCGAATAATTACTTTTCAGGAGAGCAAAAACAAGTTTTTAAAAGGCTGGATTACTTGTTTTAAATTTTTTTTAGATTTCGAAATAAATGATAGTAAAAACTTGTATGCAAAATATTTAGAAATTTGAATTTAAAATAACATGCAGGTTTGCAGTTTATAACCTTTTTTTAGTGGAAAACCGTTTCATATCCACCCCGCTAGGCTAGCTGGTAGTGAGCTAGTCAATCAGCGCTAGGGTTGCGGGTTCGATTCCCGGCAGGGACTCTGGAGCATTCCTCTAATGCTGCCGGATCACTGCAGTGTCATTCAGGCCAAGATAATGGTCATCTACACAGCCGCATGGCACATTCGGTATGGTGAGATATCTGGCAGGAATATTCACATGATTACCGATAGTAAAGCGGCCAAAGATCCCTGGAGAGTTTGCTTATCACATCGAAAATTGTCGGAGAATGCCGGATGTCTGTGGAGGAGATAACGAGATATTCAGTGGTTACCCTTAATTGGGTCCCTGTATGGCGGACACGTTGGCACATGCAGGTGTTTCGCTCCCAAGGAGTAAGCAAATTATTGCACACCAATTTCATCTCATTGCCAGTCAGAGGTGGTTTGATGAAACTGCATGTGGGGAAACCAGGAAAATCTGGCACATAGTTGAAAAGTGAACATGGCGCGATTTAGGGCTATCCAGATTTTAACCCAGAAAAATAATTGCGGCTATAACTGGCCACAGGCAAATTGGGGAACACGACCAAAGGTTGGGGCTTCATTAGAATTACCTATGTTTAAGTTGCGGTGACGAGAACGGAAAGGAGTCAACGGAACATTTTCGCTGTCAATGCTCGGCATTCGGAAACTTAAGACTCAAACTGTTTGGTCAAAGAAATCTCAGGGACAAAACCTGTCTCTCTGACATTGATTTGAACAGAATCCATTCCTTCGTTGAATCAACCGGATGGCTGGGTGAAAATGTCAACATTGGGAGACGGTGTAACATATGTTGCCATATGGTAACACAACGGGGGCTAATTACTGGACCCACATGAGCTGTGCTTAATTGCGGCTCCCTGTGTAACCTTACCTTCCCTTCACAAAGAATGGAGTAACGAATGTCGCCAAGAAACAAAAACAATTACAACTGAACAACTACTTATGTTTCTTCCTTCTTAAAGAAGGGAGTAGCGAATGAGGAATGAAGGTTTTTGGAGGTCTGTTTAATTGGAATTTAAACCTTCTAGAATTCTTGAAGACATATTTCTAAAGGTTCGCTGTCATCAGAAACTAATCTCTTAGAAAGGAATATAGAGGCCTTCAGAAGCACTGTCACTTGCGGTCCTTTCAATGTTAAGCGCTGGATGGCTTTTTTACAAAGTGCAAAACGAATTCAAATTAGAGGTAGATGAGGCTTGAATCTCATTTTAATGTTTATATTAAACTTTAGATTTATACTTAACTTAACCGCTATAAAATAGTAAATATAAGTTCCATATACAACTTCATACGTTAACACACTCAACATCATCTTTTGCAAACTAATAATAATTTTGACAAGCAAAACTCATAAATCTTTTAATCTTGAGTGAGTGAATGAGTGATTGTCTGTTTATTTGTTCGTTTGCTAAAGGAAACATTTTATGGTTGAGGAATTATGCAAATTTCATCTTTAAGAAATTCTTGAATTTTCTATGTTTTCCTAAAATGTTCTATGCACATTTTATCATCATCATCATCATCATCATAAATCCTGCATTTACATTCAAACCAACATAAATTTATTTTCAAAGAAGCAAAAGTACGAAACACTATAAAAATTGATGTACCCTTTAAAGAGGAGCCATTGAAAATATTTAAAAAAAACGTTGCTAGAATTTACAAATATTACAATGTTTCAAGAGAAAACATCATCAACATCATCTTTAATATCTGTAAGGAGTTCAATAAAATAACATTATTTATGATTATTGATTATGGACTTTTCTTTTCTCCAAAGTGCTTAAAAAGTTCAACACAACTTTTTATTTTTTATGTTAAAGAAATTTTATTTTTTAACATGGAATTATGCTAAAATAAACAAAATCGTTATAAATTAGAATTTATTTCACGGAAGTGCGAAAGAAATGACATTAACAAGCTAAATTTTTAAATATTTTTTATTTGAAGGGGGGGGGGGGGGGGAAGAGGGTTTAAATAAATATAAATCTTTACAGTCTCATTCAAGGAGGAGGGTAATGCAAACTTCATGTTGATACACATTTGGAAATACGTCCCTAAGACCTATGGAAAGTATATGATTCGGAAATCATTTGCGGCTATATAATACTGAGTTTAATGTGTGGGACTTTAAAAAAAATGTTCAACTTCGCAAATCATTGGCGATTAGTTAGTCAAATATTGCTGGAGATAAGAGTACTTTCCCTTAGACCTTAGAAAAATTTCATGTGCAAATTGTCGCCGATTGTTAAAACAAATACAATACATATAAGAGCAACATATTATGATAAGATTCTTGATTGTAGTCACCATATTACGATTATTATTGAATCATATTACGACTAAATATATTCGTAATATTACATCATAATATTTTCCCTTAATCACATTCTTATCCTGTTAATGGTAATAAGTTAATATATATATATTCCTCTAACTCCCACTGGTGCATAGGGCGCCTTAGGCGATTTGTTAGCAAATTGTATTTCGGAAAAGTGGGTTGCTGGCCCTCCTTTCTTAGATTGGTGATATGGCTGCTATCTTCGTGCCCAATCCCACGATGTAGTCATGCTTTAGCAAATATTCATGTAATTTGCCTACTGTCTGAGACGTTAAGATGTACTTTAACCATTCAGGCTACATGACTTTAGGTAGCTTTCAGAGGAATCTGAAAAGCCATTGCCCGCGAAATACTTGGTCTAGGACCGGAAGTAGTGAGCTGCTTGGACAGTCAAACAGAGGAATCGTTACTGGTCACTCACAAGTGAATGACAGTCAGAAAACTTTCCGCACTACGTGCACCTATGCTGAAAGTCCCATGCCCCAAAAGTAAGAAGTAATCATATTATTTTCATGTAAATCATAATAAATTAAGAAGTAATCATATTATGACATGCCCAACCATTATTTTCTCTCTGCGTGTATTGAACCCTTTTAAAAAATATCGGCTTGTAATGAGTCAATTATTGACAAAATTTTGAGTTCTTACTCCAAGACCTCTTAATCAGATTGTAGAATTAAATGAGATTATTAAATTCAACTATTTGTGAAATTATAAAGATATCTTTTTTGTTTAAAAGAACTTAACAAATTTTCTAATATTAATGAGCAAAAACTAAGTTCCACAACCCATTCCCTTCGAATCTCCTCGAAACTCCCTTCAAATCTAAACCACACTTCGCATTACAAACAAAAAACATTTGATGTTGGAGTTGAATGAATTTTGGCTAAGAATAGAAAAGAATGTGTTTGGCGTTTGTTGCACTTGAAATTATGTATCTTATTGTTGTTATTTTAGTTTTTTATTTTCTTTGTTTCACTTTGCTCGCTCATATTGAAGCCGTGAAAACATATTTCGTTTTCATTGTGGGTTCGTTTTTAACGCATTGATTTATGATGTCTGCTTAACAGCACCAGAAATATCAACAATAACAAAACTCTCTTCAAGAAGAAAGAATGGAAAAAACTTAGTATTAAGTAAAATAAATTGTTTAAAAAAATTTAGAAAAATGTTTTTTGCTACGCTTTTGTGCATGATGATGATGTAGTTGCTGACAATGATGACGAAGACGACCATCAAAGTGAAGATGAAGAGATGGTATTTACCAGAAATTCAACGCAAACAAAAAGTTTAAAAAGTGAAAGTAAATTTTTAGGGTTCTTTTTACTTTTCCGCATAAAAACTTTAGATATTTTGCACTATGGGAGAAAAATTAGGCAGCAATTTCTAAAATTTATTAACTTTTTAAACCGGGTTTTATCCATATTAAATTGAAGTAGGTGAAGCATCTCCCATACAAAGCTAATATGTATAGAATTCGGTATATCTGGAGAATGGTAAGAGTACAGTTGTCCAAATTTTGTACAAACTGCTTGGTTATTAAGGCCCAGAACAGACGGTGAAATGCAACTGCAACGAAATTCTTTTCAATTTAGGCCCAGAACAGACGGTGAAACGCAACTGCAACGAAACTGCAACTTCTAGTTATTTTCGAGTTTCATTTGAGTTTATGCCATAGACTCCCTTTAGGGACCACACATAACGCGACCATTTTGAGACCGGTTTGAAATGCATTGCAAAAGAGTTGCATTGAAACCGGCGTGCAGGAAACTCGTGCTTGCGTTTCATCTCTTCTCAAAGAATATCGAAATCATTGGGATAATTTCATTTAATTTTGGTACAATTTAGGTTGCAGGGTGTGTGGAAAACGATTGAAACTAGTTTCAAAACAATGATTTCTAAAGGGTTTCGTTGCAGTTGCGTTTTACCGTATGTTCTGGGCCTTATTGGTTCGAAAGCATTTTCAAAGGAGTCTATGGCATAATCTTAAATGGAACTCAAAACTAATTATAAAAGTTGCAGTTGCCATTCATAGTCTGTTCTGGACCTAATACACAACATCTGTCAAAAAGTACACTGAAAAGAAAAGTCAATCTATCCGTACACAGAAAGAAAAACACGGTATAAATCGGTATACATAAATCAAGTTTTTTATGATTACTTTAAGTACGAGTCGTACTCAAAAATTCAAGTACGAATAACACTAAAACGTACTCAAAACAATCCTAAATCGGATTACTTTCATAAATCAATCCCGGAATTTCTTGAAATAAGTATAAAATTCTTAATTCAAGTAAAAAAAGATTAAACTTTTCGTTGTGTTTAACCCTGCGGCTTAAGCCTGTTTTGATTTTCTATACACATTAAAAAAAGTCTGGCCAGACTCATGTGTACCACGCAGGGTTAAAAAGTAAATTTGAACTCTTGCTTCTCATTTAGTTTACATTTTTGGTTAAATATGTACATAAAAATATGTACATAAAGACCATGTTTTATACCAAAAAAAAAAAATTTTAAATAATCAACGTTCTTATTTTACGAGCAAAATACTGTTGAACGGTAAAATTAAAAACAGATGCGATTACTTCAAAACAAATTTAAGCTTTTGTCGCAGGGTTTATGCCAAATCCTTGATAGCAGATGAAATCGAAGGCAGACATTATTAGATCTTCTTAAAAATTTACTTTAACTTCTCCATAAAACTGTGGATTTTCCAATAAGGATCTCTCATTTTACTACCTGTAGGTACAATTTGTATGTACATAGGTATGTATCACATTCCAAAACCCATAGTGCAATAAAATATTTTGGGTAGTTTTTCTTGTCATAAAAGAGAATGAGAGTAGAAAACATTAAGGAAAATCCCTGTTTTTAATGTTTCAAAAGAAAATTCTTAAATGTTTTTCCGTTTGCAAGTTTTCTTGTTGTTGTAAAAACTACGGCTAGACAAATAAAGAAAATACACCAACAACACACACGTGTTTGCTTTTCATTTAATATAGTGTGGTAGCAGTCAGGGTTCCAAGATGTTTTTTAAATTCTATCCCAAAATTTTAGAATTATTTCCCTCAAAAATTCCCAACAAATTTTTCAATGTCAAAACTTTCAATTTCTCATTAAAATCTTAATATATATGTACATATTTTTAGGAATTAACAGATTTATCATTTCCAGAGATGGTTAAAGGGGTCGTAACAAATTAAATTATGTTTAAAATAAGTATTATTAATAACGGTTTATTTGTTATCGCTTCTACCCCCCAGTCTCAAAATTTTAGGTCGCTCTGCTAAGACAACAAACGGTTAAAGTTTTTTAATAACTACTCTGATATTGGGATTTCCTAATAAATTAATTACAGCATATATTTTTTTTACTTTGGGATGCCTCCTACTAATGCAATGCATTGTGTTGGTATTAGAAAAATAGGTTATGAGGAGAAGGAAAGAGGCAGTAGGGTTTGTGGATATTCAATTTGAATATTTGCAAATTGTGGCCGACTGGGAAGACTTCTGCCGGGAGTCTATTCCACATACGGCTAGTTCAATCGAGAAACGTATTATCTCTCTTCGTTATGTGATAAATTGGACAGTCGACAACAAACGGATGTGATCAGCTGGCAGCGTCTAAGGAATGAGATCACTTGTCCTAGCTGAACATTTATTGGGGTAATATCGATATAACAATCACGCACAAAAAATATTCCGACGATGCTCCAATGAATCAATAGAGCTGGATGCCGCACTACCATTGATGAGCTTAAAGTGCTTGCCCAGATATGGGAATTTTATTTCATTTTACTTCGGATATAAGCGGTATAATTAGTGCGAAGATCAGTCGGAGCGAAGTAGTTCTTCCACCGTTTTAAGAAACCAAGACACTTGAATGATTCTTTCGACATTTGAAAAACATATTGGTTCCAACGAACATCACATTGGATTTTTATGCCTATAGGCATGAACATCAAGAGAGTCTGATTCCTAATTAGCTTAGGAAATTAAAAAAAAATCACTTTAATACGAACAATTATATTTCTGAAATAAATCATGATAATGTAATGCTGCTGGGTCAGAAATTATAAAGATTTTAAATGTTTCAACTTTCGGTGGAGGGTTTTAAAGATTCGACAGTCTTACTTGTTAGATAAAATTGAGTGCCCCGCTAGGCTAGCTGGTAGTGAGCTAGTCTATCAGCGCCGGGGTTGCAGGTTCGATTACCGCCAGAGACTCTGGTTTCACTCCTGCAGACAAGCGAAGAGCTTCGCGGGATTAGCTTAGGAAATTTAAAAAAAATTCTCGGCAATTTCTTTCAATTAAACTGGCAAAAAAATCAGTTTTAATTAATTGAATTAAACCTTTACTTCAGAAAATGTTGTTAATATTAAAAAATATTTAATTAAAACTATTACATAATTGGTTTATTGGTGCAAATTTATTTCTTTTTTTTATTAATATCACAAACTTTTTAATTGGCAATTTTTATTTTTTCCATTGTATTAAGTGAAACAATTGGCAAAGATTAATTAAATTTTGAACATTTTTTTTGTTGCCTTTAAAAAATTTTATAAAAATATATTATTTTTTTTAAAGCATTTTGACTTAATATTAAAGCTTAATATAAAAATATATTATTAATATATTAAAAATGTCGCCAATAATTTAAAAACATCGCCAAAACAAATTTTTTTACCCAATTTGGGGATAAATCCCCTTTTCTGAAAACTCTGCTGAAAGCAGTTGTTGTTAACGGTTTCTTTGTAAGAGTATAAGTACTAAGAGAGTTGTGCCAAAGAGCACGTATTCGTTTAAGAGAATATTTACGAGCAAGACCAAATAACGTAAAATAACAATTTAATATCGTATTATTGAATTTTTAGCAATTGTTCAGTTTGAGTTCGTGAATCTTAACAATATGACGACGTAACGGACGGTCGCTGTCATTTGCATCTTTTTCAAATATAGAAATAATAAACAAAATTAAAAGTGATTTCTATATTTTTATTTCGTGATTATCGTTGTTTAGTGCAAAAAAAAAATAACTGGCAAAAATAATCTTATAATAACAAATATTAAGTGTTGTTTAACTATTTATTTAACATAATGGAAATTAAATAAAATTATTTTACAAAATCAAAGTGCAAAAAATAATAAAGCAAGTTTTTTTTTTTTTTGCTAATTTATTTGTATTTTCATTTGATAAAGTTCAAAACTTAAACGTTTTAAACGGTCTTATCAGTTGTCTGAGAGTTACCTCCTACTTCGTTTAAATTGTTAATTTTATTTTGCCAAATAAAGGCTGAGTAGTGTCAAAACAATTTAATTGAATTTTTTGTTTTTTAAAAATAAAAACGTAATAAAAACACGGCCGACCGTTCGTTGAAAAAAATTTGATAATAAAATCTTAAAATCCAGTTAAATATTTGAAAAGTGAAAAATTTTAAATTTACATAAATTCCAAACCATAATAATCATGTGCAAAAAATTATCAGCTATCAAAAATAATCCTCTATAAAGTGTATTTACTATTTCTGATTAAAAAAACTAGCTGGTCTAGTCATAAATAATAAAAGAAACTCCAAACTTAAAAAGGAAATTTAAACAAAAACAACTCTACTGTGTTCTTACAACTGCTAGAAGTCTATAGTTTTCAACAAGACTTCTTTCACTTCTTGTTCATTGCTAATACCCAAGGATTTACAAACAAATCACTTCATTTAACCAACAACTACCACAACCAACCAACTAACTATCCAACCAAACAACTAACTATCCAACCAAACAACTCTAACAAGGATAAAAAAAAGAAAAAAAAGCAATACAAACAAAAAGTCCTGCACGTTGTGCATTTCAACTCTGACGTAAATAAGAAACTACAATAAAGTTTGTAGCAAAGAAAAAAAACTTTAAAATGTTTAGATTTAAGTTTTATTTATATCAAGTGTTTTTACGAGGATTGTGCGTTAAGTTAAGAGATTAAAGAGTAAAATCTAACGTTGATTCAGTTACTGAAATGTTATTTGAATATTAATAAATAGTGCACTACTCGTTTTTTATCTACCAAGATTATAGTCCAACTTTTAAATAAATCTCTATATTTAAATTAGGTGTGCGGCTAACTCGTGGTTAGCTAATTTTAAAGCGAGTAATTAAATTAAATTTTAAAGAAACTGAAAGCAAATGACTACAATATGTTTTAAATTTATATCCAAAGATAAACATACATATGTACATATGTATTTACTTATGTTAGATTGTTAAAGAAACACATGTACGTACTGTATATACAATCTATATTCAAAGGATGTATTCAATATGCACGTACGTATGTATGTGTATGAAGACATGTATGCACATAGTTTTGAATTATATATGCCCAGCGGCAGTCAAGAATAAAAAAAAATTCAAATAAATTTTAATTAATTTCATGTTGTAAAATTCCTTTCTTCATAAAAATAATTTAATGAAAATTAAATTTGATGAACTTTATTTAGCTTTATTAAAATATCAAAATTTGGATTAAAACTGATGAACAGTTCAACAAAATAACCACAATACTAATTATAGATATGAAAAAAAAAAACAGAAATATGTAGCTTAAAAAATTAACTTAATCCTGTAAATAAATTTATCAGTCATATCACAGGGAACAATTCCATTCAGAAACGGAACTCATTCCGTATTTTTGTGCTTCAGAAAATGACGAACAAATTTTTCGGAATGAAACAATTTTTGTTTTCATGAACGGAATGGGAGTTTTCTGTATCTGAAAGGCCAAAAAACATTCAAAATACACTTTCTATTAATAAAAAAATATGTTTTCTTCGGTTCAGAACGGAAATGTACTCTGCGACATGTCTGTATATTTCAGGAAAAAAGTAAAATAAAAAATGATTGCATTTATTACACAGTGAAACCTCCCATAACTTTCACCTTCCATAATCGGCCATATTTTGTTGATCCAAACTGTTCTGGACACTCTCATAACCGTACGCTGACCCTTAGTTTATAAAAGGAAATTTCAAAATATCTGTCATAAACGGACAAAAATACACCAACACAAGAGTGGTAAGATATGACTTTTTTGATTTGATGGTAGGAAATAACATTTGCCACCTGATTGCGTCCTTATCTTTGTTAAAGAAAAATTAAAGCCATTTCGAAAACCTCGTAAGCGCCATAATTTTTTTTTTAGAGCATTTTTGGTGTGACGCCAGGCCTCGGTTAAAACTTAAAACCTTATTATGTATATATCCTGTACTTATTCCTGTGTGCCAAACCTTTTATTAGCCGAAATTTAACACCTGTAGAGTTCCTCTATGCATCCGAACAAATAAAATATATTTTTCAGATTTTCACAAAAAATACATAAATTTGTATGCCAACCTTCATGGTGGTTAGTAAACTAACCAGTTTATTTATCAAAATTATCAACATTTTTAAAATAAATAAACTTTAAATAATGAAAAATTACGCACATTTTAGCTATTAATTTGCATATATAAAAGCGTGGCTGAAAGAGTTTAAGGAATCAAAGCTCTTATCTTAAAATGGCTTTCGCGGATGCGATTCCCGCCAGATACTCTGGCATGTTTTACTCTAACGGTCTGAAGGTCTTAGTTACTATTGCTAGCTAAATAAAGCAAGCGTATAATTTGTCTTAAAAATTAAAAAAAATAAAAATTAAAAAGGTATTCATGCATTTAAATGTATGTACCTATGTGTTATTTCTCGTAAAAAATCTATAAATTAAATATGTATGTATATTTATTTAGTCCATTATGTCTTATCTTTTTTCTCATTGACTTAACGAACCAACCTCGTAAGAACCTATTGTATAATGTGCAAAATCTAAAAAACAAAACAAATAAAAACAATAACTTTATAATACGAAAAAGATTAATTATTAAGTTTAAACAACAACAACAAGTGCACTGCTCTTTCTCCTTCTCCTTTCTTTTCTGAAAAAATCTTTTTTTCCTTTTCTTTTTAATTACTCTCTACTCTTTGTAGACACGTTCTTTTATGAACTGTTGTTTTTTTTATTTGATTTCATTTTACATTTTGCACAAAACAAAGATTTTTTTATTACAGAATTTTTTAATATTGAAATGAAACACAAAACAAACAATTTACGTCATACTTTTTTAATTAGTTTTTCTAATTTTATTTATGATTTTATTAAAAAACAAAATAACTTTACAATAAGAGTTGATTTTTGTTTTGTTTTTATTTTGTCTCTTTCGCTGAGTCTTATTTTTTATATCCCTTTTTGATTATTGCCTTCTTTTCCAGACATGACAAAGAGCCATACCAGCAAATTGAAAAGATTGACAGTCACTAAAAACAACATAGACAGTGTTGGTTTATAAATGACGTTGTATGTCTTCTTGCAAAATTCTGTCATTGCCTCAATGCAACTAGTAGTTGTTGCTGTTGTTTTAGAGTCTGGCTTATTTTACCGGACATTGAGATACAATCTTTAGGAATTTTTATCTGCGTTTGTTTTTTTTTTGCAATAAATTCCGTCAGCTAATAAATAAAATGTTAACATTCTTTTTAATATTACTCATCTGGTTTTTGTTTAGAAAAATATACATATTTTACTTTTCTCTGGGGTTTTCAGCCTTAAAGTTTTTTTTGCATTTATTTTATAATTTTTTATTTTGTTTTTCCTATCAGATTCCATTACAATTGGTTGGGAAATTATTCATAACCTGTGGCTTATGGTAATTGATATACCTAAGTACATAGGTACGCTTTTTAAAATAAATACACTGAAAGATATTTACTCGAGCTTTAAAAAAAAAAATCAATACCTATGAACTTTTGTAAACAATTAGTAATTGAATGTCTTTATTCAATATTCCTAACAGCCGTACCTAAACAAGAGCGAAATGCTAAACGTTTTCTTCTGCTTAGCTTTTACGCTGATATGGCAAAAATAAACAAAAGTGTCCACGTTTTGTCACTAACAGTATTGTTAACTTTCTTGGGTGCCCCGATGGCTAGTTGGTAGTGATCTAGTCTGTTAGTTCGAGGGTTGCGGGCTCGATTCCCGCCAGAGACTCTGGTATGTTTCACTACAATGGGCTAAAGGTCTACGCTACTATTGCTCGGTTAATTAAGTTAGAATATAATATGTAATTGTAATTCTTATTAAATAAATAAATAAAAACTTTCTTGTTTAATCAAACGAACTTAATAGAAATAAAAAAATTGAGATACAACCGCTAGATTAGCCCAAAAATAGTTAAATTTTCATTATTTATTAACAATAGCGGCTGTCAAAATCGAATTTTCCAATTGCAAAGCGTTGACGACGCGCTATTGAGGAATGCTTCATAAAAATTGTATGTGCATGAAAATGTTTGACAACTAGAAAACGTGTGACGCTTTTGTTTAGGTACGGCTGTAATTTTTCATGAATCTACACCGCTAATTTTTTATAGTTTTTTGAGCATTTCTTTGAACCAAATGGCACGTGCGCATTACAACAGTAAAATCTACATTCAATATCATATTGATGCTTGGCCATCATGCTTCATCAGTTTGCGCTTAACAATTGGTTTAAGACGACCTTTACGACTGTCGTCCCCTAGCGAACTGCGGCCACGATTTAATTCTTTATAACGTTATAGCGTATAAGAGAGGTTAAAAATTGGGCTACATCGACAAAAGTCAAACTGAATTCTTAAAAACAGAACGAAAACGTTAACGAGCTATTTCCAATTCCAACTGGTTTTCGAAGATCTTCACGACTTTCGGCCCTGGCGCCACTTCTTCATGCGCTATCGATTTGAACAAGACATGAAAATAACGCCACCAGAGCAACGAAATTAATTTGTTCATGTTATTGTATGTGGCGAATAAGTGTTGATGCTCATGTTCTGACTTTTAGTTTATTCAAGTGTTTGCTTTGCTTAATTTTTGGTTTTGCTTTTTGTTGTAAATAGAAAGTGCCATTGTAAAGCTACCATCATGGCGAACATGGTCCCTAAGACAAATGTTTAGGCAACGATGGCAGCACATGACCGAAATATGAACATGATCAGTCTGCACTAGCAGAATTAATGTGCGACAAATGTGTTGTTTACTGTTACCAAGTTAATGGATAGTGGAAACGGGTAGTTAGCGAAATGCAGCAGTGTTAGGTGGCTATATTTAGCCCTTTTTCATCTTGTTTAGACATGAACAAGTTAATTAAACCATTAGCATTTTTATTCAGCCAAATTTCTTTATTTTTTTTTAATATTAGACAAAACAATTCTAAGAATTTTGCATTAATTGTTTTGTAACCTTGAACTTTTCCAAATAAGTAAACGCAAATGACTTAAAATAAAAAAAAAGTTAATTTTATCGATAATTTTAGTTTTTCGTTTTTGTAAAATTTTTTATATTTATTTTATTGTTTCTTATTTGCAATTTTAGTTTAACAAATACATTTCGTAAGTTTTTTATCAATATTGATGCGTGTTTTTGTAAAAAAATCTAGCTAAGCCATTTTTTACCCATTTTTTTTACTAAAAATTTAGCTGTTTTTAGTGGTTAACAGTTGGCATCACTGAACTGAGACCACGATTAAATTCGTAATACCAGCACTTAACAGTGTTCAAGGATTGGGCTTTATCGCCAAAATCAGAGTGAATTAATAAACCACGTTGAAATTTGTTAAAAGTCACAACAATATTAACGAGTTAATTTTTTTTCGCCGAGAGAAAATTTTGAAAGTCACTGTCAAGGCGAATTCACTAGAAGGTAATGTAAACTCTACAACAACACTGCTTCTGTGATCGGATTGTCAAAAATATTGCTGGTATAAAAAAGGTTTGCTTACATAAAAAACTAGTTTGTATACAAACTTTGACAACTCGAGAACCGAAAAAATACACCATGACTTGACCCCCCTTCTAGGGAATTCGCTTTGGTCACTGTAAACAACACAAACACTCATTGTTGTAACGGCTTAAAACTTAAATAGGAACCATCGTATCTTACACCAGTCGGTAGAGATTAAAACTAGAAAGCGATCGTTTCGAATTCGTTAAACAGTTTCATTACGTTCATAAAGTCGCATTTAAATCCTACAAAATACTCTTTTTTTAATTTATAATCCAGTTGGGTCCGAACTTAGTACATATTTCACTTAATGCGAAAGAACGATTTCTTCTTTCAATCCTGACGGATATTCTCTTTTTGAGGACTTCAAGAGTATTAGGCTTGTTGACATAGACACGTGATTTAAAGAACCCACAAAAAGAAGTGTAGAACGGTTCAATCGGACGATCTTACCGGCCATTACAAATAGCCAAAACGAAATATTAGACTAGTCGGAAATTGTTACGAGAAAAATCGAACGAAATATTCCGCGTTCTTGGAAAGAATATTTCTTTTTTACGTGTATTTTGCATCAGAAGCGGAACTGACATTTACCGCCTTTTGGAAAAATGTTAGCATCTTCCGATAGGGTGATGAAGAGTGCGCACCCTTATATTAAAAAAAAAAAAATAATAATAATAGTCATAATTCGACACGAAATAGAATTAAACAAGTTTTTCCGCCTAAAAAAATCATTGATTAATATCCATGACATTCTGTCGAATTTTAGTTAGTTCCAAGAAGAATTTGAATTCATATTTTATTGATGATCTTGGGAGCATTTACTTACCTTTCATGAAATGTATTATTTTATTTATAGATTTTGTAGGGATAAAGCAGCAAACTTTGGGGGAAATTTTAAAGATTGGCCAGATACATTTTAAGTAGATACATACATATTTCTATAGTGGGGAGGGGGGGGGGGGGGGGGTCTAATAATTTTCTTTTCAATAGATTCTCTATTTCTTAATATTCAAACTATGACAACTTCCTTGAAAAATCTAAAATTTATCTAAAATGAAATGTTTAAATTAAACAAATCACCCCATCAACTGGAAATGGTTGCGGTACTTGTGATGTCTGAATGTGTTTTTTTTCCTTCCTATCATTTACAAAAACAACCTCCGAATCATCTTCAATTACAACAATTGTTAAAAATACACATAAATTTGAATGAATTTCAAAGCGAAACTAAATTGCACAAAATACAAAAAAAAATTTTAAAACTAAAAACGTCTATGAATGAAGAGTAGGTAAGGCACACACATGCATTGCCATTATTTAGTTACTTTCCACATGAATTGTTTTGCACATTGCCTATACAAAATTTCTACTTTTCAAACTAATTTTCAGAAGTTTAGTGCCATTTTTTCCTACAAAGTGTTTTAGTTTAGTTTAGCACAATATTTACACATTTTTCGCTTAAATTTTGTGCATAAAAATCACACAAATCTTGTGACAATTACACTTTGCAATATATTCAAATTTAAATGCAAATAATACTCGTACAATAGTGTTGCCCATACAAAAATTAATGTATTGCTGGTGTGTACCACTCCTTCGAAAATTCTAATGCATTTTTTTTAAAGCTAAAACACACTGGCACACAGAGAAAAACAGGCAGCATAAATTAAAGAAAATGCGGCAAAAAACAATGTACGAACCTGGTACGATTCGCAACAATAACGAATAAAAAAAAAATATGTTCAATTGTTGGAAATGTGGCCATGTAAGCAATAATTTGTGATATTTTGTGACTTCTCTCTCTCCATCTCCACAGAGTGCCAGAAACTGACTGTATGTGTGACAAGACATTTGTTGCTGTTTTTTTTTTTTTATATTTTGAACGTAAAGTTTGCAATGTACGACGTTTGGAACCTACAATAGACAAATGAAATAAAAAATTGCCTTAATTTTTATGTGTTTAGTTGGTATTATCTTGCCGTTTTATTTTTCTTACAACGAGTTTACTTTGTTAAATTTTTTCCCTTTGGATACAGAAGCCAAGAAAATTACATGTTAGAGGACAAAAAACAAAAAACGAGAACTGTAACGAATTGAATCATACTTTTAAGTGGTCGTCGACAAATAATAGAATCTTTACTCTCTACACCCACTATCTACATCTGGGAAACACTCTATTATGGCTACAATCTAATTGGAATAGAAGTACATTTTTCTGTGTTTTTGGCAGCTGCCTTTAGAGTTTAAAGTTAGAAAATTTACAATGTTTTATAATGGCTATAGGTAAAGGTAAATTACTCTAATGACTTAAAAGTTTATGGTAATTTGCAGAAAGATAATTTGTTTTAAAAGCTTTGACATTATTAGAAAATAATAAAATTTTATTTAGATTAGTTTTAAAAGGACAATAAGAGCTATTGGCAAATAGTTTGCTACCATATTTTGAAAGTTGCTTAAGCGACCATTAGGATTGGTCATACTTTAGTTTGCATACAATAGAAAATAATTCGCTAATTCTAGCTATTGAAGTGTAATAACTTTCAATAATATTTAATTCACACAATGAAATTTGCATTTCATTTATAAATTAGTTTTTTAACGAATTTTTTTTTTTAAATTTTCCATTAAATATTCTTTAATTTTTTTTTTATCTAAATCTTATTAAAAAATATTTCCAATCGTAAATGCATTACTGTTGTATATCATAGGAGTTAACATTGCTTTACACCAGCAATCGGCAACCTATACTCAAGGCGAATTGACTACAGGTGGTATCGAAACGACATCTGATATTGACAGTTCGAGCTTACTTCTTTTGATTTGTTAGTGTTTTGCTAAGAATGGCTGACATTTCGAGCTTTAAGCACTAATAATGCAATGCAAAAAACCCTATGTTGCACCTGTATTTGAATTCGCCTTGCCTATACTATTATGCTGGCTACAGACAGTGCAATCTACATGCAATCTGTTTCAATGCAACCTCAAAATATCAAAGCGTTTTGATGTTGATGCAATCTGGAATGAATTAAAATTTATTTAATTTGCTAGATTGCGTACCCAGCATAACATTTTGCGATTGTGTGCGTTGTATGAATTCTACATATGTTGTTATTATAATAACTTTCGATAGCATTTTTTTTTTCTTGTTGCTTTGTTAAGGTAACGGGAAAATAAATATTTGGGTTTAAGGGAATCGCGGTACACGATGTTCACGCGAATCGCGGTACACGAATCGCTTGGTTGCCACATGCGAACGTTTTCGCGATTCGCCAGAGGATCGCATTTAGCTTCCACGCGATGCATCGCAGCGATGTTAGACAACTTGCCGGCGATTCGCGGGCAGGGTAATATTGTTAAATTCTCTTCAATGTGTGCGCAACGTACGTAATAAAAAAGAAAAAGAAAACGCGGCGCCCTGCTTTTTCCGATCGCATCTCCCTTTTATCTACTCCGTAAAACACTTTTAGACAAGTGTTTTGGGACCTTTAAATTGTAATTTGAAGCGCTTTGTTGCATTTTACAAACGGGCTAAAAGTTTCTATATGTGAGAGCTTAAGAAAACAACACTCTAAAAACGTAGACGGAATGTGAAAAGCTTCATGCGCATGTTGTTCTGACGTTATTTTGACTTCTTTACAAAGCCACAATGGCCATTGTGTGTTGTGTGATGACGTCAAAATTACTTCAGAAACACATGCGCATTTGGGATTTCACATTCCGTGTACTTTAGGCTTTCTACGGCAAATTCTTATGTCAACTTGTATTGAAAATGTGGCGTCGACGCAGTTCTGTTTGAACATTTATTGTTAAAAACGAATGCCAGTTTAGCTATTTCAGGACAATCCAGTGGTTTTATCCAAATTTTTTATTTTGATTTTGTGGGTTTTATTAAAGATACTATTCGTGACACAACGTTGACACTCTTAACGCGCTTATTTAGGTTGGTCTTTAACTGAAAACATTTTTTAATGAAAATTCAATCTTAATTGCTTTTGGAGAGTTGGCAACTCGATACAAATTATTGCCACCTAACAGATTAAATTCTGACAACCTTTTGACCATTGCAACCTTTTTACAACATTTTCTCCTAAAGGATTTCAAGAAGTTTTTTTTATTCTTTTAAAGGTTTATGCTTTAATACTATTTTACCATCATCGTTATTTATTTATTCTTTCGCCAACATGTTATTTAATGACCGTAAATATTACAAATTATTCACACCAAGCGCCCATGTAAAACAAATATTTACACTAATGTGTGTGTGTGTACGTGAAAGTGTGTATATGCGTGAATGTTTCGTTAAATTCTAACACTATTAGGTGACATTTTCAAGTACATACCTACTTGCGAGTGTGTCTTCTTTTATAAATTGAATCCATATGAAGGGAATATGTATATAAAAATACAGCTCGTGTAGATTTTCTAGGTTTTACTGCTGAAATGTACAGCTTATGCAGCAAAAATGTATGTGTCTGTAATCATTTGTGTGACTCAAGTTACATGCTGAGCTCTCAAATGCATTTGGGGAAAAAAATTAAATGAGTGAATGTACAATGTGAATGTTGCACATTATAAGTGCATAAATTTTGTAATTTGCTTGCTTCATGCTACAAAATTGAGATGAAAAAAACACTAAAGTAAGCGACAATACACTAAGTTTTACGAAAAACTGGGAGTGTAGTGTCAATTCGTAAATTACACACCGCCGCTTTAATAAATACAAACAAAGAGGGCCAGAAATATAAAAAAAACGCTAAACAAACAACACACATTAACAGCCAAATGCAAATTGTAAAAGTCAACAACAACAGCAGCAAAAAAAAAAAAAATAAACAACAACATCATCGTCATTGTCGGTTTTATTCTTAGCAAGATGTTGTTGTTGTATGTGAGAACGTTAAATTTAACAGAAATACTTAATTTGTAACATGATCGCGTGAATTTACTTCACTAATTTTCGGAACCCTGGGAGACGAAGTCTCGTTAGGTCAAATTATAGTTGGCAATTGGAAGTTGCCAATTTTTGTTTTTAATTTTAAATTGAATACTAAACTTTTATTTTATTTTTGTAGTGTACTTTTTAATTCGCTCTATACCCCCAGGATTATTGTTAGTTCAATTTGTTAATTTTTTTTAAATTTATGTGAAACTCGAGGTACTACGAATTTGTTGTTGCCGTCGTATGCAAATTACTATTTTCCTGTTGTACAATTGTTCTCTTTTTTGAGAAGACAACTTTTTATAAATAAAAAAATTAAATGCTCAAAGAAAATATGATAAAAAATTTTAACAAATTTTTACTTGACTCTACTTCTTACATTTGCAAATTCAAATAAAATATTAAAAAATATAAAAAAAAATTTCAAAATGTTTCGACGCTTTTTCAGCTTGCATTGTTGAGTCATTTTGTCTCAAATTCTTGTACTCTATTTTTTTTTCTTTTTTTTTAACAATATTTTGATCTGTTTGGCTGTTTGAAAATAAAAAGTAACAAGTCTTAAAAGTTAAAATGTAGTGCGAAAAAAAATTATTTAAAAAATTTTATCTTTTATTTTTTTTTAGGTATGTAAATGAAAATATTCATGCAGATCGTGATTTGATTTTTAATTCAAGGTAACGTTGCAAAAAAAAAAAACAATATTTTTGAGGTAAATTTAGAAGGCTGAAAAGAATTTTTTGAACTTTAAAATTTATTCAGTTTTTATATTAATAAAAAAAAATTATTCACTAAAAATATTTGAACGTATTTAATACCATTTTTATTAAAAATCCTTGGTTTTAAAAGGCTTTATCTAAATCGGATGATTTCTTAATCCCTATCCAAACTATTACAAATATATGAGTTTGATGGTGAAAAAGAAAAGACGAATGGAAAAATGTTTTTACCTTTTCCGTGTTATTATTCATTGCACTTTGAATATATTTTTTATTTCTACAATTTAATCTTACCGCTTTTTTATTTCCGAGTTAATTTGACAGTTCGAAGACGGAACTTTTCTGACAACACTTTTACTATTAATTGGCGAGTAATTTCCTTACGTTATAGCTCTTATCCGCCCCAAAAAGCTTGTTTTAATTTATAACATTATTGTTTCATTTCGCACATTTCAATGGAAAAGTTTTTTGGTTACAGAACATGGGCACTTGACTATAATGTCATCCTGTGTAAAACCGATTTCGACATGTGGTATTTAATTATGTTGAACGTCTAGCAATTTCAGTATCGAGCTCATATAGAGGTCATAATCGAAAATTGTTAGAACCATGACAGGAGCGTCCTGGTTTATAAGGTACAAGAAGATTCGTATTGATTTAGAAATTCCACTGGTAAAAGATGAATGCAAAGTCCATATTTAGTATATTACTAAACTCAAAAACCATCCAAATACACTTGGAAGGCGCATTTCTCAACTTTACGCGAACAGGGCTTCCACCGTACTAAAAGGAAGACCTTCTAAACATTAATTTTCTCCTAGAGTGGAACAAATTTTTAGTTTTAAGATTTTTTACTACTAACTGTTAGGCCTTAATAAAGTAGATTCAGTAAATTAATATTAATTTATAAAAAAAAAAATTACAAAACCAATACGAATAATAATGAGAAACTAAAAAACCCCTTATAAACAAATGTCCCCGTTGCCAACAATTAAGTCTAGAAGTAATAATGGAAACAAATCTATTATAAGCAAATATATTGCTAATTATTTATAATTGTTGTATAGTTTTCTATAAATGACAGTGTAAAAAAAAATCTAAACAGAAACAATAGCTTTAAACGCCAGACAAAATTATTTTAAAATGAGCAGCATCATGTGTAAAGAATTTGTTATTTTTTAATTTCCCCAACATCATGTAATTTTTTATTGTGTGAGTTATTTTTAAATTTGTTTGTCCAACTGCCACCAAGAATGTGATGAATACGACAAAACGGCGGATATGGTCATTAAGCGATTAAAAAAAAGAATAATTTTTAATTAAAACCAAACATTAACAAAATCTTACAACGAAAGGAAACGAAATAAAACAAATAATTTTTGTGGTGTTAATTTAGAGTGAGTTGGTTTTTTCCTTTAAAAATGCTTTATTTCTTACTTAAACAAGCATAAAGTATTTTAATTTGCTCTCAAACCCATTAATTTGTGGTTGCCTACATTCACATACAGTTTATGTCATTTCATTAAAGCACGTCAAAAAAAATGTTTTCTATTGGTTGGCAACCAACGTTGCCACGACTAAAACAAATTTGTAAGCAAAATGCAAAAGATGAAAAAACAACAAAATGCTAGAAAAAGTAAGTCATCGTAGGTACAGACTCGCAATTTTTGTTGCTGCCGTTTGTTAAAATTCTGCATTAGTGTCCACATTATGAAATTCTAGTCTTGCATTTTTTTTTAATCTTTAACTGGTCTTTCCTCCTCTACTTTTTTTAATTTAATAAATAAATACAAATACATCTAGTGCAAGGCGAATTCATAAAGGTGACATTTTCAAATCATCAGTTTAATGTTTATTTCCTTGTGTGTATACTGAATGTCAAACGTAGTTTACATTTTATGAAAAAAATTTGTTAAAATTTTAAATTCAATAAAAATATAAATTCTTGAAAAAAAACCTATTTAGATGTTACAAAACAAAACATAACATAAAATTTTACCGCAAGGATTTTAAAAGGCGTAAGGAATAAGTGGATCCACAATAAATTTGCATTACAGGAAAAAAATTTACCTTCTAAAGCAATTGTGTATATTTTATAAACAAATAGGGTACGTTCGTAAATGCAGTTGTTGCGCATCAGTTGCGCATTAGTAAAGTTGAATGTTCGTAAATGCATCAATTGTAAGAAACTTGGCATTACTTTCATATGTCAAAAGTTTTTTTATGCAGCGATGCCGCAGCTCTGCAGCAAATATTGGCAATTAGTGCATCAGTTAATTTTCTGATGCAATAACTTTTATCATAAAAGAAATCGTATTATTTTTCTTTTTGTATGCGTTTTCTTGTAATTTATAAGAAAACTATTGCTTTTTAGTTAATTATTTTCAATAAAATTTGCCATCGCTCTTGTGATAACATATTTTTTTATTATTTTATGTTCGCTCATAAAACTTTTAAAATTTAGCTCGTATTCAAAAATTCAAACTTTGCACAGCTGTTGTGCAGTAAAAAAGCATCAGCATCACAAGTGCAACTGGTGATCACGCATCAGCAACAAAATTTTGCATCACTGCAGCAGTGATGCACAGTTTTGATGCATTTACGAACGTACCCATAATTTTGACATTCACTCTAACTTTTAACAAAAACAACATGTGGACAACATCTGAGCATCGAATGAGACCGAACCCGTGCCCCAAAAACATTCGGTTTTTACCATTAGGTCCCTTTTTATTTTGCGCGTCACATATGTACATTACCAGTCTTCATATTGCCTAGGTAAGAGCAGGGAAAAAGTTAACTCCCAAATAAAGTTAATCAGCCTCGCTACTGTTCTAGTTGTCGTAAACGAATAAGTCGTTTTTTCGTAGTTGATTAATGAAAAAAGGTTGGTTAAAAGTAACCAAAACGGCAACGCTGTTGGCAATAACAGTATTTAAAACCAAAGAGAGCTAGCTCAACAAAAGAAAGAGGAAGAGCGAGATTAAGTACACGAAACAATAACAAAATTTTAATTATTTTTGAACATGCAGCTTACCATGTGCAATTTTTATTTTTAGATTAAACAAAAAACGTAACAATATAAATAAAAAATTCAATTGTAAATGCAAACAAGACAAGAAAAAAATTCTGCCAATTTATTCTAAAATGTAAAATACAAAACTTTATTCATGTTCTTTTTCTTTTACACTTGTATTTAATTTGTTACTGTATACATACATACATATGTACATACATACATATGTATGTATGTGTGTAGGTACAATGTTCCCCTTTTAGAGCTTAGTTTTTCGTTTAATATCAAAAGTGTGTTTATTTCAAGATAAAACAATCTGTTTTAATATACTCTTTTTTTATGACATAATTAGTATAAAAAACTAACAACAAAAAAGGTGAAAAGGGCTTTCAATAGTGGAAACCTGAAACTTTAATTGTTACTAATTGTTTGCCTTTGCAAAACCAACGTGTTTACTTTCCGCAAAAAGGGGGTGTTGGCCACGCATTGATAATTATGGCAACCCCTAACGAAAGGGGTGAAATTCCAGTACGACGGAGTAGTACTGAAACTTAAGACGGTTTTGTTATCAAATTTTCTTTATAATGTAACTGCCACATTTACTTCCGGTAAAATGTTTTAATAAAAGTGGAAAATAAGGAAATTATTAGAAGGGGAATATCATAAATAAAGATCTAACAAAAGTTACAAGGGAAAATTAGGAGAAACATTAATAATAAGGTTGTCTAGTTGTAAAATTAATAAAACCCAAAAAAATCTAAATAAATGAATTGGAAATGCTTTGTTTCCAACAAAAATGTGGGCAAGTCCCCGTCCACACTATGCAACATTTGCGGCGAAATATTTGAGTTTAATGGTGACAGGGGAAAGACGAAAGGATAAATGTAAATGCAATTTTGTGTAAGTTTTTTATTAAGACGAAGAAGCTATAAAATAAAACTTTAATGGTATGGGCACAATAGAGACTTGCACAATTTCAAATGAACCCACATTCAAATCGTTGAAACATTTTGAAACTCTATTCTTTAGTGTCACTGTTACAAACAAATACTGAAGAGAAGTGTAGACGACGACCTAACGGATCCATCTACGCTGAAAGTCAATCCACATTTTAATTGTAGTTTTAAAAATTGCGCATTTGAAGTTAGTAAAATCTACAAAAGATTTCCAAAAAATGACTGCTCCAGATGAATCAATGGTCAAAAACCAGCTACCATCACGGCATTAACAGCAAGCAGCATGAAGCCATTGTCACCTATTATTTAAACTCAAATTGAACTAGGGAATTTACTAGAACATGTTTTTCCAACAGGACGGCATTGGTCATTGCGAAATTTAATTTGGAGTTCTTGGTCATCATCGTCTTCATTCCATAAATTACAATATTTATGTGATATTGTGATCCATGAGGTATCTCGTACCTTGAGCAACAACGAATTTCTCGTGATACATATTCACTATGAATTAGATGTCTACGACATTTTGTTTATGACACCAAAAGTCCTCTCAACTTCAGCGTCTGAGTGTGGATTAATAAATATTGATTTATAGCAAAACTAGAAAGTTAAGTAAATCGATTGTTTCCAATTGCATTTTTATAATTATGAACCTTAATCCAAAATTTATACGTACCTTCAAAGCGTTTCCTTTCGCACGTTTTTAAATTTTTAAGACAGTTTTTACAATTCGATATTGCCAGAAAAATAAAAAAATAAAATCATACCGAACCAAAAGTAAAAAGGCTGAAAATTAATAAAAAAGGCTGAGTTTTAAGTATAAGGCAACATATTTTTTGCGTTTCAGGTACTTTAAAACGGGCTAAAAAGGCTGTTGTAACATATTTTAAATTATGTATTTTGGTTTAAAGCTTTTCTTAAAATCTTTATAGATAATTTTTTGATTCTTTAAAAGAAAATTTAAATATTCCTCAATACCTGTAATAACTTAAAGCTACCTTGAAAACTTGTTGATATAACTTAAACTCAGTTTAAAAAAAGGAACCTTTAGTTAAAGTGTAAATAAAAATATTGTTATACCCACACCAAAATAGTGGAGAGGGTATTATGCGTTTGTGCTGATGTTTGTAACACTTTTAAACAGACCCATCTTAAAGTAAACAGATCGACTATGAATCAATTTCTGATTCGATCTAACAAAGTCCGTCCGTCTGGCTGGCTGTTTATGTTAACCTTGTGCGCAAAGTACAGGTCTCAATTTGGAAATTATTTAATGAAATTTAGTAGAATTTCGCAAGGACCAAGCCTGTTGGCAATCAGTCCATAATTTACCATAGTCCCAACACAAGCTTATTTCCGGAATAGATTCTTTGTGCCCATAAACCATTTTTATTCTGATAGGACTTAAGTTCGATTTACCCATGCGTACCGAGCATTAATTTTTTATACTGAGTTTGACGGTTAACTTCTGAGAGAGAGAAATTATTTTGTTCGGCAAGTTTTTTCTTGAAATAATTTAAAAATTAAAATTTATCTATAAATATAAAATTGTAACGTTACTGACTGATTCATCATCGCACAGCCTAAACGCCTGAAGCTGAAAACTTGAAATTTGGACCAGAGATTTGTCACTCTCCAAATCGATCCACTAAGACGGGATTTTTGGAAATTCGAATGTTGAGGTGGTAAAAAAGAGTAAAAACGTGAAAATTCGGTGCCCTTATATCTTCAAAACTAAAAGAAATCCAAAAAAAAAATGTAATACTTATCATTGTTCTTTAGAAAAATAAGCGGATAAGTGTCTGGTACTTTTTTGAAATTCGGCCCTTTTTGGGAGTAATCGAAAAACCTGAATTTTGGTACTTTTTGACACCCCATCTATCTTTTGAACCAATAAGCAAAAAAACAATATTAACACCCCATTCAAAACTTATCAAAAAAATACGATTATAAATTTGGTACTTTTTCGAAATTCGAACATTTAAGGGGTGAAAATTGTAACTATTTTTGGTACTTTTTTTACAAAAACTTTTTTCTCCATTCATTGACATATTCGTACTTAATTATGGGCTGCCACTACAATACTGAAATGTTTGATACTTTAATGGGGGGAAAAATAGTACCCAAAAAAGGGAATACAGGAACTGGTATATTTTTAATAAACTTTGGCATAAAAATATGTCCACGAAGGAAACGGAGACGTCAACGAAGTAGCGGGTTAAGTGCTAGTAATTAATAAAAATCAAAAATTAAGTTTTTGTTCATAACAAAATGAACTGAGTTGCCACTTTTTTTCAATTTGTTCATTAAAGTTCAAATGATTATTTTTTTCTGAAGAATTATAAAAAAAAATTTTATATAATTAAAAATAATAAATCACTTTTCTTTTTTCGTCAATTTTCTTTGACACACTTTTAGCAAACAATTTAAAATTAGTGGTTTGCTAGTTATGCAGCTATTTTGAATAATTGTTTACAATTTTCCGAAATGGTTGGATCGTTCTGCAGAACACTCTCAGTAAAAAAATTCTCCGGACAAAAATATTGTTCGGGTCGCATGGATGGATCAACCTTAATACTAAATTTGCTCCAAACTTATTTGATTGCAATCTAAAACCTCTTACCAAATTTTATTAGAATCGGTACATATTTAGATGTGTATGAAGATAAAAGGCCTAACTCCACAAAATAAAAAGTAAAGTAAAATAGTGATGTTTGCTTCTTAAAAAAGTCCAAAAAGATGCAAACTCTATACATGCCGATTTTTTTTATTTTATTTTTTTTAATGGAAATACTTAAATAATAGAAGTATAAAATTATTTTCAAAGAGTTTACAACTAATTAGATAGTACTATAACAATATTTAGAAATTTTTAAAGGGTACTTAGGCCTTTTAGCTGCTGCCACATCCATTTATCAATAGCACCCATACAAATACTACTCCCGAAAATAGCTTTTAATGCCATAACTTTCTTATAAATGTTGGGTCCAAAAATAACCATAGGTCCCATAATAAATCTCTTCCTAAAATCACTTTGAGGCAAACACATTTCATATAGAAGAAGATATCTTAATAATATTCGGCACGAAGAGCTTTTATATGAATCTTAACCTCATAACATAATTCTGTTCTGTAGGGTCCATGGGTCTCAAATAGGGTACACTCTTAAAAATTTGTTCTCATCTACTGTGGTATGAGTGGTAGCATATGATCGGGCTAGACCGACTATACTTTCTTATTAGTTTTTTTTTTGCCGTATTAGTCATGACGCAAAAATTTATTAATATACTATGAGTAAATATTTATGTTTAATATCAAATATTTTAATATTATTTGCATGTCAAACTGCATAAGGCAGAATAAATGTAAAAGAAATAAAATTATTTATAGTATACAGCAATAGTCAAGCTATCTACATAATAATATCAGCTAGAAGCAGTAGCAAACACACAGATAGAGTTATAGCAAGAGCAGTAGCAGAAATAAAGACTTGTATTAGTTTGTAGTTTTTCAGCCATATCTGCTGTTGGTGATGATGATGACTTTACACTGCAATAATATTCATTTCAGGCAAAAATATTATATGCAGTAATAAAATATTGTATAAAGCAATAAACAAGATGCAATTAAAGAAAAACAAGATACGCTTAAATAATAACAAAAACATCAGCTACAAAAAACAAAAAAATTTTTTTATCAGGCGAAAGTATCTCTGTTTTTCTTTGTCTACGCTCTTCATGTAAAAAAACTGTAAGTTTGAATAATATTTAAGATTCTTTTTGATTTCGAAAGAAAACTATATAGAACATTTTCTTTTAATAGCCATAACGATTTGGTTTTTTAATATGCATATAGCAATAATTTTATTTCCATGAAAAATTTCAAGTTAATTATCAAGTCTACCATATCGTAATTGATCTTTGGTTGAACTTTCGTTTACGCATAGTTCGTTTGATGGGAGTGAAAAACAGCAGAAGACCATAACGAAATGGGAACAAATTTTATAGGAAATGTAAATATGCGGAGGAAATTTTTATTAAATAAGTAATTTTTTAAAGGTAGTCCGCAATGTTTTCATTATTTACAAGGGGGTAAAATGTTGAATTGGAAGTATATTTGTATAAAATGAAACTGAAAATCTTAAAGAATGAATGTTTTCTTTATATAAATTATAATTTGGCAATGGAAAATAGTCTGCAAATTGTTATAATTTACATATAAAGAATTTTCTTAATGTAAATGGTCGAATTTCAGTTGTTATTAACATTTACATTGATGTTTTTTATTCACGAACTTGATGTAAAAAAATAAAAAAAAAACTATTAAATATCAGTTTTCTTAATTTTTAATTTTTTACACAATGTAAATTATTATTTACTTAATGTAAGTAATTGAAATTTGTCTGTAAATTTTTGTACAAACTTTTTAAAAAAATATTTTTTATATATTTTCCATAATGTTAACCATTATTCTTGCATGTAAATATAACCTTAATGTAAAAAATCGAATTTTTCCTTTAGTTTTGTACAAACTTTTTTTCAATGTAAAATTAAGTTTTAAAAAGTGATTTTGAAGTAAATAATTATTAACTTAATGAAAATAATTAAATTCTACTTAAAATTTTTTTACAATCTCTTTTTAAAATGTAAAAGAATTTTTTATAAAATGATTTTAAAGTAATTTTCTATTTTTTGTGTGTTGTAAGCAATGATTTTTTTATGTAAATATTGATTAACACAATGTAAATAATAAAATTTTACTGTAATTTTTTGGACAATTTTTAAAAAACATTTTAAAGTAAATTAATATAAATAATTTAGTTATTCGTGCTTAATTCTCAATTTTTATTCTTGGTAAAAACACTGAAATTTATTGTTGATGGGATAAGCTATTCCTATGCGCATTTCACTGGTTGTTTAGGCCAGATCATCAGGAAACTTCATCCAAAAAGATTTTATAAAAACTAAAGATATTAAACCAAATAAAACGGTTAAGCGTATAAGAATTATAAGCAACAGTTCTACTTTACTATCCATTTTAATTGAAGTTTTACATTTAACTAAATGTATATTCTTTACTTTATGTAAACTAGTACTTTTTCTTGTAAACAATTAATCTTTAGTGGATCATTATTCAAAGCTTCATAAAAATAGTTTTTTTTTCTTTAAAGGACATTGGAAGGATTATTCATTATTGTTTACAAAATGTAACAAATAATATTTATATAATAAATATAAGGATTTTAACAAAAAAGCTATTAATTTATTATAAAATCTTTTTGATAAAATAGAATTTGAAAGTAAAATTGCACTGCTTACACTTTCTAAAAAAAATTATAAAATAAAAAGTTTTCATTGTGTGAAATGTATATTATTTACACGGTGTAAATACTAATTAGCGTAGTAATGGTTTTTCTTTCAAAGCTTTGGCAATTTAACTTAACAATAATAGTCTTAACTCTAAAAGTTCTGCAAACGATATAGCATTATGAATACATAAAAGTATGTATGTTGGGTAAATAATTTATTTTAATGGAAAATATAAATTAAGCTACTCTAATTTTTTTGTATTTATTAAAATGGTTTTGGTAAGACTAATGTACATTATTTACGCCAAATTACTATCTATGTAAATAATGTAAACTATCGCTTTATTAATAAAACTATACCTAAATTTTACAAATTCCCTCGAACATTGTGAAAATATTTATTTCAAGTCAACATTTTTACAACTTCTTAAGCAGTTGCTTTAAATACAATTTCATTATTTATTTCCTAACTCCTTTTACAAATTATTATTATTTTTTTTTAAAGAGCGCCAATTCGTATAATGTTTCACCAATTTTTCTTTGGTACGTTGGCATGCAACAAGTGGTCTTGTTGTTATTTTATTTAAGTGTTTTTTATGCGAAATTGTGCATAAATGCCTTGGCATAAGATTAAATTGCCAGACCCTCCATTATTTTCTTACTCATACTCATTATAAGAACAAAAAACTATCCAGCAATCATAAAAGGCATATTCCAGCAAAAGGCGGTGGCGGCTCCTTCATTATTTTGCCCTTTTTTAAAGTGTACAAAAGAAAACAACAACAATGTTTCCTCTGTGTTTAAACAATTGTGTAAATGTTTAAACGAGGGTAAATTAAGAATTTATTTTAAATAGTAAATTTTGGTGCTGTTAACTTTTAGATTATAAAACGATTGAATTTTTTTTTAAAAATTTTTAGCATTACTTAAAACTGAGTAACATAAGACTGCAAATCTGTCAAATTCATTACATTACCCGGACCACTGAAATATAATTTAGAATTTTTAATACATTAAATTGCACATTAGAATGTTACCAGCTTCAATGAAACCAAATGCTGCCATCTCGGGGGGTTGAACAAAATTTTTAGTAACATATTGGCATCACTGACAAATTTCCGGAAAAATGGTTAACCCGTTTAATAGCGGGATTTGGTGGGAGACCTTCATTCGTTTTAAATTTCAAGTGGTATGCTCACGATCAATCTTAATATGAACTTCAAATTTACAAATTGCAAATTTGCACAATGACCATCGTGATTACCCTTATTATAATGTAAATTAAATACATATGTACATATGTATGTATGTATGTATGTATGTATGTATGTATGTATGTATGTATGTATGTATGTATGTATGTATGTATGTATGTATGTTTTTAGAGAGTTATTTTGGGCATTATTTTATATTCCATAATAACGATATGAAATGTGCAGATTTCGCTAACAAGTCAAACGCTTAATTTCTCTCTATCTTAACGATGTAGGGTATTACAAATTTCTTTAAGTGTTCGAAACGGCAAAAAGAATAGAATAGGAAAAATATAAAAAAAGTTATTATACATTGTTGTTGTTAGAGGAGTACTCTGTTGAATGCCTTTTTGTCTTGTTATAAACTTTTTTATAGTTGCATTGTTGTTTTTGCATAATTTAATGTTTAAATATGCATGTTAAGTCAGTCATTACGAAATGGCTCCCTTTGTTTATTTTTTTTTAAATAATGAACACGTCGAAGAAGAGAGGAGGTGTGTAGTGTGTTTATTATCATTGAGTCTTCAAGTGCAATGTCGTCTAAGGGCCATCTCTCTCCTTCTCTGAATGTTTGTTTTAATAGCTGTTGTTGTTGTTGTTGGAGCTGCTTCTTTTAATATTTCACTATTTTTAGCAGCTTTTTTATGTCATTCTATTAAATTGTTCTATACCATGATTTTGTTCTACACTTTTAGGTTTTCCAAACGAAGTGGCAGCCAGCCACATTAAAATGTTAAGTTTATTTATAGAAATTTAATTTATTATATTTTGCTATTAAAATAAAAAAAAATTGCTTTTAATTTGTGTGTACATATGTACATACATACATACATATGTATGCATGCATGTATTAACAAATGCATACTTTCTTCTATTATTTTTTGAAGTGCTTGTTTGATTTTGTTTTTCTATGTTTTTATGTTAAGGTTGTGGCGGTGGTGGTGGTGCCAGATTGCATTTTTATAACTTCAATGACCTCCGTGGTTTTAATATGTTTATTACATAGTTTTTTTTATTGTTTAAATGTTAAAATTAGTCAATTGCAGCAAAGCCGCGAATAACGTTGTAAGTTACAAAATAATAATGTTTTAGGAGAAAAAAAAAACAAAGAAAGAAAGAGATACACAATTGAAAGCCTTAGAATGCAACAACAAATTAGGAAAGCAATGAATTTGAAGGAAGACTCGAATAACGTAAATGCGAGTTATATTGTTGCCATCACTTTAGCTGTGATCAGGGATGTTAGATGTGACGATTTTACGTCATTTTGACGAATTTTTTCGAAGAATTTACCAAAATGACGATTGACGATTTTTGATGTAGAGTTACTTATGTTTTGCAGATTTAATCCCGCCAATAAATTTACTTTAAACTTAATCTGGCATCAATTTTATAACACTTTAATCTGGCAAGCAGGTTTGGTAGATGTGACGATTTTTCGTCATTTTGACAATTTTTTTGAGAAAATACAGTAAAATGACGATTGACGATTTTTTTGACTAAAAGTAATAGTGTTATGACGATTTTCTATTTGGTTCGCTTTTTAAAAATTGGTTAAATCCGCTTTGCGTTTTATGATTTCAATTTGCGACGCTACATACGAATGCATTTTTCGATGAAGTGATAATCACATGTGAAGAATTTTTCTATTTGTGTGTAAAAAGGCAAATCCCATTTAATTCTGTTAGGTAAGTTATTCTTAGTAAAATTGCGTGTTAGGAAGTAAAAAGTTACTTTTTAATAAGAAGTTGTGTAGAAAAATGAGTGCAATAAGAAGAAAATGTATTAGTTTGGAACTAATATTGGAATGATAAAACGTTTCAAGTCGGGTCAAAAGACTGTTGATATAGACAGAATCCATATTCCAAAAAAAAATTTCTTACTCAAATTTAGGCTGATTATTCTTAAGAAAATAACTATCAATTTTCTAGACATCATAACTATAGTATACATTCTGCCGCACCCTACTATATAAACTATATACCAAAATAAAGGTAAATAAGTCACCTTTCACAAAAAAAAACCGCATTGAAAAATTTCGCCTCTGTCAAAAGTTATAGACTTATGACCGCTATTTTTAAAATTTCCACACTATGAAACGGTTGTATGTATTTTCGCCGCCGCGTCGTGCCGTCGTTGAAAATTAGTTCAATTTTAACGATATTTGTGACTGGCGATCTCAAAGTGTGCAATTTTACATCGGCTTCGAGTATAATATTTGGACATTTATAACGTAACGACGTAATCTGTTTTGATAGTTTTCGACATGAGTTACAGACTCACTTTTTTCTCACTTTTCGAGAAACGATGGAATATTTTGTTTTACATATCGCACTGCTTCCTCTAAAGGGGGGTAACTCAAAATTTATATATTTTCAGTAGAGGAAAAAACTGATTTCTTTTTATATATACTATTATACTACAAAGGGGGATACAATTGTATTTAATTTGGCAAAATACTAAAGAAACTGATCTAAGATTTTTACAATGCATTACGACAACTGTGCATCGATTTCTTGCAAAAAGTGAGGATTGAAAAATTTTGAATTGACTCTCTTTGACTCACTATAGTTACAGAACATGGGTTTATGTTAAAACAAAAGAAAGTTTTGTTAATGATTTTAGGGAAAATTGATTATATAACAATAAGAAGTGACATCAATGCTGTCAAATATTTAATATTTAAATCAAAAAAAAATGTTCTTAAGTTTTTCATTTTGCATCAAAAATTTAAATTAATAAAAAAATAGGCCATTATTAAGAGCAATTATTATATATTTGACTAAACAAACAACAATGCTCGGCAATTAACACAAATTTTTATTGAAGATCATAATAATTAACATACTCAACTTATTGTGTAAGTAATAAATAAATATTTGCTTTAATAAACAAAAACTTAAACTACATATGAAAAAAAAGCAATGACTAAGAGCAAATACTTGTTAAAACTAAAATAAATATGTTAACAATTAGTATTTCTAAAGAAAATAATTAAAAAGTTTATTTAAGTTAAACAATATAAAATATTAATATCAATAATAACTATTAGAGATTCTTGAAAAGGTTTTTGTGTTTGAATTACAGTAAATAGAAAAAATCCCAAATAAAATATTAATTAAAAATGCGCAATAGAAAATAGTTTAAACTGTTAATATTTTATAAGTCTGGGTTAGGTTCACACTATGAAAGTTTTTTTTTACAAAGTCTGCGCTTATTAGTGAGAGGGGAAAGAACATGATATTCTTTCATTCCTCTCAACTCACAATTTCTGACAGAAAATTTTCATAGTGTGAACCCAGACTTATAAAAGTTATTTAAAAAAATGCATTTGCTGCCACATATAAACGCAATATAATTAATAATTCAAATACATTTTTATTCGTAATGTAGACGATTGTAAGGAATTTTTTAGTTATTTTTTAAATTTGCATGAAAAAAATATAATTAGCAAATCTAGAAACAAAACGATCACTTTGAACAGCGCGTCAGTGCCGGCTAATAATATGAATCTAGTCCGCCGGCGACGACTCAATGAATATGAATATGAATGCAGTCGCACTTAAAGAATTTTTAATTTTATTTTGTTTAAAAATTGAAAAAAAAACAACATAATTTCGTTCTCTGTTAAATGGACGACTTATAAAAATAATGCGCTTGCAGAAGATTGCGTTTACGCCCCGTAGACTGGCGGAACTCTTGGTTTGTAGATGTCATCGGTAAGGTTGGGTTAAGGGGGAAAAAGTTGACTACAGACTTTGTTGTACTCGGGAAGTGACTATCGCAACTAACTTGCAGAGTCTGAAAGGGGTAAAACGGCCTAATTGACCTTAAGAAATAATGTCAATGACTCACGAGGTGCTTCCCCACCTTAGCCATAAGAATTCAATAATTCTAACCTACAGTGCAGAAATTGATGGTTAAATATTTTCCTCAAATTTTAAACTATCGTTTTTAATTACATACCAACTTAATATACTTAATTTTCAGTCCATATTAAATTATTTAGGCTGGGGTCTCATCACCGCATACGATATCGAGCAAAATTGATCGAAATTATTTATTTTGGTATCATGACTCTCGATATCGAATGCAATTTATTGAATTTGAAATAATAGCATTCGATATCGAGTAACTCAACATTACATTTCTCGAGTTTTCATTCGATACGCCAGTGTCTATCGTATGCAAAAACATTCGATACGATAGTATCGAATGCAGTGATTAGACCCCTGGTTTTCGAGATCTCAGTTAAACTAGGTTTAGTTAATCTGAAAACAGATTTGGGTCGCCATTACCAAATTAGTTTACAAAATTTTAACGGAACAGCTTAGTTTTGCTTAAAATCTTGGTCTTTAATGAAATAATAAAAAAAATTCTATTTCGATGGAAAAATCCGATCTTCAGACTAACTTCAACTAAGTTTTAACTTTATCCACAACTCAGAAACCCGGCCTTAATCAACCAAAAATTTGATTTATTTTTAAACTTAAATACTTTTTTATGTTAAAAAAAATTCCAAAAAAATAACAGCGATTTATAAAAAATAATAGCACGCAACCAATTAATTTAATTGTTGACAAATGTCAAAAACACATTAGATCAACTAAAAAAATTGAAAATTTACTAGCTACAATTAATAGAAAAAAAACTGACCTATGACAATTGAACTTAAATTATAGCTGCCTCTTATTAACAACATCATCAATCGTACTGTTTGCTTCTGAATTTTTACTCTTAACTCAACTACAATGCACACATTCAACATACGCTCCCAAAATAAAAATAGAAAAAAATACAAAAGAAAAATTAAACCCCAAAAACAATTCAATTGAAAATAAAAAAAGATACATATTTATTTTACAATTCTAAATGTCATTGATACAATCACAAACACACACACCGACAACAAATAATGTCTTGTAACTAAAAACCAAAACAAACAATTTCACAATCCCAACTCTTCCCCAAAGAAAAACAATGATCTTTACAAAAACTTTTGAATTAAAACTGCAGCTGGAAGTAGTGGCAACCTTACAAGCGCGTTGTTTTATTTAGTAATAGAAGCTGAATTTTTTCATTTAATTTTGTAATTTTGATCTCTTACGTGAATTCATTGGTATGTATGTGTTCACTTAATGTCATTTATTACTCATAGACGTCATGAATTAACTAAACAGTGATGTTCAATTCGCGTATATACTCGTATGCGAACATACTTATGTACGTATGTAGTTGTTACGCTTTAATTGGAGAATGTGTAACATTTACTCGCAATTATTTTATCAGCGAGAGTATTGTTGTCAACGCAAAAACTAATAAAGGTCGTTAACTTTTGAATTTAGTGTTGTTAACGTTTTAATTTTACAATATCAAAGAGCAAATATCGACTTCAATTAAGTTTAAAATTTATACAGTTTTTTGTACACAATTTGTTTTTTATGCTATAATTGTTATTTGTTTTTGTACCCAAACCACAATAGTGGAAAGAGTATTATGGGTTTGTGGTTATATTTGGAGCAACTTCAAAATTAGTACTAGAACCAACTCTTAGTTTACCGATCGACTGAAAATCCCTTTCTGAGTCAATTTAACGGAGTCCGTCCGTTCGTTCGGCTGGCTGGCTTGCTATCTGGTTGTCTGTCCATGCAAGCCTTGTGCGCATAGTGCAGGTTTGGAGATAATTTGATGAAATTTTGAATAATTTCAAGTTTCAAGTCTTTTATTGAAAATACAAACTTCTTTCCCGAAAAGTGTTTGTAGCCATAAACCATTTTATTATGATAATATTTAGGATAATGTGTCGTTTCCAGGTGATAGGCAATCTGAATCATCTAACCAAATTGTATGGGAATCGGTACATTTTTGACAATAGTCTGGGATCACACTTTGAAAGTTTTCTTTCAGAAAGTCTGACTTTATTGGTGTGAGAGGAAGATAACATGCTTTTCTTCTCAACTCTCTCACCCATATACTCAGACTTTCTGAAAGAAAAATTTCATAGTGTGAACCCAGACATAGCTACCATATTTAAACTACTCCCGAAAACAGCTTTTAGTGCCATAACTTTCTTATAAATGTTGGTATTGACATGTACGTAGGTAAAGGCATTAGATATCTACTATGTTATGACAAAAAATTGCTCTGGTAGGTCCAGAATTAACCATAGGCCTCTTATAAACCCCCATCCTAAAGTCACTTTAAGGCAAAAAAATATCATATGAAGATGAAGATATTTATATAATATTCGACACAAAGCACTTTTACATGAATCTTTACCTCCTAACAAAACTTTGTTCTGGCCAGTCCACTATTGCCCATAGGTCCCGAAATAGGGTACACACTCAAACATTTTTTTAAAAATACTGTGGTGCAGGATATTAATGGTCGGGGTTGACCGGCTATACTTTCTTACTTGTTTGCTGTGTCTTTCTGTTTTTTCAAGACATTTTTACAAACAAAAGTTCATTTGCAAAGTTCATTCACTATTTAGTTCAGATACATATAAAGAACATAAAATTATTATTAGTCATTTCAAATTAAAAATGAAAAGACTTTGAAATGAAATAGGGCGTAGCCCGCCATTAACTAATTTGCATTTCTATAAAATTTCAAACAATGCAATTAATGGCTTATTTCCCTTTTTGTTTATTCCATTTTCTTTTCGTCTGGATCCCTCTAGTTTTATGTTTCTAATAGCAAAAATAACAATAATAAAATCGTGCTAATATTTATTTAGGTTTTGAAAAAAAGGGATACTGGGAATAGAAACCATTAAATATAATTAGAATTACGGAAAAACATATGAAAACATCTGCTATGGCGTCTGCCTTTGGGGGTTCCTTCTTCCTTTTTTTTTTTAATTCTTATGGGTCATTTTCTGGTATTTAGTACTAAGGAAAAAGGGGTTTAAAAATGTAAACGAAACAGTTAGGCACACAAAAAAGGGTATGATTTAGTATTTTTTTGTATTGTGTTATAAAACAGGCTTTTATTGGTTAGCAACAGTAATTACAAAGCTCCACTGGCAACAATTTCAACTCTGTTTTTGTTTACGATTAAACACAGGGTTGTAATACTTTTACTTTTTAAGGTTTTTTTTACGATTTAAAAAATGTTGATTAATTGCCCTATTGAAATTATTTGATTGTAACACTCTGTAGTTTGTTTTAAGAATAAACAGGTATTTTTTATAATTGTTGCATTTTTGTTGTTTTGTTTTTATTAAAAATCAAATATGATTAGAGCTGCCAGACAAATATTCGGGTAGACAAAGCAGAGCTGGATAAAGCAATATACGCAATGTTATAAAGTACAGCGTTTAAAAAACTGCAGTCAAAGTAGAAAAACTACCATTTCTTTCTCTTCTTTTTTTTTTGTCATTGGCCAAAAAAAACTTGTTGCATTTACTTTTGATTCATTAAATGTAAACAGCCGCTGTTAAACGAACTCAAAAAGCAAAAAGTTGTACACAAATTTTCGTCTTTTGCTCGACAGTTTTTGGTTTCGACTGCAGTCTTTTTAACCCTGATAAAGTAATATCACGCATAAATCACTGAAGCTTAAGTCACAGTGCAGCTAAAGCCAAAAGAGTAAAAAAAACACATGGAGACAGTGTCAGATTAAGGAGCTGAGTCCAGCGGAATAAACTTTAAATAAAGTAAAGAGGATATCGTTAAACAGGACTCAATGCAAGTTTTTTGTTACTGTCCTATGTTTCACTTAGGAATTAAAAGTATTAATTTTAATCACAATAAAATATTTATATTCTGTTAAAGTGCAAATTGACTATAGAATTTAGTTTTTTTTTTGTAAATTTTTTTGATTTATATAAATTAAATTTTAAAACCTCCTTGATATTTGTAATTTTTTTTTTTTAATAAGAGCACTCTTACATCTTTGTAAGGTTCTCTAATACTATTGGGAATTACAAAAAGTTTTTTTTATAATATTGTTGCTTTGAAGCTTTTAGCACAAAAGGACTCTTACGCATTCCACTTTTTACTCAATAATAAAATGTTATATTCTTTTCTAGATACAAAATTCAACTTGAAATCAAAATATTTTTTTTTATTCTCATTTAAAATATTTTCTTATTTGTATCTATTGTTAAAATTATTATTAAAAAAAAAGATGTCTTATATTGTTGTTCAGGAGGTACTATAAAATCAAGGAAATAATTTAAAAGAAAAATCTTATTGACGTAAAAATTTCTTTGAAATTTCAATAGTTGTTGACCTTTTTTTGAAGAAATTGGAAATTTTAGGAAAATGTTATACATATTAATATTAGCAACGCTGTTGTAGGAAATAAATTAATGCTACCAGTTTAAAGCAAATCTGCTTTTGTAGTGTTTCTTAAGCCCCTTTTACACTGTTCTACAAGTCTTAAGATTCTTAAAAAGGCTTTTGATCGGATTCTTCAAAAAATTAAATAGAAAATCCTATTCGTTACATGTTGCGTCTTTACTTTCGCACTTCAAATAAAAAGAAAACTTTTTATACAAAATAAACAGTGTTTCAGTATAAAAAAAACCTTTTATATTTTTGTTTTTAGGACGCTTTAATTTTTGTTGTGATTTTAACAAATATAAAAAAGTAAATAAATGTGAGAAGCTTTGCACATAAAATTTTTAAGCGGCTTTTTTTCTAATTTTTTTTAAGGATGGTAAAGTTTAAGTTTTTTCATACTTTTTTCTCTTTATAACGTTTTTAATATGTTTTTACTACAAATATTTGTAATTTATTTGAAATTAAAAAGAAATCATTTATTTCATGCTTTATATTATTTTTAATTTTCAATTTTACTTAGAAAAAAAATAATGAAAATTTGTTAACAAAATTTAAATTTTCCATCCCTGATTTTCTTCGTGTGCTTTTATAAAAATACAACGCTGATAAAATAAATACATCCTACAAAAAATAAATGAGCGAATCATCATATTTTTCACGTTGGTGTTAAGAAAATGATGGGAGAAATTATAGAAAACTTGATTTTCTTAAGTTTAACGTGATAAATATGATGATTCGCTCATTCATTTCTTGTAGGGTATTATCCAAGGTACATTTGCACAAGGTCGACTTGTTAGCGGATAGACATTAACCCCAATTGTTAAATTCGTATCGCACATTTGCTGCAAGACCGGCATAAGTCAAAAAAATCCATTTCGAGATAAACGCGTTTAAAGTTTTTGATTTGCTCTAATCACTTAGAAAAAATAACGATATATTCTCTTCAAATGGGGAAAGTATAAAAGATATAAAGATGAATTTTATACATAAGAATATAAAGAAAAACATAGCGAACAATTCTGCATCACTAACTCCAAAATTGTATTTTTTTGATTTATGCCGGTCTTGCAGCAAATGAGCGGTATGTATGAGCCAAAATATGTGCATGTGTGCGTTAAATTGTTTTTTTTTTTATTTGGAGACAATTTTGGCAAGTCGGGTTTTGTTTGTAATGCTCTCCCAAATAAATCTACCTTGTGTAAATGTATCTTGATCTTATCGTTTCGAAACTTTCACTTAATAGCAGTACGTATTTTTGACATTTCATAATAAATTGTTTTTTATAGGAATTTTTTACATGCTATACTCATTATAATATAGTGTAAAAGGGCTTTTAAACTAAATGTTTTGAATCTAAATGTTATTTGATATTTTTACGACCACAATCATCTTCATATTAAAACTAAAGTCCCCAGACAACACTTTCTGTATTAAATCTGCCACTTTATATGTATAAGTTAAAATATAAAATGTAATAAAATATAAAATGTACCTTAAAACACGCAATATCTTACTTGGCTTTAAGTGAAAAACAAATGAAAATATTAACACTACGAAATATTACACTTAATGGCAAAGTCGGCTGGGGTAAATTAAATGGATTTGTTTTCTTTATTTCGTATTAAAATCTATCATAATTTCAAAAGACCCTTTTTCAAAAATTAAATTAAAAATAAGGAAAAATGTAGTAAGTCATAAACAGTTTTATATTAAAAAAGTTTTTAAAATGAGGTAACAAAAACAAAAAAGGGTGTAAAATATTTCGTTTATTTTTTGTTTGTTTTGCCAGAAAACAACGACCTTTTTCCAAACTTCCTTCCTAGCTTGCTTTTATATTGTTACCCTTAGGGTAATCATACAATAACCAGGAAAAGACTTAATAGTAATACAATATACTAAAAAGTTAAGGATTCTGTATTGTTTTCACCACATATTTTGCTGTATTGTTGGCGAAAGTAGTTGTACTTTTGGCGCATGTCTTTAGGTTAGAATAATATTTTGCCGTTAATGGAAATTTTTAAGGTTTTATTTTATTTTATTTGTTTTTTTTTTTTTTGATAGATACTCTCTTATTTTCGCTTTCAATTTACATATCGTCACCTAAAATACGAAAGTTAACAGGAGAAGCAAAAAACTTTATAAAATGAAAAATATAATATTCGAACAAAATTTTAAAATTTGTATTACCATGAAACTGGAAAAATATGTGACCTTCTCCGAGAGAAGGGACCCAGTGTGTGAAAATTAAGTTTTGAGAAAAACGCATTTCATCTTATTCTACGCCCTTTTAGGCACCAGAATCCACTCTTAATTGCAAACCCGCTTTTTGACACCCTAGGTCCCTTTTCTCGGAGAAAGTCACATATAGCGAAAGAAAAATCTTTTTTATGAGATAATTTTATGCCACATAGCGTTATTACGTTTTTTATATTGTTATTTTCTGAATCAAAATAACGTATCATCAGTTTAATTTTTTTGATAAAAGAAACCAAAATTTCTTTAAAAATAATAGTTTAACTTAAAATTAAAATTGGTTATCAAAGTTTTTCCTGGGATTCAAAAATTAATTAACAATTTTTCTTTCAAATGTGGTAAATTCCCATTTCATACTATTGAGAAACTAAAATTTTTTGTTGCAGAGATAAGCTATTCCTATGCGCATTTCACTGTTTGGTTAGGCCAGATCGTCAGGAAACTTCATCCAAAGATTTTAGAAAATATAAAGATATTATACAAATAAAACAGTTAAGCGAATAAGAATTATAAACCTCAGTTTTACTTGTAACAATATCAAAGCTTAAACAAAACAACAACAATAAACAGTGAGTTTATCTTTTCTTACAGTCCCGACTGCAATTGGTTGGTTTTTTGTCAACTCTAAATGTACAACTACAGTGGGTAAAGAAAAACAAAAATAAAAACAAATTACTTTATTTTATTTTGCCAGTTCAGTTTATTTACACTACCACATGCATATTAGTTATCAAAGTTTTTCTTGGGATTCAAAAATTAATAAACAAGGTTTCTTTCAAATGGGCTAAACTCCCATTTCATACTGTTGACTGGTTCATTTATACATTTAATTTTTTATTTATAGTAATTTCTAACAACTACATGTGCTCTGTATTTCTGAGGAATTCATCCAACCTCTTACCATAGTTTCCGAAATGCCAAGGGCTGACAAACATATTTTGCTGCACACTTGATGGCGAAATCCAATAATTCCTTTTAATTTCATTTCTCTTGCCTTTCTGACGCAAATATTACTTTCAATAAGCTTTCATATTCTTTACCAATCATTCGATTTTTTCTTCTTTTGCTTTTTTTGTTATTTTTTTTAGACACATGCATGTTTTCATTAAAGCTGTTTTCGGTTATAGAACACCTCTTTTATTATTATAACACTTCTTTGATTTTCTTTGCGCTTCTGTAATCACCATTCAATTTGATCACAAATCCCACTTTATCTAAGATAACAATAAATAGAACATAAACGATAAAAAAAATCAAAGCTAACAGTGTTCACAAACAGCTGTATTCATAACAAAAAGTTAGCGACAGTTTGTACACAACGTACAACGAGCTGCTTACTAGAATGCCGATTAAGCTTATCAGCTTGGTTGGCTTAGAGTTAATTCATAACAAACTTTTCTCCATCTGCTAGCTTTTAATAAATCAACTCTGAATTTTAATGATGCCACATTATGTTACTCAAAAATGTAGCACGTTTGCATAAATCATCGCTGGTTTTGTGATTTTTTGTTGTTTTTTTTTTAATTTAAAATAAAATAAAAAAAGATGGAAAAATAAAATAACAGTAATCTAAATAAAACCAACCAAATTGTTTAACATTAAGCAGCGGTTTTTCAAAAGTTGCCAAACGTTTGGCAGCTCGTTAACAAGAGCTTAGCAAAGCGATAGCCAGACTTTGGTAAGTGTATTATGAATAAACTTTGTGCTAACTTTATGCCAAATTTTCATTATGAATACGGCTGAAAGAATTTAATTTTTTTGTTTTTCTTTAGCATGAGTGATGACAAGTGGTTTTGTTTAAGAAAATCGAACACTTGTTATTTTGCGTTTTTGCGATAACTGTGGCATTTCGACAAAACATCTTAAGTCAAATTTGAAAAGTTAAAAAAAGCTGTTAATCATACGAATTTTAATTCAAAAATTTTCTGTTTACGTTTTTTAAATTTTGTATTATAAACGAAATTTTTCTTTAATTTTAATTTTGGCTTATTTTATTACTTATAAAAAATGATTTTTTCATCGAGTTTTTGTTTTAAACTTTTTTGCTATCTTATCTCGACTTAAGATGTTTTGGCAAGATACGATGCAGTGAACAGGTATCAATAAAAACCTTAATTTTGAATTTTTTTGATGAAACATTTTTTTGTCTTTTAGGTGACGATATATCTTTTTTAATTTAATGATATTTTTTTGTTTGCATATTTGTTTACAACTTCCCTTGGCTTTTTGTGCTTCAAATGTGTCTGAAAGCCATTAAATTAATTGTTCTATAAAATTGTGTGCATTTTAGTTATTTATGTCTTTAATGGTTTATTAGTCAACAGTTAAAATTTATTTTGTATTTTATTTGAATGCTTAATTTGTTGGGACATGTGATACAATTTCTTACAAAATCTGTGTTTAAAAAATAACAGTTTTATAAATTATAATTTGTTTAACTTCACCCTTCTCTGCAGCACCGCAAGCCCACGTTCCAGCAGCTTTCTTTAAAGGAACTTGTTTCCCTGTCGGTGACCTAATATTTCTTCCAGCCTTCCAAAGGGAGAAATTTGTTTGTCTTGTCTTTGTAATATATTCAATATATTTTTTATTAATGCGATCCTCTTCTATATGGGTGTTTTCTAAGTTATTTTTAGCAGCTTTGCGGCAGGTCATCTATTTTGTTGCCACCCTCGTCTGAGATGTTACTATTTAATAGCAAGTTTTTCAATGTTAGAATTAAAACAACAAAGGTATCATTATCCTGATAGTTTACACTCTAAGAGTGGCCCAGAGCTGAACCGTCAACGATGGCATCTTTCTTACACTATTAACAAAATTTTAAACTTATATTTTTTAAATAAATATATCAAGTAACATTTTTGTTAGCTAAATTTTAATAAAAAAATAACATTTTTTTGTTAGCTAAATTTTGATAACAAGAACTGCTAAAAAATTTAATAACTTGGGTCTCTTATAGCCTTTTAACACTTGTCAACATTTAACATCTACCATTAAATTGCAAAGATGTTTTCCCATAAGAAATACAAAGAGCTAAAAATCAAAATGTTTCATGAAAAGTGGCAACAAATGCTATTATTACTGTGGCAGCACTGACCTTTTTGCAAGTTTTTCTTTGTTAAATTTTTATTTTAAATTATTAAACAAAATTAATTCCAAATACACATTGGTATTTTCTTTTAAAATTTTGGCACTTTTGTAATAGAAAAAAAGTATTTAAAAAAAATTTAAGTTTTTTTTTTAGAAATAGTGACATTATTTATTGACAGTAGATGTTTCACATATTCAACATCTTCCATGCGTTCCTGGGAAATGTATGCAAGTGTTCTTAATTAATAACCATTGCCATTTTGACATCTTTCTTTTGGCAAAATACATATTTAATTGTAACCAAACTAGATCTGCATATGACTATCCTCTTTGAACAAAAGGGATTATTTTCATGGGATGGTTTTGTTTCCCTCGCTGCTAATCTAAACAATGCGAGTATGGAAAGGGTATTTCATTAAGCGCTGCCTATTTTTATATTTAACTTAAATAAAATATTTATAAGATATCATTAAATTTTGGCTTCGCCTGGGGGCACACATTCGAAATGTTTCATTTTCCATGACTCTGGCGCATAATCAGGTTGAATTTGACTAATGACATGGGTTATGTTGGCTTCGAGACGCGCTGTGATTTGTGGCTTATTTGCATAGAACTGTGACTTAAGAAAACCCCACAAGAAAAAGCCTATAAGGTTTAAATCGTACGAAATCAGTGGCCAGTTTACATAACCTATACGTAAGAAGACCATGTCCTCAAATCGCATGTGCAGAATGTCCAATGCAGCATTAGCTGGGTGGCAAGTATGGCCAACCTGTTGAAACTACGTGTCGTTACTGTCCATATCATACATTTTAGGTCAACAAAAGTTGCTAATCATCGAATGGTAATAACAGCTTTAGCGTTGCAAAATTTTCAAATTGTGGTCAGCGATAGGCCGACTTCTTGTTAGCAATACAATATCGATTGCCTCGGAATCTAAAGAGCAGTGGCGATGATTTTCACCGATTTTGCATTCCATCGTCGTACGGGTTTTGGATTGTTGTGGATTGTTCGCTAAAACAGTGGGCCGAAATGTATCCACCACACTGCCCAAAGAAAACAGCCTCTCGGTCAAAAAAAGTTCTATAATTTGCACGTGTTGTTGATTGCTGTATCCGCCTGAATAAATTAGAACTAATATGACTGATGTTGATTAACAATATAACCGCTTTAAACTGTCAAAGTTCGGATGTCCCTATTGAAAGACCATTTACATTATATCAACCAAAGAAATCTTAGACTTAACCACAAAAGTTTTGTGTTGATTCATATTATGAAAAATGTAAATCACACAGTAGAAATACGGCAAAAAACTGAAATTGCCAAAAGAAACCAACCACATAATGAAACCAAACCAAGAAAAAAGAATAAAAAAAAACTTATACCAAAATCAAAAAATAAAAACACAATGAAATATCAAGTAAATCGTATAAAAGGAATTTACACTTAAAGAAATTAAAATTAAAAGAATACCTATAAATAGACAAACATACAACGTTTTTGAAGTTTTGATTAAACAAAAATTTGGATCTGAGCCATAAAACTTTAATTCAGGCAAAGGACAAAGACCTCTCCATCTATAGATTTGAATGTATGTAAATTTCTTTGAATTAAGCAGGTATACTTGTCCGTATAGTGCTATTCTAGGGCTCCCATCGATTTCTGCTGCACGGACACATTAACAACCATTTCTTAAGGTTTTGGAAAAAAGAAAAAGTAACTCGAGGCTAAATCCGGAAAATGGACTGATTGACCAGAAAAATTTTTTTGTATTCTTGTTAGCGGGCCCGCGAAATCTGTTTTTGACCTTAAGGCGATCACAAACCCCCACTTAATTCTCGCAAGCGACTTATATGACTAAACCATCAATTCTGTTAAATATTTTTAATTTTTAGGTATTCAAATCAGTGTTCGAAAATAAACAGAACATTATTTAGCGTTCGAGTCACACACCCGGGAACTATATCTATTATTTTGGTGTTTGTGTAGACGAATACAACCCTTAATACTGCTCGTAACTATTTTTAAGAAAGAACCAAACATTTTATAGTGATCTGTTCTTCGTTAAAAAAAATAGCACAATTGTAGTGGTGCTGTAGACAAACATTATATTTTAATGTTCTAGAATGTTTCCTTATTTTTACATTGATAAAAAAATGAACAAACGAAAAATTTTAGCAACGACTACAGCACGAATAGCTTGGTTGTAAATTGTGTATGTGTTTTGCTTGTGTAAATTTTTTTTGCTGTTTTTTTTTCGTGAATGTATTTTGTTATTGTAAAAAATTGTTGGTTTTTTTTACCGGCCAAAAGGGCGCTAATCACAACTGCAACAAACGAACAAAAAAAAGTTGACAAACAGGGAAACGTTATTTTTTTTAATGATTTACTACACAAACACTATTAGTTTTTGTGTTTTCCACAAATCTACCGAACCGAACACTAAGGAGCGATATTTAATGTTTATATTCGAACACTGATTCAAATATTTTGCACAGTAATTTATTTGAAAATTTATTTTTTGCTCAAAATTTAGCCACATTGGTCGCGAATAGGTGGCAACACTAGGGTCTAATCACCGCATTCGATACTATCGTATCGAATAAACTATCGAATTGTTTTGCATACGATAGGCACTGACGTATCGAATGAAAACTCGAGAAATGTAATGTCGAGTTACTTGATATCAAATGCTATTATTTTATATTCAATAAATTTCATTCGATATCGAGAGTCATGATACCAAAATAAATAATTTCGATCAATTTTGCTCGATATCGTATGCGGTGATTAGACCCCTGTCTTGTTATCACCCCTATTATATAATTCGTTGTCAGTGTCGACATTAATTTTAAGTTATTGCCACATCAAGTCGACGACAACATTACTTCGACTTTAATTTCGTATTTTGTAAGGATGTTGTGCCGATTTCGAATATTTATCAAAATTCTGATAGCAACATTTCTATCTCTAATTATTTTTTTTCTTATGTTTAGTGTACTTGTTTTTTTTTATTAAATTTATATTAATTAAAAGTAAAAATTAAAAATTAAGTAAAAATAAAAGTGAAGAATTCTGCCTGATGGCTTGAATAGTTCAATTTTTAACCCATTGTGGGTATTTCGCCGAAGTCTTAAATGTATTTTTTGTATTAAAAAGACAGGTGTTTGGTTAACTTTAAACAATTATTAAAAAAATTTATGTCCATTAGTTTTTTTAAAGTTGCATTTTTTTTAATATATGTATATATTTTCTATATATTTTATATATTCTTTTTAACTTAAATATCCTTAATTTAAGTCGTCGCAAAATGTTCTTTCGACTAAAACGGATTCAATTCTACTCGACATCGACTTAAAACCGTTGCAAAAAATACCAAGTGACTGTCAATAGTAATCGATTGTTGTCTATAGCGACTAAGAAAATACAATTATTGTTCCGTTGTCATGGACTCGTGTCCACGTCGACTTTCATAATAGGTGTGAGTTGTAAAGCAATTGATTTAATTTAATGATTTTATTACTGAAATAAGCAATTGATTTTAAATTTCCTACAATTTATTTAAAATGTTAATTAATACACAATCACTTTAACAACTTTTTTCTATGTGTATGTTAACACTTAGAAACATTGCAAGTAGCATTAAATTTATCAACATACATTAAAGATAAAAGCAAAAGACGAAGAAGTCATATAAATAAAAAGCAAATACATTCATACCCCTATAAATGAAAAAACATTTACATTTAGGAAAAAAAACAACAACAAAGAAGAGTAAATGTCAGAAAAAAATAAAACATGATATTGACAGGTTATTTAAGTTAAACAGTAGAAATAATATGACATGTTTACTACCTTTAAAGCACAACCGTGCGGTAATAAAAAATAGGGTTTCATTTATTTTGGGAAATTAATAAAAGTGTGGGAGCATTTTTTGGAGAAATAAAATAAAAAGATACAAAACGTTGCTGTTAAAATTTTGTTCACATTGTTTATATATGCAAAACATGTTGACATATCGAATGAGCTAAGAAAAGCACTTGACACTTTATAACAAAATAATATGGAAAATCCCCACTTGATACTCCTTGTTTCATGTTTTTTCTCACTCTGTTTTATGTTTTAAAAGTATTAGAGTTACAATAACAATAACAAATGAACTTTTCCTACATGATGTCCAACTAAGTCCACAACAACACTAACTTTTGGTATTGAATTTTATAATTAAAGTCACACTAAAAATACAAATGCCAACAACCAAAAATTTTTTATGAAAATATAAACAAAAAGGTAATTAAATACAATACAGAACAGATTGTGCTAGAACGGTATGTTCTCTTATACAACAACTCCAGACACTGTTTGTACACTCTTCAACACATTCACACAATTTATTTCAGTTTTCTAGACACTCACTCACTTTGAATTGAAAATATTCTGAAAATATATTTTAAAATTACATGGGCCACCGTAGAATTTCAATGAGCAGTGGCTACATGTAGCTTCCCTTAAAATTCACATTTAAAATTCCACAAAAAAAATCCCAAATATGGTTAAGAATTTTCGTTAAAAGTTTTGTTTTGTTTTTTAGACCTTAATAAAAATAAATTTGCATAAAATGTAATCAAATTTGGATTTAACTTTAAAGCTATATGGGAGTTGTATGTGATGGACTTAATAAAAACTGGTTATAAACAGTGTTACCGTTATGCGACTAAAGTCGCATTTTTGCCCCTTTTTGACTGCCGTGCCACTTTTTTGACCCCTTTGTTTTAAATCCCCTTTTGTATCATTTTGTAGTTTTTTGTGCCCCTTTTGCCCCTTTTTGAACCAAATTTTTTTTATACTGTCAATCAATGAATCCAAGCTCAATTTGAAGAGAAAATAGCATCTAATTTGGATAAAATTAAAATAATTCAGGAAGGGCTATCTATTAACAATAAAATTTACCTCAAATTTCTAGTATATGTATTAAATATTATGAATAAATTTAACCTTAATTTTCAAAACGAATCATCACAAATTATATATTTAGTTTCATTCACGAAAGATATTGTATTAGAAATTTTTTAAAAAAAGAGTATGTTATGCAAACAAATATAGAACAAATTGTTCTGCATATATAAGAAACTCTTAATATATATGTATCGGCCACGAAGCCGAGCTAGAAATATGTACTAACAACATCTTAAGTAGTGATATTGTAGAAATTAAAAACAACATTTTACTTTTTTACCAAAAGCTGTGCAAAGAAAATTTATCAAGAATTAATATTAGCGATAAGAGGCTGAGTTCATTAAAGGTTTTAGATCCAGTATTTATTAAGTCAGCTGAAGACACAAATTACTTTGAAATTGTTACCGTTTTTATTGATATAAATACTAACCCAGATGATTTTGTAAAATATTTCAAACTTTTAGAAACCAGATCAAACGATAAAATCTATGAAGCAATTTTTAAAATATCTAAGCCTGAAACATTTTGGTACGAAATTGGCAATTTAAAAAACTGTTTGGGTGACAATTTATATCCAAACTTGTATAAATTTGCTTCGTATGTTTTTACTTTACCACATAGTAGTGCATCCGCTGAGCGGATTTTTTCTAAGTTAGCATATTTAAAAAATAAAGTGACAAATAGACTGAAAGTAGATACCTGTCAGTCTATGTTATCCGCTTTAAATTTGTATCAAAATGACTTGGAAGATTGGATTCCAAGTGATGAATTGATTAATAAATATAGATTTACGTTTTCAAAAAAATAGATATTTAATAGTTGAAGAAACAACAAAACACTGCAATTTATAAAAAAATGGATCTGTACCTGATATTAACTATCTTCCTATCAATACTTTTATATGCTTTTTCCTCGAGGTTTTTTCGTAACTTAATTTTTTTGGTAAAAAAGTAAAATAATCCAAGTGCCAAATATTTATGCACATATACTTACATATATACATATCTCTATCTATTTAAATGTACATTTTTTCTATCAAATCATATTATGAACTATTTTTTGTTTTTGTAAGTATTGTTATTACACTATTTTAAGCTCGTTTTATTTACAAGTAATTAGTAACTGTTTTTGTATAAATAATTGAAATAAAAATTTATGCAACAGTTCATTATCGTTTACTTGCAAACAAGACATGTATTTTCACGATATATATACATATATATATGTATATATATGTGTGTTTTTCCCAAACAATTTGTATTATATACCTATAATGTATTTTTTTATAAATATGAAGTTTATATTTTGTTATGTTTAGTTTTCGATGAAAATAATTTAATAAATACATACGTTTTTCTTTAAATTATCCTTTTTTTAAAGTTGCCCCTTTTTTTCTCAGAATTCCCCTTTTTGTGACACTTTTTTTTTGAAAATCCCCTTTTTGTGCCCCTTTTTGAAAATTTTGAACGGTAACACTGGTTATAAATGGGCAAGAAAAGACTTTTTTTAATTTACATTTTTCAAACATCAAAAGAACTGTTTATACAAAGGGAATTTATTTAAATGTAAAGCGGATTTACTTAAGCTAATAAATAGTTTGAGAATAAAGAAAATTAACCTAATTTAAATTTTGGTTAAACTTCAGTTTATTAAGTTTTTTTTATTATTTTAAAATATATGTAGTATAGAAAAATAATAAATAGTTTGCTTAAAATTATAAAAATGAAGTACTCCTTTAGTTTGCAACCTTTGAATTAGATTGGAGTTGCCAACCTAAATTGTTTGTTTAACTAATTTTATAGCACAAATTCGGGTGTAAATCTAGTCGCTAGTCTGTTACACGATAATTGATGGCCAATTTACTGGAATTTAAAAAAAAAAAAAAATCCGTTTACAAAACTTTGACTTGTTTTACTGATTCTTTGACACTGCTGGAATGTCTCGATTTCAAAGAACATTCCATGTTATCGGGGCTCTTAATTATTGATTTTCTAAAGATTGACGTTGAAGTTAAAGTTCTCGCTGGTCAGTGATGTTATACGTAGAGAAAAATTCCTATTTATAGGGATTTTCTTCTAAAAAAAAATGGCCGTTGGGGAAAAAGTACAGATTTCTTAAAATCATTAAAATGCAGGGACTTTTCAATAATCTGGCAAAACTGTATATATTTGGCAATATTTTTCGATTTGTGACAACACACTAGTAAAATTGTTGATATGGCAACATTACAAATAGTTAAATTTCCTTGAGTGATCGCTCGCCGCCATTTCAACTTGTAAAACTATCTTTTACAAGAATGGAATAAATTCAGAGCAATAAATAGATAATTTGTTAAAATTAAACATTTTAATAAAAATTTTATTTTCCCCTTAAGTTGTTGTTCTTTTGGGTTAATTTCGAATATATTTTAACAAAGTTATTTATAAAATTGATAGGGTTTAAGGCCCAGCCAGAACATGTATGTATTAGCTTAAGCAACTGTCAAAAATTGACGAAAAGTCTGTTCAAATGCATAAGCAAATAAAAAAAGTCTTAGGTGGCCATAATGTACTTAATATCTTTTTAACCATTGTTGCATATTTGTGCAATATTTTGTTTTTTTGGAGTACTTCAAACTAAAAAGTACCAAAAAGTCCAACCGTGTGTTTATTTGTTTATTTTATGCTATTTAATTTGTAAAGAATTTAAAAAAAGATAATTTGTGAGTGTCTTAAAAAAAATGGAAAATGAATTAAAATATGTAAAAGTGCATTTTAATTTATTTTATTTTTTATTGTTATACGTACACAGCTGTTTTCGTACGGAATGTGCGTTCAGTTTGGCACTTTGCTTAAGCAAATGACATTTGACGAAACTTGACGAAAAGCATTATTAAGTACATTGTAGCTTGCCATATATGTTTTATATGTATTCGCACAGCTACTTAAGTTGACTTAAGCGACCTCTTTCATGTTCTGGTTGGGCCTTTAATCTTATGTGTGCGTAGACGAATCGCCTTATTTAAGTCCTCACAGTATAAATTGCTTTTCTTAGCCCCTTTTATTTAAGGTTTAAAAGAAAGCACTTGCATTTTTTATTATATTAAAAAGATAACTGTGAACATTTGTGAACAAAATTTCGATTTTCTATCCCTGATTTTCTTTGTGTGCTTTTATAAAAATACAACTCTGCTCCCAGTAAAAACTTCGCCTACAAAATAATGTGTTGAGTAATCTGAAAATCATAAAAGCACGACTTACAATTCTACTAAAAGGACGAATGAATTGTACAAGCGATGTACCAAAATGAACGCATTCAAAAGTAAGTCATTATTTTTTTGCTTAAATACATCCAGAAAAAAAGTAGTTATAGAAGTTTTTATAGAAGTAGTTATAGAATTTAAGCTACTAAATAAAGAGTGAAAGAAGCTTTTTATTTTGAAAAAGTAAGCGAAGTTTTTACAGAGCTGTTAAATTTCTTTACATATTTTTAACAAATTGTTTTCACATTATACGTAATATACGTTTTTAATTTATTTAAGCTTTTGACATATCATTATGCTTATTATTATAGTGTAAAAGGGCCTTTAGTACGTATTACGCGACGTCTCTGCAGTTTGGTATTATCATTTAGGTTTCCAGGGGTCGGATAAATTTTTATTTTTTTGCGACTTTTTGTACAACTTAATTAAGTTGTACATTTAATTGTCTAGTTGACCATTGTACAAAAATTGAATGTATAAACAAATCAAAATAAAAAAATTTTTTCAATCAACTGACGATCAACTTAGCCTTTGAAATGTGTACGTGTGATGGCTTTCATTCGATTTTCATTTGCATTCTGATATTTTGAAAGCAAACCGGAATTATGGAAAATTTAAAATCGATTTAAACGAAAACCAAATCTTAATTTTTGCACAGTAAGGCTAACAAATCATGTTGACTCTACAAAAAAGTTTAATGAAAAGCTTATTGAGAAATTGTAGCCTGTGCGGCAAAATTAATTTCAATTTATAAAGTGCTCAATGGGAAATCAATAGATCTTAATTTAAATTACTAGAACGGATGAATACACTTACATTCTCAAACTGCACAAAGATTTTCCAAATTCAAAAAAAAAAAAAAAACAGTCGTAACTCTGCAATAAGGCAGATTCGCCCATCTGTTTCGAAGAAAAAAAAAATTATTTTGCCGAAAATATTCATGATAATATACAACCCAAACTTATCAATAAAAGTTGCCAGGTCTGGCAGAAATTTTTCTTGCATTTTTTTGCCTTTTCAATTGGTATCGAATACTATGGTGTGCCCCCCAGCTAGCACCACTGGATTCAGCGTGCCCGAATCAGGTTAAAACGCTAAGTACCCAGCTTGTCTGTTTTTTTTTTGCAACTATCACAGTGTACTTACTGCTCAAAATTACAATATTAAAATTCTTTTTTAAGGAAAGAAAAAAAATCATATCTTAAAAAAGAAAAAAACACATCCATCAAAGGATTTTTAAAGAACAGCTTGAAGTATAATATAAAAAAAATCAGCCAAATAAAAAAAAGGTTTTTGACTTAGTCCGTTTTTAAAATTTTATATTTTGCAGATATTACATTTTTCCAAAAAAAATGTTTTTTTCCATAAATGGTTTGTAGCCCCAAGGTTTCTCTTTAAAATGACATTAAAATCACCTTCGTATGTAAAGTAGTTTTCGAGATATTGAAGAAATAAACTCAACACATTTGGCTTGTTTGGCGAAATTATGACATTTTGAATATGACATACAACCTTTTGAAAAAAAAAATTAAAACATTTTTTTTGTTCATATGTATATGTTCCTAACAGGATAAAAAATCGAATCATTAAAATCGAAAGGGGTCCTGTCCCACTCTTGGTCGCTTTGACATGGAATTACCCAAGTATAACATAATCCTAAGTGAAACTTTTAAATATCCCTTAAATTTAATTTTTCGTCATATTTGTTATTTTCGTATATGAATTTAGAAAAGTTTTATTTTACAACTTCCCCATTACAGAATAAAGTTTTAAAAAACCTAGAAGAAAATGACAGGTCTGATGGGCTAATTGATTTTTTTTAATGGCTAAATTAGCAACAGTGTTTATAGTACGAATTTTCTTAATGCTAGGACAAAATGTTGCCGTACGTCGTAGGAACGTAAGACGTGTCGCCGTAAATTTCTACAAATACACTTCAGTTACCCACAATTCCGTCGTAAACGTATTTTGTTTGCTATTAGAAATAATCTTGGAAAATTTTAAAAATAGTCCAAATGTTTATTTATTTTTTCAGATATTCAATTTGAAAACTTAAAAATAAATAAATTTTTATAATTCTCTTTTTCTATGACAATACGGTCGCAAACTGCGTATGAAATATAATTAGATCTAAGTCGACATAAATACGCTTTTCCGTTTACACCAGCTTTAATTCGACAACGTATCTATGCCGTACGCTACTACATGCATACGGTCTAGTTGTGTTCCTACGGTAGGCCTGTATTGATATTGGTCTTGCCACACTAAATTACTTAACTCAATACTTTACAAGCTCAGCGGTATTTTAAAATGCCTTGAATTAAGTTTTACTAAAATTAAATAATATTTGTTATTATATGATTTTTATTATATCAGTTTAATTTTTGCTAAAACAATCCGTTCATAAATGTAATATGTGTATAGTTCACGTCATATTTTTATAAAAAATGTAAAAAAAAAATAGTGTGTAGGAATTTGTTCTTTCTCAAAATTCTCAACAGATGAACGAACGATTTTTGTTCAAGTTTGATTAGTTTTGTTTAGTTAAAAAATAATTTAGCTGGAATTTTATTTTGCGTAGTTTCATTATAAATTGACATACATTTGGAGGTTGTTTTCAAAGTTTTATACGTTTTGTTATTAGTTTTTGTTTATTTTTATATAAAAAACAGAATTTTGTAGCTGAGTGACCTCTGCGGTTGTAAAATATTCTCATAAATTTCATAAATTCATTTTTGGATATATTAGGTGTTTTTTTTTTTGCAACTACATAAGGAAAATGTTTACAGATGTTGATGTTAAAGTGCAAATATTAAATTGATTTGTAAATAAAATTCGACATGTGGAAATATTTTAAGTAAAATTTTTTTTTAAATTTTAACAATTCAAATTTGCGCTAAGTGAGAAATGAAGAACATTTTGGCAACTATGGCAAAAAACTAATTAGGAAAGGAAACAAGTAAAAAAGTGTATAGATACCTACAGACAATCTTTCAAGAGTACCGTATCTGGAAACCATGGACAATCATGGTTCCAGCAAAACAAAATTAGTTATGAGATTAATAGCCAATTTCACCAATTTAATTAAATACATATCAATTTATGTTGAAAAATTGAAAAGTACCTATCAAAATGTGACCCCAATACTACAACAATGCAACAATAGAAAAAACAACAGGCATTTTGTTGCTAGAATTGAGACGGTAAATGTCAAAATGCCTTATTAAAAAATGTAAATAAACAGAAAAAAGACACTAATCGTCACACCACGAAGAAAATCACTGCAAACAGCTGCGCTTGTGAGGTCACTTTATTAGTACATTCTGGTACCTTTATGAAAAACTATATTAAATATGAATTGATATTTAAATATTATTATGTAGTTAAATTGGCCATAAGATTCAAAATAAATTTTTCTCAATATTATCTAGATATCAAAATCTATAATTTGTAAAAATAAATAATTTCTTCAAGCTCGAGGTCAGTTTTTTTCTATGTTTGTTCGTCTTAAAGCGATTTTGTAGAGTGGGGGGAGGCGTTTACATGAGACCTATGGTCATTTCTGAACCTACCAGAACAATATTCTGCCATGACGTAGCAGCTATTTGTTATCGCCGCCATATTTTATATCAATACCAACATTTAAATGGAAGTTATGGCATTTAAATCTCTTTTTGGAAGTGGTATTTTTGCAGGTGATATGGTCAAATGTAAACCGATTCCAACAAAAGTTGGGAAGATTAATAAGACTGCAATAAAATTATTAATGTGAATACCGAAAAGCCTCTATTCCGGAAAGAAACTTGTATAGGGGCTATATTATTATAAGCCGACCCACACGATTTGCAATAGGCTTGGCCCTTGTTCCAAATTTCATTAAATTAACTCTAAAATTGCGACCTGTCCTTTGCACACAAAGTTTAAATAGACAGCCAGCCAGCCGAATGGACGGACCTTGATTTTAAAGTGATTCCAAGTCGAGGGATATATTGAAAGGTGGATCCAGGATCAATATTTTAACGTTTTACAAACATCAGCACAAACGCAGAAACCTTCTGCACTATTGTGGTGTGATATAAAATAGCATTAGTTCCGTAACTAAAATCATGTCAAATGAATTCATTAGTGGCATTTTTTTCTTTATAAAAAAAAACTTCTTTAAAAAAAAACAAATATGTTATTAAAGCTATGGTCACACTTATTAAATATTTCGCCAAATAAGCGTAACCACTACTTTTTTAAATAGTTAGTGAGATTTTACATGGTCTTTATATCACAAAATAAAACCAGTTATACTTCTATACAAAGCAAAAAACTGTTTTTTGTAAGATGTGGTACTGTAATCAAAATAAATATTGGAATTAAAGGAAATGAATATTTAGTTTGCTTGTTGGTCCCGTTTTTTTCCTCAAATATTTGACAAGTGTGACCGTTGCTTAATAAAAAACAAGTAAGAGTGTTATATTCGGCTGTGTCGAATCTTAAATACCCTTCACCATTGTGCGAACCGAATACAAAGCATTTCTGCTTCTGACAAACACTAGAAAATTAGAAAAAATTAGAGGTAGTCATAGTTTTTGCTCATATGTATATCAACCATTTTTGGACCGATTTGGCTGAATTTCAATAGCAAAATTATAATAAGAATACCTGACAGAAAGATATACCATATCTGGGGGCTTCGGAAAACCCATTTCAACAGACAGACGGACAACGGAATTTGAACTTCCCTTCTCATAAGGATCCAGAATATATGTACTTTATAGAAATTAAAAACGGAATGACAAAGTTATACATACATATGTATACTAGGGCGGGTCGATTTTTTTTAAAAATCGTGTAGCAAAAACGTAATCTACATAAAATTCTACGAAAATTCTCCGAAGAAACCATGGGTCTAAAACAAAATCCTAATCCGCGCCTCTCGACTTGAAAATTTGGCTGCCCGCCTTGGAAAAAAAAAATTTTTTTTGAAAAAATAGCTTTTTCCAAAAAGAAATCGAATTTGTTTAATAAAATGGTTTAGTAAGGTATTCTTTTGCACTTTGTATTTTTTTACAATCAAAATTTTTTTTACATTGAAAAAATGTTCAACCAAGTAAAAAAATTTTCAAGTCTAGAGGGGCGGACTAGGATTTTGTTTTAGACCCATGGTTTCTTCGGAGAATTTTCGTAGAATTTTATGTAGATTGCGTTTTTGCTATACGATTTTTAATTTTTTTTTTCATCAATACAAATCGACCCGCCCTACTGTATACCCCGTATACAAAAAAACAAACAAAAATTATTTAAAATAGAATTCGCCTTAATGAAAACAAAAAAATTTATAAAAAAAAGTCTGACATTTATGGTAGAAGAAATACTCATAAAATTTAACAATGGCATAAAGATGACATAAAACATAAACTTTAAATGTCAACTTGACACATACATTCACACAGTCATTCATACAAAAACACAGTCTATTAATAATATTGCCAACCTAGCGGTGAATACACTAAAAGAAAAAAGGTGATGAGAAAAAAAATTTAGATGTTAAAATTGTCAATGCTGACGTTGGGACACTTATGTATTTTTGTTGTTGTTTATATTTTCTTTGTTCTTTAAAGCGTTTTTCTGTTTTGCTTTTTTTATATTTTTCTTTCGTTTTTCTAAAACCATATGGCAAACTTAATATTTAACTAATATGTATAGTATATTTTTGTCATAAAATAAATTTTTCTAAAAATATTCTGCCACTTAGTAAAAAATATATGTAAAAACCGTCTGCATGGATATACAGCGTTTAGTTTGTTTTTTTTTATAAAAAGAGGATTTGTTTCTTTATATTGTTATAGTAAAATTATTTTCATAATATACATAGCTAGCTTGCTTTTAAAAATTCATATCTAACATATGGTGTCTTTCTTTTTTATGGAATTCGGGTAATTGAGAAAATTTATACATACATATGTTCATAGATACGTAAATACTATACACATTTTTAGATACTTTTAACAAAAGACTCTCGCCTCTTGACTGCCAAAATTCTATATGTAAAAAGGCGCAACAAAGCAAAGATATTAAAGTGATATTCCCAAGATAGATTTTATGTTTTTTTTTTTTTTACTGCAGCTCGATTTGATGACAATGATGATAATCTACGCAAAATAATAACAATTTAATTTGAGTTTGACTGTATGAAATTTTGTTCTATTCAGATAAACATTGGATGGAAATGCCGCTATTTAAGGCCTTAAGAATTTGAAATTGTTAAAAATAATGCAAAAATTTGAAGTTTAATCAACAATTTTTTTCCCAAAATAAATAAAACAAGAACTGGTAAATTTACTTGTGTAAAAAGTCCATTTAAAGGCTCAGTTAGCCGGGAGTAACAGTAACAATAACCTTACCGTTAAAACGTAAGACCAATATATTTCTTACTGTTACTCCCGGCTAACTCAGCCTTAAGCCCTTATGACTACATTTTTTATTCATTAATTGATATAGAATTGATAGAAAGAAACAGTAAATGCTAGAAAGAGCAAACTATACAAAATCTCTTGTTATGGTTTTTTTCATGGATGGCGTTGTGAATTTTTAAAATTGTACCAACAACCTATAACATTTGTACTTTTTACCCTAATTGTACTAAAAGATTTTTTTAATTGAAATTAATTTATGTTCTTAAAAAACACCACAAAAAGTATTTTAAATCTTAGTTTAAAAAGTATCAACAAAAAAGTACAATTGAAACAACTTAGCCATCCCTGTTCTGTTAATTTTATTAAATGTTGCCAACTTTTTGTTAATGAGAAACCTAAAAACAAAAATCGGTAAATCGCTGAATTTACCCATAAACCGCTGATTCAGCAACACTTTTATGGCAATGTACCGTCAAACTGCCTGTTACTAAATGTCAACATAAATTTATTTGACCGATAAACTGTCTGGTAACAATTTTGGGTTTCTCAATATACCGACAAAAAACATGGTTTTGAGTTGGCCACACCTCTCAAAATACATGTAAAAGTTGGGAGTTAGCTGATTGAATTTATCTGTACGGCAAATAAAAGGAAAATAAATAATCGGCAAATGAGTGCTGGTTAGCTTTGCGACAGAATAGAAGCAAATGAGACATTGAGAAAACCCAATTTCTTTAATGTGCAGTTTTTCGTTGGGGAAAAAGTTAATCGTGTAATGAGAAAACGGCCATTAATATTTCAAGCTTGAAATGTCAATTTTAAGTTGAACAATTTTACATATTTTTTGACACAACTTAATCGATAACTTTAGTAAAATTTTTGACAGTTTGCCATTTATCTTAATACAGCTTCGCACTTGGTAAATTTTTCTATTAATTTATATATGCACTGTTCACCAAAACTTGAACAATGCATTAAAAATGTAATGTCATAAGGGCTTTAGTCAAAAAAATGGATTTTCACCACACCAAAATAATATTGTTATTGTAACGTTGCAAACAAGTTGCTCTTTGCAACAACTAAAAGCGGACTTTTATAATACAATACGTGCGTTTTTAATATGTATGTATATGCATTTTACTCTTAAGAATAAAGAAATAATTTTGACATAAAGAAATTTCACCATGGATTAAGAAAAAATAATAGATGCCTTACATTAGTTTTGCTCGATTATAAAGAATTCAAATCATTTAGCTCATTCTTAGCCCCCCTTTATTTAAAAATAAGTCCGGGCTTACATGCGGATAGATAATTATGTGCGCCATAAAAATATAGAAGACGTCTGTCTATAAGTTGCCCGAATCGATGACTGACTTTCGAAGTAAATTTGGATAATTGGGCAGCGTTGTTCAAGCTTGAATCTTATTCATGATGATAATTATTTGCCAGAGTATACGGATAATAAAATTCAATAAAATGGTTTTTGTTTTGAAGCATTTATTTTCGAAAAAACTAGATTGCTGCGAGTGACCAATCTAGTAACTTTAAAAGTGAATTGAAAAGAAATAGAGCAGCAAAAGTTGAAGCGAGTAAACGTGGACTACGTTCTATCGTCCTTAAAAAGTAGACCCTTTATTAGCAAATATTGAATTTAAGGTATGCTAATGATGCAGACGAAAGAAACGTTTTCTTAAAGCGAACAAATTTTAAAAATTAATACATCTACATATATATAAAAACAAATATTGATCACGTTTTTTAAAAATAAACATCAGATTTTGAAAAAAATTAACAGAAGGAGAACACACTTAGATGACACCCAGTTAAAATAGATGATTGTCCTCTAAAAAAGAGTTCGTATGTAGTACATGTTTAAACTAAATCAAAACAAATGAAGTTGTTACAGAGCAAAATCTGGGCTACAAATCGGGCAAAGTTGAATATCCCATCTACTGATTTGCCAGCAACTTTTATCAACTCCTATTAAATAAAAAACACTCTCCTAATTCTAACAAATATAAAGTATTGCCGACGTGGAATGGTCGTTTTGAATATCTGTTTATATGATTTATTAGATCCGCTTTAAATATTACTTTTAAATTCCTTTTTTTTTAATCCTTCCCAAAAACTATTTTTATTTGTAAAAAACAAAACAATGTTCGCCTTACTTTAATTTTTAAAGAAAAAGTACAAGAGTTTAAAAATGTTGCCGCACTTGTGCTCTTTAACTCCGTCAAACTAGATGTCAAAACATTTTCTCAAAAGCTCTTTTTAACAAAAATAATCGCTAAAAAAGAAAAAATTAAAAAAAAATTATTTGCAAAAATTATTTTGTTCTGATTAATTTAATAACAATAAATGCTTGTCAATCAAGACAAGTTTTTTTTTTTCAATTTTGAAATTGAATTATTTGTTAATGTGTCAATTATACAAACGACAATAATGGCAACCAACTACTTAAACATCTACACTTAAAAAACCCATAACTAGACCAGGGATGGCAAAAGGGAATTTTTGAATTGTTGTAACCTCTTCCTGAAATTCAAACACCGCCTTTGGTTATAAGTTAAACAATTTAACTCACCCTTGGATTATTATTAATTATTCCTAATGTCAAAAAACTTGGTTAGTTTTTCCATTCCGTTCAAACATGTAAAATATTTGTCAAATTGTTTACGCTGCCTAGTGTTAATTTAATCATTTCATTAAAAAAAAATTGCAAAGTGAAGAAGGAGAAGAAGAAGTTTGAAAAATGGGCGAGGGTAAAAGTTTTCTTTATTAACAAATTAAAACTTTTTTTTTTTTGCAAACAATTATTGTGCGTTTGCCAAGCGGGTTTGTGCAGTATGGTTTGTTCTTAACGAACAAATAAACAGATTACCTCAATCATAACGTTAAACCTAAACCAAAATGTATAAAAAAAAACTTGTATCAAACCTGTTCTGAAATCACGGTGATATCAAATCACGAACGATTTTGAAATCATGACAGTGATATTTTGGTGTTCTGAAATCGTTTTACAGAATTTTGTATTTCATTGTTTTAAATACAAAATTCTGTTCTTCACTTAAGGTTTGTTTACACTATTATACTTTGTATTAGTACATGTCAAAAACTAAAGTAATATTGAAAAGTGTGATAGTGTGATTGCAACGTGTTATGGAAATGACAAAAAATTCGACATTCCATAGGACTTCATCGTTTTTTTGTAATTTTTCATTGGATCAAGGCTGCATTTTTACAAAAACAAAAAACTGTTATGTTACATTAAATTTTTTTGGCAGACGCAACAAAACTCATTACATTTCTATCTCACAAAGTGGTATGCAATACGTAAGACTTATGAAATAATGCAAACTAGCCTTAAGCACTTAAATGTAACTTAATTCACCAAGCTGGTCCGCCGTGATATTAAATTTATTTTAATTTATAAAAAAAGGATTTTATAGATTAAATAGATGTGTGTGTTCTAGGTTACGTTACATAAGCAAGCTGAAAATATTATAACTTTTACTAATATATAAATATCATCATATATATACTAAGAATATTTATTCCACAAAAAAATCAAACAAAAAAAAATTCAAATCTTCACATTGTATTTTTGAAAAAAGAATAGTACCAACTTTTCCAACTCTGAACTAGTCTTATGGTGTTTGAAATTTATGCGCCACTTTAACAACTAAAAAAATAACAAATCAACCACCATAGTCTCAAAAAAAAAAAAATTCAAAGGAATTTGTCTGGTTTTTTATGTTTTCTAAAAATAAAAAAAAAACAAATAAATTAATATTTTTTAAGTGGTGTGAATATTAATGAAACTTAAATAAATTATGAACTAATATGACAAATATTTTTTTTATAAAAAACCATTGTTTTGATTTTAAACTGAACGAATACAAAATTCAAGATAAATAATGCCCTTAAAACTTTAAAAAATTTTTTTTAATAAAATTCATTGGAATTGTGTTTAAAACAAGAAAAAAAATTAATGATAAAAAAATTCAAATCTTTACTTTTGTTTTAGCAACTGTTTTAATCTGCGTTTTTTTCTTATTTTTTTTTTAATCAAATTTCAAACATTTGTTCTTTAATTCTAAATGCTTTGTATATTACTCTCACATGAATCATTTGTTTGGATACAGGAAGTTTTGAAAAAAAAAATTGTTTTCAAAATGTGATATTCTTGCTTTGTACTAAATACAAGGCTAATGTTTGGTTTTAAATGCAGCTTTAATTTCTTTTGATAAATAATAAAATTATGCGCAGAAATTATTAAATAAGAAAATAAAAAAGTTTTTTTTATAAACTTTTAAAATAAAAAACAAAACATTTGATGTAAACCGAATGTTAATGGAAAATCTTTAAATATACAGTTACTAAAATAGGGCTTCTAAAGCCTGTAGTACACGGAATGTAAAAAGCCACATGCGAATGTGGTTCTGACGTAATTTTGACAACACTACAAAGCCACAATAGCTCGACAAAATTACGTCAGAGCCATATGCGCATGTAGCTTTTTACATTCCGTGTACTATAAGTTTAACACATAATTCACAATTTAATTTGAACACCCAATTCAAATCATTGAACATTTTTCAAACTCTATACTGTAGTGTCGCTGTCATAAACAAATACTGAAGATAAGAGTAGACGACCGATTTACGTAAATGTGTAACCGTGTAGAAGCAAAAAAAAAAAAATTATTTACTATAATGAAAGTTCGGGTATAAAAAATACTTTCAAAATTAACAAGGGAATGAAAAATACACACAGCAATGAGATTGGTAGAAAAACTACATACCTAAATTCGTTATTTTTTAATGTGAGTTTGGGTTATACGTCTTTAGAAGTATGGCTTCTAGAAGGTATAAATTCCTTTTCGAAGGACCTTCCAAAATATTTGGTAAACATTCGCTACTCCCTTCTTTGAAAAGGGAGAAAGGAAGTTGTTCAGTTTTTTTTAGTAATTCTTTGGGAAGGGAAATAAGTTGTTATTAAAGAGAGTGTGGAAGGGCTTGCTCCCACTGACAACCTATGCAAAAAATAAATTAGTACTGAAAGCGGCGAGGTGGGCTTGTGTCTGCTAAATAAGGCCTTCTATTAGTACTTTTTACTCATTCTAGTTACTCATTCTAGTTAGCTGGATACAATCAATCGGCACACATATAATCAATCGCAAATCCAAAGGGTTGTCGAGCACCGGTATTCCAATTATTCCAAAATTACAACTCCGTTGAGTTGTAATTAAGACAACTGGTTGTGATCAGTTGTAATTTTTGTATGTGTGTGAAGATAAATATGCCGAGTTAAATATGTTTCGACGTAACGGCTTACGTCACTACATATTTAACTCTGGATGAAATGACGTAACGAAATAATTAAATATGACATATTTAACTATCACATATTTAAATATGCCATAGTATCATATATTTTTAAACTGGGCTTAAATATAAGATGTGGTTGTATTAATAAAAAATACTTTAAAAAATGCAGAAAACATATCCAATTAATTTATAAATTATTTCCTAATAATTTCTATGGACAAATTAAAAAAATCGAACAAAAATAAATTGGAGTTGTCACATCCTTCGTTGTCACTCATCCGGACCATATGAAAAATGAGGACTAGGGACCACACTATCCTTCTATGGTACCCATATGCCTGAATTGTATTTGTGATTTTTTTTAAAAATTTCAAAAATTTAACTTTGAAATTTTTTTGGTGTTCACTATGGGATTTTGGCCATATTTGGACAGATCCTTCGTTGTCACTCATCCGGACCATATGGAAAATGAGGACTAGGGACCACACTATCCTTCTATGGTACCCATATGCCTGAATTGTATTTGTGATTTTTTTTAAAAAATTTCAAAAATTTAACTTTGAAATTTTTTTGGTGTTCACTATGGGATTTTGGCCATATTTGGACAGATCCTTCGTTGTCACTCATCCGGACCATATGGAAAATGAGGACTAGGGACCACACTATCCTTCTATGGTATCCATATGCCTGAATTGTATTTGTGATTTTTTTTAAAAAATTTCAAAAATTTAACTTTGAAATGTTTTTGGTGTTCACTATGGGATTTTGGCCATATTTGGACAGATCCTTCGTTGTCACTCATCCGGACCATATGGAAAATGAGGACTAGGGACCACACTATCCTTCTATGGTACCCATATGCCTGAATTGTATTTGTGATTTTTTTTAAAAAATTTCAAAAATTTAACTTTGAAATTTTTTTGGTGTTCACTATGGGATTTTGGCCATATTTGGACAGATCCTTCGTTGTCACTCATCCGGACCATATGGAAAATGAGGACTAGGGACCACACTATCCTTCTATGGTACCCATATGCCTGAATTGTATTTGTGATTTTTTTTAAAAAATTTAAAAAATTTAACTTTGAAATTTTTTTGGTGTTCACTATGGGATTTTGGCCATATTTGGACAGATCCTTCGTTGTCACTCATCCGGACCATATGGAAAATGAGGACTAGGGACCACACTATCCTTCTATGGTATCCATATGCCTGAATTGTATTTGTGATTTTTTTTAAAAAATTTCAAAAATTTAACTTTGAAATGTTTTTGGTGTTCACTATGGGATTTTGGCCATATTTGGACAGATCCTTCGTTGTCACTCATCCGGACCATATGGAAAATGAGGACTAGGGACCACACTATCCTTCTATGGTACCCATATGCCTGAATTGTATTTGTGATTTTTTTTAAAAAATTTAAAAAATTTAACTTTGAAATTTTTTTGGTGTTCACTATGGGATTTTGGCCATATTTGGACAGATCCTTCGTTGTCACTCATCCGGACCATATGGAAAATGAGGACTAGGGACCACACTATCCTTCTATGGTATCCATATGCCTGAATTGTATTTGTGATTTTTTTTAAAAAATTTCAAAAATTTAACTTTGAAATGTTTTTGGTGTTCACTATGGGATTTTGGCCATATTTGGACAGATCCTTCGTTGTCACTCATCCGGACCATATGGAAAATGAGGACTAGGGACCACACTATCCTTCTATGGTACCCATATGCCTGAATTGTATTTGTGATTTTTTTTAAAAAATTTAACTTTGAAATTTTTTTGGTGTTCACTATGGGATTTTGGCCATATTTGGACAGATCCTTCGTTGTCACTCATCCGGACCATATGGAAAATGAGGACTAGGGACCACACTATCCTTCTATGGTATCCATATGCCTGAATTGTATTTGTGATTTTTTTTAAAAAATTTCAAAAATTTAACTTTGAAATTTTTTTGGTGTTCACTATGGGATTTTTGCCATATTTGGACAGATCCTTCGTTGTCACTCATCCGGACCATATGGAAAATGAGGACAAGGGACCACACTATCCTTCTAAGGTACCCATATGCCTGAATTGTATTTGTGATTTTTTTTAAAAAATTTCAAAAATTTAACTTTGAATATTGTGTCTTCAATTAATGGAAGCTTTACTAACAAATAAATCTCTTATGGGAATAGTAAGTCCTGATAAATATCGCACAATAATAAAAAATGATTTAGTTGAGTACGGAAATATGAACATGAAATGCATGCATTGTGAAAATGGAAAGATGCCATCTGTTGTTAATTGCATAAAATGTAAACGAGGTATTGATGAAGGTTGTTTCACATATTTCAATGAAACATTGAATGTAAAAATATCTCAGCCCTTTATATGTCTTATTTGTGAAAAGTTAAAAGCTTTATACATATATTTATTTAGCTATATATATTTATTTACCTATATATTTATATTTATTTAAAATTAAGACATTAAATCCAACAATGAAAACTGCGCCAGAAACTATTAAAAGCACATTAATTTTTAAATTAATATCTGTGATAAAAACTATATAGGTGCTAATTAAATGTTCATTAAATATATGTATATATAATGAAAAATTTAATATATGCATATACATATGTATATATCATACAAGTACAAAAATTTTTAAACTTGCAAGTACAAAATATTAATATAGTCCTTAACTTCTTAAAAAAACATGTTTGTGTCTGAAACATCATTTTATTTTTATTATAAATGTATTCAGAGTATCATGTTGCATGATTCGATTGATTAACTAACACTCACTCAAAATCTAATTTAAGTGAATTTTTTTAAATTATCCAAATATATTTTTTTTATATGTTATGTTAAATTATTATTATTTTCTTATTTACTTATAAAACAAAAATTTTTTTAGCCTAAGATTTTTTTCTTTTGTTTTAAAAAAAAATTTAAAATTGTTGTAAATAATTGCTTTTTTTAAACCAAGTGATCTCATTATTTTTATCTGAAATATGTTTTATGTTATTTTTTAAGTTAAATAAAATACAATACTGTATTTTTAGCGGTGTAATGCATTCTTTATTTTTTAGCATTAATACAAAGTATTAAGTTTAGGAAAAAAGATCTTTTAAATTGTATATATTTACACATTCAAGCGTTTGTTAAACGCCTCTAATGTATTTTTTTAAACAAAATACGATATCAATTTTAATATTGGTTGTATTTGAGTTTGGATTAAGAGAGTTTAAACAGTGTTAATCTTCGTTCACATTAGTTAGCAATATTTTCACTGGTATTCATAATAGAGCAAAAATTTATTTCGCAACCACTAATATTTTCAATTAAGAAAAATTTAGCAAATTTGGAATCAATATGTTGTTTTTCAGAAGATTTTAAAGATAGGATCGTACAAGTTCTAATAAAGAATGAACGATTTTCTAAATCAACTTCTTAAAATATAAATGTTACCGGTTCGATTGATAGCTTAGTTAAAAATTATTGTGAAATATTTATTTATATAAAAATATCTAAGACTGGAAAAAGAAAAAACATTTTGTTATTTTCGGAGCAAAAGAGAAATAGTTCAAAGAGTAACAAAAGCCACAACATCATCTCTCAAACACTTGTTTGAAACCCCAAAAACCGTTACAAAGCTGCTTCTGTGCTTTTCTCTCTGTTGTATTTGCCAAATTTAACATATGTACATTAGGTTGGTTATTAGCTATATCGAAAAATTTTTTTCCTGATTTTTTCATACTCTCGTATCCCAAATCGATTGGTATTATGGAAAAACTATCCTAAAAAAAATTTCAGACGAATCAGTTTAGATTAAGACATGTCGCCACGCCCTCCAATGTTTGAAAATTTTTTTTTTTTTATTTATGTCTCATAATTTAAAAAATATTAATTTTATTAAAAATAATTACTTCAAAAAGTTATTGTCCGTGATGTTAGTAACAACATAGCTCTAAACGACTTTTCTGTCAATCGTATATTTAGAAAATAAACTACAAATTATCGAAAAAAAGCCCTTTACTTTATATTAACATGTTCATAAAATGCCCATTTGCTTCACAAACAGTGTTCTTTAGATTTTCATAAGGCCATAACATATGAAAGAATGTATATGAATGCATGCTTTAGTGTATATGTATGCGGTTGCACTCCGATCTCTTAGCAACTAATAATGTACATATATTAACTTTAACAAGGAATGTAAAAAAATTCACCGTTGCCCTAACATTTTTTGATTCAAGTGTACCGAACAGCACTAAAGCAAAAATGGTTGAAGCCCTTAAGAATGTTGGTGACGTTGATCAAAATATAAAGCGACCCATTATTGCTAATCAAAATATTTCAACCATCATAGACAATGGAATGGAACAATTTGTGTCCATGGAAACAAAACTTTTTCGAAAGATTCCTTATAGATCAAGAGTTCTTAAAATCATGCTCTGAAGATTGGGATGGGATTGCCATATGGTCCGGATGAGTGACAACGAAGGATCTGTCCAAATATGGCCAAAATCCCATAGTGAACACCAAAAAAATTTCAAAATTAAATTTTTGAAATTTTTTAAAAAAAATCACAAATACAATTCAGGCATATGGGTACCATAGAAGGATAGTGTGGTCCCTAGTCCTCATTTTCCATATGGTCCGGATGAGTGACAACGAAGGATCTGTCCAAATATGGCCAAAATCCCATAGTGAACACCAAAAAAATTTCAAAGTTAAATTTTTGAAATTTTTTAAAAAAAATCACAAATACAATTCAGGCATATGGGTACCATAGAAGGATAGTGTGGTCCCTAGTCCTCATTTTCCATATGGTCCGGATGAGTGACAACGAAGGATCTGTCCAAATATGGCAAAAATCCCATAGTGAACACCAAAAAAATTTCAAAGTTAAATTTTTTAAATTTTTTAAAAAAAATCACAAATACAATTCAGGCATATGGGTACCATAGAAGGATAGTATGGTCCCTTGTCCTCATTTTCCATATGGTCCGGATGAGTGACAACGAAGGATCTGTCCAAATATGGCAAAAATCCCATAGTGAACACCAAAAAAATTTCAAAGTTAAATTTTTGAAATTTTTTAAAAAATATCACAAATACAATTCAGGCATATGGGTACCATAGAAGGATAGTGTGGTCCCTAGTCCTCATTTTCCATATGGTCCGGATGAGTGACAACGAAGGATCTGTCCAAATATGGCCAAAATCCCATAGTGGACATCAAAAAAATTTCAAAGTTAAATTTTTGAAATTTTTTAAAAAAAATCACAAATACAATTCAGGCATATGGGTACCATAGAAGGATAGTGTGGTCCCTAGTCCTCATTTTCCATATGGTCCGGATGAGTGACAACGAAGGATCTGTCCAAATATGGCAAAAATCCCATAGTGAACACCAACAAAATTTCAAAGTTAAATTTTTGAAATTTTTTAAAAAAAATCACAAATACAATTCAGGCATATGGGTACCATAGAAGGATAGTGTGGTCCCTAGTCCTCATTTTCCATATGGTCCGGATGAGTGACAACGAAGGATCTGTCCAAATATGGCCAAAATCCCATAGTGAACACCAAAAACATTTCAAAGTTAAATTTTTGAAATTTTTTAAAAAAAATCACAAATACAATTCAGGCATATGGGTACCATAGAAGGATAGTGTGGTCCCTAGTCCTCATTTTCCATATGGTCCGGATGAGTGACAACGAAGGATCTGTCCAAATATGGCCAAAATCCCATAGTGAACACCAAAAACATTTCAAAGTTAAATTTTTGAAATTTTTTAAAAAAAATCACAAATACAATTCAGGCATATGGATACCATAGAAGGATAGTGTGGTCCCTAGTCCTCATTTTCCATATGGTCCGGATGAGTGACAACGAAGGATCTGTCCAAATATGGCCAAAATCCCATAGTGAACACCAAAAAAATTTCAAAGTTAAATTTTTGAAATTTTTTAAAAAAAATCACAAATACAATTCAGGCATATGGGTACCATAGAAGGATAGTGTGGTCCCTAGTCCTCATTTTCCATATGGTCCGGATGAGTGACAACGAAGGATCTGTCCAAATATGGCCAAAATCCCATAGTGAACACCAAAAAAATTTCAAAGTTAAATTTTTGAAATTTTTAAAAAAAATCACAAATACAATTCAGGCATATGGGTACCATAGAAGGATAGTGTGGTCCCTAGTCCTCATTTTCCATATGGTCCGGATGAGTGACAACGAAGGATCTGTCCAAATATGGCCAAAATCCCATAGTGAACACCAAAAAAATTTCAAAGTTAAATTTTGAAATTTTTTAAAAAAAATCACAAATACAATTCAGGCATATGGGTACCATAGAAGGATAGTGTGGTCCCTAGTCCTCATTTTCCATATGGTCCGGATGAGTGACAACGAAGGATGTGACAACTCCAATTTATTTTTGTTCGATTTTTTTAATATGTCCATAGAAATTATTAGGAAATAATTTATAAATTAATTGGATATGATTTCTGCATTTTTTAAAGTATTTTTTATTAATACAACCACATCTTATATTTAAGCCCAGTTTAAAAATATATGATACTATGACATATTTAAATATGCGATAGTTAAATATGTCATATTTAATTATTTCGTTACGTCATTTCATCCAGAGTTAAATATGTAGTAACGTAAGTCGTTACGTCGAAACATATTTAACTCGGCATATTTATCTTCACACACATATTTTTGTTATGTTTTTTTCGCCGCAATATAGCAAAGTTGTAAAACATAATACAAAAATTAAGAAATTACAACTCAACTGAGTTGAGGGACCTAAATGGCTTTTGACCATAACTATGATATTTGTCGCATTTTAATTTTTTTATTAATTTTTAAAGAACAAATATTGTTCTTTTTTAAAAATTGTTATTTTTCCAAAACTTCAACGATATCTCTGAAACTACTTGGCACGGCTTAAAGATAATATTGTTGCCAAGTTTCGGATTTTTTTTTAACTGAATATGGTGAACCGTTTTAAATTAATTCCAATATGTGTAGTGTAGAGAAAGCGGACATAACGGCATGTCTTGAAAAGTCGAGCTGATAGAGAAAAATGGAGATTTGATTTGAAATCAGCGACCTCAAATTTGCAATAAAGTTCCAGTAGTGCAATTCACTAACTTTTAACACTTCAAAAAGTGTTAACTTTAACCACACATTTTAGTGTTTGCACTAACCACTATGTGATTCACTAACTTATTTATAACCACGGTAAACAATTTTATATTTCTCTCTATTCAAATTGATATATCGTGGCAACTCTGCCAAGAGAAACATCAAAATAGGATAAAATAACAAAGAAGAATAAAAAAAAACAAAACAAAAACCTTTTAATTTAGAGATTTTAAATGATATTGTGCAAAGTGCTTAAATAATTACTAATTTTTATTATTATATTAATTATTTTATTGTATTGTTTTATTAATTTAATTTTAATTAAATTAATTTAATTTGATAAGAATAGGATAAATAAATAAGAAGCTCTACGGAAAATTGGTGTGTGATAAGAAGTTGATAAATTGTAGGCTAAATCCCATAAAGCCATACCATTTATCGACTATACAGGTACATAGAAAAATAAACACTGTTTAAAATAACAGCTGACTGAAACAGCTGGCTTTTAACACTAGCAGATGTCGTTAAAATTGTTAGTGAATAGTAATTATGGTTAATTTTGTGGTTAACATTTTTAAACGAAACAATTGTGGTTTAAAAAGCATAGTGAATCGCACTACAGGCCGCAAAATGACTGTTTCCCAGTGCTATATTTTTAATAATTTTTCTTTTTTTTTGGGTCAAAATACAAAGTGTTTTAAATATTCTTTATGAAACACTTTTTTGGTTTCACTTAAAATAGTTTTAAAATAGCTAAAGAAAAGTCTTCTACTTTAAAATGTTCAATTATTTTGTCCTGATTTCAATTTATTCCACTTGATGTGGTAACACTTTTAACAGTAGGCTCAATTTCTTTTGTTTGTTTTCACACACCCAAACACTCATGCTCTTCCTCTTCCTCTTAATCTTTTGTTTTGCTTTTATTATTAAAGAAAAAAAATCAATGGTGTGACTAATGTGGCTGTTTTTTTTTAAAGCAAAAGGCATTAATATTTTCGACGATAGAGTTTTAACAGACAAAGTGATGGCAAACATTTAAATAAAGACATTATTATTAGAAAAAAATATCAAAATAAATCCCTGCAAATGTATGCATTAACATAGTTTTGCATTTTTACTAATTTTTTTTACCTACTACCTACCTATTGTTTTTTTTCAAACACTTCAACTTAAAAACAGAAAAAACGTTTTTCTTTAGGTAAAATACCTACATATGTAAGTTATTCTTTCTAAACTTTTTCTACAAGGGGACAAATGTCTTCTTTAACGTTATTTTTTACTTCATTTGCTTTGTGCTGAATAATTTTTCAACATTTTCCTACTCAAAAATACATTAACAGATTTAGGTTAATTGTTGTGGTAAGAGTTTGAAAAAGAAAACAAAAAAAGAAGCAAGTAAAGAAAAATCAATCGACTAGAAGAAATGCAAAAATTTATGACTACAGCTAATACGGAAAAACTAGGAAAATAGCAAAAGTATGTAAATGTTCTTTTTTTAAAAAAGGAACAACACAATTTCCAGAAACTTAAACTTAAAACTGCTTCTGGTAAGTTGTAGTTGTGGGTTCACATATGTATGTATGTTTGTATTATACCAAGAAAAATGTTTGCTACAACATAGAAGGTTACAAATCGTCGCGTTTCTTCTTTAAGCACGTAAGCGCCAACAACTCAACTCAGAAAACGAAAGCAACCTAATAACTTTTTAAATATAGGAAGGGGTTTAGAACAAAATATTTATTTACAAAACATGGCTTTGCGATTCTCTGAATGGTGTAGAGATGTTTTAAAACAAAAAAAAAATTGTTACTTACAAGTAGCTGCAGCCAAAGTTGTCGCTTACGTGTTTTTGGCGCAAACGGTAATTTTCAAATTAAATTAAGTTTTTATTTTTGTTAAAAAATTAACTGCCAAGCCTACAATGTCTACAAGAACATTTCTTCCGCATATTTACATTGCAAACAATAATAAAAAACTGTCTTCAATATAAATATACGAAAGAAATGTTCTTGTAGACATCGTAAGCCAAACAGTAAATAAATTAATTTCAAAATAAAATTAAATAATTTTTTTTTTTTACATATGTTATGTTATTATATCCTAATTCGTATTTGTTTTAGTTATTATTATTAAATTCCCGTAGTTCCTAGGTGGAACATAGGGCCTCATTTGTTTTTGTTAGCCATTACCAATGTAACCGCTAATGAATTGCATTCAAGTGTCAAAAAAGCCTGTTAGGCTCCAAGTGTCGGTTATTTTCAGCCTCCGGTGACCTTCGAACTTTATTATATCACGAGCGAGGTAGTTAAGATGGACCATTAGTTTATATACGTATTTTACTGAATACTTTTTTATTTCTTGCTGGATGGTAGCGATGTAAAGATCTCTGTGGATAATGTCATTACGTATATACCATTGGGCGCAGACGATTTGCCGTAATGTCCTAGACTGTCTTCTTTGTAGCTTCTAGATGTTTGGTGCCCATGCAGTACCCCATAATTGCATGTCATATGTCAAATTGGTTTTATGTTAGACTTGTATAAGAGAACTTTGTTGTCTAAGGACAAGTTTGAGTTTGACCGTCTATCTATATGAATTCCCAAGTGCTTTACATGATTTTGTACCGGAACAGTGATGCTATTTATTTTTACAGCTGTGCACGTTTGTCTTCTGAGCGTTAAAATTAAGTGAGCACATTTAGCCGGGTTAACCTTCATTTTCCATTTTTCTAGCCAGGCCTGAAGACGCTGCGATGCAACTTTTGGGTCCTGGTTAACACTTATAAATGCTGTGTCGTCAGCAGGGCTGTGGGGTCGTCCGAAAAAAGAACTAACTCCGACTCCAAACGCTGAAATTTTTTAAGTGCGACTCCGACTCACGACTCCGACTCCTACTATAACCTTGATGCTAAATGTATATGAGACTCAGTGATGTTAACTTCTCTTTTTTCATTACCGTACGGCCTTCTAAAAATTAGAGTTTTTGAGAAGAAATTACCGTACGCAAACATTAATATGCTGTTTCCAAATGACAGGCAATTGATTATGTAGTAAAACTTTTATGAAAAGCACTCGCTCCATCGCCTGTCAATTGGAAACAGTACATAAGAGCAGTATTCATAAAACATTTATTTAAATTGTTAATGTGTTTTAAGAAGATAATTTTTATTTTTGAAAATTTTTTTAAACATTTTTATGCCGAAAAACTTTGGAGTCAGAGTCGCGAGTTTTTGTGGGTTCTACGACTCCAACTCCGGCACAAAAACCTCAACTCCGACTCTTCAACTCCGGCTCCGACTCCACAGCCCTGGTCGTCAGCAAACGTAGTAGTATGTGTGCTTGGGCTTGGTGGCATATCGGCTGCATATATTATATACAGTAACGGCCCTCATATGCTGCCTTGTGGGATACCAGCAGATATTTTCTTGGTGGGTGGAAGTATATGTTTTTTCATCTTACCATGAATGTTCTGCCAGTTTAATAGCTCTCATGCAGTTTGTGAGTGTTTTGAGGAAGCATTAATTAATTAATGTCTTTAGTTTTTTGAAAAGCAGAAAAACTTAAATATTTTCTTTTTTATTTCATTTTTATTTTGTTTATTATTTTAATTGTTTATTATTTAAAAATAGTATATACGTGCATACACGGCGGAAAATAGTATGGCCAATATCAAAAAAATATGACGTAGAAAATTTTGATATGAACATTAATTGATGAAACTTGCTGTAGAATTCTTTTAAATATAAATAAATATACATCAGAAAAATAAAAAAACAAATAAGCAGGTAATGTGGCAAAGAGTTCAAAAAGCTCAATTTCGTAAATTCATACATAATTTCATGTGTCCCTCTTATTTTTTTCTGACATTTATATATCATAAATTCGAAAGAATGAATTCTTTAATAAGCTTTACTTAAAAAAATATTGCACAATTTTTAACTCCTCAATTTAATTCCTACCGACCAGCCCAACATTTTGTCATGCCGTAGTAGGTATCGTTAACATTATTGTCGCCAATTTGTTTGTCAATACATACATATATATATATATATAAGTTATGGCATTAAAAGCTATTTTCGGGACCAGTTCATGGGAGTTTGATGGATGTATGGATCGATTCCAATACAATTTCGAAAGGTGATTAATTTTGAAATAAAAAAGTTGGGACCATATTTAATCTAAATACCAACATAATAGATTTATTTAAAAGCACAAAGGCCATCTTCCGGAAATAATCTTGTGTGGGGGCCATGTGAAATTATAAACCGATTCCTTATTTCCAACCATTTTCAAAAGATTTGGTTCTTGTGGCAATTTGAACCTATGTACCAAATTGCATCAAATTATCTCCAAAATTGCGACCTGTACTTTACGCACTAGGTTTACATGGACAGCCAGCCACGGACGAATTTCGTTAGATTGACTCAAAAAGTGATTCTAGGACCAAAGTACAAACTCATAATATTAAATGCCATATTTTAATTATAAATATTAGTAGTGATATAAAAACTTGCTACAACAACTTTAACGAGAGCTTCTATTTATGTCATGACTTATGACAAAAAGGTTGTACTGGTGTGTATAACATAAACCATAGGGCCTATAAAGACCACCCTCCTAAAATCAATTAATGGCAAAGAAATCTCATATGAATGTAGATTTCTGAATAATATTCGGCATAAAGAACTTTAACATGAATCTTAACCTCATAACATCATTTTGTTTTGGCGGGTCCGTGATTGCCCATGGGTCACAAATAGTGTTCACTTGTGTTTAGATACAGTGGCTATGGGTGTCATATGGTCGGGACCGAAAATACTTTGTTACTGTTTTATTTTACGTACATACGAATATTTTTATTTGTATTATTAGACAATTTTTTTGCAGAATTTTTTTATTTTCTTATATCCGTTCCCTACTGTATAGTTTATTGTGCTCTGTAGTTCCATAACGGAACAGAGGAAAAGGGCCTTTCCCAGAGGTGCACTTGTGCGCAAAGCTATCGATTTGGAAATGACAAGAAAATATTCCTTTTTTCTACAACTCACAAAAAACTCACTACTTGGTTAACACCAACTATCGCCTGGTAATGTGGTTCAGACATCCGTCTGACTTCAGCAGAATTGAGAAGGCGTGCAGTTAAGTAGCCTAAATGACAGACGAAGACCAATGCGTCTAAGGTAACATTAGTTAACACGCAACGCGGAATAATCACTGAAACTCATCTGTTCTTTTGCCGTTTTACGGTTAGCCAGCCTAGAGAGAGAGGTGGCCAAATAAGTAGCTTTGTCTTAAACGATTTTTTACTACTGAAATTACAACCAATATGGATTTAATAATGAATGGTTAATTATAAAATGTTAATCTAAATTTAGTTTTCCAGTAAACTTATTCCAAATAGAATTCATTCTTTTAAAAGTTTGTCTGTATAAGATACGTTTTCAAAGCACTTTTTCCATAAAATTGTTTTTTCCTTAAAATGTCAATATGGTGAAAGATTTTCCTAAAATGTTTGGCTATTTTAACCTTGATTTATGTTTATTGGATATTTTAGCTGTATTTTTTCAAGTGTTTTGTTTTCTTTTTATAAAAACATACAAAAAAAATATTTTTTTTTAAATAAAGATTTATTTTAGCACTGGAATCGCCAGAAGTTAACCCCCCCCCCCCCCTCCCCTCTTTAAAGAGAATATTAAAAAACAGAAGTACGTTTTTTTGTTAATTTATAAAAACAAAAACAGAACAAATTGTAAACTATAATCTTGATAGTTTTTGCTTAATAATAGACATATAAACTTACAGGTGGGACAAAAATAGCAAAGTAGCGCCTTTTGTGTTAATAAGACTTTTAATTATAAGTAAGCTATGCCTCCTTTTCATCTTTCTGATAATATGTTTTTAAACGAAAAAAGTTTTTTTATTTTGTCTGAGTTTACACTTTTTCTTGATGCCATGCATATTCTCTTTGACTGTTTAAATGTTTGCCACTTCATAAATTTAGACACCAATTCAAAGAAATTTGTTAAACAAAAAAACTTGTTGCAAAAGGTGATTTTGGACATCGAAAATGCTAATTCAAGCATTAAAATTAAAGTAATTTTAAATTTGAATAAAGTCATATCGAGCCTTTACCGAAAAATGAGCTTTAGTGACAAAAACACAATTTTACAGGCGAAGATTTTCTTTATTAAATTTTTAAAAATTTTGTATGAAAGTTGGCGCTTCAGCTAAAATTTTTTTTTGCTATAAAATCGTAACGGTAACTTATGCGACCATGACATTTAAGGTGATGATGCCAATAAATTCATTTACTTAAAAATACTAAAATTTAAAATGATGTCTCTTAGGCTATTTTTGATTTTGTCCCCTAATCTTTTTAGATAATTTATTAAAGTTTTTTTTTTTAATGCTACATTTGTTGTTATTACACCAAAAATCATTAAATCAAAACTAAAATATGCGAATTTATATGCATTTTGAAGCATTATATGACGAAAAATAATAATAATAATAATAATAATAATAATAATAATAATAATAATAATAATAATAATAATAATAATAATAATAATAATAATAATAATAATAATAATAATAATAATAATAATAATAATAATAATAATAATAATAATAATTATAATAATAATAATAATAATAATAATAATAATAATAATAATAATAATAATAATAATAATAATAATAATAATAATAATATGCAAAAATATGCACCAACAAATCAATGCCATTTTCATCAAAAGTTGTGATTCTGATAAATAACTAATTCGCTTAATATTGAAATCTTCGAGGAAAAACATTAATTTGCATGAAATTCCGCGCCCTTATTTAAATGCGTATTGTAAAGTTGCCTGCTCAAATAAATAATAAATTGTACTTTATTAACTTTGCCAAAGATTTTAAAAGTTTTTGGTAAAAATATATCTTTGAGTTTTTCTCATCCAAACATAATTTAACACCCACTTTAAAAAAAAATCTCAAGCCCAAACAATTTTCATTAGGTCAAAAAAAAAAATGGACAAGCCCGTTAGCGCTATAATTTGTTTTATTTTATTTTCGTTGGCTGACTGCTTGCCTCATATGATTTACTTTTAATTATAATGATGATGATGACGATGATGCCACAAATTCCAGCACACGCGCCACAATCATAATTTCTATGCCACATGAGAAAATGAAACACATTGTTGAATTTAACCTACTTAACGAAAACTATAAATTAAAAAACAAATTATTGTAAAAATATCTTTAAAAAACACTAAAACTTAAAAACAAAAGCACACATTGCAAAAATTTTAATTTTTTTTAAATACAAATTTTTTAAAGGGTGATTATTTTACTATTTGGTTTAAGAGTGTAAAAGATGATTCGTAAAATCTGGCAATGCCGAAATACTCCGCAAGATTTGCCATAGATATACAAACAAATTATGCTTTTATTGAATTTTATTATCAAAATTCGTTTCGCGACGAAACTCATTTTTGGCTCAATGGCTAAGTCAGTGGCCGAATTTGGTACACATTTTGGTGCACACTGAAAGATGCACTGTTTGATGAGGTTTGAGGGCCGCCGGCGTTATTGGACCGTACTTCTTCACGAACGATGAAAATCGTAACGTTACGGTCAATGGAGCAAGGTACCGTGCGATGATTATCGACTATTTTTCCCAAAATAGAGGAATTAGACTTGGTTGACATATTGTTTCAGCAATACGATGACACACGACACGCGATACCATGCACCTATTAAAAGGCGAGTTTGGTGAGCAATTATTATCGCCCCAAATAAATATTTCATTCACTTTTTCAAATTTGTTGTGAATTTTTTTTTCAATTATTTAAACCCAAACGTTTAAAAAATCACCCGTTAGAATAAAAAAAAATAATTTCAAATAAAACTAAAAATCCCGAAAGTTTTTAAAAATTTGAAGAAAAACTATAAATTTTCTTTTATTATTAGGGAACAAAAAAAAAAACAGGGAATACTTTTCACTTCAAGTGGGACTAACATTAATGTTCTCCTTACATTTCGAGGTCTAGTTAACACACTGTTCAAATTTAAAAAAAAAAATATTTGTATTTTGATGTTAAATCCACTAAAAATAAGTCTGGAAGCAGAAAAAACTAAAGAAGACAAAGTTAGTTTATGGTGTGCGTGTCAGTTGTCAAAAAAAATTTTTTTAATTCTGTTTTATTTCGTTGGACGCCTGCCTTTAGCTTTTTTAAATGCCGGCTCCTCTGTCAAGAGGAAAACAGGCAGGCAGTTATTTCCTTTAAAATGGCTTCCTGAAAACAGTGTTATGTATACAGAAATGTTTAAAAAGTCTTTTAAAGTTGCCTAAAGTATTTTTAGAATAATTCTAAAATACACACAAACACACTTAAAATGCATTTAAAAATTTGTTTATTTTTTGTTGCTTTTCTGATGGCGGGTACCCACCAAGTGTTTTCCTTAAGAAGTGTGTAACCTTTTCAGTTTTGGATGAAAGTTTAGTTGTATGTAGTTGCTTTTTTTAAATCAACTTGTAGTAATTTACGTAAACAAATTTATTGTTTTATAGGATGTATATACATACATATGTACATTAGAGCGACTCAAGTTGTATGGAAGCAAAATTCATGCTCCATTTTTGCATGTTTTGTTAATTTGAGAATCTGTTTCCTTACCAACATATACAAATTGGGTATCATAAGAAAGGTTTTTAAGACGCGTCCAACTGTATATACAATTTGTCCAAGGACGATCATCCATGTCCTTTTTTTAAGGATTTTCTGTAAAAAAAAGATTTTTAAATATTTTGTTCGGGGTTGTTTGTAATAAAAATGCCAAATTAACATATTTTAATCTCTAGTCGGTTTAATTAAATACGTGTTTCCGCTTTTTTGGAAATTCGTGCTAGATCGCGTTTTGACAAAAATGCAATGGGGTGGTAACCCTTAGTTTTAAATAGAGCAATATGGGTATCAAATGATTTCTTTTGCCAAGTACATCATCTTTGTATGTAAATAATTTAGATTTTTGCAAATTAGATGCATTTTACACGATGCTCTGGAATATATATAAATGGAATTTTGTAGTAACTCTAATATGATAACGGATTTAGGTTCTAGATCATGTATGGATGAAAATAGAACTAAAGGAAGAAAAAATAAATTATCCATTTGCTCATTTTCGAAGAAAAATGTCCCAATTATGCCTCTGGACCAAAATCCGCACCAAACAGTGCTCGTTTTGGGTGCATCGGCTTTTCAATTTATGCGTGCGGGTTTTCTGTGCCCCAAATGCGACAATTTGGCTTGGTAACATACCCGCCAATATCAAAATGAGCTTCATCCAAAATCCGTACTCAATTTTCGCACACATTCTGCAACATTACCATGATTTTCAAAGTAATGTCGCTATATTTCCCAGTGTTGTTCAAGCGTATACACAACCATATTCGTTCAGCGGAAGGACAAAACTAATTATCTGTCAGATCAGACATGAGCTAAGTGTTCCCATTCACGAAATAAGCACTAGTTGACCTGTTAGTATCAATTGAATTTTATATTTTTGGGTGGTGGCTTAAACCATGTAGTGTTACCACACTGAGTACAAATAAATGGCAACATAAATGTAAATGTCAACTTTTTATCAAACCAATACGGATGTTTCCAAAGAAGAAGAAGCAGAAAATGCGCGAATTTAATATTGTTTACAAGGTAGGTTGTTTATATTTTTGCAACAGCTGTTTAAGTTAAACATGTGTATGTTGACTGTTTAAACTAGCAAAAAAAAAAAGTTGAAAAAATACAACTCCAAAAATAAGTACGTGGATTAAAGTTAATTTAATAGATAATCTCTATGTTGGGTTCTAAGAAAAAATATACTCTAGACTCAGGGTTTCTACTTTTTTGCAGACTTGTGTGATTTTCATTTAGTTTTGTTTCTTCTTATAGAAATAAACTCTCAAATGTCAATACCCCTTATGTTTCACTTCTCCGTATCTAGCCGTCATATCATTTACCAAATACGGTTAAATAATGCAATTTAATTATAACATTTAAGCTACTGACTATTATTTTGTTGCTTTTTGTTAGTCTTCGCAAGCTTCATTAGTTATTTAAGGAATTTGTTTAAGAGAGCAAACAATTACATTTACACTTATTTGATTTTGTTAATTCGTATGTGAAATGAAATTTGCAACTTTAAACATTGTCACCAAAGAAATAAAAATGTCAAGACTGGAATCTAAAAAGAAAGTGAAAGTTGTCAAGTCAAGTCAGCCCTCATAATCGTAACAAGTAAAACATAAACAAAATTGACCAGCATACGGACTGACAGACTGTCTAACATGTGGGGTAGTTATTCAGTTGCTATTGATATGTATGGTATGCCATTAATATGGTATGATTAAGTCGTTAATTGAATTTTAATTTTATTTTCTTGCTGCTTAAAACATTTCTTCTTTTTTTTGTAAGTTTTTACTTTAAAAAGTAATTTATTAACATTTTAGTTTTGCCAAAGGTGTTGATATTTAATCTCGAAGAAAATCAGTTTATCGTACGAAATTTTGAATAGTAGTCCCCGATAAAAATAAAATTTTTGTAACCATTTTTTTTAATTTTGTTAATATGCGGTAAGTCACTTTTGCTTTGTTTAAAACGTTATTTCATTTAACTTTTGAATTAAATCATAATATTTATTTGTTAACCCTAACTCGCAGTATTAAAGGGTACATATAATTTTTATCGCTTATGTGCACACCGGTTGTAAATATTTAACGCTTTTATCCATTCCAACTGGTGCAATTCATAAATGGCAATAGGAGCTTTTTTCTTGCCGAAACAATTATTTGGGACAATAGCGCACATACCATAAAAGGGCAAGTGGCCTGCCGAATTAGTGTTTTGGTACGATCCATGGGATCCATGCAAAACAAGGTAAGTGTGTGAAATAAAGCTTTGTACCCATGTTCTGTAACTTCAGTGAGAGCTTTTTGTATTAAAAAATGTGAAACATAATATTCAATCGTTTTTTGAAAAGTAAGAAAAAACTGTGTCTGTAACTCATGTATGCGTTAACATTTTTTAATAATTTTTTTTCTTTTTTTTTTAATGATTTTGTTATTCGTGCTTAATTCCCAATTTTTATTTTTTGATAAAAACACTGAAATTTATTGTTGATGGGCCAGATCATCAGGAAACTTCATCCAAAAAGATTTTATAAAAACTTAAGATATTAAACCAAATAAAACTGTTAAGCGTATAAGAATTACAGCAACAGTTCTACTTGTTACAATATCAAAGTTAAAAAATAATCATCAACAATAAGCAGTGAGTTTATCTCTCCTGTAAACGCAATTGTTTTTTTTTTTGTTTCTTTGTTTTCTATGTGCTTAGAACCAAGATGAAAAAATAAGTATATGCCGAGATAAAAGCTTTTTTGAATTTAGAGCTTTTTTGCTCATCACTACAAAACAGCAGCATAAAACGAGATAACTGTAATTTTTTTACTTATAGCACATTACTGCATTAATATATCAATTTTTTTAAAAAAGTGGACTTAGATCCTGTGCATGTTAAGCCAGCGATATAATCTTAAAAATTGGTTTATTTCAAATTATTTGGTAATTACAATGGGTCCATTATTTACATTCGGTACTGCTACAAATTCAAAAACTTGCCCTCAGTTTAGGGTATATCAGATTAGGCACTCGTCAGATTTCCCATTTCCAGATTTTGTTCTCTTACTGCCCGTCTATACCACTATTGCGACATATGTTGCAGTAAATGTCAAAATTATGTTATCTTTAATGTAGACAGCAATTTGTTTACATATTTATTGCTAACAATTTATGTTGCAATAATTGTTAGTCCATTTTCGTTGACAATTACTGCTTACATAAAACGTCAAATTTGGTTGTCAATTGAAAAAAAGAAGCCAAAAAGAAAAAAAAAATAGAAGCAAATTGTGTGGGAAAGAAATTCAGTTTTTGAAATTGTAGCAAATTATAATTAAATTAAAGAATTCAATAAGCACTAAAATAACATTGCAAAAATAATTTTTATTAATATAATTTTTTCCTTATTCGATATTTATTATTAACTTGTTTAAGTTCGAGTTCTTTTTTATATAAAAATAATAAATTTACTTTAACAAAAATTAATAAAATTAATATTTTTAATTAAAAATCAAGCTTAAAAAAAATTAATATAAATTTAAATAATAAAGTCTAATTAGAAAGAATTTATATTAATAAAAATAATTCTTGCAAGGTAGCGCCAGTTTTTATACTGCACCTTCTTCCTTGATTTTTTTCAAGTTATGAGTTAACATAAATACGTTTTCCCATGCCTTTAACAAAAGCAAGTTAATAAGAAATATTGCTCTGCTATTCTGCCGACGTTATTGCCGACTTGCTGAGATAATAATCTTTAGTGCAGACCTAGGGTTACATGTTCTAATTAGATTTTATTGTTAATATTAATTTAAGACATATTTATTAAATTGAAATTTTGTTGTTATTTTCTTTCAATGCATTCATTAACAAATAAAGAAAAAAAAGATAACAATATTTTAGAATTTATTAGAATTTAACAAATAAAAAATGCCTTAATCATTTCTAGTTTAACACGTTTTTATAACTAAATCAATTTTGAATATTAAAATTACACCAAACAAAATCTTAAAAAGAATAAAGAATAACAATATAACACAATTTTAAAGACTTAACCTCAATTTTTGGAACTTTTGTTTGTTTTACTTTTAACAAAAATCTTTTAAAGAGACATTAGATTGAATGTTATTATAACTGAGTTTTAGGCGACAAAATCATTTATAAAAAAAGATTAGTTTCTTCTCTTGGAACACTTTTATAATACAATTCAAAGCTTATTAATTAGTTTTTTTTGTCTTTAATTGAAAGAACTTTCCCCAATACGAATAGGCTTTCATTGTATACCTAAAGAACAATATTCGAGTACTTTCAGGCATTTCCTCACAATGTAATCTTTCCAGCGGAACGGTGCTGCTTTGTATGTTTGTGTAAATATAGAAGGAATTCGCCATAATAAATTTAAAATTTTAATGTGGCATCATTGTGCCATCTTAAAATTTTCATTGTGCGCAGGCAACGGTATAAAACACAGTAGATATATTGAAGTATGGATTTAAAAACACATTTTGTAAACCACAAATTAATTATTTGAAAAAAATAATTAAAATAACTTTTGTTCCGCAAAACGACTAAAGAAAGCGAAAAATACAAATTATTGTTTTATTATACCATCACCATTTTCAGACTTTTTAGTTTTAAACTTGCTATTAAATTTCATTTACAACCAATAAAAAAAAAACCTGCCAACCTATATTAAGGAACACTACGCGTCAAGGCATCCAACGCGTTTGTACATGTAACTTGCTACGCAAATTAAACTACATTGATTCCTCTTTTTTTGAAAGACGTTTAGGATGTGAAAAAGTGTAGATCTCCAGCTTAAAGTAGACACAGTTTCAATTACTCAAGGCGAATTAACTTCAGGTGGTGTCGAAACGCCTTCTGATTTTGACAGTTCGAGCCTATTTTTTTTGATTTGCTAGTATTTTGATAAGAATGGTTGACATTTCGAGCCGTAAACATTAACAATGCAATGCAAACCCCCTATGTTGTTTCTGTTGTTTTTGGATTGTTGTAGTTGCGACACCACCTGTAGTTGAATTCGCCCTGCAATTACTGCACGTAATAACCAATCGACCCCTTGGCACATCCACAATTCTAAGCCCGACAGCATCAACTGCTATTTTTGTTAATTAAAGTAGCATAGCGCATACTTTACGTGAGGTGAGAGCGGCGGCCAATGGATGCTCTATTGAACACTTACGCCGTTCGATTGAATATTTTTAAAATATACTTTAACTCACATGATTTGATTTATCTAGAATTCAAAAAAAAAAAAATCGGGTTATTTTAGTAAAACAAAATGCCAAATTTCCTTAGACCATGTCTACACCTAGCACAAATTGCTGTTAAACAAAAAAATAGCATTCAAAAGACAAGCTGGCAACTGTGAAAATTTTTAAGCAATAATAATCTAAATATAAGTATAACAATGTAACGTTACTGACTGATTCATCATCGCACAGCCTAAACGCCTGAAGCTAAACACTTGAAATTTAAACCAGAGATTGGTCAATCCCCAAATCGATCCACTAAGACGGGATTTTTGAAAATTCGAATGTTTAGGGGGTGAAAAAGGGTAAAAACGCGAAAATTCGTTAACCTTATCTCTCCAAAACTAAAAGAGATACAAAAATAATTTAATACTTATCGTTGTTCTTTATAAAAATAAGCGGACAGGTGTCTGGTACTTTTTTGAAATTCGGCCCTATTAGGGAATAAACAGGTAAAACCTGAATTTGGATCCTTTCTTGAACCAATAAACATAGAAACAAAGTGTGGAATGTGGTATTCGAAACTTAACAACCAAATACGAATACGTATTTGGTACTTTTTCGAAATTCGATTATAAAACTTGTGAAAAGCAATAAAACATTTGTTTTTAAATATAACAATAAAGAAAAATAAATTGTATTTTATTTTGATGTTGTGTACTTTTTTTTTAATCTTTAGTAACCAAAGTATTTTGATGGAAAAAAGGCAGAGACCCTCAACCCAAATCTATTTATAAAGATTATTAAGAAGACGTTTTTCAAAACAAGTTTGTGAAACAGGTTTTCATGTACATATGTATGTAGTGATATTGTATATAATACGTCAAATCAAACTAATAAGCAGAGATGGTTATAAAGTTGCCAGATCTAACACCATATTTAATCGGATAATTCAACTTTAACAATCGAAAGAAAATGCATTTTAACCATTGTACAACGCAAAATGTAATGTTAATAGACTACCTTTTATTTTCATGGCGTTGCCAGCTATTTAAATTACTGACTTACATTCTTTATAAAAAAAATGTATTTCTTACTTATTAGTGAATCCAAAACTCTTGCCGAACGGTAACTTATATGTACATAGTTCCAATATACAAACTCATAACTTTTCAAAGTCTTCATGGAAAAATGTACACAAAAGCGGTTCTTATTTTCCAAAGAAAAACTCCACCTCATTAACGTTAAAGTATTTATAAAAGGGAAATAAAAAAGATTAAAATCACAAAAACCAAGAAAAAATAGCCAGTAGCTGTTTTTACTGGTAAAAAAAATAAAAAAAAATAAAACTCGTACATAATTTCTGGTAAACGCCACTTAAACACCCACCCTTTTTTTTCATGTCTGAGCTTCATAATTTTGATTAAGCACTTGTTTATTTGAAAAGCTTTAAGAATAAAATTGAATGCTTGAATATAATAAAAATTAAATGTTCATAATTTAATTGACGCCTTTCTTTTAATAATTATTATTACAAAAGAATGTCCATACATTTTTTGTATTAATTTGTATAGAAATAATTTTATAACTATGCAGTCGAACAAATGTTTAGATATTCAATACATGTTGCAATTAAAATGCATTTAAATTTGAAATTTAAGTGAGTGAATAAATCTGTAAAAATTCTTTATATATGAATGTAAACCTTTTTTTTAATTACTATATTTTTTTTTTGTGAAACATTTTTGTATTAAAATTACTGTTTTAATAAAAAAAATTCTTAACTTTAATTCAGGTTATTAACAATTTAGAAAGTTTGTTTTGTTAAATTAAAAATAAAATTTATATTGTTAAAAAAATCAACGAAGCAATAAATTAAATTTCAAAAACCTGCATTCAATTTGTTGAAATCACTACGAAACTTTGCAAATAATTCAAGTGTAACAAGTAATTTTATAAATGTTTGAAAACAATAAAGTTCTTTGCATGTTCTTAGATGTTTGTAATAATTAGGTAGATAGAATAAAGTTTAAAGAATTTTCTTTTAAATGCTTTTGTGATTACGCTACACTATAAACTAAGATAGAATTTAATTAAATTCTATAACTATAATTATAGTCATTGCAACAATTCTTTTTTCATATAATTTTATTTTTATTTGACATAAAAATCGAATAAATTTAATTAAACTTTGAAATAAATTTTAATTTTATGAAATCAAAAAGGAGAAAAATAGTGTTATTGATATCGGTCTTTCTACATATAATTTCTGTAACAGAAGATTAAATTCTTTGTCGCCCATAAATTATTCTAGATTTCTCTTTTAAAAACTGTCTACAAACTTTATTTCTTTCCTTTATCCTTTCTTAACTACCTTTTTAAATGAATACTTCAAAATCCTGTTAAAAAAAAAAAGATTTTAATCTGGCGCATCTATCCGGCTTGATTTAAATATTGATCTTAATCCTGTCTAGCAGTCAAATTATACATATCAACAACTTTAAATTTATTACAAAGTCTAATTTTTATTGTCTCCTTTGTATTTCAACGATGTATTAAACCTTTTCTTTGTAGGTATGTATTTTAGAAATGGGCTACCTCTTTTTCAATCTTGAGATTTTTGATTTTTACAACAAACGGAAGTAGAGTGTTGTTTTTTTTTTTGTTACTGTTATTAAAATTAACTGTCTTTAGCTGAAGTTAGAGTTTGTGTGTGCAACTGTGTTTTAAAGCCTTTAGCTGTTTTGAGAGAGAGTGTGAAGATAGCAAGCAACACATTAGCGTAATTTGTTTGTGTTTCTTGGCTGTTCTTCCTCTTTTATATCCATGATTTTTTTTATTGTTATAGACGACCAGACAAGGGACTAACAAATCTAATTTTAATGGTCAGATTTTTTCTTTGTTTATTGGTATTTGTGTGTGCAGAGATTTCCAACTTTAGAAACAAAAGAGACTTTGAAATAACAAACATTGCACTATTATGACTGTGTGTGTGTGTGTTTTTTTTTTGTAAGCTAAAGAAATAGAGTAGAAAGGAGAATTTGTAAAAAAAAAAATTTCCCAAGGGCATCATTTTTGTAACCAAAGAAAATTTCGTGGAAACTACAACAACAATAAGGTAAAGTTAGAAGACCAAGTTGTCAAAACAAAACAAATTAGAAGAAAATAACAAATAATGTTTAGTTGAATTTTGGTTGTGTTAAAGTGATGAACATGATAATGTTTACTAAGTAATATTGTTTGTTTTGTGTTTCAAACTCAACAGTGTTCTAAACTAAAAAGAAAAGTTTCCTAAAAATATGTTTTTTACATTACAGAAACAACTAACAAGAAATAAAAACAACTGACCAAGATTGAAAAATAATAAATACATATTAAAAATAAAAAAAACTTTTTCATTCATTACAAATAAACCAAACTCGCTTAACTCCAATTAAAGTGCTTAAATTTAAGTTAAAACATAAACAAGATAGGTATTAACAAGAACCGAAAGTGTTTATTTAACAAACAAACAATAAAACAATGGCTTCCTTACAACAAAAAAGGCCTTCAATCTCTAATTGGTTTTCTTCCTTAAGAAGGCAACCGAAGAATAAAAAATCCACTTTCGGCGTGGACAAACAATATCAACGTAGCTGTATCGATTTGCCTTCGAGTACATTTTATGTGGGTCCCAAAAATGCCAAGAATCAATTTATTGGCTCCACAACAAACTCGCCCATTATAGCGAATTCCACAGATAATTTGCTCGACAATGAGCGTAAAACAAAATCAAATATCTGTGCCAGATGCTGTTGCACGATCTTGCCACCAAAATCAAGATCTTTAACGCCACCCTCTTCGCCCAATACAACCAGCAATACCATAACGCCAGATTCCAATACACCCACCACCTGCTCACCAGCCCGATCTCCTTCAATAAACCCTTATACAAGCATAGCTTCCTTTAATAATACCACACCTACAAGTAACGCAACCACGCCAGTAGCAGAAGCACCACCTTCGCCTTACGACAATGTGCAGCAACCTAGTATTACCTCTTCTACAGTTTATGAAACAGAGGTTAGAAAAAATGTGGAAATTGTGCGTTTAGAATCATCAGATTCCGGTAGTCTGGGACAATCGGATGCGTCAACTTCACCTTTAACACCAACTATGCCAGTCACACCACCCGCCGCCACTCATGTCCTCAAAAAGACCACAGAATTCCAGCGTTCACTTAAAACAACCAAAACACAAACTCTTATAGTTTCGAGGCCCATTGAAATAATACTAAATGAGAAAGGTGAAATTATTGGCAAAAGACCAAAATCCTTAGAGAAAACCACACGTTCCAGCAGTTTGGGTTGTGTCTTGGATGAAACTTGCGAACTGATAAACACCGACTTACCTACCTCGCCCTTTAATGAATCTTCACCTTTAATTTTGGACTCAACGGATATTAAATTCATCGATGATTCTTCCACATCACAAAGTGAAAATGAACGAAATTCTCAGCAAAGTTATATACAAGATGCGGCCGAAAAGGAAAACTATTATTACACATTGCCTTCGAAATTTAAGAAATCTTCGAAAATTGTAGCAACACCGGTGGTTTCACCGCTCAATATTAAGGCTGGCCTTATGTTAAACAATAATGTGGGTAGTCTGTGTGATGACTGTCGCATTGTTATTGAAAGAAATCGTAATAATCGCAATATTCACTATACAAATGCGCTAATAACAAATAGGGTGAGTATTATTTGAAAATGCTAAGTGTATAAATAATATTTTATTTATTAAATTAAGATTTTTAACAAATATTTATTCGAATTATGGTTTCCTAGGTTGGAGAATGTGTTTTCTACTATAAATAGTTTATATGAAACTCATAAGTATTAATTTATTACTCAATAAGATTTAGGATTACGCAAGAACCAACCAGTAACGAATTCAAATAGATCCGTTGCTAGATTTTAAAGAAAACGCCTTTTCTAGATGTTTTATATCCCCAGAAAAAAATATCCTGCTGGGATCCATTTGAAGCATTTCTTACTGACTAATTTATGCCAGACCGCCAAATTCTACCAAAATTATCATCAGATTGCAAAAGAGATGAAATAAATTTTTCTCTATAGACAATTTGTATATACCTACATATACATTTTTTTGCCAATAGTAATTGCTTTTTATAAGAAAACATTGGGTATAAATTATCGGAAACTTCATGCAGGTAGATCTAAGATCAGATGCCAGGACTTATTTTTGATTTTAACCACAAGCAGTATGTGAAGGATCCTCTCTATAATCAGTCAAAAGTTTCAAGATGCTACGGGTTTCTATAGTTTAAAATTTTAAGTTTAAGCGAAAGTTAAACATTTAAAGGCCCTATTACTCTTATGTTTACGTTACGTGGCGGATCAGCTGTTCCGTTTTCCGTACCAGGCATTTGTACTAATATGTGCTCTTATAAAAGCGTGACGTTTCGTTGATAAAATTAAATTGTTTCTCCCGTTTTACGTATCAGCTGTAAAAGACTTTTATGTTTGTTTATGTTTTTTGAGAAAGCAAAAATTCCATCGACGAATACGTCGTTTTTTATATTTTTATACAAAACGCACAAACATCAAAAGCTATAATTTATAAATTATATAAATTTTGACAAATTTTTTGATTTCTTTTAACACATAAAGGTATGTGTAATAACCCAATAAAAAATTGAGCTTCAAACAAATCAGGGTTGTAAGGGAACAATTTAAGAGCTTTATTTAACGCATATAAAAACTGATGAACGTAGCTATCAGCTTTACACACTGAATGTTTTTTACAGATATTTTTTAGCACTCTCCCTTACAAACGTGCTTCGTAGTGAAGGAATGCCGTAGAACTTGAAATGTTATTTTTTCTTTTATACAACTTTTTAAGAGTTACTTACTTTACTGCATCTGTGTATGTTAGTACTTCACAAAATAATAAAATTGTTTATTGGGAAGTAACTAGCAACCATTTACAAAATGTGGCATCGAATTGATGTCACTATAGTCATAAAATAGATGACACGTAAAAAATGACAAAATTGTACGAAGACGTTAGTCGTTGAATTGATGTTGCTTTTTGCATCATTGATGCCATTTGTAGTAACATTGATGTCACAATTCTGATGTTAGGGTATCATCAATATGAAGATGAATTTTTCCATCAGTGTAGCAACCGAAACGGTCTAAACAGTATTAATAAGTCGTATTTTTCCATTTTACGGCGTCTTTGTAAAATGTCCAGAGTAACTTTTTCTGGCATCGTTAATTACACAATTAAATTGGCATTACTACGAACAATTCATAACAATACACATTCTTACAAGTTGGAAACTCTTTGTACAAACTACAATAATCAAAGTGTTATCAAGGCATATTTAGATATTTTTTTTACTCCAGCAAATTTTTTACATTTGCTTGTAAAAAATATAATAATAGGTGTGTTCATTAACAAAAAATTTCACGAATTTGTAAAGAAAGTGCATTTACCCAAAAAATTTGCAATTAAATAGCGTCAACAGCTGTTTCATGTTTTTGTTTACAAAAAAATTTTTTTAAAATGTGTAACAAAATAATATATTATTCATATACATACAAATTTTTAATATTTTAATTCTATTTATGAAGAAAGGAATTTTACAACATGAAAATTAATTAAAATTGTTATTGATAATCATTCATTATTGACTGACCTGAGATGAACTTGACTGAACCTGATGAACTTGAGCCGAATTAAAATATTAAAAATTTGGATTAAAAACCATAAATAGTTCAATAAAATAACCACAATACTAATTATTATTCATATACATATATTCATAATTTTTAAATTTAAAATTGCTTGATAACATAAAATATATAAGATTTCTCTATGACGCGTTAATTCCAAATTTTTATTTTTTATAAATACACTGAAATTAATTGTTGAGGGAAAGCCAATTTCTATGCGCCTTTTACTGGTTGCTTAGGCCAGATCATCAGAAATCCAATTTCCAAAGATTTAAGAAAAGCTAAAAATATTATACAAATAAAACTGTAAAGCGAATAAGAATTATACACACTCAAAATTCTACTTGTAACAATATCAAAGCTTAAACAAAACACCAACAATAAACAGTCAGTTTATCTTTCGTTTCAATCCCCTACAATTGGTTGGCTTTTTTCCGACTCGAATTGTAGTTGTAAGTGGGTAAAAAGAAAGAACAAATTTCTTAATATTATTGTTTTCGTAAGAAAACCAAAACAAAAAAAAACAATTTGCTATTTCAGTTTTTTTGAACGGGCACCTGCAAATATATTATCAAAGTTATTTTCGGGAATACAAAATTTATTATTAATAAGATTTCTCTATGCCGTGCTAAATTCCCAAGTTTAATTTTTGATAAATATATAATTTTTTTAAATTTAGGAACAATCAATTAAGGAAGACAGCTGGATTCTGTCAATGTGCCTTATAAACGATTTACAATTCTTTTTTTTTGTAATTGGGATAAAACTGTTGTAATTTTTTAATCAGCTCTCTCGTTGCAAGTTTGTGCTAGTAAAGTTAATGAACACACCTAATATGTGATTGCAATTTTTAATATTCTAAAAAAAAATTAATGACTAACATTGGGATTTTTTATAAAACAAAAAAAAATATTTAAATCAATAATGAAAACAATGATGAGCTCATTAATATTTTGAGATGTTTTGTTGCAAGATGAAGTAAATAAATAGATAAATTTCTAAAGAAAAATTATAATAGTGACAATGTTTGATATTAATTAAAAAAAAATCTTATTGTCATATTAAAGCTTAAAATTAAAAAAAAACAATAACATTTTTAGATATTTTTATTTCTAAAAAAAACTTTATAAATTTGGTATACAAAATTCTTTGTGTTTATAATTTTTTTATTTTTACAAAAACTACAAGAAATATTTTTTTATTGTTCATAAAAAAAACCAGCTACAAAAATATTTAAAATAAAATTATACACAAAAAAAATCCCCTAATTACACTTGACAGCCAACAAGTGGTTTTATCTGTTCTCTCATGCTGCTTTGAGAAAGATGACTTAAATATTTTACAACGAAATAAATACACACATTTCCTTTAATTATTTCATCACTACTTTAAAAGTATCAACACAATTGCAGACGTAGAAAAAAATACATATAAACGATATAAATCTATTTTTAAAAGTTATACACAAAAGCTTAAAACCGGTCCAAATAAAAATAATGATTGTCCCCATACATGTTGAATAAAAAAAAAAAAATTCAAAAATATACTTTAGCTGCGTGTTATAATTCAAATTCTTTTGGTAGAACAATATCTTCACTAATAATTGGAAGAAGATTTAACCCATTAAAAATTATAAGAAAAAATTATTTGCAACACTTTTGAAAATCTGTATAAGTGATGCCAAGTTGGCCAATGAAAAATCTCAAAGAAACAAAAATAACTTGAGGATTTATTCAAAAGGTGAGTATGTATTTGAAATAGAGATCTATCCTAAATACTCTATTTAATAAAGATCTATCTTAAATACTCACCAGATACAAAAATGTCTGTACGATTAAAAACTTGTCATAATTTCCAAATAAATTGTTTGTTTAGACCTGGCGTGCTCTTACACCCATGTTTTTTTAAGAATTTCTGGTGCGTCTCACTTCTTCTCGGGGATACGCCTTAAGCGGTTGCATGATGCTTGGGAAAACGCAATATTTAGATTATAAAATCTGACATAAAATCAGGTGTAATATTATTCGATCTCCGAATGCCCCAAAAGCCATATTATGAACTATGGCTTAATCTTGTTGGAATCACAGTTCTGGACTGTTCTATACCGCGGACCTTAAACAAAATTTTCAATTATTGACCGGTATTGAATGCTTTTGATTTTGGGTGCCCCATATTCTGCACTGAGGTTTAAATGGGCCTCACCGCTCCTTTTTCGGTATGATCTTTCAAAATAAAATTTAACAACTTTGGTTCTTTGTTCTGTGCCTTATATTTAATTTAGGACGTGCGGATGCTACGGCTGGCGTAGATGTAACGTATTCTAGAAGTGCCTTTTACGGCCTAACCCCAGTCAATATAAAAACGTTTAACTAAGGACTTTGGCAGAAAATTAATTAGAATGTTTTTTTTTTAGAAACAGGACCGATCTGTTGGGAATAATATATTTCTTGTAAAGTAAAAACAGATTTGGTAGCATCAATAATTATTATTAACTTTCTAATAACATTCGCCGCTTACGATAAAGCGTTTGATGGTCTCATTAAAAAAAACAAACGTTTCACCGGTCCATGAACATACAAAACAGAGCAATTTTATTTATTGATAAGGGTATTGAACTAACAAATCAACGCTGATGAGAGTAAAAATTCGATATCTGTCAAAATTTCGATTTCATAACTATAATTCCAGTTGGCTATATAGACGATTATACCACGATACGTTCAATGTGCTTGTGCATCTGTCAAAAAGTATTGGCAAGTTGCACAGAGCGCGTGGTGCGTACCTCCAGCTTAAATATTTTCAGAAGTTGGTTTTCCCTAACAACATTTCCCAAAAAGGGTTAATATTTATTAATATTCTCGTTCTTTTTTCGTTCCGTTTTCTTAACAAGCGCCTTAAAAAACTCATCGTTGTGTCTTCTCTGCACCTCTAACTCAAAACAATCTAAAATATCTTATTAAACTCCAATCTAAACTTTCAGCGTATTCAGGCTTTATTTACCTTTCCACTATGTTTTTTTTTTACTCTTTTTATATAAACGTCATTAGATTATTTATTATTTTTTAATTTAAAGCGTTTTTTTCTGCTTGTGTTTATAAACAGGTTCTTGGTATTATTTTTTTTTCTTGCTTATCATCTCTAATTAGTATAATTGATTAGGAAAAAAGATACAACATATTCCAAAGTCAAGTTTCTTAAAAAATAACAAATTAAATCTTATCATAAATTAGAAGAAGAAGAAGAAGATGTTAATAAAAATTACAAGTGACAGCACTAACTATTACGAATAACTTGTAAAACTACTGTAAACAATTTTATGATAATTTGACAGGTTTTCTGATTTTTAATTAAATATTTTGTTATGCTTGCGTTTCTAAACAAAAGTGGTTTAAGTTTTTTGAACTTTTGTTAGTTGTGACGTTATTAGATAAAATTTAAAAGAAAAATGTTTTGAATTTAGTAATTTTTTTTTAAATTAAACCGAAAGAAAGAAGTCTTGAAGACTTGATGAAGAATAAAGTAATTAGTTTTTAAAAAAATGTAATTAATTAAATATATTTTATAATTCGAATTATTTAAAATCGTCGAAAATATTAACATATCACAATAGTGAACAATGTTGTTATTTAATAAAACTGTGTTGCTAACTAATGTAAGAAAAGGCGCTGACTTTTAACTTGGAGCAATTAAAAAAATTATTTCTTTTTATTTTCTTTTTCGGCCATTTTTCGCAGGTTTCAATGTTATCAAGTTGAAGACAAGTTTCAACAGAATTAAGTTCCAACTAGGACCGGTCTATGTTGAAATAGAATAAAATATCCCAAGTGTTTGGTAATGTAAATTTTTTTATTTTAAAGTTCTAAGGCTATCATTTTGCTTAGAATATAACATTGGTAAAATATCCACTTAAGCTGACCACACACACACTAGTGATTTGGGCGTCACACACGTCACACACGTCAAACAAACCCCAATAACCTAAAACTTCAAAAAGAAAACATGAATTGTGAACTGGATGATGCGATTGCACTTTTGATAATTTATTTGTGTACACAATATAAAAAAAAAGAAAAAAATATAAGAAGAATACAAAAAAATGATTAATTAAATGATTAAACACATCGGACAAATCACCAGAAATTGAACATTTTCAATTAATTATAATTTGTGCACGCACAGCCCCATTAACAAGTTATAAGACGTCGAGCTCGCACAAGTCACTAGTGTGTGGCCAGCTTAAGACTTTGCCGCCTACCGCCGATGGTGTAGGTATAATCTTAATCAACTTTTGTTGAAAATTCAGGTGTATCCAATACCTAGGATTCGTCAAAAATCCAAAATTTATAGAACTCTTAAGATCTTTGCGATTTCCAGTGATCGCGGCTGACCATAGATCTTATCTGGTACCACGTGAATCAGTAGCCCCTGTTGACACAGCACCGGACTAACAATTGGTTAAGGCCTCTGTCAGTATACTTCTTGTTGTACTTCCGTCCGGTTTACAGATGGGGTGCGACGAATATATGCTTTTTTGACGGGACACTTTCGCTGATCACGTGGTGGTTATGGTTTACACCCCAAGTCTTAGGAAGGGAGATCCAGAAAATGTGCACTTAATGGCTGAATTTTAACCACTTGTAGGAGAGCACGGCCTGAGGGAGGACTATCCCTAGGTGCTGTTGCTAGCATATTTTCAAAAGCAGTAGAGGATAGATCGCTCCAGCTCCTAAACAGGAGGCGAGTGCATAATCTTGCCGGATTATGCACTTAAATTTCACTATCAAGTGGACCTAAGCGGCAGGTTTACATGTAAATCTCTTTCACATAGCGCTAATAATGACGATAAGAAGTTTCGTTTCTGTTTCTCCAGTACAGTGTTATTTACAATGTCGCGTAACAACACGTCCTATATGTCGTTTAATAAGGCTTAGGAGAAACCAGCTACCATTTTGAATCACTAACGCCGCTTAGATTTCTCGTAAATAGGTTCGCTTGAAGCTACGTTTTTCTTTTTGTTTTGTGTTCTGTTGTCCCGAAGTTTACCTACTAAAACTTGAACAACAAAATAGTATGAAATTTTTAATAAAAATCGTTATATTGCTGAAGAATATAATGTTGCCAGATGTCCATTCTTATAAAGACCGAATAATGTCATCTTCAAAATCTTTTTTAATGTTTTTTATCAAGCATTATTTGAAAGTATTATGTGCTGTTTTCACAACACAAGTGACTGAACGTGTAGTAAAAATTATATGAAAAGCACTCAGTTTTTCGAGATCTTTGTAAAAAGTTTTATTTTTTTTTTTAATTTTTATTTTATTTTTACCACGTGAAACTCAATCTCCATTACAGCTAAGAATCGTACTTTGACTAATTCATAATTCAATTTCCTTTAATTCCGTCTTGTTTTCATATAAAAATAAAATAAAAAAAGATGAAAACCCCATTGAAGTCATATAAAAATTAAAAACAAAGTATACAATTACAAAAAATATGTCAACATTTTTAAATGACACACTGAAAGTAATTTTTTTTTATAAAATAAAACTGTCAAATTGACAAGAAACGAACGTATGTATGAGGAAGAGTATCTTTATAAAAGTGAGTGATTAAAACGTATTAAAAAGAAAACTACACTCACGTAAAAAATATTAAAATCTAGATCATGGTTGATTTGAAAAATGAAAAAAACTTGTAAAGAAGCCACTCAACTTACGCTGAGAAAATAAGATAATTTATAAAAAAAAAGAATATGATATACGCAGCTTAAATTTAAAGCACTTCTTGATGGGTTGTAGTTTTGCATAAAAAACGTTATAAAAAATAAAATAACATACATATAAAGAAAATTTAAAAAAAACGACAGTAAAAAACCCCCACAGTAATTGACAATTGATATTTTCCGGTTAGTACGTTTTTTTTTTATTAAAAACGTGTCAATGTTGTGCAAAAATTACAAAAAACTTCCATAAAACTATTTTAAAATATTAATTTCATGGCGATTATTAAAACAAAAATACAACATTGTTGCTTTATTGTTATTAAACATAAAACAGTATTGAAAATTTTGACTGCATTCGGTCATAAATAAAATTGGCTTTAAGTATGATTAATTTACAATTATGACGACTAACTAAAAACGGCAGCATTATTTGTATTAAATAATTTGTTTAATCGTAAACTACTTGAAATTAATATTTTTGAATGGTTTAAAATTTCTCAGCTTACGTTTATATGCATACATGTGTATATCGTCAGCTATAATGCAAAATGGCGAAACATCAAAAAAAAACAAAATCGAGTTTTTGATTGATTACGATGCACTAGACTAAATTACATGTATCTATCAAATAAAAAAAGTGTTGTTACGCCCTTTTGCATTTGAGGTGACGATATACATACATCCACTTCGCATTTTCTTATACTTTTAGTATTAAAGTTTTTTATTCAACAATATGGAATTTTTATACTTGACCACTTTTTCCAGAGTTGTTGCAGTACTAATTCAATTTAATCTTCTAAAGCTACGGTCACACTTATTAAATATTTGATCAAATAAGTGTAACCCCTACTTTTGTTAATAGTTATTGAGATTTTGCATGATCTTAATATCACAAAATAAACTAATTATACTACTAGACATAGCAACAAATTGTTGTTTGTATGATGTGGTATTATTATCGAAATAAATATTGGAATTGAAGGAAATGATTATTTAGTTTTCTTATTGGTCTCGTTTTTTTCGTCAAATATTTGATAAGTGTGACCGTACCTTAAGTCGTTTAAAGTTGCTGAATTTCGAAATTAAAACATTTCGTGAAATAAAAATTTTAAGTTTGCGTCTGCTACATAAGACACACAAGTAAACATTAAAAATTCTCGCAGACTTCAAGAGGTAATTTGCAAATGTGTTGCCAAAACTTGGTGACCAAAAATGGATAAATTTACGCAAAAAATGGCCTAAAATAACAAAACAGAAATAATTCATTTAAAATTTTTTACGCTACAATTGTAAGTTAAGATCAATTTGTTAAATATTTTGATAGATATTTAAAAAATTAAATCACTGATAAAATCGATGGTCGTTATTGTTCATCTCATAGGAATCACTCGTGCCTATTAGTTTTAAATAATTTGAAGGTAAATCAAAATCATGACAACATTTACCCAACACCTTTTGAGTCCAATTCTACAAGAAAAAACAAGTAAGAAAGTATAGCCGGTCAACCCCGACTATATGATACTCTACAGCACATTAGAACATATGTGCAAAATTTTATCAAATAATCTACAAAATTGCGACCTGTACTTTGCGCACAAGATTTACATGGACAGCCAGCCTGTTAGTCAGCCTCAAAAAGTGGTTCTGAGTCAGTCGAGTCGGTATACGTAAATGTGGGCTTAGGACCAATATTTTAAGGTGTTACAAACATCAGCACAAACGCTTAGTAGTACCCTCTCCACTATTGTGGTTTTGTTAAAAATATTTTATTGTTATAGTAAAAAAATGTACCTAATTGATAAAATCGAATTAACGGTTGCTAAATGTAACTTATTTATCAAATTAAAATTTAACGATGTTTACTTGTCTACTACTTCAGCATTAGACCATGGAAGTGAGTGCAATTTTATAGTCAATTTTGAAATTTCTAAAAAAAAAAATTGTTGTTGCCGCCGCATCTCTTTATTGAAATAGTTGCAACCAGAAAGAAACACCGATGTTTGTGTTGATCCATTTTATAAATTTAATATTGAAATACTCTTCCTTTATTTTGAAAGATGTTTCATCGTCATAGTTTATGGCGATTTTCAACATTTGTAAAAGTTGTGATTTAAATTAAAGGCGTTTTAATTGTTAAAAATGTTTATTTTACTTTTATAAATTTTAATAATAAAAAAAAACAAAATAATTTTGATTTTCTTTATTTTTGGCCACTTTCATTTGTTAATATTAATATATATGTTTATATATATTTAGCTGGTGAGGCCTAACTCCATTTTTGAAAATAAAAATGCAAAATTTTTTATTTCATTTTTCCCGACGTTTCGTGAATTTTATGTTCACTTCTTCAGGGGATTCGTCTATTAATATTAAATAAAAAACATCAGCATTTAATAATACAATAGCTATTAATGTAACGAACTTACAGTGAAATTAATTAATTTAAATTACATTAATAAATTTTAAAAATATAAAAATCAACGATAGCGGCGTCATCTACTGTTTTTTAAAACAACTCTATAACAGGCGCTTAAATTGTCAGTATCTTCTTTTTTATTCATTGTTTTGTAATTTTTTTAAGAGAAAAACGGCAAAAAAAGGTATGGCTAAACAAGTTGAAAAATGGCTAATGGCTTAACTCATTTTTTAATGGCTAAACAGGGTGAAAAATGGCGATATCTAGCCACCAATTGGCTAAATTGGCAACACTGACTGTATTGAAAGGTTTTGGAAAAAAAACAGGTAATGTGTGCAGTGTATTTCTTTGAATTCTTGTGCCTCACAACCAGGGCCCTGTTTCTCAAAGCTACAAGTAAAATACATTGAAAAAGCAACAATTTTACAACTTTAGTTATTGTCGAAGTCGGAGTCGAAGTACCGACAAAAACTTTCGACTCCGACTTCAAAATTTATCTACTTTACATATGTAAAAAACTATATTTAAGCTCAACACGGCACGTGTTAGAATTAAAACATCGATTTGAAATTTGTACAGAATCATTTAATTGTTATATTTAACCATTTAAAGTCAAATAAGGAGTCGAACTTAAAAAATTTCAGCGGTTGGAGTCGGAGTTTTAACTATTTTTGACGACTCCACAGCCCTGCCCCCAACTCTATTTAAATTGTAGTTGTACACAAATGTTAAGTACACACATTTGATTTTTGTTGTGTACAGGCGGCCTTTAATGCCCTGCCATTATCTTGAGAAACGAGAAATATTAACGGTAGTTTTCTGGGTGTTAATATTCACAATAATTGTAGAAGCAATTCCTGACCTCATATTTTCTTAATTTTGCGACTTTTAACGGTTTTTTAAACTTGTTGGTCCACAACATCAGTATTATTTAGCTCTTATCGAATATGCCGTCACTTTGTCGCTTTGTTGCCTTAATTGCAATCAATGTAAGGTTTGTAGCTAATTTAATCATTGAAATTCTATCTTATTGACCCGACACCCCGAAATTTGTGCGATTTATAAAGTGACGAAAAAAATGTTTTCTTATTTAATTAAAATAAATGTGTGGGCCATATGGCGGCCTGGTACGTACATTATAATAAATGAATGTTTTATTTTTCAGATTTTAAATTTAATTATCACTTTAAAAAGTCTTTGACAGCATTTTGTTATATGTTTATATGTATGTATTTATATTTCACAAAGTTCTTATTTTTTAATATATTTAATCATTAAATTTGCAAATTTGAACATGTTTTATTCTGATGGCGTGTATTGTTTTTTTATTACTGTTTCAGTCCAATAAACTTAATTGAACTTTAAAAAAAAAAAACGTACCGGAAAAAATTTTTGTATTTTTTGTTAAAATAATGTTGAAAAAAGAACATAAAATTTAAACTTCCGTAAAATTTATTGATTTACAACTGAGGTTTAATCAATTTTAAAATATATTTAAATTTTAAACGTTACAAAAAATTGTGTGTAATTAAATAAAAAATTTCTTTTATTGACTTGATTTTAATGGTTTTCTATTTATTTTTATATTTTTAGCAAATTAAAGATGAATTATGCGAAGTGGTTTCCGAAATGGAGGCACTCGATGTGCCCGAAGACTGTAAACATTCCAATAAAGATAAACAAATGTCCATTGGACGAAAGAAATTTAACATGGATCCCAAGAAAGGTAAGAACAATTTAAAAATATCACCAAAAAAGATTTAAACATAAAAAAACAACAATTTTAAATCTGTGAATGGGAACCCCCTTCTCAAATTCGTTGTTATTTTTGATAGATAAATTGTAAAAAAAACTATATTGTAGAGATGTTCCGTTTTCTCCTCTTCTTACTCGTTATCGCAACTTCATTGTAAGGGAGCCCAAGCGTCTGGGTATGCCCCATATATCCATGGATACTTTTAAGGGTAACAATTAAATGTCTGGCCATCTCGGAGACGCCTGGCATTCTTGAACGATTCTCGATGTGATTAACACATTTTCCAGGTATCTTATGGCCGCCTTATCATTGATAATAATAAGGATATCCCTGTCAGATATCACATCATACTGTGTAGGCGTACATTATTTCGGTCTATTATACCATTAGTTCATGCGAAGATGAGAATGATACTTTTTGTGCATTTTATGCGTTTCTAAATTCAAGTTACATGCAATATTATTTTTTTTTTTTTTTGATCCACAATTTTGGCAAAATGGGAAGTGAAATTAAGATCTAACAAGTAAGAGTGCTTTATTGAGCTGTGCCGAATCTTTGATACCCTCCACCGACAGTTCGAATATTTCAGGAGTGATATCTATATGATATCTATTTATTATAAGTTATTCTTAATAAAAACAGTCGTCAGCTTTAATATTTGTTGCGGTTTTTATATATATATATATGTTCCTTTTACTCCTGCAAGGAGCATAAGGCCGCCCACGTTGTTGCGGTTTAGACCTATGTTTATTAAATTATTGACCTACCATCAGAAAGTTGTATGCTATTTATAGCAATTTTAACTAGCTTGAGCCGAACTTAAATGATTTTCAGGAGGGGAATTTATATTGGAGCCGTGGTAAGTTACGAACCCAAATTCTGCAGAGTGATATCTGGGGCCTAATTCTGGCAGTCGTGATCGAGTAATTTCTCGATTCGAAAGCAATTTAATTTCAGTCGATACTTAACGAATCGAAATTATTTTTTCGGTATTGTGAAACTCATATAAATGCTTTATAACACTGAAAAAATTATTCCGATTCGTTCAGTATTGACTGAAATAATAAGATAATAAATTGCCAGAATCAGGCCTCTGGTATTAAAAAAACATAAATTTCAATACAGCGGTGAAAACAGTTTTAGCGTTTGCAGTGAATTTCAGAAGGCTGCTAAATATGGAATCAAAGGTAATTTATGGATCGTATATCACAAAATTGCATGACATTTTTTCTGGTCATATGAAACTAAGTTGGAAGAAATGTTACCACAATAAATATATCTGCTACGGTTTTAGGAGTACTTAATTCATTTACCAGAGTGGGCTTTACATGGGGCCGATACTAAATCATGGACCGATCTTAACGATATTTCATAGTGTCATTTCTAGTCCTATAAAACTGCGACGTACCAAATTTTGTAATGATATCATTATTTATTACGATCTTAGGCGTACTAAACTGTTTTTCGTTAGTAGGGTTTTTATGGGGCCTAAGGTAAATTATGGACCGATCTTCACGAAATTTCACAGTGTTATTTATAGTCCTAAAAAACTGCGACGTACCAAATTTTGTAATGATATCATTAATTTTTACGGTTTTAGGCATACTATACTGTTTTCCGGGAGTATGGTTTATATGGGGCCTAAGGTAAATTATGAGCGGATCTTTACGAAATTTTACAGTGTAATTTCTAGTGCTATAAAACTGTAACGTACCAAATTTTGTTATGATAGCATTATTAATTACGGTCTTAGGCGTACTAAACAGTTTTCCGTGAGTATGGTTTATATGGGGCCTAAGGTAAATTATGAGCGGATCTTTACGAAATTTTACAGCGTAGTTTCCAGTCGAATAAAACGAATTTTTGCGAAATCGTATATCATTCCGTGCATTGTTCCACCATTTATGTTAGTTTTTATAACAAATTATCATTTTTTTAAGGTGGTGGTTCTACATTTTGATTCATAGCTCTGATCCTACTGAACCGATTTTGCTGGATTTCAATCCCAAACTGCTAAGGATAACTACAAGCAATTTAACACCAAGTTTGTTCATTGCATTTGAGTTTTTCAAAAGTGAGCGTGTTTTCAACAGACGGACAGACGGACATGGCTAAATCGACTTAGAATTACTCAAGGAACCAGAATATACATATGTACTTTGCGGGGTCTGAGATGAATGATAAAAAAGTTTCACACGGAATGACAAGCTTAGTATACCTTCTTCACAACTTATTGTGGTGGAGAGTATAAAAACAATTTATGGAATTCATACATAAGTACAAATGTAATGAGTAAGTTTTTATTGTATGAATATTTGCTATTTTTCACAGCATAAGCTTCTCCTCCATAACACTTGTTTTTTAAAATAATAACAAACACAACAGATATGGCACTCAGTACTTAAAAGTAATCGATAAATATAATACAAACCGATTAATAGAATACAACATATAAAAATTGTATGTAAAATTAATTTTTATGTATTTTTTCTTGAGAGTTATTGCAACCTTTTGAACAAAAACTTTTTCTTATAATAAAAACTTATTGTATGCCAAAAAAAAATGTAAGAAGAAATCCACCGCACAAACATATTTATCGATAACATTGAAAATAAAATATAATGTCTCATACATGGCTATCAAAAACAGCTGACATTTTTCACCACTCATGCGACGGATACAAAAGTAGAAAGTAAACCTACTTTGATGCGTTAATACGTGTATGGGATTCTACTTTTTTGCCAGATGCATAAAAAGGACAGACGCATAAACGCATGGTGCGGACCTTCAGCTTTAAGCTATGTGAATGGAATAACATTTTTGTAATATGGCATCACTGATTATAGATAGAAGAAGGAAACGTACACGTAATTTAAAAAGGAAGTAAGTTTACGAATACGGTAAACATGAAATTGGTCTGTGAAAATATTACAAATTTGTTTTTAAATAGTTGGCATCACTGAATATTAGCAGCGTTATTAAACATAAAAAAAAATTAACAACGTTATTTTTAATGGAAAAAATTCAGGCCTATTACGGTTCTTGATCTCGTTAACGTCTAAAGGCTCAGTTATCCGGGAGTAACAGTAACGTTGCAAATCAGCTGATTCATTTTGTTGTATGTAAAGCAATTATAACGATTAAAGTAAGAAGTAAGAGCTTACGTCTTAATCTTTAAGAAATAGATTGGTCTTAGTTTTTTACGGTAAGGTTACTGTTACTTCCGGCTAACTGAGCCTTAAGTCGTTTTTGGTTATACATACATACGTACATTAAAGTAACACACAACTTAATTAATACAAAAAACGACTAAGTCGCTTACGAGAACGAGAACGAGAACCGTTATGAGGCTGATTAAGTAAAAATATTAATTTCAACAAAAAATTTTGACTTTAAAAATTGCTGGCTTTTCTAAATAGTAACAGAAGAACGAGAAATTATGCAAAATTACAACATTAGAACCGACGTATGACTGTGAAAATATCATACTAGTTTTTAAATACATAATTGGTTGGCATCACTAAGTAAGCAAGGTTGTTAATTTTAATGGCTCAGCCGAACTAAATTCGTTTTAATGAAATATCTAACAATGTTTAATAAAAATTTTAAATCTTTTTGCAAAAACTCAGGATGTTTGAAATATTTTGTAATTTTATTACATACTTCCTCATAAAAATTCTTACTTACTTTCTTACGCCTCCAGGATTCTTCCTACTACTATTTTCAGTGACAAATGCTATTGAAAAATTACAATATAATAAGCTAATTAATAATAGTTTTTTTTTTATCTATTTTGGTTTCCGATTAAATCATACTGTTTACACGCGCCAGTTACAATGTGCGATGTTAATAAAATTTTATTTAATACCACAAATTAATTAAATGCATCATGCTGAATGAATGTTAAAAAGGATTTTCTGTTTCTTGCTTCAGAATTTTTAGTCTCCCTCTTAATAAATCGCAATGGAAATTTTAAGAAAATACCACACACATGCGTATAAAAAGTACTTTAACATAAATGACATAATAAATTGAAGAAACACTTTACACATCATTACAAAAAAAATTTGCAATTACTACCAAAGCGGAAAATTAGGGGGCATTTGTGGTACACTTACGTACAGCATTTGAAATAAGTGTAAGGAAAAAGTACCGTCAGAAATTTTAAATTAAAAAAAGAATTAAAATAAAGATGCTATTTTTAAGAAACACTGAAAAAAAGTTCTTGCAGATTTTTTATCTTAATGTTCTTAAAAGATGTAATTAAAAAAGCATGAGCTCTGCTTACCATGCCTCAAAGGCACACTGCCATATTTCTCCCTAAAATCACACTCTTTAAATGTTCTAAAGCATACGTATTGTAAGATTAAACAACCAATTTTAAAAGATTGTAACATAGCAATAATAACTTTCAGAGCCTAGGAGACTTAAAAACCATGGTACCATTAAATAAAATTTTTCTTTGATTTAGGCTGGTTTGAGATTTCAGTTAAACTTGGTTTAGTTAGTCGGAAAATAGATTTGTGATTTGTTACCAAATTTCATACAAAATTTTTAACGGAACAGCTTATTGTGTTTTCTTTTCTACAAAAAAAGGGTGCCTTTTTTTTAAAAAAAATTCAATTTGGTGTCTTTTTCTTAAAAATTTTGCTCCCGAAAGAGTGGCTTGTTTTATTCTAAAAAACTCATGCTTTTCGGGAGCAAAATTTTTAAGAAACAGACACCAAATTGAATTTTTTTTAAAAAAAAGGCACATTTTTTTGTAGAAAAGAAAACACCATTAGTTTCACTTATAATGTTGGTACTTAATGAAATAATAAAAAAAAAACACATTTCGCCGGAAAAATCCGAGTTTCAGACTACGTAAAACTAAGTTTAAACTTAGGTGACATCTCAAAGACCCCGCCTTAAACATTAAATTTAAAATTAGTGACAAAATATTTGCCTTTAACTCATTTTTAAATACAACTTTATGACCTTCATATTCCTCTTACCAAGAAACGGAAAAAATGTTAAAACGCAGAATACTTTTTCTACACACTGTATAATGACTTCCTGTTTATAATTGAAATTATGATTGATTTAATGAAGGGTTGTTTTTTCGCTCTTCGTAATTTGTAATAAAATTGTGCAGAAAATTTTATAAATTATTAAAATTTATTTAACAACTTAATACATAAGTGTAATTTCCCATCAACACCACAACCCCTTTATAATAAAAAAAATCAAGGAAGAAATTTTTGAAAAGTACCGCCTAAGAAAAAAAAATTACTTTAATGCATTAATATTTTTTATAATTGCATATAAAAAAACTTCTTAAATATTAAAACCAAAATAATCTTAAAAACAGTTTCTGACAGTTCGTTGACATTTGAAATGAAGTGGAAGTATTGTTTTTTGTGGTGGTGGTGTTACCAGCACTCCTTAAATAATTGTTGTGTGTTTTTTATTGTTTCTTTTGTTTCAAAAATTTTGTTACGGGTATATTCTTGTCTCGTCTTTTTATCGTTTTTCTTTTTTCAAAAAGAAAAAAAAACAACTTGGCTGATTATGCGTGTGAATTATGTGTGTGTCAGAATTGATTTTAATTTCATTTTGATGTTTTATTTAGATAAACAGAATTATGTTGTGCTATTGAGAATTTTCAAGAAATATTGAATTACTTCATTTTTGTTACTAATGATGTGTAATAGTTTTAAAACCCTTAGGACATATTGAAGGCAGCCAATTACTTTTTCTTTCATTCATTCTGTTGTTATTTTTATTGAAACATAAGATAAAATTTGCTGAGCATGCGGGATAGTTTATCAAACATTTTATAGAATTTTTTAACTAATGATGTATGTACTTTATAGTTTTTTTTAAACAATTTATATTTTATTTAATTTGTAATAAAAGAAATTTTGATTTTAGATAAATAAAGATATTTTTTTTTGGTTTTAGATAAGTTTAACTTTAAAAGAACTTTTAAAATACTTCCAGATTATTCCAGGTGGCAGGCATCAATCTCTAAATGTTACCGTAAAGTAGGTTAGGCTAGGTTTATTGGGCAGCGATCAGGAGACTGCTCACCTAGGTTCTTCAGTGTTCCTTTTGTGATACCCAACGCCAATGTCCATCCTACATAGCAGTTACCCAATAAGCGCCACTGAGGAATTTAACCATTTCGTCTTCCTAAAAAAGATAAAAAGCAAACTTAATTCTATTAAAGAAAGAGCATCCAAACCGGCAAATACAAGTTTTCCTAGGTATCTCACCCCAATGTTCTGAATTCCAGGACACTGACACAGAAAATGAAACATCCTCGTTATGGCAACTTTTGCAGTAGTCATTGAATTCTAGACCCATTCGCATCGCATGAGTCTCTACCGTCCACTGCCTAGTTATCACTGTTCTAATCTGTTTCCTTTTGAACCTAAGAAGAAAGCATGGCCTTCGTTTGTAATAGCCAGGCCACAAAAATGGATGCGGAGCAGGTGGATACACGGGTCAACGCCAACTGTGCAAGTCTATAATACTCAAGCTTATTAAGTGACTTACAGCGAGACATTGGAAAGCCAACGTATTGATCTATAACTCCCTATATAGATGAACCACTCGCTTGGCATCCTCATTAGCTATTTGATTACCCTGGAAGTTCACTTGCCGTGGTATCCACATTAGTGTTATTTTCGAATGCGTAGATCCTTAGATCGGTTCTAGGAAAGCATTTTAATAGACAGCCCATTTTCATATACCGTATGCGATGCATTCCTTGCACCTCAGAAAGGTACCATCCCTTCAGGTTCAAGCGAGTGAAAGTCGATGCAAAAAGTAAAATGCCTATTTTGTTTAAAAAATAAGATATATATTTTTTTTTTATTTAATATATAAAATTTTCAAACAAACATAATACCGTAATATCCAAAGTGTTTTTTATTAATGTGATTGAAAATCAATAGTATTTAATCTATTTTTATTTCCCAAATTAAAATCTTTTCCTAAAAAAGCAATAAATTCTTCAACAAGATATTCATTTCGCTACTGAAAAAAAATAACTCAACAACATTTAAGTTTATTAAAAAACATAAATCTTTAAGCAAACAATTACATGTTCAATGGGCCATTAAATAAACCAAAAATGTTAAAAAAAAAGGGAAAAAAATAAAATGCTTGTTATGAAAATAATGTTTTTTTCCTTCTTTTTATTGGTCAATTATTTAAATTCGTGCGAAAAAAATTTGTATCTTTTTATTTTAAACAACATACGGACAAGCGCACACTGGGACTGCATCATTTTAAAATAGATAACAGATACAAAATTGTAAAATATGTGTTTAGAGCAAGTTTTTTGAAGCATTTTAAGTAGCCACTGAAATTGTTAGATTTTACAAGTTTTTATATTTAATTGTTTGTTATAGATACAACTTTAATACAGTTGTCACATCCCGCCCTATGCTCCAGTAGGAGTTACAGGAGTTAGTGATGGACATTCGTACTGTGAATGATTCCCATAACACTAAACAATTTTGGCATCGCCAATGTTTACTCCAGCGAATAAATTCCCAGCAAGTGTTAATTTGATCGAGAGGGGAACATGTAAATTTTAATTTGTATTCTAAGTTAAGACCCAATTAAATTACTTTTTCCTTTCAACGAAGGAGTGTTAATAAAGAAAATGAAGATAAGCACTATTCATTATTTATTTTATTATATTTTTATTAGTATTTTATTTTGCATATTTTTCTTTCAAAATACAAGCACTGACAAGTTATTCACAATAGAGACTTTTGTTTATTAAGCACCGACAAATAATGCATAATAGAAATTTTTGCTCCCATGACATTCGCAATAGGGGTGATAAGAAATAAAAAATTATGATAACAGTGCTAGATTGACCTTAAACTAGCTTCATTGTCATTATTTATGAACAATAGCGGTCAACTTCCCTGCTAAGCGCGGTGTCAAAATCGGATTTACCAATTGCAAAGCGTTTTCGCAACTCTATTTCGGTACTATCACTTGGTGTAAAAAATAAGCAAAATCGCTCCACGGGTTTAAAGATTATGATCGCATATCTTAAATTTTAATACAATTTCATATATTATTATTATTTTAGAGCGACAATATTTGAAATTGTATTAAAATTTAAGAAATGTGGTTATAATCTTTGAACCCGTGGAGCGATTTTGCTCATTTTTTACACCAAGTGATAGACAGGTGGATTCACATTAAAAATTTGATCTAGAATGATCTAGAAAAACTGAGAGATACGTATATTTTGTTTAAGCTATATTTTCAGAATCTGGTCAGTTTGATCATGGGTTAAAAAATCGTGTCGTACAGTGTTATATTCAAATTCGAAACTTGTTAATAAAAATGCACAAATTAATGACACACTCCTTATTTTATATTTGACATGGGAATAATTTATTTTATATTTAATATACCTACCAAAAAATAAATTTCTTAAAATAAAAATTAATAAAGTTATAAACTTTGTTTAATAAAATGCCTAATAAAAATAAGGGCACGTCAATTTAAGTTTTTCATTTAGTTTGCCAATCAATAATGTTGTTGTTATTGTTTTTATTACAATAATTAAAAAAAAACAAAACCTATATTAAAACAACTATTGTAAAAATTTGCGTTTAAAGTAACGGAAATGAAACCCAAAAAACGCACATTTATTGATGGGGCAAAAAAAAGCCGCAAGAGAGACACAAAAACTAAAACAAAAACAAAAAAAAAACTTTAAATTGCTTTGATTTTTTCACTAATAATTTACAACAGACCCCATTGAAATGTGTGGTAAAATAATAATCATTAAAAAAAAACCCGACAACTGTAAAATACAATACCAATCAACCAAAACTTGAAAAGTTGTATAAAACTAAAGAAAAAATTACCAGACAACTAATGAAATGTCAGTTTTACCACATCAAAACTTGCAAACGTCAAAAAAAAAAAAACTACAAAAACTCTCTATAATCATATACCAAGAAGTGTTATTTATTTGCTCCAACATTTACATCGATGAAATTTTTATTGTTGTTCAGATGTAAACAAAAACCATTTATACTCGTACACATCCATATATGCAGCCGCACACACACATGCACTAGACTCTATTGTTTAATACAAAAACCATATAATTTTTGCAATACAAATTTGTCTGCTAAAAATATATGGAACTCCCTTTCTCTTCTTTATAGTTCTGTAGTTAACACAAGATTATCCATTTAGTGGTTTCAAAATCATTGATTCAGTGAAGGGTTTGCCATTTACAAATATGGATCGTTTAACCACCGAGAATCGCGTAAAAATAGTTAAAAATTATAATGATAGTGGGTGTTCAAACGTGTACACTTTTCGAGCATTGCACGGTGATTGTGATCGTCATAATCAACCTACTGTCCAAGGTAATGGCAAGATTATAAAGAAATTTGAAGAGACTGGAAGCGTTACAGAAGTGGTTGTGCAGCATCGCATGTGCGCACTGCCGAAAATATCGCTTCTGTTTGTGGAAATATGGCTAATAGTACGAATTTGTCGATTCCACGGCGTGCTGACCGTATAATTAACGACTTTTTTTGGCCTGCAATAGAAGATTATAACCTGGACGATATGCGATATTGCACGAGCCACACAATACGACTAATTTTGGCTTTATTGCATGGGAAGTTTCTAGATCGGGTAATTTCACGTTTTGGCGACGTCAATTGGCCGCCAATATCATGCGATTTTCCAACGTTAGACGTTTTGTTATGGGGCTGCGTGTCAAGTTATAGCCGAGGTACATTACGAAATGTGCAAAAAAAATGGTCGAAAACTATCTCAAATGGATCGTCTGCTGCAACCAGTCTAGAGGCGGTCACTTAGATGCCATTGTATATCATATGTACGTTATAGCAAAATCCAAGCATTATTATGAAAAAAATTTCATCGAAATCATAACTTTATTTTTGTTTTATTCAACTGTACTTTTAAAACCGAAAAATGGATAACCCTATATAATTGTCTATATGATTGTGGTATGTAGTATTTGTTTGTGCCTTAATGTCTCGTGAATTATTACTTTTAAAAACACCCATGTATGACGCTCCTTTTTAAGTTGCAAGTAACTTTTAATACACGGGTATAATTCAACCGCAACTATAGCATATAAAACGAGGCCAGGCTGAAAAGTGATTTTGAGAATTGGAACTTTGTTTCAACGCATTCTATATTATATGTGACTTTCAGTTCAGAGCAATTAAAAACAGCGATTTGCAAAAGAAGTTAATTACAAAATAAAACAAAACCGCGAGCCATAGCAATAAACTATTATAATATATTTTTTGTGCGATGTGGTATCATAAAACAGATTAATATTTTAATTAAATTTTAGTTTGCATGTTGGTTACGTTTTTTTTTTCGTCAAATTTGCCAAGTGAGACCGTAGATTAAGTCTTAAGAGAGCAGTTATGAGAATGTTAAACTAAAAAAATTACAACTTTTATTAAAACAACTCTTTCTGATCAGCGTGTCTATGAGTAGTTAAACGGAATTAAAAAGAATAAAAATAATCAGAATTTGACTATGAAATTTTTTTTTAGAATATTTCGTTTTTAAGATTGGTGAAAATTTAATTAACATGCCAAGCAAATCGACTTACAAATGTAATATTTTAAACATAAAATAAAAATTTTAAAATTTCAAAACATTTTTGGTATCAAAGTGATGACAAAATGTCAAGAGATTATATGCACCCACCTAAAGCAACGGTAGACTTTAACATTTAAAATTCAAAACAGTTTCAGCTGGAAGATCGTTTTCTGCTGGATGGAAAACTTTCGTTCACACGAACTTTTCTCAACTTCGTGTTCCAAAGTTTAATTATATATAATGTTCCCAGATAGAACGTTTTGGGAGTAAATTCCATTAAATGAATTTTTATCTTTTACTAGGAGACACAAAATATTAATTCTTGTACAACCTTGTAATATCCCTGCAGGAAATGTCACTAGTGAATTTGTACCGATTCATTATTGACACAGTCACCAGTACTTGTGACTTTTTATACCCCAGACAATGTTATTTACTATAGACATTTAACATGTGCGTGTCATTGAAAATCTACTACTGACGTTGGTGCTATTAGTAGTTGTTCTTTTGGGAACATATGTAGACAATGGAACCAGAGAATCACTAGTACATTTTAGTAAATCTAGTCTACAATTTTGGTAGGAGTACGAATTCATAACAATCTTTTTTTTATTATTTCTTATACTTCTCAGTTCTTATTGATAAATGTTTTCGTATTAAAGCCAAATATAGTGCCAAATACAGTATAGTGTAGACAATTCGTTGACAATGTCACCAAAATAGTCGACAAAATTGGTGACTAAGAGACACTTGCACTTCCTTCAGGGATTTCAAAGACATAAACATACATATCTGTGGCATTTTGACGAAACATCTTAAGTCAAAATAAGATAGCAAAACATTTTTTTTTAAAAATTGGTGAAAAATAATTTTTATCAAATAATAAAAAAAACCAAAATTAAAAAAAACTTCGTTTATAATAAAATATTTTAATAACGTAAACAAATGTGTTTTAATGAAAATTCGTATGACTAACAACATTTTTTTCAACTTCTTAAGTTTGACTTAAGATATTTTGTCGAAATGCCATATTTCTAAGGATTTAAGTCTAGGTGTTGGATGCCATGACTAGCGGTGTTTTTCTTTAGATAGGAAAGGAGTTTCGAAACATATACAGTGAAATCTCTCATGACCGGGCAACAAAGGGACTATAAAATGTATCGGTACAAGGAAAGAATGTCCCCCGAAAGAGTTTGACGAGGTGGTTCGTTAAGGGAGATTTCACTGTGCATTTATTATTGTGTTTTTTTATGTCAAATTTCATTAATTCTTTTTAAATATCAATTTATATTTTAATATAGTTTTTTATATAATTTTATTTTTATTTGACATGAAAAATAAAATTTGAAAAAAAATTAAATAGAATTGGGGAAATAGGTCCTTTGTATATGTTACAGCGTTGACAGATGGCTTAGTCTTGAAAGAAATTTTATATCATAATTTCTTAACGTCATTTCGTGGCTCGCGAGGACTTTCGGTTAAGCTGTCAAACATTATCGAATAGTTCTTTAATAAAAAAGCGTTAGTGATAACGACTGATAACGTAGGATATCAAGATTTTTATGACACACGACCAAATTAAATATATGAATTCCTTTATCTTTTGATAAAAATTCGACGCAATATGGCTGAACAAAACACATTAGTTAGTCATGAAGCTGCTACTGAAAAATGTGCTTGAACAGAATTTCCATTACGACTTTTATGCTTAGAGGAACAGGCATGACTTAAAACTTTCTTAAGATATCGTGCCATAACCGGAAACAAAGCTTAAGCGATAAAAACAAAATTTTACAGGAGAAGGTTTTTGTTTTATTTTATTTCATAAAAATTTTGTATGAAGGTTGTCGCTTGAGATAAAACTGTTTTTGCTATAAAATCGTAGTGATACCTAATGTGACCGTCCCATTTTAGGAGATGATGACTTGTCAGCAAAGTCACTTAAGTATTAAAAAAACGAAAATTTAAAATTATGTCGCTTAAGCTTTTAATGCGGTAAGGGCTCGATATATTGTATAGATATACATCCTTATGTTTGTAGACAAACCTTTATAAAACAAAATTTGAAGTCATGCTTATTTCTCCAAGCCAACGAGATAAGAAATCTGTAACACACCTTTTTGGTGGCCGACTAGCTTTGCAAGAATGTAACCATAGATGTTTGTAAAGGCATATTTAATAACCCTGTAGTACACGGAATGTAAAAAGCAGTGTTGCCACTTTGTGGGTAATTACCCGAATTTGGTATAATTTTTTCTGTCGTGGGTAGAGCGTGGGTAATTTCTATATAATTCAGGTGTAATTTAAAATTCTTACTTCAGATACCCAAACAAAACCAGATTCGATTTTGATAAATATGCACAGTCTTCTAAACCAAAGTCTCTTTGTCTTTTAAAGAAAAGTCTTCAATCATTTAATATATATTTTCAAAAGTTCAATAATGAATGTCGCAAGATTGACTCTTAGATTTGGATAAGGATAAGGATATAGTAATTTAGAACTTATTCTATTGCAAAAAGTTATTCAAACTAAAAATTAATTTTATTTTTATTTGGCAGCTTTCAAATGCTTAAGTTCAAAGAATATTTAACGCCCTTAACAGTTGTAAAACTGAATTACGAAAGGGACAGTTGTATAAAACCCTGCAGACTTGTTTTTTTACTAAATAAGGTATAAACGGTTTTTTTAACCATGAAATTTAAAATGGTAGACAACAAAAAATTAATTTTAATCGTAGATTAATGCACGGCATAACCAATTGAAACTAATTTCAAACAAATATGCATCGCGCCTGTCCTTGACGAAATGCATTGCAGACGTCCAATTCTGCTCCTCTTTCTCGAGCATTGCTGGCTGCATGTCACAAATAAAATGAACAATGTTGACCTCCAGTACGTCAATTGTTGCTGGCTTATCAGCACAAACCAGTGACTTCACAGTCCTACAGAAAACAATCAAGAGGTGTCAAATCGCACGGCCTTGAAGTCTAATTGAAAGGTTATTTTCTCTAGATCAAGCCATCGCCTTCATTTGTGAAATAATAAGTTGCGTCATTTAAATCATGAAGTCGCCTAAAGTTGCGAAAATCGATGTGTGATTTTCAACGCCAATGTGGATAATTTGGGGGCGTTTTTCAACCATGAATCTGAGCAGAAAGTGAGAGCAGTATGACAGTTCGATTGACAGCTAACCTTTCGAAAGCTCTATCGGGTTTAAAAAACAACCATTATAAAGGAATGAGAATGAGCATTTTGAACCTTCCATAGATATATGCAATCAAATGTGCAAGTTAAACTCATTATTTTAGGAATGTTATTTTATGTTTTATTAATTGTTTTTAAACTTTTACAGTTTGATCTTTTTCCAATGAGTTTGTTGTGTTTTTGCTTCTTTGAGAATGTCTTTTTTTAAATAAAACTTCAATTTTATATCAGGTGTAATTTCATTTAAATCGGGTAATTTTGCTTCATCTCAAGTGTAATATTGAATTTTGCTGGTGGTAACACTGGTAAAAAGTCGCATGCACATGTGGTTCTGACGTAATTTTGACGACACTACAAAGCCACAATAGCGTCAGATTATTACGTCAGATTATTACGTCAGAACCTCATGCGCATGTAGCTTTTTTACATTCGGTGTACTATAGGCTTTAGATTAATGTCACTAACGGTACGTCGTCAACTCGTCTAATGATATCAAGTATCGCTTGTTAATACTTAATATTTAGACTATATTTTTTATCGCGTGCTAAAATGACTTTTTTTTTGTTGAGGTTGAACATGTCTCAACCTGCCTTTCTTGTCATTATGAATATTTGTCACATACTGAGTTTGCCTCGTGCTATAATTTTTAGGACGTTTATTTTCTTTATTATAATATTTTTTATTGTCGTAATAATTTGCTTATATAAAAACCAAATATAGTTATAATCGTTAATAGTTATCATATGACAAATTCTTATCTAGCTACCGATGAGTGGTTTGTTCGTTCTTATGTGTCATAAATAGCTAAAACAATTATCTTTATTAAGCATCATTAGCATTTTTGTATTTTAATTTAACAGAGGCGTTGAAAACATTTTGTAAATTGAAAACAGTTTTTTCTGGTTACATATTTGCTATTTTTGGTTATGTTAGACAAATTTAAGATATTAATATTATAATGGCAATTTTCCCAATGTATCGACGAACTGCTTGTTACTTAATGTAAATAAGTTTAAAATATAAATGATTTCGGTTTTCTCAATATACCGACAAAAACATTTATTCCAAATGGCAACACCTCTCAAAATACATGTAAAAGTTGGGAGTCAGCTGATTGAATTTATCTGTACGGCAAATAAATAATTGGCAGATGAGTGCCGGTTAGCTTTGTGACAGAATGGAAGCAAATGAGACATAAAGATAATCAAATACCTTTAACGTGCAGTTATTAGTTGGGAAAACAAATAATCGCCTAGTGAGAAAACGGAGAAAAGTTTTGCCTTTCAACCCTACAAATAATATTGGACCACCTGATCCATTTTGATAAAATGGACTACTCCATGGACTGGTCCGATGTAATGCAAGCATGGGCCATGTCATTGTTAAAAAGTGTTTATAGTGAGACGACATGTCTTCGTTTTTTAACGACATGTTTTCGTTTTTAAACGAAGTTAAAACTAACCCTCTTGTGTATACAATGGAGTAGTTTTAAAACTACTCCGTTGTAGTCCAAAGATGGGTTATATGGTCCTGCCCTAGGACATCGTAATGTTATATAGACCATGTTTTTCCATACGTTTTGGTCACTTTTGGACTAGTCCTAGTCCCTTGTGGACTACTCTTTACACGCGTGTTTGGTCTGGTCCTATTATTTGCAGGGAATTTACAATGCACTCTCACTCTTTTTACTAACACACTCACACTTTTTAAATTGACCACGAGATTGCTGTCAATTTCACCTTTCCCTTTGTTTGGCAATTAAACTTTCAATTTAACAGCTGAGTACAAGTTTGTCTTAATAAATTGTTTTCTTGATGACATCTTGAAAGTAAATTGTCACAGCTTTTAATTTATATAAATTTTGACAAACAGCATATATAAAAGACTATCAAGACCAACTTGAACGTGTGGCCGCAGGTTAAGGAATAGAACTGAATGCCCACAGCCTGCTTGAAGAATGACATATATTCGGTGGCTAAGATAAGAACGTTATCGGGGAGATAATTCGTTTTTTTAATTATTATAACTTTACTTAACGTTCAAAGTGAATGATAAGCTAAAGGGAAGATCATCTTATCTTTAACTTTTAACGTAAGGTTTATGCATTAAGAGGTGACATATTAATGCCCGTAATTTCTACAAATATATATCTAGATGTGTAAAGATACATATCTATGGTCTTATGAATTTTATATAATTTCAACTCTTACATACATTTTATTTCGATAGTAAATTCAAAAGGTAAATAAATATACAAATGTTGCCATATTTAAAAAAAATTAAAGGTAAAAACACGTAGGCAAAGTTATCATTGAAATCACAAAAATAGTTTTGCCGGATAGGCAAATTAAACTGTAAGGTACGAATGCGACCAGTGGCCGTATTCTGTAATTCGCTAAAGATAAATCTCTATCGCTAAAAATCTCAAAAGATGATTTAGCGATTTTCGGCTACGAATGCAATACCGTAACGTGCATTGCTAATTTTGGCATTGCCATACAAATTTAATTCGCCGAAATTTAAGCTTTTAAATTCATCGCTAAAATTTTTCAATTTTGTATTCTCTAAGGCATTTTAGCGATCGAGCTTTAGCTCTAGCTAAACAAATTACAGAATACGGCTGCAGATATGTATATGTATGTAGATATTACGTGCAGAACACCAATATGTGTTAAACGTAAACAAAAAAAGAAATGTCAAATACATTCAATAGTATTACCATATTTGGAAATAACAAAAAATATTTAAAGGCAAGTTGTAATAATAGGGCCGTTATAGAAATGAATTTAACTTTTATCCGTAGCTTTAAAACTGCTCCATATTTAACACTCACTCCTCCCTCCCTACGCCTTTGGCTTTTTTTCTATTGTGCGTGTCTTTACAAATTCAGCAGGAGTCAATTTGTTAGAAACTGTTTTTTATTTTTGAAATTTACAATTCTCTTTCCAATTAGCTTTAAGTATGTGTAAATTATTGTTTTTAAAGGAAATAGTTAGCTTAAGTAATTTAAAGATTATATCGCTACAGTCCGGAGTATAAAAATAAATTCATTGAAAATTTATGTAAACAAAAGCCACGTGAAGTAGTAAATACATGCAAAAAAAAAATTATCACGATAATCAAAACCTTCTTTCTCATCAGCTTGTTATGTATTACTGGCTGTAAAAACAGAATCACTAAGTTAAAGCGAAAAATCGCAATACGTAATTAACAAACAGAAACAGATAATTTTATCCATTTATTTTATTTTTAATAATTTTCTTTTTCTTCTTTTTCAGGCATCGAATATTTGGTGGAAAATCGTTTATTGCGACACGATCCACAAGATGTTGCACATTTTCTATACAAAGGTGAAGGCCTTAATAAGACAGCAATTGGTAAGTGCTTTTTAAAATGCTCCCCTAAAATGTTTCGTTTTTTTTTTAATTTCTTCTGTAATTGGCAACAATTTTACACTTAAATATGAAAACCTATTAAATATTTTTTTTATTAAATAGATTTTCTTACTCAAATGTGTTTAATTAAAGAACATACTGAAACGTTTAAACCCCTTATATTCATAAATAGTATCTAAATATCTATTATAAAATATTATTCAATACATCACAGCAATATACATAATATAATTTTTTTAGAAAACAATTTTTAATGAAGAAAAACGTTTTCTTGGCAAATCAAACTAAACAAATGAAACGAACGACAAGGCCAAATAAACAAAATGAAAATGTACATATAATATTGAAACAATAAAACAAAATAAAACATATACACTAAATAAATAAACAATTAGTAGAGAGAAAAAACAAACTAACGAGCATATTTAAACATATTGTTTTTGCTCTTTTAAAATTTTCAAAATCTCATAAAAGTCAAATCAATTCAATAACAAACTGTATGAGGAGAATATTCTGGGTGGGCAAACTTTTGAAAGTGTAGTTTGCTATAAAATTTTATGATTTCCAGAAATGTTTTCTATAAATTTACCCGTTAACTCGCCATATATACGTAGATATAATTCAGAAATATTATTGTATTTTCGTGATACCATGCAGCAAAAAGATAGACCTATGGTTACACTAATACAGTAAGTAAAACTTGGAAAATAAAAAAGTGACAGCATCACAAATTTTATTTACAAATATCACCTTACATATGGTCTTCACCTGACAATTTTTTGTCATACCAAACGTATTTTATGAAGTTTGACGTCTATTATGTCAAAAAATTCTCAGGTGAAGACCCCATGTTATTTGCAAATTGTTTTCCTTATACGGCAACGCATTTCACCTTTATTTGCAAATACGAAGTGCGTATAAACGGGGTGTATTACATTTTCTAGGATTGTTAAATTTTGAATAAAAAATGGTAGTGAGTGGGGAATGTAAGGAGAGATAAACTCACTGTTTATTGTTGATGAATTTGTTTAAACTTTGATATTGTTACAAATAGAACTGTTTCTGTAATTCTTATACACTTAACAGTTTTATTTGGTTTAATATCTTTAGTTTTTCTAAAATCTTAATGGATGAAGTTTCCTGATGATCTGGCCTAAGCAACCAGTGAAATGCGCACAGGAATAGCTTATCCCATCAACAATAAATTTCAGTGTTTTTATCAAATAATAAAAATTGGGAATTCTGCACGAATAACAAAATCATTTAAATTAAATTTTGTATTCCCACGAAAATTATTTTGATAATGGTAGTGACTCTAAAAATGTTTTATTTATTATTCTTGGAACTGTATGCAAGCGGTGTTTAAGCCGTATATAAATGTGTTCCCGCAAACGACTTCGCTTTCGCGTCGGAAAGTTAAAATATCTGGCAACAACGACTAAATTTCTAAAGTAAAGAAGTAAAATTTGGAGCGAATCTGATAAATAAGTGGACCCGAAAACGTCTTCAACATACCTCTATATAAATAAATAAATTAAAATGAATAAATTGATGTCGTTACGGGGCCCACTAAACGTTATCCGATTCGCTCTAAATTTTACTTCTTCACTTTTTTATATACATAAAGGCACAATAATCTGCCCGGCGAACTGGAATCAAAACACTTTTCAATTTGGCCATACAAATAAGAACACCTTTAATGAGCATGCTAGCCTTGGCACTACCTTACGGGCCCACTGGATTTGTTTTTTTTTTTTTTTTAATTTCCTAAGCTTTTCCCGCGAAGCTTTATGCTTGTCTGCTGGAAAGAAACCAGAGTCTCTGGCGGGAATCGAACCCGCAACCCCGGCGCTGATAGATTAGCTCGCTACCAGCTAGACTACCGGGGCACTGGAAGGCGTTGCTGTCCTGCAAACTCGAACTTTGACGAAAGACTATTGACACTCAAGACAGATGGGTTGCGAACACTGAGTGCAGAATTGCCAGGAAATTGCGGCACCGCATGGACGACGGGCGCACTATTGGAACATCATAGATCACAATGGATTATTAGGATTAATGTGTCAGATACAGTACTGACAGCCATTGCTGTCATTTTTATTTATAATCAGCAAAAAAAAATTATATAACAAAATAAAAATTTTATACGTGCTTAATATTATTATTAAAATCCCGTAGTTCCTTGGTGGAACATAGGGCCTCAACAAACAAGTTAAAATTCGGCTTGCCCAGTACCATAGCCTTTATTTCACGCCATGTACGCCCTGCTGCTAGTCCCTCAGATTCAACCAGCCTTCTCCATGTATTAGCAGGTCTTTCCTTTCTTCGGCTACCTTGTGGAGTCCAGTCAAGCCCAGTTCGAGTGATGTTGCCTGGGGGCTTTCTTAAAGTATGCCTGATCCAATTCCATTTGCGTACGTCTTTAGCATTGGAAATTCTTATTTGGGCCACCCTGGATACAGTTTGACAATAGGCAATGCGATTTATAGCATCAGGTGCTATTCACAGACGAAAGTAAATTTAATATTTTCAAACTGTTTTGCATAATCCACTCTTCTCTTTTGATTAATAGTAGATATCCATGGTTTGTATCTAGCCACACGTCAGTTATACCCAGCTTCATGTAACGTTCTCGGAACAGTTTTGGGGTGTACATCTTTGCCAAAATTTTGTTTTATCTCTGCGGCAACCTGAGAAGTTGTTATTTTTGAATTACTTCTTACTTTTCGTACGATTAGAGCAAGTTCTGTCTCAGTTAATTTGTGAGGAGGACAGCAGAGACTTCAAAGTTTGTTTCGCCTTTGAACCGATTTTCAATGGTCCGTATGGTAAGACGGCTACGATCTCAGAGCAAACGATTGCCCTTGATTATGCAAATGTAAAGTTATTCTCCGCTGAGATTAAGTCGGTTTACATTGTTTAAGACACATTTCAAAAAGATAACAAACAAAATTAGTATTTTTTAAAGTTCTTGCATGTTTTCAGTTACTTAATTGAATACGAGATTAACAAGGGAGTAAAACAGCTTGTGTCAAATTTAAAATTGTTGCCAGATTATTAAAATTTAAATAAATTTATAGATGCCTAAAAAAGTGTACCTATACTTTTGTCCATTGTATTTTAGAACTTTTTGCACTTTTTATCTGTCGACGGACTAAATCATCTTCCTACACGAATAAAACTGCTATAATCTTAAAATATAAATACATCAGCCTGTAATAGATTAATAGTAATTTTAATATAAAAAATATTCATTCTGCTTTTTAATACAATCTTTCAATGCTACATGGCTGTTGTGCCTATACATAAGTCCATCACTGTAACTGTCTAAACGTATTGTTAACTAGAAGTTAAAGTAATAGTTCATTTTAACTGAACTTGGTGAAAGGAAAAATTAGCTTTTTTTAATTTTTCTAGTTTAAATTTTTTATCAAAATTACTAAATTTTAATACTTAAAGGCAAAATAATTTAAAATCCATATGCTTGATAACGACACAGCAAGATTATGTTAATACAACCAATACTAACTAAACTTAAGAGTAGGGTACATAAAATTCGCCCTACCTAAATATAAAACTTTTTACTTGTTAAACATTCTAATTTATATTAACGATTTTTTTTTTATCAATTTTCTTTCCAGGTGATTATTTAGGCGAAAATAATGATTTCAATAAGGATGTCCTTAAAGCCTTTGTGGCTTTACATGATTTTACAAATTTAATACTGGTTCAAGCTTTAAGGTATGTTTGTTTATCTATGTATATACATATAAATATATAAAATTTAAATGCTTTAACACTAATTAATAATTATTTTTGTGCATATTTAGACAATTTTTATGGTCATTTCGTTTGCCCGGTGAAGCTCAAAAGATTGATCGGATGATGGAGTGTTTTGCTCAACGTTATTGTCAATTAAATCCCGATATATTCACCAATACGGATACCTGTTATGTTTTAAGTTTCGCCATTATTATGTTGAATACGTCATTGCATAATCCATCGGTAAGTTGATAATTTAAGAGGATACTTGAGTTTATAGATGTTCTTCCGTAGGACAAATAAATGTATTGTTAATTTATATTTGCCTTAAGTATTGAAAGGAAAACTTGATAATGGAAGGAAGCTTAGGAGATAAAAAAGAAGTATATCAGAAATATAAAAAAATTTTTTCCACGATAAATAGATTTGATTTATAATGTCTGTCAATATTTTCTTAAAGGGTTAAGAACTGTTTGTAGTTGTTATGCTGCAGGTTTATATGTTATTGTATTCGGAAAAAAATCAATCTGAATCTAAAAGAAATTGAAATTCCCAATTTGTTTTTTCAAATTATTATGTTATGTTATCATGTTACATTCCCGTCTTTGTACTGGCAGTGAATTGTGCTATTTAAATGTTTAACAGATTGAAAGTCGAAAATGGTTTCGAAACCCAATGACTTTTGGGAGTTACACATATCCGTCTTGTGATTTCTAATGATTTCATACAAGGATGAGTTGGATGATGGTTTAGGAAGTTATTTTGTTCAAATAAACTTTGGCTTTTGCCATAAACTAAAAAAAAAATATTTAGTTATAAACCTTTTTCAAGACTTTATACATTTCCATTATGATTTCCAAACTTTTGTACACTTACATACACTTTTAGTTTATATGTTTTATATATGTATGTGTGTATATATTTAGTCATTTCTTTTCGACTATTTTTTTTTATAAAAAGAAAATAAAAAACAAATCAGCGTGTGCCAATAATGTTTATTTTTGTCTCTATTTAGTTTTGCCAAAAAAGAAAAACGTAGACGTAAAGTGTGCTCTTGTTATATTATTCGCACCATCTAATAGATCTTCCTATTCTTCCCCTTCAGTTTATCTTCTTCCATTTGACGTTTCTTAATATAAAATATTTTTACACTGTCGAAATCATTAAGTACTCACACTCTTGAATACTGTATGTCTCTCTGCCTGCAAAGTGCAAACATTGTGTAAAACTGCTTCATGCTGTGCTTTTTTGGTATTTCTGGCATCACATCTATTATTTATTTATAAAAAATGGTACGACTTTAAATAAAAAAGATACTTTTTTATGCTATTTCTTTCTAGTTTTGTATTAAAGACAAATTTTTTTTTAACTAATGACCTGCCTTAAAGTAAATTTTAAAATTAAAAATCTGGGACCTAAACAAGAGAATGAAATTCTTTAGAAGGAATTTCAAACATAAAGAAGAAATAAATGTAAATAAAGGAATTTATTAAAATCATGAAAAGATAAAAAAGTCGAGTAGTAAAGCAAATTTATATAAAATTTTATTTAAAAAATGCTTCATTTATAGCAACATTAAGGAATAGTTTTAGGCAAATTAGACGTAGATGGTCAAATCTTACCTCTACATATACAAAGCAGCCTCTAAAAAGAGGTAGGACAAGTTTTAGGATTATAGTAGGAGTCTTGCTAAGACTCTATTCTGTCAGATTTCATCGATAAAATAAGAGCACTCCAGGGGGCTGCTCTCTATTGCGTTGCGAATGCAATTTCGATAAGAAAGCTAAATGCGAGGCCTATTGATTCTCTCTATCGCTTTCGCATCCCCTTTTTTATTTTTATAACTACCAGTTTTTGTTTGAAAATTTAAATTATATTAGCGATGATTTGCGAAAAGAAAAAAAGATGAGAAAGACTTGGCAAACGCTTCAAAGAGTACCAACCACCATTTTCTTTCGCATGGTAATATAGAGTAGCCCCCAGAGGAGGAGCTAGAAACGATTGAACATATTAAAGATTGCATTTGCATAGGGCTAGCTGGTTTCGAGTGGGAAAATCACAACTACGAGACCTTCCGTTATCTATTATACAGAATAGGAGGCTAATTCTGGCAGTCGTGATCAAAAAGTTTTTCAATTCGAAAGCAATTTTATTTATAATGAATAGTTAAAACACTTACATTCCCAATTTATCTGGCTTTGCCTATCACTGAAAGCATGCACAATTGTTTTTTTTTTTAATTTCAAGAAATTTTAACTTGAAATGTGTGAAAGATCTAACCTTTTACCGAATTTATTCTAAAGAGCAATCTAGGCTCGAGGACACTACTTTTGGCACTAACGAAATAAGAATTAATTTAATCCAAAGAAAACACCAAGATTTTCAATTTCTTAGAAAGTTTTAAACTGAATTTCGAAATATTATCCATTGGATTATTTGTAAATTTAATGCTGAGTAATAATTTCCAAAAATCTCATCCCAAGATGTATTAAATCTTTCTTATCGAAAATTACATAATGTATTCAAAGCTTAATCCATATATGTAGTTATTTATTAGCCATTACCAATGTAACCGCTAATAAATTGCATTCAAGTGTCATAAAGCCTGCTAGGCTCAAAGTGTCGGTAGGTTAGGTTAGGTTTGGTTACGCGGGCAGCCGTCACGAAGGCGACTCACACCCTTTGTGATACCCCTAGCCAGTTACAGGAGTCAGCCAGTATCCATCAGACTATTCCCCGGAGGTCACTGCAGCTTCGAACCAACCCGATTCGCTGCAGAACAAGGACATCGAGTTCAGTCCCACATTGGACATCTTGTCCAGACATGGCAATTCTGGTCTCCCAAAATGCCTAAGCCTAATGCTGCCCAGATCGGGGCATCGGCAGAGAAAGTGAAACACGGAGGATACGGCAGCTCATTATGGCAGCTCCTACAGTAATCATTATAAGCAAGACCCATCCTCCTAGCATGAGTCCCTATCACTCAGTGACCCGTAATGACCGACATCACTGTCCTTATCCGGTCCCTACCGAGTCCAAGTAGTACGCGCGTTCTCGCCGCGTCATAGACAGGCCATAAAATCCTGGTCATCAGCCAGGTATACTCCCCCTGCCATCTTTCCTGAGCCCATCTGTACGACTCTCGGCTGATGAGAGTCTTGCAGCGGGGGACAAATAGATGTACATATGTTTATCATTTTATACACAACAAATTTAATGCGGTTCAAGGTCTGTATTACCCTATCAATGCTACTTGTCCATAAGGTCTCAAAATACTAATTATTAAAATTACTGTTCTGTATTTTGGCTTCAAAATTGTGGTCGCCGTAGTCAATAAATAACCCGTTCTTACCCAACCTATTAGTTTAAATTTTAAAGTTATAAACAAACATAATTTTTTCTTAAATTACTAAAACGCAAAAGCAAAAAAACTAATTGCGTTTCAATAGCGAAAACAATTCGGTACTTTAAAAAAAAGCGGAAGAGGTCTTTCAGGTTAACAAATATGTTTGTATAAAACCGCTTGGATAATAAAATGATCCTCAACTTGAAAATTTGGTTCTGTGTTTCTTTGAGGTCTGCCATAAAAAAAATTTTACACTATTACTTCTTCTTCAAGGTGATGTTTAAATTTTAACTAAATAGTTTACTGTAATATTACTTGACCAGACAACATTTATTACTTAAACTTTGTATTTTTGAAACCATTTTCTTTTCTTTCTTTAAAAAAAACTTTTGTTATTCATTTTCAGAAGTGTTTTTTTTTAATAATATTCAGACAAATAAATATTCCTATTTTGGCTAGAGATTTATTTTCAGTACTTTTTTCGGTTTTTATGTAATTGTCTCGTCTGTTGTCATAATTAATTTTGCGCTTTTAGATTTCTTCTTTTTTTTGCCAACACGCAAAGAAGAATGTCTGTGGTGCGTTTAGGAATTTTTAAATATTTGTTGGCATATGATTCTGAATTTCACTTTTTTAGTCTGTCCACATTTCTTGTTATATTTTGAAAGGAATTTTTTAAGTTATTGGTAAAACGTAAATATATAAATAATTAAAACACAATGTGCTAATAATGTTTGTTTTGAAAACATTTTGTGGGAATTTTTTAAATGTGCTGTTTTTACAACACAAGTGATTGAACGTCTGGTGTTGTAAAAACAGCACAAAAATATTTATAAATCTAAATTTTAATATAAGTCTCTTACAAGTTAGAGTACTATATTCGGCTGTCCTGAATCTTTGATACCCTCCACCAGGAAGTAATTTTATTTATTTTTAATTATCAATCACGAACCTTTTTTACAATAAAACGGCTGCTACAAAATGCAGCCAAAGGAAATAAAAATAGGCCCAAATAAAAGAAAGAATATTAGATAGACCTAAATAAGTAAATTCGATTAAAAAAACAATTGCCTTATTTTTACGGTTTTAGGCGTACTAAACTGTTTTCCGGTAGTAGGGTTTAAATGGGGCCTAAGGTAAATTATGGACCGATCTTCACGAAATTGTTATTTTTTGTAACAAATTTATTAATTTTTTCATAGCTCTGGTCCTACTGAACCGATTTTGCTGGATTTCAATCCCAAACTGCTTAGGATAACTGTAAGCAATATGACACCAAATTTGTTCATTTCTTTTGAGTTGTTCGAAAGTTAGCGTGTTTTCAACAGACGGACATGGCTAAATCGACTTAGAATTACTCAAGGAGCCAGAATATATATACTTTATAGGATCTGAGATGAATAATAAAAAAGTTTCAAACGGAATGACAAACTTATAAAAATTGAACTTGTAACCCCCTCCATGATAACCTCGTCCATGCTATGAAACATTCACTGCAGAAACATTCTTTAATTCACTTTTAAAACTTCATTAGTTTCATTCATTTGTGTTTTGCAACATTTAATTTGTAAGCATATTTCAATAAAAAAAAAAACTCGCAAACACTGCTCGCAAATGAAACAAAGTACACTTTTCCATTCGTCTTCCTCCTTTCATCATCAAACTTAAATGTTTCGCAGCAAAAGTTTCAAATTTGGACGAGGACCAAGTAAGGAAAATTAAAATGAGTTTCTGGTTCCAAAAAGAAACGTTTTTATTATGTAACTGTTATATTTTGACTTTTTTATTTTGTTTAACATTGAAAATGCTAAAAATCTTAAATAAATTTTTCTTTGTGTTTTTTGTAGGTCAAAGATAAGCCCACTGTTGAACAATTCATTTCAATGAATCGTGGCATAAACAATGGTGGAGATTTGCCTCGTACTTTACTCGAATCTTTATACGAATCAATACGAACCGAACCATTTAAAATACCCCAAGATGATGGCAACGATTTAATGCATACCTTCTTTAATCCCGACAAAGAGGGTTGGCTTTGGAAGCAGGGTGGAAGGTAAGTTTTTCTTGTTAACTTTTGAAATGTTCTTTTTTATGGTAATAAGATTTTTTTGTATTAATTTTGTTATGGGTATTTTATGTAAACCTTCGTTTTACTTTCTACTTGGTTCCATAAAAACGACCATCCGAATAAGGCAATTAGGCCTGCCACAGAAATCAGTTCCGATCGAAAGTGAAAGTAATATGTGTCTTGCTTCACATAAAACGAAATCACTTTCGATCGGATTTGATTTCTGTGACCAGCCTGTATATTGGCCGTAAATTGTTATTTTTTTACAAAATAAAGCAAAATATAATTCGTTGCTAAAGTATTAAAGTACTACTACCTTGTAAAACCAATAGATTTTGTGCACATATGACAGCTTTCATTTTCCGAAATAAATTAATCGTGCTGCAGAAAACTCACAGTAAAAAAAATTTTTGGGTGAATCTTCCCTAATTAGGAAAAAATTTTAGCAAAATATTATTCAATTAAATAATTAATTGGTGTACATTAATTATTCAATTAATTTTTTGTTTGCTGCAATTAATTTTTTTAATCAAACCCCATAAAATTAAATGTTTGTGTATATGTGGTGTATTTTTTAGTTTATGCAATTAATTTTTTAATTGACTAAATTTGTGTCCCATGACTCGAAAATACAAATCCTTTAATTGATATGATCAATTCCTTTGCAGGGGCAAAATTAGTTAAATATTTAATTGTTTGAACGAATTGTTTAATTAAAGTCGATTTTCTATTTTTTCTGTGAAAAGTTCAAAATTGCTCTTCCACAAAACAAAAAAAAAGACGTCAGCGCTTTTTCTTTATTGCGACAGATATGCATATATCCTGATTTATATTCCCAAGATCAAAAAACCTTATTAGTCTTATTTAAGATTTGTTGCCGTATTCAATGTTCCCGAAAAGCGTTTCCGTTCTCGCTAATTTTGTAGATGAAATCATTTTTTGAGAGAAGAAGTTTCTCTTTTTCTCAAAACAGCCCAAACATTTTTCTCAGACAATCAGTTGTCGAAAAAATTAAGAATTTACACGGTATTCATGTAATAAAATCGTTACGAAAATTTTATCTATAACAACAACTTCCATAACATCTAGTTGCGCAAGTCTTCTTAACTTGCACAGTTGGTGTAGATTCAAAAATCCACCTGCTCCATATCCCGGCATTGCGTCCTGGCTATGATGAAGGGAAAACTACTTAGCTCTCTACTAAGGTAAAATAGGGGCCACATTAGATTAGTGTTCTCGGTTGCGACCGATCACTGCCCTGTTACGACTCATGCAAGAAGGATGGTTCTCGAATCCAATGACTACTGCAGAAGTTGTCATGACAATTAGGAAGTTGAAACTGTGTTTTATTTTGTATGTCAATGTCCTGGAATTCGGGACATTAGGGAGAAATATCAAATTGCCTGTTTGGATGATCTATTTAAGATTGAACTAAGATTGCTTCTCATCTTCATTAGGAAGACGAATTAGTTGAATTCTGTAGTGACTCCGATTAAGTAACTGCTCGTTAGGATGAGCATAGTCTAACCAAGTTATATTTTATTTATTACATATTTGGAAATGCATTAAAACAGTAGTATTTAAAATGGCCACAATTTGCCTTTCAGGATGCCCAAAGTCTAACAGGGTATATATTATCCAAATTTGGAATGAATAAAATTATAGGGTGCCCCCAAATAAGCCTGACAGGCATCAGACGTCGCTTTAAGTCCCGCTTCAGTGATGGTATGGTGGGGTGTAGCATATAATGGTACCAATCCGACGTTTTGGTAAAATTTTTAAAACCGTTAAACAATTCTTTGTTTGAAAACCGATACCGGACGTTTCAAAAGGCAAATCCATAGAATTGAGCTAAAAAAAGTTTTTAATTTAATTTCAACTGACGATTGGCCTTCTGAAATCCCCAATTTGAATCCTATAAGTTGCTGTCGGTGTGAGAAAGCATGGTCTACACTAAACGTCAACTAAATTTGGAATCTCTAAACCCTGCCCTTTTTCGAGCAGTGCATTTTTTTCTATGGATGTAGTGCGTACTTCGATTGACGGTTAGACTTCAGTCATGCTGGAAGGGAAATGTTGACCATTTTGAATATTTTTTTTTTATACATTCCTAAGAGCGAGTTTTTTACTTAGAGTTTAAAACAGAATCAAAAGTAAGATTTATTAATCTTATAATAAATTGATCTAGCCTTAATCCTCTTTGGGGTTTTTGAGTGAAAGATTAAAGTTTTTAGCATTGCCATATGAACTGACAATACTTTTATGTATAAAAATGGCAGTTTAAAACAAATGCCAAAAATTGTCATCAAATTACTGTTCTTAACGTGAAAAAGAAGATAAAAAGGCGAGAATTTTGTATTGTGGTAAATAATATTATATATTTATAAATAAATGAAATCGAAAAAAAGCAAAACAATCAAGCATTATTTTATCTTACAAGGAATATTTAATAAAACTTTAAATAAAAAAAATTGTTTGTCATTAAATAAATAAAAAAAGATTTGGCCCTATTCTTACTGTCCTTGGTCTACTAAAATTTGTGTTGTTTACATTTTCATTATTATGTATTTAAAAAGTTAATTTTGTTAATTTTATACAAAAGTATTATCTTATGTATTTTCATAAGTAATATTTCTTTTTTTTATAAGCTGTTCGTACTTTTGTTTCTGTCGCAAGTTTAAACCGCCAACTTTGGGCGTTTAAACTTGGAAACAAAATGAAATAATCGACTACCCAAAAACGAATTTCTAATTTCTAATTTAATCGCTGATCTTTATGTCAAAATCTGGCTCTAAGTATGTTACAAATTAAATACAACTAGTTGTTTAAAAAAAACAAATTTCATAATGATTTTATTGCATAAAAACCGTGTACACAGAAAAAATTATTTTTCGAATTCAAACAAAAAATTTGTAGTATCAAAACATTTTTTGTCTGAAATCGGTCCTACAAACAAATTCGCATATTCAAACAATTTATTTGCATTTTGTTTACTAAAAAAAAACACTGATTTTTTCAAACAAATAATTTACAGAATCAAACAAAAAGTTTACTGAAATTCATATAAATTTCAAACAAATAATTTTGCTGAATCAAACAAAAATTTTTTGCACGAGCAATGACGCGCACCCAAGCTATCACTGAAGGAGAAGATGAAGGCAGAAGCAGAGCGGCGGCTGGCTTTAAGACACATGTTTTGTTGGGATAATTTTTGAACGAAGTCTTGTTTATACACACAATGTTTTTCTTCATCACTCACTGTTGCTGTATCCTTTCCTTGGCTAAAGAAGAAGAAATGTAACAAACAACGGCAGCAGACCGACTCGATATGTTTTTCGTCATCATTTTATTTTTGTATTTGATGTATTTAAGTAAACAGTTTTCAAAAATTGAATACGGGATTTTGTTTTTCATTCTTTTTTTCCAACTTTGAAACCAACCAAAAATTTATTTTGTTTCTTATAATGTTGTTGTTGTTTAAAAAAGAATGAAACCTTTTTTTACCTGCTATTTTTTTTGTTTTTTGACTAATAACCTCGTCGCGCTATTTTATCATCTTTCTTCTTGTTGTACTTTTTTAAAGCGTCCAAAAATAAACTGTATGTGTTTTGTGTTGTTGTTCTTATATTTCACATAAAGAAGTGTTGCTTACGATCAAATAAAAAATGCAAAAAACGACAACATTAAAGAGCGTTAAATATTTCATACAAAATTATGAAAAATTGAAACCAATAGCGCGTATATTATATTATTGAAAAGTTGTCAACATTTTTGTTGGTTAAATAAAAATCAAACAAAAATATTAATTGAATCAGTAAAAAAATTTGTAGAAATTAAAAAAAATTTCAAACAATCGTTTGTTTGAAAATAATTCGGCAATAATTTTTTCTGTGTATACCAGAACTTATGAAAGTAATTGGTATATTGATTTGATTCAAGTGAATTCATACAGTTGACCGCTTCAGAGAGAAAGTTAAGCTAGATGTCCCCTTTCTTTATATGTATGTATATGTATTCCAAATGTCAAATACAATGTGACAGACAGCATTGTTCGAGGTCACCTGTTTGAATTCGCCTTGGTCGTTCCCGCAGTTTTTTTCCTTTTTTTTAACTCTTTACCTTTTGAAATAAGTTATATCTGTTAAGAAAATATATATAAATCTTTAAAAATAAATTATACATTTTTATTTATTTAGATACAAATCCTGGAAACGAAGGTGGTTTATATTAAACGACAATTGTTTATATTATTTTGAATATACAACGGATAAGGAACCTAGAGGGATAATACCATTAGAAAATATATCGGTATGTAAATAACAAACAGTCCAAGTCTTAGATAAGTTATATTAAACTCATCTTGATTCTTTTATTTACACACAGGTTCGCGAAATTCATGATCGCAGTAAACCAAATTGTTTTGAATTGTTTGCTACTGGTGGTGCAGACATAATAAAAGCATGTAAGACTGATTCGGAAGGCAAGGTAAGTTCTTATGCTTTAATTTCTCTTCTGAAATATTTATAAAAAGCTTTTTATCTTCTGCACAGGTGGTTGAGGGCAAACATACCGTCTATCGCATGTCTGCCGCAACTGAAGAAGAACAACAAGAATGGATAAAACGTTTAACACAATCCATTAGCCATAATCCTTTCTACGATATTCTAGTACAAAGAAAGAAAAAAGCTTTAAGCAAAAGTTAGTATTAGCTTTAAACCACAGCATCAAGTTCATTAAACATTTCTTTATAAGCGAAACAAAATACGAAACTCCTCATCCAAATGAAAGCGTAAAATCTAAACAAAATTTCCAAGTGCTAATTAAGAATGAAAGTAGAATCGTACATAACATACACATACTTACATACCTACGTATTTGTTTAGTTATTTGAGGATCTCATAAATTTGTAAACATATTTATGCTAACAAGCTAACAAAAGATTAAGGAAATTATTACACTTAGAAGATTTATCGCACTTAACAGCGATTAACTCATTTTGTTATTAAGGTTTAGAAAAAATATTAAAAAAAAAACTTTGCAAAATTTTAGGTTAGAAACATTTTGGTTAAAATTTATTTTTCGTATATTTTTTTTTTGTCTACTTTGTGTTCTTTTCTGTGTTTATTTGTTTCTTTTGATTAAAAAAAAAAACAAACTGTTTGTCTTTGTAACATTTTGTGCTTTTTTTTCGGTAAATAGTTTAAATTAAATTGTTTACTTATATTTATTATGTTGTTATTATTTCCACAATTATTTATTTTCTATTTTACAATTGTCCTTTCTTTATATTTTGCCAATATCTTTATAAATTTAAACATACGCAATAAAACGATTGAAACATTTAAATATTATTTAAAAATTTTTCATTTTCGAAAGTATCTGTCGTTTCGTTGATGTCGGAAAGAAGTTATTCGAAAACAAATTGTAAGAAAATCTCTTTCGAATAATATTTCATATTCAAAAATCAATATCAACTTTTTGGCCCCTATTATGAGTTACATTCGACAAACGATTTTCGCAGGCTATTGAACATCGACTATCGAAACTACATTCTGTATTATGAGTTGGCTGCACTTTCCGAAATTTCGTTGTGCATCGAAATTTCCAACGAAAAAAATTTGCAAAATTTAAGAAACTCGTTGAAAATGTAAATATTTTTCTTTTCGTATACCAAATACCACATTCTTAATCGGTTTAGTTAATTTGATGCACGTCTAGCCCGTAATTTCAACAAATAGATATCTAGCATTTCTTAATTATGGGTTAAATTGTAATGTATTTTACACCACCGATTTTCGTTAGTTAATTCACGTTGGTAAAATTAACGGTGAAATTACCAAAATAGTGGTACCGGATAGGTAAAGATAACTGTTACAGCCGTACCTAAACAAGAGCGGAAGGCGGAACGTTTTCTTCCGCTAAGCTTTTACGCTGATATGCCATACGTAAACAAGAGCGTCAACGTTGTGCGACAAACAGTCGTGTTAACTTTCTTGTTTAATAAAACCCATATAATAAAAATAAAAATAAGAGAAAAACCCGCTAGATTGACAAAAAATAGCTAAATTGTCATTATTTGTTATTAATAGCGGCCAACTTCACTAATAAACGCGCTGTCAAAATCGGATTTTCCAATTGAAAAGCGTCGACGCCGCGCTATTTTGGCATGCTGCATACAAATTGTATGGGCATGAGAATTTTTGACAGCTAGAAAACGCTTTCCGCTCTTGTTTAGGTATGGCTGTTAGGTACGAACACGACTAAATATCTGCTTGTAGAAATAACAGGCATAAGGTCGTAAACAGCTATTGGAAAGGCTTGTTTCTCTGTTGTTTCTTTTTTTCCAAAAGAGATTTGCATAAAAGTTCAGCATGTGAAAAAGTGGATGAAAATTACTAAAGCTAAATTTTTTGGAACCAACCATAATTCCGTCGTGGTCAAGGCGAATTCATACCAGGTAATCTCGGTACTACAACAAGTACAACTCATACAAAATCCACAAGCAATTTGTTTTTGTAAAATCATTGTACAATGTCAAAAACAGAAACAAAGATAATAAACAAAATTTTGACATCCAACAAAGAGTTTAGCTAAAAAAAAAGTTATCTTTTTGCTTTTAAGACCACCTGTTATAAATCCGCCTTGGTTGTGGTCATGTTTTTTAACTTTATTTCTCAAGTTTTTAAACAACATTTTTTTATTTAAAGTGCCAACCAAACTGATAGAAAATGTACTACTGTGAATAAACTAAATCACAATAGTATTTTTTTTATCGTATGTTCGCCATAATAACAAATGAAATTTTGTTCGATCAGCTTAGTCGACTTCTGTCGAAAATTGAATTTAGTTCATAACAGGCGCCATTATTATTTTGAAAGTTATGTAAAAACAAGACATAGGAAAACATAATTTTTCAACTAAACTAGATTTGAAGTCTATTTAAGGAACATTTTTATGGAAATTCAATTTTAAAACACTTTTTAAATCCAACTGCCTGGCCCACGATGTCGACAAGAATATTTCTTTCTTATATTTATATCGAAAACAATAATAAAAAACCAAAATTTGTTTTTGTTTTCAATGTAAATATGTATGCGAAGGAAATTTTCGTTTCGATATTGTGGGCCAGGCTGTAAGTTACTGATTTTTTTTTTGTGAATAAGGCAGCAGTATATTTTTTATATTATTCCAATTTTTTTGTTCCACCTTATTATCCATTGAATTTTGAAAGCACAATCAATTGGGGGATTTACAAGGTGTGCTACCCAGTCATATCGTCATAATATCGTAATAATGCTGTGTTTGTTGATTCGTCATAACTGTACAGTAGAAATCTTTATTATAAGCGGTAGCCCACAGCAGTCCTATATATTTCTTGTAATTATTTTAGGACATATGACTTTACAACTTTTTGACTACCTTGTGAATCCCCCAAATATGTTGTAATTGTAAATTGTTACATGTGTAGAGCTTTTGCTAATGATCATTATTAATGTAATTTTTTGCGAAAGAATATATATTTTTTTAATACATATTATATTAAAAATATTGTTAAATTTCTTTCCAGCGCAGAATTACGATGCTGTTTCTGTTGTTTTAAATGATCTAAGCAAATTTTTATACTGTGTTTTCTTCAATTAAATCTTCAAATGCGTGCTAGACTTGTATTTTTATAAAATGTTTGCCTTAACTGAAGGTTAGATTAATGTTTAGTTTGTATCATTTTGAAATTGTTTAAAAAAAACAAATAGTGTGCTTCGAAGTTCTCAATTTGTTGTTCGCTTTTTATGTGTTTTAATACTCATGCATCGACATTCAGGGGTTTAATACATTAAAATTCATATGTGTTTAACTTAATTTAAATGTCAATTGCTGTTATTCACAAGTCTTTCGTTTGTTTTGTAAATCATAATTTTTCTAATTGTACTTGGTTTTAGATATGAATGAAGAATACTGGACATTGTTTTGGAAAATTTGCTTTTATCCAGTGTTTTTTGGCAATACAACAAAAAAAGGAGCATTTAAATTATTAGCAAAATCTTTTGTAAATCTGATGTTGAAGTAGTTTAAAGTTCTAGTCAAAACACTAATGACTTAAAAACATTATAAGAAATGTTGTGTGAAATAATAATAAAATTGCATTTCCATAAGTTAATTAAAAAATTTGACGGAAAATATATTCGGGAATATTTTATTTATTACTTGTTCTTAAGCGGAAAGTGATATACAATTTTGAAATTATATTAAAATACAACTGCGAAAAAATGAAGTTCTTAAACTTTTCATGTAAATGAACTAAATATTTCGCAGATGAAATAATTGTAATTCTTGTAAAGACTATACTGCCGATTTTCGTTAAGTTTTGTAAAATAGTTATTTTGAGATTAGATTTACAGTTAGGCAAAAAGAATACTAACACATGCGAACTCCAGGGACTGGCTGGGACTACTTGTATTGAGCAAGAACATTTTGTTGTCAACTAGCATAATTGTTCGAAATCAAAGAATTATTATGTATTGCGTATGCTTTTTTATACGTTTGGTTTTTAATTTTATTTACAACTGTTTACATATAATATTGCATGGCCTGGCTAGGCCCTGGGGGTATAAATTTATTGGCAAAGATTGCCACGCCCACGGATACAAAAAAAATCATTAAAACTTCTCTAATCTTTTCCACTCAAAACACCATTATTGAAGGATTTTTAAGAAATTAGTAGTGTCATCGATGCTATCTAGGTAAAATATTAAGAAACAGTGGAAAAATGCCTGGCTAGAATCTGGTATCCACTTAAGGGTTAAACGCGAAATAAAAAACAACAACAATGTAGGGTGGGCCAACTTCTACGGACTGATTGGTGTAATGTAGGCGGTGTGATGCAGCAACTTTTAGAATGCCCCGCAGCAATGTTATAGAGATTGCTTATTGAGTAGCATTTTGGCGTCTAGACTCAGATGGATCTGTGAGGACACTCGCGTACAGCATACAAAGCTTCTCCAGTGCAAGCAGGTCGAGCAACAGTATCGTTATATTGGCCTTGAAACCCCAAGTGTCCTTAGATAGGTGTTGGAAAAAACTCAATAGTAATACGCATTTCGTTTAGCGGGCGAGCCACAACTGCAAGTTATAAACAGAGAACTTTAAAAAGATTTTTAACTCATGGTGTTTTCTTTCGTGCTGGTTTTGTTCCATTCTGAAAATATTTATATAAAAAAATGTGCAAAGTTGACATTTTTTTTAAATATTTATGTCCATTAATAAATGTTAAATGTGTTCCATATATTATCCCCAGTTATGCTTAAAGGAGGAGAGATAATATACTACCTTTATGCAGCTGGGTTAAGTATTTTTTTTTTTATGCAAGCAACTTGATTTCTTAGTGACTTAATCCTTGAGTACAATTAGTTATACTTATTATATTGAGAAATACGAGCAATTTGTAATGTCGGTTGAATTCCAAAACGTCATTTGCAATGCAACCGAACAAAGTTTTGCATTCCTAAACGCAACCATTTCAACATTGACAATGTCATACGTCCCTAAATGTATAAGAACGGTTATCGATGCGTAAACAAAATGCAAACAGTGCATCAAGAATTTTGTTAATGCTTTGTTGACTTTTTCACAAAGTACCAAAACCGCATCACTGCAATGTGTTTTGATGTTTTGGATGTTTTGTAAAATATGCTGAAGAGAGGTTGTGTGTTGCTTTCATTGTGAAGGAAAACATGTTAAATAAAATCATGCTTTAAAAGCAAGTAAGAATTCAATTTGAGCTATTGTTAGTGTTTTAAATATACTTGATAGTAATGTCCCTTGAAGTCCTTGTGAATTTTATTAATTTAGTTAAAGTATTAAGATTTACAACACTGCAACAACAAAATGTATTAGACTGAAATTTACTACGCTGTTGTTGAAAAATCCAACAAAAAGCTGTAGTAAACACATTTGTTAAATAACCCAGCATAAAACAGTTGAAGAAACTATCAGGGGTGTCATGAAAATGGAAAACGTAAAACGAAAGAATTTTGCAGTTCTTTTTATTAAACTTTTAATCTAATTTTTACAATTTTTGTTAAAAAATTCTATTTAATAGAGCATTATTTGTATAATAATTGTCATAAAATTTTTTTATTACAGAAATCTTATTAAAAAACGACTCTTAAAATTCTTTCGTTTTACGTTTTCAATTTCCATGACACCCCTGTATATCTGTCTATTTTCCTCACTTAGCAACTTCATTAATTTACAATACTAACGGAAAAGACACTCATGCAAGAAAGGAATTTTACAACATGAAAATTAATTAAAATTGTTATTGATTATCATTCATTCTTGACTGTCCTGAGATTCGAACCCAGGCGGCTGGTTACCCTGACATGTTTCGATCGCTAACACTCGATCTCCTCAGAGGGATTTGCCGTCTTACACTCGCAGCCATCGACGACTGCTGACGACAATAGTCAAACATCAATCCTTAAACCAAATTGTATTTTAACCTTTGGTAGATCGAAATTTGCTTTTTGAATGATTATCTATTTTTAATTGTTTTTAATTTGTTATGTTTTTTCTTTAGTTCAATTAGAAAAACAACTCTGAAGTAAATTGCAATTGAATTTAACAGCTTTTGTTAAATGATATATCCATTATAATGGCTCAGCAATGTACATATGTATATGTATATTTGTTGCTGAACATGTTTTCTACAACGTACTTAAGCAGGGCACACGTTAATATCTAGTCTTAGTGCCGGTTCTGCCTCTCATAAACTATCCAACCGATTTTAATAACCGAAGTTTAACCGAAGTAGTGCTTACTTTGCCAATAGTTTGCATTAAATTTGGTTTCTCAATCTTGTTTTGGCAGTTTTAGAGCATTAAAAATTGTCTATGCCTTTTTTATTTTACATAAATGAACTTCTCTTACATTTTTGTAAAATGAGGTGCTTAAAGAGTGTTAATACAGGGTGGCGCATTAGTAACGTTATGATTTATTTAATGAATTCCTTTTTTCTATCTAACTATATTTTATGTTGGCATTTATTAAAATTTAGATTATAGTTTATTACCTTTCAAATGGAGCCCATTGTTGTCTTCGACCTGACGTGCTCTTTCCAGATAACTTTCCACAAATTTTCTTAGAATTTTAGCTCTCAGCTCCCTCACTTCTCGGATATTGACCTTTAGCTGCATACTCCTTACACTTAAGGTAACTACAAACAAAAAAAAAACGGGAGCCGTTAAATGGGGCCAGCGCGATATAATTCGATTGCCAAAAATTTCGCACAATTTAGCTTCAGTTGGACGATTTGTGACTTCATCTTAATGGAACCACAATTCTGGTTTGTCCTCTATCTTAGACCTTAAACAATTTTCAATCATTGCCCAGTATTGAATGCCATTCACAGTAAACGCAAGTTGTTCGCCGTTTTCGAAAAAAAATGGTCCAAAAACAAATATAAATCTTTTATGGACTCCCATTAGGGAACCGTTGATCAACATTTCCCCCTTTCCTTTGTGTTCTTTTCTCAGACTCGATTCTAAATTAATAATATTTTTTCAACTTATTTTGAATGTTTATTACGCATTACTTATTTATTTATTTGATATTGTTTTTTTCCTCTTAAGTTGTGTTGTTTGATTGTGAAATATTTTTTTTTAATAAAACAAAGTAAAACTTGAAAAAGAACTTAAATTTGGAAATAAAAATTTTAAATAAAAAAAAAATTTCTTTAAAAAAAGGAATGATATAAAAAATCTTAGCAACATATCCCAGCTGAAAATTATACTGCTTTAATTCTAAAGATATATAAAAATAAATAAAAACTTAAACATATGTAATTTAAAAATTTTTTAATATTAATTAAAAAAAAAATAGAACAAACAGGCCTATCACACATTCCGATCGAAATGATTTTAATACCGTAGTTGCAATTCCGTTTGAATTTGTTTTAGCTTCTTTACCTCTACTTTCGATCAGAATTGATTTCTGTGACCGGCCTGTGAAACTTAAATACTGTGTGTGTTACATTTTTTAAAATTATAAACTTGAAAAAATCTGTGTATTTCAAATTTCAATTTCCTTAAAACTTTTGTTAAAAAATTTGCTATAAATTGATTAAAAAATATTTGTTATATTAACTTTGTTATTTACTTTATACAAAAAATACCTTCTTTTCATTTAAAATATTAATAATCTTAAAAAAAAAAGTTTTTATTAAGTTAAACTTTAAAATGGCCTTGTGCGAAACTGAAAATTTGCTCTACAAAAAAAATATCAAAACTAAAATTTTAATTTTTTAGCTTATACCTTTTTTCAGCTTAGCTTAATAGTTATCAAAATTTTAAATTTACTTTTTTTATTAAAAAAATTTGCACGTATAGAATATTTAATTTTGAAATGTTAGAAAACTAATTTAAAAATTTGTTTATTTAATTTTGTTATTCTCTTATGGTGTATACCGGCCATGTTCTGAAAATTGAAATGGAGGTAGATTTTCAGACGATATTCTTAAATGACCCGTAGGTGATCCTTATTCAAAGAGTAAATATAACTTGAACTTATAACATAAAGTATTTGTATAAAAGTGAGTATGTTTTCTTAATAAACTTTCAAAACAGAATCGTTTTCAAAATTTATTCGATTTTACTTGAACTCGGTTTCCAACCAATGGCTTTATTTTATTTAAAAAAAAAACATTTTTAACCCGATTTTGCATTAATTTGAAAAAGTTGAAAACTTTTTTAAACATGTTTTCGAATTAAATCTGGGATCGAATAACGGCTTTCGATACCGACCGAAATAATAGTATAATTTATATGGAAATTCAGTCGATATTGTACCTCGTAATTTGCCCGCTGACTTTGAATTTGAAAAAATTTCAATTTTATAAAATTGTTGCTTAATGAATTAAATAAATTTGTTCTTTGTTTTTGTAAAATTCGAATACTTTTCAAAAATATGTGTAGCCTAAAAAGTTTTCTAATTTCAAATATTTTTCAAATCAAATTTCCTTATTGTTTTTAATTTAAAATTTATATTAATTTTTGTACATAGTTTAAAAATATAATTTATAAACCACAACCAAGTGGAAGAATTTTTTTTATTTTGCAATATTATTTTATAAAAAAATATAATTTAAGTAACAAAACTACAAAAAAATGCTTTAGAATATCCTTAAAATTTATTATAATTTGTGTAAAATTATAAAGAAATCAAAACTAAGTGCGCATATTGTACACAATTAGAAATTCAATAAAATTATAAACAAATTATTAAGTAAATAAATAATAGAGTTAGCTAAACTAAGCTTATTTTTAATTAAATATTTAAAAAAAAGTTAAGTAAATAAACAAATTGATATTGTGGAATAATGGACTCATTTTGTCAAAAAAAATTTTATTAAATAAATAAAAATTTAATGGTTTATTATAAAATACATATAATTAATATGTGATTTTAAAACATGTTTAGTAGTTTGTATTCTTTTTGGTAATTTGTATTTAATTACAATAAATATTTATAAATATATTTTTTTTTTATTATAATTTTTTTTTACTTACATATTTCAAATTTATGTTAATTAAATATTTTTTTGTAGTGCTTTGTAGTATACATAAATATTATTAGATATTTTAGTCTTCATATTTAAAAAAAAAAAGAAAAAAATAAAACGAGCATAAAAATTATGAAAAATGTAAAATACATACACATACATATTTAATAAAATATATACATAATATGAAAAAATAAATATAAACAAAATTAATGTTTTACATAAAGAAATGTTTTTATTACTTACGAATCGAAACACGCGGTAGCATTCTGGTTATATTTGGGTCAAGTTTTCAAAAAAAACTAAAAGGTTAAACGACCTTCGATTTTTGTGGCCAAATTTTTAGCCAACCTTATATGTGCTATGGAATGATTGAGGAGAATGTCAGAGCTTTATCGTCTTTTAAGGTAAAGTGGAAGGTGGGCATGGACTGTTTTACATCTCTTAATGATCTAGGGAAACACAACATTTTGAATATTTATTTTGAGTGCCTGGCCATTCAGGTAACGAAAGACACACTGTTTGGCAATTAGATGCGTTCATCGTTATTTATATGAAGGTTCTGAGCACTTTTTCGGTATTCCTGCTGATAATATTAGGACAGTAAGACAGTAATATTATTTACCAAACGGGGATTCATTTTAATGTGGTCAAATGTTTCTGGGCTTCGACAAACTTAACGATTTGTCCCATTATCCCATGGTAGATCATGCCAGTAACTCTTGCTTGGAAAAAGTGAACTAAGGATACTTTCTGGCCTATTTACTGGGCACTGTGGTCTCAGATTATATCAGTTTATCCGTTGCTACCAAGCTATGCAGATTCCTTGAGATAGATGACGATGAATCATCTGCTCTATGCTGTCCCGTCCTAGGGATTCTTAGATAGAAATATCCTGGATAAACGATCAACGGATCTAACTGAAATGTTTGCTCTGTCAGCCAGCAAGGTAGTTAACTTTAGATGTATATCATAAAAACCTGTGATGGTAAATATATTGGCTGCACTAAAGATCAAATAGGCCGTAGTTTTTATTGCCTTATTATTATTATTATGGCATATTTATCCAAATCGATTTTCTGGACGCTATTGGACGTATTGTGCCTACCTCACAGTATTTACAAACGAATTTTGAAGTGTGTATTGACAAATTTTGAAGAGATGCCCATGGGTAATCAAAACAAAATTATGTAATGAGAATAATATTCATAAAAAAATTGTCTTTACCGAATATTATCTAGATATACGCACCTATTTGATATTTTTCCTCTAAAAGTGATTTTAAAGAGAGAGTAAATATGGAACCTAAAATCAATTCTGGTCCTAATAGTACAAAAGTAATTTAAGTTTAATCAATTAGGATTCCATTTTTATCAGAATTACTCTTAATACCTATCAGGGAAACTTACTGTAATTTTCAAATTAATTGAACTAAAAATCCCTTTCGAATTCAATTTACTCGATTTCGATTTCTAAAACATGGCCGATTATTTGATCATAAGAGGGTATTAACTCAAATTTGTCTACATTTTAGTAATGAAACGGTTTTTTTTTAAATTCTTTTTCATATGCCTTTAATAATTAATTAAAAACTGTTTCGCTTCTACTGAAAATTTTAAAATTTTGTGTTGATACCCTCTTAATGATCAAGTTCGATAAGAAAACGTTTTTGCAAAGTGCATTGAATTAAATACAGATTACAAATAAAATATATAGTTTTGTTTAATAGGAATATTTCGTTTCCCTTAATTGTTAAGTGTGGACACTATTGTGCCAAATACCAGTTGACAATTTTCAATACCAAACAAACCGCCATTTTCAATATTTCTTAACAGAATTTCGTCTCGCTTTGTGTTCTGAACACTTTTGTGCTTTTTATAACAGATAGACAGACATTTCTAAGCCTTCCAGAAAAAAATATAAACTACAGAAATTTATTATCAGAAATAATCTTTACTTTTTTAGTTACTGATTGTTAGTTTTAAATGGGGTTATGTATGTTAACAGCTTATTACACATTTTCGTTTGCAAACTTTCGCTAGAAAATTTCAGATTCAGCCTTATTATGATTGTCGCAAACGACATAAATACGACAAACCCTCTATGTGTCTTACATTGTCTTTGTCGTTAAATGAAAAGGATAAAATTTTAACCAACTCTCGTAATAAGGCTTATTAAAAACACTGAATACTTGTAATAGAATTTTCGCAAAATAGTTTACATTCAAAATTGTGAGACAGGCAGTAGTTTCCATATACATATTTCTTTTTTTAGTTTACACGATCAAATTTTTAAACAACCGTTAAGTTTTATATACTTTGAAATACTTAATTTATTGAAAATCCCATAAAAATGTTCCATGCATTATAAATATGTACACATTTCTCTAATGATTTCTAGGCAGGGAAATTACAAAATTGTATAACCCCTTCCTAACCACAACTACTAATTTTAAAGATAAAAATGCATTCCGAACAAATATACGAAATTAGGCCACTTAGAAAATACAATTTAAAAGCGTTGTTGAAAATTTTGTTGCTGTTGATTGAACATCATTTGTTGGGCAGCAGCGGCCTGTTGTTGTTGCTGTTGTTGAGCAGCAGCAGCGGCGGCTGCTACAGCCGCTTGTTGTTGCTGTTGATGATGAAAATCTTGTTGTTGCTGATGAACCTGTTGTGATTGCTGCGGACCTCCGGGGCCAGATAGGCGTACACGTTTTGAATTGGGTTCATGTTGATGCTGTTGCTGTTGTTGTTGTTGCTGCTGTTGTTGTTGCTGCTGCTGCTGTTGCTGTTGTTGTTGTTGCTGCTGTTGTTGTTGTTGTTGCTGGCGTTTATTATCTGACTTATCTTCTTGATCATCATCTGTTAGGAATTCCCGTTTAGGATAAGGTATTGCACAACCGGCAAAAACATCTTGTGTAGGCAAAGGATCTTCCTGAAAGTATGGATCCTGCATGGCTTGTTCAGAGGTAATACGTTTATTGGGATCCATGAGCAGTAGTCTCTGCAATAAATGAAAGGCTTTGCTATCAGGCTTAATTTTATGTCGATCCATATATTTAGCCAAAGAGCAAGTTGAATAAGACGAACGTTTAAAGTCTTTTGTAAGTGTATGATGCTCTGGCATTTTCTTAATGTCCTCCCAATCTTTGTCCTGAGGGAAACCCATAACATTGAAAATACGGTCTAGTTGATCATGATGGTAAGGGTTACTAGTCTTAATATCTTCTTGGCGGCAATGAAAAATCGGTTCTGAAGTCAGTAGCTCGGCAAAAATGCATCCAATTGCCCATATATCAATAGCTTTAGTGTAATGACGCGCACCTAACAGCAATTCGGGGGCACGATACCAAAAAGTCACTACCACAGGATCTAAATCAGCCAAAGGCTTGAGCGGCGCATTGAATAGACGAGCGAACCCCATATCGGCTATTTTTACTCTACCCCTTTCAGGACCGTCGCCCATTACCAAAATATTAGCAGGTTTTAAATCTCGATGCAATACCCAATTACTGTGTAAATAATGTATGCCATCCAATATTTGATACAATAAACTTTTAACCATACCCTTGGGTACTACAACCGGTTTTTTGGCTGCCTTAGCAGCACGATGAAACTTAATTATATGCCACAAATCATGTTCGGCATAATCGATTAGCAAAAATACTTTGCGGTCAGTGTGAGACAGAAATACACGTATCAGTGTAATAACATTTTGATGCTTAAGCTCCCGAAGCAGGGCAATTTCACGACAAGCAGACATAGACAAGCCGGTACCATCTATCTGCTTTAAAGCGTATTCCTTACCATCCGAAGTCTCTTTCCATTTCGCCTTATAAACGTGGCCATAAGTACCACGTCCGACTTTACAGCCTTCATAATTAAAAAGATCTTCAACTTTCGTACGCTCCTTCTGTGTTTTCATTTTAAAGTCGTAATCCATTGTTTTAATGGCGCTTTTATAAACAAAATAATTAATATTTTACAAGTAACTGAAGTTGACTTTTTACTTTTTGTTTGTTTACTTTTCGACAGGTAAAAATAGCCAAACAGCTGTTACACATGGTTGTATACAAAAGTACTAATCAAAAGCAAGCCAGTGATGATTATTGGTAAATGTCAGGGTTTGGATTAGGGATGATAAAGTCAGTACAATTGTACTTTTTTCAGTACTATTAGCTTTGCAAGAGTACGTAAGTAATTCATTGACATGTTTAGTACAATTTAAAAATATCAATCGTTTTAACATTGAAACTTTTTGGTCTAGGGTTGCAGAATTGAAAAAGGAAATTAATGAACTAATGTTTCCGGGTATCAGTATCACGGATATTTTTTTTACCAATATATGATAAAATAAAAACAATGCCTTTATATAAATACCGTATCGAATTTAATTCAGACGAAAGATTTACGACAAACTAATGAATATTGTTTTTTTAGTTTTAAATTAACAAAAAACTTATGTAGAAATTTGTCAAAAAAAACTAATTTCCTACATAAATGGAACTTTGGTCTCCTTAAAAATAATCATTTTAAGCTAAGTCTACTCGATATGTTGAATCAGCAAATTTATGTTGAAAAATCGTTTGCTTACCAACATAAGACAGGCATTTGTTAACGAAGTAAGCAAACGTTTGTTCACAATTATAGAATATCATATAGACACCATATTTCTACTGTTCAACAAATTTTCTACGTATGTTGACAAATATGTTATTTGTTGAAAGTCGTATGCAAGCTTTTCAGCATACGGCAAATTAGGTAGCATATAAAATATATAAAAATTGGTATTCTTTTAATTACTTGTTTAATTTTGTGCAGAAACCTGGAAATTATCAAGATTTCTAGCTCATCGGCAAACAAGGTATAAAAAATTGCATTTCGAAGTGCTTTGAAAATAAAGATGTTTGCCAACGAACTTTGCTTCAGAGTTATAGATCATAAAAGTTAGAGATAAATTCTTTACACATATCTCTTGAAGTATAAATTGGATCTCAGCAATATGGGTATCGCTGAAGAGTGTTTCCAAATATCTTTCATATTGTTTATAAAACATTCCGAATTATAAACCCATTACGAACAAATTTAAAAACATATTTTTATTTACCAATTTTTTTTAACAAAATAGTTCTTACCTCAAAATGTTGTCTATATAAAGGTATTTTTTTACATATAATATTTTATAGAGAACGCTTTAAGCTTTCACCCTGCGGGCACACGATCAAGTTGTTCTTGGTAGTCTTTTATATATACTGCTTGTCAATATTTACATAAATTGAAAGCTGTGACGTAGGCGACACTCAATTTACTTTCAAGATATCATCAAGAAAACAATTTATAACTTTATCTTTAAACAAACATGTTATCAGCTGTTAAATTGAAATTAAAATTGCCAAACAAATTGCCAAACAAATGGAGAGGTGAAATTGAAAGCAATCTCGTGGTCGATTTAGAAAGTGTGAGTGTGTTAGTAAAAAAGTGAGAGTGTATTGCAAATTGAAAGGCAAAACTTGATCGGGTGGCCACCAAGTTAAATAACATTATGCATTGTAATAATTTATACACTTTATGTAATTGTTTTAATATGGGTATTATTTAACTCCATTGTATGGCTAACACCGGCTTCGCTTAACAAATGTTTCTTTATTGCCGGTCTTCGACTGGACAAAAGGGTTCTTACTTTTATGGTATATCAAGCCACCGGCTTCACTCAGCCCCTACACCATAAAAAAGGCATATCTCTGTTTAAGAAACTAACAAAAATTGGTGGCAGACGATTGTTATTTAGTTGGCAAGAACTCGTTTTTTATGACTAGATATTACATAGTTTACCATAGACCCCATATATTAACATCCATCTTTGGAAAATACTTTAGTTTGCCTAAGATGTACCGAATAATTATATTATAGTAAAATTTGGTCTGTCATAGTTTCATAAAACTAGAAATCACACAACTAAATTTAGTGAAGATCGGCCCACAATTTAAAATAGGCTCCAATAAAGTCCACTTTTTTAAATCTGGTAAAATATCCAAAATGGAGTAAAATTTAGTCCATTTCGCTTTAAATATGTCTTCAACTTACAGTTAAAAAAATGTACAACTGTATTGAAATTTGGTCAAATTTACGTTTTTAATACTAAAAAAACCGAATTTTGTTATAATCGATCGAAAATATACCAAAGCTCTAGTATAAAAACCCCTAATGAAAATCTTTTTAATATGGCTAAACTGATTCGAATCATGATAGTTTATTTAAATTATGTCAAATTTGTTTTTTATAACTCACAAGTACGATAGTATAAACGGTCAAGCCCGACCATTTGATACTCTACTCTACATTATATACAGACAAATATTTCAGAGTGCACCATAATTGGGACTCAGGGACGAGGTAAAACAAAATTATGTAATCAGGTTATAAAATTCTGGACCTATCATTACAAAAGATTGCCATAACAGAGTAGACATTATAAAAGTTATCTACTCTAAATTGTATATCAATACCAACACCTATAGGAAATCATGGCATTGGTAATATATTTGGGATTGGTATTTGTATGGGAGCTATGGTTTAATATAAGATAAGATTGCCATTCTGATGCGTGTGTAAAAATACGTAATAAACTTATGTTATTCTTGAGTGAGTGGAAGGCCCATCTATCAGGTCTGCTTACTTGTACAAAAACAAAATACAATTCTTTTTAGTTGTCAAAAATTTACTACCTCATATACAAAGCAAAAGGAAAAAACGTGCATGTGTGGCATACCATAAACGTATACATGCACATGTAAGCAAAATGTAAACAACTTTTGACAACTAAAAAGAACATAAACAATGATCATCAGGCTTCTTGCACAGACCTTTTCAATGGGCCTTGAGTGAGTGTTTAAAAAAAGAATTTAAAAAAAGAATCTTATACCGTTGGCAACACGTACAATTTTTGGTTTTTTTAAAGACAGTTTTCAAGCAAATATGTCTTCCCCAAAAATATGTAAATATGAAAGACAATGGGCCTGTTCGGAAATGCATCACTGCGCTGCATCAGAAAAGCAAACTTTTTTTAATGCTGATAAAAAATAATTTAATTATTTTTTTATTGTGTGACTATTATTTTTGTGGAGTATTTGACAATTTTTTGGTCCACATTTACTTCACAGTTATAAATTTAAGCATTTGAAATCACTGATGCAGCGCAGTGATGCATTTCCGAACTGGCCCATTAAATGTAATAAAATTTAGGAAAAAGATGTACTAAATAAATGACGGATACATGTATTTTTTTTTGATTTAAAGGATGACTAAACCCATTTGAACAAGCTCCAAATTCGTATAAATTGGGTAATTCGCCTTTAAATACAGCATATTGCTCTGCTTATAATTCCTCACTGGAATCACATAAAAAGGATTTAAAAAACATGCCGAAACCAGTCGCTACAAGCAAAATATGTTACTAAAAATTTTTATTTGGGGATTTCTTTATTATAATTTTTCTTATTATTTTTAAAAAAAAAATTGGTCAGAGGTTTTGTTTTTTAATTTGAGGATTTATTTTTTGGGGACAAGGATAAAGTACCTGACAGCCCTGGTAATGTTGAACTATTACTTTTCAGAAGCCTTTTTTGAAGTAAGAATCACATATATCTACACACGTTCAGTTTAACAGTAAATTTTAAGGGACCGAATTTCGATCACCGAATGATCCTAGTTATATTTTTATATCATTTACATTAATAAATAATAAAGTTATAATAAAATAAGGACAATATTTTGAAAATAATAAATATATAAATTAGTATGGCTTACCGAGACTATCGATCGAACCAAGCATTATTTCAGAAAATTAAAAACAAAATGAATAAGAATTTTCACTGATCACTTTTTGACTTAATTAAATAACAGGACATTAGGCAGATTTAATTAATTTAATATTTTTTTTTTCTTATATAATTTATTTTTTAAACATTCAATTACATTTTTCTATCTGCTCTTCTTTTAAGGCTTTAGGCACAATCACCCATAGTAACTTGTGAAAAAATTTACAATAAAAAAGTGATTTCGCTTAAGAAATTTAACCCTTTTTGGGCGATTTTTCGTAATTTAGTAAAATTTTTTTGTTTTTTATTTCGTCAAATTCCTCAATGAGACGGTAAGAAATGTTACAAATCATTAATGTACCAACAATGTCGAGAATTAGTTTTGAGTCGGACACTGAGAATGTATCACAAAATTATAGACATTTAATTTATAAAAATAGTAACGGAAATTAAAAATTTATTTATATCTATACATATGGTTACAATATGTTGAAGAATGAATGAAAAATAGCATACATCCCTATATATCTCCTGCACTTTATATTTAACGTACACATTTTAGTATGTACTTATTCTTTTAATACCTTTTTTATACTTCTCTGCTAACTTGAAGTGTAAATCACATTGTAATATTATTTTTAGTTGTTTCAATAAATTAAACTCAACAGGTTATGGGCTACATGGTCACGCGTGTTTAAGAGTAGATTTTGTCGTGAAATTTAAATCGTTTTTTAATCGCAAGCTTCAAAAAAAAAAAAAAAAAAAATACGTAGAAGATGACAAACCTCCCAAGTGGATTCTCGTTGGAACGTTTACGAGGAAGGGAGAACTTTGATGTCTGGAAGAGACAGTCAAAATCGTGTTTGGTAATCAAAGGTTGTTGGAAAGTTGTGGAAGCCGGCGTAGTTGGCGCTGGAGATGCGATTTTGGATGAACGTGCAATGGCAGAAATCACCCTTATGGTCGACCCGAGTAATTATGGTCACATTGCTACAGCAACAACGGCAAAGGAAGCGTGGGACGCATTAATGAATGCATATGAGGATACAGGCCTTACAAGAAAGGTGGAGTTGCTAAAGCAACTAGTCAACATAAAACTACAAAAGTACAGCAGCGTTGAGGAATACGTCAATGAGTTAGTAATCATTGCATTAAAAGTGAAAAATGCCGGTCTTAACATAGACGATGAATTGACAGCATCTTTGATGTTGGCCGGGTTGTCCGACGATTTTAGGCCATTGGTTATGGCGGTGGAAAATTCAAAGGAGAAACTAACCGTTGATATGGTAAAAAATCTTTTACTCCAAGATGCCAAATTTGATAGAAATACTGAAAAAGAAGCCGCGTTATATTTGAAAAATTCCAATAAGAAAAAACCAATACAGTGTTATAATTGTAAAGAATTTGGGCATATTTCCAGAAATTGTCAAAATAAAAACAAAAGCAACAACAATGGTAACGGTAAAAATTTTAAGAAGAATACCAACAGAAAAGAAGTTTCATCAACACTAATTACATATACATATGCAAGCAAAAGCATGCAAGTATGTGAGAATGCAGAAGACGCATGTGAAGAAGGGGAAAATATAAATTCTGAGTATTGGTATGTAGATAGTGGCGCAAGCAACCACATGATTAATAACGGAAATTACTTGTATAACAAACATAGTGTTGAGAATAAAAAAGTTGTTGTTGCAAATAAAAGTGAACTGAACGTAGACTGTGCTGGTGATGTCGATTTGACAATTTTAAATGGAAGAGGAAAGAAAAAAAAAATAATTACAGTTAAAAATGTTGAATATGTTCCAAATTTATGTGCAAACCTTCTTTCAGTAAGACAAATGACAAAAAGTGGAAAAAAAGTAATTTTTGAAGGGGAAACTTGCAAAATTTTTGAAAATGAGAAAATTGTTAGTTCTGCCACTGTTTTAAATGATCTGTACCGCTTAGATTGTGAAATACAGATGAAAGAGGAAAACGTTTTTTTGGCTGGAGAAAATTTTGATCTATGGCATCGAAGAATGGGTCACATATGTAACAAAAATTTGCGTGAAGTAAAAGAAGCGAATTTTGGTATAAATTTGATAAAGGAAAAAAATGAGACTTGCGTTACGTGTGTAAAAGGAAAGCAGACCAGAAGACCAAATAGAGAAGATGGTACAAGAGCTTCCAAGTTATTGGAGCTAGTGCATTCTGATGTCGTTGGACCGTTGAATACAAATTCATTCTCTGGTGCCCGTTTTTTTGTAACGTTTGTGGACGATTTTTCTAGAAAAGTTTTTGTGTACCCAATAAAGAGAAAATTTGATGTCTTTAAAACTTTTGTGGATTTTAAAAAAATGGCTGAAAATCAATGTACCACCAAAATAAAAATTTTACGTACGGATAATGGAGGCGAGTATTTAAGTAATCAGTTTTGTACATTTTTGAAAGACAACGGCATCATTCATCAAAAGACGTGCCCGTATTCTCCCGAACAAAACGGCGTGGCGGAAAGGATAAACCGCACATTAATTGAACGTGTACGTTGTATGTTGATTGACAGTGGTCTGAACCACCGGTTCTGGGCAGAGGCTACTAACACTGCCAGTTTTTTAATCAACAGAGTACCTTGTCGTGGTAATAGTCGCAGCCCTGAAGAAATATGGTCTGGTCGTCGTCCAAATTTGAAGTTTCTAAGAGTTTTTGGTTGTCCTGCTCTAGTTCACATCCCGAAGGAGAAGCGTCGTAAATTGGATACAAAATCAATTGAGTGCATCATGATGGGATACAGTTCTGAGAGCAAGGCCTACAGACTATTTAATCCAAAAGACAGCAAAATAATAATCAGTCGTGATGTGGTGTTTTTGGAACGAGATAAGGTGAACGTAAATATGAATAAAACAATTTATTATCCGGACTTGTTACAAAATGATAATGTCAATTCAGGGGAGAGTACTAGTGATGTTGAATTGACACCTGTAGTTTTTGATCCTACAGACAATGATTCGGAAGCAAGTGAGTATGATGAATCTGTAGAATGGTTTTCACCAATACCTCAACCCGTTGAAAATGAGGATCCAGATTGGTCTCCAAATCCATACGAAGAACGGAACATTGCCGTAAACCCAAACATTCGTAGTTCCGAACGGATTGCCAATAGAACTCAACGTTCGCATAATTTTTGTGCAATGCAGTTTGTTTCCGATGATCCTGATAGCGTAAAAGAGGCAATGTCAACAAAAAACTCAACCGAGTGGCAAAATGCGATGAAGGAGGAAATCGACTCGTTGATTGCTAACGATACATGGGTGCTTACTGATCTACCGACAGGTGAGAAAGCTATAAAGTCAAAGTGGGTGTTTAAAACCAAATGTGATGATAAAGGTAATCCTATGAGACATAAGGCCAGGTTGGTGGCGAAGGGTTTCTCGCAACGTGAGGGCATTGATTACACCGAAACCTTTGCTCCTGTCGTCAGGTATGTTTCAATAAGGTATTTATTGGCATTGGCCGTAAAGAACGATATGTATATACACCAGATGGATGCGGTAAGTGCATATCTGAATGGTACATTAAAAGAGACTGTTTATATGCAGCAACCCGAGATGTTTGACGATGGCACGGAAAAAGTTTGCAGACTGCAAAAGTCCATTTACGGTCTGAAACAGTCTGGCCGTGTTTGGAATGAAACTATCAATCGTGAATTACTTAAAATGGGACTCATAAGGGGAAATGTTGATCAATGTATATATCGTAAAGTTACTGATGATCATATGTTATTCGTGGCAATATATGTCGATGATGTCTTAATTTTCTCCAATAGCTTGAAGTCTATAAAATCACTTAAGGAAAAACTTGCTAGTAAATTCAAAATGAAGGATATGGGGGAGGTTTCATCAGTCCTTGGCATGAAAATTACTCGAGGTAAAGATTTTATTAAAATCGATCAGTCTCAGTACATAGCAGATGTTTTGGTTCGTTTTGGAATGAATGATTGTAATCCGACGACGACTCCCATTGACTACAACCAAAAATTGTCAACTGAAATGGCTCCCAAAGATGATGAAGGCAAACAACAAATGTCAAAGATACCGTATATGCAGGCTATAGGATGCTTGTTATTTGCTGCACAAATCTCTCGTCCCGACATATGTTATGCGGTCAACCTGCTTAGCCGATTTAGTACAAATCCAGGTAAACCTCATTGGGAAGCTGTGAAGAGAATAATGAGATACTTAAAAGGGACAATTGATAAAGGTATTATATATCGAAAGCGAATGGATGATAGTGTAAAAGGTTACTGTGATGCTGATTGGGCCGGAAACGTTGACGACCGCCAATCCACAACTGGTTATGTTTTTATTTACCAATCTGCTGCCATATCATGGGCCACTAGGAAGCAAAAGACCGTGGCATTGTCTTCGACGGAAGCCGAATTCATGTCCGTTACTGCTGCAATTCAAGAATCCGTGTGGTTGAAACGTTTAGAGAATGAACTTAACCCTGAAAGTAGCAAAAGTATGATTTTGTTTTGTGACAACAAGGGCGCTATTCACGTTGCTCTCAACAATAATTATTCTCCAAGGACTAAGCATGTGGATATCAAAGCCAAGTTTATTCGCCAAAAAATTGATGATGAAGAGGTCGTTTTAAAATACCTATGCACGGATGAGATGATAGCAGATGTTTTTACAAAAGCTGTTACCCCTCAGAAGCTGGAATATTTTAGAGGAGGATTTGGTCTCAACTGACTTTCTTTATTAATCAATTAATTGTTAAACAAATGAAATTTTTTGAAATGTAAATTTGTTTATTACCTTTTTATTTATTATTATTTTTATGTAAAAGGTGCATGGGAAATTCGTATGTTCATTTTTAAGAAAATTTATCATTCAGGGAGAGTGTTGAAGAATGAATGAAAAATAGCATACATCCCTATATATCTCCTGCACTTTATATTTAACGTACACATTTTAGTATGTACTTATTCTTTTAATACCTTTTTTATACTTCTCTGCTAACTTGAAGTGTAAATCACATTGTAATATTATTTTTAGTTGTTTCAATAAATTAAACTCAACACAATAAACGTTTAAAATTTTATATAAAGTTAAAAAAAGGCCTCAATCTTGATAATATAGTTATATTAAAATTAAATTATACATAAAACATTTTTTGAGTAACAAACTTATGTTAAGTTACAAAAAGTAGACTTTTCGCTGAAAATACACAGACATATGTCGTGTACCAATTACCTTTAAAATTAATGATTAACCTTTGTAATATCTTGTTCCATCTCTGAGATATCTTAGTCGGAAATTTTTGGAAAAAATAATTTTTATATTAATATAGTATTTTTGCTTATTTTTTTAATTTTTTTGCGTCCCAGGATTTCGACTTTTTCCAAATTTTGCAAGATTCAAATAAAAAAAAGGGTAATTTTTTATTATTTATTTGGTCTGATCCGCCATTTTTGGGTATAAATTTCCGTTTTTACTTTGGGTCATTTTGCCTACAGCCTTCTTTGCAACTTTTTTAAGCGCCTTCTTTTATTTTTTTTAACATCTTACTTATCTTAATTTAATAAAACACATAATAGGAAAAAACACCGAGCGCCATTTAAAAAACAACAACAATGTTAATAGCAAACTAAACTTTTTTCCACGGCAATTGCCTATAATTTGTAACATGTTTGCATTCATATTTTCCCTATTTTTTCATTGAAATTTCATTAGAAAACACTTAAATAATATAAAGAACTTTTTTATTAATACTTTTCTTATGTTTTTATTTCACTTTGATCACTATTTGTTTATTATTTTATTAATTTAACACGACACTATCTTTTAACGATCTAATTGCAACAGTCGACATTTTATAATTAAAAAAACATCAAAGAAGTGCAGTGAGAGTGGTAAATAAAGTGGTGATACCATATTTATAACAAAGAGCCAAAAATGGTTGCAGAATTTGCTTAGTTATTATTTGCAAAGTGGTGAGTTGCTTAAAAAGGTTGAACAAAAGGATTGTGGTAAATATTATCGGCTTAAAGCAGTATGTATCACTGATATTAACCGTACGGTAATTACCCTTTTTTTCGGTAATTTTGGGACGCAAAAGGTAGCAAGGTAATTTTATTTAAAATATGGTATTTTAAAGATATCTGAATTTTTGACATACATATTCTTACCAGTGCTGCCAGGGGAAGAATAAAAAAAGTTACGTTTTTCATCAAGTTACATTTTAAAATATTCCTTGTATAATAAATAAATGGAAGTAATATGGCGAATATCATATACAATAATATTGCAAGTGTATGGGCCGCTTAAGACAGATACGGACAATGTAGCTAAAAATTACAGACATTTAATTTATAAGAATAAGATGGGAAATTAAATAAGATTATAAAAATGTAATAGAATAATTTTTGTTTCCTGTGTATAATTTTTATTAATTTTCATAATTGACAATTTTCTTGTTTCATTAAATTTTGTTTTTTAAAAATTTGTTTGAAATTTAAATTTTGTATTCTCAAAAATTGAAATTACTTTTTGAATTTGTTTGATTTATAAAAAAAACCAAAAAAATTTCTGAAGAAGCTATCCATTGAGATAGCGAAATATTGGATAAATTTTAAATAAATATTCTTTATATAAAACAGACCTTGAGCTTGAGAAATTATTGAAAGGAAATAATATTAAGAAGGTCGAAGAAATTAAGCTAAATTATTTATTTTGTCTGAATAACACAAATTTATACAAGGAATATGTAACTTGATGAAAAACGTAACTTTTTTGATTCTTCCCCTGGCAACACTGGTAAGTATATGTATGGCAAAAATTCAGATATCTTTAAATTACCGTATTTTAAATAAAATTACCTTGCTACCTTTTGCGTCCCAAAATTACCGAAAAAAAGGGTAATTACCGTACGGTTAATATCAGTGATACATACTGCTTTAGGCCGATAACATTTACCACAATCCTTTTGTTCAACCTTTTTAAGCAACTCACCACTTTGCAAATAATAACTAAGCAAATTCTGCAACCATTTTTGGCTCTTTGTTATAAATATGGTATCACCACTTTATTTACCACTCTCATTGCACTTCTTTGATGTTTTTTTAGTTATCAAATGTCGGCTGTTGGAATTAGATCGTTAAAAGCTAGTGTCGTGTTAAATTAATAAAATAATAAACAAATAGTGAACAAAGTGAAATAAAAACATAAGAAAAGTATTAATAAAAAAGTTCTTTATATTATTTAAGTGTTTTCTAATGAAATTTAAATGAAAAAATAGGGAAAATATGAATGCAAACATGTTACAAATTATAGTCAATTGCCGTGGAAAAAAGTTTAGTTTGCTATTAACATTGTTGTTGTTTTTTAAATGGCGCTCGGTGTTTTTTCCTATTATGTATGTGTTTTATTAAATTAAGATAAGTAAGATGTTAAAAAAAATAAAAGAAGGCGCTTAAAAAAGTTGCAAAGAAGGCTGTAGGCAAAATGACCCAAAGTAAAAATGTAAATTTATACCCAAAAATGGCGAAAAAGACCAAATAAATAATAAAAATTCACCCTATTTTTATTTGAAGCTTGCAAAATTTGGCAAAAGTCGAAATCCTGGGACGCAAAAAAATTAAAAAAATAAGCAAAAATACTATATTAATATAAAAATTATTTTTTCCAAAAATTTCCGACTAAGATATCTCAGAGATGGAACAAGATATTACAAAGGTTAATCATTAATTTTAAAGGTAATTGATACACGACATATGTATGTATGTGTATTTTCAGCGAAAAGTCTACTTTTTGTAACTTAACATAAGTTTGTTACTTAAAAAATGTTTTATGTATAATTTTATTTTAATATAACTATATTATCAAGATTGAGGTCTTTTTTTAATTTTATATAAAACTTTAATACTATTTTTATAAATTAAATGTCTATAATTTTGTGATACATTCTCAGTGTCCGACTCAAAACTAATTCTCGACATTGTTGGTACATTAATGATTTGTAACATTTCTTACTGTCTCATTGAGGAATTTGACGAAATAAAAAACAAAAAAATTTTTACTAAATTACGAAAAATCGCCCAAAAAGGGTTATATTTCTTAAGCGAAATCACTTTTTTATGGTAAATTTTTTCACAAGTTACTATGGGTGATTTTGCCTAAAGCCTTAAAAGAAGAGCAGATAGAAAAATGTAATTGAATGTTTAAAAAATAAATTATATAAGAAAAAAAAATATTAAATTAATTAAATCTGCCTAATGTCCTATTATTTAATTAAGTCAAAAAGTGATCAGTGCAAATTCTTATTCATTTTGTTTTTAATTTTCTGAAATAAGGCTTGGTTCGATCGATAGTCTCGGTAAGCCATACTAATTTATATTTATTATTTTCAAAATATTGTTCTTATTTTATTATAACTTTATTATTTATTAATGTAAATGATATAAAAATATAACTAGGATCATTCGGTAATCGAAATTCGGTCACTTAAAATTTACTGTTAAACTGAACGTGTGTAAATATATGTGATTCTTACTTCAAAAAAGGCTACTGAAAAGTAATAGTTCAACATTACCAGGGCTGCCAGGTACTTTTTTCCTTGTCTCCAAAAAATAAAAAAATAAATCCCCAAATTAAAAAACAAAACCTCTGACCAATTTTTTTTTTAAAAAATAATAAGAAAAATTATAATAAAGAAATCCCCAAATAAAATTTTTTAGTAACATATTTTGCTTGTAGCGACTGGTTTCGGCATGTTTATTAAATCCTTTTTATGAGATTCCAGTGGGGAATTACAAGCAGAACAATATGCTGTATTTAAAGGCGAATTACTCAATTTATACGAATTTGGAGCTTGTTCAAATGGGTTTAGTCATCCTTTAAATCAAAAAAAAAAAAATACATGTATCCGTCATTTATTTAGTACTTCTTTTTCCTAAATTTTATTACATTTATTGTCTTTCATATTTACATATTTTTGGGGAAGACATATTTGCTTGAAAACTGTCTTTAAAAATATCAAAAATTGTACGTGTTGCCAACGGTATAAGATTCTTTTTTAAAATTCTTTTTTTAACACTCACTCAAGAATAATAACATAAGTTTATTACGTATTTTTTACACACTCATCAAAAATTGTAATCTTAATTAGGACCCATTACACCGTATTAATTGTTGGTAAGAGCAAGATAAAAGTTTTGCTATTTTTTTTTGATATTTAATATATAATAAACAAAGAAAAATTAGCGTATTATTAACGCTAAACGGGGAAAATATATTAAAAATGTGTAAGATCCCCGAATTTTTTTCTTAAATCCCCAATCCCCAAATGATTTTCTTTATCCTTTTAGCTCGCATATAATCCCCAAGTCTGGCAGCCCAGAACATTACTAATAAAAAGAAAAATTATTAATAAATACCGGTTTTCACCTTTGATAGTAAAGATCTTGTAGTCCTAGTGAATCTTATCAATTTAGTTAAAGTACTAAGATTTACAACACTGCAACAACAAAATGTATTAGACTAAAATTTACTACGCTGTAGTTGAAAAATCCAACAAAAAGCTGTAGTAAACGCGTTTGTTAATTAACCCAGAATAAAACAGTTGAAGAAACAATATCTGTCTCTTTCCCTCATTCAGCAACTTCATTAATTTACAATACTAACGAAAAGGACACTCATGCTTTGTAGTATAAAATCGTATTTAGAAAAGCTGAGTTGTATACTTAATACAAAGGGTAAAAACCACTAATATAACTAAATGCATTTTTTTCACTAAACACAATGTTTGTTGAACTAATGCATTTGTTTAACGTGGTTTGTGTTTTGTTATTTTTGTTTTGATCGCGCCATTTGTGTTGATGGTTGCGGCCTGTTTTAACACATTGCCACTTCACTACCAAAAAAAGCTTTCTGTCTTTTTCTTCGTAAGCTGCCTTCGCAACTGATTTGGGCCCTTTTCACACGTCACTTTTCACAGTTCTGTGGTATTCTGCGCTTTAGTTGACTGAATTGAATGAGTTTTTGTTTGTTTTGTCTTTGGTTATTCTTTCATTTGTTTTTTTTATTATTGTGTGCTCGACACATCACATTGTAGTTAAAAAACAAATGAGTGTGTTGAAATTGCTTTTTATTTATTCTTGCAGACCTCTAGTATATACTTTACTTAAACACTATTTAAGGCCCTGTTAGCCGACCGTAAATGTAGAAATGTAAATGTAATGTAAACAGCTGATCGTTTCTGTTATATGGCAAGCAAAGTGCCGGTTCTCACACGTCAAGTTTGACTCGTCAAGTCTTGAGTTTTTAGGAGAGAGGGGAAAAGAAATGGCATTCTCGTCAAACTTGACGTGTGTGAACCGGCACAAAGCAAATGCTTAACTGACTGTAATGTCACTTAACCGTAGCGTGCCAACCTGTATAAAATAGAATTTCATTACGAGGTTACGTGCCAGTTGTAAATAGTGATGGGCTGCTATTATTTTAAATGGAGTGGGGATAAAATCAATCTTTTTCTTTAGTCAAATTTTAGAAACTGCTCAAGAAAACTTGGATTGATTCAATTAATTTTTATGTTTCGAGCATTAATTTTTTCCGTCTTAGTGGATCGATTTGGCGACGGACCAACCTCCGGTTCATATGTTATGTTCCACGTGAGTGGTTGACAAACAAAGAAAGATATCGTTCTTAACTGCTATGCCTGTACCGATTTATATAGTCGAAATATTCGAAAACCGGTTTCTTGAAAATGTCGAATAATCGACCACCCTATTTTTTATTATTATTTGATAATTGGAAAAAACAAAATTTTTTTTTATGTGTGCTGCATGTCTGTTAAGCTACGGTCACACTTATTAAATATTTGACCAAATAAGCGTAACCCCTACTTTTGTTAATAGTTATTGAGATTTAGCATGATCTTAATATCACAAAATAAACTAATTATACTACTAGACTTATCAACATATTGTTGTTTGTAAGATGTGGTATTTTTATCAAAATAAATATTGGAATTGAAGGAAATGATTATTTAGTTTTCTTGCTGGTCCCGTTTTTTTCGTAAAATATTTGATAAGTGTGACCGTAGCTTTATTAGTATCAAAATTTGTTTGATTTATAAAAAAACCAAAAAAATCCCTGAAGAGAGCGAAATATTGGATAAATTTTAAATAAATATTCTTTATATAAAACAGACCTTGAGGTTGAAAAATTATTGAAAGGAAATAATATTAAGAAGGTCGAAGAAATTAAGCTAAATTATTTATTTTGTCTGAATTACACAAATTTATACAAGGAATATTTTAAAACGTAACTTTTTTGATTCTTCCCCTGGCAACACTGGTAAGTATATGTATGGCAAAAATTCAGATATCTTTAAATTACCGTATTTTAAATAAAATTACCTTGCTACCTTTTGCGTCCCAAAATTACCGAAAAAAAGGGTAATTACCGTACGGTTAATATCAGTGATACATACTGCTTTAGGCCGATAACATTTACCACAATCCTTTTGTTCAACCTTTTTAAGCAACTCACCACTTTGCAAATAATAACTAAGCAAATTCTGCAACCATTTTTGGCTCTTTGTTATAAATATGGTATCACCACTTTATTTACCACTCTCATTGCACTTCTTTGATGTTTTTTTAGTTATCAAATGTCGGCTGTTGGAATTAGATCGTGTCGTGTTAAATTAATAAAATAATAAACGAATAGTGATCAAAGTGAAATAAAAACATAAGAAAAGTATTAATAAAAAAGTTCTTTATATTATGTAAGTGTTTTCTAATGAAATTTCAATGAAAAAATAGGGAAAATATGAATGCAAACATGTTACAAATTATAGGCAATTGCCGTGGAAAAAAGTTTAGTTTGCTATTAACATTGTTGTTGTTTTTTAAATGGCGCTCGGTGTTTTTTCCTATTATGTATGTGTTTTATTAAATTAAGATAAGTAAGATGTTAAAAAAAAATAAAAGAAGGCGCTTAAAAAAGTTGCAAAGAAGGCTGTAGGCAAAATGACCCAAAGTAAAAATGTAAATTTATACCCAAAAATGGCGAAAAAGACCAAATAAATAATAAAAAATCACCCTATTTTTATTTAAAGCTTGCAAAATTTGGCAAAAGTCGAAATCCTGGGACGCAAAAAAATTAAAAAAATAAGCAAAAATACTATATTAATATAAAAATTATTTTTTTCCAAAAATTTCCGACTAAGATATCTCAGAGATGGAACAAGATATTACAAAGGTTAATCATTAATTTTAAAGGTAATTGGTACACGACATATGTATGTGTATTTTCAGCGAAAAGTCTACTTTTTGTAACTTAACATAAGTTTGTTACTCAAAAAATGTTTTATGTATAATTTAATTTTAATATAACTATATTATCAAGATTGAGGTCTTTTTTTAATTTTATATAAAACTTTAAACGTTTATTGTAACCAATATTCCGGCACTTCTTTGAGTGCCTTCTTCACTGTTTTTTATTTCTTATTTAAAACAATTTAACAAACAAATTAAACAATATACCTAATTACCTTTTAAAATGACAAATTAAAAAAAGTTTTCAATTGAATACAAAAATATTTTTCAAATCAAACTTGTTCTATACGATATAAATAAATTTTTAATTTCCGTTACTATTTTTATAAATTAAATGTCTATAATTTTGTGATACATTCTCAGTGTCCGACTCAAAACTAATTCTCGACATTGTTGGTACATTAATGGTTTGTAACATTTCTTACCGTTTCATTGAGGAATTTGACGAAATAAAAAACAAAAAAATTTTACTAAATTACGAAAAATCGCCCAAAAAGGGTTAAATTTCTTAAGCGAAATCACTTTTTTATGGTAAATTTTTTCACAAGTTACTATGGGTGATTTTGCCTAAAGCCTTAAAAGAAGAGCAGATAGAAAAATGTAATTGAATGTTTAAAAAATAAATTATATAAGAAAAAAAAATATTAAATTAATTAAATCTGCCTAATGTCCTGTTATTTAATTAAGTCAAAAAGTGATCAGTGCAAATTCTTATTCATTTTGTTTTTAATTTTCTGAAATAAGGCTTGGTTCGATCGATAGTCTCGGTAAGCCATACTAATTTATATTTATTATTTTCAAAATATTGTTCTTATTTTATTATAACTTTATTATTTATTAATGTAAATGATATAAAAATATAACTAGGATCATTCGGTAATCGAAATTCGGTCACTTAAAATTTACTGTTAAACTGAACGTGTGTAAATATATGTGATTCTTACTTCAAAAAAGGCTACTGAAAAGTAATAGGTACTTTTTTCCTTGTCTCCAAAAAATAAAAAATAAATCCCCAAATTAAAAAACAAAACCTCTGACCAATTTTTTTTTTAAAAAATAATAAGAAAAATTATAATAAAGAAATCCCCAAATAAAATTTTTTAGTAACATATTTTGCTTGTAGCGACTGGTTTCGGCATGTTTTTTAAATCCTTTTTATGAGATTCCAGTGGGGAATTACAAGCAGAACAATATGCTGTATTTAAAGGCGAATTACTCAATTTATACGAATTTGGAGCTTGTTTAAATGGGTTTAGTCATCCTTTAAAAAAAAAAAAAAATACATGTATCCGTCATTTATTTAGTACTTCTTTTTCCTAAATTTTATTACATTTATTGTCTTTCATATTTACATATTTTTGGGGAAGACATATTTGCTTGAAAACTGTCTTTAAAAATATCAAAAATTGTACGTGTTGCCAACGGTATAAGATTCTTTTTTAAAATTCTTTTTTTAACACTCACTCAAGAATAATAACATAAGTTTATTACGTATTTTTTACACACTCATCAAAAATTGTAATCTTAATTAGGACCCATTACACCGTATTAATTGTTGGTAAGAGCAAGATAAAAGTTTTGCTATTTTTTTTTTGATATTTAATATATAATAAACAAAGAAAAATTAGCGTATTATTAACGCTAAACGGGGAAAATATATTAAAAATGTGTAAGATCCCCGAATTTTTTTCTTAAATCCCCAATCCCCAAATGACTTTCTTTATCCTTTTAGCTCGCATATAATCCCCAAGTCTGGCAGCCCAGAACATTACTAATAAAAAGAAAAATTATTAATAAATACCGGTTTTCACCTTTGATAGTAAAGATCTTGTAGTCCTAGTGAATCTTATCAATTTAGTTAAAGTACTAAGATTTACAACACTGCAACAACAAAATGTATTAGACTAAAATTTACTACGCTGTAGTTGAAAAATCCAACAAAAAGCTGTAGTAAACGCGTTTGTTAATTAACCCAGAATAAAACAGTTGAAGAAACAATATCTGTCTCTTTCCCTCATTCAGCAACTTCATTAATTTACAATACTAACGAAAAGGACACTCATGCTTTGTAGTATAAAATCGTATTTAGAAAAGCTGAGTTGTATACTTAATACAAAGGGTAAAAACCACTAATATAACTAAATGCATTTTTTTCACTAAACACAATGTTTGTTGAACTAATGCATTTGTTTAACGTGGTTTGTGTTTTGTTATTTTTGTTTTGATCGCGCCATTTGTGTTGATGGTTGCGGCCTGTTTTAACACATTGCCACTTCACTACCAAAAAAAGCTTTCTGTCTTTTTCTTCGTAAGCTGCCTTCGCAACTGATTTGGGCCCTTTTCACACGTCACTTTTCACAGTTCTGTGGTATTCTGCGCTTTAGTTGACTGAATTGAATGAGTTTTTGTTTGTTTTGTCTTTGGTTATTCTTTCATTTGTTTTTTTTATTATTGTGTGCTCGACACATCACATTGTAGTTAAAAAACAAATGAGTGTGTTGAAATTGCTTTTTATTTATTCTTGCAGACCTCTAGTATATACTTTACTTAAACACTATTTAAGGCCCTGTTAGCCGACCGTAAATGTAGAAATGTAAATGTAATGTAAACAGCTGATCGTTTCTGTTATATGGCAAGCAAAGTGCCGGTTCTCACACGTCAAGTTTGACTCGTCAAGTCTTGAGTTTTTAGGAGAGAGGGGAAAAGAAATGGCATTCTCGTCAAACTTGACGTGTGTGAACCGGCACAAAGCAAATGCTTAACTGACTGTAATGTCACTTAACCGTAGCGTGCCAACCTGTATAAAATAGAATTTCATTATGAGGTTACGTGCCAGTTGTAAATAGTGATGGGCTGCTATTATTTTAAATGGAGTGGGGATAAAATCAATCTTTTTCTTTAGTCAAATTTTAGAAACTGCTCAAGAAAACTTGGATTGATTCAATTAATTTTTATGTTTCGAGCATTAATTTTTTCCGTCTTAGTGGATCGATTTGGCGACGGACCAACCTCCGGTTCATATGTTATGTTCCACGTGAGTGGTTGACAAACAAAGAAAGATATCGTTCTTAACTGCTATGCCTGTACCGATTTATATAGTCGAAATATTCGAAAACCGGTTTCTTGAAAATGTCGAATAATCGACCACCCTATTTTTTATTATTATTTGATAATTGGAAAAAACAAAATTTTTATTTATGTGTGCTGCATGTCTGTTAAGCTACGGTCACACTTATTAAATATTTGACCAAATAAGCGTAACCCCTACTTTTGTTAATAGTTATTGAGATTTAGCATGATCTTAATATCACAAAATAAACTAATTATACTACTAGACTTATCAACATATTGTTGTTTGTAAGATGTGGTATTTTTATCAAAATAAATATTGGAATTGAAGGAAATGATTATTTAGTTTTCTTGCTGGTCCCGTTTTTTTCGTAAAATATTTGATAAGTGTGACCGTAGCTTTATTAGTATCAAAATTTGTTTGATTTATAAAAAAACCAAAAAAATCCCTGAAGAGAGCGAAATATTGGATAAATTTTAAATAAATATTCTTTATATAAAACAGACCTTGAGGTTGAAAAATTATTGAAAGGAAATAATATTAAGAAGGTCGAAGAAATTAAGCTAAATTATTTATTTTGTCTGAATTACACAAATTTATACAAGGAATATTTTAAAACGTAACTTTTTTGATTCTTCCCCTGGCAACACTGGTAAGTATATGTATGGCAAAAATTCAGATATCTTTAAATTACCGTATTTTAAATAAAATTACCTTGCTACCTTTTGCGTCCCAAAATTACCGAAAAAAAGGGTAATTACCGTACGGTTAATATCAGTGATACATACTGCTTTAGGCCGATAACATTTACCACAATCCTTTTGTTCAACCTTTTTAAGCAACTCACCACTTTGCAAATAATAACTAAGCAAATTCTGCAACCATTTTTGGCTCTTTGTTATAAATATGGTATCACCACTTTATTTACCACTCTCATTGCACTTCTTTGATGTTTTTTTAGTTATCAAATGTCGGCTGTTGGAATTAGATCGTGTCGTGTTAAATTAATAAAATAATAAACGAATAGTGATCAAAGTGAAATAAAAACATAAGAAAAGTATTAATAAAAAAGTTCTTTATATTATGTAAGTGTTTTCTAATGAAATTTCAATGAAAAAATAGGGAAAATATGAATGCAAACATGTTACAAATTATAGGCAATTGCCGTGGAAAAAAGTTTAGTTTGCTATTAACATTGTTGTTGTTTTTTAAATGGCGCTCGGTGTTTTTTCCTATTATGTATGTATGTGTTTTATTAAATTAAGATAAGTAAGATGTTAAAAAAAAATAAAAGAAGGCGCTTAAAAAAGTTGCAAAGAAGGCTGTAGGCAAAATGACCCAAAGTAAAAATGTAAATTTATACCCAAAAATGGCGAAAAAGACCAAATAAATAATAAAAAATCACCCTATTTTTATTTAAAGCTTGCAAAATTTGGCAAAAGTCGAAATCCTGGGACGCAAAAAAATTAAAAAAATAAGCAAAAATACTATATTAATATAAAAATTATTTTTTTCCAAAAATTTCCGACTAAGATATCTCAGAGATGGAACAAGATATTACAAAGGTTAATCATTAATTTTAAAGGTAATTGGTACACGACATATGTATGTGTATTTTCAGCGAAAAGTCTACTTTTTGTAACTTAACATAAGTTTGTTACTCAAAAAATGTTTTATGTATAATTTAATTTTAATATAACTATATTATCAAGATTGAGGTCTTTTTTTAATTTTATATAAAACTTTAAACGTTTATTGTAACCAATATTCCGGCACTTCTTTGAGTGCCTTCTTCACTGTTTTTTATTTCTTATTTAAAACAATTTAACAAACAAATTAAACAATATACCTAATTACCTTTTAAAATGACAAATTAAAAAAAGTTTTCAATTGAATACAAAAATATTTTTCAAATCAAACTTGTTCTATACGATATAAATAAATTTTTAATTTCCGTTACTATTTTTATAAATTAAATGTCTATAATTTTGTGATACATTCTCAGTGTCCGACTCAAAACTAATTCTCGACATTGTTGGTACATTAATGATTTGTAACATTTCTTACCGCCTCATTGAGGAATTTGACGAAATAAAAAACCAAAAAATTTTACTAAATTACGAAAAATCGCCCAAAAAGGGTTATATTTCTTAAGCGAAATCACTTTTTTATGGTAAATTTTTTCACAAGTTACTATGGGTGATTTTGCCTAAAGCCTTAAAAGAAGAGCAGATAGAAAAATGTAATTAAATGTTTAAAAATAAATTATATAAGAAAAAAAAATATTAAATTAATTAAATCTGCCTAATGTCCTGTTATTTAATTAAGTCAAAAAGTGATCAGTGCAAATTCTTATTCATTTTGTTTTTAATTTTCTGAAATAAGGCTTGGTTCGATCGATAGTCTCGGTAAGCCATACTAATTTATATTTATTATTTTCAAAATATTGTTCTTATTTTATTATAACTTTATTATTTATTAATGTAAATGATATAAAAATATAACTAGGATCATTCGGTAATCGAAATTCGGTCACTTAAAATTTACTGTTAAACTGAACGTGTGTAAATATATGTGATTCTTACTTCAAAAAATGCTACTGAAAAGTAATAGTTCAACATTACCAGGGCTGCCAGGTAATTTTTTCCTTGTCTCCAAAAAATAAAAAATAAATCCCCAAATTAAAAAACATAACCTCTGACCAATTTTTTTTTTAAAAAATAATAAGAAAAATTATAATAAAGAAATCCCCAAATAAAATTTTTTAGTAACATATTTTGCTTGTAGCGACTGGTTTCGGCATGTTTTTTAAATCCTTTTTATGAGATTCCAGTGAGGAATTACAAGCAGAACAATATACTGTATTTAAAGGCGAATTACTCAATTTATACGAATTTGGAGCTTGTTCAAATGGGTTTAGTCATCCTTTAAATAAAAAAAAAAAAATACATGTATCCGTCATTTATTTAGTACTTCTTTTTCCTAAATTTTATTACATTTATTGTCTTTCATATTTACATATTTTTGGGGAAGACATATTTGCTTGAAAACTGTCTTTAAAAATATCAAAAATTGTACGTGTTGCCAACGGTATAAGATTCTTTTTTAAAATTCTTTTTTTAACACTCACTCAAGAATAATAACATAAGTTTATTACGTATTTTTTACACACTCATCAAAAATTGTAATCTTAATTAGGACCCATTACACCGTATTAATTGTTGGTAAGAGCAAGATAAAAGTTTTGCTATTTTTTTTTGATATTTAATATATAATAAACAAAGAAAAATTAGCGTATTATTAACGCTAAACGGGGAAAATATATTAAAAATGTGTAAGATCCCCGAATTTTTTTCTTAAATCCCCAATCCCCAAATGATTTTCTTTATCCTTTTAGCTCGCATATAATCCCCAAGTCTGGCAGCCCAGAACATTACTAATAAAAAGAAAAAATAATTAATTAATACCGGTTTTCACCTTTGATAGTAAAGATCTTGTAGTCCTAGTGAATCTTATCAATTTAGTTAAAGTACTAAGATTTACAACACTGCAACAACAAAATGTATTAGACTAAAATTTACTACGCTGTAGTTGAAAAATCCAACAATATCTGTCTCTTTCCCTCATTCAGCAACTTCATTAATTTACAATACTAACGAAAAGGACACTCATGCTTTGTAGTATAAAATCGTATTTAGAAAAGCTGAGTTGTATACTTAATACAAAGGGTAAAAACCACTAATATAACTAAATGCATTTTTTTCACTAAACACAATGTTTGTTGAACTAATGCATTTGTTTAACGTGGTTTGTGTTTTGTTATTTTTGTTTTGATCGCGCCATTTGTGTTGATGGTTGCGGCCTGTTTTAACACATTGCCACTTCACTACCAAAAAAAGCTTTCTGTCTTTTTCTTCGTAAGCTGCCTTCGCAACTGATTTGGGCCCTTTTCACACGTCACTTTTCACAGTTCTGTGGTATTCTGCGCTTTAGTTGACTGAATTGAATGAGTTTTTGTTTGTTTTGTCTTTGGTTATTGTTTCATTTGTTTTTTTTATTATTGTGTGCTCGACACATTGTAGTTAAAAAACAAATGAGTGTGTTGAAATTGACCTCTAGTATATACTTTACTTAGTCTGGGTTCACATTATGAAAGTTTTCTTTCAGAAAGTTTGAGTTTATTGGTGAGAGGGGAAGAGAATATGCTCTTTTCTCTCCTCTCTCACCCATAAACTCAGACTTTCTGAAAGAAAACTTTCAAAGTGTGATCCCAGACTTAAACAATATTTAAGGCCCTGTTAGCCGACCGTAAATATAGAAATGTAAATGTAATGTAAACAGCTGATCGTTTCTGTTATATGGAAAGCAAAGTGCCGGTTCTCACACGTCAAGTTTGACTCGTCAAGTCTTGAGCTTTTAGGAGAGAAGGAAAACGAGAATGCCATTTCTTTTCCACTCTCTCCTAAAAACTCAAGACTTGACGAGTCAAACTTGACGTGTGTGAACCGGCACAAAGCAAATGCTTAACTGACTGTAATGCCACTTAACCGTTACGTGCCAACCTGTATAAAATAGAATTTCATTACGAGGTTACGTGACAGTTGTAAATAGTGATGGGCTGCTATTATTTTAAATGGAGTGGGGATAAAATCACTCTTTTTCTTTAGTCAAATTTTAGAAACTGCTCAAGAAAACTTGGATTGATTCAATTAATTTTTATTTATGTTTCGAGCATTAATTTTTTCCGTCTTAGTGGATCGATTTGGCGACGGACCAACCTCCGGTTCATAGGATATGTTCCACGTGAGTGGTTGAAAACAAAGAAAGATATCGTTCTTAACTGCTATGCCTGTGCCGATTTATATAGTCGAAATATTCGAAAACAGGTTTCTTGAAAATGTCAAATAATCGACCACCCTATTATTTATTATTATTTGATAATTGGAAAAAACAAAATTTTTATTTATGTGGTGTTCATGTCTGTTAAGCTACGGTCACACTTATTAAATATTTGACCAAATAAGCGTAACCCCTACTTTTGTTAATAGTTATTGAGATTTAGCATGATCTTAATATCACAAAATAAACTAATTATACTACTAGACTTATCAACATATTGTTGTTTGTAAGATGTGGTATTATTATCAAAATAAATATTGGAATTGAAAGAAATGATTCTTTAGTTTTCTTGCTGGTCCCGTTTTTTTCGTCAAATATTTGATAAGTGTGACTGTAGATTTAGTATCAAATTTGAACGCTTATAACTCTGAAAATATTGAACAGATTTTAATAAATATATATATGTTGCGCACTTCTGCCAGTAAATAGCTTTCAAATGGTGTACTTTTTATTCTAGTCGCTGGGCAAACGGAGGAGAAAAAGTGTTCTTAACTGTTTTGCCTTAGCCGATTTATATATAGATATCAATTTATGTTTAAAATTAGTTTTTCATTTTAAATAAAATTAAAATTATATGCAAAACTGTATTTAAATATGAAACGATATTAAAATAGAATTGGTGAAATTGGCCATAAGCAACGAAAACTATAGAATTAAAATAAATTTTTTTTAGCTGTATTTAAGTAAATTTTATTTTGTTTTTAGTCACAACTTTTTGCTTAAACCAAGCCATACATATTTTTACAATAAAAATTTTCTTGGTTCAAGCCATATTTTCTGGTGATTTAGTAAATAATTCTTTCTGTGATGTATATCTAATATAGAACACACTCCTGACATATTCGAGCGCTCTCGGCGGAGGGGATCAAAAAGTTGGTACAGCCGAATATGGCACACTGACTTGTTTTTTTTTTAACTCCGGACGAAAAAGGTTCAAAAATTACATTTAGATTTTTTTAGACATTTAAGAATGTCATTCCCTTTTAAATAGTGAATGAAACAAGTATATTTTTTTATTTTTTTTAATATAATATTCTCTATATTTTTTAATTCTTTTCATTCAATTTTGTTGTTGTTTTTATTATAATTTGTTGTTTTTTAATTTACTTTTGACTTGTAAGTTTCATGTTTAATTTTTTATTATTATTTTCTCTTTTCTATATATTTTATAATAATTTAAGAATTTCATCATTTCATCTAAATATTTCAGTTAATAATACAATATAATAATAATCGTTCATTAATAATAATTTATAATAATAATTTATTAACCATGTTTTGTTTTTTCTTTTTTATTATTTCTTTTACTTTTTTTTAAATGATTTTTATTATAAAATGTTTTTGTTTTATTTTTATGTTTGTTTTATTTTTATTCGTTTTTTTTTAATTTAATAATTATAATAAATGGTAGTTTAAATGGATGATACTGTTCTCTTCATATTTTAAAAAAAATTTTAGGTATAATTATGGAGTTTTGTGAAGATAAATTATTGAAAAATATACAATTTAATTGTTTTTAGGTTAACTTATGTTCTTAATATGATTTAAGTTTTAAAAAGATTGTATATATGTTTTTGTTTTAGACTCTGAAGTGTAAACTATAAATATTAACAAGCTTTCTTAAGTGTAAAAAAATAATTAAGCTGAAGTTTGGGGAAAATGGCCGATACACATGTGCTAATGGCGGTAATACAATGACTAATTTCTATGAATGTTTAATATTTTCCTTTATTAAGTTTTAACTTAAGATAATTCTGTCATTTGATTTTTATAACCAACCCTTTCATAAATAGTGAAAATCTATATAATAGGGACACAGAAATGATTAATTCTAATATTTTTTTCGCCTCGGTGGTCTTTAAAATGCAGGGTTAAGGGGTGAAAGTCATCCCGTAATCAATTGTAAAGTTCGGATAGCTCAAGTTTGCAAGCAAGGAGCAAGAAGAAGGGTCAGATATTGGAAAGGGAAATTTCTTAAATACAGGGTAGCCTATTATGAAGTTCAGATAGCACTAGTTTGCAAGCACGATGTAAAAACAAGATATATATAAATTCATATAGTAAAATTGAAGCTGACGCATTGTGTCTATCATTTTAACAATTTGATGACAAAAAGGCTTCATATGTTTTCGATAATTTTCTGAAATAAGAACTTATTTGATAATATACAGTCTTTTTTACTTGAAACTCTGGAATTTAAAACAATGCTGCCTGCATTGGACGTTAAACATTCTGTAAAATTTAGGTACAACGATAGACGCTCATCAGAACTAGAATTCGAAGTCTTTGTTTAGCTTTCATCTCTTTCAAAAGTTCCGTTTTGTCTTGAAGTACGTACGGAGAAGTAGCTAAACACGATTTTAAAATCAATTTGAAAAAATGTGAACGATCAATGAAATACTGATATCACCATAAAATTCACGGAATTCTAATGTAAATATGCATTCACGAAAAAAAAATTATTACAGTAGTCCTATAATTGACTTTATAGCCCGGTATTGATAGTCATTCTTTTTTTACTCGCACTTGTTGTAGGATATACATAATATATAATCGAACATTTAATAATTATTTTTTCTTTGTTAGATTTTTAATTTAGAATATAAAATTTTTGTTAAAAACAATTACAATTAAAAACAAATTATGAAAGGAGTAAAAATGACTTGAATATGAAGCAGATAAGTTCATCACCAGTAGTTTGTTTTTATGCGTGTAAAAGCCATTCTGAAAATATTCATAGATTTCGGCGATTGTTTTTAGAGTTTTTTCATAAAACATTTTTAGTTAAGAACCTTGTTGTCAAGATGATACTTGTTACCTGGCAGGGCTCGGCAATAAACAAAAAGCTTTTCGGTTTTTTACGTATTTAATGGCGTTTTTAATAATTTAGTAGATTATGTCATTACTTAATTATGTTTCTAATGCATATAATTGTGCGTAAATTTATTATTATGATTATTTTTGTTTTATTATAATTTCATTTAGTTCTTTATACGTTTATTTCAATGTTAAAAAAAGTTTAAAAATATTCAACTGAAATGCCTGAAGTTCCTTAATGTCTTTTATGTTTATTTTTTTATATAATTTTTTTTTTAATTTCTGTTTTTCAATAAATTAACAAACACAAAATTGTTATCATTTAAATGCATTATAGATTTTAGGAACTTCTTTAAAACAAAATTGATTACACATTATATCTCTTGTTTAACTATGTATGTTTGTAATGAATTTAATATATTTTTTCGAAAAATTATCGTTAATGTAAAAAAAGGTGAAGAGAAGGCAGTTGTAGTTGTAGTATTTATAGTTTTGTCGAAATTTATCAAATAAAGAAAAACGATGTTTTAAGGAAAGCGTAATTATTTTATTAATAATTTTTTTCTCACAATGTTTACTCATACAAATTCGCCGTGCTTCATTTTAAACAGCAACAGTGTAGCCATAGTGCTGTTTAGTATATCGGGCAAATAAAAACCGTTAAGTATGTGAAATATGTTTTCTTTCTTTAATTGATAATTTTGACAATTCTATTAATTTTGTTAATTAATCAAAAACTTTTTTCATTTTGTATGCATTTGAGTTTAAATCTCGTTAATTCTTTGCACAAGCATAAGTAAGTATTTAAAATATTCTTTATTCTTTTTTTTTTTGGTTGTAATATGAGAAACTTGAAAGAAATTTTTTTATTTTTAATATCCGTTAAAATTATGTTAATATATATTGGTTGTTTTATAATTATTTATAAATATATATATATATATTAACTAAAATATAACTGTTGGTAGTTTTCATTTAAAGTATAATATTCCTTTTTTTAATTTGTTTGCTGATATTTCTGTGTGTCTTTATTGAGTTGTGTAGTATTGTTCCAGTGTAGTGTTTGAATTTTTACATTATTTCCTTGTCATATTTTTTTTCTGTGTATTTAATTTTTAAAAATTGTGTTTTTTATCATTTAAATCTTTTACATCTCATTTTAATGTGGTATTTTAAAATTTTATAACATTTGTGTTTTAATATTATTATGTTTTTTTATAGCTCAGTCTTTTTACTAATGTTTTTTGCATTTTTTTTTCTTTTAAATCTACCTTTAATTAAGTTTTGTATATTTTTCTTACCGATTTACAAAATAAAAATATTTCTTAGCATTTTGTAATTGCTTTTCTTTTAAAAATAAACATAAACTTTTAAATGTTGCTTTTCGTATAGAGTTTTTGTTACAGTGTAGAATGTTTAAAGCGGAAAAAATGGAGCAGAAATGGGTGAAAAAGCGGGTATCTTAATTATAAATAGTTTAAGGCTGTAGATAGAAAATTACAATGAAATTATTACATGATTTAAATAACATAAAAGAACAAGTATTTAATATTAACAACAAAATTCAAGATTCTGCTAAATTTAAGTCCGAAATGAAATCTTTCTGATCCTTTGCACAAATTCTTTATGGAAATGTTAATATAGGGAATAGGGAAATATGCCAATTAGCAATCAATGGCCCAAGCTTATCGTACCTTTGCAGATAGCAGAGAAAAAAGAAACAGTAAATAATTGTATTGTCTTGAAAACATTTATTAGAAGCTTAAGTAAAATTTTACTTTCTGTTAGAAAACCCGATTACATTGTCGTAAGTCTTATTATTACCAATTAATAACTTTTGATGTAAACTTCATTCAATTTATTTTTGCAGTTACCTTATAACAAATAAGTACGATCTTATTTCAGAGTTTTTACAAAGCTCAATTTTCTTTATCCATTTGTTACAAACAAGATTGGACAGAATAAAAGAGAGAGAAGGAGATGTCAAACTACATGTAAAATTTTTTTCTGACAAAGATTTTGTTTACAGCAACGAGTTTTACTTTAGAATACATCAAAATTTGCCATTTCCTGTTAAAATCACTTAAACATATTTATATTGGGGTTTTAAGGGCCGATTTTAATGATAGTTTAACTCTATGGTCTCTGGGAATACTTGAAGGGGAGACATACTTATGTACATATTGTTTTACATACTTATTTATTAATATATGTTGGTTGTATGAACGTTAGAATAAATACATTGTTCCAGTGTCAAAAGAAATACTATAATTATCATGAAGGTTCCTTTTTTAAAATGTGTCGGCCTTTGTATAGAAACCCGTAAATCTCTGAATCCTTTAGTTGTCTTTCTCTCATATTAAATATTATATTCATAAACACAACATTTCTAACACTCTTTTCATTAGCTTCAGTATAAATCAAACGCTTTTCATTGGACCATAGTATTATCGTATCTGTACTATCCCAACAGGCCAAAACAGAGAAAAATGTAGATGAGTTGTCGAAAAATCTTAGCATAAGAGATTTCCTACAACAAGACAACAAATGGCTTATTCTCCCTATAGTTTTGTAAGTGTTTTTTGAGAATGATGTCCCATTATTTGATGCGTCCCTAAATTTTGTATTGTTAGTAAAAGTTTTCAGTCCTTGTGTTTTGTTCGAAGAGTAAAGTGTTTTAAAATGAGTTAAGCTGCGCACAAATAAAAAAAATAATTAAATATTATTTAAGTAAAAGCCTATTTGTAAATATGCCATATAAATTTAAACAGAGTGTTTGTAAAGAATGCTATCTTTTTATAGATTAGAAAAGTATTTTTCTGTAAGCTTATTCATATTATTTTAGACAAGTAAAATTATCACAAAGGATCAGTTTTCATTATTAAACAATTTTTATGATAGTAATAACAACACTTTTCTAAGCTTATGTTAGTAAGCTTGCTACAAGTTGTTCCTTAATCGTTTTGGTTTGTTGGGTGCTAACAACAAAGGTCTATGCTCTGAACATTTTATAAGTAGTTAAATTAGTAAATAATAACCTTCGTATGTGGGCTAACTTCAAAAAAAATTGGTTGGCTTGTAGCTATGTTAAATAAAGGGATTATTATTTTATGGAGCCAAACTGCTCTACCGGGTTTCATTCGTTTAAAGCAGAGCTTTTCTTTATTGAAAATATGGGAAAAAATAAAAAACAAAATTTTTGTGTATACTAACCCGAATACAAGGCGAATTCATACAGGTAACATTTTCGAATCATCTTTTTATGGTTTATTTTTGTTGTGTGTATACTAAATGTAAAGCTTTGTTTACATTTTGTGAAAAAATTCTTATTTAAATTTTAAAGAACAAAAAAAAAATTGAAAATAGGTAATAAAATAACAAAAGGAATTCAAAATGCGTAAGGAATAAGTAGAGCCACAATAAATTTTAAAATTTAAAGGAAAAAGATTTATCTTCTAAAGCAATTGTGAATATTTGATAAACTTAAAATTTCCTTTTTAATATTTTCAACAAATAATTTTGACAATTACTCTAACTTTTTACAAAATACATATTATTCAAAAAAAAAAAAAAGGAATAGCTAGCATAACACTATCTCATGAGTCATGATGAGGTCACCTGTATGAATTCGCCTTGCCCGGATATATGCCACTTATATTTTTAAAGTTGCCAGATCATAAAAAAACACTTATTGCATAAATGTAATGCTAATTAAGCGTCTTTTCAACCAAATCTACAGCCTTTGCTAAAAACTTATTTAAAAATAACATGGAAATATATTTCAAAATAAAATTTTCAGTCCCTAAATGAAAACCTTCTTTTTGCTTTTATTTTGTAATGCCGAAAAATTGACTTTGCTTTTATTTCTATGAGAAGTTTCCTTTGATTTATGATGCCTTGTTTTAAATGTTTGATGATTAAGTTTCATTCTTACTTTTTTCACGGTTTATAAAATTTAGAGCTTTTATTTTTGGTTGATGTTGTTGATTTTTTCTAATATTATCTAATGTAAAAGAATTAAAGTTTAATTTTGTTTTATTATTATTTGTTAAGTGATAATGTACTTTTTCCCTTTTTTGTGTTTTAATGTATAAGAGTTTTTTTTTTATTTTTGTTGTGGTTTTTCTTTATTATTATAATTAATATTTTATAATTAAAAGTTATGTTTTTTTTCTTTCATTGTTTAATAATAGATTTTATTATTAATTAAATAACTGCTAAATTATCACTACAATTTGCAAAAAAATGTTTTGTTTTTATTTTAATTCTGCCATAATGTTGATGTTAGTTTTATAGTAATTTTTTTAAATAACGATACTACAAATTGTTTTAAAGGTTTCAATGTGAAATATGATCTTGTTTTAGGATTTTTTTACAAGTGTTTTTTTACTTTTATTATTTATAAACTATTAATTTATATTTTTATTTTATTTGGAAGTATGTTGGATGTTATAAACAACAATTCTTGTTATCGTTTGCTTTTTTTCCTCATTAATTTTTTTTTGTGATTTACGTATAGTATAGAAAAAGTTTGGTTGTGAACTAAAAATTTTTGAAATAATTAAATTTTTGTTTATTAAAAAAATAAAAAAACAGTTTTTTTAAATTTTTGAGAAATTTTTATTTTAAATTTTTCCTTTTTTTTGTATTATTAATAATGATTTTATTGTTTGGTTTATATGAGTTTTGTTTTTGTAATAAATTGTAAAATCTTAACATAGCTACATAATTCAATTACAATTTTTTTTTTATAATTAAGAAATTGTTAGTATTTTAATAATTTGTTTTATCAATCAGCTTTAATTTATTCTTAGTTACTATTTTTTAAGTGTTCTACTAACAATTTTTGTTATTTTTTTTAATGATTTTTGAAACTTTTTTGTCTTATATAACTTAGTTTAATAATTTGTTAAAACTCTAAAGCGATTAAAGGTTTTTTGTTGTTTTTGTAATTCTATAAGTTATTTATATTATTTTTTGTTGTTTTTTTTTCATGATCTAAGTTAATGCATAAAATCTATTTATTTAATAACTAATGCTAAGTAATGTATGTTAAATGTATAAATATTTGTTTGTTTTATGTTTTTTTCTTTAATTTATTTGTTTAAGAAGCACTTGAATATATATCGTGTTTAATGAAAAAATAATATTATATATCTTTAAATAAATTTTTTATTAATAGTAATTTTAATGGTTTATGACTATAAAAAGTAAAAAAAAAAAAAATACTTACAAAATTTGAATATGAGGAAAATACACTAAAAAACAAAGTATTTTTCTAACTTGTTTTGATGATCCGCTAGCAAAGTGTAGTAAGCAAATGGCAGTGCTGCCAAATATCTTTATTATTCAGTATACAGTAGGGAATGAAATTCATATTTAGAAGATTTCTATACGTTTTGTTCCAGTATCATTTAAAAGGATATGTTAAATATGAATTATAATATATAAAGTTTTCTTTAACCATTTTTTTTATAAAGTAAACAAAACAAATTATTTTTGATTTGCAACAGTAAAATAGTTGAAATATAAGTAAATGTTAACCAAACCCCTTTCTCACATGCAAAGTTTACTTTCACAAGTTAGGTGTTCTTTTGTTTGGCATATTTAATGGCCAAATAAATACAACTTTTACCGCATTTAGACTATGCAATTAACGCCGAGTTTTTTTTTATTTTCTTTTAAAGCAGTTGCTACGAAATTCTTTTCACATTTATATTTAAATTTTTTTTAAGCATTTTTTCAACTTTTGCTATCCAGTTATCTTCCCTACACCTCTTGCTAACAAATAAAAAGTTGCGGTGTTAATTGCATAGTGTAAATATGGTCTATGTATATAAATGACGAACAAACTCTCACATTTAAAGCGATGCCATATTAAATTATTTGGTCTGTTCAAAGTACATTAACACAAGGTAGAAGACTCATTTGGGAGTGTAGGCATGCTGCTCTATAAAAATTTCGGACTTGTCAAAACTGTCTTCATATAAAGCAAAAATAATTTTACACACACATTTACAAATTTCGGCTCATACACACGAATTTGACAATTGGGGTTTATGTCTGTCCTTGTGTAAATATACCTTGGGTTTGTATTAAAAAAAAATACAATAATAAAGTAATACAAAATAAGAAAAGAAAACTCACTTTGAATTGCATTTAAAAACAAATAATTTTATTTAAAACATATAAAAAATTATTGTATTATTAAAGCTATTGAAAAAATAAACTTTATATTTACAATAGAATTAAAATTAAGCTAAAAATAGCAACACAACAAATTATATACATTTGAAACTTTAAGGCGCGAAGTATGATATTTTAAAATAAGTGATATTTAAAAATAAGTCTAAGGAAGTTCAATTAAATAAATAAAAAAAAATAAAAATAAAAGTGCCAAACACACTTGTCAAATGCTTGTCCAGCCAGCGAATTCAATCTTGTGCGTGTGCTTGACGTAATATTCGCCGTCATATATAAATTATTTGATTTTCCATCCAGCATCGTCGGTGTGACACATACAAACACATTTCAACTAATACTACTAATACTTGTACAAAAAGTTGCTGCAATTAGTTTGTTGGCAAGTCGTAGTCCAGACTTGCAATTTTTGTTGCAGCAATTCTTGGGTTTATTGGTGAGAGGAGGAGTGTACTCTGCAATTCAGTTTTGTTTTGTTATTTTCACACTTTTTAAATTGAATTTGGTATTTATATGTGTGTTAATAAAATATGAAAAGGTTAAAAGAAATGACAAGCAAAAAAAAAAAAAATCGCAAACCTATAATTCATAATCTGTAACCATGTTCTGTAACTTTAATAAGAACTTCTCTCATCGAAAAGATGTAAAACAAAATATTCTATCGTTTCTCGAAAAATGAGAAAAAAGTGTGTCTGTAACTCATGTCGAAAACTATCAAAAAAGATTACATCTTTTCGCTATAAATGTCATAAAATTTCACTCGAACCCAATGTGAAATTGCAAAATGAAATTGAGAACGCCTGTCACACATATCGTTGACAGCGACCAAAATTTTTTTATATTGAAAAATGTTCAACGACGGCTATAACAAATATTGCAAAGTGAGACTTTAATGCTTGTTGTATACAAAATGGTTTTGAAAACATTCGTATACATATTTTTCAAATATGTTAAGAGCAAAATAATTTAACAATGAAAAAAATCAACCAAGAACAAAATACTTATCCCCTTCTTGTCTTATACATTAAATTTTTAATATATTTTAAGTATTAAAATTTTTTCTCACCCCTTTTTTATTCGTCAGTTTATTTGACAAAAATTTTAAAGACACACATTTTCTGTAAATTGGCGATTATTTTCCCTTCGTGACAAAAACGTAATACTCACCAAAAATTTTACAGACGCAGTTAAGTGAGGAAAACAGTTGTTTGTTGCAATTTATGGCATTTTTATTTCAATTGAAAAGATTCTCGTCGTGGGAGTTGCAGAACATGGGCACTGGACACTAATGCAATTTTAAAGCATAATTTTTAAAAATTGCAAGTCTGGACGATGACTAAGAGAGTTATGCAGATTGGAGAGGGGCACACAGTTTCGTTTACTCTGTATTTCTGTTTTGTTTTGTAATTCGCACTTTTCGACTTGAAGAGGGCTCTAGGTGTATGTGTATATAATAGCAACAAAGGGAAAGAAGAGAAAAATTGCAAAACTAGAAATTTATAATGTGGGCAATAATGCAAGGTTATAAAATATCTATACGATGACTTTTACGTTTAGTGCTGAGGGAAGTCGGTTTCTTAAAAAATATAAAAGGCCTGTTTGCCTTTTGAAGTTTTCTTTTTTTAATATTTTTAAAATTTATAAAAAAAAATATATATCTTTGGCGGGTTTTAAGTTAAAATTTATAAAATTATTTAAAAAGAAGTTATGGATTTAGGGGAGAAAGATATTATCAGTATGACTTTAGATATTTCTACGCTTTAATAATAAGTTTCTTGTTTTTAAATTTTATTTTATTTGCAATTCTACAAATTGATAATTACTTTTAGTTTGTTGATTTTTTATTTATTCAATTAAGGTTTTATAGAAAAGTATTTCGTATTTTCTGTTAAACTATTTGATCATTATTGTTTTTTTTTTAATTTCCCTTCACATGATTTTGAAAAATAAAGTATATGTGCTTGTTCTATATGTATTAAATTTATTATTTACTGTCTTATGTATAATTTTATATATAAAGTGTTAAATATTTCATCACTTGTTTTTTATTTATTTTTTTGTTCAATATAAAGTATACCGATTTTCTGTTGCTTAAATTAATTTATAATTTTTACATTTTTGAGTTTTTTATAAAAAGAATTTTCAAGACTATCAATTTTCATAGTTTGAAATATTTTTTTTATTATTTTCCTTATAATTATATAGTACAAAATTTATATACATTTTTGTTATTTTAACAAGTTTTCTTTGTATGTAGTGTAAAAATAATTTATTTTTTCTTTGAATATTTTTATAGTATAAAAACAGAAACAAAGCTAATTTAGATATAAGAGTGCATTAGAAAATGTTTTATTTTTAAATATTATCAAATAATTTTTTTTTTGTTGCAACTACTTTTGTTTTAGCTTAATTATGCTTACATTTTTTTTAATATTTATAAAAATTTGTACCAAATCACATTTGATTTTTTGTAATAAAAAAAAAGTCATGGCAATAAAAGAAACTTATGTAAATAAAATGTAAAAGCTTAAACAAGAAACGAAAGTATTTCAATAGAAAACATATTTTTTTAGTTTAAAATATTAAAAATATTTGTATATTCTTTTAGATATAAAAAGAAATTAAATTTTTAAATACAAGGATTTGTAACTCTTTACAAATTTACAAATGTACAAATTTGGACGCTTTGTTGACAGCGATACTTAAAAGTCACCAGTCTCTTGATTGTTGCCAATATATTGTGCCACCTTCGAATATCACATACACATTGGCGATTTCATTGTACAATACGTAAAATTGATCAATTTTATTGCAAATGTATGGGCCGCTTAGCGAGAAAAAGAAAGAAAAAAAATGTACTTTGGACTTCAAGAAAAATTCTTGACAAAAAGTCTGAAAAACAGAAATAAGGGAGAAAATGTTAATCAATTAAAATATATATAGACCCACCCAGTAAAAAAAAAGATTGCTATCGAAACATGTCAATTCATCCTATCCGTGAACATGGATTCAATCCCGTGGTCAGTTAAGAATGAAAAATTATCAATAAATTTTAATTCATTTCATTTTGTAAAATTCCTTTCTTCATTAAAATAATTAAATGGAAATTGAATTTAATAAACTCTAGCGTGATTACTAACAAAATAAAAAGTCTTCTAATTGGAAGAGTGTTCTTTAATTGACTTTTTTTAAATAGATTACAAATTCAATTATCTATTTTAGGCATTGTTAAATTACAAATTATATTCTAACTTAATTAAACGAGCATTAGTAACGAAGACCTTCAGCCCGATGGAGCCAAATTGACCAGAAACTCTGGCGGGAATCGAACTAGCAACTCTCACTTATAACCTCGCTCACTACCAACTAGCCTGACTATCAGGACCAGTGTTGCCAAAACTTGATAACCAAAAATGGCTAAGGTTACGGGAAAAAATTGCTTAAAACTTAAAAAAAACCTCATTAAAATGCAATTACAAAACAGAAATAATTCATTAAAAATTGTTTACATTAAAATTTTAAATTGGGATTAATTTGTTACATAAGAATTACCCAAGTTTTATTTATGTTTATGTAGTACCAAATAACGAAAAGTGGGCTCTTGCATTTAAAGAGATTTTATTGAATCATATAAAATTTAATTTTCCAAAAATAAATAAAACTCTCAAACAAAAGCTTCAATAATAATATTTTCTTTTTCATTTTAAAATCATTGTAAATAATTGGTTCAAAAAGTTTCTTAAGTGAAAGTAAGAAATTCAAAAATGAATATCCAGCTACAAATTTATGAAGCATAGAAAAAACTTTCGAATATAGAATTTTTTTATTAACTTGTCTATTAAACACAAATATTAAAATTGTATTGCTTAATTTTGTGTGAAAACCTTGAAAACTAAATTAACAATTAAAGATCGTTTTTGACAGTGACTTTGCCAGATGCAAAATACATACATATGAATTTGCGCATGTCTGTCAAAATTAACAAGCACAGATGGTTTGTCAATGTTGCTTTTACACGTTAGTTTTTAGTTTCATATGACATAACCTTAAATCGTTCACAACAGCAAATTATATTTATATTCATTTATATATATATATATTGAATTTTAATTGTATTTAAATTTATTTAAAATTTAGTTTTTTTTCTTAAAGAATATGTGTAAATAAATAGATTTTGATGTATACTTATTTGACGACAAAATGAAATGACTTGCAAGACCGATGATGTCAAATGGTTTGTCAGTTCAAAAAGAACACTCTCAAACCAGGCGAATTCATGTAGACGGTCGTGGCGAAACTACAACAAGAACAACACCGAAAGAAAAATATTGTAGTTTATTTGTTGTTTTCGTAACTTTTTTAAGTAACTTTTGTCATTCCTCTCTCTAATTAAGAAAAAAGTAGCACAGCTGAGCTTTCAACGCCACCTGAAAAATTTATTCGCTTTGCACTCAAATTTAAAATTATTTACACTGTAAATTTAAGCTGACATTTACAGAAGTATTTAGTATTTTTTTATTGACACGACATCAAATCGAATTCATTTTTCAGGTGGCGTTGAAAGCACAGCTGTTCTACTTTTTTTTCTAAATTCGAGAGAAGAATGTCAAAATTAACTTGTGTTTTTGACATATCAACCAACGAAAGCAACAAATAAAATACAATGTTGTGTTTTTGGTGTTGTTACATGTTGTAGTATCGCCACCACCGTTTACATGAATTCGCCCTGCACAACATGTATGCCTTTAATACATGGCCTCTAAGACCAACTTTTAGGCGTTTAAAAATCTCACTTTGTTTTTAAGTTTAAAATCCTTGTGTTTTTTTTTTAAATAAAAAAGTAATTTTGAATTTTGTGTATTTATAATTCGAATTTTTATTTGTAAAATATGTTTTTAGTTTGATTCTTAAATCCCGTTTTTACAAATTAAAGGGGGAAAATGTTTAATACAAAAAATGGTGAATGTATGTATTTTTCATGTATAAATATAGCAGGAAATAATGTGTAAAAAGCGTTTTTCTTTTAAATATGTATATAATAATAATCATAATAATAATAATATTTTTTTTGTTGTTTTTTAAGTATGGCACATAATTTATTTATTATATAAAATAATTGCAATATCATCAATTCACTTTTAGTTAATAATTTTTTGTTATTTAAAAGAACAAGTATACAGGTTATGCATGAAAATCAGAAATTTGTAAATTCTACTTAAATATACAAGATGATTTCAAATTAGTTTTTTTTGTAATAAATAAATTAAAAAAAAATAAATGTAATAAAAATAATATACAATTTTGAATATTTAAAGTGTAACTTAGTGTAACAAATCAACAAACTTAAATTAGTAAATTTATTAGTTTTTTATTATTAGGCATACATTTTATAAATAAAAACAAAAAGTATTGCAAGGCTTTTCATAAAACGTAGTGTAAAGGTTTATAAAATTGGACAAAGAATAGCTTTAATAAAACTCCTTTGAGTTCTCTGGCATAGCGCAGGGGTCTAAACACCGCATACGATATCGTGCAAAATTAATTGAAATTTTTGATTTGTTTATCATGACACTCGATATCGAGTGAAATGTTTCGCAATTCGAAATGATACCATTCGATATCGGGTAACCAAAGACATTACATATCTCGAGTTTTCATACGATACGTCAGTGTCGTACAATGGCGAGAATAAAACGGATTCGAACTACTATTTAAACTTTTAAAAGGCCAAAAAGAAAAGACTTGGGGACCGAAAAGAAAAGGCCTCTTCTGAAAATCACGTTCTTTTAAAATCACAAGTGTGATTTTGTGGTTTCCTAAAATCACGCCGTTTTTGCGTTACTCGTCTCCTTTCGGCAATTGAAAATCACAACGATAAACACAAATCGGGAACACCACAATATCACACGTGGGATTTTAAAAGGCACATGTGATTTAAAATCACGTGATTTGAATTAAAGTTTTATGGCGGTCGGCGACTTTTTAAACTCATCTAATTTTGCGACTTTTTTTATTTTCTGGTCTGATATTGCCAACAAAATGATAACGGTAAGTAAGACAAGCAGTTTTTATAAACAGCCAAAATCAGTTAACGCCTGATTGTTTTGGTTGCTTTCCATAAAAGGCCACCCAGCGGGAAAACTCAGAAGACTTCAGGCCTTTTTAAAGGTCTGCTTAATAATTTTTTTAATCCAATTACTATTCTTATCTAACTGTTAAAGAAGGCCTCGGCTCTTTCGTATAAAAGATAAAATACACCTTCCACACTCGCTTTAATGAGAAAGGAGTTGAGAAGGAGTAACATTTTTGCCAAAGCAACATAATAATTTGTTTTTGATCCCGTTATCATCCTTCTGTACCTGCTAAAGAAGCGAGAGCGGAAGGCCGCAATTAAAACGTGTATAAAAAAGATATGAGTATGAAATCGAGAGAGCAGGCCTTGTATATCCTTGCCTTTTAGAAGGCATCCGTTCTCCTTCTTTTCCCGCTGGGCAATTAGTCTTCCTTTGGCAACATTGACATGGGACAGATTTTTAAAAAATTTCTAAATCTCTAAATTAAGTCGAAATATGTTAACAACGCTTAATGTTCTGCGGTTGTGTTTGATTAAATTTATGTCTGTTTTGATTCTGAAAGCCGTGTAGGATGCGAAAATACGTAAAACGCGTCGTGTGAACCTTCAGTTTAATAGATCAATCTAACGAAGCGCGTCAAGCGTTTTCTATTTGTCAAACAATCTCAAGCTTCTACAAAATGTTTAAAGCAAACCAAAATTGCGAAGCGTAGCAATTAGAAAATCCAATTTGGCACCGCCTTAATTAGTGAGTGCAATTGGCCACTGTCGCTAAAAAGAAAACCAATTTAACAATTTTTAGGTCATTCTAGCGATTTTATCTTCAACCTTGGTTACAATTATGTGGGACACTGATTTAGGTTGGTCTGCATGAAGTAAACTTTTATTTTATCAGACACTGAAAGAAATGTTCCAAGTTTTACTGCAACTTCTTCAAAACAAATTACTTTTAAAGTAGGCAGCAGACATCTCAAAGATCTTGTTCAGATTTGACATAAAGATTTTAACGTTAACACTAAATTTTATATTATGCCTTTTGAAAAAAAAAAATAATTATTTACCTAAGTTTTTGTTAATTATTTATATAGAGTATATATGAATATATAAAAATCTATTTTATTACCATTATAATCATAAATAACATTACTAATCTCAAAAAATGGTTAATGTGGTTGGATGTGTCGTTTAAAGTGTATTAAAGATTTAATGCAAAGTTTTGTTTTTAACCTAATTTTTTAATAGTTTTTCTTTTTTTTTTAAAGATTTTTGTTGGTTTGTAAAAAAACGCTACTAAAACTACAGCTACTAATATATGACTTTGACTACCTTCTTATTGAATATGACTTAATGGAAACTTGTTTAAATATTTTTTATGTATAATGTGTATACTAAATATAAAGTAAAATATACAAGTTTTAATTACAAATTTGGTTGGTTTTTTTTATCGTTTAGCATTAACAATTTCTTTTTTTTCCGTTAAATTTAATAGATATAATAATTAATCTTAATTATAATTTATACTTAGTTAATAGTTTTTTAATTATTTTGTTTATTTAATAACTTCATTTTTTATTTTGCTTAGCAATATATAATTTTTACAAAGTTTTTTTTTCTTGATTTTTTATTAATTGTTTAAGCATATAATTTTTGCCTTGTCTTGGGATTGATGTTTTGTTTGTCTAGTTTAAATAGTTTTAATTTAAATTTTTTACTTTTTGTGAAGTAATAAATAATATTCCTTTTATTATTTTATGTAATTCTTGTTAAAAATTTCCTCTTTTTTGTTGCAGTGTATGTTTATCTAAATTGTTTTCAAATATTTTCTAAACTGTATATAATAATTGCATTAAATAAATTATTACTAAAAATGCGTTTTATTTTATTAAAAAAAAATTATAGTTTTTAAGGACTTTATTTCTGGTTTTTTCTTTCTTTAATTATAGCATTTCGCTTTGTTTTTCTTTATTCCTTTTTGGTTTTGTTTTCTTACTATTATTTATAAAGTTTTTTCTTTGAGTGTATGTATAAATAGGGTTTAATAACAAAGGTTTGCTTTTCTGTTGTTTTGTTTTGCTTGCATGTCCTTAACGCCATTTTATTTTTTATTTTCATTTTGTTTTTGTTAATAAAATAAAAAAAAAAGTGTTTATAAATTAATATTATTGTAAGAGTAGATTTGTTTTGCTTTTGTATAATTATTTTTTTTGTATTTACAATTGTAAATCCCTAACGTTTGTATTTAATTTAAAAATAATTTCAATATACATATAAATATTAGAGTTTTTATTGGCTGTTTTAGCGAGAAAGAGGTTTAACTGTCATTTTGTTTTAAAATTTATTTAATTCTTGACTATGATTGATTTTGTAAAAGCTGCTTACATAATTTATAGAAAGTTAATGTTTATAAAACAAATTTAGAAAAAAAATAATTCACAATAAAATGGAAAGTTTAAAAAGCTCTGGTGGGAGACTTAACTTTAGGAAAACGTTCACTGAGAGAATTAAATCACGATAAAAGAGTTATACTTTGGTAAAAGTTTGAAACCCAACCATAAAACAAGTAAGAAAGTGTATTCGCAAAAGAAGCAAAAAGTCCTTAAAAAAGTACAAATTCAAAAAGATAATAATTTAAGCAGTTTCAGATTGAGTTTTTAAAGATTTCCAAAACTATAAAATGTTCAGGTAACATTAAAATCGAAAAGTTTAAAAGTTCTTCAATAACTAAAAAAAAAAAAAAAATTTAAAATCAATAATAAATTTTGATATTTTAATTAGGCTTAAGTTCATCAAAATGACCACAATACTAATAATCAATAATAAATATTTAAAAGTTTTAAAGTAAAACGAATTGTTTCTTTCTTAAAATTACCGAAACTTACACGACCTTACATGATGTAATCGGTAATATACTTTTTAAATTAAAAACGAGCTCAACATATTGAACATTTTCTTAATTAAATGCAAAATAAAATAATTTTCATTAATATTTTTTCGTTTACGAAATGAAATATATTGGGAAATATTCGAAAGTTTTTTTATTTAATTAAAATCAAATTTATCAAAAATTGCACAAAATGTTTACAGTTTATGAAAATTCCAGTGTTGAAAAGTTAAATATCTGAAACTTATGTTCTTTAATTGAATAGATAATTTTTTGAATTAAAAATGAAAAGTGTCGTTTCCATTACGTAAAAAACAAACACTAAAAATAATTAACTTGTACAAAAATTAAATGGATGTTTATATTCTGAACAAAATGAGATATGCTGCCTTCGATAAATCGATTCTGTCATTGATGTACAGTGAACCTAAAGTACGCTTTCAGAAAATTTATATTAAATGTTGTAAAGGTATGCAAATAAGATTTTTCTCATCCAAAATCCAGTCTTCTTAATTCGATATTTAAAATTATAAATGTAAATTTGATCACAGATTCTTATTTGATGAATTAAAACTTCGAAATGAATTTAATAAATTAATTAGTGAATTCACTTTTTATATTAGCAAATATTGAATATTGAAAAGTTACGAGTTGAATTGAAATAATATTCAAACATTTTAAAAGTTTATTTTTCTTTTAATTTCTCATTAGATCAGTTACAAATAGCACTTTCAAATATTATTAAAAGGCCAAAATGTTTAAAACTTTTTTAGGTTCCAACTATTTTTAGGTGCTTGTAAAAAATTTGGATATTTCAAAGATATTATAATAAATAATTTGTCTTAAAATTAAATCATTCGAAAATATATGTTGTATTTTCGAAATTCAATTTAAAAACGAGTGAGAATCTAGTAAACGTTACACTAATATATAAAGCTGATGGTCCACACCATGCGTTCATGCGTCTGTCCTTTTTAAGCATCTGACAAAAAAGGAGAATCATCGCAATTGTATGTGAAAAGTTACACAACAAAATGCATACACAAATCAACGCATCAAAGTTTGTAGGTTTATACCATATTCACACGGACATCAATATTCGTGTTTCGCTCTCTTATCCCTGTTTCGCGCCACAAGCACGATTGAAACGACTTGTTTCCCCATACAAAATTTTAAGAGCGAAACAGGTCGTTTAATTTTAAAACAGGCCGCTAAACACAAAAAATTTACAATCATATCCAATTTTAATAAAAGTTATCGTTAGTTTATCTGAACTAGCTCTCAAAACAAAATCAAAACAAAGAAAAAAAAAACCAATTAAAAAGTGATGTTCAATAAAATAAAGTGGTAAAAATAACATAATAATATTAATAAAAGTATTAAATATTTAATATATTTTTAAGTTTTATTAACTTTTTTTTATCTATTTTAAAAGGAATCACACTAACAACACAAAAAAATGTCGAGAACGAATCGTATGATAAGCATGTTTGGCAATCTTGTTTCAGAGAGCGAAACCAGCGGTTTATATCGTCGTATGAACCACAGATTACTAACAGATATGTCACGAGACAGAAGATTTTGCGTTTTTTTTGTCTCTTTCTAATTAAGCTTCCCTTTTGCATTTCTCTTTGCATCATATTTCTGGCGCAAACAATGAACACAAAGCAAACTGGTTTGCTTTTGGCAATTTTGTTTTGATCACAAAATTCGTGTGTAAATTATTCTGGCTTGCTTTTTATCTCTTTCTTCGAAAGCTGTCCTCGCAACTTATTTGGCCTTTTTCACACATCACTTTTTACAGTTCTGTTAGTATTCAGTGGTATGAACATAGCATTACTTTCTACATTTTTTTGGCATAATAAACGTCAAACTTCATATAAAAAAATATATTAAATTTTTTTTTATATAGACTTTGACGTTTGGTATGACAAAAACTTGTCAGGTGAAGACCCCCCATGTTACGATTTTATAGTAAAAACAATTTTATCGTAAGCGACAACCTTCATAAAAAACTTATATTAAATACAATAAAAAACCTTCTCCTGTGAAATGTTGTTTTTGCCGCTAAAGCTTTTTTTTTGGTGGTTATTCCTCGATATAGTCCGGAATTGGTTGCTATTAAATTTCAGCCAGATCAATTACACAAATGGCTTGGATGCGATCAAAAACGACGACGGCCCATAAATCTTTACTTTAACAAAAAACTAGCTTTTTCTACCTAAAATAATGCTCTGGGCACAATAGAACTCAGGCTATTTAATTTTTGGCTTAGATATTTCTAACATGCAAAAAGAGTTCACCAGGCCTCCTCCAAAATTAAGAAGTTTGGTCGATAGGGTCGATACAAAGCAAATTAGGTTAAGGAAATTTACATCAGATATTCAGCCTTATTACGGTTGTCGTTGTCGTAAACAACTGTGTCGTTTTTTCTAATAGCTTGAAGTATCACACAACCTGTGTTCTTTAATCTACTACAAAAAACGACTAAGTTATTTACGCCAACGACAACCGTAAAAAAAGCTGATTATCTACATATAAAAACTGTTTGTAATTAGAAATCAGAACGACACACTATCTCCCCTAGAACGCATACAAATTGCTCTTGGAATAAGGCGTTTGGTAACAATAAGAAACGAAGTTTGTCTTATATATTTTAATGTACAAAGTTTTTCTTTAATATTAACAATGGGGTTCGTAGTGGGGATTTTTTTTTTCACGTACACACGATTTTTCGGTATAAGAGTTTTTAGAACGGAGATGGTAACTAAAGAAGAGTAACAATGTATATGCAAATTTATTTCGCCTAGTACCAGTCCTCGCGAAATAAGGATTTTTTGAGTCCATTCGGTAGCAAAAGAAGAGTTACATTACTTTTTATATACGTGTTATCACAATAGGCCCACAAGACCCATTATTATTATTCGTCCCTATTAAAAAAATCAACACATTTAAAACCCTAAAAATTTGCCTGTTTAATACTCCGGTTAAGGATGCATCTATAAGATGCGGCAAGGCCAACTATATCACTCTTACTTGTTTTATAATCATTTAAATTTACATGTTTTATAATTTTAGGTTAGAAATTGCATGAGTAAAATTTAATGTCATTAAAAAAAACTTTTAAAAATTCATCCAAAGCTTTTTAAACGTTTAAACGATTTTAATATATTTTAATTAAAAAAAATTAAATATTTTCCTCTATTTTTCGATATTTCTTATCTCTTTCCCACTATGGCAATGTCTACATATGCATGTATGTATATTAAATTTCTTAGTAAAAATTTATTCTTAAATAATTCTGTCTAAAACTTAAATTTAAAATAACGATGTATGTCTCACACTTATTCTAAGATTTTGTCAATAAATATCATTTTCATCCCAATCGACCGATTGCAATACTAGTTTATCTAATTCCTTCGAATCACCGGAACTACTGTTACGTCGTCGCCGCTTACGATGTAAATTTGACCATTTGCGATTCAATTGAACCATTTGAGGGGCCGCAAACATGGCGGCTGCAGCCGCACTCAGTTTTGTTGGGGTAATGGCATTTGAGAGAGTGCTGCCCAGGGAAGTGGATTGAGGCTGCTGTTGTATAGAATTAGAACTAGAGTTGCCGTTGGAGGAGCTAATATTGAATTGTTCGCGATTATTGTTGAATATGTATTTACGAGTGTGAGGAGTATGATGGGAACGTTGAGCTTTTGGTGCAGTGTAAGCAGCATGATGCTGTGGATAGCACTGGGCAGACAAATAAGAGGGATATTGTTGCTGCTGCTTGCTATAAGGAGTATCGTAAGGTGGTGGTGGTGTTATCATGGCCATAGAAGAGGAATCTTCTTCTATATCCCTGTGCAATTCCAAAGGATGATTATCGCCAAAAGTTTTACAAAAATGTTCTTCTTCTTCCTGCTGCTCCGGATTAAACTGCTGTTGTTGCGGCTGGGCAGTATTAAAACTGAATTCATTGTCAAAGTTATAGTCTCCGGCTGTATTTAAATAGTCTAACGAACAATTGGGATATGAATAGGGTGGCATGTAGAGAACATCATCGTCATCGTCATCATCTTCGTTATGATGGTTATCGTAAAAGTCTGGTGAGGATGGCACAAAATGATTCGTTGTTAAGGGATTTACTTGTACAGGTGTGGCAGGAACGGATTTAGCCAACGAGGTTTTATGTTTTCTTTGCTTGTTGTTGCTACTTTTGTTGGTGTAGTAATGTTTCTTTCTTTTTGTTGTTGTTGGTGTTGTTGTTATGTCGTTTATAGGCTTTTGCTGTTGTCTGCTGCAATTTTTTGTTGTACTAGATGTTGTTGTAGAATTAGTAGTTTTAGCAGTTTCATTTGTTGTTGCTGTTGTTGTTTTTGTATTATTGGCAGTGTTTGCTTTTTGTTTCGGCTTGCGCGTAGTTGATTGTGTTGTTGATGTTTTATCGATTTCATCTATAGTTGTTGTTGTTGTTGTTGCCGTTGCTGCTGCTGTGGTTGTTGTAGTTTGATTTTTGATTAATGGCATCGATTTGGTATTTGTGATCAATCAATCACGATATATATAACTACAATTCTTAGGGCTCTCTTGCGGACTTGGACTGCTGGATGGTGGTGCTGGGCTAGAACTACTATTTGACATAACAGGCGATGATGCTGAACTGGAGTGTTGTGGACTATTGGAACGGTGTTGAGTTACTGTAAGATGAAATTGAAAAAGTGATAAACATTTTTAAATCTATTTTTATTATTACAAAAGTTTTCTTTTTACGCCTAAAGCATATAGTACATATCGTTCAACTCTAGTTAGTAAAGATTGGTGAATAGAAGTTAGAAGATTAGTTAATATTTCAGAAAAATTATTAAGAAGACAAGATTAAGTTAGAGACTTTAGATGAGATTTTTGCTTGGAGGTTGAGAAGCTAATAATTTTGATAGGAAATGGAAGTAAAAACTATTTATTTTAGAGTCTTTACAAACGCAAAGAATTGCTTGAAAAATTCATTGAAAATCCTTGAGTTGTAACCTTTCATGTCACTGTTGTTCAGAAAATAGTCTTGACTTGAAACTGGATTTTTTTTTGGATAATATTGTTGTAAATTTCAGTTAAATATAAAAATTTTAGATGGTACACATTTCTTTGAATGCTAAATGGTCAAAAATAGATGCACCTATGCACTGAGATGGTGTAGATGTGGGACAAGAACATTAAGAGTTTGGTTGTATAGGCTTCCAAGTAGTTGCACCTTATTTCAAGTACAGATTCTGGCCATTTTAAGGAAACACAGAAAATTAGGGGAATGTAAGATTGGGACAGAGGTCAACATTCAAGTAGTAATTAAGGCCGCTTAATACAATCACACACAAGTATTTTGACGAAAATGCTTCCCTGATCTAATTACTATTTTAAAATTTAAAAATTAACAGCTTATCATGACAGGATTGTATTTTCCTCAAAATACGTAAGGGTTGCGTAAAAGGATACTTGTTAAAGTTTAAGCTGGTAAGCGACTTTAGCAATACACTTGGGTTACTCATGAGCGGGTATTACTGGAAGCTAAGCTGGGTACCGGATTACTGCAATATCGTCAATTATGTAATTTTATAATTAACTGGCACAAAACGCAAAGGCGTTAAGGAGGCCTTTTTACTTGAGAAGATAATAGTGTGCATCCTAAGCAGAACCAATTATTAATGGAAGAGTAGAGGGGGCTATAAAAATTTAAGTAATTTAGACCTTAACTAATTTAAATAAACTGTTAACTACTCCTTACAATAACTGGATAGATCTACTGACAATGATGGGGAGTTAAAACGAGACACTGCTTAATCAGTTAAGGTTTCATTATATGTCACATTGCCATTCCTATACAAACTGTTCGAACCGACCTTATGGGCATCACTGTATTTCATTAAATACTTTTGGTTTTTCCACAACCATAAACAGCTGTTACGGTTATGGCACGTCTTATTTAACCTTTTATTGTATGTTCACAATTTTGTTTTTAAACGCGTTTAAGAAATATGTTGATCGAGCTAACCAAAGCCGTTTACATTATAAATGATTAAGATGACAGTTGATTAAAAAAAACACAACAAACAAATTTATATTTCTTTAAAGTATTAAAAATGGATAAAAATACTTTTATTAAGTTATCAGAAGATTATTTTAAGGATTTTAATAATGAATTATTTAAGGGCAAAATTAAAACATTAAGAAGAAATCGAGGTCGGTTGTACATGTGAGGGGTACGCTTATGGTGGCCGATTCAACATTATACTCAGTTTAAGGTCTGCTCAGAGGATTTTATGTTATTAATGAAGTGATTTAGTTGTAATCATATCAATTTGAAGCGATTAACAAATCAATCGACAAAAGCAGTCTTTACTATTCCAATTCTTGTGTTCACAAGAAATTGCTTGTTGTTTTAACAAATCAATGGCTAGTCAATACATCATGTTAAGATGGCGAAATGGAGCGAAATGAAGCATTGCCAGATATGACAATCTGTAGGGATGCCGGATAAACATTTTTCGACAAATTATGTAAAATTTATAGCTGAGGATTATAATTGGATTTTCCATGGAAATTGTCTGCTGGTCCCTAAGCTATAAAAATTGAAGTAAATGCCCGATTTGAAATAGAAATATATTTTAGAAAATAATCTATGTACATATGTATGTATATTTAAATGGTTTTTTTTTGCATAGTATAATAAGTACAAGATACAATCATTAGGGAGATTGTCACTGTTTACCCACATATATTGCACTTTTCAGAAATTAATTTTAATTTATTTGACTTTTGATGCATGTTTAAATATTTATTTTCTATGCAGTGACTTATTTTCTAATGGCTGCACCTTTTACTTATTATACCATGGGGTTTTGTATATTTTGTAAATTTAAATACAGTCGACTCTCGATAATTTGAAATTCAAGAACCCAGAGAAGAAGTTTAAATAATCGAGAAAGTTTATGTGAAAAATACTTATTTTTTCAAATGAAAATAATTCGAGCAATTTAGTGTAGAGCTGAAAAATGTAAGTAGTAGCGTGTCAGGAAGCAATATGCCAATTCAATTACCGAAAAGACTTAATAGCTTGGATTTTTTTAAAATTGATTAAATGTTTTTTTAGGCACACGAGGAGATATTAAGGGTTTCAAACAATCGAGAGTCGACTGTATAACCTACACTTTTATATTTAAATAATTAAATTCTCAATACATGTTGCAACATTGATTGTACATTAAAGCTTTTGAAATTTTTCCAATTTTTAAATTTTGTATTGTAAAATATGGTATTTACACACACATATAAAACATGCATGTTGCAACATGCTTTACTTTTTTGTTAAATATTAATTAACATTTATAAGAAAAAATAAAGAAAAATTTTTAACAAAAACTAATATTGTGCACACAGTGGGTTAAAATAATAAAAGTTTAGAAAATTTTTTTGTATTTTCATCTGGTAAATCTACTAAATTTAAAATTAAAAACAAAAACACACTCATATTTAAATAGGGGAAAAGAGGTTTATGTGAAAATTTTTAAACTTCGAAAATTAAAATATAGAAAAAAAAACTTTTTGTGAAAGAATTTTAGTTTAAAATTTTCCCATAAGAACAGAACAGGTATGTTAAAGACATGAAAGTTAAGAGAAACGAAAATTTGCGAAAAATTTGAACTTACCAATACCATGACGGGGCGGCTGCCTTCTTAAACGGCCAAGACTTCGATTACGTGTATTAGTGTTAACAGCCTGAATTTGTGAATTTGATTTGATTTTTTTTGTTTCGGGTGGTATTTTTTTATTATTTTGAATTTTTTTTTTTGGTTGATAAAAAATAAAAATAAAATAATTTGTATTTGTAACATAATAATTTGTAGTTGTGTTTGTTGTAATTTGGAATAGACTTCTTTTTTATTTGTTATTGTTTTATATTTTTATTGATAAATTGTTATAGTGAAAATGCAAATGATTTGAAGAGTGAAGGAAAATAAAATGTTTCTTTTTTTTTTTAAAGAAGAAACTTAAAATATTTACTTTTAATTTGTGACTATATTTTTGCTAACATTAAGACATGCCAGAGATGAGAGAGTGAAAATAAATGAGTTAGTGACAATGCAGCTGGTATTTAAAAATTTCGTATTTGGTGGTTTCTGATTTAATGAATAGAGGGGGCTTGGTGAAAATATTTCGTTTATTAAAGTGTTTTTTTCGAAGAGAATTTTGTGGCACTACTGTTTTAAGTTGTCTGTACAAGATCAATGCGAGTGAAATTTTGAATTGAGCAATGCATAATAATTTTATAAATAAAAATCTCAATGAAAAATTATCAAAATATTAAAAAAAGAAAAAAAAATAAGTGAACATTTATTACTAAAATTGAGGTTTTTGATATTTAAATAAGGCTTAAGTTCATAAAATTTAATTTTCATTAACTTATTTTTAGTGAAGGAATAAATTTGCAACATGGAATAAATTAATATCTTTTTGATCATTTTTTTTTTGACTTAACTCGGATCGAATTTACATGTTTCGAGAATTTAGTGCTCCTTTATATCAAAAATGATAGAAATGAAGATTACGCCATACGCATGATTCCCCGTTAGAGGATGTAGTTTGGCAAGGGTTGCCAAGTCTTAATGTCGCTTCTAAGATTTACGAGTTATTTTTTATAAAATAAGTATGCACCCGCAATAAAACAAGGACTATATTGAGTTCGCCAGCTTAAAATCATTAGCCAATAGGAATGCAGTTCGCTTGATGTCATCTGTCTGACATGTGCAGAAGATTTTAACTATGTTTTCGGTATGGCGTAATCTTTATTTCTAAGATATTTGCTTTAACATTGTGCGATTTCTGTCTATGCACTTATTATTTTGTAGCACAGAGGAGATTTCGTTTAGTTCTCAGATTCGTTGTTCAACAACAAAAGTATCTGTTTTTATTTTTTAATTTTCTAAAGGTGGATTCACCCATACGCTCTGAACAATGTTTTTGGCCGGATAATAATTTATTTTACTGAAAATGTTCTGCAGGACGATTCGCCCATTTCGAAAAATTTGTCCAGAAAAACAAAGCAACCATATGGTTTACATACACTAGGCGGAAAATGTTTGCGTACAAAACAAATTTACTTAAAAGATTGCAAAAAAGAGACGCACCGATAACTTTTCTTAACTCAAATTTGTTTTTTTTTTTTTATAAAATAATGTTGTGGTTCACATTCGATCGATAGAAAATTTGAGAAAACTGTTACTAATCATCGGTCTTGTGTACCCGACTTTTTACTCATTACTCATTTGCGAAATTGTTTCTTTCCAAACTAGTGAAAAATGCGGCAACCACTTATTCCTTGATTAGTGAATTAGTGAATTTTATTTGAAGTTTAAAGACAACAAACTGTGTACTAAAATCGTGATAACATATGGTTTTATTTAAATTAATGTAAAATCTTCTTGGACACTATCAATATGTAACCTTTAAAATATGTATATTTTCTAGCACACTTTGTATACAAAGAATTTTTTTAAATAATTAAAATTTTTGCACTTTTGCCGATAGCTTCCATAACTTTCATTTCTGTTGAAAGTTTGTATAATGGCTTGGTGAACTATTAAAGGGGTTTGGATCAGTTCAACTGTGTATACAATTAAAAATATATTGAGATCACAATTCATTATTGTATCCTATAATTTACTAGTCGATATCTCTTGCTGGTGGCTAGGAGCAATGGCAAGAAGAAAGTGTGGTAGATTCTTTGTTTTGTTGCTCTATGAAATTGACTTAAATAAATCCACAACAGGTAGAAAGGGGAGCGTAGTTGATTTAACGATGTCCGCCTGTCTGTCAAAATGGGGATTTTGACGTTTAATCGGTCCCATGGTGAAGGATATAAATTATGGGTTTGTTTGTTTAGAAAAATATAGCACTCTTACTGGGTTTAACTACATTAATTGATCTTTTAAAATATGGCGATTAAATTAATGCTTGATTAAAAGAAAGACAAATTAAATTTAAAAAAAAATGCAATGCAATCCAAATATCACTTATTGAGGAGTGTGTACAAATACTCTACTTTGGTTTTTACATTTTTGGAGAAATAGCATGTGTCGTTTATTTATAAACTAATAAATATGTATTTTAACTAAGACAATTAAACAAAAACTCAAAAATCAAATAAAATTATTCTACTTCACATTCCACTAAAGACTAATTAAAAAACAAATAGTTTTAACTAATAAAATTTTCTAGTAAAGTCCAACCACAATTTACTGCCATTTTTTTTGAGCTTTAAGCCTGGGATTAAAGAAACTTTAATTTTTTTTTAACAAAAACAAGGATGCGGGATGGCTGATATTGAAAATCATAAAATTATAACCCCTTTTTTAAACAAATATATGATTTCTGTAGCTTTGCCACTTTATAACGCTCAATAAAAGCTTTCTAAGAAAAGCTTAGCAAAAATATAAGTACTTTATTTAACAAATCCTTTAATTATTAATATTTAATTATTAGAATACAAATTGGTATGAGTGTGTAGTAAATTTTTTTTATAAAAAAAGCCAATCAAAATATTTTTTATACATATACAAACAACAACATTGTAAGAAAAACATTTTTAACAGAAATTTCAATAAAAATTTTTTTATTAAAAAAAATTTCCAACTCTTTTGCATTTTCGTTTTATTTTTGTACAAAAAAAAAAAAACAACAAAAATATTAACAAAAATATAAACAAAATTTAAATAACAGAAGGAAAAAACAATAATAACTTAAAAAAATAATAAATTGCCATTATTTACCATATTTTGGGTAATTAATCCCTGACTGGTTTCAGCCGCCCCACTCCCGTCTCAAAGGTAAACCTAATGGGAAAGAAAAAGGAAAAAGGTAAGAAAATAGTAGAAAGATAGTATAGACATGTTTGTTTTTTTGGTTTTCTAAAGGATTTTCTTGTGTGTTTTTTTTTGTTAAAATGGATTTACAAAAATGAATGAAGAAATTAGTAAAACGAACTAAAAAAGTTGGTATAATAAGAAGAATTAAGCTAAATGATGTTTAAAATTGTAAATTTTTTTCAAAATTTCGGCTGATTTCATAATTTTCAAATCGATTGGTGTATTTGATTTTACTTAGTTTATAAGAAAAAACAATTTAATGTACAATAGAACAAAGTTAGAGATAGTTAGATTAGATGTAACTTAGATAAGATGTAACCCCCAAAAGCTTCATTGACAGCATTTACTTTACATTGGAACCAAAATGAAATTCAAAAGGGGAAATTAAAAAAAAATTTAAAATAAATTATTTTTTAAATTAACATGCAGTTGAACTTAGAAACTAAAATAATTTATTCAACAAAAAATTGTTTTTTTTTGGTTTAAATAGAATGCAAACGGCAGGCGGTAACGAATTATTGATATTATAAAAAACTATTTTTTTTCAGTTCAATATTAAAGATTAGTTTAAAGGCCTAAAAAAATGGTAAAATTTGACCTCAAAAATATTAGTTTCCAGGGATCAAGTCAAAAATATTTACGTTGTGACTGAATTTTATATATGGAGGGCTAGGAGCCGCATCGAATAAAAAGATAAAATGAAATACATATCCATACATATGTGTTTCTAAACTGGTGCGATTTTCTCTGCAAAGTTTAACTCTATCCAGTTCTGTAAGGGACTAAATCAAAAAGTGTTTTCTTCCGGAGATAACGGTAATAAACCCAAGTAAATGGCTTTAGAAATGATAATAATAATTTCGAATTTTTTTTTTACTTGGTTTACTTCAGCTCTGAGCCGTCCGTATGAATATTGAAATTTGTACTTAATTCTAAGCAGTGTTCGAAAATAAACAGGACATTATTTAGTGTTCGACTCACGCACCCAAGAACAATATCTACGTTTTTAGTGATTGTGTAGACAAACACAACCCATTATACCGTCCGTTACTATTTTCAAGAAAGAGCCGAACATTATATAATGTTTTGTTCTTCGATAAAAAACAGAACAATTGTAGTGATACTGTAGAGTCTACAGTGTAGACAAACATTACATATACAGGGGATTCACACGGTGTGCTATCAAGTCATATCGACATAATGTCCTTTATAATATTTTACAATTGTTTAAAAAAAATATTGTTGTGTTTCAAACAAAATAAAAATTTTAATGCTGTGTTTATTAATTTGTCAAACCTATACAGTAGAAACCTTAATTATAAGCGGTCGCCCGCAGCAGTCATATATATTTCTTGTAATTATTTTCACACATATGACTTTACAACTTTATGACAACCTTGTGAATCCCCCAATAGTTTAATGTTCTATAATGTTTCTTTTTATACCCTCCACCACAATTAGTTGTAAAGAGGGTATATTAAGTTTGTCATTCCGTGTGCAACTTTTTTATTATTCATCTCAGACCCCATAAAGAATATATATTCTGGGTCCTTGAGTGATTCTAAGTCGATTTAGCCATGTCCGTCTGTCCGTCTGTTGAAAACACGCTCACTTTCGAACATCTCAAAAGAAATGAACAAACTTGGTGCCAAATTGCTTGTAGTTATCCTAAGCAGTTTGGGATTGAAATTCAGCAAAATCGGTGCAGTAGGACCAGAGCTATGAATATTGAAATTTGTACTTAATTCTAAGCAAACATGCTTCGTTTCTACACCGATTTTTTTTCCAAATTTGTTGACCAGTGTTATTTTAAGCAAGTAAGAAATATAAGTTTCTTTGACAAAATGAGTAAAGAAAGAATTAAAAAACCCTAGTTCTATGTTAATACGGGTAATAAAGATGGTCTTTGTCCAAATTTACAATTTGTAAATTTGCAGTGCATATGATTAATCGTGAGCATATCTCCTTTTTTTTGTGCAAATGTGTTATTTATCCAAAAATTTTTCTTGGTAACACAAAAAAATTTCTGACAAATGGGCAGTCCTCCTGTCAGTTACCCATTGAACCTAACCTAACCGTAAGTAAAAATATAAAACAATTAAAAACATGTGATTGCGCTAATATTGCAATAAGAACGCCGCAAAATACATTTACCATTAACGATTTGAGGGTATGGAAATTTATTTAAGCCTATAGTACACGGAATGTAAAAAGTCACATGCGCATGTGGTTCTGACGTAACTTGCTATTCTGGCTTTGTAGTGACGTCAAAATTACGTCAGAACCACATGCGCATGTGGCTTTTTACATTCCGTGTACTATAAGCTTTAGAATTGTCCACAAACATTGTGCGACTTGTCGCCGCTTAGCATTTTCTTGTTCAGTTTTTAACGTCTCAGGTTAATATCTACACGAATAGGCCGCAAGCGAGTGGTATTCCTAAAGATTTCATAATCCGTAAATTTTGCTTGATTTTTGGCCTGTTCGTCATAACTGGACATCAAAATTAAGAGTTAAAATTAAGAATGATTCAGACTAACCTTTTAAAAAAGCTTTTTGTAACATTTCGTATTTTTAATAAAAATTTTATAAATTCACGTTCATTGTACAGAAAATAGTTTTGCTGTCCTAATCTTGCATCTTTGGTATAGAAAACCATGTACAAAAGATTTTTTATACATCGGCGGATCCTTAAAATTCTGATGCAACGAAAAAGAAACAAATTGGGTTACTTATTAAAATGTTAACAGTATCGGTGTAAGGTCCCTATATATCGGGGTTTTACCTTAAGGGAATATAAATGCAACCAATATTTCATTCAATCTTGTCTGGGGTGTAAAATTTCGTCCAGTTCGTGTCTGGCTAGAGTCTTATCTGGACTTTATAGTAGGATTTTATTTTGTAAGCTGTTTTGGCGGTTTAGTGGTGGCTTTGGTTTCCCTAAAATCGTTGGGAAATTAGGACTAACCAAGGGCTCTCTTTGGGCTGTTGCTTTTTAACACAAGCTCATTTGATAACGATAGTTTAATAGAGCAGCGTGTGGTATGGTCGTAATGGCAGATACCCACAATAATTTTTATTTCATAAATTTCAAAATTAAATATTTCGCACACAATTATCATGCCTTTTGTGAAAAAATTCAACACCTTTTTGCTACTAGACATTCAATACATTAAATTTTACTAAAACTATTTACATAAAATTAAATAAAAAAGTGAAAAATCTATTAAGATAAGCACGTTAACATAAAATAAACTACACATTTAAGTTACAAACAATTAATATTAAAAATAAAATACACCAATCGACGACTGTAAATATCAAGCTAATTGTTAAAAATAAATAATATTATTACAGAAATTATAATTTTCACACTCAAGTTATAAACATCACAAACATTAATAAGTATTTTTTTTTTAACAAATTAAACATAAAAAACTAACCTTCTTGACACTGCGAGTGGTGGAAAAGCCATCACCACGACGATAATTATCACCCTGAAAAAAAATTCGGAACGTCAATTTAGTTTCGCATCCATTTGATACAATTTTTTTTTTTTTGAGAATTTAACTTACCATAACTTGATGAGATCTTAAAGTACCGAAATTATCACGACAACGATATGTTTGTTGTGTATTATAGCCATCGGGCTGAAACTGGAAGAAGGTTTCGGAATTGGGTGCACCATGATGTTGCATGGGTTTACGTAAAGTACTCTTTGGTGAATGCATTTTATTTTGACTGGGTGGTTGAGGTAATAAAACCGGTTCAGCATAGGTAACCTCTTCAACTTGAGGTAATAATTTTGGTTCAGCTTGGATTCTAAGGTTTTGTTTAAATGACAACAAAAAATTAAAAGTTATATATTGTTAACTTTAGAAATAAATACTGGTGGTAAAAAAAGTTCTCGCGTTTTTTTTTTACCAAAATTATGTCATTATTTCGATTTAATTTTCAAATACAGGTTTTTTAAATTATTGATTCGACAGGATGTTATGTTTTATTTTTTAAGGTCAAAAAGGAATAAAGTGTTTTAGAGCAAATCCAATGCTTTCAAATATCACACAGAAAGTAAAACACTCGGGATAAATCAAGTTTTTTATGATGACGTTAAGTACGAGTCGTACTCAAAACTTCAAGTACGAATAACACTAAAACGTACTCAAAACAATCCTAAATGGGATTACTTTCGAAAATCAAACCCGGAATTTCTTGAAATAAGTATAAAATTCTTAAATCATGTAAAAAAAGATTAAACTTTTAGTTGTGTTTAACCCTGCGGCTTACGCATGTTTTGATTTTCTATACACATTGAAAAAAGGTGTGCCATGAAGGGTTAAAAAGTAAATTTGAACTCCTGCTTCTCATTTAGTTTATATTTTTGGTTAAATATATACATACATAAGATATCTAAAGTAAAAAAATATCGGGCAGGATGTTGGGGCTTTATCATTCTGTAAGGTGTAATGCGGGTAAAAAAAATTAATCATTATAATTTGTTCTTTCTAATTTCTTTTTGTTTTTTTTAAGCAGGAATTCGGAATAAAATTAACTTCACAATACTTAAATCAAGCGCATTTTGAGATTGATTCAATCTAAGTTTTACTTTAATCAATCTCATTTTGGGATTATTTCAAGTACGAAATCGGGATTGAATATGGATCATTAAAGTATTTTCCGATTGAAAATCCGTACTTGAAACAATCTCTGTACATGATTTAAGAAAATCCGTACTCACCGTACTATTAATACCACCTCGGATTGATTTGAGTACGGATGTATTGATTTTTCGTGGTTTGAAACCTTTTCAACAGCTTCCTAAAATAGTTTTAAATTGGCTTTCAGTACCAACAAGAAACTTTGAAAATAATTCAGTTTGCTTTGAGAAATTTATTCCATCTTCTCAAATGCTAATACTTTTCAATACAAAGAACATGCTTAACAAAGTTGTATTGGCTGATGAATCAAAAGATTTTAATTCTGAACATTGATATCTATAACTTAAAGTACAAATGAAATTAGTTTTATTAAAATTACAAATTCTGTTAAATAAATATATGTATGTATCACTGTTGCCAGAAAATTTATCTAAAAAGTCTGCAAAATTTGGGCTAAAAAATCTCAAAAATCTGCAAAAAAAAAATGTAAAAATCTGCAAAAAAAAATCTGCGAAATTAAAATACTTTATTTTGGGATTGATTTTTTTTATTTTCGAATTCATACAACAAACTAAAAGGTGTATTTAACATTTTGGTACATTCAAATAAAAATTTGGTATATACAAAAGAAAAACATTATATCGACGCCTCCATTCTATAACGTTCTAAGTGTACTTAGAACGTTTTTAATGTTCTTGAATTTTTGAATTCTACGTTCTCTAATTTAAATACTGTCAAAATTTGGTTAAGATGGGCCGATCCGCTCCAAAGTTATAGGCATAAATATACTAAGACTACACACATAGTCGTAAAAATTTTCCATTCTAAAATGTAGTAAGTACACTTTTTTGCTTGGACAATTTTAAATTGACTTGAAAACTAAGTTGACTTAGTATGTTATGGATGGGACATTTCTGAACGTTGTGTTTTTTATGTGTATTTGGTATGTTCAGTGTGCTTTTTTTAGTCTCTGTAAGTGTAGTTAAAATGTTTTTTCCCGAAGATGTTTTAGTTTGGAAAAAGAAGTCAACCAAATCGGATGCCTAATTTTTGTATTTTCGGATATAAAATGATTTCGCGTGCAAGAAAAATGATAAATTTAGCACAAAATAACGTGAGAGGTATTATTTATTAGATTTCCATATTATCTAAAATAATTAATAAGTTTTTATTAGGAAAAGGTGAATCAAAAAGTATAAGTTCAATGTCATATAATCTTGAGGAAAGTGTTGGTAAGAAATTCACGACTTAAGTTAAATGTTGTGCTTATTTATATTGGATTTTTTTGACAGGATATAAATAGCAAACTAGTCCAGCAAACGAAAAATCGTCTAAATTTGATAATGAAAATAGTGAAAATTCTGATTCACTAGGCATGTGATATGTTTATATTAATATATTTAAATTTGTTTATATTAAGTATAGTATACAATGTAATTGAAATGAACCATGATGATTTTTTGGATTTCAAGCAATTTGCTTCTGTAACAAATTGGACACAAAATATACAAAATGAAAAATTATGTCTATCAAAAATCCGAGAAATAAGAGTTTATAAAGAACAAAATTATAAATTATTTTATAAATATGAATTTGATGAGAATTTCAAAGAAGTAAAGATATATGATGAAACTAGGAAGAGAAGAAAAGAAAATTGTTATTGAAGAAATACCAAAAGCATACATATCCGGATTTCCTATAACGGAAGAAAAACGGAAAGATCTTTTATATCTGTGTGATCGAAATTTAATTCCAAAATTTTACCAAAATTTCTACAGACAACTTAATGGTTTTAATGGGAAAAAATATGTAGTCGTGTAAGATAATGACGACTAAATAATACAATATAGTTTCTACTTATTTAATGTTATACTGAATTAATACTGTTTCTGTAATCTTTATTCTTATAATTATTTTTAAGTAACCTTGAATTTATGTTATAACTACTTTTTGTTTGAACTGAATTATTATACATACATATTTAACTTTCTTTTTTGTTTTACGAATAAAATTAATTTAAAGAGAAAATAATAGTTTTTTTTTATAACATTTTAACTAAAAATTCGTCTATGTAGGAAAATATAATTTTCTAAAATTTTTGTCCAAACTAAAATATTATATGTGTACACTTAAAAACAGTAGACCTATCAAAAACATGCTAAGTGCACTTAGACGACCAATAGCCAATGTTTTCACCGTGATAAAACATTTTATATCATTTTTAGCTATGATCCAATTAAAATTTTTAAGTTCAGAAAATTTTATAAAATTCTACTCAAATTCTACTAAAAACAGTGAAAGAACAAATGGCGTATCTTATATAGTTTATGAGATATCGCGTGAAAACTTTGAGAGCTCGTAACTCAAAACTCACATTTTCGACTTAGAATGTTATAGAATGGAGGCGTCGATATATGTATGTATATAAAGTATTTGATGGAAAACTATTTTTAAAATGAAACGATTCAAATCCGATTACATCGTTTTCTGTATCTATTAAAAATTATTTATAATACATTTTTCTCTTACTTTCTTTGTAAAGACTTATTCAGAAATGAAATTAAAAATTGCTCGAAATTCATCACAACTTTTAAAAACAATTGTTTTGAAATCGATCAATTTTAATCACATACCTGAATTTTTTACATAAGAATGTATATCCAAATACATTGTTCATATATCGTATTTAAAATAATTTATGCATTTTTTTATTGTAAATTTCAGAAGTCACAATTAATATAAAAAACCTGCAATTTGACAGCAAAAATCTGCAAATCTCACTTTGCTATTTTGGCAACGAAAAAATCTGCAAAATGCAGATAAATCTGCACTTCTGGCAACAGTGGTATGTATGCATATTTTTCCTTTGATATTAAATTTTTTATTTATAAGGATATGTGGGGATTTGTTGGGATGAAAAATGCCGATTCCTTCGTTTTCTCAAACGCTTTTTGCATTAAACATTTTAATCACTACGATTCAAGTATCAAAATTTATCACTTCGAAAGGTTTTAGAGAAAAAATATTTGCTATAAGCTTTCTCAGCAAAAAATTATAGGATTGCATATCTAATAGCCGTAGAGAAATGTAGTAATTTTTTGAAGCAAAAAAGAAAGCGGTTGGGATGAAGTATTTATTGCTTCCAAATCTTAAATCGATTCAAGTTTTATTGGATCAGAACATATATGTTAAATTTCCAATATTTAAAGAGTTCAAACAAAATTTTTCGAATAGCGAGAACTTTTTTCTGCAGCTTATATCTTGAAATCAAAGTTAAAAATGTTGAAAAAATATTAGTTTATGCTTACCTATTAACATTCTGCCTTTGTTCAAAATATTCATATTCCGTATCGGGATAAGGCAAATTATCATCCTCATCTTTATGACAACGTCGGCCACAAAAGTAGCCTGTAAAGAATCCTACTAATAGCGAGAATATTGAACCCGCTAAAACAGCCATCACTAATGTTTCAACGGTATATTGAGCATTGATTATATCTGGAGAAATTTGTGGACCTTTTTCGATTAGTTTTTTAGTTGCATACATTTTTTAAACAGAGTGTTTTTTTTTTAATTTGAATTGAATATTTGTGTCGGTTTGTTTTTATCAGTGTATTTTGTTTTATTTCATTTTTATTGTTATTGTTATTATTTTATTTTATATGTTTGTGGGTGTATAGTTGTGAGTAATGGTTGGTAAATAAGTGTAAAGTGGTGAATATAAAGCCAATCAATGAGGTTGATTTTTATAACATCATAACGGTTTCATTGCAATAACAATTGGTGAGTTATAACAAAGTAAGGAGTAACGTAGACACCAACAACAACAATTAAACATCAAACATTGATAAAAGTCCAATCAAAGTAAATTTGCATGTATGGATGTGTATGTATGTGAGTTAAGGTATTTGTTGACAAATTTTGTATAAAATTGTTTTTGTTTTTTTTTTTTTTGTAATAACAACATTTATATAGTTAAAGTTTGACACCAACATGTAAAAAAGATCCAAAATTTAAAAAAAGAACAAAGAGAATAAATATAAAAAAGAACTTGATTAAAATTTCAACATATTTTTTTTTGTTCTTAAACAGTTTTTTTCAATAAACTAGAAAAATTGTTGCTAAAAAATGAATAAATAATAATATAATAAATGAGAATGTTGGTTAAATTGTTTAAAATAACTGAAATAAAAAAATTTAAACTCTATTGAATGGTTTTATTCGAAAAACAACACTGCTAATAATTACAGAGTTGTAATTAATATATTTTTAAAAAATAGAGTGAGATTTTTTTTTTGAAATTAGAAAAAATAATATTAATTACTGACATGCATTTTGTTTGAAATTAAGAAAAATATATTAAAAAATTAAAAAAAAATCATAATTAAAGTACAATTGTATGTATGTTTATATAAAATTAGTTTAGAGTTATTTGTTTACATGCAGTTGTATTTGTTGCAGTCCCCGATTAGTCAATCACCCAATTGGTATTAAACGCAGTAATTGAATTAGTGCCCATAAACTTAATGGACAAATTTAAGTGAAAATTTCGCCCTTAAACTTTGTAAGATACACCAAGGTTTTTTCAACAACATCTACAATTACTTAAGCTTAATACCTTCGGACATTAGTATTTTAAATTAACTGAAAGTATCTTAATTCGATTGTAAGTACCCCTTCAACAGCATAGTCACTGAAGAAATGTTATTTGGCCTTGGAACATTTCTATGCAGCTATCAAAAATTACGGCTTGCATCTGATGAGCCGCCTTTCACTAGGAGTCTTCAAAGACCAAAAGTTCGTGCAATATATGTAAAATGCTTAATAATGGAAAATTGAAAAGTAGCATATATAAATAATAAGGGCCGATATTGATTTTGAAAAAAACTGAAATTATTTAAGAAATTATTGTCGTTTCTTTGGAACAAAATATCGGCCAAATGGCCACCGATGGTCCTGAGGAATAATTGAGGTTCTATGCCGTTAATGTGCCAATTTAACTCATCCTTTAGCTCATAAATTGTTGCTGGTTTATCGTCGTACACCTTTTCTTACAAATAACCCCAAAGAAAGAAGTCCAACGGTGTCAAATCACATGATCTTGGCGCCCAATTGACAGCGCCACCACGTGAAATAACACGGCAATTGAATTTGTCGCGCAAAATAGCCATTGTTTCGTTAGCTGTGTTGCAAGTGGCATCGTCCTGTTAAAACCACATATCGTCTTCTAATTCGGGTCATAAAAAGTTCATTATTATCTCACGCTAGCGAACACCGGCCTCGTTTTGGAAAAAATACGGCCAGATGATGCCGCCAGCCCATTAACTGTATTAAACGGCCACTCTTTGTGGGTGCAATGATTTTTCGACAATCACTCTTGGAAATGCGGCAAATCTGCTTATTGACGAATCCACTGATGTGAAAATGTGCCTCATCACCGAAGATAATTTTCTTCGAAATGCATTTTGATTTGAACGCCCATTTTCATCATAAGCCTGAATAACTTTAACGCGTTGATCGATTTTGTATCTTTTCATTATTCAAAATGAGTTAGTCTGAAATTGAGAAATGTCAAATGAAATTCAGAAAAAAACTTGACGTTTAGGTTTGGTTCCCATTCAACAACGGCCCTTAAAATTTAACCACACGTTATGTATTTTTCACAAAAGCAGTGGTAATTAAAAAAAAAATTACACATATTCCCCATTAAAACTTCTATCCGAATTAGACTCTTTGTGTCCGTAAACCATTTAATTATGTTGGCATTTAGATTAAATTTGCCCTAAAAATATTTTACTGCAAATAAAATTCTTTTCGAATAAGTTCATATTTGCCCAAAGCTCCCATCAATAAACAGCTTTAACTACCTTTTAAATGTTAATAAAACATCTTAATATCTAGATAATATTCGGCACAAATAGCTTTTATATAAATTTTAACCTCTTGACATAACTTTGTTTTTGTGAGCCCATGACTGCCCATCGTCTCCAAATAGGGTAAAATTCGTCAGTAAATACTATGTTGTTTGGGCTTTACCGATTATAATTTTAGGATTATTTTTATTAAATGGAACTGCTATTAAATTGTTGAATATTTCGTTTTAAAATTATCAATTTTTGAATTTTTTGGGGCATATTTTAAGCAATTTTCAGAGCATTTTTTCAACATTTTACTGCATATTTAATGCACATAAAACGCGTTTTTAGACCATAATTTTGGTTTCTCTGCTCATCAGTCAATATTTTAGTTCATTTATTTACTAACTTTTTTTACAATTGTATTTGAAATACCTTTTCATGTAAATTTCCATTTAATGTGTGTGTTTTTATATATGTTTTTCTTTGTGCGTGTTCATGCAAAATAAATATTTAATTAAATTTAATTTGTTTTGGTTGTTTACAAAATTTAATTTTAAAGCCATGCAATAAATAAAACAAACAACAAATTTACAACACAAATTTCATTTGTTTAAAAAACACCAAACACAAAATTATTATTTTATTAAAACCAAACATTTACATTACCTTCAAAATTTTTATCTTGCATAATATTGATCATTTCTTGATCTTTACTTTGGCGTCTTTGATCCAAAAGACCCATATCGTCACGATAGCCTTTTTGTTCGCCAACATTGGCATCTTTGGAATTGATTTTACCTAAAATAAAACAAGTAAAGAAATTCTTTATAAATAAAACGTTGAGAAAATTAAAAAATAAAAGTTTTCACTTTTTAATTGAGATTCACAACCTTTTTATTATTTAAAAACAACTTTTGAGTTGTTTTTTATTTTGTCGCTTATTAAGGCATCAATTTATTATTTATCTATTAGGAGTTACAAACAAACAGAATAACAAAAAAATTATATTCTTACTTAATTTAATTTCCAAAAAACACGAAGTCAAACCTTTGATATAAAAAGACTTCATTATTTGACATCAAACAAAATTCTCAAACGTTTTTCAATTGCTTGATTTTAACATTTAAATTCAAATTGATAATGATTTGAAAATAAACATTTGACATCAAATGTTTAATCAATTTGATGCCAAATTGGTATCAAATGTTGAATTCAAATCCAAACTAAACTTGGCAATACTAAAATACGAAAAATAAATGTAAACATTAAAAATGGCGATTAGTTAAATTTTTACTTCGTGGTTAAATGTGTTTTATAGGTGAACGATTTATTTCTTGTGAGAAATAAAAATTATTTGTGAGTAGTTACGATGATTAAGAATACGAATAAAAAAAAAATTAAAACGGAAAAGTAAAGAAATTATAAGTTTGTTGTATGATCGCGGTGATAATACAATCCTAAAAATAAAAGGGAGCCAAGTATTTTGTCTTTCGAAGAATTAGAGGACGGAAAGAAATAATTCATCTTTTAGCTATGGTGCCGAATGTTTATCTCACAGTTTATTTAATTAAATAATGAATTTAAATTAAAAAAATTAAATATATATATATAATATATAAATATATGGTCCACATTGTATTATAATCCACATTTGAAAAACATTTGAGAATTACGTTTGAACTTGCCCTTAAAATAATGTCATTTTTTAATTTGAAAATAATTTTCCCTTTTTGTAACGAATGCTATGATACATTTTCAATTTGAAATCAAACCTCCGTGTTTGTTGGGTTTATTATTAAAGTAACTAAGAACTGTAGCCCGTTAAAGTGAGACCAGAGACTCTGGCGGAAATCGAGTCCGAAATCCACGCACTGATGGACTAGCTTAACAACAATTGTTTTAAACTTTAAGCGCCGTTTTTTCAACTTGCATTTAAAGTTTATGTTTGTGAAAGTTAGGTCAAACAAAAGTCATGAATAAAGTGGCCTTTAAATAATTTTCGTTATTTTAACATCACTGTAACGTTAATTTAAAATGTTCAAAAATATGGCAATGCTATAGCAACTATCCGGTGCACACACGTCAAGTTTGGCTCGTCAAGTCTTGAGTTTTTGGGAGGGAGGGGAAAATAAATGGCATTCTCTTTTCCCTTCTATCCTAAAAGCTCAAGACTTGATCGGCACTTAAGCAGCTCTAATATGGCAATGTTAATGCATAACAGAACAACCTTAACCAACGCATAAAGCGTTTTCTATCTCTCAAAAATTCTCATGCTCAAACAAAATGTTTAAAGTTTACCGAAATAGCGAGTCGGAAACGCATTGCAATTGGAAATTGGCTGCTACTGTTAGAAAGTATTGGAAATTTAGCTATTTTTTTGGTCTCTATTTTGTGGGGTTTTTAAAAAAGATAAGTTCACATTACTGTTTATGCAACAGCGTTAACGCTTTTATTTCAGTTTGTCAGTGCAGCGTGGAGTTCTTAGTGCAGCGTTAAAGCAAGGCGCTAGAAATTATAACGACTAACGCACTGATTTAGGTTAATCTGTAATCCCTTTAGCTTATCGTTCACTTTAAGCTTTTATTTAAGTTATCGTAATGAAAATCGAATTATTTGCGCGATAACATTCTTACTTTAACTGCCGGCAAGTTTCTATAATAGCCCTAAGTGATTTTTTCTATTGCATTTAAGGATAATGTTTTTGTTTTAACATAAAATATTTAGCTAACTTTTATTTGAACCTTTCTCTCTCCATTTTTCATTTAATCACACATGCTCGTCTCTTGTAATGGTCTTTACTTTTAGGAAATGTATGCGTAACATATCTATTTATATGAATGTGTTTATGTCAGACAATAAAAGAACCAGTTCAAAAAAATTAAATAACATTAATATTATTAAATCTCGTTTAAAAAAGTATAAAACAAATACAAAATTAGTTTGCATTTAAATTTATACTTATAACGGTTGCAACTAAGAGGAACGCTTCGTTGCACTGTGGTGTAAAAACGCGTTAGCTAAGTAAACATGATAATCCTTTTTATAGACTCACTTATAGTCCTACCGGCCGGCCCACTTAACACTCATGTGATTAAAAATTAACTAAACAGTAACTAAACTTTTAACTAATGAGGTATTGGAAATACCAACCCTTTTGGAATCTAGAATATTTTCGTAAGTAACTTTATTCCGTTTCTCTATAAACCTACCACGAATTGCTTATGGATTATAAAATGTCATAAATCAATCGACAAAGATTAATGGGACAATAAATCGACCAGAAAACCCTGTACCTGCCTTAAAGAGATTTCACAGCCTCTAAAGTTGGAAAACAATTTTCAGAAGCAAAAAAAAAAACGCGTTTTAGGACCACTGTGTTTTTTGGTTGTTTAATAAAATATTTACTACAACAGTACCAACAGAATAACAACTGCAAAAACAATAACAATAGACCAGCATCATGACGATGATGTTGCTGCTGCTGTTTATCACACAGGCCAACATCAGAACCAGAAATCGCAATAGCAACACCAGCAGCAGCAAAACAAATTGCAATTTTCACTTTTGGCAATAATCCAAATCTCCAATTACACATGAAATTTTTATTACAACAATGTTACAAAAATACGTAAACGTAAACGTATAACGGGGTCACACAATCAACAACAATAACACCAACATCAGTTAATACAAATAACTGTACAAACAATAATAGTAACATCACAACAACATCAGCTCTAGCAACAAAAACACTAAGACATGATAGCAATTTACTTTATTTCGTTTTTGTTTGTTTGTTGCTATTGTCGTGCTGATGTTGCCCGTTAATGGTTGAGTTGCTACCTCTCCGAAACAGAAGAATGTGTCTATGACGATGTTGTTATTGGTAGGAAAGTTATTCAAACAAACAAATATTGTGTCGCGAGGGCAAACCTGAAGGCAAGAACAAAGATAAGTATTTAAAATTTATTAAATTTAAAATTGTAAAAGAGAATTAATCCATGTTACTTTTACACTATTCTACAAGTCTTAACCCATTTTCACAACTTACCGATAGCTAAAGGTAGGATATTATGGGCCGTAAAGTAAAAAGTTCCATTATTAAAAGGCCAAGCAGATATGATGGAACTTTCTTAAAATTATCGCTCACTTTAGGTTAAAGTAAAGTTGTAATAATGCAACACTTTCTATACGCCTGATAAAATCCTTCCTTTAAACGGTCCTTAAGGTTTTTGGTTCCACAAAATCCAATCATTTTTTCGCCTGATTGTCAAAAAATTTAAAAGCAAATATTTGTTATTACATTTTGCATCTACACTATACACTTCGACTAAAAAGAAAATTATTTGTAGAATATAAACAGCAGTTCAGCATAATAAATATTTTTATTTGACGCGGCCGTTAGACATGCAAGTGCACCATCACATTTTTCGTAGTTGCAGCAAACTTTCAGCTGAACTTGCAAGCCATTGCTGAAGGTAGTGAACTTGCAACCGGTTAATGTCAAAAATATAAACAGTTTTACGCAATCTATTTTATTGTGGAAACAATAATTATAATTTTAATCATTTAAATTTTGTTTCAAAATATTTCTTTATTTTATTTTTCCAAATAAAAGTTAATGAAAACGAAACTCTGTTTTGCACTTGGTAATTCTTCTTTATAAAGAACTTTCACTTGACTGTGTAAACAATCATAAAACTTGCATGACATTCGACTATTTCTTCGACATTTTCGATGATAATGCGTATACTCTTCCTGCAAGTAATTGCTTGCATGTATAAATTTTGGCGTGATTGGAACAGATATTAAAACAAGTTGCAAGCTAACAACATAAAATTAAATATTTAATAGTTTCCATTCTGACACCGATGGCAAATTTCAAGGGTGGACTACGATCGTACAATTTTCATATTTTTTTTGTTTATGTACCGCATTAAATTAATTTTGGCAGCAAAAATGTCTGATTTTGATTTATTTTAACATTTTCAAATTTTTTATTTATTTTTATAATTTTGTATTTTAAATTAATAAAAAAAAAAATATTATGTAAAAATAATGAAAACTTGTAAACTCAATTTTAAATTTCCATCCTGATTTTTATCTTGTGCTGTTGTAAAAATACATCTCCAAGAAAATAAAAAATCTTATTGTTTAGAAAAATTTCACAAAAAAATGTTTTCACTCTACACATGTCGTAATACTCAGTATTACAGTGTAAAGGGCCTTAAGTGTATAAGACATGAGGGGTATTAATTTTATTTAACAAAAACTAAATTTGAGCTATAAGTTGGACAAGTTTAATACACTTTGTGTATAGATTAAAATTAAAAATTAAAACTCTTCAAAGTAGAATGACTTTATGCAGGACTTTAATTACTTTCCGTCGAGATTAATAAATTTTTAAGCCAAGACGTCTATGAAGAAAACCGACAGATTATGCTAGAAAACTAACAACGCTTTTTAGAAAAGTTATCAGAGCAGGGGCCTAATTCTGGCACTCGTGATCGAGTACTTTCTCGATTCGAAAGCAATTTTTTTTCAGTCGATACTGGACGAATCGAAATTATTTTTTCGGTATTGTGAAACTCAAATTAATGCTTAACAACACTGAAAAAATAATTCCGATTTGCTCAGTATTGACTGAAATAATTAGATATTAAATTGCTTTCGAATCGAGAAACTACTCGATCACGAGTGCCATAATAAGTCCCCTGTTAAGTTTTAAGCATAAGATTGATACTTCCAAATTTGGCTTCAATTGATTATTTGTAAGTTTCAAAAAGATTTTAATAAAAAAACCCAACTGTTTTTTTCAACAAATTACATGTTTTAAAACAAAACTTTGGAAATTACTAAAAAAAAAACACTATGCCGCCATTTGTTTCTTTTTTTCATAAGAATCCTGAGTTTGCTCCTGCTGGTGATGTCTGTCTAGAACATATGTATGTGCCAAAGGTGGAAGCACACATATATTTATGTATGTATATACTGCACATGTATAGAATACAAAAACATACGTTCATAAGTGTTCTTTATAACAAAAGAGACCTACTCGTCGGAAAAAAGAGATGCATGAAGGAAAACTCTAAATGTAAATATGGATGGTTGATAGTGTCAGCTGAAAACACATCGTACGCACAGCGGCATTAACAACAACAGCAATAACAACAACAAGCAATAACTATAACATTTTGCCTGGCGGAAAACGAATTGAGAGTAAGAGTTTTGTTTTAATACTAACCTGAGGGGCATGCAGCATGTTGGCCAGTTGTGACATTCTGATAATAATAGTTCTCTTCAAGCCAACGTGGCGCACCATGTGAACGACATTTGCCAGCAATTTTATCCCAGGCACAATATGGATCCTGCAGCGCAACACATTCGCTATAGTATAAAAAAAAGAAATGAGAAATAAAATGAGAAAAATGATATTAAAAATAAAAACATTTTACGATTTTTATTCTATAAAGTAAATAAAAAAAAAAAAAACAGCAAAAGTCGGTGCTTAAGTTTGGCTTGAATAAAAAATCAAATATTGAAAAAAATAAATGAATTTAATGTTGCTGCATCATTCTTCCCAACATCACCAACTAGCAACCCAACACACTTGTCTGTTTGTTAAGGATTTTACGCTTTTCCAAACTAAAATCCCGGGTAAGGTGGATGGATGATGATGATGCTGCTTTTTATGCAATTTTTTATAAATAAATTTTAATTTTTTTTCGCGTTTTTTTCCAGCATCATCATCAAATACATGTGTGTACTTAAAATGAAAATTTGGTGTTTTATAAGCAGAAAAAGAAAAATGTTTGCAAAACTCACCTGCAACTGGTGATTTTATCATTGTGACAACGATGCAATTGTATGGCAATCACTTGACTATCAGTGACAATGATTAATTTACCATCATCGTAACTGCCATCTTTGGGTTGATCTATAAATAAAAGCAAAAACAAATTTAACAACAACTAAAAATGTGAATTTAACAAAATAAAATTATTGTTTTAAATTTAAATATTTGAATACACCGACAGAAAAAGTAACAAAATTTATTTCCAAAAGTTCTTTAGAATTAAAAAAATAAAACAGATTTTTTATTTTGTTAGTTTTATAATAAAATTTAAATAACGACCTTTAATATATCATTAGGTTGGATATTTTATATCAGTTTTTCTGAGTGTATGTTACTAATATTCACTCTTACTTACCATATTGCATTGTTCTCACTAATCTTAAATTTCTAATGGGTTCACTTTTTGGTAAAACATCAATTTCTTCTATGACCACTGAGGTCACTTTTTTATCAGAATCGGCGGATTCAGCATTGACGGATTTAATGATTTTGCCATGATCTAAAATAATTCAAATGTTTTATTTTTATTGCACAAAGTCGGGAATTGAAGAGACTCTTTTATTACTTACCAGTGCCCACAAATATCACATCATACGTTTTGCCGCCTGGCGTTTTGATTTGGGGGTCTACAGCGATTTGTGTAAAGCGATAACTGAAAATAAAGAAAACAAAACAAACAATTTATTTAATAAATTGAGCAATCAAAAGCTAGAAAAGAGATCTTTTGCCCAATGGTAAAAAATATTTGTTAAAAATAAATGTAAAAGTGACTAAACAAAAGAAAAACATATAAAATCCACAAATTTTGACTATAAAATATGTATAATTGTAGAGTGGAAATTTTATGTTGATGGTGAAATTCAAGCAACTCGTTAGGTATGCGGATAGATATTTAAAACAGGAAAAGCCATCTGTTAACAAGAAATAATTTTTTTGATTCGCTGCAAAAAAAATTAACATTTATTAAAATATGCTTCAAAATGGGGAAATATGCTATAAACCTAAAAAATGCTAAAAAAAATACTCTTTTAACTAAATTGTATAAAAAATGCGGCAAATCGATGCCAAAATTCATACACAGAAAGAAAAACGCTCGGGATAAACTCATTCATGTACGAATAACACTAAACCTTTCAAAACTATTCGTTCGTAGTGCCTCTTTGAGAGTAAATTTACAAAATGAGCGTTTTAATCTCATTTAACTTCTCAAATTTTGTGTTAGACACTTCAACAGCACCAAACAAGTAGTTACAAAGCGATTTGTTTGTTGTTTGTAGAAACAACAAAAATAACAGAACAAGACGATAACACATTATTTTCATGTTTAAAAAGTAAAATTGAGAACTCCTGCTTCTCATTTAGTTTATATTTTCAGTTATATATGTACACTAAGTGTTTGAAGAAAAAACCTTATCGGAAATGATTTCAATATGTTTTATAATTGAAATCCTGTTAGATGCTAAACGAGTAAGTAAATCAATCATAAAAAAATTCATTTTCTAATTTCACTTTTGGTTTATTTCAAGTATGAATTCGGGATGGACTCAACTTTATAAAATGTACTTGAATCAAGCGCATTTTAAGATTGGTACAATCTTAGTTTTACTTAAATCAATCTTATTTTCGGATTATTTCAAGTGAGAATCAGGGCTGCCACGTACCAAAAATCCGCATATTAAAAAACAAAACCTTAAAAAGTTAATACTTTTTTTTGTTTTTTTTTCTGACCAAATTTTAGTTTTTTTTTAAAAATAGTAAGGAAAATTTTAAAAAGAAATCCCCAAAAATTCCCAAATAAAAATTTTTATTAAAAAAAAAGTATTTTAGTTTATTTGTAGCGAACGGTTTTGGCATGTTTTTTTTAAATCTTTTTATGCGATTCCAGTAAGGCAGAACAATATGCTGTTTTTGGAGACGAATGAGCCATCCTTTAAATCAACAATAAAAATACATATATCCGTCATTTTTAATACTTCGATGTATCATAAGTACTTACCAATAGCCCAGCATTCTTTTTCCCAAACTTTATTATATTGTCTTTCATATTTAGTTATTTTTGGGGAAGACATATTTGCTTGAAAATTGTCTTTAAAAAATCAAAAATTGTATGTTTTGTCAACGGTTTTAAATTATTTTTTTTTTTAAATCACTCAATAAAGAATAATAACCTAAGTTTTTAAGGTACATTTTACACATTCAATAAAAATTGTAATCTTAATAAGGTACCTTTACACCGCATAAGTTGTTTATAAGACAAAGATACAAGTTTTGCTATTTTTTTCATATTTTATATACGAAACAAAGAAAAATAAGCGTAAATAATAAAGGAAGGGAAAATATATTAAAAATTTGCAAAATCCCCAAAAAATCCCCGAATTTTTTTTTAATCCCCAAAAAAATCCCCAAATGGCTTTCTTTGTCCTTTTTGCTCACATGAAATCTCCAAGTATTGCAGCCCTGGTGAGAATATATATCGCTATTGAGAATATATATCGCTATTGAAATTCGTACTTGAATCAATCTTTCTTTACTACATTCAAGAAAATCCGTACTCACCGTACTATTAATACCGCTTGCGATTAATTTGAGTACGGATGTATTGATTTTTCTTTTGTGTGCAGAAAACTCTTAAGGCCTGTTTTCACAACTTACCGATAGGTAAAAGTAGACTTTAGCCGGCCTTATACAAAGTGTTCCATTATTAAAACGTTACTTTAACCTAAGGCTAGCGATAAAGAAAATTAAGGTTCACCTACCTGGTAGATTAAATAATGGAACACTTTTTAAACGGTCGATAAAATCCTAACGGGCCTTAAACGGATAAATATGCTGTTTCGGTCCTCATTAGCCGTAAAAGGAAAAACATGCAATTGCATATTTACGGTTTCCCTGCTTATAAATAATTAATTTTATTAATATTTCTTTATTTTATTATTTTGTTTATGTTTCAAAAGAATCACATGTTTTTATTCTACTACAAAGAAAATTTGTTTTACAGTTTTAAACAAATTTGGAGTCCTACGCTATGGAATGCTGCAATCCGCTTTTCACAAGTCACAAGAAATGTTTGGCTCCAGGATTACGCCGAATCGTAATCCATTTAAGCAACTTTGAGAGCATTTTGAAATAAAATAAATCATAGCCAGCCGTAAATTTGTTTTTCCCTCTACTGTTTTTGAAGTATTTTAAGGGGGGTAATTTTGTTGTTCACTTCACCTTGCGTTGAGAAAATTTTCATATAAAATTTTTAAAAATTTTGAAAATTCAAAAAATTTTGTATGAAAATTTTCTCAACGCAAGGTTAAGTAAACAACAAAATTTCCCCCTAAATTTTTATTTTGCTATAACATAACCTAACTGTTACTTTATTTTGACGCTCACTCTACTTTTAAACAACATAATGTTAATGTTTGTTTTATTTATCAAAAAATCGGGTTTCAAAGAAAATTTGTTGGAAACTCCTTAATGTTCTTTAATGTATAGTTCGGTAAATTTTTTTGCAAACTCGTAGTCAAATTGTAGTGCATCAAAGGCCGAAACTTAAATAATTAGATTTCAGTGTCCAAATACAAAGACAAATCAGATATGCATTTGTGTCAACAGCCAATATGGCAAAAGTTTTTGAAATGAAAGACAATCCCATTAGGAATTATTGTGGTAGAAAACATATTTTTTGGCCTCTAAAGTAACCTGCTGTTCCAGCCATAATCAAGTTTAAACACACATATTTTTCTTTGCTCATTTTGGCTCTTAAAATCAGCAACCAACTGTATCTAACGTTTCCTAAATATTCTCTTAATATTCTTGTCCTGCTTCTGTTAATTACATGAAAAAAAAAACAAATGGACAAAAACTGCTACATTTTTCAGAGTTTAATTGCTAAAATTTTTTGGCTAAATGTTAAATAATTGCTGAAAATAAAGAAAACAATATTGTGACAAAGCAATTAAGCCAAAATGGGGAAACATTTTTTGCGGTAATTTTAGTTTGGCCACATTAACAAACGAATTATTTGATAATTTGGGTTAAAGGGGTTTAACGACTGGTAATTAAGGAGGAGTCATTATAAGAAAAATATTATAGTTTTACATGAAACTGAATGCCAAAATATAAAAGAGCGGGTAAAAAGGGAGACAAATTGGAAATAAAGGTATTTCCGGAAAGGAAATGTAATAAATTGTTAGTATAAATGTTCATCTAGGGAAGTTAAAGGAGGGCGACAACCTAATTTCAATATTACTAAGTAACACTCCCCACTGGCTTTAAAGCTGTTAGTAGAAACGTTTTTCATACCGTGATTGCATTGAAAGAATGTTTAGCGCATTTGTTAGATTCCAAAAAATGTACGCCACGAATCGTAATTAAATCGGTGATACAGGTGTTTAGAGTACCCTAAACAATACGCAGTCAGATTGCTCACTATTCCCTTCCCACACTGAACTGTTCAACCAACTGCACCACCACTGAATTAATAAACGATTGCCTTTAATCAACTTATTAAACTTGAACTGTTCGCATGTTCTGTAACTTTTGTGAGAACTTTCTCACAAAACAAAAAATTCCATCTTTTCTTGAAAAGTGAGAAAAAAGTGTGTCGGTAACTCATGTCGAAAACTATCATAATATTCCACTTGACCCCAATGTGAAGTTGGAGACGTTAAAAGCACCAGTCACAAATATCATTAACGGCGAAAAAAATTTCTAAAATTTAAAATTTTTCAACGACGGCGGCGAAAATACAACCCTCGGTTGTACCAAATAATGTAAAGTGCGACTTTAATGTTTGTTGTTTGCAAAATGGCTTTGAAAACATTCGTATATTTTATAAAAATGTTAAAAGCAAAATAATTAAAGAATAAAAAAATGTGCCAAAATATTATTATTATTTGCAGTTTTAATATGTTTTTTAGTGCTAAAATTTTTTCTCGCCGTTTTTATTCGTGAGTTTATTTGAGAGAAGCGGGAACTTTCTCACAAACATGTTACAGACACTGGCGAGTAATTTCCTTACGTGACAGCTAGTAATCGAGAAAAACAGCTGGTTTTTTTTAATTTAAGGAATTTTTGTTTAATTTCTCACATTTCAATCGAAAAGTTTCTCGACGCGAAAGTAATGGTACATGGGCTTTATTTAAAACTTTAACATCAATCTTGCGATTATGTTTTGAGTACCCAAAATGTTTCGAAGACAGGTAACACAAGTTACACAGGGTACACAATATAGACCATAGTATAATAAGTACCAGGTATGTTCATTAGGTAGAGTTTTCATTATTTACCCATGTAATGTCAAAATAATTTATTTGTTTTTTGACGTTTGTTTTAATTTTTTTCCATTTTTTCTTTTGTATGAAGTTTTATGGGTTTTGAAATTGAGAACAAAATTTCTAATGATTTTCTTATTCTACCATGCTAAAGACTACCAAAATGTTGTCAAACTTGACTGGATGAGAGATTTTTCTAAAATAAATTTTATGCTAGTTGATGGTATGACTAGGAAGAAAACCATGCATGGGGGGGGGGGAGGGGGTGACGAATATTCGGATATATGGTTTGGGCAATTGTTGAAGATTGCCAGGCTGTTAGGACTCATAGTATAAGATTTCTGTTAAAAAATACTACATTTGTACTTAAATACTATTTTACATTAAAAATTATAATTTTTAAAAGTTTACGTAATCTTAGACAATAAAATTTCCTACTATTGGCATCACTGCTTCTAAAATACCTTGTTGGGAGTTAAATTCACCAATCTGCTGTAAAATCTAGGCACCAAAGTCCAATCTGTTGGTAAGGACCTTTTAATGGACACGTGATGACTCTGATTTAAGCCCACTCGTTGAAAGAGGAATAAAAAATGGGTGAGGGGCCCAGAAAAATTTGAAAAAATATGAAGGTATACAAATTATCTTTATTCAGTGTTAAGATCAAATTTTAATTTTAAACCAGGCCATAAAATCGGGATAATTTGAAAGTGGGAAATAAGGCTTTAAACTTGAATTTCCATAAAACAAATAACGACCAAGGAATAAAAATACCTCTAATGGCCAATTTCACCATTTCTCTTAAAATATCAATTCAAATTTTAATACAGTTTTTCATATAATTTTATTTTTATTTGACATGAAAAACGATTTTTAGACATAAATTGGTGAAATTGGTCATAAGTAAAAAAATTACAATCCTGCAAAAGCCGACACTTTTTGTAGAAATAGTTTTTTTCGAAAAAGAATTATTTATTTTAATGAAACCAAAAAAATCGTAATAAACATCTTAAAGGATACTTTCTCTATATTTCAATTAGATTTTTTTTTTGATATTTTCTCTCTGCAACTTATTTTAATGAAAGACTTTTAATTTTAACATACAGAAAACAAACTTTTCATGTTCAACAAAGAAATATGCTTTAAATACGACAAAGACATATGGCAATTATAAAAAATGTAATTTAATTTGTTTCAAAAAGAAATTTGCATTTTTATTTAATTTACAGTAGAAAAATGTTTGAAGACAAACAAAAAAAAATAAATGGTTAAAAATATTATTTTAAGTCTTTGGAAAAGCAAATGGATGCACTACATTAAAAAAGGCAGCCAAAGAAGTTAAATGTTAATCAAGTAGTTCAAATGATTACAAATTAATAAGAAAAATATAAAATTAAAATTATAATGGGAATGAAGAATTTCGAGTTGTCAAAAGAAAATTATGAAATGGGAATTTGGCACATTTTTTATTTTTGTTTTTTCTTCACCCACTTACAACTACATTTAGAGTTGACAAAAAATCAACCAATTGTAGTCGGGACTGTGAGAAAAGATAAACTCACTGTTTATTGTTGTTGTTTTTGTTTAAGCTTTGATATTGTTACAAGTAAAGCTGAGGTTTATAATTCTTATTCGCTTAACAGTTTTATTTGTATAATATCTTTAGCTTTTCTAAAATCTTTGGATGAAGTTTCCTGACGATCTGGCCTAAGCAACCAGTGAAATGCGCATAGGAATAGATTATCCCATCAACAATAAATTTCTGTTTATCAATAGTATGCAATGGGAATTTAGCACATTTCAAAGAAACAGTAGAAAAGGGTTTGAAGACAAACAAAAAAAAAATATGGCAAAAATATTATTTTATGTCTTTGGAAAAGCAGATTGATGCACTACATTAAAAAAGGCAGTCAAGGAAGTTAAATGTTAATTAAGTAGTTTAAATTATTGCAAATTTATTAGAAAAATATAAAATTAGAATTATAATCGGAATGAAGAATTTCGAGTGGTCAAAAGAAATTTTTTTAAATAATTTACTTTGAAGTTTAAAGGAAGAAATTACAATTATTTTTTGTTGTGGAAATGGAACAGTTTTGGAAAACTATATATATTGTTTTTTCTTTTATTTTAAGTTTCAAATTATGAACAATTTTCATATAAAATTCTTTGCAAAAACAACGACGTAAAAATAACAAGGGGACTTTTTTTGCTGTTGGGTGCAAAACAGATTCGTGACATGTGGCAATGTCAAAAGTGATCAGTAAGGTTTGCATTTCCATATGAATACACATACTTACAATCGAATAACGCTTGAAAATCATAAAATATTCAGGCATGTTCTGAAAATCATTTTTTTGATTTGAAATCACAAGAAAGGTGTTCTGGACAAACAACTTTATCCATAATTGTGATTTTAAACCGTTCAGATTAGTGGCCGCCGATTTAAAATTACACGCTTATTTTTTTCCACCATTTTAAACCAAGTTAAAACTTTTGTGGTTTTCAAAACCGCGTTAAATAATAATTGTGATTGTAAAATCACAAGTGTTTTGAAATTTTGTGATTTTCAGAACATCCTGTTAATTATCGAAATTCGTATTGTGTGAGAAATGTGTTTCGTGAATTACACAAAAAATAGTCTAGTAGGCGGCCAGTGGATTATGATCGATTATTACTTCAATAAAATGATTGAAGTAATAATCGATCATAATCCACTGGCCGCCTACTAGACTATTTTTTGTGAGGATACGCTAAGTCTCTTGTACACAGGGAAAAGCAAGCCACAATTCCAGTCCTGGAAGACATTAATACAGTTGCAAATGCTTAGCCACTGGCCGTAATCCTGAAAAAACTATACAACAATTCGAGCAAAATGATGGACCCGTTATGGAGTAGCCGCAGGCAACATTTGCTTTATAAAGTCTTTAAAAGGTAAGCGGCAAGCATTAATTTATTGCCCCAAATAAATATTTCATTCACTTTTGCAAAATTTATGGATTTTTTCAATTTTTAAACCCGACACGGTTAACAAATTCATCCGTTATTTATATTTACAAAAATAACTGCAGCCACCTTTATGGCAAACACCCCTTAAAGCTTTTAAGCCAACGTTGTAAAGTTGATCAAAGTTGTCGATTATTTCATTTAACTTTTTGATGACAAAAGTAAATTTATATGAGCCCCGATTATAAGGTAACAAGGTAATCGTTTTTGATCACAAAAATTTTTCAAGTTTTTATTCAATAAAACTTTTCTTTTAGATATATTTTTTTTTTCTTCTAATAAACAGAAAATGCCAAGAAATGCAAGAAAAGTTTTATTTATTATATTTCTGGCATATTCTTGTAATATCATTGTGGTAAAGTTTTCATGAAAAAAAATTAAATTTTTTGTTATTATTTTTATTATTTATCCGAAAGAAATGCTAGAAAAGAAAGTTTTTTTTATATTAAAAAGAAAAAAAAAATCCAGATTGTGAAAATAACGTTATATAAAAAATCTAAATAGACATATTGTTGTAATGTCTATATGCTAACCTACATACATACATTGATTCGTCCAAGCTCCAAACTCCTGCCCGCAAAAATATCCATAAATATTCTTTAAAAAAAAAGTTTTGTGGTCAATATTGTCAGTAAAAGTGTCATTTGGGAAGAACAAATACTTTTTGCTATTGTTAAAAAACAATATTTGAACATGACCGAACCTGGTTAAGAAATGAAATTATGTAAGAAATGCCATGTTTTTGTTGATGTTGTGTTATTGGCTGGTGAGTTTCGTTGTAGAAATCCTTTTCTGTTTGCAGGCATGAATGTACTTGAACCGGATGTAATTTATTTGGTTAAGTCAGTTTTATTTTTTGTGGTATTGTATTAAGAAAGTTTTTTTTTCTTTTTGGTTAAATTTAATTTTAAAAAACATGCAATATGTGTGTATGTACATGTATCCGGAATGGAATTTTTGCAAGAGGTACATTACAAAGGCTACATCAGTTCCAAAAGAGTAATCTTTAAGAAACTGTTGCATATTATAAGGCAATGAAACTTTTAAGTTTATTTAAAAAAGTAAATAAAAGCTAATAACACAGAAGTGAGGCAAAGTAACAGTTTGTACATAGTGTTGTTTATCCCATGCCTGCACTGTGCTATTTGGGATTATACAGAACCTAATAATGTGTTCATTCGATCCGGGATGACAATCGGCTACGCTAATGGTCGGTCGCCTTCAACAAATCTATTTGTAAAGAAATATTTGTTTACCTATTATGGTTTACTTAATCATATAATTGTCACCGGCAACCATATTTATTTAAAGAAGTCCTCTATTAAGCAGACACAACCATATTTTGGTTACCTCCGAACATGTTTATTGCTATTTTTTTCTCTTTTTCAAGAGCAACCCAACTATTTATTTCATGCCATTGGTAAACATATTAATGTTTTTATTAATCATAATACGTTCGGAGGCAATTAGTATATTGTTTGGACTCATTGATGGAGGACGACATTAGCCAAAATACGATTGATGGTGAACAAAATATGGTTAATGAATATTCAAAAAAATTTCCATTAAAAATAGTTTTGCTGGCAGCAGGTGCAAAGAAGGTAGGGCTAGTATTAAATCGATCAAGAACAAAGTATATGAAACTTTCTTCTAAAAGACAACAGGGACCTGGAATATTTTTAACATCCGACTATCATTTGTAGGAAGGAGACAGTACGTTAGCGTACTAATAAGAAATTTATAACAAGGACTGTATTCAATATCGATTTGTATAAGCAAAGAAATCCTTTTTTGCGCAAAATAAATTATTAAAAATTTAACTTTTATCAATAATCTAAAAGCTAAGAATGCACAGACCATAAAAACTTATGAACCAGAAGTTTAATCAATGACATATTCTGATAAAGAGTTCATCACAATTTTCAAAGAAAAAATTATCAGACGAATACTTGGCCCAAGAAGCAATCGAATGAGTAATAAAATTCTGAGGAGCAATGTAAAGCTTTGGCAGCTTAATCATGAAATCAAAGGACAACAAAGGCACTATTGATGGTTAAGAAATTGACACAAAAGATTATGCTTGACTAAACCCCATAGCTTTAAGAAATATAGACAGTAACTAAAAAATTCCCGTACTATAGTTACGTCCTTTTTTTAAGAGGGCAGTCCATTTTTGTTTTATACGATGTCCTTTAAGATTAAAAAAAAGGGATACAAGATTGTCCTTTTTTTAGTGAATTTCCCATTTGTAAGATAATAACCAAACCATTTTGAAAGAACATTTTAAACATATTATGTTTATTATAACCATATTATTGTCAACGATAACCATATTATGGTTAAATAAAGCTTCTATTAAGAAACCCTAATCATATTGTTGTTGCCTCCAAACATGTAATGTTCAATAATAACTTCTATTTGTTAAATACTTACAATAGCATGGTTGGTTTTCAACTATAGTATGTTGCTCTTGGAAAAGAGGAAAATACTATTGTAAATTTAAAAACAAATTATTGTCATATTTAACCATAACATTTTTAGAGGCAACCATAATATGATTGTGAGTTCTAGATGGAGGACTAATTTAACCATAATATGGTTGTCGCTGACAATAATTTGGTTTTATTAACCATGATATGTTGAAAACTTTCATTAAAAATAGTTTGGTTGGAGGTGACCTTATTTAAAAATATTTTTTCTCTACGAGTAATGGTGAATCCGGCAGTGATATTGCAAACCGCCTAAAAAGGGACCGATAAACGTTTGGTTGCCTTAAAACTGTGGAAATCACCATCACTCTCTCATTGCGTTAAGTTAAAGAAAAATCTACCCTTCTCTATGGTTGCGAAACATACAATGCCGCGCCACGAGACTTAAGTCCGTAAAAGAATATATAAGCCAGAGGAACCAGGAAAATGTTTGATACTTTCTGTCCTGAAACTATTAAAAAAAAGGCGTAAACAAAGCATCAGCCAGTTCATATTGAAATAAGTAATCGAAAATGGAACTGGATCACCCACACTGCACAGACCGCATGATGGCATCACCAAAAATGATATTGACTGGAACCCTCATGGAAGCCGAAGAAGAGAAAGGCCTGCAGACACAATGAGGAGACAAGTAGAGGCAGAAGTTAAAAGAAGTTGAATCGAACTAAAAAACTCTATCATCCACTAAAAGAGGTTTCAATCAATTCGTTGAGGCCATATGCTCCTTGGAGAAACGACGGGAACATATATAACTACTAATCGCGTTTTATAAAAATATTTTAATAAAAAAAAATTATTCAACACATTTTCATAAAATATTAGAAACATTTTGAGGAAAACAACACTAAAAACATAAAAAATACCTCCTAAAAGCGTGCTTTCTCTTTTAAATTTAAAAAATAAATTTTATTTTCTTAAAAGAAATATCTGTACATTTCTTTAATATGGAAACTGTGTAAAACCACCATTAAAGCAGAAAAAGTCTTCAATTCTTCATTATATTAAATGTCCTTTAGACCGTTGTGTCTCTTTTTATTTTATTAAATATTTCTTGTGAATGTGTCATGCTGACACATGATGTTGAATTTTGAAATTGTCCTTTTTCTCATACCAACTTTATTGTAATAGAACAAATGAATGAGTTTGATTTAATATTGACTGAGACATTAGAATAATAAAATAGTCATCTTATAAAAAAATGTCCACTAAAGGCCAAAGCAATTTGGAAAAAGGGCTCTGATAGAAGAAGAATTAGAAGTGAAGTTAAAATTTAAAAACATTTTAAGGCAATCAAATTCGTGTCAAATGTTAGAGGCGACAGGAAAAGGAAGGGAATCATTGTCTAATGACAAAAATGAAAATATAAAGGGAAGAAGTTTGTATGGATGTTTTGTTATGCGTAACATATTCCTGAATTAGGAATACAGATGGCAAAAATAGCTCAATTTTCTAAAAGGAAAACAATTGAAAATTGATATTTTATTTAAATATTTTAATGGATGGAAAAACATAAATCTTTCTTTACCGTGTACAGCAACATTATTTCCGTTTGTTTAGATGCCGCAATACAATACTTTGGAAGATGAAATTTGGTAATTGATTATACATTTCAACACGAAAAAAAGACGGGGTTCCGGCAACGGATTATGGTAGAGGAAAAAAAAAAAAAAAATATACGTGATTCGCCGTTTTGAAAGATCACATCGGAATTTTAGATGCAGTTAAAGTTTCCCAGCTTTGGCCTGTTCTTGCCGCATATCGGTGTTTAAAACTACACTCACAATATTCTGTACGTAAATTTAACCGAAATTGTAATATAAAATAAATGAAAATTCAGTTAAAACCCGTTCTATTTATTTTTCATTTATTTTTAACGAAAAATTCAACCCCATGTTCCGTAAAAACAAATGAATTTTCAGTTATTTTATATAAATTAACTATCAAAAAATTAACTTCATATTCCTTTAAAAACAAAGGAAGAATATTCAGTTATTTTATTAAATTCACTAATTTTCGTTTACTCCACAATATAGCCGAATTTCTAAAAAAAAACAACAGACAGACTGCTTGTTTTTCTAATTAGAGAGAGAACATAATTATTTACTTACCCCGTTACACACGTTTGTTTTACTTTCGTTATACTGACCCCGTTTTGTTTACAGAAGTACTCTCAATTATAAGACACCAGCAGCATGACCAATATGGCTTCGCAATTATTTTACTTTAAAAATTTGATGTATTTAACTAAATTATTTTAACAAATAGAAAATGGGAATTTGTAACACAAACAAAGCAAATTGTAACTCCCTCTCTTAACGGCATTTTTGACTTTATCATAACAAATCGTAAAAACACCCCGAAAAAGGGGGAGGTCTCCTCTATCAGAATCCGTTGTCAGAAGCCTGTAATTCTGGAATAAGTTTTAAACTGTTAGACATTGTTATTAAACGACAGAGTTGATTGGTTTTAGAAATTTACCAAATCGGCCATTTCTGTCACACCCATAACATGCCCCCCGTGATAAGAATTTCAGCTTAAGTAAAAACTTTTGCACAAACTCTATACCAGAAATGATTACTGGAAAGAAGTGACTAATACGGCTCTCTATTTCACGCAGAAAGCGTTGACGTTGTGCTCATATAGTGGCAAATTTGACCCTCTTTTGCGAACCTTGCCACTTTTATTTTTAGTCTTGGCTTTAGGGTAGCCAGATTTTAAATTCGGAAAAACAGTACATTGAACACAAAAAAACAGTACAATCAAGAAAAAAACAGTACATTTTTTTTGGCGAAAATACAACTATTTATTTAAATATATTTAAAACTTTTGATTGAATATGCAACAATTATATAACGAAAAACACTTAAAATGTGTAACACCAACCGAATGATTTCCGTTATATGGCATTTTATACGTATACGAAATTACTCCATTTGCGTTAAAAAAAAAACACTAAAACGAAGCATAGGAAAACCATAACATTCCTGTAAGCCATATAAGAAAGGAGAAAAGCCTAACTTAGCTTAAAACTATTAACTCGTTGATTGCGTAAGTATTATATTGGTATTTAAAGCAATTTTCACCACACACATAGTTGCACATATCATATAGAATTTGAGAAAATTTATGTGTCCTAAGTTAATTTTCCAATTTTAAACAATTCTTAAATTATTTACGGCCAATTTGACCAAGTTCAGCTATAATCTATAAAATCCAAAAAACATATTTCAAAAGTAGTTTATGTGGAGAAAAGTGGTCCTGAAAGCAATTTGGTATTTTTATAAATTTTGAGCCCGGAGAATTTTTAAATTTGTTTGTTTTCAATTTCACGTGATTTCGATTTCCAGAATTTGCCCGAATATTAAATTAAAGGAATTAAAGATAATTGTGTTGGAATAAGTATTTAAAAAATATAATATTTTTAACAAAATTTCGATTTTGTCTTTTTCAGGTGTTTAAAGGAAAAAACTATTGGAAGAGGTAGCCATAAAATCATATGTCTTAAAAATAATAACATGAAAATATACAACTGCTGCGAGTCACCTATTATAATTAAGATTTCTACTGCGTATTTATGAGAAAACAATGACCACAGCGTAAAAAATCTTATTATTTTAGAGCTTTTTTGTTTGAAACACAACATTTTTTTTAAGCTATGTACTGTTAAATATTAGGATATTTTCAAAATATGAGTTTAACAGGGATTTTCTTAATATCTTGGTTTTTTGTAGACTGAACACAAAAAAAACAGTACAAAAAACAGTACAAAGTGTAAAAAACAGTTAATTTGCGTACTGTTTCGGACATTATGCATAAAACAGTACAATTGCAAAAAATCAGTACATGTACGTATGGCAACCCTACTTGGCTTACACGCTTCAACTTTTGCTGCTCAACTTCTTTTCATTTCGCTTTTATGACTGCCAATATGATTACACGCAGCAATCGGTAGCAACTTATTTCGGTTTACGGCCCCAAACATGACTACAGTTGCAAGCACAATCAAGTGATTGTGCCAGCCGATGCATGTGCTTGTGGTGTGATTATTCGCCTGGCTGTTAAACATTTTTAGCTGTAAGCGAACCTTTTTAAAATTTAAATGATTTTTTATATAAATCATTTCAATTATAAAGTTAGTAAATATTTTTTTAGACAGACAGTCAGAGTTAAGCGAAATTACATTAAAAACTTTTGCATATTTATGTATTTTATATGCTAAATTGCTAGAAATATAAACGTGTGTGTTAAATGCGAACGAAAGTGTGTACTGTATGTGCATGTATTAACTATCATTCTATGATATCCTTTTTTGTTGTTATTGTTTATGCTGCTTGCTTGTTTGTTTATCCTGGTAACCAGCTCCATTTTTGTTGTATAAGTATAACTGCTTAGGGTTTTAGTTGCTTTAAGTCGCTTTTTTGCTATTATCTGTCTTAGAGTTTTTTGGTTAATGTTATTTTGCAATTACATCAACAAACGATAACACAACAAAAACAACAATAATAATAAAAACAATGAATACATTTATACATATATTAAGCAAAAAAAAAAAAAAAAAAGGACGTTTGTTTACTAGACTTGGTTGTATACCCGTTTTATTCTATGGAAGAAGAGTATACGAGTACGTGCAGCTAATCCTTTTAGCAAAGTTTACTTTATCCAACCATAATGAAAGCCATACACGAAGATGTCAACACAGCGAATAAAAAACAGAACAAAAAATATTTTCATGTTAAAGGGAAAAGAAAAAAAACTATTAAAAGGAGTGAAAAAAGTAATATCTAGCATCACCATTGTTTATGCAGTTTTTAAAAGTGATTAACTGCATGCTCCCTAAAATGTAGCTAAATATGAAGAAAAGGAGGAACATTGGAAAGGAACATTTTGAGGGAGCAAACAATTTTGTTCAAACCAAAAAGTGTTTGGAAAGCAAAAAAAAAAAAAAAACTTTAAAGGCAGTATTAAGATTACAAAAATTTAATTTATTAGCGGATTTTAAGCTGATAGTTAGAAACACGTGTTCATAAGTTTTGCTACTTTCTTGATCTTTTTGCCAGATGCATGCGACGGATGCAAAAGTAGAAATTAATTCTGCTTCTTGCATTCCAGTTTAATAATAAATACATTTCTAGGCCTAGATCTACACATCATTTCGACCAGTTTTCTAAAGAAAACTTTATGATCAGTTTCTAATTGCAAGCTTTTTAACAAATTTCCTCTAAAAAACCTTTAGACATGTTTTTTTTAAGAAAACTGATTGATAAAATTCATTATCAACCAATTTACTTAAAAAAAATTGTATCAGCGATCAAATTACCACATTCGATATCGAAATTATAATGGGAATTTCGATCGATATCGAATGCCGTAATTTGGCAGCAGTTTTTTTTTACCGAAAAATGTTTTTCACAGTCTATTTTGGCAAAAACTTTTTTCGAACAGTTTTTTGTTAAAAAATGTTATTCGGACAGGAATTCTATCAAAAACTCCTTTCTATTATTTCCATATAAAAATTTTAGGTTATGGTTATTTTTTTTTTTTTTTTTGAAAAAATCTTTTCGCTACTTTCACATTTTTTTGTAATTAATAAAACTTCAGCCAGTTTTTTTGTCAGAATTATATTCTATACAATAACTTGTGTTGTAAATTATTCTGCAAGTTTCCATCAAGAAGGAATATTATTTTTCTGCATTTCTAATAAGACTTTTATGAAAAACCTCGACAAAAAAATTATAAACAATGTTTTTCCAAGAATAACTGTTTACACCGAGACATTTTCACCAGTATTCTTAAGAAAAACTTTCTTCATAATAAATTGTTTGCAAAACTTATCTACCAGTTTTCTGTCTTGGTCAGTTATTAACAAAACCTTTTCGTTAAATTTCCTGTATGGATAAGTTTTCAAAGGAATCTTCTCGACTGGGTTTTTTTTTCTTACTGAGCTACCTAAATAAGAGCGGCAAGCGTTTTTTGTTTGTCAAAACTCATAATTACCATAAAATTTATACGAAACAAACCTATAGAACGCGAATTGAACACTACCCGGCTGTACAATCTTATTTAACAGATCGATATGTCGGTTTGTTTTATTGGAAATGTATTTGAATTAGAATTTTCAAGTTTAAAAAAACGCTTGCCGCTCCATCAAACAATTTCTTAATCAGTTTCGATTTGTTCCTCAGATGGGGGTTTGTATAGAAAAATTTTATCTGCCAACAGGGAAACATTTCGACCAGTTTTTGTTTTTAGAAAATTTTGATCCTCTAGCTACGTATAGTTTCCTGTCGGAAATTTTTTGGACTAGACTTTTTATTTTTTCAAAAACAACTGAACATTTATTTTATTTGTATTTTGTCTCAATGCAAGCTTTTTCACTTCATAACGGAATTTCTGGACCAGACCACCAGGAATAGCAAGTTTTATTCTTTATTTAATTTTTTTTGAACTTTTCGACAAGTTTTTAAAAAAAAAAAATTTTCGACAAGTTTTTTCTATAAGAAACTTTTCGACAAGTTTTTTTTATTAAACTCTTTCTTTGAAGTTGTTAAAAAAACATTTTTTCCTTTTTGACAAGTTTCTTCTATGATAAACTTTTCGACAAGATGTTCTATAAGAAACTTTGCGACAAGTTTTTTTCTATAAGAAACTTTTCGACAAGTTTTTTCTGTAAGAAACTTTTCGACAAGTTTAGTTCTATAAGAAACTTTTCGACAAGTTTTTTTTAATAAAAACTTTTTTGCTGTTGTTTAAAAACTTCTCGAGTATTTTTCCCCTATCGAAATATTTTTGAGAATAATTCTGTTTTCTTTTAAAAAATTGTTCGACGAGTTTTAGCTATCTCCCCAAATTTTTCTAGTTTTTATACGGTGGAATTTCTTAGTAGGGTTCTTGAATGAAGAGTTCCTTATTAACTGCAGTTCACAAAAAGGTGTTCCCATAGTTAACATATTGTGTAGTTTATAGTTTAATGAAAACATTTGAGGGCAGTTTTTTGTTATAGAGAAAACTGTTCGACAAGTTTTGTCTATAGAAAACCTCTCGGCTTTTTATTGGTAAAAATTCTCAATAATAGTTTTAAATGATTTTGACTGGGAAAGTTTTTTAAAAAGTTTATCGTGTGTAAAACTTCTTAAAAAATCAATTTATTGTTGATGTGGTTATTAAAAAAATTTTCTCGACAATTTTTAAAACAAGAAACATTTCGACAAGTTCTATTTTCGAAAGATTTTTGTTTTTAAAATATTCTATATTTTTTACTTAAAAAAAAAAAAACATGGAAATTTACAGCGATTCTTTGATCTTCTTAGACCAATTTCACACGAGCTCTTAAAAAAGCGTATAATGTTTACCAAATTTTTCTACGTAACCTGTGACAATATTTGAACAGCTAACCCCAGAAAACCTTAACATTTTCCTGGTGAGAATAAATACTCTTAAAAGTTCTTTCAGGCAATAAAATAAAGAAACATTTTTAACCAAAAAATAAACTTTAACTCTTTTTTCCAGTCACTTAAACACAAACTAATCGAGTCTTTATCATTTAATTGGTTTAATTAATAGTTTGTTTTCTTTCATCAAGCTTGTACTTGAATTCGTGCTTGTATTGCAACTCTAATAAATATTTGTTTTCAGTTTTACTTCAGTAGTAGTTTTTGTTTTTGAAATAAACCTCTTTAGTTAAGGGTTAACTAAAGGTTACACTCTCAACAATTTTTATGAGACCTTAACAAGATTCGTTTAATTTTCCAAAAACTAAAATGCACACAAAAAAAAAAAAAAAAAGATGAAACTTGTACATACACAGTTAAGCGAATCATCAACAGCATCCGTTTCTACACCCCGACTAAATATAATCGTTGTCATCATCATGTTCCGGAAAAAAAGCCGTTTCATCAGTAGCAAGCGGTACAAGAAAACCTCATCCAAAATATTTTTTTGTTGTCGTTGATAGTCATAAATGTGGTTGGTTGGGAGGGGGTTATAAAGAGAGGGAAAGTGGGAAAATGGCTAAAGTACATCCTTTTTTTATATAACGGTTTGATTCCCCTTTTTCCGGGTGTTGTTGGTTAATGCTGATACTCTTTTCCAGCTCACTCACTAATGTCATTGTCATTGTTGTAGCTGCTGATGTTGTTCCTTGTTCTCGTCATCGTTGTTGTTGTAGTCGACATAAATGTTGCCATTGTTGTTGTGTGATAATATTTACAATGACTGCAGTACAAGTGGTAGTAACAAAAAATATATACATACATATATAGACTATATAACTGCTAAGCACGGGAACATTGCAAGTGCCAAAAGGATAGTTGTAGCACGAAGTAGTTACAAAAATGATGATGACAATAACACTCAAAAGCAATGGCTGTGGCTGCTACAAAATATATAAATTTTTGCAACATTTTTTTTGCTGCATTGAAATAATGGCAACATTTTAAACATTACGTGCTTAAACGTAACAACAAGGACAACAACTACACAAACCACCTAGAAAAGAAAAAAAAAATTGGAAGTGAACAACAAGCAGCAACAGCAACAGCAACAGCAACAACCAACACCAACCAGCACTATCATAATCATCACTCGAATATGTTTTACATTGGTTGGGTAAAGTTCAAATTTAACGGATCTGTATCATTGATGATGTTCTCGATGGCAATAATGACGGTGGTGATGATGCTTTTGGCTTTTTTGGGTACACGCTTATTACATACAGAAAACGGATACATTAATATTGCTACGCGATATTTGAACTCAGAGTTTCAGAAACTAGTGTAAAACCTTAGTATGCCTAGCCCTTAGTTGACCTGTTTAAGACTGCATTCGAGGATCTTAAGCACTATTGTGAAACCTTTAAAATTAAGTCCTACCTACTAACACTTTAATTAGGTCTCTGAAGTTTTTGGGAAGTAACAATTTTGTTTCGATATTCCAAGAACTGCAAGAAGCAAAGACTCTACTCTTTATCATTCTCAATGTTCATTACCGAATTTAACTTTTACAGCATTGTGTTGGTTAGATTGGGCAAAAGGATTAGTTCACTCCTCCCTTAAGTTCAAATCGCGTTTGTTTATTTTATTTTAAGTAGGCCAACTGTATGTCAACCATTGCATAGCCCACTTCTTTAAGGCATTTGCAACTTAATCTAGAAAATATGTCCATTGTATCTGACATTTTATTAGCCATGCCATTTCTAAAAATAATTTCATGCCACAGACCTCAAGCCTAATGACGTCCAATCAAGGCCAGTTTTATGTACATTTTCTTATCTTCGAATTAAATGCAAATCATATATCAATATCTTCCTAGAACACATTCGATTCCGCTTTGTTTAATTCTTCAAAATTAAAAGTGATTTGTGAATATCAATTATTTTTCAACAAAGTTGGGAGACACTTAAATAAAATAAATAATGTTGCAGATGTCTGCCCAACAGCCAAGCTTAACAAAAAAAGCTTTTTTAACGTTTAGAATTCAGTTGATTTTTTTTGGTTGTCCTACAACCAGGAAGCTAATTTGATCAGATCAAGCAGGTCTTAATAAGATGGAAAGATTTAATCTCTCTCAAGTTAATCAGGGTTTGGAGATCTAGAAAAGCTTTTCTTTTTTTTTTGCATATGTTTCTTTAAATAATTAGATTGGCATAAAGGACTACATCCCAAATGATCACCTACTTCATTCAAGTCCTATGTGGCTTTCTAGAAATTGCCTTTGTGGAGGCATTCAGGAATTCCAAATTAAAAGTAGTAAACAGAAAAAGAAACATAACATGAATAATAAATGCTATTACAATGACTCGTGTTTCATCATTCTATTTCCATGAAAAAGCTAATAACAACTCTTCTTGGAAGAGTCTGTAATTAATAGACTTCGAAACACTTCACATTACCTGTTTAATAAGCCTATGAAGAGAATACGACTTCCTTAAGCTATAAAACATAAATATTTGCCCGGCATGTTGCATTTCTTTTTTTAAAAAAAAAATGCCAAATCTTCGTATTCTTGCGAAAATTTAAAGCGAAGATGTCCTTTCTGAAGCCAATTAAGAATTAACGTGTTAATGTCAAAAATCTTCTTGCCGTCGAAAATCCATTACTTTGTTTCAAGTACATGATAGTTTTCCACAATTAATAGGAATAACCACTGAAAATGTTTGTATTCCTTTGAAAATTTATAGGTTAATTATTAAAAGAGTTTGACTTCGACACTCGATTAATTTTCATGTCAAACATAAGAATACCTTGCAGAATCAACAGGACTAATTGCAGAAAATCTTTTTATTCTTGTGGGAGCCAATTCTTGTTATTTATTCTTTATTCAATACTCCTCAAACCATTCATAGATTTTGATTTCGTCGCTTAAAACGATGTGTTTTTAATAGGGCTGTGAAGCCGTTTAAAAGTTCTTACTCCAACCGCTGAAATTTTTTAAGTCCAACTCCGACACCGACTCCAACTCCAACTCCGACTCTTACTTTTATATTGACCGTAAATTTATATGCGACCGGTCCTTATTTGACTTCAAACTCTTTTTTTAATGCAGTACCTTTTAAATAGTTAAATAAAGCAAGAACAATTCTTCTGTAAAAATTTCAAATCGATATTTTAACTATTGCATCGCCAATTTTGAAGAATTGTTATTTTGGAATATATTAAAAAAATTTTTTAATGCCAAGAAAATTTGGAGTCGGTACTTCGACTCCGTTTACGACTCCGGTTCCGAATCCCGTACAAAAACCCCAACTCCGACTCTTCAAGTTCGACTTAACAGCCCTGCTTTTTAAGGTTAAAAATGTATTACTCGATGACAATGAAAAGACCAAGCAGAAATAGGAGTAGCTGCGGAGGCATTGGTAGAGTTTGATTAAGACACCTTAAAGATGGCGATATTATAATTAAAAATGGATAGAGATCTGTATGAAAAACAAAAAATCTTGCAGAACCAATAGGTCTAACCCAATGGACTAATTTCTTTCTTTTAAGGGTGTCATATGAACAGGCCCAACGATGAAGATTATTATCGCGACGCGACAACTTATAAACAAACTGGAAAAAAATATTTAAAGGATTCATCTAGCAAAATCCATACCAAAGCCATAGCGCTTAGATAATAAGCTGTAGTTGGTAGGATTGAAATCCGATTAAACTATCAAAAAATATCTTAAATAAACAAAAATTAATTCTTTATTTAAATTTGTATTGCTGGATTAATTATAAATTTACTTTGTGTTGATTAAGGAGAGGCAACACAAAGCACGAAGTAAAAATTTATTCGTTTAAGAAGGAGAAATAACCGTTAACGAAAAATAAATGTCAAGACAAAATGTTGGAACATCATTACGGGAATCTCCATTGCTCTAAAGTAACGCGATAAATTTGGAGCAGATTCACAGAAAAAAATATATTCGTTTCAAAAGAACAATTAAACAGAGCTTCTAGAATATGTTATGATATAGATTAAGGCCAAGAAGTGTTGGTTGAGGAATACTCAACAGCTTAAATAAGATATTGGCAAAAATAGATCCCAATTATTTTTAAAATATTATCATTGATTTTTCTTTAAATAAATTCAATATAACAAGATTCTACAGGCCCTCCGGGTCGAATGGAATTTTGGGAATGTAAAATCAAGGCAGAGGAACAAGTCTCCTTCCCATCGCTTACAAAATCATATCGAGCTTACACAAATAAAGCGATTAAAATCTTAAGAAAAATAGATAATTGGGATTAAAGTTTGGTGAATGCATCATTGACGAAATATTCACATTACGCTAAATCCTGAAAAAGACACAATAAAAATGTACCTATTCGTTGAAGCCCGCTTTCGACAGCCTCATAATTTCAAAGGTGATTCAAGCCATGTCTAAGTTTGGTATTCCTACAAAACTAATGCGACTTTGAAGGATAACCTAACATTATACACGAAGTTCAGTTAAAATAGGATAAAACCTCTCCGAGCTGTACAGCACCAAACGAAAGTGCAGCCAAGGAGATATCTATTGTGAAATTTTTTTAACATTCTTCTGGAAAAGGTCATACGGGACGCAGGAGATAATAGAACTTTCACGCTCTACACGACGATATGGCCATCATGCAAGAAAAAATTGCAACCTTTAAAAAAGTCGAGAAATAATCAATAAAAGTGGGAATGGCAGTAAATGGAGAAAACACCAAGTTGATGGTCTGAACGCTTAAGACGTCCGCAGGACTAGCGCCGACCGAAGAAGTTGTAAGCCACAACTTTAAGGTAGTCAGCGAGTCCAACATCAGTTTCGAGATAAAAAGGAGAACAATACTGGCCAGCAGAAGCTACTTTGGATTAAGTAAGTAATTTAAAAATAAGTTCACCTCTCGCCAGACAAAAACAACGCTCTGCAAGGCACTGAACTACCTGTGCTGCTATTTGGTTCTGAAGCATGGGTACTCGCGAAAGTGGATGAGGCAGTACTTGGAGTGTTCGAGAGAAAAAATTCTTCTACCAATTTGCGTTGATGGCGAATATGGGTATCGTAAGAACCACGAGCTGTATGAGCTATACAAAGACACTGACATAGTTAAGCGTATCTAAATACAACGATTAACTTGTCTAGTACAAAATTTGCGAAAGAATGAAGTTGCTCCGCCAAAAATTATTTTTTTCATATGAACCCGGTTACGGCCCAGCAGAAGGGGAAACTTCAATGAAAATACTTAATGGAGAAATACATTTCTAACCTTGGGGAAGAACCGCAAAACATTGAAAAGCCTGGAAATCTATTTTACGTTCGGCTAAAGGGAATAACCCCAGCGGATAAACCTAGAAGACCTTCTTACTTCAGGCCTTTTTAAAGGTCTGCTTAAACATTTTTTTTTAAACAGTTACGATTCGTATCAAACTGCAAAAGAGTGCCCAATAGAAGGCCTTGGCTCTTTCGCATACAAGATAAGATACACTTTCCACATTCGCTTCTATGAGAAGGGAGTAGAGAAGAAGTAACATTTTTTGTTTTGTTTTTTTTTTTTACCAAAACAAAAGCAAAATGATGTTTTTTTTTGATCCCATTACGATTTTTATGTAACTTCTAAAGAAGCGAGAGCAAAAGGCCTACTTCGCAACGACAACGTGTGTTAAAAAAGATATGAGTATGGAATGGAGCGAGGAGGCCTTGTACTCCTTCTATTTCCCGCTGGGACGTTCCATATTAGCCGCCTCAGTAAGTAAGTAGGAAATCAAGGTAAAGTTTTTGCCATCTTTTATATTAAGAAGATGTAAGGAATTATCTGGTTAAAGAATCCGGGACAGTTAAAATAATATATTCCTAAGCGTTAGAGTATATAATCCAAGTTAGTTATTGATAACAATTTATTTATTCCCAGGAGAAAGGTCCTTTTATATAGAAACAAATTTAATTTTAGATAAAAAAATTCTACAGACCTTCGGGCTCATCTGAAATTTATTTTCTAGTTCAATTAGTTTTAAGCATATAGCATTTTGAGCAGCTTCCATATTCATCTAACTTCGACTGTTGAAATTCACAAATGTACAGTTAAGAAAAAAAATCAGCGGAAATCAACACACACACACACATTCACACAAAATACGGTTCAACATAAAATGTTAAACACAGTCGAAAACGATGAAAGACAGGAACGTTTTGAAACTTTTAAAAAAATCTGTTATTTTTGTCTAAAAGAAGAAGAAAAAAAATAAACGAACACAAAACGCTAAAACCATAAAGCCAACCAAGCAAGAAACATGTTTATTTTTCTGTTAAGGATTTAACAATTTTTGTTTTGTTTTCTAGTTTTCCTCGACTTTTTTTTTCATAATTTCTACTTTCTTTATGGAGAGCTGTGTTCTAGGGAGTTGTCAGAGGGGTGGTATTGTGTCCATTCCTGTAAAATGTAATGTAATGAGTACTTACATAGTGCTTGTTCTAACCAAAATTGGTTGACCGAAAAATGCCGGAACGTTTTCATCCATTAGTGAATGTGTTTTGATGAAATTTAATGTCGGATCCGGAAGTGTTCGTGAATCATTATGGCATGATCCGGGACGTGGCTCGGGTACCTGAAATACGAAATAATACAAACAAAATGGTTAAGAATATATTAAAAAAAAAGAACTTCACAGCTGAAAATAAAATTGTTGAAATGAAAAAAAAAGATTAATGTAAACTAACAAAAGGTTTAATTTTTATTTTATTTTTCTTATACTTTAGAAAATCATGAAAAAAATAAAATGAAAAAGATTAACAGATTTTTATTTTGTTGCTTCTTTTTGTCTTTGTCAAAATGGCGGAAAATATGTTACTTTTTGAAACTGTCTGTCTATAAAATAGTTTTTGTAATTTTTTTTTCAGCATTTCCCTTCCTTTCGTTTTATCAACTTTTTATAGTTGCACGAAACATTTTTTGGCAGTGCAAAAGTTATGAGTTATTTTTTTTGCTTATCTTTTGTTTCATTTAGTCTTTCAGATTTTTAGTTATTTTTTTTTTGTTTAAATTTATAAACGTTTCTGTCTGCCTTGGATTTTTTTTAAGCGGTGCCATGAAGTTCTTTAGATTTATGTTATATTTTTATAAATTATTGTCAACATAAAAGTATGTGCTGTTATTATTTTATTTCGAAACATATTTTTATGATTAAAAATAAAGAAATTATGTTTATTTTTAAAGTGCATTAAATAAAAGTTGCATCATTGCTATGAGAAGAAAAGCGAATTGAATTATATTTACAACATACAATAGGTTTCCTTTGTTCTTTAAATCAAATGATTTAGAAAGTTCCATGAAAACATTTTTTCTTTGTGTCCTTGATAAAACGGGATCATGGAAGTAAATGCAATTGGTAAATATTAAAAAAAAAACATTAGAACTTTCCGTTTTGTACATTTGTACGTTTTGTACGGGTTCAAGTCAGCACTATTTCCTAAGCCAGTGTGGCTAAGGAAGAAAAATGTTTCATCACATTGGTACTTTAAAGTTGTTTTCAGGTGACAAGCAATTGACTGTGTAGTAAAATTTATACATATGAAAATCACTAAAAAAAAACTGAGTGATTTTCATATAAATGTTTCTGCACAACAAATTGCTTGTCACCTGGAAACAGCACATACGTTTTTTATACTTAATTTAAGAAAGAGTCGTACTACAAAATTCAAGTACGAATAACACAAAACCGTAATTAAAACAATCCTAAGCCAAGTAAAAAAAATATTAAACTTTTCGTTGGTAGTGCTACTCTGAGAGTAAAATTGCAAAGTGAGCGTTTTAATTTTATTTAACTTACAAAAGTTTGTTGTATACACTACATCAACACCACACAAATAGATAAAAAAAAGAGTTTCTTGTTGTGCGTAGAAACAAAAAAAAACAACAAAAGAAGACAAAAACTCATTATTTTCATGTTTAAAAAGTAAAATTGAGAACTCTTGCCTCTCATTTAGTTTATATTTTCAAAACAATAAGTTTTAAAAGCAAAAACCCTATCGGAAATGATGCTGGTGTTTTACAATTGTTTAGTAAATCAATCGTAATAAAATTCCCCTTCTAATTTTGCTATTGGTTTATTTTAAGTACGAATTCGAGGTTGAATCAACTTTATAATTCTTAAATCAAGCGCATTTTAAGAATGATTCAATCTTAGTTTTACTTACATTAATCCCATTTTCGAATTATTTTATGTACGAATTTGGTATTGAATACTTATACGTTAAGAATTTCGCGATTGAAAATCCGTACATGAATCAATCTTTCTCTAATTGATTCAAGAAAATTCATACTCACCGTACTATTAATATCGTTTCGGATTGATTTGAGTACAGATGGATTGAATATTCTTTTGAGTGTGTATATTTTCTGGGTTCTTATAAGCAGCGTAGTAGTTGATTTAACTACAAATATCTGTCTGCCAGTTGTCAGATTTACGAAAGACCCCAGACATTATGGGCACTAGGTTGTTATACATATATTTTTTTATTTATTTGTCTATGGAAGATAGTCCTTAGACATTTTAAATTTAATATTCTTAATTTAGCAGGGCTGTGGAGTCGTCCGAAAAAGTACTAACTCCGACTCCAAACGCTGAAATTTTTCAAGTGCGACTCCGACTCCTACTATAATCTTGATACTAAATGTATATGAGACTCAGTGATGTTAACTTTTATTTTTTTATTACCGTACGGCCTTCTAAATATTAGAGTTTTTGAGAAGAAATTACCGTACGCAAACATTTATGTGCTGTTTCCAAATGACAGGCGATTGATTATTTAGTAAAATTTATATGAAATGACGCCTGTCATTTGGAAACAGCACATAAGAGCAGTATTTATAAGCCATTTATTTAAATTTTAAATGTGTTTTAAGAAGATAACTTTTTTTTTGGAAATTTTTTTTAAAATTTTTTATGCCGAAAAACTTTGGAGTCGGAGTCGCGAGTTTTTGTGGGTACTACGACTCTGACTCCGGTACAAAAAACTCAACTCCGACATCGACTGCACAGCCTTGTAATTTGGTGTACATTAAACATAAAATACAATACAATTCAAAATACAAAATATATAAAATGTTAATTTAAAAAAAATAAAAATTATGAATTTAATGAAATAATAATTTTGTTTTTAATTACATTTGGACTTGAAGAAAAATCAATACAACTATAGATTTAGTTAAGGCCCCAATTACGGTTAAAACAACTGGTTGTGATCAATTGTAATTTGTGTTATGCTTTTGTTCACCGCAATAAAGCAAAGTTGTAAACCATAATACAAAAATTAAGAAATTACAAATTAACTGAGTTGAGTTCATTTTCATTTTTAACATTTTTAAAAAATTCGCTATTCATTTAAAGAGCTATAAAAACAAAAATATGTTTTCGCTAAGAGTAACTGTTTCGATACCCATCCTTTTACACTTTTAAGAAATATTTAAAATATAATAGAAAAACAAAATTTTATGAACTCTTTTCAACTAAGAATTCTGTCTCAAAAAGACTTTTTGTTTTTGAAATGACTCTAGTTTTACAAATAAAAAAATATATGTTTTACTTTTATACAAGACTCTAATCTAAACTTAAAAAACATGTTCTAATTAACATAAAAAAAATTTAAGAAAAAAATATGAATGCAACAAAGTTCAGCCTCTACTTTGGCAGATTTATACATTTGGAAACAGGCGCACTTTAAATACTCGCATAACCCAGTGAACGCAAACTACGCCATAAGTTTCTTTTCTAAAAAAGTGTATCATATGTAAATGTTACATTTTTCAGTGCTAACCATATTTTTAAGAAGTGTTGAGAAAAAATAAAAAAATCGTCTTTTTCGTTTTGAAATTTTGAAATCAAAAAATCGTACAACTCAATATTTAGTTTTTGTTTTTAAACAATTTTTGTTCGATTTTTATAAAAAAAAAACAATCAAACAAAAACATAACTACTTCATACCCATGTAAAATTTTTAATCGTGAAAGAACTACTGCATGTCTCATTAAGAGCATTTTTGATCGTCCACAGGCATTTTTAAATAATAGAAGATTCCTCACACAGAAGAAACTGTAACACAAGCTGATTCCTCTGTGAGATTCTTTCAAAATAGTCTGAGATATGGGTGAAGATTATTACATTTTTTCTTTATAAGGAGTGTTATATGTTAAAAAAGAGCCAATCGTTCCCTTTTTTTCTTGGTCCTCATACTCGAAATTAAAGACGTATATTTCACTTTACCTTGTTGTTTTATTTTAATTGAATTGACTCTACATTGGCAGAAAACTGCGGTAATGGTTTATTGTTTTGATCCCATTAAGAAATGTATTAAAAAATCATGCCCATCGTCAATAAATTTAAAAAGCGAAAGCATAATGCAAAAATTGAACAGTTTTTTCCTATGATTTTTTACTTTCCCCATAAATTTTTTAGGGAAAAGAAAATTTAAAAATTTAGTGTCTGCTTTAATTTTTTTTTTCTGTGTAAAACTTTGTTTTTTTTTTTGGTGACTGAAAACCATCGTCACTTTTTAGAAAAAAAAATCAGCAAATCGACCAATCTGGCAGCGCTGGCTTTATGGTTAGAAAACGCATTGTTTGTTATTCAGTGGCTAAGGTTCACCGTAGATTAGATCCATTAAATCTTTCCAAAGCTGAAGTCGAAAATATTAATCACGTTGCATTTTTTTACCGCTTTGACATATAAAAATGGTTCTTATTCCAATTAACAGGGTTTTCTAATTTTTTATCTTAACAAGGTTTTCTAATTTTTCTATTTTAATTCCTTGTGCATTCATAATGTCAATGCAAAAGAAATTGTCTAAAAAATTTTAATTTGTCGGGCTTAACATGAGTTCATTTTATATTTCAAAAAAAAGTATGTCGAAGTATTTCTCATTCCTTACTACTCTCACAGGTGTATTTCATAGTTACCTTAAAATACTCTCTGTACAAATAAAAATTCTTTTAATTAACTTTGACCCACTTTAATGTAACATAAACAAATTAACACTCCACAGGCCTTTACAGCTCCCTCGCCGCCTCCTTTATATGATTAAAGTTTCAGGGCATCAATAGATATTTTTTGTAAAAAATACTTTAATGCATAAAGTAATCAAAAGAAATAAAATTTAATGATAAAATTAATGAAAAAAGTTGTAACAGGAAAAAAATCTTAATGTGACAATAAACAAATAAAAATCTTGAAATAAAAACAGAGTGGTTTTTTTGGTTAACAAAAAAAAAAAAGAAAGAAAAAAAAATTAAAAAAATATGACTGAAAATGAGAACTTCATGTCTTTTATAAACTCGGCCTTTCAGTCAAAACTTGGCAATTTGTTTCCATTTTATTCTTTCTTTTTTTTAAAATTTTTTCATTTACCTTGGCATTATTGACCGGCAGCCAATTAGAGTTGATGCCACTTTGTTCCTTAAAACTGCCCTCAAATGTATCCGCAATATCCTGTAACAAGAAATGGGAAGAAAAAGAAGATGGTAAAAAAGAAACAAAAAATTGTTTTAATAAATTTAATGGAAGTCTACAAAAAAAGAAAAAATACATTTACAAAAAGTAAGTACGAGCAAATATGTATTGTACAGCAAAAACAAAATAAAAAATTATGTAGAAACAACAAAATGGAGTACAAATATAAAAAAGGGAGATGTTATACAACAGACTAAAATAATTTCAATATGATGTAGTAAATAAACAATAAAAGGGTGTGCACAATGATTTTAGGAGAAATTGGATAACTGTAAAGTCTTATTTTGATTTGACCCAGAAACCATATCTTTTTTTTAGTGTTTGGTAATTGGTACACAACCCTTAATACCTTTATGGCCGTTTTCTCATTACACGATTAACTTTTTTCCCAACGAAAAACTGCACATTAAAGAAACTTGGTTTTCTCAATGTCTCATTTGCTTCTATTCTGTCGCAAAGCTAACCAGCACTCATCTGCCGATTATTTATTTTCCTTTTATTTGCCGTACAGATAAATTCAATCAGCTGACTCCCAACTTTTACATGTATTTTGAGAGGTGTTGCCAGCTTAAAACCATGTTTTTTGTCGGTATATTGAGAAACCCAAAGTTGTTAACAGACAGTTTATCGGTCTTATAAATTTATGTTGACATTAAGTAACAGGCAGTTTGACGGTACATTGAGAAAATGGCCATTAAAGTGTACTTTGAGAATACCTAACGATAAAAGCCCACGATTAAAGCTGAAAGTAAACTAAAGGAAGTAAAATTAATTCTATTAAAAAGCACCTGCGTTTAAAGCGCAAATTTGATGAAATGAAAACCAAAGATTAGAGATAAAACTTGACGTTGAAACTTGAAAGATAGATGAATATATATGATTAAGGCCATATGCACCGACCCAGAGGTTCTTTTATGCGACCATATTTGCTGCTTTTACGCCAGATCTTGGACGCATAGTTCTAAAACTACCAACATTACCCGTTATATTGATGGTATCTGAGACTGCGGTGCCCTTTAAATAGGCCAACAAGTAGCCTAAGTTCCCCCTTCCTAAGAAGAATTAGGGCACCTGGCCTGTTCGGACCATGTTTGAAACGTCCCCTTCATGTGACCAGCAGAGACGCCGACGAAACGATCAGGGCATATAAATGGGCGGCGAGCGCCCCTGTTTGCAAAGCAGTCAGCCCTTTCGTTGCCCACATGGCCTTTATAGTAGGGTACCCAAAACAAATTCAACTCATTGTGTTGCTCCAGATTGTTCAGAGATGCAAAACAGTTCTGACGTTAAATTTTAGTTTAGTTAAATTCAAACTATAGAGCTACATTTGTTCTTTTAAACTACAGATAATTGCAGTCTCTGAATATAAGACAATATGGAATATAAAAAGATACATTTGAAATAAAAGAGACTGAATGATTGAATCCACATTTGAATAATAGAAACCTTTTTGACTAAAGCCTAATTTGAACTATATAAAACCCTAAGATTAATGTTAGATTTGATAAGCTGAACATGTAAAAATAGTTTTTTTAACCCCAATTGAACTTACGAAAGGGTAAACTATCATGCGAACTGTCACACTGCGCTTACTTTTTGACATTTATGATTAACCCGACAACGGACATATCATTATAATAAGATAAATGCGTGAAAAACGCTACCAAATAATTCAAATTTACTTTGAAAATAAGTCATCAAAGTCTTATCGCAAACATGTGTTCAGCGATAAGGCTTGTTTTTCGCTTAACGGTTTGTTAAGAAGCCTACGGAGTAAAGAGCCATCCTCAACTGACACTACAGATTCCACAACACCCAGAAAAAAAGCACATTTTTATGCGGTTTACACGCTGGTGGCATCACCGGACATTATTTCTTCAAGACAAAACTCGCGTTACGGTCAATGGCGATCGTTATCGCACCATGATCAATGATTTTTTGTTTAAAAATAGGAATGACATTGCTTCGGCCAATATGTGGTTTCAATAGGATGGCGCTACGTTGTACGGCGACTGCAACTATTGATTTATTAAAATCAAAATTTGGCGATAAGTTGATTTCGAGAAAAAGACCTGTGAATTGGCCTTCAAGATAATGCACATTGACCACACTCGACTATTTTCTGTAGGCCTACGTGAAGTCACTGGCTTATGCTAGAAACCCAGCTGTAAAAGCCCACATTTTTCTTGCTATTCGTGACATACGTCGAGCAATGCTCGAGCAAGTGGCGCAAAATGGGACGTTCAGGCTGCGTTTTATCAGAAATATCCGAGGTGCCCGAAATCATTTTCAAATTTAAATATCATGCATTGATCTTTCGAACATAAATTTAATTTTAACTTCAAACGGGCTTAGGAAAAACACTTTCTACTTAAAGAAATCTTTCGTGTAATGCTACGATCCTTTTTACATATTGGAAATTGAAAAGCAGTCAGCAGAAGTTTTTGGGAAAAGGATCAACGCTCTATGCGTGTTTGCACCTTCCTTTTTTCCTCTCTCGCCTAAAAACTTTGTCTATCTGCTTTTCCATTTCCAATATGTAAAAGCGGTATAAGTAATTGAAAAAGATTTCTTTAAATCATTGAACACACCCTGTAATTTACTTACATAAGTGGCAGTTAAAGATAAATGAGAAATACTATACTAGTAAAAGGATATACTATACCAACAAAAAAAAAAAAAATAAATAAAATTCCTCCAAAATAAACCAACAACATTTAAAACATATACACATATACATAACCAACTTACCTGCAATGAAAATGCACAAACTGCTGAGCCAGGAATTGAATTTGTTGGCGTATTAAAAACGCCATAAATCAATTTGGCGCTTGAGTGACCATAATGTCCTTCGACAAGATTACTTGCAGATTCTGTATAAAAAAAATACATAAAAAATATATATGTATAAACAAAACGCAATTACAATAAAACAACACTAACAAAAAAAATAAAAAATAAGAAAAAACTTAAAAAAACGAAATAAAATTAAATTTGTTTATTTCATATTAATTTAGCGCTTTAACGCTTTTGTCTGAAAGAAAATAGAGAAAATTTTAAAAAGATTTATGTACTTACGTATTTCATTAAAATAGAAGGGATAATCGTTAGGTATTGAACAATTTAAACGTGACTTTAAAAATGATGTCCAACGATTACGAAAACTATGGGGTCCACCCTTGTCCCATTTACAAACACGTGCGACACGAGAAAATATCGACTAAAAAAAGAGAGAGGAAAGAATAACATTAAAGTACATGAATTAAAAGAACATTTTTGGGATAATTAATCTTGTTTTTTGCAAAGGCTATTGGCAGTTTTAGGAAGTGAATGGGAAATTGGAGGAGTTCGAGAAAAGTTGGTCATACAAATCTTGGATAAAATATTATGAGAAAAATTTTCGTTTTGTTATTGAAAAAAGTTTTAGGTAGTAAATTATTTATTAGGCAAAATTTTTTTCTTTTTTGCTATTAGAGGGTTTTTTTCTATAAATCTTTATTTCTTTATTTTATTGAAGCGTTAAAGATTAACGGTTAAAAGCAGTTATTTCCGATCTCTATAGAAAACGATAATAAATGTTTTGGTGAATAAAAACTTAGTTTAAGTGTTAAGTTGTTGATAAAGTTAAACTAAAGCCAGTTTAAATTGACTCGACTTTAGCTTACTTTAAATCAATGGGAGATTAGATTAGACAAAAAGCCTGGTGTGAAGTCAATCTTCCCAGCCCCACTCAGAGACCAGTATGGTCTAATGTGACGCCTGAGTTAATAACAGGAGATAAGAAGAAAATAAAGAAGAAAAGAAAGAGTGAATGCATAAGGAATAGTTGGAAATAATATCGAGCGGGGAAGAAAAACAATCCCCAGCCGCCTTTTGTACAGCCAGGAGGAGTACCCTCTATTGCGATGCGAATGCCATTTTGATACGAAAGCTAAATGCTTATTTCAACAATTTTACCACATTCAAAAAAAATTTTTAACAACACTGGCAATAACATTTGAAGATGGCACTGACCAGCAGTAATAAAATGTCAAAATATGTAAAAAAAAAATTGTAAATTTCCAAATTTTAATAAAATAAATAGTGATGATTTGCGAAAAAAAAATAAATAAAAAGATGCGAAAGGCAAATGCGTAAACCTATTAAAGAGTACCAATCATTTCATTTGGTACATTTTTTTTTTCGCATTGCAATAAAGAGTAGTCCCAAAGATTATGGCCACTACGACTCTCTTCAAATTCTCGAGAACACAGCCCGAGACATTTTCCAATTTTTCAATTCGCCCGTGAACCCAATACACATCCATCTCAGCCTGCTGTTCTATAGCCTAGGACAGCGACATAAAATGTGATCGACTGTCTCTGTCTCCTTTGTTTTCTCGCACAACCTACATACATCTTACGAACTAGATCCTTCAACCACTGATATCCAGCCTATCAGGGACCAGTGATAAAATCCATTAAGTTCTAACCCAGACCCTGCTCCTGTCAAGTAGCGAATTAGCATAGGTCTTCCTAAGAATTGGTCATAACTTCCGTGACACTCTACAATCCGTTGTATTCCTCCAGGCGCGATTAGTTTCTTACAGAATTAGACAAATAAAAGCTTATTGTGCCCGTAATTTCTACAAAAAGAAATCTAGCTGTGCATAGAAATTTATGGTGTAAACACGTTGGCCACATGTTGGTTGAATTAGGTAAATACGAACACGACCAGCTTTCTTTTTGTACAAATTACGGGCATTAGAGGTCAAACTCTCTCCACTCAGTCATGATTCTCCATTTCCGAGCCCAGTCTGGCCAACTCAGCGACCATTTCAATACCGGTTATGTTACAGTGACCTACTACCCAGTATAGCCTCACTACATACTTCCCTTTTATTTTCCTTATATATCTTCTTCAATCATCAACTAGCTTGGAAATCATAAAACAGAATATGAAGTAGACCCTAAGAGCCGTTTGGCTTTCTACATACACATGTAGTCCCAAACGAGCCCGTAGTAACATTATCCCTTTATTAATTTTTCGGCCTTTAAAATCCCTATCACCTCCTTCTGAAACACACTGCAGTCGCCAGGATTCCTTTATCACCTTAAACCTTAACCGGTGCTACTCATCCTCGAGCCATTTGTATAATCTGCCCTGAACTGCTCTCCTCAGACGGTAATTCCACCCCAAAAGTCGACCCAAGTGGCCAACTAATCCAAAACCCGTAAGTCACCTATCATGAAATTGTTTAACTGTCCCAGTTCCCTCAGTCAAAAAAGACTTCCGGCTGTCATTCCCATCACTTGCTGCTCAATAAGCAGAATTGATAAATGATAGCAGAATTAAAAATTCCGCTTAACTATTGATTATTTTAAGTGTAAGAAAACTTCATTTACTGAGGGCAAATAAATCAGTGCAAGTAAAACTATCTTTTGGGTTTAAAATGTGTTTACACCACAATATTCATCTTTAAGCTAAATTTTTAATTTGGGGCCCTGATTTGCAGCTGTTGAGTTTAAACTTCATATAAATTTAAGTTTAGTTAAACTAAACCATCGTTTAAAAATTAACTGATTTATAAGTCATACAAATATTTTAAACACTTCATTTTAAACGGTCAAGTGTTTATAATTTAGTGCAATTTAAACTTAAATATTTTAAGAAGAAAAAAACAGCATTCCTCAATGTTTCTTAACCTTTGAAAATAACCCTCTTTACAACGTCATCCTGAAGGCTTATCATAACCAAAACTGTTTTTTATTTTATTTTGCAAGTCATTCTTTTTTCCATAAAATAGCCCTCTTTTTTATTCACCATTAATCGCTTTTGCCGTTAAAAAAAAACAGGTTTATGTGCAGCCATCATCATTTATAACTTTTAATTATGACTTTTTATTTTATGTCTAAAAACATTAAGAAAATATATGTAAAAATATGGCCTGGAATCCTGCTGCAAGACACAAGGACAACAGCTACTTCTTTTTTTCTATTTAAAAGGATTTTGTGTATGTTTTTTTTTCAAACTGTTGTATATATTTTGTTTGGCCCTTTGTGCTTGTACACATATTTATTACTTACTTTGCCGCAATTTATATATTCCACCGCTGTTTCACGAAATAAGAAATACACAAAGTCACCCTGGGTAAAGGAGCTAACAAAATTTGGTGCTGGAAATAAAAAGAGAATAAAAAAGGATCAGCTATAAATAATTCAAGAAAAAAAGTTCACGATGACAATGATTTTTATAGTTAAAGTAAAAATATATATAATTTTATGACTATTCAAGAAAAATGCGAAGAAACTGATTATAAGTTATGGCTAATAAGTAAGACTTTGGCAACGCATAAATCACATATAATTTCAAAAGTTCTTTATCTGCGCATATTTGGTGCATTTGGTATTTATTACAGACAAACTAACGAATACTTCTGAACGTACTGCGATTAAATTTTAATTTGAATTTTAGTAAAGAAAGAGTTCTTATTGCATTTAAATTTGGATAATAAGATCACCTGAAATAAAAACACATGACTATCGAAACTTCTGTGATTAAATCTAAATTTGGACTTTGAATTGATTTTTGATTTATTTTAATATGGTCTTCAGATAACCTTACACAAAGAAAACAAGTTAGAGTGCTGTATTCGGCTTTTCTACAATGCGTTGGGAGTTCAGGTGCGGGCTTTATATTGGACCTATAACTAAACTGAACTTTGATACTGTACACTCAAAGAATAATGCATGTTCGTATTGATGATGCCCTAACAGCAGACGGACATGGCTAAATTAAATTAGAGTTACTCATACTAACTGAAGTTAAATCAAACTACAGTTAGTTGTATCAAACATTCAAATAAACTTTAAAATCAAGACACAGTTGGTTTTTCAAGTTGTTGCACACAACATGCGATTATAAAAAGACTTAAACCACGTGCGTTGTGATGTGCGTCAAACAATTCAAAACAAAAGTTGGATACAAAACACGATTTTTTTAGAGAAATTAGATTGTAAAGCCCTTATGACACTACATTTTTAATGCATTGTTCAGGTTTTGGTGAACAGTGCAAATAAAAAGTAATAGAAAAATTTAAGAAGTGCGAAGGGTTCAGCTGCATTAAGATAAATGGCAAACTGTCAAACATTTTACTAATGTTATCGACAAAAAATGAAGTTATGTCAAAAAAAATTTAAAATTGTTCAACTTAAAATTGACATTTCAAGCTTTAAATATTAAAAGTGTTGCTGAATCAGCGGTTTTTGGGCAACTTCCGCGATTTACCGCATTTTGTTTTAAGGTTTCTCATAAACAAAAAGTTGGCAACATTCAATAAAATTAACAGAACAGGAATGGCTAAGTTGTTTCAAATGTCCTTTTTTTTCGATACTTTTTAAACTAAGATTTATAATACCTTTTTGTGGTGTTTTTTAAGAACATAAAAATTAATTTCAATTAAAAAAATCTTTTAGTACAATTAGGGTAAAAAAGTACAATTTTTATAGGTTGTTGGTACAATTTTAAAAATTCACAACGACATCCCTGAAACAAAACCATAACAAGAGAAAATAAACTAAAAAACTTTGTTTAGATTTTTTATAGTTTGCTTTTTTAGCATTTACTGTTTCTTTCTATCACTTCTATATCGATTGGTGAATAAAAAATGTAGTGTCATAAGGGCTTAAGACTATGAAAATTACCAAGTGGTCTTGAGAATTATAAATTCGTTCTGTTAATTTCAATTCATTTGTGTTTTATATGACTACCGCATACCAAAAACAACTAAAAAACAGGGCACATACAATATTTGTTGGTGGGTTTTTACTTTTAAGCATATTCATACATCGCACAAATGTACTCAGACCACGTCACACATTGGTTGAAGTTCATATAACGAGCGGCTAAAAATAGAAGAAGTTGTCGAAGGATAATGAAACTTGGCACATAGGTATTTTTTGTTTGAATCAAGAAAAAATGGAAAAATCAAAATGATCCGCCCACTTTAACGCCCACCTCCCATACAACTTGTATTTAAAAAGTGGCATAACTCCCTTGATTTTGATTGTATCAAATCTATTTTCACTAAAAATAAATATTATAATTGTAGAATGGGCTCCTGAAAATATATACCTGATCCGCCCACTTTAACGCCCACCTTCCATACAACTTGTATTGAAAAAGCAGCATAACTCCCTTGATTTTGATTGCATCAACTCAATTTTCACTAAAAATAAATATTATAATTGTAGAATGGGCTCCTTAAAATATATACCTAGTCCGCCCACTTTTACACCCATTTGATTTGCAGGTTTGAGCGAAATGTGTTTATAAATGGGTCTTATGACAATAAAAGATTATGCATTACGTCTTCATTAGTGGCTACACGTACAGTTCTTCGCGAGTGATGTAATCTATAGTCTCTATAGTCTATATTCCTTGCTTCCTGAGCTTCTTCGGACAGCATACCGGATACAAATAATTAATTAAAATGTAAAAAATCAAAATCAAATCATTGAATAAGGGCCTTTAGATAGAGACATACATATTGACTAGTATGTAAATTACATTTTGTAATAATTTTAAACAGTTAAGAATTATTGCAACAACAACAATCATGACCGAAAATTCATGTTTTGTTACTTTATCACTTTATAGTTTTTACTGTTTTTTTTTGGAAAAGTGCAAATATGTGCAGCTGAATTTTTTTTTAACTTTTAGCTGAGACTTCAAGCTGTAATTTGACATCATTCGTTAAACAGCGCTCCACAGCGCTAAAAAGATACAGCCTATTGAAGTTGATGAACATTGAAATTTTGATGTTGTTTATATTATGTTCTACGAAATTTTTTACATGGCACTTTTTCCAACTTTTTTTAATGCAAATCTCATCTTTGACAATTGTCATTTACGAAAATATACAACAAAGTCAAATGATAAGTTTACTGTGATTGTACCAAAAGATTGAATATACAGTAAATTTGCATGCCATTTTAAACAAGCGCAAATATTAAACTTCGAGCGTGTCTATCCACACAAATAATAAATATATCAGCCTAATATTACGGAATCATAACATTCAGATATCTGCCAACAAAATACCAAAAAATTATCCAAATCGGCGAACATGAAAAAAATTAATTTTGGCCACTCTTCAACCAATGTGCGTCACTACTACATAAACCAAAAAAAAAAAAAAAAAAAATATCAAACAAATCATCGAATGATTTGAAAAAAGTTCAATTCATTTAAGTCATGGTGTGCAAACACACAGGGACACAATTGGCAGCGCTTTCTTACGTGAATGCATGTGTTGAACGAAATTTATTACGCATTTCTGCAAAATACTTGTGTTTTCAAAAGTACAGCTTTGAATGAATTCAAGAAATTCAATGAATTGAAATCAATTTTATAAGTGGTGCAGGCCTCAAACACGTATAAAGCCATTTCTTGGTTTAACTGTACTCATATGCATTTTCTAACTTAAGTCTTTTTGAATTAAGCATCTCTGATTTTCTCTTCGTTTATTTGGTAACTAAATATTTGTCGTCGTTACAAATTCCTTCTAATGGGTAATTAAATTTATGACCTAAATTTCCTACATACCACAAGTACCTGCTAAATCGAAACATAAATTGTAGTGTTGTGTTTTGCAGTTTTGTTATTAGTATTTATCTAATTATAACTAATAATTTTGATTTATTTGATGGTTGGTTAACCAAAAAACAAAAAAAAAAAACTAATAAATACTATAACACAATATTGTGGTCATTTTATTTAAATCTGTCTTTTTTCTACACGCTTTTCCAACTATTTATTGGTATTTAATTACAAATTTATATTCGTTGGGAGAAAAATTAATAAATTTATGATAAATATTTGCGATAATAATTAAATTAACAATGTATTTAACTCATTAAAATTTATGTATGCATTAATTAAATGCACAGAAAAATGTAATCAACATTTTTTAAAGATTTACTGAATGAAAGATATTTAACAATATCGAAAGTTCTGAAAGAAGAAAAATTTTAAATCCAATTTAATTTAAATTGATTTAAGGCACAACCACTGAACTAGATAAAGATTTTAATCGAATTGTAAAACAACGACAATTTTATTAGAGCTCTATTCCGAACTACAAAAGAGTAGAACTGAAATGGAACGGACTGAGGAAAAGAAAATAGATAAAAAACTAGAATAGAACTGCAAGTGAAGTTGAACAGAATGAGAAAAGGACTATATTAAAACAATAACTGAATTAGAACTGGGCTAGAACTGAACTGCTTACACAAATACCATTAAAAACCATGTACTCATTTTATATTCCTCTATGCCCAATCTCTGAAGCCCTCTACCTACAATAATATTAATAAAAATCTTAAATTACAAACCAATATAATAAAAACTGAGCTTGCAGCATTATGCAGGGCTGCCAGACTTGGGTATTTCATGCGATCAAAAAGGACAAAGGGGATTGGGGATTTTTTCGGTTATTTAAAAAAAATTCGGGGATTTTTGGGGATTTTATATATTTTAAATATAATTTTCCCTTTTTTTATTAATTTTCTTTGTTTCGTATATAAAATATGAAAAAAAATAGCAAAACTTTTACCTTACTCTTATCAACAACTAATACAGTGTAGAGCGTCTTAATTAAGATTACCATTTTTCTTAAGCAAACATGTCTTTCCCAAAAATAAGTAAATCGTTACCTGAAACGCAAAAGGAACTTTTGCATCAACACAAATGTCCACAAAAAAATCTTTCGACTAAAATTTGCGATTTTATTATCAAAAAACAAAAGGCCATATCTACAAAAGATTCTATGATAAACGCTAAAAGGCCTAACTGACAGTTTGCATAATATGCTTCATTGTCAATTGTCAAAACAACTGGAATGTTTTACAAAAAAAATAAAACAAAATTTAAGTATAACCAGTTAAGGTGATTTATTTATTTATCATTTTGAATAGTTTTTACTTCTGCTGTGAAAGTTTCAAAATGTTAGTTTGGGCCTTTTGTGTATTAGGTGGCGAAATATAAAAGACAATATAATAAAGTTTGGACAAAAGAATGCGGGGCTATTTGTTAGTACTTATTATGCTTCGAGGTATTAAATAATCGACGGATTTATGTATTTTTTTATGGATGGCTAAAACCGACTGAACAAGCCCCAAATTCTTATAAATATAATATAATAAATAAATATATATAATATGTCTTCAAAACAGCATATTGCTCTGCTTGTAATTCCGCACTGGAATTACATAAAAAAGGATTTTAAGAAACATGTCGAAACCAGTCGCTACAAACAAAATAAATAATTTTTTTACTAAAAATTTTTATTTGGGGATTTTTGGGGATCTCCTATTAAAATGTTTCTTACTATTTTGAAAAAATTTAAAATTTTTAATTAACAAGATTAAACATTTTTTCAGAAAAAAAAACAAAAGAAAATATTAACTTTTTAAGGTTTTGATTTTTGGTTTGGGGATTTTTGGGGATTTTTTTTTAATTTTGTGGGGACAAGGCAAAAAAGTACCTGGCAGCCCTGCGGTTAGAATCAATCTAATCTCACTTTCGGATTATTTCAAGGACAAATCAGATTTAAAACAACTTTTAAATACACAATTTGAGATTAGTTTTATCTTTTTTTTTTATTAAATCAAACCCCTTTTTCGGGGTTTTTTAAGTACAGGACACTTGAATAATCCGCACTTGAATCAAGCATTCGGTACTTGATTTAAGAAAATCCGTACTTACCGTACTATTGACACCGCTTTAGATTGATTTAAGTACGCATGGATTGACTTGTCTTTTAAGTGTAAGACAAATAATTTCTTAAAAAAAGCCAAATGAATTTGTGTTTTGCGTCTGATGGTAAAAACAAGTTGTGTGTTTGACAAACACTTTTATGACAAAAAGGAAATATTTATTATTTTTACGGATTATTAAAGCATAAAAGCATATTTAAGTATTTGGCCATGGAATTATTATAGTTGCTATTAAACTTAATTTCTCTTCAATATTTCATCACTCCCTTTTAAATGCTGCTTCAAAAACTGTTTATATTTATTTATAATAAACAAACCGTTTATTTATCAATATAAATTTCTTTATAAAAACCCTCTTTCTGAATTATGTTTTCATATGAATAAAAAATGTAAAATTTTATAGTAAATCCATCATTGTCATCAAAATCATGATTGTTAAAATCTTTACAATCTCAACTAGTACACTTCACTTTAACACTTTCTATATGTTTGTTTACGTGACTGAGAGAGAGAGTATTTTCTTCTATCAATGTCAAAAAAAGTTTTAAATTTCAAAACTGCAAATAACAAAATAATATATAACAAACAACTAAATAAATAAATATGTTGTTATACACAGAAAAATACAGAGTGACTTGTCTGGCTGAATGGTTCGTTGGCTGACTGATAACAGACAGACATACGGACAGACAATCACTGTAAGTTTTATGCCACATTTAAAATTGACAGCAGTTTGGAAATACTAGGAAGAGCAAATATTTAATAATAGCGAGTACTAAAACGTAAAAAGGATTGGAACGGCACACTCTGACAAGGAAATATTTAAATTGCTAATAAAAAAAAACTAAAGTCAATATATATTTATGTATGTATGCATGTGTGTGTGTATTAGGGATGCCAAATGGGACCAGGTTTTTTGAAACCCGGGATTCGGGATTTTTTATTCAAAAAAACGGGATCCCGGGACGGATCGGGATTTTTCGGGATTTCATATATAAAGGCAAATTTTTAAAATTCATATACATATTTATAATAAAATGTTTATGTATAAGTATTAAAACAAATAAATTCATGAAGAATATTAAACTCATTACAAAATAAAACAATTTAATGTATTCTTTTAAAGTAATATGGAAGAATTGCGTATTAAAACGTATATTTTAAAAAGCTTCTAAAAGAAATTAATGGCGTCTGATAATCAATACCTTATTTTATTCAAAACATATGCTGCTGATGAAAACCATTTTCGCATTTAACACTTCTGGGTGGTATCGTAAATAAATAGATACTTATATGCTGTATGACAATATTTAATTTATTTTATATCAAATATATACATACATATGCAAGTATTAATCTAATAAAATAAACTTAAGCAAATGTGTCAAAAGACCTTTGGTAGAATCCCCTAAAGTTTTAACACCTTTTTGCACAACTTGCATTGTGCGTGCGGAATTCTATTATCATTCACTAAGAAAAAAGACCACACCGAACTTTATCTTCTGATTTTATTTTCTGTGGTATAAAATGCATTGCATGTAACATTTATTCACTTTAAAATTAGATTTAATTGCCAGTATGATTTAATATTAAATTTTTGAAGTTATTTTTAACAGGGTGACTCGCGTTTATTTAAATAAAGTTGTATTTAGTAAAAAAAAAGTACCTCATATTTAATAAATCCAAAATCTCGGGATTTTTACATAAAAAATCCCGGGATTCGAGACTTAAATTTTTAGAATAATCCCGGGATTTCGGGATTGGCATCCCTAGTGTGTATGCATGCATGTATGTATGTGTATTAAGTTGCTCCAAGTACAAAACAAACAATATACATTTTGCCTCTATTTTTTTTTTATAGGAATGTTTAAACTGATAAAGTAGTCAACATTTTGCAATATTTTGATTATTATAAATTTTGATTAATAATGTTCTTTATGTCAAAAGACAAATAAATTAAAAATGTGTATTAAAATGCATGCCATACAATATATTTTGTTAAACTTAACTACTTTAAGTAGAGGAAAACACTGTAAAAATAGCAGAAATACCTAAAAGTCAGTAATTTATAACAAAAAGTTTGATTTCCACAAGTATACATTTCAGTTTCAGTCAGTGTGCGAAAAATGTAAAATGTACTATTCTTTAGTGTTCGGTACGGTAGATACATATATGAAAACACAAACGCTTAGAGTGTTCGTGTTCTAAATACCTTAACCTTAACGCTTCTCTCTTTGTGATCTTCGTACACAATAAACATTCTGTACTGATCCAACTCAACATAAACATTTCATAACGTTTGGGGTTTTCGTAAAAAAGCAAAAACTTTATTGTGTTCGGTTCAGTACATTAAAGTTCGTTCGTTTCAGTTGTGCTCAGCGCACTTATGGCGGGTAAAGACAACAAAAAATGTTCTTACAAAAACAAAATATATATTTTTGCAGAATATTCGTGCAAATTGCCGAACAACAACAACAATACTACGGAGGAGCGTTGCTAAAATTTTTTGTTTGCTCATTCATTCATAAATTAAAAAAAAAACATAACAAAACATTAAAGTCACAGAGCATATACAGATAAAAAAAATTAGGTATGAAGAAAATGCAAATCATTTTAATAACGAAAAACAGAGAGAGCACTATTTACATAATGTTTCTTACTTTCGAGAAAACAGTTATGATCGGTACTAATACACAATCAATAAAATTTATAGATATCGTTTCCAATAATTGGTTGGTTCATTTTCGGACACTGGTTTTAACATTTTATCGTCTTTCAAACATCATTTGGCCTTCAATCTATCCTTGGTTTAATATCAATCTTTAATTAGAATATATCGAGCACTATTTACGATAACATCGTAAGCGACAATGGCAAATTTCACAGGTGAAGAGTTTTTTATTTTCTTTCAAGCAGTGCAATACTTAATTTGGATTTATAAGGACTTTTTATCCGCAACGGAACAAATTCAAGGTCTATGAATTTGGTCTCCATTGTAACGAGTACTTGTAACAAAATTTCGATTAATTGTCGCTTACGATATAATCGCATATTTGGCTCGATATGTCAGTGTTATGAGAATGGGGTCAATGATTTTTGAAAAATATTGATGTATACAACTTCTAGTGGTTTGATATCCAATTTCTAGTGGTTGCACTATTATAATAAAATTTTGTATTAATATCGGGAGGAGTAAATAAAAACCAGGGGCCTGATTCTGGCAGTCGTGATCGAGTAATTTCTCGATTCGAAAGCAATTTATTATCTAATTATTTCAGTCAATACTGCACGAATCGGAATTTTTTTTCTGTATTATAAAGCATTAATTTGAGTTTCACAATACTGAAAAAATAATTTCGATTTGTTAAGTATCGACTGAAATAAAATTGCTTTCGAATCGAGAAAGTACTCGATCACGACTGCCAGAATTAGGCCCCAGCACTTGGTCAGGAAAACATTAAATCAGAGATCGGAAAAACTACAACACCGTGCTTTTTTTAATTTTAATCTCCCACATACATACGTGTGCCTTAATTTTAAACAAAACCAGTCAGTCTTGCTTTAGCTTTCATTCAAGATCGTTGTGTAACCCTCTTTGCTCCAGACAGTGCGATTAAGCAACTCTCGAACACGCAAAGTCTATAGTTTATTCTGATAAAACAGCAACAATTGTGGCCTTCGAAGACAACATTGTTTGCAAAATTCGTGACACATGGTCAGAAGTGCTCAAAAATTTTGCCAAAAAATGGACCTCCAAAATTCTCTTCCTTTAGAGCCGTGGTTTCATCATTTTCAAAAGTTAATCCCATGTCTTTTAATTAAAATATTTTTTATATACATTTTCATGTCAATTCAAATGTGTATTCTAAGTCAACGTACAATTTTAAAAGCTTTTATACTTTAATAGTGTTATTCCTGCAATATTTTCTAGGAATATTTTCTATGGACTTTATACACATAATGAGTTTGAGACTAATTTTAATGCTCTTTGATTATAATTTGATTGGAATATTTGTCATAAGTTTTTTGTATCTTACTTCGAACACCATTTGTTGCATCAAACTACTTTTGTTTGTAGTGGTTGCAATGAAGTTTGGTAGCGAAAGCAATCAATATGTGTTCATTAATAGAACACGGTAATGTAATTTATAATATTTAATGTAAAAAAAGTCAAGTAAGAAAGAAACATGCAAAGATATTAGAAAATTTAAATTGGAATCCAGTTTTTTTTTTTCAGAAAAACTTTGATTCACAAGATAATTCTTGGTTTTAGCAAAACTAGAAACATGAAAGAACATTACAAAAAGTTTTAGCTTCAGTTTAGAATAAATCCTAAATATTTTCTTTATTATAGTCTTAATTCGCAGGTTAGAATGCGATTATTTCAATAATATCTCTCTGTGTAACTTTTCTTTCTCTTATTTTAACAATTTTAATTTTTTTGTTTTTATTAAATTTGACTGCCAGTTTATGGCGAACAGTAGTAAGAGAATTACACAAACAAAAGGAAGTGATATAAATTTATGTACAACAAAACTTATACACATTTGTGATAAATAATGAAGGAATATAATATTGAATGGACGCGAAAGTAAGCGAGTATTTTCCATTATAAATTATTCGCTAAAAAAAAATCAAATATATCAGCAGAGAAAAATTCATTATTTAATTTTTAATAATTGTAGTAAATAATGGAATAATATGTTTAACAAAATGTCTGCATTAACGAAGAGAAAAACTAAAGCATACTGTAAGGATAAGTAAAATATAAAATATGCAGTAGGTTGAGAGTAAAGCTGTACACAAATATAGTGGTATAAACAGAGGTATAATAAAAAAAGGCCTAAGAATAAGGCATGCCTTGAAAAACTAGAATTATATTATGTATAATTCCATCAAGAGGGGAATTAGATCAAAGGTAGAACTGAATTAAAACTAAACTAAAGCTGAACTAAGCTAGGATTTAATAAGAACTGAAATAGAATTAAACTAGAATAAAACTAGAAATATACTAGAACTGAACTAGAGCTGGCCTTGAACTGACCTTAAACTGACCTTGAACTGAACTTGATCTGAACTAGAACTGAACTCAAAACTGAACTTAAATTAAATTAGAAATGAGCTCGCAAGTGAACTAGTACTAGACTTGAATTAAACTAGGCCCTATGCTCCTTATAGGAACTAAAGGAACCAATATATATATATATATATATATAAAAGTCAAAATGAAATGAATTCGAACTGAACTAGAACTAAATTAAAAACTAGATTTCAACTAGAACTAAACTTCAATACAACTAAAACAGACATGAACTCCCCTTTAATAAACACAAGAAGCTTTTTACAAAATCTTATGGATTTAAGTCTAGCCTCTTATTAAAGGCCTTTTTACTGGCCTCTATCCAATTTTTCTTTTACCCCTGTATATGTTTATTTGTAATAACGTGCTTTAAATTTATTTATAAACAATAAAATATATAAAAGGATATATCACTTACCATTAAGACTTAAGCTATCATATTGCTCTGTTTGTAATGGTTCTCTATAGATAATCGGATCACTGCCACTGAAATCAGCCACCGTGCCCGAATACAATTCATTATCTGCAATTTATAAGGGAAAGAAATATGTAAAAAAAATATTGCTGGTTAGTTAAGTGAAAAGATAAAAAATATTATTATTAAATGGCTTTATTTATAAAATGTAAAAAAAAACAAACAACAATTTGTTATTCTTATTGAAAAAAAAGAAGAAAACCAAAAGGGAATTAAGTTAAAAAAATGTTTCAAGAAACAACCTTGAATTACTTGTGTATTTGCCAGAATAAAAAAAAAATGAAAAAGAAGTCTTAAATAAACAATTTTTTTTATTGGAAATACGCATAAATGAGGTTTATATGTATTTCTTCAAAATTATTATTATTTCGTTAAAACGCAAAAAAATATTGTAAATAATATTTACATTATCGAAAAAAATTGAGTTTAATAAATGGATTTTCAAGATAAAATATGTTATTGAAAGTTTTTTTTCTACTTAAATTTACACAATATACCGCACTTGATCATTAAAGAAATTATTAACACAAGGCTTAAAAATTTTCAGTTGAAGCGAAACAATTTTTAATTTAATTTTAAAGGCATATGAAAAAGAAATTTAAAACCAACAGTTTCATGACAAAAACGTAGACAAAATATCACGATAGTTTTACAACGATTTTTCCGATTTTTTCAAGAAATAATAATATAAAAAAATTTTTTGTTAGTACTCTATTTATGATCAAGTGCCATATAATTATTAATTTGTAAAAAAATTTATCGAAATATTCCCCGGTAGACTAGCTGGTAGCGAGCTAGTCTATCAGCGCCGAGACTCTGGTTTCTTTCCTGCGGACAAGCATAAAGCTTTGCGGGATAAGCTTAGCAAATTAAAAAAAAAAAAAAAAAAAAAAAAAAAAAAAGTTACCTATTTTCCCTTTTCTAATTCATCTACTTATTTTCCATTTGCACACTTTTCATCGATGAAAACTCAGTATAAACTCTTATAATTCTAGCAAAAATCTGTTAAGCAATTTCCATCAAAACATGGAAATACATAAATTGAAATGAAAACCGTATTAACAAAAGCTTCAAAAAAAGCTAAAAGCTAAAATCAACTAAACAAACAAAAAAATAACAAGGATTTATAACAATTTATTTATTTCAAGAAAATTGATACAAAATTGTAATAAAATATCTTAAAAAGAACAAAAAGGAAAACATTTTCAAAATAAATTGCATTTTCCGTCTAAAATTATTAAGACCAGAGAAAAAAACAAACGGAAAACAGTTTTATCCGATTCTCTTTAAATTCAACATAAAATTTAAAGGACTTTAATATTTCATCAAAATTTAATAGAGACAGCTGAGCAAAAAGAAATTAACCTAAAAGTAGGCTTTTTATTTTATGAATATTGTTTAAAAACAACTACGCTAACAAGACTGCCCATGAATTACTTAAAGCTTCGTACAGACGGTGGTAAGATCTTACAATAATGTAAGGTCTGGCAATAGGTTGACAACATACAGCCAAAGAAAAAATATGCTGTTATCATGGACTGTCAATGCTTTTTCTAACAACGTTTTTCAACAAAAATTGCCCGTTCAAACGGTTGTAAAACATTTTAAACAAATTTAACTGTCAATATTCTTAGATCTGGCTACCGTCTGTACGAAGCTTTAGACCGGATTTTCATTATCGAATCTAATACTTTTTCGTTTCGAAGCTATTTTGCTTCTCATTCTTTCAGTCTATACTAAACGAATTGAATTTTTTTTTTCAGTATTGTAATGCATTTATTTTGAGTTAACACAACTCTGGAAAAAAAATATTTCGATTCATTTAGTAGCGACTGAAAGAATTAGCATTTAAATTGCTTTCGAATAGAAAAAGTATCGATAACTAATGCCAGAATGAGACCAACGTATCGAAAAGGAATCGATTTAAAACCGATATTTTCGTTCTCAGTATCTTTTAAAATTAATTTTTTATAACTTTCCTTGTAATTCCTATACAACTTTTAAATTTTATATTAAACGAATTTGTTGTTTCAATTGTTAATTGAACGAAATTTGAACAAGCAATAAAATCGTTTATTCAAAAATAGACTTTTAAGGCCGCTCGAAGTTTATCACACCTTTTCAAAACGATCGATTTTCATCACATACCTGTGTGACGTTTATTTTGCTTAAGGAAAGAAGAATGACTTTGATCTTTTGCCGGTTAGCGAAGACTTAAAGACAGTATCAAAATACAGTCTTATGGCCGTTTTCTCATTAGCCAATTATGTTTTATTCCAAATAAAAACTGCTGATTAATTGTTTATATGGCGTACAAATAAAGGCCCGTATTATGAGTAACATTCGACAAACGATTTTAGCTGGCCATCGAACATCGACTATCGAATGTACATTTTGTATTATGAGTTGACAGCACTGTTAAAATATTCGTTGTGCATCGAAGTTTTCAACGAAAACATAGTTGCATAGTTGGTGAACAAGTAAATATTCGTAAATTGTTTGCGTTCGTATTTCAAATACCACATTCTTAATCAGTTTTGTTCATTTTACGCAAGTCCAACGTCGTAAACAGCTATTAAAAAGGCTCGTTATCCTTAAATGTTTGCCAAACTGATTTGCAGCAAAGTTCAGCATTTAAAAAAGTTGAATGAAACCCCACAGAAGCTAAATTTTTTGGAAACAACCATAATTCCGTTGTGGTCACGTTTAACTTTAATTTTTTTTTTATAAATTTGTAAACAAAATTCTAATTCAAAAATGGCAGCTGATAGAAAATTTACTACTGTTAATAAATTAAATCGCAATAGTAAATTCGAGCGCAATAATTTCAAATGAAAATTCGTTCGATTAGCTAATTCGACTTTTGTCAAAAATCGACGTTAGTTCATAATAGGCACCAAAGTCAATCAGCTGACTGCTGCTCTTTCACATCTATTTTGATGTTTTTGTCGATGTATTGAAAAAACCAAGCTCGTTACCGGGCAGTTTATCAGCCTAATAGAAGATTTCTCATTAGGCGATTATCTTCTTTCCCAACTAAGAACTGCACATTGAAAAATTTGGTTTTCTCAATGGATCATTTGCTTCTATTCTGTCGCAAAGCTAACCCGACCTCATCTGCCAATTATATTTTTTTTTATGTTAATTTGCCGTACAGATAAATTCAATCACCTGACTCCCCCCTTTTGCATGTATTTTGAGAGGTGTTGCCAACTGAAAACAATGTTTTTAGTCGGTATATTGAGAAAACCAAAATCGTTAATGGACTGTTTATAAAACTTATAAATTTATGTCGACATAAAGCAACAGGCAGTTTGTCGAAATATTGAAAAACGGCCACTAAGAAGATATGCTTTATAGAAAACATAATTGAAAGCAGCTGATGCTCATTAGTGCTGGTTCATACTCTTCAAGTTTTAGCCGTCAAGTCTTGAGTTTTTAGGAGAGAGAGCGGAAAATAAATGGCATTCTCTATTTCCTTCTTTCCTAAAAGCTCAAGACTTGGCGACTAAAACTTGAAGAGTGTGAACCAGCACTTACAATTTGGTCACCTTGACCCTGCGGAAAATTTGTGTTTGTTGTTCTTAAAGCACTTGTCCCGTGACCAGTGAACACAATATTCTAAATAAAAAAAACGAATTGTAATGGGTGAAAACAATACATATCACTTAACTTGTAATAATGTGTTTAAAGTGCAGTTAATCGAGAGAAAAGGTTATTGACACCAAACTCAAGTCAAGTGTCTGGATTTTGTGGCAGATTATCAGGGGTGTGTGGTGGAAATTAAAAACCGCAAGTATTTGGAAGTTATTTTTTATACAATTTTAATCCAATTTTTTAAGTTTTTGTTAAAAAATTCTGTTTAATAAAAAAATATTTGTATAATGTTTTTCATAAACTTCTTTTAAAACAGAAATCTTATAAAAAACGACTTTTATATCTGGTTCTATTAATTTACATGGTTCGCTTGGGACAATATCTGCGACAGACATTATTTTAACCGAAATTGAATGCGTTTAATCAGGGTATTTTAGTGACCTGTTACAAAGTGTCGATAAGGTGCTAAATAACCCCCTTTTAGGCAATCACCATGTTAAAGTGACAAGTCCCATACAAAGTGTTAAACATGCAAATTATGAAAAAATTATTTAAAAAAAAAACGTTTTAAATGAATATGAAACAAACCCAAAAAGTGAACAAATATAAATTAATTAAACTTGTGTGTAAAGCATTTATATGGCTCCATACCAACTTTTAGATCTCCTTTTTTTTGTTCATTTAATTTTTTGGGGTGGTTAAGCCATAAAGCGCTTTTGAAAAAATTTAACCAGACTCAAATCAGCAATAATAAATAATTGGGGGATTCACAAGGTAGTCATAAAGTTGTAAAGTCATATGTCCTAAAATAATTACAAGAAATATATAGGACTGCTGTGGGCTCCCGCTTATAATTAAGATTTCTACTGTACAGTAATGACGAATCAATAAACACAGCATTAACAATTTTATTTTGTTGGAAATACAACAACATTTATTTTAAACAATTGAAACATATTATTTAGGACATTATGACGATATGACTGGATAGCACACCTTGTCAATCCCCCAAATGTAAAAAAAAACTTATATAAAAGATGACATAAAATATTCGTTTGTATTTTCCTAAAATGTTCGTGTTACAAAAAATATTAAGTCGAGTGCTACTAAGAAAACGAGTTAAGTAGTCAAAAATTGTGTAACCCTTCATTTGGAATGTTCAGCACTGAAGCGAACGAAGTAATCAATTATAAATCTTATATAAATTTCAAAACTAGTGCGAAATTCTTTACAAAGCTGAACTCTATCCAGTTCTTTAACGGACTAAATTAAAAAGTGTTCCTTTCGTAACGGTAATTCTACTTTCACACGTTCTCAACTCTTGTGTCTTTGGGAGAGAGGAGAAAGAAGAAAGGGGATTGGTACGGATATGCTTGTACTCGGTCAGTACGCTTTGTGTTTTTATTCGTAGGTATATGCACAACGACGGTTGCATATACATTTTTTCTTTTCTTTTTCTCTTTGATTCGCTGTTAATAAAATTGTTGTAGTTTTGCAGTGAAAAAAGTTGAAACCGATTGCTGCGTGTGATCATATTGGCATTTTCAAAAGGAAATTGAAAAGAAGTTGACCATCATCAAAAGATGAAACATGTTAACTCATACTAAAAACCCCAAGAAATAATTGGCAGTTAATTCATTTACCCAAAAATCAAAATATTTTCGAATTTTCGTTTTGTCTAGGTTCGCTTTAGCTCTGAGGACACAATTTATTTGGCATCAGATGTTAACAAAACTTTTAACATTTTTAAAAATTTTCCGTTTGCGTACTTTTTTGGGCCACAGCTTGTTTTTAAAAGTAATTTTTCAGTTTACAAAACTTACAAAATCATTAATGCATTTTACTTTAAAAGTACTCAAACGTACCTAATGTAAACTTTACTCTTGTACGTATTTATTGAAACAAACTGTCTTCATTTAATTAAGTTTTTCGTAAGACATTTTTTTTTAATTTAAGGAACTTTTATGAAATTAAATTAAATTTTAATTTTATTTTTTTAATTCTTTTTTCATTAAAGGAATTAAAGTATTCATGAATACACCAATATATATTTTATTTCAGTTTTTTATTTTTTGTTTTGTAGTCTATAGCAGAAGAAAGTTATTCATTTCTACATTTGAAATGAAATTGAGGCATACAAATAAATTATCTCTGGCTTTAGAATATCTGCAAAAAAAAGATAACAAAGATTTTTTTGGCAAGGAAATGACTAAAAAGAGCCAAAAAAAAGTATTACTATTGGCAATAGTTTAATTTTTAAGATAAAGCTATCTTATCTTATATATGTATATACTTAAGGGTACTTTACACTATCAAACACGTCTTATGTATTTTGAGGTAAATACAACCATCTTATGATAAATTGCTATTGTATTTTTGAAAATTTATAAACAATAATTAGATCAGAGATGCATTTTCGTTAAAATAAGTAAGACTTGTGTGATAGTGTAAAACGGCCTTTGGTAAGAAATTTTGGCTTTGAATCATTCAGCTTTAAGTAAATAAAAAAATGACAAAAGATTTATCTAAAATAAAGACAAATTTCTAATTACTGTTTTATAATCCATTAGGATGCAATCCTACAAAGCCTACAAAAAGGTATCTATTTCAGAAAACCCGGAGCTAGAGTCCATCCAATTTCCAATTAATTTGGAAAGTTTTAATAAAATAGAGAAACACCACTAAGGGGAGTTCTCTCCGTATTACTATGAAACCTTGCTCTGAATCCAGTGCTGATGTCCAGCGTCTCCAGGGTCATCGCTTATAATGACGATATTGCGATCGCTGTTAGGGAAAATACCTTCTAACGATAGGCGATATTCTACTGAGCGGTCTTCTGCACCTTTCCAAAAAATTATTTGGAATAATATCGAAGTCACATTTTTATTAGATCCAATGTTGTCAACTTTGACATCGTAATGTTATAATCTATTCGGTCCAAAGTTACACATTACATTTTGTGTTCAAAAAATGGGGAAAGAAGTTAAGAAGTTCAATCTTTATTAACATTTAACTGGCATTACCCTTCAGTTCTGATAAGGTTCACCAAACTATGGATTTTACTACAAAATATTGGTGTTCCATGTGAAGAACAGAGTTTAAATTTTTTTTTACAATTTTTTATATTTAATGCAACTGTAGTTTGACTTTATATAACTGTTCAAGTTTTAACAACCCTACAGTTATGAGAGGAATGCCCTAAACACTATCGGCTTACTATCCGGCTGAAAATAGCGAAATGATGTTTTATCTATTTTATGGTTTCACATCGATTGTATAACAAAAGTAAAATAAATAAAATAGATTAATGAGAGTGGTTGGATCCTACTGAAACACGACTTTAAATACTTCCTTTAAAGATTTGAAACGAACTACAAGTGTATATCATTTACTAAGAAATATTAAATGCACAAATAAAATCTAAAGCTTTTAACAAAAATTCTAGAAAGAGAAAAAAGAAAATTAATTTTCTCTATTAAACAAATTTATGTAAATTTATATATTATTGAATAGCCTCATTGGGAAGTATTGTAAGGATTTGACTTAAGAGGCCTTTGAAAATCAGACAATTTCCTGTATAATACTTGAAGTGTTAAACAAAAAATTTGAAGGACCATATCGCATTTAAGTCAACATGAAGTTAGCTAATAGAAAATTTCCTAAATTAATAGTTTTCTTAAAAATGTACAAGAGCTTAGAAAGTAGAGTCGGTCAAGCCCGACCATATGATACCTACTATACACCATAGTATTTATACAAATATTCTATTTCAGACTAATGGCCATTTATAAACCGAGATTAAGAACCTTATAAGAGTTCTTTTTCTCTTTTTGTCGATAATTATCTAGATAACTATGTATATCTGTTAGAGCCATTGTTGCCAACATTTTTTGAAGACTACCCGTCAAATCGCACTTCAAAAATCGCTAGAACCCACAACATTTTTTATTTAGCTTAAAATGTTTAAAAGATATCGCTAAAATCTAAATATTAGGTAAAATGCTTATACAAATCTACATATAGGGTACCTTTTTAAAATTATATTCAGGGGTGTCATAGAATCCATGTCGTTTTTGCTTATTGTCGTTTTTGCAAACCAATATTGGTTTCATTTGGTGTCATGAAAACAAGTCGGATTTGTTATTTTCGGATACAAATAAACTGATATTCGAAACATATGTTTAATGTTTTGGCTCATGTGCTTACAGCTTTAAATGCCAATTTTGTTTGACAATTTTGTAAATTATGATTTTTGGGCTAAAATATTATTAAAATCTGTATTTTTAATTAAAGGAAAATCATAGAAAAGACAATAAGAAGTGGTGATACAGTAAAAATATGAAATACCATCGTTGGATGGTTGGTGCACAGCAGGCGCGGATCCAGCTTGAGCCGTAGGGGGGGGAAATTTTGTATGATGCAAAAAATTAAAAAATTTTTTTTTAAAAGTTTATTAAAAACAATATGTGTATTAGGGTACGTACTTTTTGCAATTTTTGCGACTATCAAATTCTTTATCGCGTAGCCTTATAGACCATGAACAAATATTAAGAAATTATGTATTACTTTTTCGCGATCGTGAAGAAAGTTTCCGTACCAAACGCGATAATGTTTTGAATTTCAGTTTTTCTCCTTACTATACAAAATTAAAATTTAATTACAAAATTTTAAGTATTTTCTAATAATTTCATAAATATAACAAGATCTTACCATTTAAGGAAGAAGGGCGCAAAAAAAATCGCGACTCAAATTCGCGATTTTTTTTTAATAAACTAAATTTTAATGGCAAATGATAGATGTTTTGATAGATGAGTTTTGGTGCGGAAACTTTGTTGGCAAAAATGGCCTAAAAAAATTATTTCCATTGTAAATACTAAATAGCCCATAGCGTGGTGGGATGAAGAAATGTTGTCCAAAAAAGTCGTTACCCTAATTAAAAAAACTCAACAAAAAGGTTAAATAAAATATAAGATCAGTTCAATATACATTAATCTTTTTAAATAAGCAATTTATGATTTCCTTGTGAGGCAAACTTAGACAGTAGAGTCTATCTTCTGTCAATGTTGATCCGAGCCATGTTTTTATTCGAAGAAGGGTAGGAAATGACCTCCCGCTCGTAGCTTTACTGACGAGCATTGAAACGAAAATTTTGAATATTTTTCTTAGATTTGGGAAGATATCTTCATCAAAGTTTCTTAAAGCATCTACAACGTTATCTGATAGATCAGGCTCAAGTTTAGATCTTAGTAGGTGTTTATCTCTTTTATCAAATATAATCAGCTCATCAGCTAGTTGTGGTTTTAACAGTTTTGTATCTGTATATGACTTTGGGGTAGAAGTTTAGGTATGTTCAATACATTTGGGATATCTATTGGGAAAGTTGTTATGAGAACTTCTAAAATAAATTCAATAAGAGGAATGTAACCTACAACTCGGTAGTTTCAACATTTTGGATGTGATTATTTCGTTAAAATCTTGTCTTTAAATTGTTCTTCGGCTTTATTTCTTTTTTCTTCACGGCACATGATTAAAATTTTGATAAGGCTTGATCATTTTTGAAGATCTATATCTTGCTTTTGTTACTGTGTTACAAAAGGTTTCTCACTTAATATGTATATTCCGCAAATAAATTTAAAAGTACTAATTGAATTCCTTAATATAAAGGTAGAGATACTACCTTTCCACTCAGATATTTGTTCCAAAGCTTCTACTATATGATGAACACTTGTTGCAAAGACGCATAATGAAGAGTTTAACTCCCAAATACTTTGCTAAAACTGTTTTTCGCTTGGGATGATTAGATTTAAAAGATTTTGGCGTTTCTTTAACAAATGAAACAACTTTTTGTATTAATGACCCTTTTTTTGTATTTAGAAATTGAGTTGTTTGATTTATGGGAATAGCAAGGCATTTGTTTCGCAATTTGTCGCGTTTCCAGGATTTTTTAACAACTTCATTTTCTGCTGACATCAGAGGAAACCCATCTGTTTCAACTCCTACACAATTTTTTTAGGTCGGGACCAAAATTTGTCAAAGCTTTAAGAACTTTTGATGATAGTGCCTTCGCATCAATTGACACATCAACGTCATCAGTATCTTTTGAAGCCTCTTCAAATGCGTTTACAACAAAGCCAATACATTCTTCCCTAAAAACTTTTTGTTGTTTGTTAAAATATCTTAACGATAAGGAAATCTGGCTTTTAACCGACAAATCACTGCTTTCGTCAAAAATTATCGAGTAGAATTTTGATTCATATAACACATTATCAAGTCAAACGTTTAGTCTTTGGATATCGATGGCACCTTCTGGGATTGAATGTAGAATAATAAGTAATTGAATACGGTAAACTTGATGTTTCTTTGGAAATATATAATAAATAACTATTAGGATTAAGATATGGATACTTATTGAAAATCGTTAGAGATTCAATAAAAAATAAATTAAAAAAATACTTATTGAAAATTTCGTTAGAGATTCCATAAAAAAAACAAAAAAAAAACCTTGCTGGGATTCCCAAAAATTTTGTACATTAAAAAAAATATTATTATTGGGAATTCTTGTATTATCGAAATTAACAAAACATATTTTTAAAATTTACGGGGGGGAAATTTCCCTTTTCCCCCCCCCCCCTGAATCCGCGCCTGGTGCACAGTGGGTGAACGCGTAGAATAAAAATATATGCAGGTATCAAAAATCCCCTTAAAAACTAACAACAAGGAAATGAAAAATACACGCAGCAATGAGAGTGGGAACGCAAAATACACAAACTCTTTATTTTTTTTATTGTGAGTTTGGGATAAAAAGGTACAAAATACATTGTACGTTTACTACGCTACATACGACACACAAACAAACCTTACACATTCTTTGTATGCGTCCGTCCGCTACATGAGACAGACAAGTTAAAATCACAAATTCACTGCACGAGGTAATTATCAAATACCAGAAGTATAGGCTTAAATGTTTTATTGTATAGAAAGGTTTCGAAAGAATCAAATATTGTCTGGAGTGTATTTTTTTGAATTCTTGTATCCTAACAACACTATACATTTTAATTGTGCGAAGAACAGTTACTCATGGAATTCGCCATTGTGATGGTTTACAAACGTTTTGTACACATATTTGATTAACAAATACATTTATGCAGGCCTTTGATATACAGGAGTCCCTTAATATCTATATCAGATTTTTTTCGTCTTAAGAGGGCGTTTTTACGGGCCCAAGGGTCAGCTTAGTTTCCTACTTTTATATCAATACAAACATGTACAAGGGACTTATGGGATTAAAATCTATTTTTTATGGAAATTAAAAAAAAAAAAAAAAATTTGCTAAAATGATATTTTTGGGCCGATTTTTTTTTCTTAATAACAATAAAATCAAATGGGTTGTAGGCACAAAGACTCTGTTCCGCCAAAAATGAACCTATATTATGGACCTATAAAATTAAAAGTCATGCCAGTTCCCCCAAGCAAAGAACAGATAGTTAAACATCTCTTTTCAAAGGGAGATAAAAATGAAAAGCTTAAATAAACCAAAGCTTCTTCGAATAGAAAATCAGACTTTTAAATAAGGCCCCTTAAGGCCTCTACATCTTTTTGCTACTCCTTTATTTCTACATATCGTACAGATTTCTGCCATTTTATATTTTACATTTCTATTTCCAAGTTTGTTCTCCATTCTCCAAATAGATCCTGTGGCAGTATTATGAATATGAATTTATTCATGGTAGATGTAACAAATTGTTAATACATTCTAGCCATAATTTACCCAACATATTTATTCTGTGTACTTGTTTAAGTAAATATTTGTATGTGTAAGTTTTTCCACACAAGTATTTGAAAGTTTTCTTTTTTTTATATTCTATTGATTTTGAATCATTTTTGTAAGGCTTCTTATACAAAGTACGTACTATTTTGACTTTAAATATTTATTTATCATAAGTATACATATTTATAAATTTTCGTTTTCTATTTTATTATTTGATTTTATTCATATTGAAAACGTGTGCTTGTGTTTGGGGAAATGAGGGCGTAGTATGTCAGAGTCTTATGGGTAACTTATTAAAGTTCTTTTGGGAAATTTAGTTTTTTTTCTATAGTATTTTAGAAATGAAGACAAAAATTGCACTAAAAAATATAATGAATTTCTATATCAAACGATTTTTCTAAGTTGGTTTGACAGAGGAACAAGTTCTTAAAAAATTTAGCATTCTAAAGAGTTAATAAATCTTAAAGGCCATGTTCCACGTTCCAAATCAAGAAATCTCCAAATATTCATTTCAATTAGCAACACTTATAGTGTTTCTTTTTTACAAAAAAAAAAAAAAAAAAATACCACATTTTAAAAGGTGCATGTATAAAATGTCTTGTCGAACATGTAACACTGCAATTTTTTATTTGAAGAGAACAAAACTCAAAATTGGATCGCCGTGATTTTATAACAACTGACAAAAAGTTTATTCTTCAATATATAAAAAAAAATATGAACACAAATCAAAATGTGTGTTCTTCAAAATATAAAAAAAAAAAAATATACAGGCATGTTCTGACAATCGCAAAACGCTTAACATTGGCGAGTCTGACTTAAAATCGCATAATAGGCGTTCTGTAAATCACAATAGCAAGAAGTTAGGCGACTTTGAATTGCAAAAGTATGCTCAAAGGAGCTAGAGTATTTGTAAGAAACTATCGCAAACTAAACGCACGAGATTCAGAACACCATAAAAAAATCTAGCGTTTTGCGATTTCAAATCGTGCGATTGTCAGAACATGGCCGATACATAAACCCAAATTTGTTAATAGATTGATATTCACTAAATAAATAAATGAACAAAATCAATGACGAAATTCTAATTTATTTATTTCATAAAATATGTAAACAAGAAAATACCTTTGCCAGATTGCCAATTTATCAACACCAAGTTTTTACGATTTCTTGATGTGGCGTTTTTTTTAAAACAATTTTATAACACCGAATCCATTTAAATTTTATATCACTGACAACCTACCATTAACAACGTAATGCTTTCTTTTGTTTTTACTATAAAAAAATAGAAAAAACAACTATTAAAACTTAAAATTTTTACTGTCCTGATTAGAGGCGATTTTCCCCAACTTCGTCTGGTAACCCCATTTATAAACAGAAGCCATCTTTTTACAGGGCATTATCAACACTCTCGATTAATACGGGGCGTAAAGTGCAATCAATGCCTTATGACATTTCAGGGTGAATTTTTATAGAATAAAACACACTGCATTTTAGAGCGCAAAGCATTTTTAAGAAACGAACACCAAATTGCATTTTTTTAAATAAAATGTGAAATTTTTTGTAAAAAAGAAAACACCATAAAACTATGCGAACGTTAACGTGTGACATCGTGTGATTGGCTGTTAATTCCGTTTTGTTTTTTGTTTGAAAAACCACAAACTTCGAAAAAAAAAGAAATAAAAAGCCAGCAAAATAATTTTACACAAAACAAAACATATCCACACAAGTTGTTCGTGCTGCGGTCGTTGCAAAAATTTGTTGTTTGTTTATCAATGTAAAAAAGAAACAATATAAAACACTAAAATATAATGTTCGTCTACAGTATCACTATAATTGTTCTGTTTTTTTTTTAACGCAGAACAGAACACTATACAATGTTCGGATCTTTCTTGAAAATAGTTACAAACGGTATTACGGGTTGTGTTCGTCTACACAAATTTTAAAAAAATAGATTTGTTCCTAAGTGTATGAGCCGAACGCTAAAAAATGTTTTGCTTATTTTTCAACATTGGTACGGAACAATGTACACCCAATTCTCTTTTTACACGATAGATACGTTCCCAATAAATTCGTGTAAAAAAATTCGTGTAAAAAAAGATACTAGCCAAAGGTGAAAATAGTAGATTGGTTCCAGACCTAAAAAATAACGTAAAAGTACAATAAACAACAATAAAAAATTTTTGTTAAAGTTTACTTGAGAATTTATTTAACGTGCTTACACATTTTAATATCTTAAATACATATAAATACATACATATATTATAAAAAAAAAATAATGATTTGGAAAAAAGAAAATAATATCAGAAATTCATTAATATAAAAAAGGAAAACTAATATAAACATAAACAACTTTTATTTGCTGTACTTTTATTTATTGTAAAAAATAAAAATTTATAAAAAGAATTTGTAGAATATTTAAAATCGTGTTAAAACAAAACAATTCGTGTAAAAAGAGAAAAATGTTAACTTTTTAACTCGTGTTAAATGAAAATTCGTGTAAAAATAATTCGTGTAAAAAGAGAATTAGGTGTATACTTTTTTGCTTAATTTTAATAAGAGTTAGATGAAATATTCTCCAGTCATTTCTACATCCACAAAATAATGACTGTTTGTCGTTCTTTAAATGGATGTGTTGCATTTCAAACGGGTAAATAGAAACCCGCTTTAAAATGTATTTTTTTATTAATTTAGTTCAAAATTGTTAACTCACTCTTTTATCTCCAATATTCCGATTAGGAAATTGCCATATCAAAATTCTTAAAGCCTAAAATTTAAAACTCTGTTTGGTTCGTTTGGTTCGCAATCTCAAACCTTTGGACACCGACTACCGATATTTTTAATCGCAGATGGGCTGCAAACACTAGATGCAGGGATGACGGGTGCACCATGTCGCTACTATCGATGACTATAAGTTTCGTATTACTCTTTGAATCTATTCTCACGGGACACTGTCTTAGATATGCAGGCACAGCGTCCGGAAGCCGGAAATGATGACTACTGACGCCATTGCGTTGACGAAAATATGGATGAAGACGTACAACACCAATTCTGTCACGGTCCTTAACTGGCGCGAAAGCGACTGTGAACGTGAAAATTTTAATCGGATAGAATACGCATCCCAGTCAGACGGGATCAGCAATACGTTTAATATACAAATAGGCCGTTAAGTTACCGATTTCATGTTTAAATTTATTTTCCATTCTAATTATAGGAATTTGTGGTAATAAAGTTGTGGAAGTTCGAATCGGTAAAAGCGAGAATATCCGAAATTGGTATCTTCGTTCCCTGTAATATTATTTTGAACCTTAAACAGTTTACCTAAATAAGTCTTATAGAAGCAAATTAAAAAATTAATTAATTCTTTGAAACAACATGAATTGAAAATTACTGATGCGAATTTTAAACAAAGATTTGAATTTACAGGCTTAGAGGATTCAATTAATTCAAGTGCTGAAGGCTACTATTTCTATTTCTAGCGTCGCCAAAACGCCGAATGGTTAGTTTAATGTTGGCGATGCGATTAGACACCGTTGAACTTCTTTCTTTGGGGATATTTAAAAGAAAAAGTGTACGTCAATCACCCAAGAACAATTCAAGAGCTAAAGGTTGAGATAATTCGGCATATTAACGACATTGAACATCAATTATGTCTCAGAGCCATTGAAAATATAGACCATCGAATACATGGGGGAGCCTGTAACCCCAAATGGACACGTCCCCAGATGGCGAATAGGGGAACGCCTCTCAGATATGGGTGGTAGGAGTGAAATCAAAAAGCTCCCGCGGACCAACAGCGTCTGTTCTCCAGGTTAGGAGCGGCTCAAGCAGCGTCTGATTCCCGTGGAACGGCTGTTATTTTCATCGCTAGTCTGGTAGAATAGCTGGCAGCCCCAGTCCAGAATCGGGTGCATCAGGTTAATCTCCTAGTCACCTTAAAACACATGATTAACGAAACCGCAGGAAATCATAATTGTGGCCCTATGTTCCACCTAGGAACTTGGATGAAATAATAATAATAATACAGGTATGCCAACGAAGCCGAGGCGAGCATTTGGCCAATATTTTGTTTCACACATAATTGTTATAGATCCTTCTATCATAATGAAAACTATTAAGATAACTCTCTGAAAACTTTTTGTTTTATTTACAATTAAAATGGTGCGTTTTGGTTGGACCACCCTTTTATTTCAAAAACATTACTCGTTTCTTATCCTAAATTTAGGACATTCAGTTAACATTCGTAGAACAAGATTTCTTAGAGATATAAAAACTTTAATATTCCCATGGTTTACATTTTTATTATAATGAACTTTTAGCTAAGCAATATCTTAAATAATTTTAGAACCCCCATTCAAAACCACATAAAACAAAATAAATAAAAAACTTTGAAATATTTTAATTCTTTTAAGAGTTTTTAATAAAAAAGAGATTATCTAAATTTTGAGTTTAATAAAATTTCCTTTTAAGCTTTGCATAGGCGTTTTTTAAAGACTTACGTACTGCCCAGTAGTACTAAAAGTAGCTTAAGATTTTTTGCAGTCTTTTACAGTTTCTAATGTATAGTTTACATATTTTTTTGGACAGCAACTAAGAGTTAACTAACAACAGAGACTTCCCCGAGGTATGCAGGGATTCACCTTGGAGATAATTCACTTCTTGGTCGTGCATCCCCGATGATATAGGTGCAACCTATACCCGTTACTCGGCAGACTGAAAATTGGCAGGTATCTTGTCGATTGTAGCGGTTGACGAGAGATTCCATTTGGTACCACAGGCACCAGAAGCCGCAGGGACTTCTTGGTCCTGGTCTGTTTGCTGGCTCCTTCCTTAATCACATGGTACCTGTGGTTTATACCCAAGATCTCAAGAAAATAATTCCTTAAAAGTCGGATCTAAGGGATGATTTTGCACTCATTACGAGGAATTAGACCTGCCATTCCGTCCTAGTTATTTGAACCTGATGTATTTCATCAGTGAAAATTAGCTACATCTCCTTAGTAAGCGGCGAGTGTATTGGTTCTACCGGACTATAAAGCTTAGGCCCCTATTACGGTTCGGAGTTGTAAATAAAACAACTGGTTCTGTTCAGTTGTTATTTCTCGATGTTTTTGTTCGTCGCAAAGTTGTAAACCATAATACAAAAATTACCTTTATAGGGGCCTTAATCGCCACCTATATTTTAAAACGCCCTGGGCTTATTCCAACACGGCAGGTACTCCCGCAAATTTTAAACATTGTTTACCTTAACAGGGCATAAGTAAAGCAACCATTCGATAGTTTTAAGCTCACTTTGTAATTGAAATTTGTGAAACTGATAAAGTTGCCATAAAGCAGCCAACTGTCTGAGACGGACTAGCTACAAGTCTGGGTCTTTGTAAACTATAAAGGATCAATTGAAGTTACTCTTTATTTAAACACAGAAATCTTAAAAAACCAGAATTGAAATTCAATATTCATTGTTATGTTGATTCAAGAGGTATTATTGCACGAACTGTAGGGTCTCTTAAACTCACATATAAACACAATTAAACCATATAAAAGCCTCTGAAGAAAACGACCTTCAAATTAAAAAAAAACAACATCATGATACAGAAACTTAGAAATATGTACAGGCAGGCTGGCTGAATGCAGCAACCTTTTTCTTCAAATTAGTTTGTCCAAGGCTAAAAATCCCCAATGAGATTTTTTTTCTTTCTTTCTTTCTTTACTTTAACATAAAAGAACAAATAGAAAACCAAATGAGAAAATGGCAACATTTTATATTTTTTTCCTTTTAAAAATGTTAGCAATGAAATGTGTGTGTACTTTTGAGGTTTTATTTACATACAAATGTGTTGGGACGGCATGTGTGCGTGTGCGTATTTGAATTTGCGTGTGTGTTCTTACAGATAATGTTTAACTAAGTATGATTGTGTGTCTATTATCCTTAAAATACTTTTAAATATTTTTTTACAAATTCTATATTAAAACAATTTATTTTAAATACTTGTTCAAAAAAATCATTTATATTCAAGTATAAATTTATGTAAAAACGAGGTTAGTTTGAAAAAGGAGTTCAAAAAAATCATTTATATTCTAGTATAAACTTATGTTAAAACGAGGTTAGTTTGAAAAAGGATTGAAAAATTCCAACATAAATTTTAAAGTAAAATTTGGAAAGCTGGTTTAAGACAGAACTGATCACAATTCTATCTGGTCCCTCGGAAGCCAGTAGATCCAAAAAAATAAGTTAAGCTACGTTAATGAACTTATTCGTACGTCAAGTATAAATGTGGTTTAATTTTTTTAAGCCGCAAAAAAAGAGATTTTAAAAATTCCGTGTAAGCGGGTGATTATTTTCCTTAATCGTAAAGTCCGGCCTGCTGGCGAACATTTTGTGAGCTCTTCATAAAAATCGGTTAAATGATATAGAAGATCAATATTAATTTTTTTTTTAATGTAACGCCACTGCAAAACGATCTAATACATTTTTTTTTATTTGCTTTTCTTATCTTTTACTCTTTTTCTACTTAACCCTGCTTAAAGTTAGCCATCGGCACTAGGAGAGCATAATTTACAGGCAAACCTAAATTAGAGTTCTAAGCGTTTTTTATCTCATGCACATACAGAATGTTGAAAGCAAAACAAAATAGCGCAGCGTTTTAAAAAACTGTTAATTTTTTACTACGGTTCAAAAGTAGTCGCTATTTACCTATTCTAAGGTTAATCTAGCGGTTTTATCTTCATTTTTTCTATCATTTTTTTGCGTTCACATCACTGTGAATAGCACAAAGTTTACGCCCTTATTTTTGTAAGTGCCGGTTCCCACACGGAAAAGAGAATGCCATTTCTCTTCCCCTCTCTCCTAAAAACTCAAGACTTGACGAGTCAAACTTGACGTGTGTAAACCGGTACTATGTAATTTCTGCATTAAAGCTATTCGCTAGAGAACGTTAGGCTTAAAGGCTTTGTTACTCTTACATAAAAACGTTACGGTTCAGCTGTTTCGTTTACCTTACCAAGCTTATGTAGACCTACACTGACGTAAATGTCACGTTGCGTTGCGTATGAACTTGATGAAATAAAAAAGTCTTCTCCAGCTAATGCAGCTCATACGTAACTGTTTTGAACTTTATGTTTATTGCCGTCTTCTTTTATTTTTATATACCAAACGCTCAAATAACAAGAGTTAACATTTATAAGGAGTCTCTTTTGTTTACGTATTCTAACGATTGAAGTCGACCGTAACGTTCACGTGTCTGCAACAATTACGTATGAGTAACGAGTTCTTAATTTAGGTTGGTCTGTTAAATGAACGGGCTTTTTCCAGAGTTGCCAATTTTTGCAAATAACGGACCAAGCGTTTTCTTTCTGTCAAAAATGCTCATGCCCATACGAAATGTAGAAAACAAACCCAAATAGAGCGGACTAATTTGAAAATCCAATTTTGACAGCGCGTTAAATAGTAAAGTTACACAGAAAAAAATAAAAATTGATTTCAATTAAAAAATTTGTGACATTAATTAAAAAATTAATTAAATTTGCACCAGTAAACAAATTAATAGTATCAACTAAACGTTTAATTCACTTGATTAAACGTTTAATTCAATTGATTAAATTTTTAATTAAAACTGATTTTATTTTTGATTAATACTTTAATTAGTAAAAAATGTTTAAAAGTTTTTTCTGTGTAGCTGCTACACAGAAAAAATAAAAAATCGACTTCAATTAAACAATTCGTTCAGACAATTAAATATTTAACTAATTTTGCCCCTGCAAAGGAATTGATCATATCAATTAACGGATTTGTATTATCGAGTCATGGGACACAAATTTAGTCAATTAAAAAATTAATTGTATAAACAAAAAATACACCACAAATACACAAACATTAATTTTATGGGTTTTGATTAAAAAAATTAATTGCAGCAAACAAAAAATTAATTGAATAATTAATGCACACCAATTAATTATTTAATTTAATAGTTTTTTCCAACATTTTTTCTGTGTAATAACAATTTAGGTATTGTTAGGTCTTTTGTTACTGCTAACGACACAATATTGACGCAATTATTTAAGTATGTCATTCAACTTCACAGAAGGATCAAAAGAAATGACAAAACAGGAAAATGTATTAGGCCTGTAAGTACTACTTTTTCGTTCCATAATAGTTTTGTTTAGCTTTCTTGTAGTTTTGGTGTACCGTTACGCTCTCTGCTAAAAAACATAGGTGATATAAAATGGTAGTCTATATTTTGCAAGACTGATAATCTTTGGCACTGAATAGAGACGAGCGTTCAACATTGTTTCTATTATTTTTTTTTTTTATTTAACTGCTTAAAAATTCCTTAAAGACAAGTTTCTTAAATACGTTTACTAGATAAATAATGGAACTTGTGTAATAATAGAAAATTTTTATAAAACTACTTACAGGCCTGCCTTCGAAAAATTTAATACTTTATAGAAATCATTTCACAGACACACAAACTTCCTCCACTTTTTTGCTACTTTTTGTGTATTTGTTTGACTTTTTATTTTATGCAAAATTTATTTGCATAAAATATTTACCCAAACTTTTTTTTTCTAAAACAAAGTTTAAAATATAATCACAAATCTGTAATATTTTACTAGATATTTTTAACTTTTTTTTGTTTTTTTTTTTGGTATTTTATAAATGTATAATAAATAACTATGCAAAAAAGTGTGCGTGTGTTTTTCTTGCAAAATGACATTTGTAACTTTATATTCATTCATTTGTACATTTATCTGTGAAATTAAACCTTTAACTCTGTTACCAGGACAACGTACATATAAAATATATTTGATGAAATTATAGGAGAAAAACGTACTGTACCGGTTAGGAATTTTTTAATAAAAACCCCATGTGTAAAAACTCCATGGTATCCTTTGGCATGGCACTCAAGTAAAAGTTTTATAAAAATGCTTTTAGAGTTTGATGCTTAAAAAAAAGAAGAAACAAATTTTAAAAAAACTCAAAATACCAGTTAGTATTGTTATAAATACCAAGTTAAAACTATCACAATCATTCATTTAACTAGGTAACGTCAAGTCTGATATATGCAGGGGAAAAATGAAGTCAAATTAGTTTTAAAACAATTACAGGATAAAAGAATAGGGATATGTAGAATTTGGTTTGTGCAAAATTACAAATGGTCCTTCAAGCTCTAGTGTTGGGTTCAATAGTCCTTCGAATTGAATAAATTCAACTTATTTAAGCTCAAGACTAATTTTTGTTTATATAAAATTATTCTTTGCTCTGCAAAAGTGCTTTCAAAACAATAAATATCTTCTTTATCTGCTTAATTAATTTTTTTTCCAATACAATTTTTTATAACGGGTTATCCATTTTGCGGTTTCAAAAGTAAACGTAAATAAAACACATATAAAATATTTTTTTTCATGATATTTCATTTTTTTTATAAAGTTTAAACGTTGACGTTATGTGTGAAACTCTAAATCATTTAAATGACCACCACGCGAAGTGTTGCAAGCATACTACAAAAATGGTGATTCTGGCACAGCCACATATCGTGCTTTAAGAGGAGATTATGGTTTACATAATCGTCCAACTACGCAAGCAATTGGCAAAATTGTGAAGACATTTGAAGAGACTGGAGCGGTTACAGATATTGCAAGGCCAGTGCATCATAGTTTCGCTCGTTCCGCTGAAAATATCGCTGCTGTAAGTGAAAGTGCTGCCGAAGACCGGAATGTGTCGATTCCTCGTCGCTCTCAGGAATTAGGACTGTATGGTCGTATGATAACCGACTTTGCTGCTATTGAAGAATACGACTTGGAGAATAAGTGGTTTCAACAAGACGGTGCCACATGCCACACAACTTGAGCGAATATGGCTTTATTGCAAGAGACATTTCCTGGCCGTGTAATTTCTCGTCGTGGCGACATCAACTGACCAGCAAGATCATGCGATTTGACACCATTAGACTTTTTTTTGTGGGGCTACGCGAAAGAGCGTGTTTATGCAGATAAACCTTTAACTCTTGAGCACTTAAGAACCAACATTCGTCAAGTTATGGCTGAGATATGTGTCAAAAACTGGACCAAAATTACCTCAAAAGAATCAATGCTTGCAACACTTCGCGTGGTGGTCATTTAAATGATATAGTGTTTCACACACAATGTCAACGTTCAATTTTATAATAAAAAAGAAATATCATGAAAAAAAATATTTGATGTGTTTTATTTACGTTTACTTTTGAAACCGCAAAATGGATAACCCTGTACTTCTGGGGGAAAATTACGGCATTCGATATTGATCGAAATTTCCATTGAAATTGTTTTGTAATTTCGATCGATATCGACAGCCCTCTGGCCTTTTCGGCCATCTGTTGAAAATGGTCTTCTTAATTCAATGAGTTTAAGAATAAAAATTAAATAAAATGAAATGTTTTATTTATTATTTTTTCTTGTTATCTTAACTAGAGAACGTCATCTCTAATATATGCAGGAAATGAAAAAAGGGAAATGAGTTTTGAAACATTTTGAATTTGAAAAATGCAGATTTTTTTAAATATGGTCGTTAAGGCTGTGTTTATAAATCGAATCTGGTAAATAATTTTTTTTGTACAAATGGCCTTTTAGGCTCTATTTTAAGCCATTCCAATTTACTTAATAATGCAAGAAAGGATAAACTCACTGTTTGTTGTTGGTATTTTGTTCAAGCTTTGATATCATTGCAAATAAAACTTGAGTGTTTGTAATTCTCATTCACTCTACAGTTTTATTTGCATATCTTATATCTTTATCTTTTCAAAAGTATTTTGGGAAAAGGTTTCCTGATGACCTGGCCTAAGCAACCAGTGAAATACGCATAGAAACAAGCTTATGCCCCAATAATAAATTTCTTTGTACTTATCAAGAATGAGAAATTGAGAATTTACCACAACAAGCTAAATTTTATTAATAAAAATTATGTAGTACTCCCAAAAATTATTTTGATATAATAACACTGTACGATAAATTTTAACTTCTGACCTCACCCATGATCAAACTGACCAGATTCTGGAAATATAGATTAAAAAATTATACGTATTTCTCAGTTTTTCTATCTCAATTCATTTCGCGTTTTTACGTGCAATTCAATTTTTAATGTGAATCCACCTGTCTATCACACCCACACCCGTTGATCGAGATGCCAGAAGAGTATGATCACATATTAAAATTTTATTACAATTTCATATATTATTATTATTATTATTATTATTATTATAGAGCAACAATATATGAAATTGTTATAACATTTAAGAAATTATAATCTTTGAACCCGTGAACCGATTTTGCTAATTTTTACACTTTAAATCTGAGAACAGTAAGAAGTATTTAAGCAAAAAATCTGGTAACTCGATTAACCAGTGTGGGTGCAATCGAAACTTCATTTAGTGATACATTTATAATGATCCTTAGAATCTAATTTTATTTAATTTTATGTAATTTGTTTGGCATATTTTTTCTCTAGACTACATTTTCTTGAACTTTAGTCTTTTAATCCTTTAATTAGAGTTAAAGGAATCTTTGAACGAATTGAATCATCCTTCCTTTATCTATTGCACCCACTTTTTACACTGACTAAATAATTTGAAATCTAATATATCTTAGAAATAAGTTTGGCAACATTTGTTGAAAATTTAAAGTAAGAAAGATTTTGTTAGAGATTTTGGTTCTTCAAAACTACATACATAAGTTACATCTTCAATTAAATTGAAAATTTCGTTTTCTATTCTTGACTACTTTGTTCTCCTTAATAATTAGTTTTCTGATATTAACTTATGATTTTTAAAAGTGTTTTTTTTATTGGTCCTTCGAACTAAATGCTTTTCATAAAAAACGTTATGTATGCTTTCAACCAAAAGGCGCGATGTTAATTGTAAATAAATGAAAAAATGTTCAAAGAATTATATTAAAATTTTTTTTATTATTATAAAAGGATCTGTGACAATTATGTGTGAAACAAAATATGTGCCAAATGCTCGCCACGCCTTCCTTGGCATGCCTCTATTCGATTTTCCAAATTTTCAATGAAAATAACACAACCGGTAATAGTTTTTTATTCATATTTATATTCTTTTTGATTACATTTTTTAATAAAAAAATAATTTTTAGTTAAATACATGTGCGGTTTGTTTACATTTCGCAAAACAATGTCGCATACTTTGCAGGAATAAAAACGTTAAATTGTACAAACTCGCATGAAAGGTAATATTGATACATGCCATAATTTTCGTGTGAAATATTTAATGTTGCTCAACATTTTTCACAAATTGGAACAGAGTACCAGGCTTTCAGGAGGACCGGTTTGAATGTTTGGTCTTTGTAGGAAAATATTCTTAAATGTTGCTAAAGGCTGGTTAACACTATCTCACTAGTCTTACGTATTCCATAATACTTTGTCAGATAGAAATCTAATGAGTTTTGTTGCGACTGCCAAAGAATCCAATTAAACACAAAAGTTTGTGCTTACATCATCACACAAAGTATAAACACTCACACATAAAATAAAATGCAACCCTGATCCAATGAAAAGTATTATTGTTAAGAAATTTTTCAAAAAACGACGACGCCGTATGGGATGTCAAATTTTTTTTCAAAATACTTATCATTTTCATCACACATGCATTCACACTATCAGTAGTGCAATTCACTAACTTTTAACACTTTAAAAAGTGTTAACTTTAACCACACATTTTGATGTTTGCACTAACCACTATGTGATTCACTAACTTATTTATAACAACGGTAAACAGTTTTATATTTCTCTCTATTCAAATTGATATATCGTGGCAACTCTGCCAAGAGAAACATCAAAATAGGATAAAATAACAAAGAAGAATAAAAAAAATAACAAAACAAAAACCTTTTAATTTAGAGATTTTAAATGATATTGTGCAAAGTGCGTAAATAATTACTTATTTTTATTATTATATTAATTATTTTATTTTATTATTTTATTAATTTAATTTTAATTAAATTAATTTTTTTAATTTTTTAATTTTATTTGATAAGAATAGGATAAATAAATAAGAAGCTTTACGGAAAATTGGTGTGTGATAAGAAATGGATAAATTGTAGGCTAATTACCTTAAAGTCATATCAGGTACAAAGAAAAATAAACACTTTTCTAAGCGGATTTAACCACACCAAGAATGTTGGCGTTAATAAACCACAATTTCTTTTGTTTAAAATAACAGCTGACTAAAACAGCTGGCTTTTAACACCAGCAGATGTCGTTAAAAGTGTTAGTGAATAGCAAAATGGTTAATTTTGTGGTTAACATTTTTAAACGAAACAATTGTGATTTAAAAAGCATAGTGAATCGCACTACAGAGTTTTTGACATGTATTAATACAAAGTATAATAGTGTAAACTAGCCTTAAGCGATTGCGTACTCTTAATTTATAATTCCATGAGCAGTTAATTAAGGCTAAATGGTCGTTCCAAACCCGATGAGTTAAATAAACAAAAACAGAAGTTTGTTGTAGATTCAAACAAGTTAAAGATTTACTTTTTTAGAACAAATGAATTTAAGTACTGCCGATACTTTGATCTGCATATTAAGATTTTGGGGTCCTTCGTTTTTGTAAGTAATTTAAGAAATGAAGTTTAAAAGTTAAAAGTTTGGCGAACAATTTTATCGTACATTAATTCAATAATTTAGATTCGACGGTCATTTGGGTTCAACAAGTTTAAAAGACAAGATGGCCACTGTTATATATTATATTTTTGATCGATTGAAAAATATAAGAAGGTGAAAAATTTATTCTCTTTCAAACAGTATTTTGAGGTCGTAGCTTGGATTTACAGGTTCTTCGAGCTGAATGAATTCCGTTAATTAGTTTAGATATTCTTTTTCAATCTCTAGTCGGCAATTATTCATTCGGTATATTTTAATCGGAAAATAGTAAGAACAGTTTCAGATTAACTCTCTCCCCTGTTGATAGCAGCTGGGGTGTTAAGTTATTTGTTTGGGTTGTTTAACCCAAAAAGTGTTGTAGGCTCATTTGGACCCTGAAGAACCTTAAAAATAATAGAAAGAACTTTTTTATTTTTTGTCTGACCTAATCTAGCTTTTGTTATCTACTGTATATTTTAAGCTCTCCCTTCAACTAATAAAATATAAAACAAATTTCGTTGTTTATTTTCCGATCACTTCCCTATTCAAATTATTCGTAATCAGTAGTCAAAATTTACCTGCGTTAGCATGTGCATTATTTCTCTCTAATTGCATTAGTTAAAAAAAAGTATGTTAGTATTTGGAATTTTTCTCCCTCTAACTTTTGTACCAATTTCTCACAGTCTCTGTCTCTCTTCCTCCTTTCACCACTTTTATTTCCTATCTAAATGAATGAGATTTGAATAGTTTACGTTGCACTTTATTTTCTGGTATTTTTAACATTCACAAAATTTAATTAAGCAAAATAAAAGAAGAAGTTTTCCTTTTTTTTTCATTTTATATTATAAATGTTTTATTTCTGTTTTTCATCTTTTAACTAAACTTTAAGCTTTTTTCTATGTGTGCTGGAAAAGTTAGTGTTTTTTTTCTGCATTTTGGAAAAATGTTTGAACTTTAATAAAAGTTGTTTTTAGTACATTTGTTTTATAACCGAAATGAGGTATGGGAAAAAGTTTTTATACATTAAAGAAAAAAAGAACTAAGGAAAGGATTGTAAAAATAAAAAAAAAAAATATTTTTATTAATTTAATCTTAAATAATTTCAATAATTTTAGGTCATAAAATTTAAGGAAAATTAAAATGGATATTTAAAATCATAAATTTTGTTTATGGAATACTGACAAAAAATTATAAAATAGAAGAGCAAAATATTTTTTAAATTAAGAACATTTTTTTAATTGCGGTAGTTAATTTGTTTAGAAATTATGAATAAAATTATACTGAAATTTAAAGTAAAAATTAACAAATTTTGTAAAGTTTTTCTTAAATACACTAAAAGTTTAAGGGTTTTTTTTGATAACATCAGATATTCGAGCAGGTTAATGTTATAAAGAATAGTCTATCGAACCCTAAAAATTGAAAAAATTAGCGGATGACATTAATCCCCGCTATAGTTTTCACAATAAGCCACCAAGTTCATGGGATCTTTAGATTATATAAACTGAAGCAATTTGTTTTTTTTTTGTTTTGTTTTTCTATTTACCCACTAACAACAACATTTCGAGTCGAAAAAAGCAAACCAATTGTAGGGCAATGTAAGACAAGATAAGCACAGAAAAAATTAAAAATTGTCTCTAATCACTAAATTTATACCAAATTCATAGAATCAAACAACCCATTTGTTGATTTTGCACCCATTAACAAAATGATTATATTGATTACTGAAGATTGTTAAAAATTAATATTTTTATTTTTTTTATTTTCAATAAATGATATTTTTAGTTTTAATTAAAAAAAAAAATGATTAAGAAACTTGGCATTTTCAAATGATTATATTGATTACTGAAAATTGTAAAAAATTAATATTTTGAATATTTTTATTTTTTTTATTTTCAATAAATGATATTTTTAGTTTTAATTAAAAAAAAATGATTGGCTCTTTTAAACAATGTGTTGATTGGTTTGACAATTTCTAACAACAATTTCACAAGTTTAAATTATTTTATTTTGAACGAAATAATTTTTTGTGATTTAATTATTCTTTTAATTCAAAATTTATTTCAAAACAACTAAAATGTCAATTAAAAATCAAAATTATATTTTTTATTTTCTTTCAACAATAAAACATAATTGATTCAATTATCACATTAATTAAATTGAAATACTTTTTAAATAATTTTTTTAAATGATAAAAAACTACTAATAATTTTTTCTGTGAAGTCACTAAAGGTATTCACGTCAATTTTTTTGTACCCTTGCACCTGTCCAAAAAAGCATAGTAGCACTTATTTGACGTGAGCAACCCATTTTGATTGCACCTTCAATTTGTAGCATTTCCGAAACCAAATTTTAAACAACGCATATTCTATTTGACAGTATTCTAAGATGCATTTACTTGTGATTATATAAAAATATTTTTTAATAAAATTCAATCGTAATTTTCTTGAAAATTTTACAAAATGAATACTTTTATTAATTTACAAGTCGAATTACAATAAAATATCTACCTTGAAAAAAATTTTCAGATAAGTATTCCAGTATTTTTATTATTTCTGCTTTTTCCATTTCTGACGCTTTTTTTTACGCTTTTTATATTTTAATTGTTTAATTTTTTACAAACACTTAAATTTATAATATTTTTCAATTCAAAGAAAAAAATGTACGTCAAAATGTTATTTCTGCGTTGTCGTTTAGTGTATAGTTGATTTCATGAGTACTTTTAAAGCATTTTTTTCAATTTGGCAATGCCATAAAAAGTTGCGAAAACTAAACCAATATGCGTGCATACGCGTGTGTTTATAAAAGTCTGTTGTAGACACAACAACAACACTACAAGACAAATATAGATTATTTTGATGTTGAAAAAGTAAAATAAGAAGCAATAATTCCCATATTCTTTTTTTTTTAATTATTAAGTTAAATACATAAAATGTTTAAATTAAAATGATTCCGGAAACTATGCTGGGCATGCTGCTGGTGTTTTATAATCGAGAATTCATCTGTAAACAAAGGGCGGAATACAACAAAAGTAAAAATAAACACGTGTAATGAGCAAGTAAATTAATAATATTCTCTCTGGTTCTATGGCGAAAGTGTAGAGGTTAGAATCAATCTTTTTTCACTTTCGGATTATTTCAAGTACAAATCGAGATTAAACCGCCTTAGAAATTCTAGAATCAAGCACAGTTTGAGACAAATTTTATCTCACTTTTAATTAAGTAAATCCTGTTTTCGCATGATTTTAAGTACGAATTCGGGATTCAATTTGGATAAGTTTAGTATTTCGCACCTGAATAACAAGCGTTCTGTACTTGATTTTAGGAAATCCGTACTAACCGTACTATTGACACCGCTTCGGCTTGATTTATGAACGGATGGATTGAATTTTTATTTCAGTGTACTTAAAAATTGTTAAGTTTCAAATTTAAAATTGATTGATAAACAGAAAAATGCCAAGCATTGTTAATATCCGAAATATTTAGCTTAGACATCAAATAGAGGGCTTTCAAATTTCAATCAGTCCAGTCGTTTTGAAATGCCAAACTTATAATAAAAACATTTTGATTCAATGTCCTTGTGTGTTGTAGACATGAACGATTATGACTAGTTATTAAACAAAATGCTCTCTTTCAGGAACCTTTTTAAACAAACCCCAATAAAAAGAACCATTCTCTAGTCTTTTTAAATGATAAATAATTGAAGATTGTTTAAAATTTTGAACTTTTAAGGGTTAAAACACTAAACTTGAAGTGTTTCAGACAAATTAAATACACAATTTATGTAAGAACCATAACAAAAGCTTGCAGAGCTAAAGGAGCAAAAAATAAAGAAAAAACTAACTAAAAAATGTGAAAAAAGCAAGAGCAAAGGTTAAAACAGCACTCCTATTGCAATTACGAATAACAACAGATTGTTACATTTTGTCAGCTATCAAAGAAATTTGTAGCAAAACAATTGTTGACGTTATTATATTCTTTGTTTTCTTTGGATTCGTTTCTCTACATTTTAGTTTTCTGTATTTTTTTTATGTATTTCTTCCCTCATCTAAAACCCTCTTCAATTTGAAGTCACAGTAGGTTGGTTGGTTGTATGAGCTAGAGAAAAAAAGACACCGACGTCAAAAAGGAGTATAAATGAACAAATAAATAATAAAAAAAAAAATCTTAGAAACGGAAGAAGTTAGTGAAAAACGTTTTCCGCAATTGCGCTTAAGTTATTTTAAATGACAATGTAGCGTGTAGGAATATTGTTAAATAAAATGTACAATTATAACAAAAAAAAAAAAAAAAAAAAAAAAAAAAAAAAAAAAAAAAAACAGCTTAAGTTTAGTTTTTTTCTCTTGCCCGGTGTATGGCAATATCATGGCACAAACTATTACAATTTGTTATTTTTAGCGCTCCTTTACACCACTTCCACTCCGAACGAATATTTAATACACTACAACTACAAAAAAAAAAAAAGAATATTGTCTTGGTATTGGTTTGTGTTTTTTTTTTGTTTTTAACTTTAGCATGTCTCTTTATTTTAATCATCAAGTTTATAATTGTGACACTTAAAATAAAGGCGTGCTAAAATGGTCTTCATTATTTTCTATACAGAAAAGTCAAGTAAATTTATATTTGATGCCTTCAAAGTGGATAATGATTTGTTATAGTCTAAAGTCTGTAGCATACATAGACAATACAGGCGGTAGGATTGATTAGAAAATTTTTATGAGAAGCACTTACTTACTAAATTTGAATACTCAATCAGTCATTCGTATTGTGGAATCAGCACATACACTATAATTTATAGTGCAAACTATAATACAGCCTACAGTAAAACCAAAGTTAAGTCAACATTCTGAAATATATTTTAGTCAATGGGCCTAACTACAGTTCATAGTCTCAACCAGTGTTGCCAAAACTTGGTGACCAAAAATGGCTAAATTTACGGGGAAAACTGGCTAAAAATGGGCTAAAAAATGGCTAAGAATATTTTACAAATAAAAACACGTAAAAACAAAACAGTAATAATTCATTTAAAGCTGTTTACGATGAAATTGTAAGTTAATATCAATTTCTTTTTTTTTTAGCGAAGAACAGAACACGATATTTTGTTCGGCTCTTTCTTGGAAATAGTTACGTACGGTATTAAGGGTTGTGTTCGTCTACACAAACACTTAACAAATAGATATCGTTCCTGGGTGTGTGAGCGAAGTTTAACTCTAATCTGAACAAAAAAATAAAGACTGCAAAACAGAAATGCATTTTAAAGTCGGTCGAAATTTATCACACCTTTTAAAAACGATAGTTTTGAAATCGATCGGTTTTCATCATTTCATCATTATCTTTGCAAAATTCATATTTTTATTTTGCAAATGAAAATGTGCTAATGAAAAATATGTTCGTGATCAAACGAAACAAGTTTAGTATCGGTATTAATATCAGGTATTTAACTATTTGTTTATTTGATTTCGTCATCAATACCGGTACATATTCAATTTTAAGCGGGTTTTTAGTGGTATCGGTATACATAACTGTATCGACTGCCAATCTTGGTATATCATAGATTCAGCCATTTTCTCATCAAAAGTCTTAAATATAGTCTAGCCTATGGCTTAAAGATTAGTTTAAAATAAATTCTTGTCTTAGCTTTAGTAAGCTCTCGCATGCTATTTGCGACTTCTGTATGATCTAGGGCTCTCAAAGTAAAGCCAATAGCAAGTAAAGTCTTGTCTATGGATATGAGGTGTTAATTATGTATTTAGTAGTAGTTCGTTTCGCACAAGCTAGGAGGAAGCAGAGCAGTTAATTTCGAGAATAATTCTTTAAGAAAAAATCTAAATGGTATAAGTCAACTAGAGAGAGAGGGAGAGAGAGAGCTATTATTCTCTTGATGGGAAAGAAGTTTGAAAGGAAAAGCTCATAGATAATAGCAAACACAAAAATTAAATAAGCACCTCGCAATATTTTTGTAGATAGGTTCGCGAGGCGTAACAATGACGAAGGAGATGGTTTCAGTCAGTAATAACCAGACAAAACCGTTGACCTTTAAATGTCATCAAATATCTTATAAATTACAGAAATAGGAAAAAAGTTATAGTTTAGTGTACACACGTAGAGAAAAAACATGGTTGAAGAATGGTTAAAAAAAAACATATTATGGTCCCTGCAATGGCAACAAACAAACTTTAAAAAAACTTTTTTCACGATTGATAATATTTTGTTTCTATTTAACAATAAAGTGTTTAGCTCCCTTGAAACTTCAAATATGGTTGATTCTAACAATATAATGTTTAAATAAAATAAAACTAAAACCATACACTTAAACATATTATGGCTACCTTAACCATATTATTATCACGGTAACCATATTATGGTTAAATATATCCATCCAAAAGCTATAACCATGCTAAGGTTGCCTCCAAACATGTTATGGTTAATATATAATAACAATAATATGTTCGAAATTATAATATTTTAAAACATTGTATGATTAATTTTAAATTTTAAATAACATACAGGCCTGTTCTGAAAATCACATTTTTTGAAAGTGATTTCAAATCACAAGAAAGGTGTTCTGGGCATATTATTTTGTGATTTCAAAACGTTCAGCTACGTAAACAACTTTTTGAAATCACTTTGTTATTTTTGCGACTATTGTAAGTTGACCGTTATAATAAATTTCTTAAATAAAATATTCCATGTGTTGTTTATTAATTTTTTATGCAATAAGCTATTTTATTTACAACAAATCGTTTAAAATTAAGAAAATTCGATGAAACTACAAAATGATATTTGCTTTTGTGACTTCTGTTGTGATTTCAGGTTTGTTTTTTTAATTGAATTAAAGTTCGCTTTTTTGCTAACAGCGGCATGAATAATATTTATTAAAAATCGTAAAAGCTGTAAAGAATCACAGGGAAAATCGCTTCTATCTCTAAAATGGCTAAAATTCGCAAAAAAAATTGCAAACTTGGAAACTAGCCTTGAAATCTATTTGAAATCTCTAAATGGATTAAAAAAACAAAATGTCGAAAAATAAAACAAAAACAATTTGCACAATAGCGAAAATTCGCGAAAAATTTTATATTTCAAACAAGCCATAAAATTGATTAAAACTCCCTAAAACTGTAAGGAATGGTAAAAATTCGGTAAAAAGTGCTAAATTAGCGAAAATTCGCAGAAATTTGCTAACAGCTGCATGATAGCAGAGTCTACTTTTTAATATAAATCGTTAAAGCTGAAAAGAATCCGAAAACTTACAGGAGCAAATCGCTTCTATCGCGAACATGGCTAAAATTCGCAAAAAAATACAAGATTTTAAACAACCCTAAAACTAATTTGACATCGCTAAATCGGTAAAAAAAAAACAAATTGTCGGAAAATAACATAAAAAACGTTAAAAATTAGCAATAATTTTGAAAAACAAACCCTTTGTGTTTACATGTGCTTTCGACAATTGAAGATCACACCGAAAAACAGAAAAACGGTGTGATTTACAGAACACCACAAAATCACACGTGTGATTTTAAAAGCACATGTGATTTGAAATCACGTGATTTTCAGAACAGACCTGATAGTTAAAAAGCAACAACATTCTGGTCGTTTGCATTTTACTTGGTTTGCTTAAAATTCTCATCCATTTTATTCTAATTATTGATTAAAACACATAAATTTACGTAGAAAAAACTAGTTGGTAATATGAAGGTCTTCACAGGCTAGAATATGAACCAAAGGGGATATTTTATAAAAGGGGAACGTAACACCTATCAAGAATATAAAATTAAATAAAATTATAATATGACACTAAGCAAGCAAATGGAAAAAATGGATTTACCATAATATGATAAGCATGCACCATATTATTGTTAATCCTGACCATAATATGGCTACTTTTCTCAAAATTCTGGGAAATTTTTACCAGCCTAACTTGAGTTTTGTCCGTAGTATAAATTAGAATCTTAAGGCGACCGTACAAGACTTGCATTCGTCATCTGACATGTCAAATTTCCCACTGCAAAATACACACATGTCGTGTGTTACCTTTAAACTCTTGCTTCTGTAAAAGTCAGACGCAAAGTCATCTAACAAAATTTCAATTAGAGCGTGCTCTATTTTCTTCTGACAAACCATCTGACATCAGAAATCTATGCCGGTAAGAAACCGGCAGCGGCGTCCACTATTGACGGAATTATTAGCCGGCTGAAGTTAATATTTTACAATACCGATATGTGTATGATAATTTCACCATTGAATAGAAATTATGTACATATGTATATTAAGAAAAAACGTTTCATTGAAATATCCTTAATTTGTATCTTACAATTTCAAGAAAAAAAATGTTTATATGGCTGAACTCTTTTTCGGCGCAAACTAAAATTTGTATGGCGGCCACACGCTATCTTGCAACCGAGAACTACTTTGGTTTCTGCAATAACTATGCGAAAAAAAACATAGACAATGCCAGAAGCAAATTACATGTACGTTTGTGACCGAACCCTATGTAAAACGGCAATTTTGACAGACATGCACAATTACATGTGACTTGTAAGTCAGATGTAAATAAATAGTCGTCTACATGCACCTCTACATTCTTCCTAACCAATATTTTAAAATACAGTTGAGTTAACATTTTAAACTATTCTCTCTAGTCTAGTTGTAGCTAAAACTAAAGTCCAGTTTAAAGCCTTAACTTACATTAAGCCTGCAGTTTAAGCCATTTTCTATACTACAGTTTAAACAACAATATAGTCTCTACTCTTATCTTGCTTAATCATAAACTACTTAAGTTTATTTTTTAAACAATGGAATAAGTCAAGTTTTTAGTTTGATTTACAGTCTTAACTCTAATATCGACTATTATCTGATTTGTTTTCGAAGAAATAGCTTAGTCTGTTTATAGTTTAGTCCACTCGTTAATGGCTTATTTTATTTATTGTGTACTTATGGTAAAGAATTTCATTCCTTTAATTGTTTTTTTAAAATCACCGAAGCAAAATAAAAATCTCATAACCAAACGGCTAATTTTTTTCAAATTAACTAAGAGGGTGACACATCTTTGCTCAAATTATCATTATAAACTGTGTCTAAGAAAATTATTTGTTAAAATTAAAAAAGAAAATTAATTTCTGTCGCATCATGTAGAGTGTGAAAAAGAGAGCATAAATGTGTGTTAAGCCCCATTTTCGCTTCACTCTATAAGTCATTCGTTTTACACACTTACACATCATTAAAACGATAAGTCACCGACACAATCACAAATATCAAAGGACCCCCTAAAGGCACAAATATATAATAGTTAGAGCGTGTGACATAATTTAGCAACAATGTTTTGTGCCATGCATAAATTACCAAAAACAAAAAAAACCGAAATGCTGAAATACTGAATGTCACTTTTGTACACTCACACAGCAACAAATTTACAAACTGTGCTCTTATATAATACTTAGACTTATGCATGTATAATTTTCTATTGGCAGACTTTTATGCCGTGACAGACAGACATCACGGAAATCTCGTGGTTTGCTTTTAATTCTCACAGGACCAACATATTTATGTACTGTGTAGTTGACTTATAGGCTGGCTGCCTTTGTTAGTCTCTGTCATTGTGAGTAATAAATACGTTTTAAAGTTAAAAGCAAAGGGAGGTAGGAAAGAGTACCCCAAAAGATTTAGTTGGCAGTATTGTAATTTTATTGAGATATTGGTTGATGCATAGTGGGAGTGAAAAGTAATAAAGGCTTAGGAAAATTTAAAGACTTTTATACACAGAAAAAATTAAAAATTCTCTCTAATCACCAAATTCATAGAATCAAGCAAACAAATGATTATAAAATAAAGATTACTAAAAATTGTAAAAATTTTAAATTGTGAATATTTTTTTTCAATTTTTTGTTTTAATCAGGGTTGATAAAGTTGGTATAATTGTACTTTTTTTGGTACAATTCAAAACTAAAAAGTACGCTGGTACCCCCGTGACTCATTTGGTACTATTTCCAAATTTTTCAAACCTACATATTTATAATTGACAAAAAATGGCCACTCGTATTTACTGTCCAATGAATATAAGGGAAGTTTAGTTTAGTGTGTGGTGCAAATAATCTTGCGAAAATGCAAAATGTCGTAGCTTTTTTATGAAATCTAAGGGAAACTCTAATTTTTGTTGTTGTATTTAACAAAACAGCTATGATATTTTGAATTTGCTTTTTTGCAAGACCATTTGCACGAAACATTGAACTCCGCTATTATGAATAGATTTTTGCGCTTGTTCATTGAACGATTGCTTATGCCACATTCTAAATTTAATATCAGCGGCAGCATATAGGCTTGCATTTTCTGATGATAATGACAAGTTTTTTAAAGATATAGGAAACCACTTCTGCAAAAGTTCTAGATTGCAAAAGACACAAATTCCTTTAAATTCAAGATTATTTTGGAACGAACTCATAATATTTTCAAATATTCGTCAACAAGATGTTTCTAACGTCACATGGGGTCCTCACCTGCAAATTTTTTGTCTTAATAAACGTCAAACTTCACATAAAAAAACGCTGGCAAAAATTTTATAGTTTTTTTTTTATATTGACTTTGACGTTTGGCATGGCAAACCATTGTCAGGTGAAGAAGACCTCATGCCAAGAAGTACTCAACAGAATTTTGGAACAGTGGGAGCCCACTCCATTATTATTTTACTCCGAATTATATTTAAGGACTCCTTTCATGTTTCTGCAGTACAAATGAAAAATTGTAAACACAATCCGAAGATGTTCGTAGGCACATATTTTTCGAACGCTCAAACATTTAATTTTCGTTTAAAATTCGAGACTGCATTTTGAGAAGTATTCGTCAATATTCTACAAAAAAAGATGACAAATTCTATAAAGTGTATGAAAACGCACTCCGGCGGCAATCAGAAATAAAAATTAATGGATTTCTCGACCCTAAAAACCGCTCTAGTCTTGAATATTTTGGGAAACTAACTATTTTGAAAAATCCGTGGCCCCAAATTAATTTTTGGCCTATGGTTTTTTTGGCAATGTTGCTTGGAACAGAACAAGAATCGCGATGTGCTTTTGACGCGAAAAAATAAAATTATAAAAAACTGACTGAGTACTATTGGGACAGAAAAAGTACGATTTTAAAAGTTCGTTGGTACGATATTGGTTTTCTCATTTATCATCCCTGGTTTTAATTAAAAAAATGATCTAAAAATTTTGCTGCTTCAAACAATCTGTTAATTGTTCCCAACAACAATTGTACGAGTTTAAATTATTTGCTTTTAAACGATAAATTCAATTGAGATTTTCAGGGGTATGCTGGAAATCGGAAACGTAAAACGCAAGAATCTTAAAAGTCGTTTTCTAATTAGATTGTTGTAATAATAGAACTTTATGTCAATTATTAAACATACAAATATTTCTCTGTTAAACAGAATTTTAAAAGAAAAATTAGATTAAAAGTTTATTAAAAACAACTTCTAATTTCTTGCGTTTTACGTTTTCGATTTCCAGCACACCCCGTTTATGTTATTTAATTAATATTTTAATTAAAAATTTATTTCAAAACAACTAATTAAAATTATATTTTTAATTTTCTTTCAACAAAAAAAAAAAAAATATTTTGATTTAATTATCATTATTAAATTGAAATACTTTTTAAACAATGTTTTAATTGATAAAAAACTACTGATAATTTTGTCTGTGTAATTGGTTAGGATAGTTCGCAGTTGAGAACACTTTAGCCCCTAAGATTGGCTATGAAGCCAAACTGCCGACAGCCTGGGTAATTAAAGTTGTCTCTTGGACGATGTGTTTGGTAGTTACCAGGTTTGGAAGGTGACATCGGCCATGCAATGAGAATTGGCCTAGGTAATAATGACTACTGCAGAAGTTATCATAATAAAGAGGATCAGGAAACGGTCTTTCACTTTTTCTACCAATGCCCTGGTCTCGGTGACATTATGATGAGGCTTTGTTGAGAGCATAAGTGCAGTACTTCGATACATTTTTAATGTAGGACTACGGTCTATCTTTCTTTTCTGCATAGAATCGAATGGGTCGAGTGATGTATGAAGAATAATATGGTGAACTGGCTCAGGGTATTATCAAAGAGACAGCTGTAAGTGAGTTGTATTTGTATCGACTGCTCATTGAACCTTCCCTTAAATAGTTTTCCCCTGCCAGCATGATTATTTTTATTTGCTGCCTGCTTTAGTTTGAATTTGCTTGATGAAAATAATATAAATGGACTTCACATATTTTTCCTCCTTTCTTAAAATTGAGTGAAAAGTATGAAAAAATAACACACACGGTTAAAGCAGAACTTATGCAACACACACATTTATATGAGAGAACAATAGCATTTAAAAGCACTTACACATGGTGGCGCATAAGTCAAATTATGATTTAATAAGTAAATAAATCACCCTTATTCCATTTAGCACCATCAATACGAAACGATATCGTTTTGGGTCGATTCTTGCAAATCGGTATTTACCATTTTTATCGAATTTTTACCATTTCTTATAGTCTTAGAAATTTTTAATAAATTTGATGGCTTTTTTTTTTTGCAAATTTTTTTCAACATTTTGTTGTTAACCGATTTAGCGAGCATAAATTAATTTAAGGATTTGTTTCCAAGTTTGCAATTTTTCGCGAATTTTACCCATGTTCGCGATGGAATCGATTTTTTCGTGTGATTACTAACAGCTTAAACGATTTTTAATAAATTTTAAACTTTGCTATCATAACTGAATCAAGAAATTTTTGTAAATTCCCGATAATTTAGCAATTTTTATGGAATTTTTGCGATTCTTATATTTTTGGTGAATTCTAATAAATTTTTTGGCTTGTTTGTTTGTATTAAAAATTTCACGAATTTTCGCTATTTTTGCAAATTTTCCGAATGTTTTCAATTTTCGCGTAACTGTTTGTTGCTCTTTTTGGCAATTGGGTTACCGCAGTCTGTATTTTACAGGGAGCTACCAACACTGTCAACTTTACGGGGCGAATAGGGCAATTAATGCCTTATGGCATTAGCAATGGCGATTTTTTTTAGAATAAATCAAGCTACCCTCTTTGAGAGCACAATGAACATCAAATTACATATTTTTAATAAAAACTTATTAGAGATGTGCTTTAAAAAACGATAAACAATCGACATCGTTACATTGCTGTTACAGAATACAAGTTTTGTATCGAATTGATAACGACGTTGATAAAAATTGGTATTGATATTATATTGATGACGATGACGACGATGTCAAATGGAATAAGGGTAAATATTTTGTTAACGTTTTTTCCGAATTAACGTAAATAAACAAAATTACAGAGAAATTGAGGCACCCAAAATCCAAGAAAAATTGGTGAACATCAACTACACCCACTTAGATTCGCATTATGGGGTGGAATAACTGCAGAAAAGATTATTAGACTAATTATCTTTCAAAACGACGAACAAGTTGCGGTTAATGTAAATAGACTTCCATTGAACATTTTTTAAGGACCGAGTTAGGGAACAATCTAGAATTGCCGTTCTTCCAAAGCGGAGCCACAGATCACAAAGCTTATAAGATCCACAGAGCCATATTTCTCTTTCTTTGGCAATCTACTATTATCGCGTTTTTTTTTTGTTTTAACTGGTCGCCACGTTGGTGTTATGAATAAACTTTTTGCTAACTTCATGCCAAATTTTTATTATGAATACGGCGGCCCTCATAAAGCGTAAGATGTATGCAAATAATCCAAGAACAATCACACAGCTTAAATCGAAGAGCGCTCCGTGTTGAAATTCTAAGAAATGGAAAATGGTCTGGTAAGTCAGGTCGCAGCAAACAATGGGCAACATTTGAAAGACATTATCTTCAAAATATAACGTGAACATATTCCCAAACTTGAAATAATTACAAAAGTAACATAAAATCCGAAAGAATAAAATTGTTCATTAAAGAAAAAACATTACGTTCCTTATGCGGCACCCTGTACATTTAAAACATTAATGAACGATTACTGTCAAGTGTATTTGACGTTGGCAATAACTAATGACCCATAGGAAAAGATTAAAGAAGAAACTTTTTTTAACGAATAAAAACAAAAAAAAAAAATGTCTGCCAATCGGTGATGCCAACTCTTCAATTATAAAAAATAGTAAAACATGGCTAAATAGTAGTTGAAAAATAGCCTAACAAGATTCTATTACAAAAAACTTATCAATATTAAAAAAAAAACTTAAAAAATACGATTTGTTAAAATAAAGCCAAAAAATTCCGTTATTAGGGGCGCTTAGTGGGGCACAAACATATTTGCCATAACATTTTCTACAAAGTTGCTGAACATACCCTACACCTCAGATGTAAAGAGAACATAGTTGTATATTTCAATATGCTGCAGGAACAGGTCAGGGCTTGGAAACTTTCGCCGCCTCTATAATAAAATTCCGATGTGATCTTTCAAAACGCCGACTCAAGTATATTTTTTAGGTCTCCTCTACCAGAATCAACCATCGGAACCCCATTTTTTTAAACATTTAAAAAACTTAAAGGAAATTTGGTTAAATAAAAATGGCTTATTTAATTTTTCCATCGCTAAATGGGATGGCATATCGCTCATTTGCTGCAAGACCGGCATAAATCAAAAAATACAATTTTGGAGTTAGTGATGCAGAATTGTTAGCTATGTTTTTCTCTATATTGTGTATAAAAATTCATCTTTATATCTTTTATACTTTCCCCATTTGAAGAGAATGTATCGTTATTTTTTCTAAGTGATAAGTGCAAATCAAAAACTTTAAACGCGTTTATCTCGAAACGGATTTTTTTTTGACTTACGCCGGTCTTGCAGCAAATGAGCAATATGGCTAAATCTATCCACTAAAAAGCTAAATTGGGAACACTACTTACAATTTCGAACGTGTGAAGTTACAGCAAAAAAGGTTAAGCCTTTCCTACTAACACCTAATATCACATAATTTAATTTTTTGGACAGCTGAGTCAGGTTTTTTCTCTCTCTTTCTATTCTATTCGTCTTCGATGTAATGATTGTTGATACAATACTAATTTGAATATAAATTTGGAAAAAACCATTTTCAGCTCACACCTGCTCTTTCCTAAAATATTTCCTAAAGCAAAATTTATAAAAAAAAATTTGAAGGGGATAAAAGGAAAAAAAAAAGTTTTCATTTAAAAATGTAAAAACAACTTTTCTCTAAAAGTATTTTTTGAAACGAAGGTCAGCCATTTTGTTATCATGAAACAATGAAACTTCTACTACTAATTACAATAATTATGTTAAATTGTCCATTATTTATTTAAAGTTTGGAATCAAAACAAAAGTCAGCACTATGCAAAAATTAAGTAGAGGATTTCTATTTTCTTAAGTAACGCAAAAAAAACTAGTAAATGTTTTTAAAATTGCAAAAGCAGAAAAAATTAATGTTTTTAAGGCAACACAATGCATAAGTTCGTAACAGCTACAATATTTTGTTAAAAAAAAAAATACTTTAAAATAAATAGCTAACAATAATGGTTAATCCCTTTTTCTCCAGTTTCCTCCAACATACTTTTTCTCAAATAAAATGTAAAGAAAATATTCTCTTCCCTAAGAAAAATAAATAACAAAAAAAAGTATTAAAATAAAACACTGATTGTTTTTTTTTCATTCTCTTTCTGTCTCCCCTCTTCACTACCCTACTTAACCTAACCTCAAACAAAACAAAAATTTTAACTAAAACATAAAAGTTTTTAGTTTTTTTCAGCATTTTGTTTTCGAAATTTATTTGTTTTCTAGCTGATGCTCAAAAATAAGTTCACATAAACATGTTAAAGCATGTAAAAAAAATAAACTAAGAAAAAAAGCTTTAAATAAACTTAAAGAAACACATAATGAGAAAGTTGTTAAAAATAAAACACAGTTAAAAACACATCTGAGAAAAAACTACTAAAATTTGTAACAACATGAAGATACATTTTAAGCAAAAAATTAAAATTTAGCAAATGCAAAAAAAGAAACTGAAATAAGCAAGTTGGCATGAAGGACATTGTAATTGTGAATATGTTTGCACTCATTATCTGGCAAAAATATTCTCCAAACGCTTAAAAAAACAAAAATTTTCAATTTTCAATATCACGTTTATGTTTGGAAACTTTTTAATACAGAGCTTTTGCTTTTAACTATTTTAAAAATACGCTTCACTCCCCCCCATATTTATTAACGATTGTTAAATTTAACAAACGTTTATTAAGGTAAATTTTCATACAAAATTTGTTTTGTAAACCTTTATTAAATTTAAAATTTTTTTATAAATACGGGCATTAGACTTTATGTATAAAGCTTAAAAGCTTTTTTAAAATAAAGTTATCATCTTAAAACCTCTTCGTTTTAAAACGTTGGTGCTTAAAGCTTTGAGCCCAACACTTTTTTTACCAGGAAACTACTTAAAATTAGCAAATCCAGAAGCTTTAAATTTTTAGATCTAAAGTTTCTAAAAATACTGCAGCAGGCAAGAAAACTTTTAATAAATTTATGTCACAAGAAAGCTTCAAACTTAAAACTTTTGCTAAAAAAGGGAATTATCATTTTAAAGCTTCAAAGCACTAGTTGTAAAATTTGAAGAGTGTGTTAGCAAGGATGATGTATTGAACTTAAGATCAGGAAATATCAAATCTAAAAAGCGTTCAGTTCAAAAGCTTTAGTTTTAAATCAAGGTTTTTATGCATTTAGTTAACAATGTTTAGATAGGCTTCGGCCCTAAGAAAGAGTTTAACACGAATTTGTACTATCATAAGTTTGTAATCGGATTAGTTAGAGTTAGAGTTAGTTTAATCATCAATTTAAATAAAAAATATTTTTAAGGCTAAGGAGGTGATGGCTGGAAAGATTTTGAATTTAAGGCACTTAATGGTAAGCCTGCGAGCTTAAAAGCCCGATATCTTGCAAACAATTTAGTTTAAATTGTAAAAACTTAAAAAGCATTCAAAAAATTAAAACAGACTTAAAGTGACTTTCCTTTTTTCATATTTTTCTTTAGTTTTCCATTAACTTAACAGCTGGTCGCCCTTAAGTTAAATTCACTTTAAAATAGCCCGCCTTTATGTTGAAGGAAAAATATTATGCGGCATAAACCAACACAGTAAATACAGCAATTAGTTGTTTTTTACTCTTCACATTTTTAAAGCCATCAGTTACACCCAGTCATTATTACGGATTTTTTCTTTTTTTAGTTGCTTTGAACAATTTTAATGGTTTCAGCGTCTATTGAGAAAAAAAAGTTTTACTTTAGAAATTCACTTCTTTTGCATTAGAAAGCTGTATAATTTGAAAATTTTCCTCAACACGTATTCATGTGCGTACTTTGCATATCTAAAACATTTATACATTCATTTGAGATTTCTTTTCTTTTTTTTTTTTTTTTTTGAGTTTATCTAGAAATGCTTTAAAGCTTTTTAGTTGTTTTGTTTTAAGTTGTTTAAGGCCTCCACAAGGCAAAGGACTTTATTTTTTTTTCTATTAAAAAAAAAGTTTTAGCGTAAGTAATGTTTAATCTTCTGAAGTCTCTTGAAGGAAAAAATTAAATAGATATGTTTATTTTAAAACAAAAGGATAAAATAAAAAAAAAATAAAAAAAAATAACTTTAAAACTTACTTCAAACAAAACTTAAGTTACTTTTAGTGTTGAAAGAGAAAGAGGTTTCTATAAAGCTTAACAGTAATAGTGAATTTTTTAATGTTTTTTTTTAAGAATAGTGTTAATACCACAAAAAAAACATAAAGGAACATATAAATATTGCACGGATTTAAAAGCTTTTTAAGAGTTTTTAGAACTTTTAACAAACGTTTTAAAGCACTAGATTTCAAAAACTGTTTACAGCTTAGAACTGACTTTTTAAATTAAGTTTTTCATTTAAATGCTTTGTAGAAGCTAAACGCAATATAGTTTAAATCAAAGTTATAAATTTTAACTTTCTTATAATTTTTATATAAATACGTTTTAATTTTGCATAGCTTTATAGGCTTTTTAAAAGCTGTCTTAACCTTTGAATCATTTCAAAACTTTTGCTATTAATTGAATATAAAAAGTTTTTGTTCTTAAACATACCACGTTATGACTTGGATTGTATAAAAAAAGCTTTGAGAAAATTGAAAAAACTTACACTATAAAGAATTAGAAATTAAAAAAATAATTTTTAAAAAGTATCTTGAAATTAGTGATACCTAAAAGATTTTGAAATAAAAAGCTTTTTTTTGTTTAAAAAGTAATAAAAGCTTGCCAAAACTAAATTTGTTTTAAAATAAAATTTTCTTATTTAATAGACGTTTAACGTCTCTTGGTTATATTTATTATATGGCCTACAATTTTGTGAAATATAGCTTTTATAAATAAAAAGTTTTGCTGTGTACTTCTTTTACTTTTAGAATTAAAAATTTTGAAATTATTCAAGGCATATTTGAAAATCTTTTGTTTTATATGAAACAGAAGCGCATCCGTTTAATTTTATCCACACTTTAATAGCCACAAGAACTTGAAAATAAAGTAGCGGTTTACTTCATAAGATTAAGGTTAGTTAGCGACTGTGGCAGAGCATTCTGTAGAAATCATTAGGGACTATACACTATCAGCCCAATTATGACTAAAAATTCCCTGGGAGTTTCCTCCCTTCTGACAATTTTCCTATATAAATGCCATTGTAAAAATGGGGAAAGGGTAAAAACTCTTGGGGAATTTGTATTCATAATTGGTCTGTATGTATAGTCGCTTAATAGGGAAATGGTGCCGATATGAAACCTATAGACAATTTTGGACCTACCAGTACAAAACATTGGAATGAAATAGTAGCGAAATATTATAAAAGTTATCGCAGCCAAATTCTACATCAATACCAACAAAGTTATGGCTCTTAAAGCATTTTGCGGGTTATTTTTGTATGGTGGATATGGTCAAATATGAACCGATTTAAAAAAAAAATTCGGTAAGACGATTCATGTTTCAAAAAGATATTTAAATAGCAACATGATAAGATAGTTTATGGGCTCAAAGAAGTTTCTATAGCAGTCAAGTGAAATTATGGGTCGTTTGATCTAATCAGATTATGATTCTGAGTCGATCGGCATTGTAGTGTATCACACAAGTCCATAATGCCTGTGACACAACAACTAATATGTGTATCAATAACACTACTCAAATTTAAATAACTATTTAAGTGTATTTCTAGACACAAAGTACAACGATTGGTCAAATAGAAATGTGAATATGATCCTTCGTTATATTGAAAGAGAAAAATATAACATTGTCATGCTTAGAATAAGTTAGAAAGGTTAAGATTAATTTTCAAAAATAGTTTATAAGACAATGTAAATTTAAATAAAACTAGACTTGAAATTGCCATACTAATTCGGCAACAACCTGCCTTGAGTTCTTATTGAAAGCCTCAAAAATAATTCGGCAGTTCTTTTGAACGCCTAAATTACCAGCTGAAACCCTGACAGCTATTTGAAATAACCAAGGGTTAGAGGGAAAAAGGTGGGTCTAGACTCGAGAATTAATAATTTTATGTTAAAAAATTAAAAAAGGAGCTAATTGCAGACTCTGGTTTCTTTCCTGCAGACAAGCATAAAGCTTTGCGGGATAAGCTAGGAAATTATATAAAAAAAAAAAAACAAAAAATGTGTTACACACATAAGCACACACGCTTTAAATCCTCTATACTTTGTAGTGTGGATATACATGTAGATAATTGGTCTAAAAACAAATACTTTTTGTACCTACCTTGGTACCGTTTCAAATTAAAATGTACCCACATTATCTCTGTTTCTGGCTTATAAAAAAAACTTATTTTTGAAAGTATTTATCACCTAATGCATTTTCAAATCCATCCACTAAACCTAATCCTTTTTATTACTTCAAAAAAAAAAAAACTCCAAGTTGAAAAAAGTCTTCTTGGCCTGGCTGGAATGCAACAACTAAATAATTTCCTGTTGCTGTGCATTCTCTTAACGATGACACATTTAGATTAAACAAAAAAACCTTTATTTTTTTTAAGTTTTCTTTTCTATTCCAAGATTTTTTTATAATTATTTTATTTTATTCAAATTAATGTTGTACTAGTATTTTGTGCCAAGTGTATTAAGAAGTAAAGTACAATAAAACTACAATTAAATAATGCCTTTTGGTAAGAAAATTACTACCGAATACAACTTCTGGTTAAAAAGAAAAAACTAAACACAAAAGTTCAACTCTCATTTACACTGGCAAAAATTTACAAACACAAACTGTTCAAAAAAAAAAAAAAAAAAAAACTAGCAAAAAAACTGCAAGAAGACCAAATAAAAACTACACAAAACAAAAATGAGTAAATTAAGTTAAAGCTCTTCTTTTGTGGCTTCCTAATAAAATTCAAATTACACTAATTTTTTAAAACTGTACAAACAACTAAAACCAACTAAAATCTACAATATGCTTAAATATTAACACACATACCTACACACACAAACTCCTACAAACAAAAATATTAAATAAAATTAAAGTACAAAAAAGAAAGAGATAAAAAAACAAACTTACTTGCACAACAAAGCCAAAAAGTGTATATTTTATTTAGAAGAATAAAAAAGTTAAAATAGGGCCAACAATATAAATATTTAAACTTGTGTTTGTTTTGGCAACCTTAAATCTTTTGGATATTTTAAAAGTGTTAACGAGCTGATCTTTTACAAAAGGCCACTGTTTTATTAATATTTAAGCATTAAATTTAGTTTAATCATAAAACTTTAATAGAGGGGTACTATATAAAGCCTAATTAAGTGAAAAGTTTTTTTTTTGTAAAATAGAGGAGCGGATTAATAAAAAAAAACATTTTAAAAGCTTCCTTTAGCGGTTAAGGAAATAAACGCAAAAAACTTTTTATGTTAGACTTAAAGTTCAGTAGAAACAAAGGAAAAGCAATAAAACGAAGAAATGTAAATTGTGGCTAAAAAGTTTACAACAAAAGCTAATCAAAGCTTTTATATCAGCAAAGTAACTTTTTGTAATTTTTTCTAAAAATAGTTGTTGTTCAAAAAGCTTTAAGAAAATGTCTTTAACGTTTCGTAAATTATAAAATCTGTTATGTGTAAAATCTTTCGTAAAATGTTTAAAAGTAGCATATACATATTTAAAAACATTTATTATTATTTGTTGGAATATTTTGTTAAAATTTGCATTCAAAACTTTTTTAGTTTAATTATTATTATTATTAAAAGAGCTTTTTTAAAAGCTATAAACTGGAGTCCACAAGTTATTGGAAGCACAGCACATACTTGGAAACGGCAAATTACAATAAAACCGCCGAAACTACGCTTAAAAAGAAATTAAATTAAACATCGACCAGAAAATCGAGAATATTGCAATGAAATTGTTACGACCCTATGCTACTTACAGGAGTAAAAAAATTGTTAGAGCTTTGTAATAAATAATAAAGTAATTTTTTAAGTTAAAGTACCTTAAAAAAGTCAATTAAAAAAGTCTAAAAGTGTATAAATGGTTAAAATCTTTTAAAAGCTGTATTCTTTTAAAGCTTTATTAAAATACTATATTTAAAGTAAAAAAAGGATTGTAAAAAATTATTATAAAAAAAATTTTGAAAACTACGTAAAGAAGCTTTTTAATATTAGTATAAAAAGCTATCTTAATATCATTTTTAAATCATTATATGAACCTATGCATACGAAGTTCTTCAAAAGCCAACCAAAAGCGCTTTGAAAAGGTTTTTAAAAAGGTTCTTGAGAAAGCTTTTTTTTAAAAGTCTTCTAAAAAGCTCTGTAAAAATATTTTAATTACAGATTAATAAAAGCTTAACAAAATTTAAAAAGCACAATTTACAGGAAAGCTTTGTTAAAACTAGTTTTTGCAGAAAACGCTTTAACAGAAGCAAACAAAATTATTTTTCAAAAGGTTAATCAAGGCGAATTTAAAAAGGTAAGGGCAACTCTACAACTACAAAAAGCCGCACGTATTTTTTTTGCAATTTAATAGGCGGCTGTCAAAAATGCTGACAAGGCAAAAATGGATTGAAAACTAAAATAAAATTTTTTTTGGGTTATAAAAGAAATTTTTAAATTCACTTTAATATACATATACTTAATATACTACTTCACTTAAATTATACGCAATTTTTATTTTGGCGCAAAACATGAACAAAATTATATTTTGACATTTACGTATTTTTATTTAATTCGCAATGGATACTGCTGATGAACGGCTGACGAGTTGAACTTACCTGTTTAAATTACCCTTGAGGTTAATAAAAGGTGCCTTAAAAAAGTCGGCAACAAAATTTTCTAGGTAAAGTTTTGGCAAATGCTTTTTTAAAAATAGATGTTTAAGCATTTTATAAAGCCTTATGTTTTACAAGAAATAAAATGTTTACAAATATTTTACCAAACAATTTTAAGCCAAGTTTCCTTTTTAAACAGACAAAGAAAATTTAAAAACAAATTATTAAATTTTTAACAATAATTTTCACTAATTGTAAAAGTTTATTTAGAATTGTTTGTAAAGGACACAATAAATCTGAGCTAAAAAGGTTGTTTGAAAATTTGCATTAAATCTGTTAACAGGAGCAAAGTCTTTTAGAAAAGCCAGATCGGAAACAAGGGCTGACAATGTTAAAAAACCTTTTCTGACAGACACGCTTAAATTCTTTTAATTTTTCAATGGCCTCTATTATATAAATTTGTTTTTCTAAAACAAATACTAAAACGTTTAATATTTCATTAAAATTACTCTTATACAAAAATTTAAAGAACCTTGTTTTATATTACTTTTACAAATAGTAAAAACCTTCAAACCACAAAGTTTGTTCATTATCCTTAGATTATTTTCAATCTTCTTGTTTTTTTCTATACAATTTAGAAAACATGTATATTTATTTAAGTAGACAGCAGATGCCAGTGTAAAAAACATTTTGATAAATGCTTAAATGTATTAATACTACTACCACCAACTGGGTTTCAGGCCATAAATTTTCCGGCCTAACAAGCTCAAATATTTAACAAACATTGTTAAGGGTTGATAAAAAAAAAGAAGCAAAAAAATATACAAATGTATGTATTTATATCTTTAAGCCAACATACTGACATATATTTAAACAAAAAACATACATACTTTAAGGAATATGTACTTAAAAATTGGCCTTAAATACATGGAAACATATACATATGTGTGAATAAATATGGGTAAACAAAAAATATGTATTAACGATCTTTAACAAATCCATAAACGACCATAAATGTTAAAGTTAAATTCAATAAATAAATAAATAAAGATGTGGATATGTGAATATTCCAATAGCCAGAGGTAAGTAAAAAGCATAAGGTTTTTGTCAAAGTTTTAAAAGATTTGTGAAATATTGTTTGCAAAAGTATTTTTTGATTTGTTAGAGTAGAATTCAAGAAAGAATGCAAATTATTTCCAACTTAACTGCACTCAAATTTAAATACGATTTTTAATGCTTTATCAAAAAGCTTTCTAAATGCTTTATTAAAAAGCTTTCTAAATGCTTTATCAAAAAGCTTTCTAAATGCTTTATCAAAAAGCTTTCTAAATGCTTTATCAAAAAGCTTTCTAAAAGCTTTATAAATAAGCTTTCTTTAAAAGTTTACAAAAAAGATTCCTTAAAAGCTTCCTTAAAAACTTTATAAAAAAGATTTCGTAAAAGCTTTATCAAACGCTTTTTTAAAAAGCTGTATACAAAAGCTTTCTTAAAAGCTAAATAAACATCTATCTTAAAAGCTAAATAAAAAGCTTTCTTAACAGCTTAGCAAAAAGCTTGATTAAAAGCTTAATAAAAATCTTTCTTAAAAGCTTTCTTAAGAACTTTATAAAAAAACTTCCTTAAAAGCTTTATAGAAAGCTTTTTTAAAAACAAGAACTAAAACTTTGACAGAATTGAACAAAAACCTAACTAGGCCTGAGTTCACCACTTTACTCTTAACTTATCTGATCTTCATAGGCATATTCTACACCAGATAACGGCAAACACAAATATTGAAATATTCTATGTATACGAAACAAATTCTCGCCATTTTTTTCCATTCAACCCTTAATCAAAAATTAAAACAGTTTTAATTAAATATTTACTAAAGTGAATAACGAACACGTTTACTAATATCAACAAGATTTCTGCAGAAAATGTTGTTAATATCAAAAAATATTTAATTGAAACAATTAATTTGTTTACTGGTGCAAATTTATTTAATGTTTTGATTAATATCCCAAATTTTTTAATTAAAATCAATTTTTATTTTTTTCTGTAGTGTTAAAAAGAAAACAAATCTTTTAAATCAACGGAAACCACATGTAGATTTCAGATCTTTTAAGGGAATCTGAGAGGTTTCGCCTTTTTATAAAAAGTAAGAAAAGTATCAAAAAATGGCAACATTGAATGAAAGCAACAACTGATAACAAAACCCCTTTTTGGAAAGAACAAGCAAGACTGACTTGTTTTATTTAATAATTGACCACATAAAGGTTTAAGATTAACAAAAGAAAAAAAGCACGGTGTAGTAGTTTTCCGATATCTGCTCTATACGCTATAACACTACTCTCCGCTCGCATTTACTGGCTTGACATCCTTTAAATTATAAAAATTCTCTGGTTCAATTTATAATTAAATTGTATAATTTCTTAAAATCCTTAATCCTGTCTGTATTAAGAGCTAACATGTTGGGGCATTAAATATTTTATGTTTAAGGACATGTTAAAATAGCAAAAAAAAAAAAAACCAATAAACTTTGTTCTGCAAGAAAATTATATTTCCCCCTAAAAATAAGGAATAAACAACAGGACATGATAATAAACGTTAAACATCATCTAGAATCTCAAGAACGTTAAGTCAACAAAACTATATGCATACAATTGTTATAGAAAAAACCAACAGAAGGCCAAAGACATACAAAGAGAGGGAAAAGGCAAAATAAAAAAAACATCTTGCGACAACAAAAGAATCAAATTACAACACTCTTCTCTCGTACACTTTCATTCATTTACATACTTAAAAGTACTTTTTATATAAATGTACTAATTGCAAAGTTTTATTCCTTAAAAGCTTCAAACAACAACAATGGCAGGAGTAACAGTATCAAGCAACACCAACAAATAAATAATAAACAAAACAACAAACTAACGACCCATTACATACAAAGACGACTACATACTTCCTCCCTCACTACTATTTGTGCACATTTTTCCTTGTTCCCAAACACATGCCACAATTTAAGGATGTGTATGTTTGTGTGGGTTTGCGTAGCATTACAATACATGACCATAGTCAAACTGTCTTACTTTCATTGTTTGCTGTTGCATTTAGTTTTGCTGTTTACTACTTTGTACTAGACTTCGTCAAAGTATTTCTTGCTACAGCAACCCAAAAATGATAAGGGTCTATTAAAAAGGTCAAGTTGTATAGAAATCCAAGGATCTATTTTTGTTTTTATTTTTTATTTTTGTGCAGTTGTAAAAAAGGCTTTTGTTAGTTCCTTCCGCCCTCGCTGAGTTATCAAACAAAAATTTTTTTTAATCCATGGAATGCATACATTCTTAGATGTGGTGACTTAAAGTTATTGGCTAAGGGAAAAATTTGTTGGGGGAAAAAGTAATTGTCAAAAATCGGAACGTTGTCAGTTTGAAAGCTTTGCAGGAAACCGAAAAATTCTACAAATTCTATATAAAAAAGAGAAGTAAAAGTGCAATATTAGTCTGTGGCGAACCCTGCATATATTTTTCCATAGTATTATGGTATGGGAGTTATAGCATGCTTTTGTGGGTGGTAGGGGAAATACAGGATCGGTTTCGCTGATTTTTTAAACCAAACAATTGGACCATGTCGTATTGAAACCCTAAGTTCGGGAGGAGACTCGTGGTCAAATAAGGGACTGATTTCACTTATTTTCAATAGCAAAACTTTTTAAATTAATGAAACATCTTGGCAAATTGTAGTTTTCCTAGTTTATATGATAAATGCGCTATTGTTTCAAAACCATTTTCTTAAGAAGCACAAAGGGGCTAATTGTCTAAAGCTCGGTTATTTATAAACGTATTTTGTTAGTTTTTACTACTTAAGCTGAAAGCTCATAAATTATAAGGACGCATAGAACGTTAAGGTTTGTGAAGAGAGTGAGAGATTTTTGGATTAACATTAGAAGCAGTGGCCCACATCTTCGTAATTTGTGAATCGATCTGGCTGAATATCAGTAGCACACTATTCCAGACCATATATGAAATAAATATATCAAAATCCAGTCCCCATCATATCACGGGCAAACAGACATCATTTAAACAACTTCGTCTAAAATAAATATTGTGGAAATCATAAATGCAATAACCAAGGCCCGGATTTTTATGCAAATGCATATTTGTTGTCGTCAGTCTGAGATCAACATAAACTTAATATCTTTTCGAATCAAGAAATTTTAAATAAAATGGCATCGATTTGCTAGTGCATATTTTTGCATATTTTGCTTTAAATGCATATTTTTGCATATATTGCTGACATTGCATATTTTTGGTGCATTTTTTAACTAACCAAACTTGTTTTATTTGCTTTATTTTGCGATGCACCGTGTTGCATCAGTTGATTTTCTGGGAAAAAATATTTTGCAAAGCACATAGCGTTTTTTCGCATATTATGAGAAGTATCCTGATTTATATCTTCCTCCATAGCCTATAACAACAATGTAAGGAAAGCGGTTGAAATAAGTTGTGTATTATGCTGTAAATTTTGAACAATTCAAGGATGAGATGGAACGATGGTAATGCAGTATCAAAAAAAAATAACAAATTTACCAAATATAAGAGCTCCGATAACTTTGATGTCTTCAAATTACGATGTTATCTGCGAGACTATTGTAAAATTATTAAAATCAAATCCATTGAGAAAGTAAATTAAATTAATTGATGTCATAAAGAGACGGTATTCAGTTAAGGATAAAGTTTTTAGAAAAATGAAGGACACAAAACAATAACACAAACTGCTGGCATTTTTGATTTAACCCCCATATTCATAAAAAACATTCCAGGTTTATAAAAGGTTTATGAAACGGATTTTCTATGGAATTTTGTTTAATAAAACTTTAATAAATAAAAATTTTTTTTCTGAAACAGCGTAGTGGAAAATTCTTAATTCATTTTATCTGAAGGTTCAAGCATCTATCGAACAAGTTACTTAATTTACATGATTGTTTTACTTTATATTTTGTGTTTTACTTTTTTTTACTTCTGCTTTTTTGTTGTTCCTTATTTTTGTTAAAAATACGTAATTTTAGGGGTTTTATGTTATTTTTGTTTTTTTTATGATTAATAAATGTGTTTTTTAAGTGCATAATTTTCAAATTTTACCGCATATTTTTCTATTTTTACTGTGTTTTATGCGCATTAAACTTGATTTTAACTGCATAAAAATCCAGGCCCTAGTAATAAATAACTGTTAAGCCTACAGTACACGGAATGTAAAAAGCCAAATGCGCATGTGGTTCTGACGTAATTTTGACGTCACTACAAAGCCACAACAGCAATTTCGTGATGTTTGATGACGACAAAATGACGTCAGAACTACATACGAATGTGACTTTTTACATTCCGTGTACTATAGGCTTTAGATACCCTTTCTACTTGTGGCAAAGGTTATAATGTCTGCACCTAAATTAAATTAAAAATATCCTTCAAAGACTTTAATATGAAATAATAACCTGAAAAAGTACTCTTCCCACTTAAAAAATTAACTGTTCCCACTTTGTGTTGTTAAGCGTTTGAATAAAAATATATGTTGCGAAATTTATTAAAGATTTTATATAAATTTTATTTAAGGATTAAGCTCGACATAACAGTTCTTACATAAAAAAAAATCTAGAAACGAATGAAAAACTGTTCTTATACAAAATGCGTATTTCTATTTTGAATTTTAAAGAAAGAAACTAAATTTTGTTAAGACACTAAAGAAAAAATAACAACTTTATGCTTACATGGACTTCCAAGGTCAACTCTTTCCAATTAATCTTATAACAAAAAATAAAGAAGTTTTCGAAAAAATTTCATCAAAAAATAAAATAAAAACAAGAAAAAATTTTCTAAAATTTTGACTGTTCCTACTTACAGTTTTGCAACGAGAACAATTCCTTAATAAAATGTTCTCCCCCATCCAATATCTGTATAAGTTTTTAAAGCGTTGTTGTAAAACAAAAAGTATTTGGGTGTAGTTGTGGTAGTAGTAGTTGTTGTTGGGGTTTCTTTTGGAAGTTATTTGGTAGTTAGTCATGCAGGATATCTGCAATCATTGTAATTAATAGCAAAACATATTTAAGATTAATTAATGTTTTGTGTATTTTGAGCAAACTAATTTTTCTTCTTTATGCACTAAGTGAGAGCCAATACACAAACACACATACAACAGCAATTAATGACTAAGTTTGTCTTAAAAAAACAACAAGGAAATGTCGGTGTGTGTGTAAATTTCGTTATCATCCATATATACACACACACACACATTCTGTGGACTTAAAACCCTGCTAAGAACATGTGGAGGGAGTGTTTGGAAATTACAACAATTGCTCATAGTAAAAACCTCAAACAAGATGAAAAGCTTTCATTAATTTTATCATGATGGCAAATGATAAAAGTTAATTTGTTGGTATTTAAGAAAAAAAAAGAACTTGTTGGAAGTTGATTGCTACCAGTGTCCCAAAATGTTCATATGTACACGTTTCAATAAATGGATAGCAGTTTTTGTACAGGCAAATTCTTGGAAAAATAAACAGAAATTATTGTATGTTCATGTTAGATTTATGAGTGGAATTTTGTTTAGTATACTTCTAGGAGTTTTGTAAGTTTACAAAAGCTTCAAAAATTAAATGTATGGGTTTTATATGGAATGGAAATATTAAAAAATTAATAAAAGGATACTAGAGCAAATTTAAATTATATGCAATTTTGTTTTTAAAATTTAAAGTAGAAAACACTTTTAGTAAAAAAAGCTTTAATATTTTTCACATTTTAAAATTTTTTGTTGGTAATTCTAGCAGTTTATTCTGTCAAAAATGCATTTAGATTTATTTTAAATACTGAATTATATTCTATGTTTATATAAAAAAACGTAACTAAAAGTTTTACATAGAGAACTTCAAACATGTTTATTAATTAAAAGATAACACAAAGCTCTTCATAAACGAGCTTGCTTAAAAGTTTTCTTAAGAAAAACTAAGCTTAAAACCTTTACAGAAAAGCTTGGTTAAAATGTTTATATGTGTGTATTAGAAAACTTTTCAAAAGCTTTTTTGAATATATTAATAGAAAAGTCTCTCAAGAAAATTTTGCATACGTTTTTATGGAATAGTTTAAAGAAAATGTTTCCAATTTAAATTTTAGCTTGATTAAAAACTGTCGTTGACAAATTATCAAAGAGATTTCTATTGAAAAGCTTGCCAAAAAGCTTTCGATAAAAATGAAAAAAAATAATTTTAGAAAAACTTTTTACTAAAATTATTTTGATTTATGTGATCAACTGTCGCTATTTCCCCTGTGCCCTCTCAGAACCAACATAAGTCCAGCGAGCCAGATTATAGTACCTTCGCCATCCTGCCTATAATTCAGTGGCCCGTGATTATACTTATCATGGTTCAAACACAGACCTTGCGCCTGCCTTGTAATGAACTAGAATGGGCATTCCTAAGTACCGGCCATAACGTCCGAGATAATCTACAATCCGTTCTATTCAATTTGGGCAATTCCCTAATCTTGCCCAAATAAAAGCGTATTGGAGATCTGACTGTCGCAACACTGTCAGAATCCTCCATTTCCAAACCAATTCTCTTCAACTCATTGGCCATTTTTTTTGCAGTGATTCGGTACTCCGGATAGCCTCACTACATACTCTTCAAAAATTTCCTTAAGCACATATTAGACGGTCACACTTGGTATGTCATCATACCATTCTACTCGTGCAATAGCGAAAAATTCGTAAATGTCAGTTTGATACGTTGAAAATCAAAAGATTTTGATAGTAGTACTCTCTCTTAATATACCAAGTATGACCGTTTAATGGGCGCTTTAGAAGTATAAGTGACCTCCGAGCACCCTGCAATGATATCCATTATCAATTCTTACTTCCGATAATTGCAGTACTTAGTCTATTACAAAATTTCTTGATTTTAAATTTTTATAGGCGGAAGTTATATCGAAAAGAAAACATAGTTTTCTATTTGTGAACCCAAAACATGTTGCTTCTTAAGTATGTTTAAATCAGCAAAATTTTATTGATTTTTTAACAACCATACAATTTTTAGAGGTAGCCATATTGATGTGTCCTCCCTCCATTTCTATTCAACATTTCCCTTGACAACATATTACAACGAGCATTGCCCACAACGAGAGGTGTAACCTTTGGACTAACATCTGTCTTCTATAACACAGATACGAGGATATGCAGGCCAAACTAAATGCGGTGCTGTTTAAGAAAATGTCACGTCATTTTGTTAACCCCCCGGAAGTCTGCTATCAACTGCAGGAAGATCTAGAGACGCCATCAAAAACAGAATCAGTGTCGCTAGCATCTGTCTATTAACACACATCTCAATGAACACCAAATAAAGCATCTTTAATTCATGTGTTAAATCTGCGTTACTTTATGGATGCGAATCATAAAACGCGGCAGCCAGATATACGAGCAGCGTCGTACCCGTTGCAATTGAAGAATATTAAATTAAAAATCTTTTGGCCAGTTACCATCTCAAACCAAAACCTGTTGAGAAGAAGACACTAACAACTTCTATACGATTTCTATCCTATGCCGAAAATGGAGGTGCATTTGCAAGACCTTGAGGACACCTGATGGATACGTAAGCAATGCAGTGGAATCCTCAAGGAAGTAGACGACAAAGTCGCCCTGCACATACATACCTGGCGACGCCAAATAAAAAAAGAATAAAGATGCTCAAATGAATTAAAGCTATTAAGTAGCTGCGGTTAGACATAAGTGGAAGCATTTTATAATGGCCCTATGTTTCTAACAGAATCTAAAGAAAATAGTAATGTTGAAATTATTTTTAATCATAACATAATCGAAATATATATGGCAATAATATGGTTGAAGTAATCATAACATCTTTTAACATGATCGCTTAAAACAGTTTTGCTACATAGAAAGAAGGACAAGTGGAATAATAATCCTTTCTACTTCCTTTGCCTAAATAACTCAAAGTCATGCCTGATTACTGCAAGTAAAAAATCTTACAGAACAACTGCCGCATTCATAAAAATATTTTCAATTTAATAAAGGTTTACAAAACAAATGTTCTGTGTTAATTTTTCTAAATAAACGATTGTTAAATTTAATAATCCTTTTTGAATACGGGGGTAATACTTACTTTAACTACCAAATTTTAAAAATAACTGCCAATTTATTTAATCCTACCCTTTACTTTGCAATTTACAACCAACGATTCAAGCAATTAATAAAAATTAATAATGCCTATTACTTAGCACAGATATCTTCTCCTATAGGCACTTTAATTACATTCAAAGCTTTTAAAGCTACGAATTAAGTACATTTGAGATTAAGTAGCTTGTTGTTGAAATTTGTTAGCCTTGAAATAAATGCGAGTAGTAAAAAGGTCATCGAACATGAACAACTTAGAAAAGGGATTATGGCAAATCTTAAATGTATATTATTTTCTGTTGACCTTTTCATTAAATTAAACCTTTTTGTCTAAAAGATTTTCATCTATTGTTGTGTTAAATTTTTTCTGTTGGCTGCCAAAATAAATGATTTCAATTATCGTTTGTTACAGTTTTTGAACAACAAAAGAAAACCCCTGAAATTGTATTTTTGATACCCAAAGGTTTCTCTACGAATTATTGGGTGGAATTAAATATTGCAAGTCATTGAAGTATAATTAATTGCTTATAATAAAGCTTTGGAAGCAATTTTAAAAGTTTAAGCTCAATAATCCCGACGGACTAATTAAATTATAATGATTTTTTTAGGATTCATTAAATTCTCCAAAAATTAGTAAAATTTATTTCATTAAAGTTTAATATGAGCGTTTAACTTCTCAAAAGCTTTAAAAAACTGTTAAAACAACGTGCGTTCATTAATCAAAATTTCATGTTAAAACTTTCAGACTTTCAATATAAATTTCCTTGCCCTTATTGTGAAATTGCTTAGCATTTTTTTTTTTGTATTTATTTTGGCTCTCCCTAATTTTTACGTTTTATTAATGTTAGTTTTTGCTTTCTTTGTGTCAACGCAGACATCACAAAAAGCGTAAAAGAAAAATAACGCTTAAGCAAATAGATAAATTAAAATTTTTTGTTCTAACAAATAAATATAGACCTAAAAGGCATTGTATTTTCTACACCAGCGACTTTAAAAAGGTTATAACAACACACACATTATTCAATGTACGCACTTGTGTTAGATTACCCCTTTTTTTTGCGTAAATGAAACACGCAATCCTTGTAAGACAAAAACTCTGCATTAAAGTACAACCTTTTTAATGGCAGACAAGTAAACAACCATAAAAAAGAAAATGAATACAAAAACACACAACATTTGTTTTACTCAAAAAAAATATTATTTAATGGAATAAGGCTAAAAAAAGCTGCATAACAAACTTTATAATAAAAAGCTTTAAGCATTTTAACTTCACCTTCTAATGCACTCGTCTGCATTCCCACGGGGTTAATATACACATGCCTAAAAAAAAACTTAATTCTTAAAACTATAAAAAAAACCTTGAATTTGGTTTAAATTTAATTTTTAAACTTAAAAAAAGCTTTCAGTGTTATTATAAGCTTTCTATAACCAAAGTAAAGAAAAACTAAACTGAAAGCTTTCGCTGTAAAACAAGCTTGATAAGCTTACTTTACTTATATTAAAAAAAAACCCTTTCAAGCTTTCCATAAAAAAAGTTTAATAACATCTCTATAAGCTAGATATAAAGCTTTCTGTTTTAAACTTGATTAAAAGCTTAACAATTAATTTTTGGCATTAATAATAATTTTTTTAAAGGCCCTTTTTAAGGTTATTGATTTTTGATTCCGTAAATTTTTTTTCAAAAATGGTTAAAACAAGTGTTTTCTATAAGGTTTCAGCAAAAGCTTTTACAAATTTTTCTGTTAACTGTGGTAGAAAAGTTCACTTAAAAAAAAAATTTTTAGCAACAAATTCATTGGAAGAAATAAACGTATAAAAACTCTTAAAGGTTTTGATAACTGATCTCACCTGAAGCTTTTTGAAAATTTTTGAACAAAGCTTATATAGATTAATTGATGATTTTTTATTGGATCCAAAGTCAATAAGTATATTAATCTACTTCTTTTCTTACTTTTAAAGTAAAATTGATAATACGTAATCAAATGTTAGTTTATAGTCTATTTTATTTAAGTGTAAATTTAAATATGTGGAATGCCTGTAAGGCAAAGTCCATAGACAAATATTATTAATAAAGTTTAAAGCTTCCAAGTATTGTCAATTGAAAGGCGTATGAACATGCAACATTTTAAAGCTTTAAGCTTAATCTTAGAACTTTGGAAACTAGAATAAATTTAAAGCTCTTGCATTCTTCCATGAAAGCTAAAAGTATATTTACCTAAAAGCTTTGGGTTGCAAACATGTTTTTTTTTATATATTTAACAGGTTTTAAAACTAAGTTTTCCATGCTTCTGCAATATGTTTGCTGGGTTTAAACTAATTGTAAGTGCGTGTATGTTCATGAGATAAAATGTGCCTAAGAGTTTCTGCCACATAAGAGAAAACCAGTATGTGTGATTGTAACTTTACATTCATATATGTATGTATGTAGTGGTATGTTTAACACTAGAATAATAAATGTTCTTAGAAATTGTTACACTGTTGAAAAGGGTCTCATAGGAAAACAAAATGGTAGTTTCTAAAAAGTTTATAAATAGATAGAAGTTATTGCCAGACAAATTTTATCTTGTGGAAGTATATGAGTAAAGCTTATGTAGGTATTAGTGTGGTTTTTTTTTTTTGTAGAAAGTTGTAGTTCAATATTAATTTGCAAATAAGTACATGCATCTAGCATTTTGCAGTTTCAGCAGCCCCGTTCTGATACTTAAGTTTTTATATATTTGTGCCTAATAGACAATTTTATACGAGGTTAGAACAAAAGTAAAACTTTCCCTGACATTTTCTTTCGAATTGGCCTCTCTATGCATTGCACAGTAATAAATTGCTAAGATCAATAAGATACCCAGTAAAAGCTTCGCCAACTTTTCTAAAATGAGTAGCAACTTTTACTCATTATTTAGTAGCTTTAACTACTTATTTTTCAGATGTATGTAGGTAAATAATAACTACTTACATAAAAATGCGATCATTTTGGGACATCCCTTGTAAAATTCATTGGTTCTTTCAGTAGAATTGGAAGTAGTATTTTTACTTTTTCTCAATAACTTTTTTTTTTACTGGGATATAAAATAATTTAGATTTCAAACGTCTTTTAACCCTTAATTTTCATACACAGTTTACTTAAAATAGATTTCAAATCGAATTAATTTTTAATGAAATATAAATAAATATAAGTGACAAATGAGAACAATATCAATTTATAGCCAGTCGTTCTCGAATTGAAAAAGAAACAAATTCCAATTAAAACAAACATATTTTCCATAAATATAAAAGGCTTTTAAGCCCGCTTTCGTTTAACTACACGCGTATGTTTACGTTGCAGTTAAGTTGGAAAACTATACGTACTTCCAACTCTGAGTAGCTTTTCTAAGTAAACTTTTAAAAACTTTTTTTTTTCAAGATTTTCTTTTGGATAAAAAAGAACTACCAAAACTTAAATTAAGCCATGTAACCGTAGAAAAACTATAAAGTTTTTGGAAATTTATAGAGTATACTTTCGGCAAATTTCAAAGATGAATTGACTTTTGTTTGATTGTCAAATAAAAAAGGATAATACATGTTAATTTACCTGAAATTTTCAAGGTAAATAGAAAGTAAAGCTTTTATTTTCCTTGATGGTTGTTGGTGTGTTGACATTCGACGCTATTATTTTTGTTCTTGGTAAATAAATCTTTTCATAGACAGTTTTATAAGTGGAAAAATATTTATTTTATGAGGTCGTTACATTTTTGCAGGATAAGAGTTAAGAGTAAGACATGATTTATATGATATTTTCTGTGAAAAAAGTCTTAATTAGAAAACTTTATATAAAAAATAACGAGAAAAATGCGCGTATTGAAACGAAAAAAAAGCGTTAATTTACAAATTTTAAGCTTAAAAGTAATTTGAAGATCGTGCTCGACGAATATTTATAACCGAGTAGAATCTAATTGGACTAGAGTGCACTCGAGCTTCTTCTTATTTCATTCGCAGCCCTATTGGAATACACATAAAATGCACTAGTTTTAAAATAGACTAAAGTACATTGTAACTCAACTTAAGTGCACTAAATCTAAACCAAATAGAACTTAATGTGCATAAAAATAAAGTTTATCTTCAGTAGCATCTTAGAACGCTACTCCAACTGATACTTAACCGCTCCTCAATAGTGCGGTATTGCTCTCGGATTTAGAATATTGGAAGTCAAGTTTGAGCAAGGATCTAAGATATGCGACCCCCCTTTCTAAAACGCTCAAAGAACTTCATCACTCTCAAAAAGACATCGGAAAGGGAATGGAGCAGACGTGTCCCAATAACAAATTTTATAATTTTGCGAAGCACTAACGGTACATTTAAAAAACAAGCGCGTAATTATGCGCTACGCAATAAGACGTACAGAGATGCAGTAAAGTAAGTAAACGAACTCTTAATAAGCTTTATACAAAAAAGAAAAACAAATTCAAGTGCCACGGCTTTCCCTTACTACGAAGCAGGTTTGTAAGGGAGAATAACTGTTAAACACATTTAGTGGGTAAATCTAATAGCTACACTCACCAGTTTTTATATGCTTTGAATAAAGCGCCTTTTGTGTCAAAAATGTAATGCTTTAAAGTGGGAACTCACCATATAAAATTCATGCCTTCCGCAAGCGAGATGGTAAGCGCAACTCTTACATTTCTCCCTAACAAACCTGCTTAGCTCGAAGCACAATTTTTTTAGGTATGTGGTGTAGGCTCTGTTGTCGTCTCTAAAGAATTGCAAATTAATCTATATTACTGTCTTCCGGATGATAGAAGCTTATTTCAGTATAATGGAAATCAAAGAAGAATGAAGAACATCTGACAAGAATCCTTGTAGCGAAACTGGAATATATGTTCATATCCAGGCAGCACTCGTGTAAATCAAATCACATAGGACAAGGTTAACTCTCGTTAGCCAGCGTAAGAAAGAATTATTCACACTGGTCTGTCTACCTAACATTATCTTATTTTGGGTCCTTAAGCATACAGAGGCTGCCTTCCTTAGTCACTATCTGCAGTTTTAAAGCATACAGCTTTGTGCTATGTCCTGCGGATCTGGGTGACAAACAATGCGTTTATCAAGCGCCCCATATTAGCAATTTGAGTGCATAATCCGACAAGATAATACACTAGCTCCTTGTTAAGAAGCTGGCGCTATCTTACCTTCGCTGTGTTGGAAAATTGCTAGCAGCATCTGTTTAGTGGTAAAAATCAGCCATTAAGTGGGATTTGAGGATATCAATTTCAGAGACTTTAGGTAGAAAACCACAACCACCACGTGCTCCTCAAAATGATCATTTTAACGTTAAAGTAAAACCTCTGCAAAGACAATCTTCCTGAAAGACAGAAAGCATTTTCCGCGTTCTAATGGAGGCCTCAACCAATAGTCAGTCCGTTACCGAGCCACTAGGGGCTACTGGCTCCCTTAGTACCAGATAGGATCTTTGATCAGCCGAGATCGCAAGATATGATCCAGGGGGGCTACTCTCTATTGCGATGCGAAAGAAAATTGTAGCAAATCTAGCGATTGGTACTCTTTAATACGTTTGCACATGTTTCTTTCACATCTTTTAATTTATTTTTCTTTTCTCATCACTTTATTTTTTTTAAATTTTCCAATTTCAAATTTCTTAACACACTTTGCCATTTCATTACTGTAAATTCGCGCCATCTTTAATTTTTATTGCCACTATTGCTTAATTTTTAGAAAATTTTGCGAAAGTGATAGAGAGTATCAATTTGGAATTTCGCTTTCGCATCGCATTAGAGAGTAGACCCCAGAGTTCCTGTCATATGTTAATTTTGACTTTTTGCTGAACCCCAGGTATTAGCTTCACCAGATTCCCCCCCCTGGGGGATGTAACACCAAATTATGAAATTACGTTTAGACGATACCTACATCCCCGGATTGTCAAGGCATACATACGATGCAAAGGCGTCGTTAATATAAATAATTCCATAGTTGCGTTTGTTTGCAAATTAGATGAGAAAGAGCATGTGGCAGCACTACGATAAATCTTATCATGCCCTTGGGGACAAAATTTGTCCCTCTGATATTGATTTAAACAGAATCCACTCCTTTATTGAATAGACAGGGTGGCAGCATGGGAATACTAGCAGCCAGATAACATAGGACCCATGGGAGACGGTGTTTTCATATTGTGTGGCATTTACCAGCAATTTAAACTCTATTTTTTTTTTTTTTATAATTTCCTAGCTTATCCCGCGAAGCTTTATGCTTGTCTGCAGGAATGAAACCAGAGTCTGCAATTAGCTCCTTTTTGAATTGTAACACAACGGGAACTAATTAAAAGACCCACGTGAGCTGTGGTTCAACACGGCTGCCAATGGAACCTAACCTAACGTAACGTAACTCAACCAGCATACATTTTTATTCGAATGGTGTAGAGTTTAACTTGAATAGTGTAGAGTTTAACGTTACTAGCAGCTTTGAGTTTTACTTATCTAGTAAAAAGTTTTCCCGACTAGCGCAGAGCAGTGGTTATAATTCGACTAGATTAAAGTTAAACTCGATTAGTGTACTATAACTGAGTCGTAGAGTTTGACTGGACTAGCATAAGATTTGCCCCGTGTATCGTAGAGTTTAACTTGTCCAGAGTTGGTAAAGAGGTTTACTCAACTTGTGCACATTTTTATTCGAATAGCGAAGAGTTTTACCTAAAAAGTGTAGAGTTTCGTTGGCCTGGCTTTGAGTTTAACTCCACTTACATAGAGTTGAAATCTTAAAGCGTTGAGTTTAACTCGAGTTGCGTGGAATTAAACTGGTCTAACGAAAAGATTAACTTGGCCAGCGTCGATTTCAATGAAGTTTAACTCGATAAAAGTTGCCTAAACACTATTAAAGTTGGCTTCATTCGAATAGTCTAACATAAAATGTGACTGAGATTGAGCTTAACTTTTCCAGCGTTTTGTATTCAAGTGTCGCTGGGACTTTGAAGCAGATATAACCTGTGTTCTTTGAAACCTTATTTCTTCTTAAATTTAAATAGAGCGTGTTCAACCCAATATTTGTTTTCGAAATATTTCAAATAATGGGTACATATTTATATTTGTTGTAAACACTCCTTTTTCATTTTAGCTGAAAGGGGTTAGTGCCAAAAATTAGAGAAAAAAAAAACTAAAGTTTACCAAAAAAAAAAAATATAAAAAATATTCTTGAATCCTAATTGCATTTTTTTTTCGCAAACATGCCACTGCTGTTGATTTCGATTAAGAGCATTTCTGGCAAAACTTTCAATGTTGTTTCACTCAATATTTTATTATAGTTTTTATTTTAGGTTTATGCTGCTTGTTCAATATTTTTATAGTTATTTTTCGGTTGATTTTTTTTCTACATTCCATATTTTATTTGCTTAAACGTCCGTTCATTGGCAGTGTTTGTCTCTGGGTAAATAGTGGAATATTTGTTTCTAATCAACAACTATAGATTTATTATTTTCCTTTTTTTCCTAACGATGTTTTATTTTTTAATGATTTTTTTTAGTTTTATTTATTACGTTGCCTAGTTTTAGGGGTGAACAAAAAAAAAAAATGGCTTTTCTATATTTATTATGTTTTTGTGTTGTGTGCTTTTAGGGAATAAAATTACATTTTTTTCGATGGTTGTACGTTGCATTTGTTTTTCACACAATTTATATTTATGAACTGAAATGATTTTGATTGGAATTTTAGTAGTTTGTTTATAGAAATTTTTAGTTGATAAATTATTTGTGAGTTTTAATTATTATACTTTTATTATTTACTTTTTTCTACTGAAAATTTATGTATTTTTGCTAAAATTTATTGAATAGGTCATAAAGTATAGAGGAAATTAAAGTGGTTTAAAGTTTTTTTTTTAATTTCCTTTTTAATTAAAAAGTTTAAATATTAAGGGATTGTATTAATGTCAATTGAGTGGTCATATTTAAGAAGTTTATTTGGTATTCTTTTAAATTTTTTTGTTAAATCAAATATAAAAAAATTTGTTTAACCTTAAACCAATAAATTACATAGAAAAGAAAGGTTGGTGTAAAATTTATAATATACACCCCCACCTAGAGACCCTTAAGTTCCATTAGGAATATTTTCAATGGTAAGAAGTATATTTAAGAAGAAATAGAAAGTAGAGGATTGAGAAAGAAAAACGAAAAAGACTATTTCTATGCGTATGACCTCATACTCCTACTTCGACCCGCTATGCCAATTACCAACCCTTGAAAATTTTCAAGAGTGCATCTTAAGATTTCCTCTAAACCGCTAAAAAAAATTGGCTGCCTAGCCGTTTCTGCCTGCTGTTCGGTAACATAGGAGAGTGATACAAACTGTCTGTGACACTGACTGTCCTAATATTCTCACAGTATTCTCACACGTCCTACAGTCGCATATCACTGCCTTTTTCCCAATTATACAGTTACTTTTACTTATTCTTATCGTAGTCAGCTGTAAATGCATACAAAAGCATTTAAGTCTGCTTTGTTCAGTTCCAGCTACAACGTCCGTGATATCTTGCATACCGTTCGGCTTTTTTTATGTAGGATCAATTCCTTTAAGTATCTTTCCTAAAAGGAAGCATAACTCAGGTTAAACATTAGCTACCCCTGTCGTACTACTCGGTGCTGAGCCTTAGCGTACAAGTATGTTAACTTTTCAATTTTCCACGTTTAAGCAGTGGCCTGATATCCATCAAAGCCTTTCTGTTAATTTTATCGTTATTACCTTTTGTGGCCTCCTACGGACGGCCTGGCCTATTGTACGACATGTTCGTTGAAGGCCTCATCGGCATTGCGATGGCTAACTGTTGAGCTCTCATCAAACGTGAGTCCAACTGGAGGGCTCTGAAGAGATGGCAGGGTGAGAATATCTGCTCGATGGTCAGGACTCTGTGGCTTTGTTATTACACAAGGAAAAATCGCATGATAGTTGGGTTTTATAGGGACCAGACAAAGATGGTGACATCGGCCATAACGGATTACTGGTTGATAGGAGCCAATGCGATGAGGATAGGTATAGAGTATGATGACAACCGCAGAAGTTGTCATGAGGAAGAGAAGGAAACGGGTTTCCACTTTATCTGCCAATGCCCCGATCTCAGGGTTATTAAGTTGAGGCATTGTTGGAAACAAGAATTGCCTTGTTTTGAGCCGATTTATAATGTGGGATCAAAGTAGTTCTCTCTTTTCTGAGAATCGTAATGCCTCAAGGTGGGGATGTTTGGAAAATAATCTGGTGAGCACTGGCCGAATCTGGTCGCTGGCTTGGGGTATCACAAAGGAACTGCTACAAGGACCCAAGTGAGCCGTCCTAGTGTCGATCACCCATAGAGTTTATTCCAATGCCTACCGAAGCTTACTAGCATAGACCTTGCAAAATAGCATTTCAGAGCCTTTTTCCACAGCATTTTAAATACCCGGCATTTCCGTCTGAAATACAATATGTGTGACAGCGCATAGAGAAAGGGACCAGTAAGGTAAAGGGACCAGTAAAAACCAACTACACAAAACAAGAGGTAGGGACGACCTACGCGAGTTTTCAAGGTTGACCAATACGTTCCTGACGTCATTAGATGTGTCGCTTTTAAATGAGATCAATACCAACACGCTCAGTGATGGTACACCAAGGATACACGCATTTAAATCTTTAAAATGGCTCTGCTGAACAAAACCCTTAGGTCCCTTTCTATTTTGAGCGTCACATATACATTTAATGTTGAACCAATTTACTGACTATACTTAAGTGAGAAGATTCATGAGTCATGGCACGCAAATGAATTTTTTTTTATATCCAAATTATTTCATGCGATTTTTTTTTATTTAAAATATGGAACTCTCCTGAAGTTTCAATTCTATTTATACTTGTTTAATTTACATTTTCTAATAAATTTTCCCTCATTTAACATTTTTTTTTTAAAATACTTTCATTCCAAAAATAATTTCTATTTTGTTAGTTTTTTTTTAATTATAACTCTTTGCCTGACCTTTAACTGTTAGTAGACTTTAACAACATGTTGCATGTCTGACCTTTTACTTTTACCATATTCATTGTTAATTTTTTTATTATTCCTGACGTCCGACAAATAATAATTATATTTATTAATATATCATGACATTAAAGGGTGTTATTAAAAAGTTTCTAATCAAAACTAATTTGCATTTTATACTTTCACAAAAGTCTCGACAAACATACATGCAAGCAACTAACGACTACAAACAACAGAACACAATGAGTTAACTACAGTATTTATCGAACATAGAGCAGCTGTGTAGGAGTTTGAGGAGACGGTTGCAAGTGGTAATTACATATAAAAGAAGTTTAAATTTAGAAAACTGAAAGCAAATTACACATGTTTTCTATTTATACAATGTTTAAATTTAAATAAAGAAAATTATAACAATTTTGAGAGTTCCTACAAAAATTTTTTTAAATTCTTAAGTTAAAAGCTTCTCCACCATAAACCCCTAATTAAATGGAATTTTGACACGCGTCGAATTCACCTTTGGAGCTTTAATGTTCGCAAGGTTCAAGATACTTTTTCGGAAAAACTGATTTAAACCAATTAAGACGATAAAGAGGAGTGGGGATAGAACTATGGCGGGCGTCTAAGGACACACTGATAGCATAAGTATCTAATAGTAATCGAGCTTGCCTCACAAGGTTGTTGCCTGCAAGACAGATTCACAGACATTCCAATGACTTATTCAATATGATTCCAAAAGACTTCCAAAAATTGTCAAAACTGGAACCACATTGAGTCCTGTATTTATTGGAGGTAGTGTCAAGGTATACCAATTTGACCAGGTATAAACAAACTTTTTGGGAAATTGTTGCAGCCCGTGATCGTAAATTAATGTTTAAACGAAATATTAAAATGCGAAAACTATTTTAAATCATATACTCTTTTTTCATTTCTTAAAAGTATGAGCTCTTCTTTCCACTCAATTCTCTTGATGGCCTTCCAACAATTAATTTTCGCAAAAACTTTTTATATTTTTTTTTTAATTTTTTGCCATATTCCTGATACGATTTACATAAAACTACTTAAAACGTATTTAATTACACATGCATAAAATAAAGTTGTAATGCGTTTTGCATTCAACCGCACTAAATAGCATTAAAACCAAAAAAGAAACAAAAAGATTGCAAAAATCAACAAAAATCCGCCATAATATTATTAAAAAAAAAAAAAATAATGCAGAAAATGAAAAGTATAATGAAAATGGTTTAAGTTCGTTTAAAAATAATGTTGGCGCTGACTACAAGAACGAAGACTTCGACGACGAGGAGGAGGACGAGGACGAGGACGACCGGGATGGTTGCTTGTCCCTGGTAGTTTGGGCAATGTACTGTTTTGATTGTGCAACCAACTAAAAGAAGTATTTAAAAAAAAACCCGGATGATTGTTTTTCAACATTCCACGCTAGTTTGTTTGTTGTTTGGTCGGGACTGATGGCATGGTCTGGTTGTGTTCGTTTAAATCATCGTACAAAAAAAGCGACAGAAAAAACAACGCAGTTTTTTTTTTTTATTAGTGGCAACAACATTTTAAATGCTAACAAGTCACAGCAACTTAATACCATAAAGCTGCTATAATTTTTCGTATATAATTTTTACTTGACTTCGGAAAAGAAGGATAAAAGGAAAATATTTATTTTCTTGCAATCTTCGTAAAAAAACACAAATCGAAATAAGAAAGCAGAGAGGGTTTTCTTTTTTGGTATTTTTTGCTTTAAATTCTGATAGTCAGAAGTTTATGGTGGCAAAGTCAATGATTAAGAGGGCTCAGAAAATAAGTGCTATGGAATTTGAAAAAATCTGGTATCCGAATTTTATGAAAATTTTTTTAATAAAAATTGTTAGGAATCATCTGAAAAACACCAGAAATTATGTAAAATATAAATAAGAATAAGAAAGAGTGCTACATTCGGCTAAGCCAAGAACAGATAGTTTTATAAAAAACACTATTTTTTGTACAAATAAATCTATTTTGTGGCACGCCCACTTCCCCAAATTTTGTCGGATGTTGTTTATTAATAACCAAGATGCTTGTACTTAATTTGAAAACTTTGAAGCTTTCCGTTCTCCAGATATACAGAAATCTATAAAGTCTTTGAAAAGGAGGTGCCGCGTCCACTTCGACAGCCCCGCAACAAATAAATCTATTTTGTACCACGCCCACTTCTTCACACATTTCCATATTTCTTTGGATGCTGATAAACAAAAGGGGCTTATGGCTAAAATAAGAGGCAGTTGTGTTCTTTTTGCTCATATCTCAGAGAATTCTGGAGCGACTAGACTGAATTTCAATAGCAAACAATTCAGAACTCTACGTGATATAATCACCCTTATTGTGTTTGGCGTATTTAAAATACGCCTACGACTGTTTGGTAATAGATTAAAGAAAATACGTTCACGTTCTCTTTAATCTATTACCAAACAGTCGTAGGCGCATCTTAAATACGCCAAACACAATAAGGGTGAATATTATCAGGCCTGTCGCAGAAATCAATAACTATGGAAAGTGATTTCGTTTTATGTGAAGCCAGATACGAAATCATTTCCACTTTTGACCGGAATTAAGTTCTGTCTGTGACAGGCTTGTAGAGCTGTCTAGTCCCCATCATATCTGGGCTGTTGGATAAACCCCTTTCAATGGACATATGGACGTCGTTATATCAACTATGCTTCTCATTAGGACCCAACATATATTTGTATACATTAAAGGGTTTTAGAACAATATTGTAGAAATTAACAACAGAATGACAATTTTGTATTTAACCTTTTACCATTAAGTAAAGGGTATAAAGTAAAGACACTCCTTTACAGGAAAGATATATAAAAAGCGTAAAGCCAGCTGAAAATTGCGTGAATGTTTTTAAAATAAACGGTGCACTTGCCTAGGAGCTGGAGTTCCACTGCAGAATGCCGCTTTTAATGAATAGCCCACGAATAAATCTCCCATTTTACCAAAATTCTTCCTATGTCAAGTGCAAATGTTTAGGAAATTTTTGTATCAGATTTCGGAACAAAACACAGACACCATAGGGCCCATCTTAACTTAGGAGGGCACTGATGCCCTCCGCCCTAGATGGGACTCTAGTTAGCTGCTATCCAATTGTAAAAAGGACAGTTTTTAGCACCAGATAATTAAGAGAATTTGGCAGTACCTGTTTCCCACGCCAAGGCAACACCAAAAGTAAGGTGCCCACTAAGACGAATAAACGTCCCTGTGGCGAAAACAATTACTAGAAGCGATTTAAGAGAGAACATGCTCGCTGAAAACGTTTGCGAACATTTTTAACGGATGCCTGCAATTTTCTATATAGAAAAGTTTGCAAAGCTCTAATCTATTGCTGAAGTTTTGTAACATATCGAGAATACATTTATCCTGCCAACATTTTGTTTGCAAAATTTTTGGAATACCCTAAATCAACGTAGCCAATGCTGGTTGCCTTAATTTTGTTTGACGTTTATTGTGTTGGTTGGCTGTGATGAGGGTGTTGGCCAAATTGAGAGTTTAACAAAAGGGTTGTTAAAAGAAAATAACTTATGCAAATCAATTTACATATGCAATTAAATGGCGCGCCAATGTATGCATAAATATAACATATACACAATAACACAGACGCACACACAGATGTACATCGTTAAAATATTATTTTTATACGCATACATTAAAAAGTTAACACACATACGCATCTACCACATTCATATTTGCATACTCAGGATAAAGTATTTAATGAAATCAATAGGAGTTGCCAGATAAGATTTACTTAAAAAAGTTGAATTTTCAAAGTAAAAGAGCATAAATTAAAGCTCATAGTTGTTTGAAATTTGTGTCGATATAAATTAACGGCAATGTGTGATATGTATTACGTACTGTCGTTTCGTGATTGCGAACAACAATTTCGTTCGCCAAACTATTATTAAGAAGAACAACAATATATTAAAATTTGTTTTAGATTTAAATGTATGTCAGGCGAACAAAATTTTCATTCAAAATCGTGGGATAGGCAGTTAGATCCAGCTTTTGAGAAACTGCAGTCAAAGTAAAAAACTGCCATTTCTTTAAGTTCTTCATTTGTCATTGACAAAAAAAAAAAAAAAAAAAACTATTGCTTTTACTTCGGATTCATTAAATTTAAGCAGTCTATGTTCAACTAACTCAAAAACAAAAAGTTGTACACAAATTTTCGTTTTTTGTTTCGACTAACTGCAGTTTTTTAAACCCTGGTTAGATCTACATTTTTGGAGCTGATGAGCGGAAATCTTTAGTGCCAAGTTTACCAGACTATATAATAAAGCCGCATAATATATGCAAAATATTTCCTATAAATAAAACCATTTTTACTACTTTTTATAACAAATTGGCAACTCTGTGTTCATTTCATTTGAAATATGCTTTAAATACAACATGTAGGAGTACAGCATACTCCTGCTCTACTTTTTTTTGTTCACAATATGTAGAAATTTTTATAATATTTTATATGTATTCAATGTACATGTGTGTGTGTGTGTGTGTGTGGGTGTGTTTGTATGTATTGCATGTATGCATATTTGATATTGTTAATATTATTTTTCCTACTATTTTTAATTAAAATATTTAAAATAAAATACTACAAAGTTATTTTATTTATTAAATAACAATAATAATAATACTTTGTTGTTGTTCTTGCTGTTTTTGGTTTGTAGCCTAATTTTATATAAAAACTAAAAATTAATTAATCCATAAAATATGGTTAACAGTTATAAATATAATTTTATATATTTACATAACGAAAAATAATGCATACTTTTCGGAGGTGAATTTTGGCAGTTAAATTTAAAAATATTAAATAATTTGCCGTGCAAATAAATTAAAGATAAAAAAGATTCGTGATGGATAGAATGAATGCCTGTATTCATAGAAATTTTTTCAATTTAGTAAAGGTTTACAAAATAAAATTTGTATGAAAATTTTTCTTACTAAACTTTTGTTAAATTTAATAATCGTTTATGAATACCGCGGCTAAGCATCATTGCACGTTTAAGATCCATGTAAGATGCAGGGATATTTATTAAAGGCATAAGGCATTCGAGAACAGTGGCCGTATTCTGTAATTCGCTAAAGCTAAATCTCTATCGCTAAAAATCTAAAAAGTTGATTTAGCGATTTTTGGCTACGAATGCAATACTGTAACGTGCATTGCTAAATTTGGCATTGCCATAAAAATTTAATTCGCCGCAATTTCAGCATTGAATATCATCGCTAAAATTTTTCAATTTTGTATTCTCTAAGGCATTTTAGCGATCGAGATTTAGCTTTAGCTAAGCGAATTACAGAATAAGGCTGCAGGTTTCACTTGTTTATTGTATTGAAATTGAATAACATACAAATCAAGGAAATTTGGTGTTACATGGAACAAAAGTCGAGTGATGTCTATTGTCAATATTTCACATCGGAAACTCAACTTTGATAATAAAAACACTTGTGAATAGGAACTACTTTAAGTACTAAATGAAATTAGCTATTGCGTTAAAAATGCGCTCTGTAGAATATACAAACATGAAACAATGGTCGTGTTGCTGTATCAGTAAAAAACTATCCAGAAAACAGCAAATACAAACTTAAGCCATACCCGTCGTTAAGCCAAGAAATTAACCTCCCTGATCTTTGGTTGAATAACAATCGCCTTTAGTTGAGTATCTATCAAACTTGCTTAATTCGGTTTCGACCTTAGGAGAGTAGTAGTTTCTTTCTGGATTCAAAAGATGATCAAAATCCGATTATTGCCAGAAACAAATTAAAAGGTTGTAGCTATCGATGACAAGCATTTTAAATGACAAGCTGAATTGTAGCCGAGTCATATTTTTTTTTAAAAATAAAACGACAAAAACTAATTTAATATAAATAAAAAAAAAAAAAATAAGAAGCTCGGACAATATTGGACGACGATTTTTGAAGATTTAGTTCCGCATTTTGGTGGCCGTTTCCCTTTTTTTAATCTGCTTAGAGGCGGTAATATGTATTTGGGGGATTCAGAAGGTGTCATAAAGTCATAAGTCTTAAAATAATGACATGAAAAAATACGACTGTTGTAAACCACCCCTCAAAATTCAGTGTGCTATTTTGAATTTCAAACAGCTGATTAAAATCAAATATAAACATCAAAATACCTAAAAATCAAAATATTTTTTAATTCAAATCCATGAATTAATAAATTAAGATCTTTCCTGAACATTTTCCATTTTTCAGACGTAAATCAAAAATAAATTTAATTTTGGTTTGTTTACCAAACAGCAGAGTCCTTAGGCGATCAAATTTGGCGCCGTAAGAGATTTGTTGCAAAAATTGCTAGCCACAGGTTAAATTCGGATGTTAGCCGGATAAAATTATACCATCAACGGCGACGGCTTACAAAAACTAATGCGGCTCAGGTCAGACGATTAGCGCAGGTCTTTTGTGATTAATTACGACAGCACAATAAACATAGCAAGCAAAGGTTTATTAATTTAAGACACTTTTTGTTTACAAAGCAACAACAATAAAACAATTCTCTATAGAACTGCATCATACGATTTTTTAAAGGTAATAATCGAAAAATTACTTGTTTGCAATCAAAACGCTTGCTGCTCTTGTTAACGTTGGCCTGTTAAATTATTTTTATAATATAATAATATACTATTTTCTGATAAATATAATTGTCGAATTCACATGGTCTGTCGTATGGCTTAAAGGGAAAAATAGATTTTTGTTTATGCACTTGTGAACAGACAAATTTGTTGTATCGTAATTTTATCATATTGCCAAATGTCATAAATGGAACATGTCAATTCAACGTCCATAGTCAAATGCAGTGTTTTTAAAAAACTGCAATAACATTCATTTCTTTTGATTTGATTTCTGCTTGTGCTTCGGAAATCACCAACAGTTTCAGTCAAAGCAAAATCTCAAAACGAACAGTTGAACGAAACTTTAGCCAGCAGTCGTTTTAAAAGTTGCGATTTAGATTTTCTTTTCTTTTGAACAGTTTCGCAAGTAAAAGTATAGTCAGTCTCTTTGCTTTTGCAAGTTGCAAGCAGACGCAGAAAAAAACTTTCTGTATCTGCAAGTTATAACTTATAGGCAACTGCAATCAGTTGATTTTACATCTCGTGTTTTTTGCCCCCAGAAGCCGAGCACATTTCGTAATTTTCACACACACACGAATGTTAACGCAACTTCTCTTCAAATATTGTAAAAAACAGCAATCAAAATAAACATGTGTATGAATATGTATATTTGTAAATAAAGTACTGAAGAGAAAATTTTCTGCTTAAAATGTACAAAACTAAAAGAACGCCTGCTTTTACGACCGCGACTTCTGACAACTTTCAAAAGCAACGACACTGCTTGGGATTTCGATTTATTAACTTATTAAAAGCAGAAGAAAACTTAGCACACGACTGCCGATTGTTGTCAAAAGTTTTGATAGAATCAGTGTTTGATTTTAAAAAGCAGAGAAAAGTTAAAGGATAGAAAAGTTAAAATTTTGCGACTTTTACAACTTTTGACTTAAGTTTTTAAAACACTTTTAATGCACTTTGAGTAAACTATTTAAAAAGATCAACAAATTTCTTTTTTTTTTGGTTTTTTTTATTTCTCCTTCCTTCTGCCATTCACATAATTCAATAACATGAAATTAATTTTAATTTGAGTTGAAATGGTAATGAACATTAATTGATAAGAAATTTTAATTAAAATAGGGAAAAAAATAAACTGAAATTATTTAAAACATATAAATATTAGTCCTTAAGAAGAATTAAATTTGTGATGTTCGTTTTCACATTCAAAAATGATTAATCAAAGTTGTTCTTATTCGACCTTTCGAAATTTAAATAAATAAAAATTATTGAAGGTCGAAGGCAGTGATTTTTTTTGTAAATAAAATTTTCTTTTTATTTGTTTCCAATATTTCGATCTTCTTTGAAGATCGTCATCAGGCTTTTTTATCCTTAAATTCAGGAACAATAAAATACAAAATTACATCATTGTTACAAACATATAAATAATAACAACCACCTATATGGACAACAACCACATTGATTTAGTATTTTTTTTAAATGATTTTTACAAATTACCCAAACAAATTAAACATTTCCAGGCCTGGTATAAATACAAAATTAAAACATCAATTGTATAATTATACGACACTTTTGTAAGAAAATTATTAGCAACAAAAATACAACATTGTATAATTATACGACTATACCACAATTACGACGAAAATAAGAGCTTGTGAATTGGATAAATATAAACAAAACAAATTATTTAGCTTTATTCGGCTGTGCCGAAACGAATCTTTTAATACCCTCCACCTACAGTTAGATTATTTCGGAAGTAGGCTTTATATGCGACCCATGGTAGGTCATGGACCGATCTTCACGAAAGTTGACAGTGTGATTTCTAGTCTTATGAATTTGCAACAGACCGAATTTAATTATAACATCATTTTTCGTTACGGTTTTACGCGTACCAAACGGTTTTCAGAGAGTAGGTTTTATATGAGGGACCTTTGGTAAATTATGGCCCGATCTTTATAAAATTTGACACTGACTGTGATTTCTAGTCTTATAAAACTATTACAAGCAACATTTTTTTTACAATAGCATTATTCGTTACGGAACGGCTAAACTTACATGTTTTTCGAGATGGGTAATTTGGTAATCCGATTTAATTGGATTTCCCTGAATTTCAATCCCAAGCTGCTTAGGAGACCTAGAAACAATTTGACACCATTATTATTCTTTTCTTTTGAGGCGTTCGGAAGTGAACGTGATTTCAACAGACAGACATACAGACGGATGCAGGTAAATCTACTAAGAGTTACTCAAGTACCCAGAATACCTCTACTTTATGGAGTCTTAGATGAATATTAAAAAAGTATCACACGGAATGACAAACTTAGTATGCCCTCTTCCCAACTAGTTGTGGTGCAGGGTATAAAAGCAGTGTTCGAAAATAAACAGAACATTATTTAGTGTTCGGCTCATACACCAATGAACGATATCTATTTTTTTTAGTGATTGTATACACGAACACAACCCTTTATACCGTTCGTAACTATTTTAAAAAGGAGCCGAACAATATATAGTGTTCTGTTCTTTGTTAAAAAACAGAAAAATTGTAGTGATACTGTAGACTGACATTATATTTTAATGTTCTAAGTTATTTTTACATTGATAAAGAAATGAACAAGCAAACAATTTTCGCAACGACCGCAGCACGAATGTGGGTGTATTGTGAAAGGTTTTGTTTGTGTAAAACTATTTAGCTGGCTTTTTGTTTTTCGTTTGTGAATTTTGTTTTTGTATAAAATGTGTGTTTTTTTTACCAGCCAAGAGGGCGCTACGGACAACAGAAACGAACGAACATTAAAGATCTGAACCGAACACAATGAAGTTTGTGTTTTTTTTTTTAAAAACCCGAACGGAATTAAATGTTCTCATATTTTGTTGAGTTGGATAAAAACAGTAAAGTATTGTGTTCGAAAGATGAAAAACTGGTAAACATTATTTTTTAAAATATTTTCTACACAAACACTATTAGCGTATGAGTTTTCCAAAAATCTTCCTAACCGAACACTACGGAGTGATATTTACTGCCAGGCCCACGATGTCGACAAGAACATTTCTTTCGTATATTTATGTATATTGAAAACAAAAACTAATTTTAGGTTTTTTTTTTATTGTTTTCAATATAAATATACGAAAGAAATGTTCTTGTCGACATCGTGGGCCAGGCAGTTAGTGTTTATTATCGAACACTGATAAAAATTAATGTAAAGCGTGGTTCATCCAAAATGCACGATGGTAATTGTGAGTCACAACTTAACGTCAAGTTGTTGCGCAACTTTATTTGATATTTCTTTGTTTTCGTGTTTGACAAACTCAAACATGGAGAGGTACTCAACTAAGCAGCGTCTTAAGATTGTTGAAGCCTTTTACGATAATGGACCTTGAAATCAAAATGCATTTTGTGGACTTCGTGATCGGATTCGCGGAATCGTTAAAAATCAGAATTGCCGCATTTGGGCAAATGAGAATTTACGCGCGATTGTTGAAAAGCCGATGCAAATACAAAGAATGACTGTTTGGCACTTCTTTCAAAATGAGGTCGGTAAAGCAGTTACCGTGAATGGTGTTCGCTAACACGAGGTGGTATCGGGCTTCTTGTTGCCAGAAATTGAGGATATAAACCTGGCTGATATGGTGCCACTTGCCTCACAGCCAACGAAACAATGGGTCTCTTGCGCCAGAAATTCAAAGGCATTGTTATCTCATTCCGTGTGGATGTTAATTGGCCGTCACGATCACGTTGGATTCTTTTCTTGGGGATATTCAACCAAGAACAATTCAAGAGCTAAAGGATGGGATAATTCGTCACATTAACGACATTGAACCTTAGTTATGTCTCAGAGTCATTATGACCATCGGATAGTGGTAAGCCAACGAAGTCGAGGCGAGCATTTAGCCGATATTTTGTTTCAAACATAATTGCCTTAGATCCTTCTATAATAATAAAAACATATTAAGATTATTCTCTAAGAAGTTTTTGTTTTATTAACAATTAACATCGCGCGTTTTGGTTGGACCAACCTTTTTATAAGGGATTCTTAAATTACTGACAGCATACCTCCATCAAAATTTATTAATTTTCTAAGAGTTGACCTAATTTTTTTTTAAATTAAATTTCTTTTCTTTTCTAATAAATCCTCAGCGATTTTTTTTCTTAAAATGTGGATTTTTCTTTGTTTTCCTTCTTAAGTACGCATAATTGTTTTATTTTTTGTAAATTGTACTATCATTTTCTTTTACTGCTTTTCAATTTACTGTAGATGATACTTTTTATGTGGGGATGTGAACAAGATGTTCAAAAGTGTGTGTGTGTGTGTGTATATATAGAAGCACTCATATGAGTGTGATTTTCTTTTTACAGCGTTTTTCCCCTCTTGACTGCTTTGTTATATTAACCGTTTTTTCTGTTTCTTTCTTTTGTACGATTTCTTTTGAATTTTTTCAGTTTTACACGTATTTTTCTTCTGCTTCCAGTTCATTGAAGCCAACAAAAATGTTTTTTTTTTTTTGCTTATTTGTGTATGTGTGTGTGAAAGAGAGTTTGTGCTTTCGTATGTAGTGGTAAGAGAAGTTGTGATGATGCAATTGAAGTGGTGGTGATTGTCATTGCAAAGTATTTATTTTTATCTTTTTGACGGAGGTATCCTTTGGTTTCTTGCAGAAAAGTGATGTTTTTTTTCCACTGCCTTCTTGAGTTAAAAAAATTGTCCTGTTATTGGACGGAAAGGGTAACAAGTAAAGGAATGTGCTGCAATAATTGTAAATCACAATTGTAAGTGTCCTGCTATAAAGACGAAACAGCGAACACATACACATAAGCATTTGTTACGACAATATGGATGCATTTTCAGTGACAAGGACAACAGAAAACAACTTTACAGGAATTCATATCCTGCATTATACGCATCCGTTAACTTTTAACGGATAAATTGTTATAAACATGGCCTTTGAAAAAATGTCAACAAGAAAAGCTATCAGAAAGGAACTGAATAAATGCGAAGCAAGAAAAAGGTGGTAACGGTCGGTTTTAGTTTCTAGAAAATGTAGATCCTTTAAAGCCAAGCCCTAGATGACAATGTGTGTAAAGTTTTTTTTTCTGTCATGTTGTTTTCGTTAGCATACCCTTCTTTTGTTCTGGACCTGGACAAGGATTTAATGTTTTTTTTTTGTTTTTGTTTATTCTCTCTTTCTTTTTGTTGGTCTACGTACTGGCATGGCTTCACATATGATTATCCTTTTTTTATTCCATATATTGTTATCTCAATATAATGAATACCGTTACCAGTATGTGTTCGTGTAGGTGTGTGTTTGTGCGTTAGTTTGTTTTTAAGCTTGTCAACAAATATTCAATGCAGTTTGTTTTCAATGCTACCTCAGATGTTGCTACACTTTTGCTTTATTGGCTCTACTTTGAAGTTGCTGGCAATATTGTTTTATAATGTTTCTTTCTTTCATTCTTTTTTTCCTTTGTCATCGTTTCCATTGTTGTTGCTGTTAATATTGTTGCTAGTATTTGTATGCAGAGCATTAGTATGTTATTCATTATTTTCTTTCCTTTTAAAATTGTTTATTGCTTTCAATTGCAATTTGCTATTGCTGTGCTACAATGTTCTGCAAACATATATTTGCTACTGGTGCAGCAGTTATTTTTGCTTTCTACAACAATTTCAAGTGGCTGGGTATTGTTTCGTTATATTTAAAGGAGTTTTTTTTTTGCAATTAGTGCTTTTCATTTCGTTTTCATTTGTCAATGTACTCAGATCACTCAAGAGAAAGAGAAAATATATTACAATGAAATTTAATTGGTTTTTTTTCTCTGGAAAGCTTAGAAAAAAATGACAATGTTTTTATCAAAATGGTTGTTCGCTTCGGGCAGCGAAAAATCTAGCGATCATTCTCATTTCTGGAAGAGAATTTTCTAACGATAGACGTCAGAAACTTACATGAGATCCTAGAGCATCCGAAAAAACCCTAAAAATTCACTATTTCGTAATAATTTCGGGCTAACGGTGTGTAAGGTTCATACTTTTAAAAAGAACGTTGGCCAGGGTAACACCGCCAATGACAAGCTTCAAGCTTTGTGGTTTAAACAGAACGGCGCTTTATGCGCACATTAGACATGTCAAAATAGAAAATCACAAGTTTTTGAAAATAATTTCGAGCCCTAACCGGGAAAATAACGTAAGCGCCAAAAATCAAATTTTACAGGATAGAGATTTTTTATTTTATTTCATACAAATTTTGTAAGAAATTTGTCGCTTACGATATAATTGTTTATACTATAAAATCGTAACGGTAACTTATGTGGCCAAGACATTTTAGGAGATGGTGCAAGTGTTGCCAATAAAGTCATTTGTTAAAAAAAACTAAAATTAAAAATGATGTCGGTTACGTTATTTTCGCGGTTGGGGCTCGATTAAAAAAAGCTGCCTTCCTTAACACATGCTGCTTTCCAGTGCAACAGTGTCACCTTGTTCCAAACCTAACCGCGCCAACTTTTTACAAAGTATTGCCTTCCTAAAGTCATCTGTTCCCCAGCTGATATTCCAAAAAAAAAACCCAACTATGGCATTATTTAAGTTAACAATGATTTTGCAAAATTTAGCATGGCAATGTATTTAAAATATTTTTTAAATCATAGAATTTCTGCATTCCTTATTTTCTTTAGTGATATTTTTTTCTACAACCCCTACAAGTATTTGTTGTACTATTAAATAACAGTTTGAAATAAATCACTCATACGAGTATCAATCAGAAATCAAACGAAAAAAAATATATAAAAAAAATCGTCTTCCTGCCGTGTGCAACGCATTCCATTTGAAATGGAATATTTTACAGAGAATTTTTGTTTTCTTTTTTAGCGAAATACCAACCAAAAGATAAACTCTTTGAATCCTGTTGCCAGTCACGTTTTATTTTATTGTTAAACAAAATGTGAGTGAAATCACTATTTAATACCATAAATATATTGATAACAAATGTTATAAATATTTTTTTATTTACTTTTTATAAAAAAAAAAAAAACGCTTTTTATTGCGGAAATGTTAATAGTACAGAGGTTATGGGAGTACCCTCTTTGATGCAAAATATCTGGGTCAAATCTTTATTATACACAGGAGACTACTATTGAATTTGGTTCGCGAAATTCAAAAAAAACGGGTCTTTCATTAAGGGCTTCCTAGCTAGTAAACTGAAAATAAACATAGCATGTGTGATAAGTCATCAACACTTTTTATTAATTTGAAAGGCCTTTCGAAGGCATTAATAGCTTCTTTACACTATCGCACAAGTCTTACGTCCTACCGGTCATGATAAGTTGTTATTGTTTTTTTTTTATTTTCAAGCAATAATTGGATCAGTGATGCATTTTCATCAAAATACGTAAGACTTGTGTGATAGCGCAAAATGGCCTTATAACTATATGGAATCAAAGATTGTGCATATGCCCGCCTCGGCTTTGCTGGGTGACGCTAATCCAAAATACCTAATTTTCCTGGAATCAGGCGCGTAGATCATGCCAAGTTTGACCGATGGCATGAGTCATGTGGGTTTTGAGTGCCGCTATGGCTTGTTGCTTAGACCTGCTATTACCGAAAACCCCACAAGCAAAAGTCGAACGATCTCAGTGGCCAGTTCACATCACCTCCACGTTAGATAATCATGCTTTCAGATCGCTTGTGTACAATGTCCAGTGTGGCATGAGCTGTGTAGCATGTCCGGTTGAAACCACATCACGTTGATCTGCATATCATCCAATTCAGGCTTAACTAGTTGTTGACAATCTCGCCATTCACCCTGCCAGCCTAAATACAGTAACTGCTTCGGGATGCATTGGACGTTCTAGTATTTCATGAGGATTAGAATCGTCAAAATTCGACAATTTTCTTTGTAACCGGCAGGACGATTATGGTGACCGCAAAATCGACCTAGCCTCGGAATGTTGCACGAACAGGTCTTAAATTTCCTTTGTGAACAACCGGCCTTATCAGTCAGGAGAAACATATTTCTGGGCTACTATACTCTTTCGTTTGTATATATGAGGAGATCCATAACAAAACGCAACAATTCCACTTTTGAAGTTAAGTGTTTTTTTGCATACTAAAATCCTTATTGTCATTATTTTAACAAATTTTTTTACTTTGAAGCGGATACATACATCGTACTGGCTTAAAGTCATCTTTTTTTTTTTTGTTCATTTATCCAAAAATTGTAAAAGTGGAATTGTTTTGTTTGGTTATGGAGCTCCTCATATTATGATGTAAAGCACAATACTCCTGAATAGTGAAGTGGCCTTGTCAAATCTACTTGCCGGTTAACTCAAAGAGAACTACTACGGCAACCATAGAAAAATAGAGGGCTGTTGGAAATCTTCATCACAATTTTAGTTGTTGAGTTTCGATTTAACAATGTTGAACGCATTGCACTCAATCATAAAGGGGATGTTAAAAGTGCATTCATCCATGCGTTCCGAATAAATATTTTTGTACGGAGAATAATATTTTTACTGAATTTGTTCTGTCGCACGATTCACCAGGGCTGCCTGACTTGGGAATTTATCTGCAAAGTTGGGGACCTCATGCGAGCAAAAAGGACAAAGAAAGTCATTTGGGGATTGGGGATTGGGAACTTTTTTTTGGGATTTAAAAAAAAATTCGGGGATTTTTTGGGGATTTTACACATTTTGAATATATTTTCCCTAATTTTACTATTTACGCTTATTTTTCCTTGTTTCGTATATAAAATATGAAAAAAAATTATCAAAACTTTTATCTTTCCCTTATCAACAACTAATACGGTGTAAACAGTTCTAATTATGATACCCATTTTTGTTAAGTGTGTAAAAGGTACTAAATAAACTTATATTATTATTCTTAAGTGGGTGTTTTAATTAAAAAAAAAAAAAAAAAATCTAAAACCGTTGACAACACATACATTTTTGATTTTTTTAAGGTTTGGGAAAATGAATGCTGTGCTATTGGTAAGTACTTTTGACGCTTCGAAGTATTAAAAAAATAACGGATATATGTATTTTTATTGTTTATTTAAAGAATGGCTAAAACCGCTTGAACAAGCTCCAAATTCTTTTAAATTGGCTCATTCGTTTTCAAAGAAAGCATATGCGGTCATGTTCTAGAAATCGATATTAAGTGGAATTAAAATCGAACGAGATTTTGATTTCAATTATTTACAAAATGACTACTGTGTTTTCCTGTTTTTGAGAGTTGTGTTTGTAAAGGTACATAATTGGTACTTAAAGTGATGAAATATACAAAAAGGCATATTTTTTGAATTTCCTTGCAGTGTCGTTTTTAAAGTTTTATTAATTTAAATCCACTTTATTTTAATTTATATAACATGCCCGATTGTTCAGCTTGTTATTCCTAAATCGCATAAAAATGATTTGAAAAACATGTCGAAACCAGTCGCTACAAACAAAATTAAATAATTTTTTTTACTAAAAATTTTTTTTTGGGGATTTTTGGGGATTTTTTATTAAAATTTTTCTTACTATTTTTTTTAAAAAATTTATAATTTGATCAGAAAAAATAACAAAAAAAATTTACTTTTTGAGGTTTTATTTTATTAATTTAGGGATTTTTTTTTAATTTTTTGGGGACAAGGAGAAAGGTACCTGGCAGCCCTGCGGTTCACCCATTTCGAAAAATTTGTCTGGAAAAACAAAGCTACCATATGGTTAACAGATGTAAAGAAATATACAAAATGGCAGCACAACTAGCAATCCACCTACATACAGCGCTGCCAGAAGTAAGATTTTACCTTTTTTTTTAAGATTTTTTAACCGAAAAAAGATTTTAAGATTTTTTTCCCAAAAACAAGACTTTTTGTTTTGTCCAGACGAAGGTTAGGTTCAATAAAAAAAACCTTCTTTGTTCCCATTTAACAATTTTTAAACTAAATAATACAATTTAGTACAAGAAATTAAATTTTTTGTAATGTTTTTTTTGTTTATTTTATGTTTTTAATAAAATATGAATTGTTTTTATTATTTATAATAAAAAAACTACTTTTTTCCAAAAATAAGATTTTTTGTTCAAAAATAAGATTTTTTTTGGTGAAATTAAGATATTTTGCTGAAAATTTCTGGCAACCCTGCCTACATATTTTAAATTGTTTTCTAAAAGTGTACTAAAAAAAATGGAATAAAAAAGGAAAGTGATTTTATTTTTATAATTATAATGTTTCTTTTTATTTAATTATCAAGCAAAAAAAATCATTTCTAATTTTATGTACAAATTGAAAAAAATGGCAACTCAGTTCATTTTGTTCTGAACAAACATTAAAATTAAACCAATTCAACAAAAACATGCCGAACAATATAATTTCTCTCTCTCTCTCTCTCTCAGAAGTAAGACGTCAAACTCAATATAAACATTTTTTTTAGGACAAAAATATTGTTCGGAACGCATGGGTGAAGCGAGCTTAACTCAAATTTTTTATGTTTTCACTTTTTGGAAAAAATCGATACGTAATTTTTATATCTACCCACTGTAAAAATATCGTGCTATTTTGTCTACTTTTTGGTAAGAAAACGGTTAGGTTTTCTCTACTAAATATTTTTACATTTTGAGTTAATACCCTCATGCATGATCAAGTGCGACATGAGGGATACATTTTGATTTATTACTGGAAACAATGGAGGTACCCTGGAACTTTTTAAGGGCACTAGTGTTAAATAATTTAATTAAAATTGAGAAAATTATAATTCGAAAATCTAAATAATCTGTTAATTTACTGATACATTGAATATACAAACAAAATAAATTTCTTTTTGAAACAGTTCTTAACTTAGATCCCTAAACAAGAGCGGCAAGAGTTTTTTTAACATGAAAACTCTATTGCCAATACATTTTACAAACAGATACAGCGACCAGTCAAATAAAATTTTCCAGCCGGATGCTGTTTAATTCGCGTTTTAAAGGTTTGTTTTGTATAAACTGTGTAAAAAAATAAAAACTTTTTACATAAAAAAAAACGCTTACCGCTCTTTTTTAGGTTGCTCAGTTAGGGTAGTTTGCACTTGTATGATAGTGTTAATTACACTTTAACAATATCCTTTAAGTCCTTTTTCTCTTATATAATCTTTATGTTCTGCATTAATTTCCCTTTATGTATCCAGATTTTCTATTATAAATATTTATTATTTGTTCTGTATGTCTTTTTCGAATTTTTTTTTTTTTTTTTGGTTATTTTCTTTCCGTTCCATAAATATTTTTATCACATTTAAATGAGGCGCAAAGAAAAGAAGAAAAAAAAATGGGAAGCAAAAAGCGATTTGTTTCCATCAAGTTTATCCCCTGTATATCACTTTATTTTTTTAAACAAATTTTTTTATTGCACATTATTTTGTATATTCGTAGTTGTTTTTCTTTATTGTTTATTCGTGATTGTAGACATTCATATTTATTGTCATTGTTCTTGTATTTTTGGTGTGTTTATGGGATTTTTTAAGTTGTTCTTTTCTATTTTATTTGCAGCTTTGCTCCCTCTATAATTTATGGCCGAAATAAATGTACAAAATATTGCCAATTTCACTGTTTAAGGAATGAAAAAAAAAAATATTTGTAATTCACATAAATATTATGGCTTATTTATGTTTTATGTAAAATTGTGTTTATTATGGACGTGTTTATGGGAACTCCTTTACATTTTTATATTTTTTTTTATTAAAAAAAAGCGAATGATTGTGTAAACAAATAATATTACAGAATTTTGTTTAATCTATAATGTGTATTTTTCAAACTATTATTACACATATTACTGCGTCTACTTGGGAAATATTTAAATACGTAAAATATGTTTAACTAAGTTTTATCATCCTAATCGCGGTTGGCGTAGGCGAATTTAGACGAAAATTTGAACGCATACGCTGTCGTGGTTAAAAAAGTTAACGAGAACGTTGTTTGTAAAAGGTTTATAAACGGTGTCGTGTTTGTTGGCGTTTCTGCTTACCACGATATTATTTTTGAAAAACACATAAGTTTCGCTATAAAACCGACAACCACGATAAGAGTTAAGAGATGTACAACATAGCCCCCAAAGTTGCTTTACTACTTCGACTACTACTTTTAAAAGGCCTCTAGATGTCGACTAGAATTACAAGAAAACAACATCTGCCATTTTGGCCTAATCTCAAAGTGGTCTTAACCACTGGGTGAATAAACAATGCGGTTACCATCCGCTCCTGCATGTGAGAGCAACAAACACAAACAGGTAGCAGTTTGAGTGTATAATCCGGCATGACTATACACCTTTTTAAGGAGATAGAGCCTCCACTGTTTTAGGTAGTGTGTAAGCAGCATCTGTTAAATAGCAACAGTACCTAGGGAGACCTACCCAGAGGACGAACTTTCCCCCACGTGTCGGTAATTCAGTCCCCGAAGTAGGCATTTTATGATCTCCCTTCCCGCGACCACAACCATCATTTGATCCCCGAAATTAGCTTTTCGTGAAAAAACTAAAACTCTTTGCAACAACAATATTTTCTTGGAGCCTTTGCAAAATGTATATTGCCGGAGGCCTCAACCAATAGTCAGAATAATGCCGAGACACAAGCGGCTTTCCCCGTGGTACCAGATGGTATCTCTGGACAACCGCGTTCTCAAGAGATCTGTGAATTTCGAATTTTGCTAAATATAAGGTATTGACTGCTGAACCGAATTTCACTAGGGGATGTCACACCAGAAGGTGAAATATCCTTGTTGGCGTCTGGCTGGTGTAAACAAAGAATTTGTTTGCCCGTGGGAGCGGGGTTTTTTGGTGCCATCTGGCAACCCATCATGTAGTATGTGGCTTAGCTGTGCTATTAACGTCCCTGAAAAATAAATTCGCCTTGATCTCTGCTTGAAAAAAACCGAACCAGCCAGACGCTGGCAGAGAATAAATAAAATTGAATAATTTAAAATTTATAAAAAAAACTCAAATCAAAAGAAATAAACAAAACAAAGGAAAACAAATAAAAAACAGAAAAAGTGATTTTTATTTAAACATAAAAGACCCATAAGGTAAAAGTGTCATTGAGCCACAACAAATAAGGGTTGGGTTTTTGTATATCACCAACGTTTGTGTGTGTGTAAACGAGACACGACCTACCGCCACAAGTAATTGCTTAAGATCCTCGGACAACGCTCGATTGTACCACAGGCTATCCAGTGCATAATGATACTCCTCATACCCCTCGGGGATCACTTGACTGCAAATAACATTAAAAACAAAAATAAAGGGTGGTTAAATTTTAAGGGCCGATGTTGATTTTGAATAAAACAGAAATTATTGCCATTTCTTTTTATTGTGATAATATTGGTATGGTTCAATTATGTATGAAACAAAATATCGGCCAAATGGCCACCGTGATCTTGGCGGCACATTTCCATCCGATGGTCCAAATTTTCGATGACGCTGAGGCATAATTGAGGTACCATGCCGTAAATGTGCCGAATTATCTCATCCTTTAGCCCATTAATTGTTGCAGGTTTATCGTCGTACACATTTTCTTACAAATAACCCCAAAGAAAGAAGTCCAACGGTGCCAAATCACATGATCTTGGCGCCCAATTGACATCGTCACAATGCAACCATTGAATTTGCCGCGCAAAAGAGCAATTGTTTCGTTAGCTGTGTGGCAAGTGGCACCGTCCTGCTGAAACTGCATATCCTCCAGATCCATATCTTCCAATTCGATCCATTAAAAGTTCGCTATTATTTGACAATTTAAATTGAAAAATGTCGAATTAAATGCAGAAAACAACTTGACGTTTAGATGTTGCTCCCATTCAACATCAGCCCAACCACCCTTTATATACAAATATGACTAGTCAATAGTCTGAAATTTTATGCGAAAAGCTAACAAAAACAGCAATTTAAAAAGCAAAAGATGCAGCACAAAAGTAGCATGTGAGGTAGCATTAGAAGTAGAAGAAATAAAGTAGCATACGATAAAGCAATTAAGTAGCTACATTGTAAGCTGTAAAGTAGCAAATTAACAACAACTTAACTAGAAGAAGAACATACAATTTTTTCCTGTTTAAAATTGAATTTAAATTAACTTAATTTAAAGTGGTTTATCCGCACCGCATTGTCTAAGTAAGAGTACCTATTAATACATAAAATGATAAGGAAAACTGAACATCCGATCCCCAATGTATACATTAAGAGTGGAATTAAGATCTTTTTTATGCGACAAGTATTTTTAGAAAACAAATATTAACAATAAAATTGCCACACAAATATTATAGTATTGTGTATGTTGTTAATAATATTACTTATTTGTACAATATTTTTCAACATCCACACATCATCAGGGAAAAACTCCAAACCCCAGTGTTATACGGATACACACACACACACACACACACACCCTCAAATTGACATCCTTTTCATTTTTACAAATCATCATCAGAAAAACCAACCAATCGACGACACAACAACAAAAACAAATAAAAAAATAAAAATTGCAGAATTCTAGGAAATAAAATAATTTTTTAACATTTTTTTTTTTTTAAATTCGCTCAAGGTAAAAACTCGAAAAGTGGATCCCTTAAAACATAGCGTGAATTTATGACAAATATTTTTGTTGTTGTTTGTTTTTTTATAAACTTTTATCACTCTCATACGAACAGAGCAAAAAGAAAAAAATAAATAAAATAAAGAGAAGCGTTAACTTACCAGCAAATACCGATGTTGAATTATGTCGTGGATCGTATGGACAAACAGCTTGGCCACTTTTAGTTGCCTCTAGGGTATAATTGTTGTCGTTGATTATGTAGGTGTTGCACATGGGACGAAATGAATTTGTACCGCATACAAATAGACGTCCAGGCGACGTAACTACCATGATGCGTATATAATTTTGGCACGCCTCCTACAAAAAACAAACAAAGAAAAAAAAACAACAAAGTTTTAATGTTTAAGCGTTGAAATAATTTTTATTTAAATAAAGTTGTGAAAATAAAAACTTTTTGTTTGTTTAACATAACAAATTGTAATTATTGTAATTAAATATAGAGTTGAGGTAAATATTAAAAAATGTTAACGTAAAAGAATTAGGTATTTTTATAAATTTTTTATTAAGTTTTTTTTAAACTATTTCATCACGTAATAGAAACAAAATAGATTTTAAAGAAAAATTTATCGGTTATAATGGGTTTCAAAGAAATGTTAGCGTTTTTAACAATAAAATTTGATTTTTGGCGCTTACACTATTTTCGCGGTTAGGGCTCGATATAAAGAGTATAACAGTTACAATCGATAATTTTATGGATTTTAACAAATGCTAGAGAAATCTTATAACAGTTTCAATTCAAAATGTTATTGATTAAAGCTGTTTCTAAAGAAAACGTTATATATTTTATGTTTCTATAAAAAATGCAAAAGATTATAACTGAATCAACAGAAAAATATAATACGTTTCAATAAAAACATTTTTGTATACTAAACAGTTTCCATAGAATATATAATACATTATAACCGTTTCTACAAAAAAATAATATAGTATTCTATAAAAAATGTTTGTAAGTATAACAATTTCAATAGAAAATGTTTTTAAGTATAACAATTAGAATAGAAAATGTTTATAGTAAAACAATTTGTGTAGAAAATTTTATAGATTTTAACAATTTCTATAGAAAATTTTATAGATTATAACAATTTCTATAGAAAATTTTATAGATTATAACAATTTCTGTAAAAAAAGTTACAGATTATAACAATTTCTTTAGAAAAAATTAAAGAGTATTACAATTTCTTAGAAAATGTTATAGATTTTAACAATTTCTATAGAAAATGTTATAGATTATAACAATTTCAATACAACATTTTATAGATTATAACAATTTCTGTAAAAATATTTCCAGATTATAACAATTTCTTTTGAAAAATTAAAGATTATAACAATTTCTATAAAAAATTTTATAGATTATAACAATTTCTATAGAAAATTTTATAGATTATAACAATTTCTGTAAAAAAAAGTTACAGATTATAACAATTTCTTTAGAAAAAATTAAAGAGTATTACAATTTCTTAGAAAATGTTATAGATTATAACAATTTCTATTGAAAAAATTATTGTTTATAACAATTTCTATAGAATATTTTATAGATTATAACAATTTCTGTAAAAAAAGTTATAGATTATAACAATTTCTATAGAAAATGTTATAGATTATAACAATTTCAATACAACATTTTATAGATTATAACAATTTCTGTAAAAATATTTCCAGATTATAACAATTTCTTTTGAAAAATTAAAGATTATAACAATTTCTATAGAAAATTTTATAGATTTTAACAATTTCTATAGAAAATTTTAGATTATAACAATTTCTATAAAAAATTTTATAGATTATAACAATTTCTATAGAAAATTTTATAGATTATAACAATTTCTGTAAAAAAAGTTACAGATTATAACAATTTCTTTAGAAAAAATTAAAGGTTATTACAATTTCTTAGAAAATGTTATAGATTATAACAATTTCTATTGAACAAATTATAGTTTATAACAATTTATATAGAAAATGTTTATAAATTATAACAATTTCTATAGTCTCAATAGAAATGTTTGAATATAATATAGATTATAATAGTTTATATAAAAAGATTTTATAGATTACAGCAGTTTCAAGAGAAAACATTATTATATTATAACAGTTTTTGTAGACCAGTTTGTATATTGTAACAGTTGCTATAAAAAATATTACACAGTAGTTGTCCATGTCTTGCATTTCAAAAAAGAGACAGCAACAAAACAAAACTGCATTTGCAGATTTAAAAAATATTGAGAACTAAAGATTTTCAAAAAAGTTTTTCCCTCTACTGTAAAATTTGTTAAATTGGACTTGGCTTCTTTACGATTAACAAAATGTATTCTGATATCCTTTAAAGTTTTTATTGCAGTTTCCAACTAAACAGTAAAACCTTCAACCTTTAACAGAAATATGTTTATCTTAACTTTTACAATGTTAAAATTTTTTCTATTTTAATTAAATTTTTATCTTAAATCTTTTTATAACTCACAAATATTTTGTCAAATCGAGGTATGTACTTGTAAAAGAGTTGCTGCTAAAAAACTCAACAATTTCGTGCAAAAATTTCGTCTAATACGTATATGTTTGTGTAATTGTGAGCTTTAAAAAGTATTGTTAACAAAGAAAATAAAACTAAGCATTCATACTATAAATAATAAAATAACGCTACAAACATGTGTAAATGAATGCAGTAAAACTAAGCTGTAACAAGCCAAACAAGCATATAAAATAAATGGTCATAGTTTTTGTTTTTGTTTATTTTTTTGGGGAATTTTTTCCCCCTTTTTGTTAAAACAATGATAAACTGTAAGGGCAACAGAAACTGAAGTGTATGTTGCTGGGAGTACGAGTAGTTCCAGCAGTTAACTAGTGGTAGCAATAATAGCTAGAGTAGCTCAAGTGGTACAGCCAATAATATATACGTATGTATGTATTTATGTAAGTATGTATGCATGTATGCACGCGTGTATGTATATATGAAAGCACCAGTGGCTGATGTATAATACTCGCAACAACAATCCATATAAATAAACAAACATACTGTGTAGTACATATGGCAGTAACGTTTTAACCTGAATTAACAATGCAGTTAAAAACAACACATGTATGTGAATACAGAGGGACACAAATGTAACACATACATATGTATGTATGTATAAACATCTGAATGTGGAAATATCTACGCAGTCATAGTAACTTTACTCCAGAGAGAAACTGGCACGAATATTAACAACTTTTATATGTTGAAGTTTGTATGATCAAAGGACTGAGCAAATTTAAAATGGAAACGGGGGAAAATGCACACAGCTTTTAACTTGATCCTACAAAGTTTTTATTTAATAAAAAAATTTTCTCATTTGTCAAGTTAAATCTCCTTGCGCCTTTGGATGCGTGACAAAAAAAAAATACTTGGCTAATTTAGCTCATCTCTCTCCTTTAAGATAAATATGTATGTATGTATATATGTATAGCTGCATGTTTTTTTAACAACATCTGTGTATGTTGTGTAGGTGAGTGTGTGTGTGTCGCCTTGTTAAGCTTAAGTGGATATTGCTGAGTGATTCTAAAAAAAAAAGTTTATGCGAGAAAAAACCAAACTCGCTAAAGATTTTTGTATTCAAAAGCATTACGACTGACTTAACAAATATTTATTTTCTTCCTTTTTTTCAAACAGTTCTCCATTTGTGTTCCTTTAACAAAATAACAAAACATATCTTTTTGTTTAATTTAAAATAAAAATATCAACAACTGAAAAAAGAAGCGATGTAGGGAGCAGCAAGAAACAAATTCAATAAGTAGAATCCTCGGTAGGCACAGTGGAGCTGCAATAAATGCTATGTAAACAATATGATTTAAAACAAGTAAGAATGCAATATTCGGCTTTGCGGAATCTTATATACCCTTCACCATGGTGCGATAGGAACTGATAAATACTTATTTTTAGATATACACTTCTCTAATTTCGCCCATATTTTGTCGGATGTTGTATTTTAATAACCCAGATGCTTGTACTTGATTTGGAAAATTTGGCTCTGGCCGAGCTCGGAATCTATATATAAATAGGCTAAGGCAAAACAGTTAAGAACACTTTTCTCCTCTTTTTGCCCAGCGACTAGAATAAAAAATACACCTTTATAAAAAGCGGGTTGCCAGTCAGTTTTTTTTAGGCAGTGCACCTGCCAGTTCATTTGTCAAAATAATTTTCGTGGGAATACAAAGTTTAATTTAAATGATTTTGTTAGTCGTGCTTAATTCCCAATTTTTATTATTTGATAAAAACGCTGAAATTTATTGTTGATGGAATAAGCTATTGCTATGCGCATTTCACTGGTTGCTTAGGTCAGATCATCAGGAAACTTCATCCATAAAGATTTTAGAAAAACTAAAGACGGCCTTAATAAAACTGACTGGCAACCCGCTTTTTATAAAGCGAGTTGTTTTTGTTTTTATTTTGTTTTTTCTTAACCTACTTAGAACTACAATTAATGTTGGAAGAATTCCAATCAATTTTCGTGGGGAATGTAAGGAGAGGAGAATTTGTTTATACTTTGATATGGTTACAAATAGAACTTTTTCTGTAATTCTTAAACGCTTAACAGTTTTACTTGGTTTAATATCTTTAGTTTTTCTAAAATCTTTGTGGATATATGATATGATATTGCATGTCTTAATAGATGCAAATTCTATCTAAAATAAACAAAAATAATTTAAAGAAAAATACCAACAAAATTATTTGAACTATAGAATTTAACAATAATATACTTAAAATTATTTTTATTATTATTTTTTTTTTCTTACGTACTTTCAGAAGAGTACAACTCTTTCATGGTAAGTTGTTATTGGTTTTTTTAAAATTTCCAAAAAATAATTAGATCAGGGAAGCGTTTTCGTAAAATACTTAATACTACTATGTTCACACTTGAGTTTTTAAACGCGTTTAAGTAAAATGTTGATTAAGTTAATCAAAGCCGTGCACATTACATTTGAGATGATTAAAATGACAGATGATTAAGAAAAAAAAACAAAACAAACAAATTTATATTTCTTTAAAGTATTAAAAATGGATAAAAAATACTTCTATAAAGTTACCAGAAGATTATAAGTATATTAATGATGAAATTGTGAAAATTTATTAATTATTAATTATTAGTATTGTGGTTAATTTTATTGAACTATTTATGGTTTTTAATCCAAATTTTTAATATTTTTAATTAGGCTTAAGTTCATTAAATTTAATTTTCATTAAATTATTTTTATGAAGAAAGGAATTTTACAACATGAAAATTAATTAAAATTTTTATTGATAATTTTTCATTCTTGACTCAATCTGGGCTCGAACCCAGGTGTTTACGGACAGGTTACCCTGACATGTTTCGATTGCAACCACTCAATCTCTTCAGAGGGCTTGCCGTTTAACACTCGCAGCCATCGACGACTGCTGACGTCATTAGTCAAACATCAATCCTTAAACCAAATTGTATTCAACCTTTTGGTAGATCGAAATTTGCTTTTGAATGATTATCTATTTTAATTTATTTTAACATGTTATTCCTTTACTTCTCTTTTTTCGTACTTTTGTCAAGAATTCTTCTTGAAGTTCAAAGTACATATATTTTTTTGTTTTTTAATTTTTTTGTCTTTCTTTTTCTTGTTGACCTTTTTAGCACAACTTGAAGGACAAATGCAAACATAGAGCTCGTGCCTTAGCTTTAACAATTATTAGTATTGTGGTTATTTTATTGAACTATTTATGGTTTTTAATCCAAATTTTTAATATTTTTAATTAGGCTTAAGTTCATTAAATTTAATTTTCATTAAATTATTTTTATGAAGAAAGGAATTTTACAACATGAAAATTAATTAAAATTTTTATTGATAATTTTTCATTCTTGACTCAATCTGGGCTCGAACCCAGGTGTTTACGGACAGGTTACCCTGACATGTTTCGATTGCAACCACTCAATCTCTTCAGAGGGCTTGCCGTTTAACACTCGCAGCCATCGACGACTGCTGACGTCATTAGTCAAACATCAATCCTTAAACCAAATTGTATTCAACCTTTTGGTAGATCGAAATTTGCTTTTGAATGATTATCTATTTTAATTTATTTTAACATGTTATTCCTTTACTTCTCTTTTTTCGTACTTTTGTCAAGAATTCTTCTTGAAGTTCAAAGTACATATATTTTTTGTTTTTTCATTTTTTTGTCTTTCTTTTTCTTGTTGACCTTTTCAGCACAACTTGAAGGACAAATGCAAACATAGAGCTCGTGCCTTAGCTTTAACAATTATTAGTATTGTAGTTTTAATTAAGTTTCATGTTGTAAAATTCCTTTCTTCATAAAAATAATTTAATGAAAATTAAATTTAATGAACTTAAGCCTAATTAAAAATATTAAAAATTTATTAATTATTTAAGGAAAAAAATAAAAACATTAAGCAGAAATCGTGGCCGGTTGTTCAGTTCATGTTGGCCGATTCTACATTATACCCAGTATGAGGTATGTTCAGTGGATTCTATGTGATTAATGAAGTGATTTAGTTGTAAACATGTCAATTTGAAGTGATTAACAAATCACTTCAATGTATGGGAAATCATCTCGATTTTGATGTGATTAGAGCTTAATCACGATCGAGTTGCTTAAACGCGTTTAAGAAGCCAAATGTGAACATAGCATAAGACTTTGTGGGATAGCGTATGACGGCCTTAAGCAAAGACTTCAAGAGATATTAATTTTTATTTTAAATGAAAGTGTGTTTTTTTAATTGGTCCCACTGTATGTTGGCAAATCATGAATTCCATAACGTATAAAGACAATTTAAAATGTTAAACTTAAAAAATATACATAGCAAAATTACTACGACTTTTTCCAAGAATTGCAGACACTCAAGACGTATGAGTTATAATTAATTCACTATTAAAATATGTAATAAGATTAAGTATACGCCTTATACTATGAATACAGTGCTGCCACAACTGAAACAATTTTTACAACCAAAATTTTTAAAAAGGTTACCAAATATAAACAAATATAACCAAATTTAAAATGCCTTTTATTAATTGAGAAAATCATTAAAATTAAAAGATTATTTGCACTTAATAGTAAAATAATAATTATAACTCAAGAAAACAAAACAAGAAATTTAATTCTTTGACATATGGGCATTTCCCCAGAATGGTCTACCAGGATGAAAAAATAAAATGTTGATAATCATCGTCTTTTATTGTTTATAATTATAAAAAAGTCTATGTTTTTATAAAAGAATTGTGTCATAGCATATCTCAGCTGTTTTACTTGAGGATATTGCGCTGGAAACTGAAAAATTTTATATTTTCTTTTTAAGCAACTTCTAAAGACATTTTTTATAAATTATTTTGCATGCACAAAAAATATGTTATATTTACACACTTTCTTCATAAACTCTACATTACAATCAATTGTAAATTGAGTATTAAGTTTTTTGTAAAGAAAATTTTAAGATATTTATGGGAAAATGCATGGTGATAACAATAAAAAAACATATGGAAAAATCGTACGTTCGCAACCGGTATATAAGCCAATTTAACAAAAACCAATACATATATTGTACTGTGTAAATACTGGATAGAGACCACCTGCATTAATACACTTTTGAAATAAATTAATCACTTTTGAATATTCCGTTACATTACGCAGACTATTACATTTCAATAGTGACAGCCAAAGTTGACTTCTATTTTGCGTACGTTCGTGACCACATATTTATAACTATCATTATGAAAACTTAAACTCGATGAAATCGATCTTTTGCACTAAACATGGAGCTACCCAAGTGCTATCGAATCGCAAAAATGATGCTAGGAAAATTTTTATGTTCGTTTGTGGCCCCGTGTTAATGTTCATATTAAATACAAAAGAGAAACTAATGTGTGATTTATAGAACACGAGCGCAAAACTCATCCGTTCAACTTACATTTAAAAAAAAAAAACAAATTTCGCACATGTTAATGTCTATAGTAAATAATATTGTCTAGGTTATATTAAGTCACTAGTACTGGAGACTGTGTCAATAGTGAATTAGTACAGTTTCACTAGTGACATTTTCTGCAAGATACTTTTTCTTAAATTACACAGTATGTAGTTCGCAAATGTACGCAGCTCAGTTGTGTAGAGCGTAAAACGTAAAAAAATAATCAACGAAGGAAGAATGATCCAAGTTTAAATCCCAATTTGGACAGTTACTGGCTAACTGCACGCAGAGAAAAATCCATTTTAAATATGGTAAACTTCAATATAAAGCTATTTTTAAGGAAATTTTTTAAATGTACTGGTGAATTCTGGGTCCACAGTCTCCATATTGTTCCACAAGAACATCCTAGTGCACAGTTCTAAGGTCTCTAGTGAATTTTTGAATGCCAAGCACATGCTAAATGTCCACACCACAAAATATTATCTGGTCTGCAGTAGGTCAGCAGTACTGGTGACAAAGTCAATAGTGAATTAGAACAGGTTCACTATTGAAATATCCTACAGGGTATGTACAAATATACATCGAATAAAAAAAAAAACAATACAGCAAAAAAAAAAAAACAACAACAATGACAACAGCATTCACAACATTTCCAAAAGCATCAGAGTATAAAACTCATGCTGATACTCATGCTCATGAATAACGGTTTAAAACGAATGCAAACAAAAAAACAAACAACAACAACTATACAGTGCATATGAAAACTGATTGTATCAAACCAACACATACACAAACACCTTTTTTTTAAAGGAGATTTTTTTTTAACTGTTACACAAACTTATGTAACCTTTTCTATAAAATTTACTTGCTGAAGAGAGACTTTAACAAACAAAACTAAAATGGAAGCAGAAATATGTTGGAAAACTGACTCAAACACAATATGGCCGACTTTATTTGACCTTTTTTTCCAGGGATATATTTTCTCAGTTTAACACGATACTCCAAAAATTTATTTTTATAAAACAAAAGAAAGAAAAAAAAAATAATGCAATGCCATAAAGTTGCATAAAATAAAGTTAAAAAAATATACAAATTACGTGGAAATTGTATAAAGAAAAATATTTATGAAAGTTTTTTTTTTTAACTTTTGTGAAGGGATTTTTTGTATTTGTTTTTATTTTTATTTTTTACATTATTTTTAACAAACTAAACTTAATGAATGAGTGAATTTGAATAGTGCCAAAATTGTTTTAGTTGGAACAAAATAAATATTTTTTATTTTTTTTTTTTTAAATAAACAAAACTTTAACTCTGTTTTAGTGCAAAATTATTTTGGCTACCAAAAACAAAACAGGAGTTTTACGACATTTTAGTAACAAACAAAAATTTATAATAAGGTCAGTTATCAAATAAGTATAAAAGTGCAGACTATTAAGTGCTGATTCAAAGCTTTCTTTCGGTTTTGAAAATTATTTTAGGAGGAGAAAGGTAAAGGATTCATATTTAAGCCTAGCGGTGCTAATGGAATACAGAGAGCTAAGTTTGCATTAGGGTTTTAACTTTCATACAATAATTATAGCAAAGCTTTTCTAAATGTTATTAATCTATATATAAATCGGCAAAGGCAAAACAGTTAAGAACGCTTTCCTCCTCTGTAGGTCAACCGATTTAAACAAAATATATTATCTCAGAGAAGTGCACAATATATATTTTCTTTCCATCTGTTCAATAATTTTAAGGTTATAAGCGTTCAAATTTGCTGCTAACACAAATGCAGAACACATACATATGTAAATTAAAAAGTAGTTTTTTTCTAATTATTAAATTTTAAAAAAATATTGTGGTCGATTATTCGACATTTTTCAGAAAGCGGTTTTCGATTATTTCGACTAGATAAATCTTATGTATAAATCGGCATAGGCAAAGCAGTTAAGAGCACTATCCTAACTTTGTTTGTCAACCGAACCTCAATGGAAAGAAAAAATTATCAAAAATGGGAAATACGGGAAATTAAATTTCCTTCTTTTACTTTTCCGTGCTTGATGTGATAATTTTTTAATTTTCTATAATATTGAACAAAATGTTGGTACTTTTTGTTTTTTATCTGGTCCTTTTTGAATTGTGAAAGGAAGAAACCGTTGTTAACTGGTTTGCCTGTGCCTATTTCTACATAAGATTTGTATAGTCAAAATATTTGAAAACCGGTTTCTGAAAAATGTCGAATGATCGACCACCCTATTTTTTTTTTATTTTTTTGATAATTAATTTGTGTGTTAGTAGCAAATTTGAACGCTAATAACTCTGAAGTTATGGGACTATCGTATCGAATAAACTGTCGAAGTTTTTTGCATTAGATAGACACTGACGTATCGAATGAAAACTCTAGAAATGTAATGTCGAGTTACTCGATATCGAATGCCATTATCTCAAATTCAATAAAATTCATTCGATATCGAGAGTCATGATACTAAAATAAATAAATAATTTCGATCAATTTTGCTCGATATCGTATGCGGTGATTAGACCCCAGATTTTAATGAAATATATAAGTAAATACCTTTCAAATGGTGTATGTTCGAATCGGTTGACATATAGAGGAGGAAAGAGTTCTTAACTGTTTTGCCGATTTATATATAGATATCGTATAGGCTCCGTTAAATTTTGCTATTGAAATTTTGCCTGATCGCTCCACAAAAAAACTGAGATATAAGCTAAAAACCACAAACTGCCTCACAATTTTACCCTTGTTTTTTTCTGAACGGCACAACATTCGCCAAAACGTTGGTAAGATTGGAAAAGTGGAAGAATATATTTATTTATATCTACTAGGGTATTTAATTAATCGGGTTTTATATTTATTCGATTGTACAATTAATCGATACTTGTCATTTTTAACCTATTCGATTAAACGAATAAAATTTTTAACTTATTCGATTAAACGAATAAAATTTTAAAATTATTCGATTAATCGAATAATTCTAAATCCACAATTTTTTTTGATAATTTTAGAAAAAATTTGTACTTGAGCAAATAAGCAATCTTTTTTTATACCCTGTTCATCGATTTCGAACGTCAATGTTCGCAAAGAAAATTATATTTAAAACAAAAACAAAATTCTAAAATTTGTAAACGTTCTAAATCGTTAGACACCCAGTTAATAAAACTTTTCAATGTAGCTCCAAATTGATGCTTTACTTTCGGGCACTTAGATTTTTAAAGATTCAATATAACTTTGGATTTATTGAAACTTTCCATCCTGTGCTATCATGATAAAAATATTTATTTATTGGGCCTCTTTTGATTTTGCCAGTGGAGCGTCTTTATTTATTTATTTGAAGATGTTGAAGAACATTAACGTTAGTACAACTTTAGACACTTGTTACATTTTGAATTATTAGATTTATCCTATTTTAAAGCCGAACTCATTCTAACCAGTGAAACGCATGAACTATTTTGTTAATCAGGGGTGTGCTGAAAACAGCAAGTTGGAAGTTGTTTTTAATAAACTTTAAACCTAATTCTTATAATTTTTGGTTAAAAATCCTGTTTAAGAGGAAAATATTTGTCACAAAATTCTTTTATTACAAAAATCTTATTAAAAACCAACGTTTTAAATTCTTGCGTTTTACGTTTGCGACTTCCCCCCCTGAATAAATGCAGGCGTGTTCTAGAAATCGAAATGAAGAGGATTAAAAATCGAGCAAATTTTAAAAACGAACATGTACTGAAAGTTCATAAAAATATTCCATTTTATCTACTTCATTCTTTAAGTATCCATTATTTTTGCATTGAATATTGAATTTAAATTATCGTTCGATTTACTGGATTTCGATTTCTAGAACATACTTGTTAATTAAATATATACACCTTTGTCGTTTTTTCTTTTGTGAAATTAATCATTAAACTTTTTGGAAAAAGTGTAACGAAAATATAATCTAAATTACTCACTAAACATGACTATCTTTCTTTAATTCCAACGGACACATACATTTGGTTTGTTTATTTATCTTAAAACTTTAAAAAAGTTATACATTTAACAGAAATGCTATGTATTAATATTATTCGATTAATCGGTATAAATTCTTCGATTAATCCTTTAATCGAAATTAGCAATTTAAAATTATTCGAACAGATAAGCGCCTAAGATTGTTCGATTAATCGAACGAAAATCAATCGACTGAACACCCTAATATCTACACAGAAAGAAAAAATTCGTAATAAATTTAAGTTTTTTCTAATCACTTTTAGTACGTGTTATACTTGAAAATTTAAGTACGAATAACGCTAAAAAGTAGGTACCTTAAACAATCCAAAATGGCATGACTTTAGAAAACTAATATGCGTGCATATGCTTGTGTTTTTGTAAGAGTCTGTTGAGAAACAGCAAAAACAACATTACAAAAGGAGACAAAAAACGACTTGATTGTTTTATGTAGAAACAACAACAACAACACTACATGAAGAAAAATATAGATTATTTTCATGTTTAAAAAGTAAAATAAGAAGCAATAATTCTCATATTCCATTTGTTAAAATTATTGAGTTAAAGACATGAAATTACAAAAACCTTAGTCATCTTAAGACTTCTTCTGTAATCAAAGAAAGGAATTAAACGAAAGTGAAACATGTTTAACGGGTAAGTTAATAATAATATTCTCTCCATGTTTATCTGGTTCTTTAGGATAAGTGTTTATTTCTAACTTTCGGAATATTTTTTTTAGTATGAACCAACTTAGAAATCCCTCAATGAGATTAATTTGATCTCAATTTTCACTAAACCAATCCCGTTATCGGATTTTGTTAAGTGAGGGGCACTAGAATAATTCGTACTTGAATCAAGCATTCGGAAATCCGTACTTACCGTACTATTGACACCGCTTCGGCTTGATTTAAGTACGGGTGGATTTATTGGTTTTTTTCAGTGCAAAGAAGGGTATTGATAAAACTGTTTTTATCGCACAATGGCGAAAGGTATAAAAGATTCGTCATAGCCGAATAAAGCACTCTTTGTTGTTTTACAAACAAGTTGTTTTTGATACAAACGAACAATTTTTTTTACTGTCGGTGTACCAAAAATGTAGTGTTTTTTATACGGGATTGCACGGGACAAAAATCCCGGGTAGCCCATTTTTATTTATGGCTACTTTACTGCTGATATAATTGTAAATAAGAGTCGTCATGAAATATATCTCAGCCGTTAGGCAAAAAGGTCTCAAAAAAAAAAACAAAATTTAATTTTGTTTTCTCTTTTGTTTGGCTTAAATCACTTTAGTCAAGCACAACTGCTTCTAATCGTTGTCATCTGCTCTTAGGAAGAAAGTCTCTGCAATACTCCAACCAAAAATGTACAGAATTTTTAATTTGTTTAAAGACCCAGATTTATTTTATAAAAACGAAAAAAGTTGTTCCCATTTGCTTCAAAAATTTAATGATTTTATATGCAGAGCAGCTGCATAAAAGATTTTTCGGATTAGATTTTGTAAGACATGATACCAAAAGTTATTAATAGAGAAAAAGCTTATTGCATTCGAAGAAAATAATTATTTTTTTTTAAGGAATTAAGGAATTTAGTTTTGAAGGAAGTGCTAAGAAAACTGAAAGTGTCTAGAGATTATGTAATGTGCCTTTGACTATAAAGGCAAACATCCGTAAAAAGAAAACGTGTTTTCTCATTGAAATTTTCCTAATAAACATTAGAAATAGGTTTTCATACGATTCTATAAATGCTTATTCTGAACTAAAATTCTATTTTAAAAGAAGCATTTTGTTATAATTTGTGTGAATAATTTAACGTTTTTGTTTTTTATTCATTCTATGGCAATAAGTGCTTTAGTATAATTGTTGAGTTCCACAAAACAAACAATTTCAAACTTAAAAGGTGGCTTTTGGAAATCTACTTCGAATTTTACATACTCATCAGATCTCTGCGGTTTAGGGATTGTACGTTTTTATTCCTAAACACTCCTAATGTCACAGAACGAAAGTTTTTGTTATTTCCCATCAAAAAAAAAAAATATAAACAAAAAGTCATTCCTTAAAAATCCTGCAAGATAATTGAAATTTTGTGTACTTTTAAACATGAAGATTTTAAGGTGCCTTTAAGAAATTTTGCCTTTTTGCCACAGAAATAAAAAAGCATTTGTAAACTTTTTTATTTTTTCTCAAGAAATGCCCAATTAAATTATATTTTGAATCGATTTATATTGAGCGGGAATTCCCGGGATCCCGGGAAATTGTAAAATGATTCCCTCTTTCCCGGGACATGAAAAAGATCGGGAAAAGAAAAACTCTACAACAATGTCTAAATTTTAAAAGAAAAACAAATTAACCCTGATTCCCATTCATGTCGTAAATAATACCCAGCTAGCATAGGCTGTTTGTTTGACGATGATGTTTATCGGACGAGTAACAAAATAAAACATCAAACATTTTTTTTTTTTACTTTTTTATAAATTTTTTGCATGCTCGTCTTTTTATTTTGGAATAAACCTTTTGCGACTCTGTAAGAGTCATATTACTGAGCTACCTAAATAAGAGCGTTTTTGAAATTTAAAAATTCTTCAATTTCAATAAATGAAACTGACCTGCGGATCTGTAAAAAAAGATTTTCCGACAGGATGGTGTTGATTTCACGGCCTTAAGGTTAAGACGCTTGATGCCGCTTTTTAGGTTGCTCAGTTATTCAGCTGGGGGGGGGGGGGGGGGGGGGTTACTGCGTATTTCGATTCGAAAGAAATAATTTACGATTTCGAACAACTTGTACTGTGTATTACGATTTTCGAAATCCTTCGAAACGAGCTTGTATTTTTAAAAATATGAGAAATTTGATGAAAAGAAAGAAAGGGCTTTTTTGTTTTCAATAAAGTAAAAAAAAGTCCGTTTATTCGAAAAAAATATTACAAAAAGCGTTATACACAGAACAAATTGTTCGAATCCGTAAATGATTCTTTCGAATCGAAATACGCGGTAACCACCCCTGAGCTTTTCACGAGTTGTAAAATAATCCCTACATGAGTCTCATACGCCTCTTGTCATGCTTTTTGAAAGACTCGTAAGATAATCTAAACGATTTTCTTTATGATAAATATAAGCGTCTTTCGCTGCGTTATGTGAGAATCTCTCATACGAATCAGCATGAGTAACAGTTTATCCCGTGCGAGAAATCGTCTACAATTAAAAAATTAGCTAGACTACGAGTAAAAACACTCTTTGCGAGATTCCCAGTAGACTCCTAGAAGATTGAATATGCTAGCTGGGTAGTTATTTATAAATACTACATTAAACTTGTTATTGAACAGACCTATTGTGACAAACAATCAGTTTTTAAAGCTTTTTATACAATTTATATGATTTTTTTGTTCATAAATACAATTATTGTAAATTGCATATGTTAATATTATTTAAATTTATGTATGATTTTAAAATATGGATACTAAAACACACACACACACATACGCTCATATGCACAAACATTAAACGAATACAAATACATTGTTACTTGTATAACACAAAATTTGCAACAAAATATTAAAAACCCACAACACAACTTCATACTCAATGAGTCTTGTTGATGCTGGCCGGTTTGAAATGGAGTGAAATGGTCGTCTGTCCATACTGATGCTGGTAATAATGATGACTATGTAAAAAATATTTTTAGTTTATTTATTTAATTTTTCTTTTTTCATTTATTGTTATTCCAATTTTGTTAGTATGAAGAGAGTTTAAATATAAATAGTAGTATGAAACGGAGTTAGTGGCTACAGTTGTGGTTAGTCTGTGTTGACCAGGGTAGATTTATTTAATGCAGTAAAAATAAATAACATAAAATAGGAAACAAACATTATATGCACACATAAATATGTTATATATGCAGAAAACAATATGTATGTATACATATTTTAGGTATGTATGTGTTGTTATTGTTTAAATAAATATGCGTAAGTTCCTTTTTTTTTGTGTAATAAATGTGCTTGTGTAAATTTTTGTTTTGTATGCCTCTGTGTTTATATGTACAAGTGTATAGAAATAAATAAAAATCATATGTTATATTATGTGTATTATTAAATAACAGCAAAATATAATGGCAATTGGTAAAGGTCATAAATGCAATGTTTTTCTTTATTTATCGAAATCAGTCGAAGCCAACCAACTTTATCCATATTCATTAGTTTTGTACAGCAAATAAAGGGTTAAACTCAAAGCACAGAGACGACTGCAGCTACACTTCTACAAATGCTGCTGGCTGAAATCGTAGTCGTGTACTCAGCTACCTATGAGTTTTGAAATTAAAAGCAACAGAGTAAGCAGCCGATCTTGAAGTAATTACTCTGCGGGAAATTTGTGAGAATAGAACAAGTACAAACAGAAAGGACTCATGACCAGTGAAAGAAGAATTTATCTCTTAACTGGTTTATGAGGAACAAAAAGGTAGAAAATGTAATGAATTACAGTACAGTCTTCAACGGTGCTGTCACACATTTTTTGGTACTTTCTAAAATTTGGTTCTAGAATTTAATTCTAGGACTTGTTTTATTGAAATACTACTACATTGTATTGAAATAATACTACATTGTTGTAACTGACACTAAACACGTTCATTGAGAATAGATCTGTGACTGGTCAAATGGGGTCAATTGACCCCCTCCAATGACAACCCCATGTAGAAGTGATAAGTCTTATTCACATAAAGTGTTAGAACTAGGACCGCTCTCTACCACCAAAGACCTATCACAGGACTACTTTGGTGTCAGTTCGCTTTCCTCTAGGGTAAATAATAAGAAAATACAAAAAAAAAAAAAACATTATTAACTATCTATTTCTGTGGAATTTTGACAAAACATCTTAAGTCGATAGCAATAAAGTTTTTTTTTTAAAAAAAGGCGGTGAAAAAATCATTAAAGAAAAATTACGTAAATAATACAAAATTCTAAAAACGTAGACAAAAATGTTTTTGTAATGAAAATTCGTATGTTTCAAAACATTTTTTTTTAACTTTGACTTAACGATGTTTTGTCAAAATGCCACAGATAAATAAATGGTTGTCAATTGATTTGAATAAAAAATTCACCATTTGAAAGGTATTTATAAATACTTACAGAAGTGCACAATTGGGAGATTCACAAGGTGTCACAAAGTCATGTGTTTAAAATAGTACACTCAAAAAATTATGTAGTAAAATTCAAACGAAAATTCATTATAAACAACTTAAAATTCATTTAAAAAACGGATCATTAACATTTCATTTAAAACAAATGATTTTTACATTAATTTTTAATTTTTTTATTTTTTAAACAGCATATTCCGTAAAATTGAAAAGTTTTTACTTTTAAAAAATACATTTAACCGAAAAAAATCAAACTACATGACAAAATAAATACGGAAAAACATTATTTTTTGGTAGTTTGTTTTTTGAATAACAAACAAAAATGTTGAAAAATAAAATTATTCGTAAAATAACTATATTTTTATTCAATTTTAACAGTACGGAAAACGAATTTAATAACCCACAATCAGTTACTGTAATAATTTTATAAGTGTAACATAAAAAAATACAACTGTTGTGAACAACCCCTCATAATTCAGTGTGCTATTTTGAATTAAAAACAGCTGATTTAATACCAATATAAAAAAAATTAATATTTACCAATAGTAACAAGTTAGAGTGCTATATTCGGCTGTGCCGAATCTTTAATACCCTCCACCGACTGTTCGAATATTTCAGGAGGGATATCTATATGATGTCTATTTATTATGTATTAATTTGTCTTTATAAAAACAGACATCAGCATTAAAATTGGTTGGTTTGAGTTTTAGATCTATATTAAATGATTTAGCAATTTAAACTAGCTCGAGTAACAGTTTCAAATCAAATTTTGTTATAATAGCATTATTTTTTTACGGTTTTAGGCGTACTAAACTGTTTTCCGGGAGTAGTGTTTATATGGACGGATCTTCACGAAATTTTACAGCGTGATTTCCAGTCGAATAAAACAATTTTTTGCAAAATGTTATCTCATTCCGTGCCTTGTTCCACCATTTATGCTATTTTTTGTAACAAAATTATTATTTTTTTAGGTGGTGGTTCCACATTTTGATTCATAGCTCGGGTCCTACTGCACCGATTTTGCTGAATTTCAATCCCAAACTGCTTAGGATAACTACAAGCAATTTGGCACCAAGTTTGTTCAGTTCTTTTGAGTTGTTCGAAAGCGAGCGTGTTTTCAACAGACGGACAGACAGACGGACATGGCTAAATCGACTTAGAATCACTCAAGGACCCAGAATATATATACTTTATGAGGTCTGAGATGAAAATTAAAAAAGTTTCACACGGAATGACAAACTTAATATACCCTCTTCACAACTAATTGTGGTGAAGGGTAAAAAAATATTTTTCAATTCTAATCCATGATGATTTTTTTCTATTTTTCAGACGCAAATCAGAAAATATTTTTATTTTGTTTGTTTACCAAACAGCAGAGTCATAAGTCTAAATGTACACGTTTCATCTTTTGATGCTCAACTTCTTTTCAATTCCCTTTTAAAGATGCCAATATAATCACACGCAGCAATCAGTTTCAACTTTTTTCGGTTCAAAACAACAATAATTTTCTATCAGCGAATCAAAGAGAAAAAGAAAAGAAAAAAATTACATGCAGCCATCGTTGTGCATATACCAACGATTAAAAACATAAAGCGTACTGACCGAGTACAGGCATCTCCGTACTAACCCCCTTTCATCTTTCTTTTCTCACCTAAAAACATAAGAGTTGAGCATCAAAAGATGAAACGTGTGAAAGCAGACTAAGTGATTTGCTGCAAAAATTGCTAGCCACAGGTTAAATTCGGATGTAAGCCGGATAAAATTTTACCATCAACGGCGACGGCTTACAAAAACTAATGCGGCTCGGCTCAGCCGTTTAGCGCAGGTCTCTTCAGCACAATAAACATAGCAAGCAAAGTTTTATTTATTTAAGCCACTTTTTGTTTACAAAGCAACAACAATATTTTTAAACCATTGTAAAATCTTAGAACACTATGACAATATAGCAAAACTTATGAATACCCCAAATGTAATTTGGTATTAATACCTGAAGGAATAAAAAAGGGTAAAAACGGGTGAATGTGGTAACCTCATATCTTCAAAACGTTGATTTGCCATATAACTTATTTCTAGTGAAATAAAGAGGAATGAAGCGCTTTAAACCATGATCGGCGATGAAAAAAAAACAATAGCCATTTACTTCTGTATTTCTGTTCGTTACATATTCAAAAGTTAAACATAAAAAACTAATTTTTTTTTTTTGTCATGAAGTATGAAAATCAAACAGAGATAATTAATTTTCATTACAAAGAACACTTGCGTGTAGGATATTTTTGTCAGTCCGTTTTTTGCCACAACAAATTAGCTCGATGACTTGCTGACGAAAAAACATTCCACATTTAATAGTCCGTGCGAAAAACATGGTGTGCCCAAACATATTGATTGTCATTGCAAATGCCAATCTTAAAGGAAATCAAACGCGTTTGAATTTAAATGACAAAATATTTTCGTTTTGGAAATTACCATTCAAAATGGTAGCTTCGATACAGTGTTACATCAATTTTTTAACGACCAATCGTGTACCATTGCACAGCCGTGGTGGGTTCAACTTCTGAAGTAAAATAACCAGAGAAAAAAATTTGTAAAAAAAAATACATAAAATTTCCAAGAGAATCGGTTCATAAATTAAGAAGGTATAGTAGGTGGTACTACTTTTACCCTTTTTGCTGTATTTTACGCCGTAAATATTAAAATTTATAGCTTTTAGTTCCTTCAAGACTTGAAACTATCATCGGATAATTATTTAAGAATGCATGGGTAGAGGGAGCTTTTACCCGTTTTGCCCTATTTTACGCCCTAAATGGTGGAATTTCCAAAAAATTTATAAACTAAAATTAGATGTTACATTTTAAGAAACCCGGTTGATAAGCCAAGAATATATAGAGAGGGGGAGCTTTTACTCCTCTTGCAATATTTCACTCCCTAAATAATAAATAGTATAGGCAATTATAGGCTAAAGTTCCTTCCAGATTTTACACTATTTGCCTGCCAAATTTCAGGAAAATCGGTTGATTAGTAAAGAAGATATAGGGAGGGGGATATTTTACCCGTTTTGCCCTAGTTTACGCCCTATAGCGATATGAAATATACTTTACGATCTAATTCGAATGCCATTGTACACATAACACAATACGATACATAACTTGGTAGCATATCAAGTGACAATAAAAAATCATAATATGGAAAATGGAGGGCATTTTGTTGATATTTGGATGGAAATTTATAAGAAAATCCAAATGCCATATCTCCGAAACCACTGTGCCGATTTCGTGCAAAATTTACATAAGCCAACTTAAGACTATCCCAAACGTACTATCGCGAATGTTATGGGAATATGTTAAATGGGAGCAAACCTATATTCCCATCCCCAACAAATCGGTATCGCAAAAATTTTGGGAGTAAACATTTCTATTGTGAATTATTTGTCAGTGCTTTATAAACAAAAGTCTCTATTGTGAATAACTTGTCAGTGCTTTTATTGTGAACGAAAAATATAAAAAATAAAATACTAATAAAAATATAACAAAATAAATAATGAATAGTGTTTATCTTCATTTTCTTTATTAAAACTGCTTCAGTAAAAGGAAAAAGCAATTTAATTTAGTCCAACCTTAGAATACAAATTAAAATTTGCATGTTCCCTTCTCGTTCACATTAACATTTGTTGGGAATTTATTTACTAAAAAAATTCGCGGGAGTAATCATTTGCGATGCCAAATTTTTTATGTTTGGGAATTTATTCCCAAAAAATTTGTTGTGGGAATCATTCACAATACGAAATAAAAAAATATGGGAACATTTTCATGGGAGTAGTTGTTTGTGATTGGGGTGATCATTAGAAAAATAAGCGGACAGGTGGCAGGAACTTTTTGCATTTTGCCCCCTTTGGGGAGTAAACGTGTATAACTTATATTTTGGAAATAATTTGTACCCCTACCTATACAGGAAGACTTTACCAAATTCAGAACCTATCTAAGGAATACAAATACAAATTTGGTACTTTTTCGAAATAAGAACGTTTAACAAGTGAAAATCTATCCTATTTTTGGTTGTTTTTTACAAACCCTTTTTCTCCATTCATTTTTAAGGCTACTAAATATCAGCCGAGCTGTGTTTGCTAAACAAAAAAAATTAAGCACTCATTTTTTTTATTATATTGGCAACATTATTTTTGTTTTAAAGCTGACAAAATTAGAAATAAGCTTTAGTTGACTTAAGCGGCAAAAGTCGATGTGTAGCTGTGTTGAGGTCAAAAATCGTATTCATAGAAACGTGTGTATTTTATTTTTTACAGATTGTAATCGGTAGCCTGCAATTGTCTTTTTGCCTTATGTAAAAAATAAATTTTACAACTTCCATTTTTTATTGCTGTTATTTTCAATAATAATAATAATATTTAATAGATGAAAACATAATGAAGGTTTTATAATGCAAAGCTATTTATCGGTCCGACAAAATCCGACTTTAAACTATTGGCAAGTTGTAGTAATGGCCCTAAGTATTCTAATTCTAAAACACTATTATGTTCCATTTTATTTTAATTTATGCTAAAATTTTATTTAAATGCCAATTTTAGCCACTTAACTCATTACATGTCCTTTTCCCTTGATATTAAACATTCTCCATTAAAAAGGTGTTAGACCTTTTGGCCTTTACAACAAACAATCTATTTAAAAATACAACAATGATAATAGACAACATTTTGTTGTACAATGTGTTAAACAATAAGGCGTAGACATAAACAAATGAATATTTTACAAAACTTTTTGTTGTCATATGTTTGAAAAACAAAAAACAGGAAAAACACTAAAACAGAAATTAAACAGACATCAATGTAAATTATTAAATTAGAAAACAAACATAAATACCCGGTAGTTCTGAGGCAATGCGGTGTTTTGTTACTACTTAGGAATGACTTAAGTTTGATTGGATTTTATTGTTATTTCTTTCGATGTTGGATTATTTCAGTTGTGTTATTTAGAACTCAAAATAGTATGTACTTTCACAAAGTTACCTTTGTAATTATAAGCATTACTTCAAGTTATTTATCTATGTACACTCTATGATTACTTTACTGCCTGAAAGTTGTATTGAATGTAAGAGGTTAGGATTGAAGAACTTTCTTCTTGTTCTTTTTCTCAGCATAACTAGTTGTGGCATAAAGTATTTCAACAAACTTTTGCCATCGAAGTGTCAATGACTATTTTCGTTAGTATTCTACATGCGTAATAAGGTTGAAATACTTTTTAGATTACTTTCTAGTTTCTTAAGCATTAATCTGACTCCTTCTTTAAATGCGTAATAGTTAAATACAGTGTATGCCCATCATTATGTCAATGATTCCTATGTGAACAGGAGTGTCATGTGATAACGTTTTAATACCCTTCTACACAGGTGCAAAGGGCATATAAAAGTTTGTCATTCCTTTTGTAATTTATGCAATATTTATCTTTGATCCTATAAAGTGTATATCGCACTTGATCATAAAGAGGGTACTAACTCAAAATTTTTATAGTTACACTTTTTGAAAAATAACGATACGTAACATTCTACCCACTGTTAAAATATCGTGATATTTTGTCTTATTATTGCTTCTACTGAAAATCTTAAGTTAATACCCTCTTTATGATTTATTGCGCTACGTATATTCTGGGACGTTATGAGAAGCAAAGAGGATTGCACGATGTCCGTCTGTCCGTCTATCCACTTATCCGTCTGACAGAAAACAAAAAATTGTCTCTAATCAAAAAATTCATAGAATCAAGCAAGCGATTTTTTGATTTTGCACTTATTACCAAAATGATTATAAGTATTGATTATGAAATACAAATTTAAAATTGTGAATATATTTTTTCGAATATATGATATTTTTAATTTTAATTAAAAAATTGACCAAGAAACTTTGCCGTTTTAATAAAATATTGCTCAGGTTTTGACAATTCCCAACAAAAGTTTTACAAGTTTAAATTATTTTAGTTTTAACGAAAAAATCAATTAGGATTTGTTGTTTTTTTTATTTATATTTCAATAAAAAATTTATGTCAGCACAACTAAAATGTCAATTAAATCAAAATTATATTTTTAATTCTCTTTTAACAAAAAATAATTGATTTAATTATCACATTAATTAAATTCAAATACTTTTTAAACAATTTTTTTTTTTGAATGATAAAAAACTACTGATAATTTTTTTTGTGTAGAAAATATGTGAAACAAAATATTCCATCGTTTCCCGAAAAGTGAGTGAAAAGTGTAGACATTAAATGTTCTTCAATCTCATATTACAATATTTAAATAGTAAAATCACTCGTCTAAGAACTCTCCCCAGAACTAAAAGGTTTCATTTAAATTGACAACAACACCCACCTCAACATGCACGTTTTAAATTTATCTCATAGCGGAAAATTATTTAGGGTTAAATGTTTTACAATAAAAACGCAAGGGGAAAAGGAAAACAACAAAATTAACACAAATATTTTAATAATATTTTTTTTACAAATAAATACGAATAAATATATTTTGCAGATGTTTCCCAGCGGCAACTAGAATAGGTAAAGAGGCCAAATATAAGGCCTTATTTAGAAGACACAAGTCGTACTCGCCGCATTCCATACCCAAAAAAAAAATGTTATCATTTTGCGAAGTAAGTGAAAGAACTCTTAACAACTTTTATAAAAAAAAAATAACATTTAAAGTGCCACGACATTCCCTTACTACGAAGCAGGTCTGTAAGGGAGAATACTAAAAAATAACTGTATCAAAACATTCAGTGTGTAAAGCTGATCGTTACATCCAACAATTTTTATATGCGCTGAATAATGCGCTTTATGTGTTAGAAATGTATTGCTTTAAAGTGGGAACTCGCCTAATAAAATTCATGTCTTCCGTAAGCGCAATGGTTAGCCGAACTTTTATGTTTCTTCCTTACAAACCTACTTCGTTGGAAGCTCCATTTTTTTATTGGGTATCTATTTATTTTTTACACAAGTTTTAATTAGGCGCAAGCCCTTCTACACTCCCTTTAATAACATCTTCGATTCCTTTCCAAAGCGAAATAAGAAAGGTCACTAAAAATAGAAAATAAATAAGTATAAATAAGTAGCGAATGTGTGCTGAATATTTTGGAGGGTCTATCAAAAAGAAATTTATAACTTCTAGAAGGCAGGGTTTCATATGAAGCGAATCTTTTAGAAAGGAGTATAGAGGCCTTAAAAAAGGTCTGCCACTTTTGGTCCTTTCATTGTGTCCTGAAAATGTGTTGGTTATTAAGTAGTCTATATATTTTTTTATTAATTAGTTTTGTATTTTGTCATTTGAAAAAAAAGTTATTAATAATAATAGTTATCATTTTTAGTAATTCGTTTACAAATCAGAGTATTAAGCTGTAAAATGAGTTTTAATATATTTCCTGGCTGCTTACATGATTTATAGGCGATAAATATTGAGAGCTTTAAAACATTGGAATTATTCAAGCAGATAATAATCTTTAAATTAATAACTGCTGAAATTCTCTTGATATCCTATAAAAATTAAACATAAGTATTCCACAAAACCTGAACCCTTACGGTCCCAAAGTTGATTAAAAGCTACTTTAAATATAAAGTCACCCGATAACACCAAAGACATAATATTTGTAGAATAAATAACCAAAATTGTATTACAGAACAGAGGATTTATAAGTCGGTAACATAAATACCAACATTTTCAGATTTTGATAGCAAAGTATAAAAAATTGCTCATAAATCTTTTAACACAGAAGTTAAACAATAATTAGAATTGTGGTTATTTTGTTGAACTATTTATGGCTTTTAATTAAAATTTTTAATAGTTTAATAAAAAAAAAAAAGTTTCGATCTACCAAAAGGTTAAAATACAATTTGGTTTAAGGATTGAAGTTTGACTATTGACGTCAGCAGTCGTCGATGGCTGCGAGTGTAAGACGGCAAATCCATCTGAGGAGATCGAGTGGTTGCGATCGAAACATGTCAGGGTAACCAGCCGCCTGGGTTCAAATCTCAGGTCAGTCAAGAATGAATGATTATCAATAACAATTTTAATTAATTTTTTGTTGTAAAAATTCCTTTCTACATACAAATAATTTAATGAAAATTAAATTTGATGAACTTAAGCCTGATTAAAATATTAAAAAAACAGTAGGTAAACTATTATAAAATAAAGAAGATGGATATGTCAAATACTCGTTATAAAATACCTTGTAGGGGTAATGATGGTCGACAGTGAAATAAAGTATATATAAGTACAACAAGAAGTAAACTGAAAACTAGGATAGCAGGACATAAATCAGATCAAAAATATAGCAAATTTTTTTGCACAAAAAACCAGCTTTTTCAACTCATTGTGCTAATCTAAACCATTTTCCTGATTTTGAAAATAAAACCGTTTGAAATACGAAAAATAAATATAAACGTAGATTTATATTAGAAATGTTGCAAATTATAAATGCACCGACAATGTCGAGAATTAATTTTAAGTCAGACACTGAAAATGTAGCACAAAATTATAGACACTTAATTTAAAAAATAGAAACGGAAGTTAAGTTATACTATAAACATAGTCACCCCTATCGTGAATAAAAATTCCTTGGGAGTTTTTTCCCTTTTTCATATTTCCTATGTTAACTCAAATGTAAAAATGGGAAAAAACTCCCAAGGAATTTTTATTCACAACCCCTATCGTTTAAAATGTTCTTTCAAAATAGTTTGGTTGGAGGTGACTTCGGTAAACATAAGAACCCAGAATATATAGAATTTATAGGGTCTAAGATCAAAATTGTAGAAATAAAATACGAATTGACAAACATTTTACCTTTGATGAACGGTATAAAAATAAGACAGTGCCCGTCTATCGAAATGTGAGAAATGAAACAAAAATGCACTTACGTTGGTCTGTAACCTTTTTGGCGAGTAAAAGCTGCCACGTAAGGAAATTACTTGCCAATTTACAGAAAGTTTATGTAAGAAAGTTCCCGCTTTGAACTGTCAAAAAAACTCTCGAATAAAATTGGGGCGAGAAAAAATCTAACACTAAAAAATATATTAAGAATGCAAAATGCAATGAATAATAACACGAAACAAATAAGTTATTTGTTCTTAGTTAATTTTTTCATTGTCTAATTATTTTGCTTTTAAGATTTCTAAAAAATAAACGCATGTTTTCAAAGCTCGTTTTCAAACAACAAACATTAGAGTCGCACTGTACATTATTTGGTATAGCCGACGGTTGTATTTTCGACGCCGCACAGTGGCGCCACTTGAGTTTTTTCGTTGCAAAAATCATATCTTTTTAACCGAAGAAGATAATTGAACAGTTTAAACAGCATATGATAGATAACTGTTCAGCCTAAGAAATGAGCGTTTGGAAAGGGTGCTACGCTTTGTAGGGGCCTACTTATGGGCTATCAAAGTTAAAATTAGTAGAAAAATCAATTTTATGGTAACTAAAAAAAATTATCTTTACATTTTTAGATTGTTTTTATTTTTTTTCTTTAGGGTTTTATGTTTTAAATTATTACCCAACATATTAAAAAAAAAAATACACTGAAATTTATTGTTGAGGGAAAGCTAGCTTCTATGCGCATTTCACTAGTTGCTTAGGCCAGATCATCAGGAAAACTTTACCAACGATTTTAGAAAGGCCAAAAATATTATACAAATAAAACCCTAAAGCGAATAAGAATTATAAACACTCAAAGTCTTACTTGTAACAATATCAAAGCCAAAACAAAACACCAACAATAAACGGTGAGTTTATCTTTTCTTACATTCCCCTACAATTGGTTGGGTTCTTTCCGACTCGAATTGTAGTTGTAAGTGGGTAAAAAGAAAAAACAAAATTAAAAAACAAACTGCTTCATTCTACTGTCTTCGTAAGAAAACAACAATTTGACAACCAATTTGACAATTCAGTTTTTTTGCACGGGCACATGCAAGTATGTATATTATCAAAGTTATTTTCGGGAATACAAAATTTATTATTAATACGATTTCCGTATGACGTGCTAAATTCCCAGTTTTTCATATTTGATAAATACACTGATGATCTGGCCTAAGCAACCAGCGAAATGCGCATAGAAGCTAGCTTTCCCTCAACAATAAATTTCAGTGTATTTATCAAATATGAAAAACTGGGAATTTAGCACGTCATACGGAAATCGTATTAATAATAAATTTTGTATTCCCGAAAATAACTTTGATAAAAAAAATTTTTTTTTTTAAATTTATTTTTTAAATTTTCTGTAAAATATTCATCACAATTCGTAAGAGAAGAATAATGCAATTTTGATATTATGCACGTGTCCAAATAAGATTTGTGCCTACCTGTAGGGACCATAAGTCAATATTGTTCTTGACCAAAGTATTGTTTAAGTGAGGTACGTACCTGCTAATTTCAATGAGTAGTTTTTTTCAAACTATTAGATCAAACTACTGTCAGTCAAAACATATAATACCTCTATAAGCCAAACGGGCACGTACGGGCAGATAAAACCTTTTGAATTATGTAAAGAAATAATCAAAGAACAGGTTTTGCAAATATGGCAAATAAAGAAAAATATAGATTTTCCGTCAAAGTTAAAAAATAGTGAAAAAACGGATAGTTTTTAAATAGTGATTTACGAGGAGAAACACAAAGCAAACAGTTAATTTTTTTTTATCATTATACATTTAATAAATACATCAATCAATACAAACAAAAAATAAGGCGATTCGTTATCTATTTTTCGTGATATTACACCTGAAATCGTTTCCTATAACATGGGTTTATTTAAAACTTCGTCGGCGCTCATGAAAATATTGATTATTATCTCGTTTGCTCTACGGGCGCCACTGTGCGCCGTCGAACCATTTTTCAATTTTAGTAAATTTTTGGTCGCCATCAACGATATGTATGACTGACGTTCTCAACGTTCTTATGACATTTATAACGCAGCGAAGTAATTTCTTTAGATAGTTGGTGACATAAGTTTCAGACTCACTTCTTTCTTACTTTGCGAGTAACGATGAAATATTTTGTTTTACATCTTTTCGATGCAAGAAGATGACACTAAAGTTACAGAACATGGGTATTTATAAAGGGTTTATGAAACGGATTTTCTATGAAAAATTAGAAAGAATGAAAAAAATTTTTTTCCTTACTGCTGCTTTAGGAGCGGGGTCGAAAGAACATTGGTCTTCAATAAGTTGGCCAATCTCTTAATCAAATTTGTATCCCGATTTCCCAAAATAAATCCAAGAATTGTCTGGCAAATTTTTCAAGCTGACAACACTGTCAAGCTGATAACAATGTCAAACGACATTTTGTAAAGGTCAATATTGATAGCATTTACTAAGCAAAACAAATTTTTGACAAACTCCTTTGCGAAGTAACGCTACGACTAGTCTTATAAAAAATGCTTCCAATTATAAAAAATTATACACCTGGGAAATATATTCAAAATTACATTCTTTTCGATTTGACTTATAATTTGTCAATTGCAGCTTTTCCTTAGATCGGACTTAACCCATTTTTTTTTCTTTAGTTCAGATTTCTTAAATATTTTTTTAATTTTTTATTGTAGCTTCAAAGCTGTGGTCAACAATTTTCTTAATGAAATTGTTACTGATTGCGCTAGAATTATTATTGTGATATTTTCTTCTTTCTAAATATTTATTGAACATGTATAAAATTGTTGTTCAAAACTATGTATATATTTACATTCAACCATACATACATAAGTATATAAAAAATACTGTATAAATTTATTTAGGGGTGTATGTGATTGTATGTTTGGGGCGATAAATGTTGTGTGTTAAAGTCTATTAAAGGCAAGAGTTATATAGTTCAAGATAAATACACATGCAATACAATTGAAATGTCATAAACTAACACATACATATACACATAGATATTTGTACATGTCTGCATGTGTTTTCTGCAAAACATACATGCATTTAAATAAATTTAAGTAAATTGTATTGATGTTGCAAAAAAACAAACATTTATTTTTATCATTTATTAAACATACAAATTTATTTATGTATACAAGCATCGATGTGTACGTACATATATTAACGTTTCTTTTTTTAAATACCCTGCAGACAAAATAACTAGTATTTAGCTAGGAATATACTGGTTGCTATTTATTTAAACTAGTTAAACTTTTGAAATTTTTTAAATATCAAACTATCGTACTTAACGTTGGGTTGTCAAAGGAGCCGAACTAGTTAATTTTTGTGCATTTTTGTACTAGTTTTAAACTAGTTGCTTTATTTACAGTATAAGGACTAATAAAAGCCAAATTAAATTCACAACTCCCCTCAATATATTTTTCACACATCATTTTTGTTTTATTGTGTATGTATTTATTTTAGAATAATTCTAAAGGCTAGTTTACACTATTAAACTTTGTATTAAGACATTTCAAAAGCTCAAGTAATATGAGAAACTGTGATAGTGTGACTGCAATGTGTCATGAAAACGACATGAAAAGTATTACGAAAAACAATTTGACATCCTATACGACTGCATCGTTTTTTTAAATTTGTCAAAACATTAATAATTTTCATTTGATCAGGGTTGCATTTTGACAAAAGCATGTTTATATGTGATAGTGTGACTAGAAACTGTAATGTTACATTAGATTTTATGACAGTCGCAACAAAACTCTTTACATTTCTATCGCACAAAGTATTATGGAAAACGTAAGCACATACCCCTTGAACCAGAGAGAGAGAGAGAGAATATTGTATTATACATCATATTTTACCATGTTTCAGTTTTGTTAAATACCCCACTGTTTACAGAACTATAAGAAGCAAGCATAATGCCCCGGGTACAGTTTCCGTCATCATTCTAAATTGAAGGATTTCATGTATTTAACTAAATAGTTTTAGCAAAAGAATACGGGAATTTACATTTCCTTTATTTGTTTTTTAGACATAAAAATAGTTTGTCAACTCTAAAAACCAACCAAAAATATACCCTTTTCTTTTTGTTGTGTTATTGTTGCAATCATATTGTTGTTAGTCAATTATTTTTTTTATTTACTTTTCTAGAGAGGTTGTTGTTGCTACAACGAACAAGTATTAAATCGTTTTTTTAGCAACTTTTGTAGCTTACAACTAGTCCAAAACCTTACTAGTAACGATGTTAGCTGCAGGGTAACTATAAAATAGTATTAATGCTAGTGCATCTGAGTTGAATAATGTGTATTGTATTTGTGTAGTTGTGCAAGTATTTATTATGTTATGCTCTCTTTACTGTATAATTTCATTGTACGTATACCAGCTTCCGTTTCCGTTTCCAATAGGTTTGAATGTTTAATGAATTCATTGTTTGAATCTCTTTGAAACAAACAATTTTTTTTTTTTTAGTTTATAAAAACGATTATTTAAAAAGATATAACAATATAAAAAACAGACACACGCACAGCAAAAATTGCTATTAGTTACAGGCATATTTTAGAAATAAAATTTTAAGAAAATATTTTTTTATAAAAAATATAAATTAAGGAAATTACTTTTATAATTTAAGTATACAAACAGTTTGCATTTAGGGTTATGGGATTAAAGTTTTAGAAAAATATGACTTTTGATTTATAATTTGTCTTGAAAATTATTTATATCTTTGTTATTTCAGTACATACGCCAGAGACAATGTCAAGAAAGAATTAAAAATTTAAAAGTCATACATTTTTAAGAGTAAAATTCCTAATAGAAAATGTTTAATACGAAATATTTAATATTAAACATAAAGCACCAGTTTCTTTAAAAAGCACTTACTTAAAATTAATAAATTTTCAGTAGAGACAAAACACTATTTTTTATGTAGTCCTTCATTACAACTGTGTTTTTTGGGCAAAATAGTAAGTAGCAAAATTGATCTTAAATTTTTACAGTGGTTAGATATGACCACCCTTTTTTATCATTTTCTTGCAAAAAGTGAAGATGTGTAAATTTTGAGTTGACTCCCTTTAGGGGTACCGAAGCGATTTTATCTTATTTTATTAAATATAAAATGAAAAAATAGCCACTACTTTATTAATATCATTTGTCATTACTTCTTTGAAAGAAAGACCGGCTAGAGGTCTAAACAAATAATTTCAACATATCTGGGCCTCAAAAGAACAGCATATTTATTTAAAACAGGATATGGATAAATAGGCGAATAAATTTGAAGTTTTAAAACGAATATGGCAGAAGTACTCTCTCTGTAATTTTGCCAAAAACCCTCAATCTACTGCCAACCAACATATTTAATACATCTAATGAAGAGAAAAGAACCCACCTAATCGAGAAGCACTTTATAAGTTTGCGATGAATAAAATTTGTGAAAATATTAATGAATGTATTATCTTGAAGTTTAATTAGTAAATAGTATTTAATATTTACTAATATTTTTCTTTTTATTAATAACATTTGTGTATAAGTTTTCTTACTGATTTTATTATTTATAAGGGAAATCACGATGGGTAGTGCAAAGTGTGCCAACGATGCAAATGGGTGCAAAAATACAAAATTTACATAATACAACAACAAAATTTACGTACTTGCAATTTGCTCTTTTTTACTTCGTTTGCACTAAAAAAAAACTATGAGCAAAATTAGTAGTAAATATTTGCTCAGTTGCAAGCTTTGATATTGTTACAAGTAAGACTTTGAGTGTTTATAATTCTTACTCGCTTAAAGGTTTTATTTGTAATAATATTTTTAACTTTTCTAAAATCTTTGGAGGGGGCTTTCTGACGATCTGGCCTAAGTAACCAGTGAAATGCGCATAGAATCTAGCTTCTTTCCCTCAACAATAAATTTCAGTGTATGTATCAAATATGAAAAAAATTGGGAATTTAGCACGTCGTACAGAAATTGCAAATTTGCACATTTTTCTCATTTTTCATTACAACAAATTTGTTTTTTCTTAAAAATATTTCATATTATAATATAGAATATTATACATACTACTTATTTCTTATTAAAAGAATATTAGCAACTAGTATTTTCTGCAGACAAATTTGAAAGCTTTTTGAATCCCACTGCGATATGAATTGTTAAATAAAACTTTTAAATTAAAAAAACAAAAAAAAATATAAAAACTTTGCTTTTCCTCAAGCTTCTTTACATTCAAAACACATATGCAATTGATTATAAGAAAAAGTTAAATATCTTAGCAAATTCACAACCATATGATTTTATCGATTTGAAATATCAATTCTCGATCAGTTTAAGGTGTTTAGTTAATGTAGTTCAACTTCTATTTTAGTTCAGTTCAAGTTCAAGTTTAGTTCTTATTTAGTTGTAGTTCAGTTCTAGTTCATTTCTTGTTCAGTTCAGGTTTAGTTCTAGTTCAGTTCTAGTTCATTTCTGGTTCAGTTCAGGTTCAGTTCTATTTCAGTTCTAAGTCAGATCTATTTCAGTTCCAGTTCAGATGAAGGTTAGTTGTAGTTCAGTTCTAGTAGAGTTTTAGTTAAGTTCTAATTCAGTTCTAGCTCAATTTTAGTTTAGTTCTAGTTGACTTATTACTTTATTTTAAGGTGTTTTTAGTTGTATCTTATGAAGCCTAGGTTGTTATAAAATTAATTCTAATCGGTCCACATAAGGCTGAGATTTTTTTTAAAACGAACTGGCATAATGCGCTCTGGAAATTCAAAGCAAATAGATTTTTGCTTGCACAACGTTACCACATTGTCCAAATTTACTTTGAAAATCAGTCAACGATGTTTTATTGCAAAATTGTGTTCCGTAATGAGGTCTATTTAAGGCTAAACGGGTTTGGTTATAAGCGAAATTGCCACACATGTAGTGAGATCATTCCACAACAGACACCATTTCATCCAGAAAAATGCACCGTTTAGTACGGTTTACATGTTGGTTATTTTTTAAAAGAAAGCTGCGATTTTAATTGATAACTCTTTATTACTTAATTATTCGAAATGCATCAAATATTATTTATATCTAAAATGTAATGCATTTTTATATATATTACCTCCTGTGGACAAGCCTAAAGCTTTGCAGGTCTAGTATAAGAAAAGTTTGTACACTAAAATTTTTTTAACTTAAATAAATGAAATGAAATGAAAATCTACTGACATCAAATTTTGTCGTAAGTTGATTTCGAGAAATGCATCTGTTATTTGGCCTGCTAAGTCGTACGATACGACACCTCTTGTAAATCCACTCGTCATGTTATTCGCGACATATAAACATAACGGCTGGAAAAAGTGACCTTAAATTAGAAGTCCAGAATGCGCTTTTTCAAGCATAGCCGCGTTGCCCGTGTGTCCGAAAGCATTTTCAAATTTGTATGCCATTTATTGGTCTTTTGAAGCAACAGGTTTTTATTTGTTTGTTAAAAATTTAAATTAAACACACACTACACATGAAAACCCGCATAGCAAAACGTATTATTTCGCATTTTTTTACAAATAAGTTTTTTTGATAGTTTTATAATATTTGCGTTGAAATCTTTAGTGTGGTGACAGTGGAATGAATCCATTGATAAGTAAAAAACTTGTTACCATATCCAGGTGCAGGCAGTTTTTTAACGAGGCGAAATAAATAAAGCTCAATTTTCCAAAATTTTAAATGAGCAAAGTAAAGAGTATTTAATTTTGAACATAAATTATTTTGTAAAGCATTTGCTTAAACCGATATAAAACATTTAAATAGCTAAAATATTTTATTTTTTAGCTAAAGTTTCTAAAACATTTTTGTGGATTTTTCCATTACTTTTTGTCTTACCACAGACTATTTTCCCTTATTTTATGAGCATTTAAGTTATTACACACTTTTTTCCTAAACTTTCCTTATTGTTTGTACCTTTTTTACTTATTCAATGAATTTAAATCAGATTTTATACCTAAAAGCACCTTAAACATTTTAGAAGAACATTTTGTAAATGTATACAAGTGTAGAGCTATTGTTATAAATAGGTAACTTCTTGACCTGAATAAATCTTTTAAAAAGCAAAACCAGCCAGAAATTAAGTCTTATTGTTGCTGACTGCTGGTTGTTGTTTTTGTTTTTATTGTTTTTGTTTTTCTGTTTAGAAGAGTTTGTTGCCATTGTTAGCTAAATGGTATAAGTTTTTTTTTAACACAGCAAATTGTATACAGCGAAAACTATAAAAAACAAAAAGTGTTAGTGGTTGTAGGAGTAAATATTTAGAATAAAGTCGAAAACTCTCTTACCCAGTCTAACCATAGAAAAGAGGGCAGGTGGAAAACACAAAGATACAGTAGGTATAAAGAAAGCTTTACAACACTTCAGAAAAAACAACAAGACATTAAGATGAAAACCTTAAAACGACCGTTATAAAATATTACAAGTCTTAAACTTTCTCCCCTACACAAAACTCTTTAAATCGCTAGGAAACACAAAAGCCCGTAACAAAAAGCAGCAAAAAATGTAACATGAAAACATAGTTTATGTGTAGAAATGCAATTAAGCTAAAGAAATATTTAGCATAGTCACGCAATTAGTAGTCTGTAGTGTTAAATACAGACTAAAAGTCACACACACAGCCATCCTACAAAAACATGCCAACACCCAAACAAGTTCTTGTTTAAGTAACACAACAGTTAGCAACGAATATCTAACAACAACTACACTTTACACTGCATATTTTATGGCTGATGTTTATAAAATAAAGCAGTGCATATTGTTAGGTGCATAGCACTATAACCATAATAATAAAACAACACACAAATAGCATTAGACAGAGAGTGAAATAAAATAAATACCAAAAAGAAAATATGTATGTATGTACTAAAAAAATTTAGCATAAAACAATCAAGATATTTTTCAAATGCTAATAGGCGTACAATAAATAAATGCAATTTCACTTTAGTTTCACCATACGCTCAGAGCAATTTCAGTAAATTTTTGTAGTTTTCTTTATTTGTGAGAAACATGTTTCTATGTGTATTTCTGTCTTTCTGCTCGAAAGGTGTAACTTTTCGTTTTGTTTTTTTGGTTGTTGTTTAAACGTAGGACACATTTTTGCAAACGAGGTGTAAAATGCGAAACGAAGAATAAAAAAAGCATTTCCTATGGGGGTTTTTTTTTGCAAATAGCTCTGCAAGAAAATTGACGGAATTTTGTTAAATAACGAGGTTGCAAAATTTAAGGCAACAAACTTGACGTGATTAAAACAAAAATGAATACCCTCAACTAAATTACCAATGAATTATGACTTGAGTAGAATCCAATTGGGAAAGAGTGTAGAGCCGAAGTCGACAAGAGTTAAGTCGAAGTCTTCTTAAGAACAAAACATTCATATACAGGTCGCAGTTTGAGTATATACTCCGACAAAAAATTTTACACTCGCCCCTTGTTAAGCAGCCTAACATCCAATGCTATAAATCCAGCTCGACATGCGTGGATTTTAAAACGCCTGCCCAGAGTTTAATTCAACTAGGGTCAAGTAAAGTTCGAATAGCGAAGAGTTTAACTAAAAGCGTAAGGTTAAACTAGACTAGCGAAGAGTATAACTAGACTAGTGTAGAGGCATGAATCAAAAAAACAAGATTGCGCACTCAGCCGTACAAAAAAATTTTCTACTGCGCATCTACGTCATCATAGACTAAATATGAGTGTTTGTTGTAAAAAATGTAAGACACACACACATGCACATACACAAAGTCTATTGTTTCGTCACACACAAAAATAACGGACCTGCGCAATGCGCAATCTTGTTTCTTTGATTCATGTTGTAGAGGTTAACTAGACAAGTTTAGAGGTTAGCTCGACTAGCGTTGAATGTAACTCCACTATCGTAGAGCTTTAAACGACTAGCGTTGGGTTTAACTAGACTAGTGTAGAATTCGACTCATGTAGCGTAAAGTTTAAGTAGCGTAGAGTTCAATTTGACTAGCGCAGAAAATAACTTGTACAGTAGTAGTAGAGGAGACCAGTGTAGAGTTCAGATCGCCGAGTACACAGAAAAAAAAACACTCGCGATGAATTAAGTTTTTTATACTTAATTTAATTACGAGTCGTACTCAAAAATTCAAGCACAAATAACACTAAAGCGTTCTTAAAACAATTCTAAATGGGATAACTTTCGAAAATCAATCCCGGAATTTCTTAAAATAAGTACAAAAATTCTTAAACCAACTAAAAAAAAGATTAAACTTTTCGTTGGTAGTGCCACTCTGAGAGTAAAATTGCAAAGTGAGCGTTTTAATCTCATTTTACTTATCAAAGTTTGTTGTAGACTACTGCAACAACTGCACACAAGAAGTTAAAAAAAAACGATTTGCTTGTTATGCGTAGAAACAACAAAAACAACAGAACAAGACGAAAACACATTATATTCTTGTTTAAAAAGTAAAATTGAGAACTCTTGCTTCTCATTTAGTTTATATTTTCAGTTATAAATGTACAGTAAGTTTTTAAAGTTAAAGCCATATCTGGATTGTTGCTGGTGTTTTGTAAATGAAATTCTGCAAGTGGTTAAACGGGTAAGTAAAACACTGATAGTAAAATTCTCCCTCTAAATAAACTTTTGGTTTATTTTAAGTACGAATTCGGGATTGAATCAACTTTAAAATACTTGAATCAAGCGCATTTTCACATTGATTCAATCTTAGTTTTACTTAAATAAATCTCATTTTCAAATTATTTCAAGTACGAATTCGGGATTGAATATCAACTGCGGTATTAATAGTACGGTGAGAACGGATTTTCTTGAATAAAGTACAGAAAATTGAATCAATCGGATTGATTTGAGTACGGATGGATTAATTTTTGTTTCGAGTGTAATGTTAAACTGCACTAGCGTAGAGTTGGGAACGACTTTAAGAGTTAGGAACGAGCTTTAAATTCAACATTACTGGAATAAATCATATTCAAAGAACTGGAGCATATTTCAGCTACTTGCATTCATTCGAAACTTTTTCTTAAAGTTATGTGGAAATCACGTAGCAATTTCTTGTTTTTTTTATCTCTTAATAGAATCAAATATTCAAAATAATGTGAAACACCTTTTCAAATTCTTTTTGAATAAAGATACGAATAGATAAACATTCTCTTTATTTCTTTGCTTTTTAAAGTTATTTTTTTGTTATTGTTGTTGTCTGTTATTTAAATGTCACATGACATTTTATGTCTTTTAAATTTTATCTTTATCTGCAAGTAACACTTTGTTATCTCTGTGCCATTTTTTTATTCTCTTCTTTATTTTCATTTTCTCTGTTCCCTTTTACATATTTGCATGAAAAGAAAAAGTTTTTCATTTTAAGCAACAAAAATTTTACCCTTTTTTTAGCTCTTAACAAGCTTTATGCGTGTTAAACATTTTGAAATGTTTAATTGAGAGTGAGGGAAAAGGAAATTTATTTGTCTGCCTTTAACACAGACAGACAGACGGACTGACGGACGGACAGACAGAAATATATTTACTTTACTTATGTACATATTAAACTTTGGTAAAATGTTTTTTATTCAAAGGACCTTTATTATTATTATTTATTAAAACTTTATTGAGTTATTAAAAATGTAAACGGAAGACTTTTTTTTATAGACACAATTATTTTTTTGGTTTTTTTTTTAATATTGATAAAAAAAAGAGGCATAAATAACAGGCATATTAAAATAAATAATAATTTTATATGTAAAGCTGAGTATGTTTCAAAAATGATTAAATTCTTTATGCATAGTTTTTAAAGCGAACAGGAATCATTTAATTTTGATAATAAATATTAATAAAATTTTTAAAGTTTTCTTTAAGTTAATATATTTTTAGTGTTATTTTTGAATATTCTTAAATAATGTATTTATAATTGTCACCTAAATGCATACAGCAGAACTTGCAGTATGCTAATCCTTAAAGTATGCTACAAATTTCTATACAATTTTTTTTTTTTTTTTTTTTTATCAAAAATTATGTCAAGTTGTTTTAAACAAATCTAAATTTCTATTGTGTTTTCATAAATATTTCTACTCAAATTTAGTATTCGAAAGTTAAATATTCTTTTACTAGTTCAAAACTAAATTTATACTTGTTTTCTTTGTTTTGCCACCAAACTTTGCCAAACTATTTAAATTATATTAAAAAAAAAATATAAAGAAATGAAATTAATTCAATGAATAAAACTTAAACTAAAACCCACATTTTTATTACGATTTCTATCCGGCTGCTTGGCCTACATTTTGAAGGAAGAAAATGAACTTAAAAAAAACCCACTCTCACATTTACCCACAACAAAATAATCTTAAAATTTCAAGTGACTTCTGAAAGTAAATAGTACAACAATGAATAGGAAGACATCTAGAGACTGCTGGAGAAGAACAAAGGAGAGTTAAAAAAAAATGAAATGTTTTGAAGTACAACTAAAGAATAAAAAGAAAATTTATTATGATGAATTTAAATCAAGGTTGTTTAGTTTATTTTTTTTTCTACACTCATGTTACTACCGTTTGCTATTGCTACTGCAAATGCAATTACTGCTGTTGCTGTTGAAGGAAGAACAATGTGTTTTTCACTTAATAAAAAAAATTTTACTTTTCTTACATTAAAGTACCTGTACAAGGTGGCAAATATTTTTGAAAGAACTAATGAACTAATCAAGACTAAGAAAGTTATTTTTAGAATTTCCAAAATTCGCACAATTTTAGGCAAGATAAGGTTTAATAAACATTCACACTCCAGCTCAGTTGACTTCTGCTAAGTCTACTGAAGTTTCTTTCTTGATCAAAGATTATTTTGCATTCAAAAAACTCTTTTATATTCTGCCTACTTAAGACAGAATTTATACTTTAGCTTTTAAAATGATTACCTAATAAAAAAAATTAAGCTTCAAACTCCGCCAGTTTGTAGGGGAAAAATGTAAAAGTTTTGCTTACCATCTCGCTTACGGAAGAAGGCATGCATTTTATGTGGCGAGTAACCTCTTTAAAGGAATACATTTGTTTAAAGCAAAAGCGCTTTATTCAACTTATATAAAAACTGGTGAGTGCAACGATCAGCTTTATAGAAAAAGTTGTTTGTTCTAACCGTAATTCATTATTTTTCTCCCTTACAAACCTAATTCGTAGTAATGGAATGCCGTTGTCCTAAAAATGTTATTTTTCCCTTCACTGAAGATAAAAGTGTACACAGAAAAAAATATTTTTCCAATTCAAACAAAAAATTTGTAGAATCAAAACATTTTTTGTCTGAAATCGGTCCTATAAACAAATTCGCATATTCAAACAATGTATTTGCATTTTGTTTACTGAAAAAAACACTGATTTTTTCAAACAAATAATTTAACTGAATCAAACAAAAAGTTTATTGAAATTCATATAAATTTCAAACAAATAATTTTGCTGAATCAAACAAAAAGTTTTTGCACAAGCAATGACGCGCAGCCATGCAATCACTGAAAGAGAAGATGGAGGCAGAGCAGAGCGGCGGCTGGCCTTGCGACACATTTTTTTGTTGGAATAAATTTTGAACGAAGTCTTGTTTATACACACAATGTTTTTCTTCATCCCTCACTGTTGCTGTATCGTTTCCTTGGCTCGACTCGATATGTTTTTCGTCATCATTCTATCTAAACAATTTAAAAAAAATGAATACGGGATTTTGTTTTTCATTCTTTTTTTTTACCAATTTTAAAAGCAACCAAAAATATATTTTTTTCTTATAATGTTGTTGTTGTTTCTGTTCTTTGGAAAGAGTGAAGCGTTTTTTTTTCTACCTGTTATTGTTTTTGTTTTTTTTTTTACTACAAACCTTGGCACGCTATTTTATCATCTCTCTTATTGTTGAACTTTTTCAAAGCGCCCAAAAATAGACTGTATGTATATGTTTTTTGCTGTTGTTCTTTTATTTTACATAAAGACGTGTTGCTTACGATCGAATAAAAAAATGCAAAAAACGATAACATTAAAGAGCGTTAAATATTTCATACAAAATTATGAAAACTTGAAACCAATTACGCGTATATTATATTTTTGAAAAGTTCTCAACATTTTTGTTGGTTAAATAAAAATCAAACAAAAATTTTAATTGAATCAGTAAAAAACTTTATAGATATTAAAAAATGTTCAAACAAGCGGATTTTTTCTCGTTATATATAAGTTTTTCAATGTGAAATTTTACAAAGCGTACTTTTCTAACTACGTCGATGTCGTGGCTGGTTAACACACTGTGCAGTATTAAAAAAAAACGTTATCTCTTCATTTCTTTATGACATTTAATTTCCTTTGATGGATTCCACTGATCATTTATCAAGATTCATAGATATTTTAAACACCGCACTCGTTTTATTTATATGGAGATTTTTTTTACTAATAACCACGTATTTTGTTCTTCCATCAGCTTCTATAGAGAGTAGAGCTCTACGTAAATAATAACTGAGCCAAACCCCTGCCTTATTCAAATAGAGAAAATGAGAAAACGTAGAAAACATCCTTTGACTCAAACAGTCGATTATATTTAAACATGACTAGAAGTAGTCAAAATAGAAACACAATAAAAGAATTGATCTAGATTTGATTATAATGGAAAGAAAAGACTAAAGAGAAGTTTATCTCAATTAGAGTAGGCTTAAGCTCGACTGGAAAAGACTATGATTTGGTTTGAGTAAACACCAACTCGATTTGAGTTGGATCAAACTTGATTAAAATGTAATCAACCTCGGATATGATGAGATTAATCTCGCACCCAGGTGGAGTTGCCCAGAGTCGATTTTATATCAACTAGAACAGGTCCAAATAGAACTAAAGTAGTAAGCAAAATAAGCTTGCACATGAGTAGAGCTGACTCAAACAGGAATACATTAGCTTTTAGGTAGACAATCAGCCATGTCACAGGGTACAATTCCGTTCGGAATCGAAGAAAACATTATGTTTATTGACAAAAAGTGTATTTTGATGATTTTTTTGATCTTTCAGATACAGCAAACTCCCATTGCGTTCATGAAAACAAAAATGGTTTCATTCCGAATTTTTTTTTGTCATTTTCTGAAGCACCAAAATACTGAATGAATTCTGCTTCCGAACAGAATTGTCCTCTGTGTTATGGCTGATTGTCTACCTAAAAATTAATGCAAAAATCGTAGATTTATTGTGTCTTTCAGGCTTTTAACATCTGATTGTTTTTATTTTATTCGCTTAAAAACTTTAACAAGTGTGTGAACAAAGTTTTGGAAGTGTTGCGACTTCAATAGATCAAAAACTTCCTTAAGTCTCTTTGTATCTCACCTGCACGAAGTCATGTGACGTCAAAATAAGATTTTGTTATAAAAATGTCATCTATTACAAGAAATTAAAGTGCATAAAGTTCTTAGTTAGGATGAGATTAGTGTCATCCTTAGGGATTTTTAAGCTCAATTGAATAACTTCCAAAATGGTAAGCTGTCAAACGAACTGTCCCACTGCGGTCACTTTTTGATTTTATTATAATAACTTAATACTGACGAATTATCATTATTAGAATCACGCTTGAGCAGTGCTACCAAATCGACAAAATTTACTTTGAAAATTAATACACTCAGTTTATAAACGACTTCGTGATTTTCGTAGTGTGCGTCATACATAAAAGATCATCTGTCAAACTGTGAAAATACCACAAATTCTCTTAATAATGCGTAAACAGAAAAAATTCTTCAAACTTGTTCACCAATTAAGTATAAGTTTAAAATAAAATCAGTTTTAATTAAAAATTTGATCAAGTCAATTAAATGTTTAATCAATTAAAAGTGAATTAAACGTTTAATTGATACTATTAATTTGTTTACCGGTGCAAATTTAATTGATTTTTTAATTAATATCACAAATTTTGTAACGATAACAAATTTTCAATATTGTGTTATCGTCTTTTCATTAGGAAAAATAATTCCTCAAAAATGATTTTGTTGCTCATGCCAAAGCTATAAAAAACGATGACACAATATCGATTGCTAAATCGAAATGAAAGAAGATCCCGATTTATCGATTAGTTAATAAAGGATCAATGGTTTTTTTTGGATGACATTAATCCGGACGAGATGCAGTTTCAACAGAATGGCGCTAGGTGCCAAAAAGGGATCGTAATCATCGTCTTTTTAAACAAAAATTCGGCGATTATTTCCTGTGGGGCTACTTAAAGTCAATGGCTTATGCTAATAAACCAGACAAAATTTAACCCTTGAAGGTCAATCTTGTTTGGCTTATGTGTGACATATGGCCAGTAATGCTCGAAAAAGGGGCCAGGACAGCGACGGTGTTCAAATCTACGAAATTATTTTCATATGTTGGCATTAACATGTATTCATCTTTTGAACAAAATAATTTATGAAATAAAATTTTGTTTGTTGTGTTTTTTTTAATGTTTATTGGACACTTTTTTCTAAGCTGTAAAAATTGGACGAAACAGTTAAAGAAGATATGAAGGGCTCACAGCTGAACCGAACCAACTCAGAAATGTAAGAAATTTGAAAACTCGAGCAAAATTCTCAGTAAAGTGAAACTCTATTCCGTTTCGCTCCTAAGGGGACAAATTAAGACATTCGAAACCGGTCGAAATTTCCATTTAAATTGTATTGTAATTTCGATCGGTATCAAATGCCGTAATTTGCCCAATCATTTTCAAAGAAATTAGTGACATTTAATTTACACCATCACAAAATATTTTGGAATTGTCTGTTTCTGAAGTGGTTCGCATCAGCAATGAGCCGTCTATATGTAAACAATTAAAAAATTTACAAAGGTAATTGCAGACACAATTCCATGATTTTTTTAAAACGACTTAAACTATTACGCTCTAATTAAAACTATTGGCCATGTTCTGACAATCGCATGATTTAAAATCGCAAAACGCCGGGCTTATTTTATGGTGTTCTGAAACTAGTGCGTTTTGCTCGCGATCTGCCATAGTGTCCTTGAGCATACTTTGCAAATTTTAAACGTTTTGCGATTGTCAGAACATGCCCGTATATAAAAAATATTGGCTTGAATCGTTACGGCCTTAAAATGTGGAAATTATTTTAAAATAAATTTCTTGGAAGATGGAATGGAAGAAACTTTGAATTTAAGCTCTAGTTTATGTTCAACTTCCACAGCAGGCTCTAGTTTAGATTCAAGTTCATGTTCTAGTTTAGCTCTAGTTCAGATCTGTTTCTTAAAATACATGTCCCACTGTAGCGTTTTAACTAAAAATTCACCGAAAAAAATATGTAGTTACGGAGCATTCTAAATGTTATTTTTTTGTAATTGTTTAAATGTATTTGCATGACTGTGTGCGCTGCTGCTTTATAAGTAGGAATATGTCCTTTTCTAAACGAACATTTATACATGAGTATACAAGTATGGTATGTAAAGATGTGTTTTAGTTTTCATGTAAATAATTGTAGATTGGTCTCTGCATTTTTAACTTCCGCTTCCGTTTATAATGAATGATAAGAAAAAAGTTTGAAATAAAAACAAAATTCACTTGCATGTTCAATTACACTTAAAAGCTAAGCTGATTCCACAGCTTTTAAACATTTTATTTTAGAATTGCTTTACATACATATACACATATTTGTATGCAGTATAAAACAAATGTGAGCTAGAAACTGTAAATGCTGCTTCTACCCAACAAACACAAAGTCAATCTTTTGATATAAAATGACTCATCTAATTGGAAGCACAATTCGTCAGCTCATTATTGCTTTGGCGCATATGCCAAAAAGTCGTAGTAGAAAAAATCAAGATTTACATAACGTTTTCTGAAAATATACCCGATAGAATTTTTTTGTATTTTCGCCACTGCTGCTGGCATATGATTTGAAGAAAATTTTAAATTTTTGTAAAGTGCATGAAAAAACTTAAAGTAAATTTATTGTATTGAGCCGCATACGCCACTTTAAAAGTTTATTTTTAAAAAAGTAACTCAATACTGCATACGTATTGAGCCGTTGACGTTTTAGTTTGCTTTTCTTTTACTACTTTTTTCATACGACAATGAAGCAAAGCAATCGTAAAATTTATTTTCTCGTTGTAATGTTATTTTACTTTCGCTTAAACAACTTGTTTTTCTTGCGGCAATGAAGCAAAGCAAGAATGAAATTTAGTTTTTACTTCGATGTATAAGGAATTTTGAGCATTCTTCAAACAGTGGCCTGTAGAGCAAAACAATACTTAATAAACTTTAAACTAGTTGATATGGAGCAAAATAAATGCTTAATATTTCAGAAACCATAAAAGTAACGATAAACGGTTTTTGGATTCAGAAAGGTGGTATTCAAAGTATATCTTCCCCACACTTAACTTAAATTTCTTTTAATGGTCGGTAGGTCAAACCAATAATGAGCTGACGAATTATCAAACCTTAAATAAAATGTCAGCTAAACATTTGGCACCGAAATATGAAATAGCCTTATCTCCGTTCTCTCATTCTTGGAAAGACAAAAACCTTGTCTTTTTTAAAGGGTTGTCTTGGCTCTGTGTTATACCTCGATCGTACAACAAATTTATAATTAATGTTTTATTCACAAGCAAAACTTTTTTTTCAATATTTATTTATTGAATCAACATAAAAAGGGTAGTTAAATTTTAAGGGCCGATGTTGATTTTGAATAAAACACAAATTATTTAGGTGGTGTGCAACGACCTCAGCGACCTCCATTCCGATGGTCCAAATTTTCGATGACGTTGAGACATAATTGAGGTTCCATGCCGCTCTTGAATTGTGTTCTATGAGAAAGAAGTCCAAAGATGTCAAATCACATGATCTTGGCGGCCAATTGACATCGCCACCACGTGAGATAATGCGGCCATTGAATTTTTCGCGCAAAAGAGCCATTGTTTCGTTAGCTGTGTGGCAAGTGGCACCGTCCTGTTGAAACCACATATCGTCCACAACCAAATCTTCCAATTTGGGCCATTCAAAGTTTGTTATCATCTCACGATAGCGATCACCATTCACAGTAACTGCCTGACCGGCCTTATTTTGGAAAAAATACGGCACGATAATATCGCCAGCCCATTCAAACTTTTGAAAAAAGTTTAAAAATTGTGCTTAAAAATATTAAAGTTTTAAGTCATTTTATATCAAATATATGACTACATGTTTGTTGGGTATATGCATAAAACATTTGTGTGTGTTTGTGTTTGTGTGATTATGCTTTGGCTTACAATAATATTTTTCTCAAGTTTTTGTTTTATGGTGTATTATAAAATGAGCATAAATACACATTTCTGTAATTACTCACGCAGTGTAAGCCGGTGTAAGCGTCAGTAAATGCAGGTGCAAATGAATGTGTTAGTAAAAATCTGTTAGTACCCTGCAGTTTTAAAAGTAGAAATTGACTCAAAATCGTTAGGTATTTCCCTAAGGAAAAATCTACTAGCTACTACATTTGCCACAAGTAAAGCAAGAGTTCGTCTTTTAACTCTCTCACTATATTTATTTTTTGTGTGTCGCAAAAAACTGTGCCGTTATTCCAAAGAGAATTCAACAAGAAAAACATTATTTGAAGTATGTTTGTAGTTATTTTAATTTTGTGCTGGCGTCAGTTACAATTGGAAGTTCGTGGTCAGTGAACGTTGAATTTTAAGTGAAAAAGTGCGTTTTTTATAAAGGTAAAGGTATATATTATTCATATAATCTTTAATAATATGTTATTTTTAAGGTTGAAGTAATGAAGTCTATACTTAAGCCATGTGGAGTTGAAGAAAACTTAAAATATATACTAAGTAATAATGTTGTCATGACCTACAACATTGATGGGGTCCATGGCAAAAAAGTCTCAAAGGTCTGGAAAATGTATGCACTCATAGGTAATATCATATATATTTAATATATTATTATATATTTCATATACAGATTCTTTATTAATCCCTGTTTCAGAATCCATACCAATAAATTTCAAATTCTCTGGCCCGGCTGAAGAACAAAAAGCTATTCAACTGCAAAAAAAAGGGAGGTAAAGGCAAACTCTGCCTGAAAACAACAACACTTAACCCAAACAAACAACTAATAAATTTCCTTACATATTTTTTTAACTTTTTAATTTATTTGAATGGCTGGAATTTACTTTAAGTTTTAATTAAAGTTTGAAATGAATGTTTTAAATTTTAAGTTTTTTTTGTTAAATAAACAAAAATCAAAAAATTTCAAGTTTCTGCAGTGTTTTCATTATGGAAATATCATTAGTGATATAACTGGTACATTTTGACTACAGCAATAGTTGGGTTTTGCTTACTATTGATCTCATCGGTCTGATCGTACTATACAAATAGTTAGTGAAAAAATATTGACTATTTTGCTATAGAAGCAGTGTTAGTGAAATCGCACATCACATGTGATTAGTGAAATCATTAGTAAAAGGTTATGCAGATGGATGCAATTGACTACCGTCAATGTCATCCCCATGTTAAAATCGTTAGTCGTTTGCATTGCTAGTAGTTAGGCTGGTAGTTAATGGTAATGATTGGCAGTTAAGGAAATAGCTAGTCATTCGCTAGCTACGCCGACTGCAGGGTATATAAAGGAGAGTATGTGCGCGTGTGTTTAATAGTTAGTGCGTGTGTATGTAAAGCTGTAAAGTTAATTCTCAAGTAGGCATATTTGAATTATAATTTTTACCATTTTTGTTGTGTGAGCGCACAGTTTTTTATTCTAGCAAAAACTATGAATGTATTATAATTTAAATGCGAGTAATAGAATTCCTTTTATTTAGAAAAATTTTCTAAATGAAAATTATTTAGTTATTTTTTCAGCCTGTTGACTCTCAAAGTAAGCGTGTGTGTTTTGAACACATTAAAATAATTGTTTAATTGTGTAGTTTAGCTTTTTCTTTTATTAATCTTAAATTAATCTCTGGTACTTAAAACGTTTGTTAGTTTTATGGTTTTTTGTCAGTAAATCATTTGTTAACAAGTGTTTTTTATTTATTTCTGCTGAAACTTACCTCATCTTTGCCCTTGACAACACACATTTTCGCATCATCTTCTGGTGAATTCCACACCAAACGTTGTTGTTCTTGTAGATCATGTATACTTAAGTTGTAGATAATATTTCTGAAAGTAGAAAGAAGAAAATTTAAAATTTTGATAGTTAAAATAAAAAAAATCTTAAGGACGTATTTTACAATGTAAGTTTTTAGAGCTTTTTTATATTGTATTTAATAAAAAACCCAAAATTAATTTGTTTTATAACAAGTTAAGAAGAATTTAAATCAGGAGGCAGATAACGGCATTCGATATCGATCGAAGTTACAATACAATTAAACGTTTCCACGATAGTCGGTTCTATGCACCGAAACGACTCGGAATTCAACGAACACCGACCAAGAATTTTCGACTCAGCAACACCTGTTCTTCAGGTCTCGCTGCTTCAACAATTAAATTAAAATTTTTAGTATTATTAAAGTTTTTTTTTTAAATTTATGTTATTTTTTTTTACAAAACATTTGGCTTGCCTAAAACGATGAAATAATATTTTAACTTACACAAGCGATTTCCTGATGTAAAACATCAAAATTCGCATAAGAAAAGCTTAACTTAACTACTAAGAAAATCAGTTTTAATTAAAAGTTTAATCAAGTGAATTAAACGTTTAATCAAATGAATAAAAAGTTTAATCAAGTGAATGAAACGTTTAATTAAGTGAATTAAAGGTTTAATTAATTAAATTAAACGTTTAATTGATACTAATAATTTATTTACCGGTGCAGATTTCATTAATTTTTTAATTAATATCATACATTTTTTAATTGAAATCAATTTTTATTGTTTTTTTACAAGCAGGCAAGTTTCAGCTCAACTTCAAACTAAATTAAAAGGACTCTTTAAAAAAAAGTGCCGTGGCTGATACTTTAACACGTATCACGTATCAATAATATAAACCATTGACTTTGCTTTGAGATAATACAACCAAACAGCACTGAGGGGTTACAAGTTCAAACAATTTGTACAGTATAGTCCCAGAATTATTCGCAATGAAAATACATCGTGAGAAAAATAACACATTGATACTTATGAAAATAAACACAATCATCGCGTACACCGAAATTCGTCGTGCTTAACGAACTTTGCTATTGGTTTATTTCTATTTCTTACGCGGACGAACGACGAATAAATTAAGCAACGAATTCTTGCCGCCGAATTCGTCGCGCAATGCGAAATTCGTTGTTCGTCCCAGTTGTGTTTATATTATATTACGACTTTCTTTTATATTTGTTTCAAATGAAGGGAATTGTTTAACACTTCGCTGAAAGAAAACTATTTCTTTTGAAACAACAACTCTCTATAAAAAAACATTCAGCCATATCACAGGGTACAATTTCGTTCGGAAACGGAATTCATTCCGTATTTTGGTGCTTCAGAAAATATTTTTCGGTTATTCCGTATTTTGGTGCTTCAGAAAATAACGGAAACATTTTTCGGAATGAAACCATTTATGTTTTCATGAAATGAATGGGAGTTTTCTGTATCTGAAAGGCCAAAAAACTATCAAAATACACTTTTTATCAATAAACAAAAACGTTTTCTTCGATTCCGAACGGAATTGTACTCAATGACATGGCTGATTATCTTTTCATCAAGTTTTCCATTTGTTACGAAATAGGACTCTGCCATCGTTTTAAACGAGTACTAAAGACGAAATACACAGTACAAATTATTTGAACTCGTAAATTATTTCTATCGAATCGAAATACGCAGTAACCTCCTGGTTACAGTCCTCGTACGTAAAACGTTATAAGAGTTATAGTTTAACAGTTGTTTACTTTACCCATTTGCAGATAATTTTAAAGAAAAAAATTATATTCAATTAACGTTCAGAAAAAAATTAATTATTCAGAAATAAAAAAGCATACATTTTTTTTGGAGTTCTGGCAGCTTTTGAGATGACAATTCCATAGTTTTTTAAATTCCAGGTAATCTATGCTAATTAGATAAATACAAAAGATGCCAAATTGTGTAGATGACTGTTAATTTAAGAAAAGTTAATATAATGTACTCCCATAAGGGGTTACTATATTCAAATTGCTGGGTAGAGTTAAAAAATGTCGTTAAAGTGTGTTAAATGAACGCGCGTGTGTTCGTATGGTCCTGGGTAATACCACATTTTACAGACGCTAATTAAAATTGCGTACTATTTTATGAATGTAAACTCATACATGCACAAGGACACGCTTTCGCAAGTAAATAAGTGTCAGTGCGTGTGTATCTTAAAACAAACACACATGGTAAATAGATATTTATGTGCTCATGTGGTAGTGGTGGTTTGTATAAACGCGTCAAAGAAATAATTGTATAGACCAGAAAAAATGTAAAACACATGTACCCGAGAACCTAAAAACAAAATGGCAGAAATGAAAAACAGAAAGTATCAAAAATATCAACAGCAAAACTATGAAAAGCAGCAAAAAAAAATAATGAAATGGTAACAATATGAAATTAGTATGATTGTTTTCTTTGCATAGTCATACACACATTTTTTATAAACACATGTACATAAGTAAATGTATGTATGGAAAAAATAACAAATACATACATGGCAGGTAACAATGTTTGCTTGAACAAAAATTTAATATAAATGTAAATTTATTGCTTTGCATACAGTGAATAGCAAAAGAATATTCTTTTGAATTTACATAGTGTTAAATATGTGAAAAAATTTGAATTAGCATACAAGTTTTAAAACAAAGTAAAAATTGTAATATTTAACAAGCATCTTGGTTTGTTAGAATTGATTACATGCGTATGTTACAATGGTTTTTTTTAGTTTTTGGATAATTAATTACGTAATCCCACGAATGAAAATATATAATAAGCATAGAGTAAAATTTGTAAAATAATAAAAAAAACTTTTAATTTAAAAAATAAAAAAAAAGATTGCGTAAAATATGGCAATTATATCAATTGTTTACATTATATAAGATATGTAAAAAATTGAAAATATTCCATAAATTTATTTTAATTGACAAAACAATTATTTTAGGTTATATTTAGGTTACCAAATAAATTGTTTACATTATGTAAATAATGCAAGAAAATTGTTAACATAGTGTAAAATTTGATTTGTTAAATATTTAATAAATTGAAGAAAATATAAATTATTGAGATTTTGTATAATACGGCAATTATTCAATTGTTTACATGATGTAAAATACTCAAATAACTTACAAATCGAGTGCTTATTTAATAAAATTTTTATAAAACATTTCATAATTTCATAAAAAAAACACATACAAATTTACTTATACATAAATGGTATTTATATCAATTGTTTACATTATGTATGGTATGTAAATAATTTAAGAATCTTTCATAAATTAATTTTGGTTATGTTTAGCAAGCAAAAACAATTGTTTGCATTATGTAAAAAATGCAAGTTAATTGTTTACATGGTGTAAAATTTTAAATTTTTAAAAAATATGTTATTTGAATAAAAGATAAAATATTGAGATTTCATAACAAACAGCAATTAATTAATTGTTTACAGGATGTAAAATACTCAAACAATTTACAAATCGAGTACAAATTTATTGAAATTTTTATAAAATAATTAAAAAAAAACGTAATAATTTGATAAAAAAAAAAACATATAAAAATTTACTTATACATACATTTATCGTAATTATATCAATTGTTTACTTTATGTAAGCTATGTAAATAATTTAAGAATTTTTCATATATTTTTTAAATTTACAATACAACTATTTCAGGTTTAGCATGCAAAATCAATTGTTTACACTATGTAAATAATGCAAGTTAATTGTTTACATGGTGTAAAATTTAAAATTTTTATTAAAAAAATATATCTAATAAAAGATTAAATATTGAGATTTTATAATATACGGCAATTAATTAATTGTTTACATTATGTAAAATACTTAAATATTTTACAAATCGAGTATAAATTGATTGAAATATTTTTAAAAAAATTAATAATTTGATAAAAAAACATAAAAACTTACTAATTCATATACATATGTATGGTAATTATATAAATTGTTCACATTACGGTATGTCAATGATTTTATAAATTTTTTTTAAATGAATTTAAATTTACAATACAGCTATTTTTTGTTATTTTTAAGCAAACAAAAACAATTGCTTACGTTATGTAAATAATGCAAGTAAATTTTTTACATGGTGTAAAATTAAAAAATTAGATTTTAAAAAATACGGCAATTATTCAATTATTTACATGATGTCAAATGCTCAAAATATACTAAAACTCGAATAAAACTTTATCGAAAATCACAATACAACTGTTTTCTGTAGTCCTTGACAAAATTATTTAATTATTTACATCGTGTAAATAAAGTACATAAAACGTTAAAGTATGAAAACAATAAAAATTGGTTAGGAACAAATTTAAAGTATTTTAAAAAATAAAAATTCATACTACATATTACCTTAAATTAATGATGTAAAATATATACATAAAGTATTTAAATGGTTTTTTGAAATTTTGAAAGCTACTTTAAAATCCTTTTAAAATTTCAAATAAAAATATAAAAAGTATAAGCTTTGATTCAACATTTTTTATTTTTTCGAATTTATTCTCATAGAATAAATTCGATAAAATAAAAAAATTGGATATAATAAAGTAACCTATGAAAGGAAATAATTCCCAGTTTCTATAAGCTTTGATGTTAACGTAAATACTATACAAAACGCGTAAAAAAAGAAAAAATCGCACAGATTAACCAACTTTCTGGTTATGGTAAATACAGCTTATTGTGTTCTTTATGTTAATCATAAAAAAATAATTTTAATTAATATAAGCAAAAATTATACATTTATGAATCTAAGCCGCATTAACAGTTTCCTTTTTTTACCACTAACATTTTGTCGTTTAGATTATGTAAATAATGTTAACAAGACATGCATCTTTTGTATTAGACAACTCGACCATATTGATATTGGCTAAACAATGCAAAGAACTGTATTATTTTTTTATTTTACGTAATGTAAATTTTATAAATAGTAGTACACAAAATTTACCAAATAAGAATCAAATGCCACCATTTTCGACAAGATATCAGATTTCCACATATAATTGATATTGATTATTGTGTTCGTTATGTTTAGAATGTAAAAAATCAATAAACTTAAACTGTATTTTTTTTAACCGCAAAAATTTCTTTATTTACATTATGTAAAAATTCAAATCCGTTTTTTTATTAAGCAACTGTACCATATTTACATTATGTAAAAAAAATCATAGACAACTATTTTGGTATTTTATTTTCTTTTTGATTATATAATTCAAGAAATTTTTAAAAAAAATTTCCCATAAAAACTTCATTCAGTTTTAATCATAACTGTAAATTTGTTTATTTGTTCTCTTATGCGCGGTAAATTGTTAATGCAAAAACACGTTTACTTTTTTTTTTGTTATTTGTTTTAAAAAAAATTTAACATGTTCTTATTTTTCAAAAAATATATCTGGCTTTAGAAGTTTTTGTGTCAATTTTGTAAAAAGGTCATGAGTTTTTTTTTTTAAATATTTATTCTACATACATATGTATGTATATACAACTTTTTACTTTGGGAAAAAAAATTTAACAGTTTACAAATTACAGGAAAACTGTTTATAACAACAGTCCATGCAGTAAAAATGTATGTATAAAAATAACAAATAAGCCAATAATTATAAAAAAACAAATAAGCCAATAAATATAATAAAAGATTATAGAGTGTCCAACCGAATGGACTTTTTGAGAATGAAGACCGAAATCGAAACGCTCGTCGGTGTTACGTTTTTGGAACTGCTAAGGTGAAATCACTTTTCAGGTGGCGTTGAAACTACAGCTGAGCTACTTTTTTCTTATTTAAGGGCCAAATAAACTTGTTAAATGCTTGTCATGCAGACTAATGCACAAGTGTAAGTGTGCTGGACTTTATATTCGCCGTCAATTCTGAATTTTTTCCATCCGGCATGGTCGGTGTCACACATACAAACACATTTTCACTTATACCACCACAATGCTTGATGAGAATTTTGATAAGTGTATTGGGTCTTTAGAAAGAGAAATGTTAAAAGATACTTGTGATTTTAACTAAATCAACAGTAAAAATACAATATTGTTTTTTTTACTGTTGCATTAGTTGAAGTATTGCCACCACCGGTTTACATGAATTCGCCTTGGCGACTGCTTTAAAGTTTATAAATGTGTTTAAATTCCAGTATTTTCGAATCATATTTGAGCTTCTAAAACTTAAAGACTCAGTCAAATGAATAAACAATATTTTCATGCTCGTCAGGATTTTCCATAAATAGTGCTGAGTCATGTTATTTTCATAAAGATGTAAGTTTGCTTTTGGTTTATTTCTACAATTTTCTATCTTCTTGGGTGTTTCAAAAAAACCCCCGGTTATCCTTATAAAATAGCTTTGTTTCCAATTTAGATAAAAATGTGCCATGAAGCAAACCATCAACCACCCGCGACGTGTCCAAAATTAATTTTATATAGTTCGGAATTCGGCGACAGTTTTACCCAAAGCCGAACATCAACTGAAGATAGATTTTTGCTAAAATCCGACACTGAATTAGAACCTTCGATCAGCCTCTAGTACCTGGTAGGCATCTCTAGGGGATGTGATACCTTTTGGTGTTGCATCCTCTATGGCAAATATATTCTGCTTTGTTTATTTAGTCAACCATAGTACTTGAATTTACTGCTATTCTTCGGAATCTCATGCATTTTAAAAACAGGTGAATGCAACCTTGTGCACCAAACATTCAAGCAACAGAGCTCCTTCGGGTCCAATGGACTTCAAGGGGTTAAAAGTTGTACCTCAGCGCTTAACTAAGGTGCCATGGGAGTCAGTAGCCCCTGGTGAGCACAAGCGCCTATCTGACTATTGGGCGGGGCCTCCGTTATAATACTTCTTGCGAGAAATGCTTCCAGTCTTTCAGGATGATTGTCTTTGCGGAAGTCTTGCTTTTGTAATAGGAGGTTGGTTTTTAGTAATTTATTCGCCATCCGATGCGGGAGAGCCTTTTTCAAAGCGTGGGCTCAGAAAAGAGTTCAACGAAGCTTTTTGCAAAGAGATACTATCGGGGAGCACCTGGGGGCTGTGGTTTTAACTCAAAGTTGTGGGTAGTGTTGCAGTCAGATGAAAGGCTAATTTTTCAACCTTGAGAAAAAGTTCGGCTTGGGGATGGTCCTTGGAGCTGTTGCTTTTCAATAGAAGCAGCTGGGATTAATTAATATCAGTGGAGGTGAGATAGCTCCGGCTCCTAAGCCAGGAGTGGGTGTATAGTTTTTGGTGGATTTTTGCTCGAATTGCTACCTGTGTGTGCTAATGATCCTTCTCTCAGTTAGGGGCATTTGTTTAGTGCTTACTATTAACACACCATGTGGCTGAGATCCACCGATACCCCACGTTTCCACATGCAAGTAATGACTTGTAAGTAGTGCATACGTATTATCAACGAAAAATCGGGGAAACAGCCGACTGGCTGAAAGTACGATAATTTTATTTGTGTGAATGTTAGTAAAAAAGTGTGAGTGTATTGAGTTTTTCGAACTTGCACTTGCATGTGGAAACGGGGCGTAAAGTAAAATCGCTTGAGAGGTTTTCACGTAAATCGATATCTTGTATTTTCTTGTTAAGGTTTAAGTAACAAGAAAATACAAGAGTATAAAGTCATTCCTAAAAATTAAATTGAAGGAATAGCACTTTTACAAAAAACTTTATAAAATGCAAAACTGAAATTTAGCTCAGAGAATAAATTCAAAAAAAAACAAAAAATGTGGAGTAAAAACGTAAATACGATCATATTCATATACAAGATGGTGCTAGGTAAAACCTACACAGAAAAATTAGAAAATCGACTTTAATTAAACAATTCGTTCAGACAATTAAATATTTAACTAATTTTGCCCCTGCAAAGGAATTGATCATAACAATTAACGGATTTGTATTTTCGAGTCATGGGACACAAATTTAGTCAATTAAAAAATTAATTGCATAAACAAAAAATACACCACATATACACAAACATTTAATTTTATGGGTTTTGATTAAAAAAATTAATTGCAGCAAACAAAAAATTAATTGAATAATTAATGAACACCAATTAATTATTTAATTGAATAATTTTTTGCAAAAATATTTTCTGTGTAATGACCGTAGAAAGCGACTAGAACATAAAGAGAGAGAGAGAGAAAAAATACCTAAATAGCTGTCAAACAAACCTAACTGTAGGATTATGTGAGTATGAAACGTGTGTTAATTTGTTGTTGTAACTTCCAACGTCAGAATTTTTTTTATTTTATTTAGAGAAACGCCTAGAGTTTCTCCATGCCTACTGAGAAGAATTTTTTTATTTCCTTAAACCCCCGTTTATTTTATTTTTTATTTATTTTTTTATGAAAAGGATGTGTGTGAATTAGTGAAAAAGTGCAAGTGTATGGAGTTTGTCAAACTTGCACATGCATGTGTAAACTGCTTTAAGCTTAAGGTCAACACCATGCGTTTTATGAATTTGTCAAAGAAAAGTAGTTGTATTGACAAGTTACAAAGTCTGTGTGCATTTTTTTTCAGAAAATCTGAGTTTATTTATGAGAGATGAATAGCATTTTCTTTTTATTGGTGAGAGGGAAGAGAAGAATAACATATTCTCTTCCCCTCCAACCAATAAACTCAGACTTTCTGCAAGAAATCTTTAATAGTGTGAATCCTGACAGAGCAAATGCGTAGTATTCATAAACGTATGAAGTATGTATGATGTGGACCACCAGCTGTACTCCAAATCAATGTAAAATATAAAACAACTTAACCTTGAAAATCAATTAAAAGCTACGGAAAATGGAATTCTTGCACTTAAATCAGATTGTCTTGTAGGCGCTTGTGTTGTTTGAGTGAAAAGTAAAGATCGATTTCGACTTCTAGCATCTGTATTTGTCCTAATCACATCTAGCGAGAAAATCACTTTAAGGCGAAAGCTTTTTTGCTTTAGAGTTTATCCTAAAAGATGATTGTTGAGAATTTTGTTGAAAAAAAATACCATATGCATAATAAAAGACAGTTACTAGAACTTTCCAAAAACATTTCCAACTCCTCCTCCACACAAACAGCATAAAGCAACAACTATACAATTCTATATGTGCTCTCTAATCCATAAATGCTACTACGCACATATTTCCATTTCATTAATTTTGTTTTCTTGTTTTTTTTTTGTAGCTCGAAGTCATGTTTGTGCGATTGTTCATCACACCGTTACAATGAAGTTTTTATGGGGGAGGTTTGATTAAAAGTTTTAAGTGTGAGATCTGCCAGGCATTTTTCGGTTTTCCGTTTTTAGTGACAATATTCAGGCATAAAACCAAAAAAAAAAAAAAAACAGAAAAAACTGCTTACAGCTCTAAAAAAAAAAATGTTGCTATTTGTACTTTGCAAAAATATATAAAACCAGGTTTTTTGTTTTGTAAAGTTCTACACTTCTCTTGGTTTGTTTTGGCTGCTAAATATAAGATACAGCCAACACCAACACCATCACCATCACCACCATCTTTATCATCAACACATTTCAGCCAAGCTCTTTTTGCTTGTCACACCGCAACGGGTTTCCATTATGATCAACCACACACTACCAGTGACAGTTGGATTTGGTTGGTTAAAATTAAGTTGAATAAAATTCAGTTAAAGCACAACTGATACTGAAGGTAATACTGCATTGGAAAAGTGGATAGTAGTATAAGTAGTATTAGCAGCAGCAGTAGTAGTAGTAGTTTCTAAAGTAGTATAGTTTTTAAGTATGCAAAGGTGAAGATAAAAACCATTACGTTCAGTGATACTTAAAGCAGGTTTACTTTTTTTTTTTTTGAATGGTAAAGTTATTTGTTTTAAATGGAAAAATTTTAAGTGTTTTATTTTAAAAATTAAAAAGTTAAAAAATTAAATGTTTTACACATTTAAAAAGCTTTTAGTAGTGGCAGTCAAGTGCGTAGTTTCGGTGCTTTTAGTGTAGAAAACGGCTTGACGGATTGTAGATTTAACAACTTTTTTCAAAATTGGTTTTAAAGGTAGAAAATTTCTTAGAGCTTTATGACTTTAAAATAATATTAGTTATTATTTCAAATGTTAAATTAAAAAAAAAATACTTTTCACTATTTGAACATATCGTCGTGTTTCTTCTTAAACTAAAGCGCCAACAACTCATTTGACAAAAAAAAAACGTAATCAGCTCAATTATGAATAAAAATTCCCCGAGGGGTTTCTCCCTTCTTCCATTTTTCCAATGTAAATTCAATTGTAAAAATGGGGAAAGGGAAAAAACTCCCGGGGAATTTGTATTCATAATTGGGCTGAATATCTTTTTATGGGTAAATTTTAAAGGCCGATGTTGATTTTGATTAAACCACAAATTATTTAGGAAATAATTGACATTTCTTTTTACTATGTTAATATTGGTATGGTTCAGTAACGGATGGAACAAAATATCGGCCATAAGGCCGCCGCAACCTCGGCGGCACACCATCATCCAAATTTTCGATGACGCTAAGGCATACCTAAGGTTCTATGCCGTTGATGTGCCGAATTATCTCATCCTTTAGCACTTAAATAAAGGAATTTAGAACATGAAATGAATTAAATAATTTTTGATAATTTTATTCTTGACTGAGCACGTCTCTATACTCTTTGCATATAAAAACTCATCAGATTATATCAGCGTCATTTAGAAAATTAAAGACTGACTGCAAATTACGTAGTTTCAACAAAGTTATTCCAATAGTTGTATAACTTAAGTATCCATTACAAAACATTTTCTGTCTATCTGAAGAACGCAAAGAGCCAAAGTTTTGAAATCATGTACAAGCATCTGTGTTATCAATACACAAGCACCGAAACAAATGTGGGCGGAAGTAGATAAGTGGGCGTGCCACCTCTCGTAAAAAGCCATGATAGGTTTATTTATAACTGGAGAACAGCCAAAGTTTAAAAATTAGGTATAAGGACCTTGATTATCATTAGCAAACATCCAACAAATCCCGCCCACATAAGAGTAGATAAGTAGGCGTGCCACATTCATCGATAGATTTATATATAAAGAACGGTTTTAATTTAACTTTCTGTGATTATTGCACCATGTTGAATGGTTTATAAGACAGAATATACTAAGCACAAGTGTTCGAAAATAAACACTAAATATCGCTTCTTAGTGTTCGGTTCGGTAGATTTGTTGAAACACAAGCGCTCATAATGTTTGTGTAGTAAAACATTGAAAAAAAAATTTCTTTTTCCTGATTGTCATCTTTCGAACACAAAAATAATACTGTTTTTATCCAACTCAACGCAAGATGAGAAAATTTAATTCCGTTCGGTTTTTTTTTCAAAAAATAAACACAAACTTCATTGTGTTCGGTTCAGCTCATTAATGTTCGTCCCTTTTGGCGGTTTAAAAAAAAACAAAGATTTAAAAAAAAAAAAAATATACACATACGAAAAAAAAACACAAAATGCCAGCAAAAAAATTTTACACAAACAAAACATATACACAATACATACACAAGCTGTTCGTGCTGCGGTTGTTGCTAAAATTTTTTGTTTATTCATTTCTTTATCAATTTAAAAAGGAAAACATTATAGATAATATAATAATGTTTTTCTACAGTATCACTACAATTGTTCTGTTTTTTTTTAACGAAAAACAGAACACTATATAATGTTCGGATGTTTCTTGAAAATGGTTACGAACGGTACTCAGGGTTGTGTTCGTCTACACAAACATTAAAAAATAGATATCATTCCTGGGTGTGTGAGCCGAAAGCTAATTAATGTTCTGTTCATTTTCGAACACTGCTTAGCACACTTACACTAGTCGGCATAAGTATTTTGACAAAATAAAAATCATGAATTTTTCCTCCTAGCAACAACGAATACAGTGGAAAGGGTCCTAATTAAGATTAAAATTTTTGTTAAGTGCGTAAATGGTACTTAATTAACTTATGTTATTTTTCTAGAGTGAGTGTTAAAAAAACAAAGAATTTAAAAATAGAATTTAAAACCTTTGGCAACACATACAATTTTTGATTTTTTTATAGACAATTTTCTAGAAAATATGTATGTCTTCCCCTAAAATAAGTAAATATCAATGACAATATAATAAAGTTTGGGAAAAATTATCATAGTCTTTCGGTTAGTTGTTATGATGCGTCGATGTATTAAATAAATGACGGATTTATGTATTTTTATTGTAAAAAAACATGCCGAAACCAGTCGCTCCAAACAAAATTAAATATTTTTTTTACTAAAAATTGTTATTTGGGGAATTTTGGGGATTTCTTATTATAATTTTTTCTTACTATTTTTCAAAAAAAAATCAAAACTTTGGCCAGAAAAAAAAATTAACTTTTTAAGGTTTTGTTTTTTAGTTGGGGATTTTTAGGGATATTTTTTAATTTTTTGGGTACAAAGAAAAAACTACCTGGCAGCCCTGCTCTGTTTTGCTATCGGTCTTTAAAGGGGAAATTATTATTATAATAATTTAACAACAATCGTTTCAGAAGTGTATGCATGTGTTAAAACTGCGTTCTTACAAAACTATCTAAATATCCCTCTACTACAATTCCCATTGGCCTTAAACATTAACTTGGCTTTAAAATTTACTAAGGCGATAAAATGTTTAACTAGAAACTTTGTGTGTCATGTATGTACATCTTTCTTTTTAACGTTTAAATTATAACGCTTTTTAGTTCTTAGCACTATTGTGAGGTTTGTTTTTTGGTGTAAAAAGCCATAAAAATATAACAAAACGTTACATTTACCAAGTCTTTAGCTGTTAAATGAAATTTATTTTATACATAAAAAGAGCACACGCTCATACATATTTTATACATAAATATTTTACATAAATTAACGACAATGTCTTAGTATGCATACTAACTATGCAGGTACAGCAAAACAATATTATATTTGATACAAACGCGCACACACACACATAAACATAAATTTTCCAGCAAAGTGAACACGTTGGGGAGGGAGGTTGGCAGATAAAGAGATTCCCAAAATAAACATAAAACTACGCAAGTGATGAGGCATTTTGTTTGTCAGCGAACATATAAATACTGTATGCATGTATGTGTGTGTATAAATTATTATGTATGTATTAGTATGGCATTGTATACAATCGTCGTAACTATTGTAGCTAACGGTGTTGAACAAGATCTCAGGGATAATGATCATCATTGATACTACAATTACAGAAGTTATAATAATGTCGGTGATGATGACATTGTTGATTATTTTCATGCTTATTGTCCTTTTAAGTTATTTATGTGTGTTGTTTACCCGCGTTTTGTTAAATAAGATGTTTAGTACCGTTAACGTCCTTGTTGTTTTATCTGAGAATTAGAGAGAATTGTAAGTGTGTGAGTATTCTCTGCGGTATATGTGTACTCATATTGTTATTGTAAAGTTTTAAGTGTTATTATTATTTAAGCACTAATACACGTGGAGAAAAACTTTGTTAAAACACTATTTTGTATAATGGCGGTTTAATGTCGTTTAATAACTTGGTTCTCAAAGCATTTTCGAGTCTTAAATTTTTTTCTAAGTTGAAATTCGATTGGATTCCTTCTGAATGTTCTCCTATTTATGGAGATTAGGCCATTATGGAAGTATCTAATCACGAAGGCTTAATGTAATAATGTTCTTTGCGAGCAATGGATGATTACAATGTTTCTAGCAATACATGATTGACTAGACAATATGTACAAAGCCCTTGTTTAGGGGTTAAAGCTACCTATTCTCTTCAGCAAAACCAGCTTCAAATAATTAGTTAGTGGAAAACCCTGTCAGCAGGGCGAACTTCCTTAAAGGTAAATAACGAAGTTTTTATCCCAAAAGCTTTTAGACATATTTTCCCCAGAAACCAGAGATGTACTGGGTGAACCAAAATAAACAAACCGGCTTTATTGGTCTATTACTTCCAGTGTTGCCAAAACTTGGTGACCAAAAATGGCTAAATTTTTTAAATAAGAATTAACGTAACTTAATAATTTTATAGATATTTAAAAAATTTAATTATCGATAAATTCGATGTCGTTATTGTTCATCTCATAGGAATCACTGGAGCCAATTAGTTTTAAATAATTTGAAGGTAAATCATAATCACGACAACATTTACCCAAACTTTTGAGTCCAGTCCCACAATAAAAACCCAGTTAGAAAGTAAAGTAAGACTTTATGATACCCTACACACCATTAGAACCTTTGTGCCAAATTTTATTAAATAATCTCCAAAATTGCCAACTGTACTTTGCGCACAAGGTTTACATGGACAGCCATCCAGCTAAACAAACATCGTTAATTCGACTCAGAACGTGAACCCTCTCTACTTCAGCATTAGACCATGGAAGTGAGAGCAACTTTATAGTCAGTTCTGAAATTTCCAAAAAAAAAATGTTTGTTGCCGTCTGCATCTCTTTATTAAAATACTTGCAACAAAAAAGAAACACCGACGTTTGTGTTAATACATTTTATAAATTTAATATTGGAATACTCTTCCTATAATTTGAAAGATGTTTCATCATCATAACTAGTTTATAGTGATTTTTAGTATTTGTAAAAGTTGTGATTTAAATTAAAAGCGTATTAATTGTTAAACATTTTTATTTTAGTTTTATAAATTTGTATAATAAAATAAAAAAATGGGGTAATTGCTAAACTCATTTTTGAATGGCTTAACAGGGTGAAAAATGGCTAAATCTAGCAAATAAATGGCTAAATTGCCAACACTGATTACTTCATTATTTTAATATGATTTTGTTTTCATTATCATAAAAAGACTTGGGAAATTGAACTGACTTTAGCCAGGCGATCAGATTTTCTAATGCTCAATAAAAATTAATATGATCGATCTTAGAGATGACGAACGAATTCGAGTCCGAGTGTCTTTTTCGATTATATTGCAGAAACCCTACATAAGCTGTTTGTAATTGTCTTTGAAATAAACGATGAAGATGTGAAAAATGTTGAGGAACATTAATTATTTCGCACGAAAACTTTGACATGTATCAATGTTACCTATCATGCGATTTTGTTCAATTTGCTGTTTTTATTCCTGCAAAGTATGCGACAGCGTTTTGCGCATGTAAACAAACCCCACATTTATTTAGCCAAAAATTATTTTTTTTAATAACAAATTGCATAAAAAAGCGTTTCACGTGAAATGTTGAACAGAGTACCAGGCTTAAGGCAAAAAATCTTAAGGGTATCTGGCAGCAAAGATAAAATGTGTGTCTCCGATTTAAGCATGTAGGGTTTCAAAAATTTTATGTAGATATTGTTAGTTTTTGAGAGACTAGCAAAATAATTACTTAACACGAATTTGAGCACTATTTTTACCATTATTACTTTTAGTTGGAAAAAATCCTCGGGGTACTAAACAAATTATGAAACTTTGAATGAGACTATTGAATAAACGGAACAAACGGAATCGAAAGGGACAGTTGTATAAAACCCTGCAGGCATTTTGTTTACTAAATATGGCATAAAGGGTATTTTTAACGACAATGAAACTTAAATCGGTAGAAAGCAAAAAACAAATGAATTTTATTCGCAGATTAGACTCAAAAGGATCCACTGCTCAAAGGATCCACTGCTGCCACCAATCTTGAGGCGGTAATTTAACTGACGTTTTATTTCGCAGGTATAGTCAAGGTCCAAGCATTATAGTGAAATAATAGTTTCATCGAAAGCAAAGCTTTATGTGTGTGTTTTTTTCAACGTTACTTTTGAATCTGAAAATTGTATAACCCGTAAAGTTTGTGGGAATGTGTAGGAATCATTTAAGAATAAATATTTAACATCATGAGTAATTTAAAATGAAGCATAATTCTTTATTATTTTAAGAAGGCGTCCTTGAAGTCATTAAAGCAGATGCGGGAAGGCAAGGCCTTGGTCTTCGTAAGGTTGGAATACGGCCGGGAAGTTAAATGTCTGCAAAAAAAAAAGGTTTTTCGGAGGCCTCTTTACTACTCCCTTTTCCCGCTGGGATGATTAGAAGAAGCGTCTACTTTACAATTTCTCTGAGTGTATATTAGTCTTTATGTCTATGTAAATCTCTATACATACTTGGCTAACATGTGTTTGTTTGGAAATTATCGTATTTTATTTAAGTGTTTCCTTTCAGTTTTCCTTAACATGGATTTATCCATTGGCTGTGACTAACTTTAACTCATAACTTTGTATGGGGTTGTTGTTGTTATTGTTCTTAAAACTATTATTATTATTATTATTCTTGTTATTGTTTTCGTTTAAGTTTTCAAGTATATTTCGTGTTTAAAGAATTAGGTTACCGCCACATTATAATGCTTCCGTTAATTTTCTTGTAGTTTTAGTACTCTGAAATTGGTTGGCGGTTGGTTGGTTGGTTGGTTGGTTGGTTGGTTGGTCGTTTGTTCGTTCGGTTGGCTAACTGGCAAAATGGTTTCTTGGTTAAGAGTAATGGTCAAGCAATAAATTAAGCCAACAAACAAATAAGAGGCAACAGCAACAACAAGTTGTTTCTTAGCAAATCGCAAACTTTAAATTGTGGCTTATTAAAAGAACAAAACAAAAACCTCCCGCTAAGACGAAAACTTTGGAAAATTTATAAGATATTGTTGGAATTTCAAATCTAGATGTTTTCACTAGGAAATTTAAGGAAAACTAATTACACTTCTGGGTGTTAGTTGAAAAATTTATTTAGTTTTTTTCTTAGACAATTGTTTTCCTTGAGGCATTTTCCTTAACTTTAAGTGTATTTTTATCTAAATTGTAAAAAAAACTTTGTAAAAAATTTAAACATGCTTTAGATGGAAAATTTCCTTTCGCATGGAAAATATTTCTTTGGCCCTCCACCACTATGATGATGAGTGATGGTATCCTTGAACTATGTTCACACTCAACAAACATTTAACACCCCACATTTACAAATTTTACAGAAAGAATGTGAAGTGAGGCAGAAAAGTAATGATTATATTAGAATTGGACAAACTTTTACAAAATCAGCTTTAAAGTTTTTAATTGTTCTCCTTCAAATCTTCCTTATTGCCACAGAAATAGCCATTCACAATTACAGATTTCAAGGAATTGTCTATATAAAGACCGCACTCTAAAAACATTTTAGTACATGTCCATTACGGCCATGTTCAAGAAATCGAAATCACTTGAAGTTAAAATCGAACAATTTTTGAAAACTCTCCCGTGTTCAGAGAATATAAAAATATTTTCTTTGATAAACCTCATACTTTATGAACAACTTTCCTCTACCTAAAAAACTTCTCGAATCAGAAAAAGCTACGTTCGTTTTTACAAAAATTTCATCGATTTCAATTTCACGTGACTTCGTCTTCCAGAACAAGGCCGAAACACTAAATTAGACATTTCTTTGTTTCAGTGTTTGATAAAGTCAGCCATTGAGTGGTACACAATTGACCAAAATGGACGTTCAAATCAAAATGCATTTCGTGCGCTTTGCAATGTTTTTTGTTTAGCATAATCGACCAAATGTGTCCGCAATCGGGAGAATTGTGCGCAAATTTCAGCAAATTGGATCTGTAGGAAATGTGAAAACAGCTGTTTGGTGGGGTTTATGAGCTGGCGGCTACATCGAGCAGTACTTCTTCGAAAACGAGGTCGGCCAAGCGGTAACCATCCAATATAAATTGTGCTTCAAACGAAGCAGTTTTGTAAGGGAGAAATGTAAGAGTTTCGCTTACCATACCGCTTACGGAATACATGAATATATTTTTGACACAAAAAGCTCTTTACTAAACGCATAAAAAACTGGTGAACGTTGTGTTCAGCTTTACACACTAAATGATTTTTTACAGTTATTTTTAATGCTCTCCCTTACAAACCTGCTTCGTAGTAAGGGAGTGCCGTGGCACTTAAATATAATTTTTTTTTTAAATTAAACTTGTTAAGACCTCCTTCAACTACTTTACTGCATCCCTGTATGTCTAATTGCGTAGCGCTTAATTGTGCGCTTACATTTTTAAATGTACCACTAGTGCTTCGCAAAATGATAAACACTTTTATTGGGCGTATATGGTGTTCGCTATCGCGAGATGATAACGGATTTCTTGAAGCTATAAACAGGATGGTGCAACACAACCAACAAAACAATGGCTCTTTTGCGCGAGAAATTCAATGGCCGTGTGAACTCACGCCATGGCAATGTAAATTGGTCGCCACAATCATTTCATTTGATACCGTTGGACTACTTCTTTGGGGACATTTAAAAGAAAAGAGTGTACGCCAATAAGCCAAGAACAATTGAAGAGATAAAGGATGAGATAATTCGGCACATCAACGACATTGAACCTTAATTTTGTCTCAGAATCATATCAAATATAGACTATCGGACCGAAGCCGTGGCGAGCATTTGGCCGATCCTTTTATGGTAATAAAAAATTGTAAGACAATTCTCTCTTAGTTGTTTGTTTTATTTACATTCAACATCGTGCTACAACAATCATTCAAAACAACAGATTTCGATCCGCCAAAGTAAAAAAAAAAACATTTCGTTTAAAGATTGGTGTTTGACTATTGACTGTCAGCCGCCGTCAATGGCGGTGAGTGCTAAACGGCAAACCCCTCTGAAGAGATAGTGGGGTTACAACCTGTCCGCGAAAACCAGGGTTCGATTCCTAGGTCAGTCAAGAAAGAAAAATTCTCCATAAATTTTAAATTTTTTTATGTTGTAAAATGCATTTCTTCATAAAAATAGTTTAATGAAAATTAAATTTGTTGAACTTTGGCCTGATTAAAATATAAAAATTTTAATAAAAAACCATAAGCACACACAGAACAAAATCAAGTTAAAAACGTAGAAAACAAGGTTGATTTAAAATTTTTCGGTGTTGATTTTGCTTAATACGTTTTTCATGTTAATTCAACCTGGTTTTAAAATTACTTGTGAACAACAATTTATTCTTTTAATAAAACTATAATTCATGTTAATTTAACATTGCAGTAAAGTTCGAGCAACATGTCATTTATATTGAAATAACAATCCGAATCACGTTGAATGAAAGTTATTTCAAGTTGAAACAACGTGAATTTCATTTTAGAATCAAATTGGTTTGAGTGTGATATAACAGTGAGAAGAAGCTTCAGAGACAACATACGCATTTATTTAACAATAATTCAATACACTTATCCCTGTAACATATGTTTCACTTATTTTGTATTCTCCTTTGTCAACAGAAGCATCAGCAGAATCACCCGATGCGGTTTTCGTCGTCATTCTACTTTGATAACTTGATGTACTATTTAACTAAATAGTTTTAATTAAAAGAATACGGGAATTGTCTTTTTTTTATAACATAAATTAAAAAAATTAACATACTTTACTATGTATGCATGTTAATTTAACGAGATTCAATATTGAATCCATATTTATTTATATTTTAATATTTTTTTTTTATTTATTTTAACAGTGAATAATATTAAATAAACGTGATTAAAAATAATTTTAATATTTTTCATTTAAAATTAATATGAAATAATGATAAGTTTAAATAATGGGCATACTTTAGCAGAAATTTACTATGATACTCAATCAACATTTTTCCATGTTAATTTTACACCGGCATTTTTTTCTGTGTGCAGTTCAACAAAATAACCACAATTCTAATAATTCATACTGATAAAGAACAAACTTTTTGCGAGGTATTAAAACATTTCACTTTTCATAACTTGTGTTTTCTTCTCGCCAAAAACCAAATAGCAACATTACAGGGTTGGCAAGACTTTCTAGCTTGTATGTATAATGCCTGTTCAGAAGGTGATATTTTTTTGTGGAGATAAGAAAATACCATTAGTATTTGCCAAAATTTCCCATTTTTATTTATTATAATTAAATACATGTGTTTATTATTTTGTCATATTCCATTTAAAGTTTTTTTTATAAATTTTAAAATAATTTAGTTTTTTCTTTTTTGATATGTTGAAAAAAATTGACAGATTTTAGGTCTTATGCTGCTTGCAATGCCATTTATTATTATTTTGTTCACTGCCAATTGTTAGAATTTTTAGTTTATTGTCTGTTGTTTGTTCTAATTCAAACATGTCATCAGCAACTACACAAAACCCAGCATATGTCGTCATTTTAGTCACTGCTTTAAGTTTTAGTTTGGTTTTCTTTTTTAAATATGCAAAAAACAGAAAAACAAAATAACAAAAAAAAAAAAAAAAATATATTTCAAAACCATCTGAACGTCTGTCATTCTATATTTGTATGTCGAATTGTTAACGAGCCCAGCTATTTATTGAAGTGAATTGAAATCGACAGCAAACAAAGAACGCCAAAGCAGAAAGAGAACAAAAAAAAAATCAATTTTGTTTGCAGGTTAAAAATAAAATTAAAAAAAATCAAGTTTGTTTGTTGCATATACTGCCTACTGCTTGCACCATTTACCAACAAGCTCTCAAACTCTTTTCTAAACTACCTTTTTCTATATCAAAAAAAAAAAAAAAACGAAAAAAGAAAAAAAGTTAAAGCCAGAAAAATATTTTTTGGTGGGTTGGTTGTCGGAAATCAAGTGATGGTGATGTGATGGTAATATACTTAAGTTTATTTTTAATCTGAGCCAAAACAAATATAACAAAAAAAAATTTTAGTAGTTTTTTTTTTCAATAATCTTGCCTGGTGGTGTTTTTGAGGCTGCAGGGGTGCTAAATGGGTTTATGTTGAATACATGAATGCAAAAGGAAAAATTTTTGAATATTTTTGTGGAAAACTTTTTTCATTATATTAAAATTGCAACGGCTGAATAGAAAAACGAGGGTTGCAAGACAACTAACGAAAAAAAAAATATTGAGTAGTAACTCTTTATAAAAGTTAATAAATCAACGAAAACTACAGCATGTTTTAAAATAGGGGAATGTAAGAAAAGATAAACTCACTGTTTATTGTTGGTGTTTTGTTTTGGCTTTGATATTGTTACAGGTAAGACTTTGAGTGTTTATAATTCTTATTCGCTTTAGGGTTTTATTTGTATAATATTTTTGGCTTTTCTAAAATCTTTGGAAAAGGTTTCCTGATGAGCTGGCCTAAGCAACCAGTGAAATGCGCATAGAAGCTAGCTTTTCCTCAACAATACATTTCAGTGTATTTATCATATATGAACAACTGGGAATTTAGCACGTCATACGAAAATCGTATTAATAATAAAATGTTTTGCTTATAATTAATAAGAAAACATTTGAAACAATTCAGGTCAAAGGTGACTTACAGTTTTTCCATTTTACGCCAATTTTAATATAATAAAATAAAATTTGATATTTGGGGCATTATTTGTGAAGCTTGCAACCCAAAAACAAAAATTTTTTTGGAATTTCTTTATATTTGGCACAATTGCAGTTCTAGTAAATATGAATGAGTGTGCGCAATTTTTGTTTAATATTTACTTGCCGAGTTATTTAGAGGCAAATTGTTGCCGTTTTCTAAAAATATTTTTTTAAATTTTTTTTTTTGAATTTCAAATCGATATTTAAATTCTAACACTTGACGCATTGAGCTTTAATACAGTCATTTTTATATGTAAAGTGGACTGGACCATATTTTCTAACTTCAAAATTCTCTCTTCTGATCTTAAAATTGATGTTTGACTATTGACGGCCAGCAGTCATCGATGGAAAATCCCTCTGAAGATCGAGTAGTTGCGATTGAAACGGGTAAGGGTATCCTGTCCGTAAAAAAAGCCTGGGTTCGAGCCTCAGGTCAGTCAAGAATGAAAAATTATCAATACATTTTTATTTATTTCATTTTGTAAAATTCCTTTCTTCATAAAAATAATTTAATGAAAATTAAATTTGATGAACTTAAGCCTAATTAAATATCAAAATTTGGATTAAAACCCACAGAACAGCTCAACAAAATAACTACAATACTAATTTTGGAAAATATTAGAAATTTTTTTTTAAATTTTTTATGGCGAAAAAAATATTTAGCAGGAGGCGCGGGTTTTATTTTTTAAACTTTTTTTTGCCGAAAAAAATTTTAAGCAGGAGTCGCGGATTTTTGTCGGTACTCCAACTCTACAACTCCGACTCCTCAGCCCTGGTGAAAAATATCATACAATAACTTATTAAGAATTTTTAAGGAGCTTCGCTTGACCCTGTGGTATTATTTAATATCCACCTTTTAAGCGACAACAGTCACAGTTCAAATGTATTGTAATAACTTAAACGCAGGTGTTTTTGAAATTCTCATACACAACACAATCAGTATAAAATATGTCGGAATATTAATATCGCAATAGTTACAATTATTGCAATCATGATTGCATTACCCAAACAGCTGTCGGTCACTAAAGGTCAAAGTTCATTAAAATATTGGTACTACAGGCGAAAATGCTATAAAGATCTAATATTTTACCTTAAGAAAAAGAAACATTCCTGCGACTTCAAGCTTATTGAACAATGTAAAAAGGTTGACCTAATAAGGTTAAAGGTTATTCGAAATTTCTTAAAAATTAAAAAAAAAATCCTATCCAAATCAAATGAAACTACGTACCCTGTTATAATTATTTTATTTATACTAAATTTAAAGTCCTACTAAAGATGTTTTGACTTCTTAAGGTCAAAGGTCATTATTTTCTTTTTTAATAGGTTTGTTTTTTGTTGAGTGATACAAAGCCTTATTTAGGAAAACCCCTAAATTCAGAGTTTCCCTTAATATTAGCATAAATTAGTCCCTTAATTTCCGTTAATACCATGTTATCATTTAAAAACAGGTTACCCTTATTTTCCTACCTACCCTCGTTTATAAAAAAAAATTTATTTCATTTGTATAACAAAGAATGTTACCCCCAAAAAAAAAACAAAAAATAAAGAAAACTCAAATATTAAATGAAGAAAACGTAAAGAATTGCATGTGGTGTGGCATAAAACATTATTGAAATGGCAAATTGCCATAGATATTTTTATTTACTACATTACTGTGCACCCAAAGTACTCCATTTTTAACTCATGCATCATTGATTCTGTTGTATGTTGAATATGTAAAATAGTTACTACAAGTCAAAGTAGGCCATTATTTTAATACTTTCGAGTAAAACTATTCGGTAAAATACATTTTAATTTGCAAACATTTTATGTATGTTCCCCGGAACAAAAACCTTAAAAGAGAATGAAATCATAGAGTGATGGTATGCATTTTTTAATCTTTATGCCTTCAATGTCACACTTCATCAGCTTTAATCGAAAATGTCATTTGTAGGGAAAATGTAGAAATAGGGGGTGCTGATAAAATACAATGAGAAGGAAGTATTTGAAAAGGGGACGAGAGATGGCATTTTAATCTTGTTATTTAAAAGAGATTTGAATTAAGAAACAAAACTTTTTAAGCAGTGTTTTTTTTTAATTTTATAGAATTTTAAAAATAAATTTAAATTACCACCAAAATACTTTTTTAGCAATAAATGAACTACGCCAAAAATATTGGATACCTCGTGTGAAATTGGTTATGAAAAAAGTTGTTAACAGTCAGTGTTCGAAAATAAACACTAAAGATCGCTCCTTAGAAAATCATTGAAAATAATAAATTTTCCCTGTTTGCCATCTTTCGAACAGTAAAATACTACTGCTTTTATCCAACTCAACAAAAGATGAGAACATTTAATTCCGTTTGTTTTTTTTTAAACCACAAACTTGATTGTGTTCGGTTCAGCTCATTAATGTTCGTCCCATTTGGCTGGAAAAAAACAAACATTTTTTACAAAAACAAAATACACATGCGAAAAAAAAACAAAATGCCAGCAAAATAATTTTACACAAGCAAAACATATACACAATAAACACACAAGCTGTTCCTGCTGCGGTCGTTAATAAAATTTTTTGTTTGTTCATTTCTTTATTAATGTAAAAAAAGAAACATTTTAGAACATTTTAATATAATGTCTGTCTACAGTACCACTACAATTGTTCTGTTTTTTTTTAACGAAGAACAGAACACTATATAATGTCCGAATCATTCTTGAAAATAGTTACGAACGGTATTAAGGGCTGTGTTCGTCTTTACAATCACTAAGAAAATAGACTTCGTTCTTGGGTGTGTGAACCGAACACTAAATAAGGTTCTGTTTATTTCCGAACACTGTTTACAATTGTCTTATATGCCAAAAAGATACCGTTAAACCACAACAACCGCGCATTGGTGAACTTCCATTAGATTGTGTTACTTCAGACCCTTTTCATATACCTGGGGTGATCTTTTTGGACCTTTCAAACTCAAATTTAAGCAGCTTTGGCTAGCGAAGCCGCTATTTTTTTATATCATAGAGGAGAAAATCCTTTATTTAGCGATTCAGGATTTTGAGTTCGGGGTTTTGAGTTTGGGGTTTTGAGTTTTAGAAATTGAAATTTTTGTGAGCGTTTATAAACGAACTTAAAAATTAATAGTATTTTATTAATAGTGTATATTTTTGTTTTGTGACGCATACGCCACGTTTCATAATATATTTCTATAACGTAGCATTTTAAGCTGCAGAAGTTTACTTACTGCTGTGTATTGAGTTGTTGACATATTATTTTGCTTTTACTACTTTTTGCTAACGGCAATGAAGCGAAGCAAGAGAAAAATTTATTTTCTTGTTGTCATTTAATTTTGCCTTTGCATTTAGTACTTGCTTTTCATACGGCAATGAAGCAAAGCAAGAGTAAAATTTATTTTGTACGTTTTTGTATGTGGAATTTACTGCATTCACCAAACAGTGGTGTATAGAGCAGAACAATGCTAAATAAGCCTTGAGAATAGTTACTATGGAGCAAAATTGATGTCTATTATCTCAAAAATTTTCGTGAAACAGGTATTGAATTCAGAAAGGGGGTATTCAAAATATATCAACCCCATACATAACTCAATTTTTTAAAAAATGGTCGGTAGGTCAAACCAAAACTCAGCTGACGAATTTTCAAAAAATTAATTAAGGGGTTTGATTTTTTTAAAAATTTTGGTTACTATTAAATTCGAAATTAATTATATTCTAATGTTTTTCTTTGCTATTTACAGAGAAAAAATACAGAAGGGCAGAACTTGAGAAAAAAAACCGTCATCTTCAAAAAAAATACAAAATTGAAAAAAACTTTTGTTATTCCTGTATTTAACATTTTTAATGCCTTCGACTTTTTTGACCTTAGAAAAGTTTCAAAACATAAATTTTTCTTCCCTTTATTTACTTGTCTGCAACATTTTTAACGTAAAATAAATTTTTTTTCTTTTACTCACATATAAAATATCGCTATTCCTATAGATATTTTGATTTGTCCATGATACTTATTAAATTTTTCTCTAAAGAGTTCTATTAAGCCACTTCAATGCAACACACTATCGTCACCAGGCTGGGCGGTTTCACCCTATATTTTAAACATTTACATCATAAATTTTGTGTTTGATACCAATCATGCAATCTAAACATTGAATGGCTTTTTAATTAAATTAGTGAAACACAAAATCATTCTTTTTCGGCCACTCATTCATGTATTTATTTCAATGTTCGTTTGTTCATTTATTTATGTGGCAAAAGGTAACATTTTAATGTCACTAATGTGTATAAAGGAACAAACGAACATACAAACAACTACTCGAACTGTGTGTTGCCAACAAATACAAGTGTATCCTTGTAGTAAAAACTGCCAGCAAAACATAAAAGTGACAAGGTAAAAATGTTGAGTGCCATGGTAAGCAGAGTGGCAGCAATATTGCACAGCAACACTGCAGCTCACAATTCCATCCAACTCCTGGTTTTGTCATTTACCTATAAAGTCAGAGGCCAGAAAAAAATACAGCAAACAAGCATCATTTAGGACAACAAGAAAGAAAAAGAAGAGAAAAAAGGTGAACATAAAGTCAGAATAATAAATCTAAAAATAAATTTGTATAAACCAGCAGTATCGCGAAATACAAGAACAAAAAAAAAAAGCTGGCGCTTTTGTAGAAAGGGGTGAAAGAAAGAAAGTAAACAAAACTGTAATACATCCCCACATACAACTACATACAGACGTGCAAGCAATTTTAATCATGTTTATGACTTGATATGACATGTTTAATATGTATGTATGTGTATATATCGGTAGTCTGTTTATATTGGTGTTTGTTTGTACATAAATGACAGTTATTTGCTGGCATGAACACACTTAACTCTCACTCATTTATTCAGTTGAGATTTATAAACAGGTAGAAGTTCAAACCGATAGATCAGGCCGTAATATGCTTTGTTATTGTAATAATTTTACCCACCCCACCCCACCCCACCACTCCCTTGCTAAAGCTTAAATACAAAATGGTATTATTTTGATGTCCTTTTGACTTTATGCTATAAAACGGCGATGTTTAAGTATTATTTTTTTTTACACAAAACCTTTTAAAATAATTTACAAAAATGTCGCTCAAATTGATGGTTTTGTTTAGTGATTAGGAATTTTCAATATCAGCGGTGGAAAAACACAAATTTAAAAATCCCATGGACGTTTAAAATAAAACTGTTCTCCTCTCTGTGTATTGTGGTATGGTTAAACGGAGCGAAATAAATTTCTTGGCAAACACAAACTATTAGAAATATCAGATAATAGAGAAGCAAAATTAGCAATGACACTGTCGATAGTATCGATACTTTTATTCTTAATGTACTATCGGAAGTGATATTATCGTATAAAAACACATCAGCCAAAAAGGCATTCTCACTTCGTCAGCTCATTATTGGTTTGACCTACCGACAATTTAAAAAAAAAATCGAGTTAGGTATGGAATAAATATATTTTAAATACCCTCTTTCTGAATCCAAAACCTGTTCCACCAAATTGTTTTATGGTTTCTGAGGTAATAAGCATTCATTTTGCTACATACAAGCTATTTTAAAGTTTATTAAATATTGTTTTGCTCAATACGCCACTGTTTGGCGAATGCAGAAAATTTCTCATACAAAAATTCACAACAAAAAGTTCACTCTTACTTTGCTCCATTGCCGTATATAAAAAAAAAACAAGTAGTAAAAGCAAAATAAAATGTCAACAAAAACACAGCAGTAAGTATACGTATGCAGAACAAAAGCTACTTTTTAAAAATAAATTTAGAAAAGTGGCGTATGCGGCACAAAACCATAAATTTAATTTCTAATAAAATGCTATCAACTTCTATGTTCATTAAGGAACGTTCAGAAAAAATTTAAAATTTTCTTTAAAACATATGCAAGAAGCAGCAGTGAAAATACAAAAAAAAATCTATAGGGAACCAGTTAAATGCGCACAGAAATAGCGTATCCCATGAACAATAAATTTCAGTGTTTTTATCAAGAATAAAAATTGGAAATTAAGCACGAATAACAAAATCATTTAAATTAAATTTTGTATTCCCACGAAAATTATTTTGATTTCGTTTATATTTTTAGAAAACTTCATGGAAACCTTCATTGAAGTGTTTCTCCACTACGACTTTTTCGCATATGCACCAAACTAATAATGAGTTGATGACTTGCTTAAATGTCTTTCAATAAAGGCATAGTTTAAACCAAAGGTTTAACAGGTGATTTGCGATTTGAATGAGCTCTTCAAGGGTGCTCGAAATTGGGCCTTTATCGAGTTAAAAATACTAATTCTATATCCACGAACTGAACAATCCAGCAAACCGAAAGTACTTTTCATTTAAGAATTTGCTAAAAAAAAATAAGTTGCCTTTAATTTAACAAACAGGGTCCAGCAACAAATGCAAGCTTTTGCCAGGGGTTTTAAGAATTGGTTCGAAGACGAAGTTCGTTAATAAAATTAGTTACACATCCCTCTAGGCAATCTCCACATACATATATCTTTCAACACAAAACTAAAAATATTCAACATCTGCGTTAAATGTACCCTTCTAACGGATGAGTCATGCAATTCAGCAATTAAAAATGTGAACGCGATTCAATTCAACACTAAAAATATTCAACATCTGCGTAAAGTATACGCTTCTTAACGAATGCGAGTCATGGAGTGCAGCAATTAAAAATCTCAAAGCAATCCAGACATTCATTAATTGTTGTCTACGCCGCGTTCAGAAAATATTCTGAACTGCCACAATCTCCAGGCAGCCCCAATGGCAGGGAACGAAGTCTCCGAAGAAAATGGAAATGCAATAGGCATACCCTACGGAAAATGGAGGGCGACATCATAAAATCAGCTATTGAAGTGAACAAACACGAAAACCGAAAAAATTTCATACCTGCTGGAGAAGACAAATAGAGAAGGAAACTACAGCATACAGTATGAGTTAGAGACAACTGATGTCATTAACAACTGATAGATGTCAATGGAAAAAAATTTGTTGTGGCCCTATAAAACTCAAAGGATTCAAAAACGAACTTATAAATTATCATATAGTTAAACGTGTTAGGGCAATAATTTCCTCATGTATCTTATTTTTTTATCTTCTATAAAAGTGATGTGAATCGAATTTTCGATTCGGAAACCCACATTTATAACAAAAATTGTGGTTGAAGATTTTTCTAAAGATATCGGCCATGTTCTGACAATCCAAAGATTTAAAAGGGCAAAACGCCAGATATATTTTATGGTGTCCTGAAACTTTTTCGTTTTGCTTGCGATTTGCCGTAGTTTCCTAAAAATATTCAATTTCGCTAGCAATTAAAAGTACACCTTTTATGCGATTTCATGTCCGAACCGTTAGCGTTAAACGTTTTTCTCGTATAGTTCATTAAGAACCGTATCATAAGCATTAAGCTTCTCCAAAGCTCTCCTCCATTCTTCTCCATTTCCAGTTAGAGTGCACCAACTCCTTACACCCATTGCTTGTTCTCAATTAAGCGCTTACGGGTGCGACCATTTTTCCTTAAAGCTTTATGGGGCGTAGTCAAGAATAAGCTTTTGTGTCCGGCTCTGCTCCATCCGTAATACATTTTATTAAAAAAAAAACAACTTTTCTGGCAACACTGCTGTAGGATATCAAAATGTTATAATTTTTAAAAAAAGAAAACAACAGATCTTAAAAATATTTTATACCATCTAAACTATCGAAGATATCGAATAGGACGACTAACGATAGTTTTTTAGATCTATAAGGCAAAGTAAAATAAAACAAGGTGCACAAGCTGACCATCGTAAACGAAATATACCTTAAGAATGAACGCCGTTTGTTGTTGCAACAATAACAACACTTTTAAAATTGTTTAAAAAAAAACGATTTATTATCTGTTCGTTGTATAAACAACAACAACTTTACAAAAGAAGATACAAAACAATTTACTTGTCTGTTGTAGACACAACAAGAACACTACAAGAAGAAACACGTACATTAAAGGAAAATTCCCATATTATTTTTGTTAAAATTATTTACTACATAAAATTCTTCAGCATAGAATGATACGATAACCATATCGGGGCATTCTGCTAGTTTCTTATAATATATCATGAAGGGGAAAATAAATAATAATACTCTCTCTTTCTCTCCCTTTCATATCGAGGGGAATTGTGAAATTAATTTTGCCTTTATAAGTCATTATACTGAATATTAAGCAATTAGTTTTAAACTATTATAAAAATGCATAAAAATTAACGTTTTGCCTCCTATGACAAACAAACGTTGGATACATGAAAAAAATCAAAAGTTCAACTAGTCTAGAGTCAAAAGTAACCAGTAAATTTCTAGCTAAATACTAGTTATTTTGTATGCAGGGTGTAAACAAAGGTAAAAATGTGTTTGTGATTGCCAAGCAAACATTGAAGTTGCTGTAAATGATTTGAAAGAGAGAGAAAAAAAAGAAATATCTTATATAAAATTATAAGTAGGGGACATCTCTATTCTATCTAGTTGAATTCGAAGAATTAAATCGATAAAAATATTAATTGTCTTTATGTTTGTTGGGTGTACATATCGCACACTAAGTCGTAAACAGGCACAACTCAAAAATTATCAAAATGGTTTTTCTTTCATAAACCAGTTGACAATTGCATTCTATAGCGACCACGAAAATTTCGCTAGCGTCACAATATTCTTTAACTTTTCCTCTTTAACATTTGTGGAACTTAATCTGATTCAAAATTTGCAACCATGTCTTTGAAGACAGTTTTTTGCCTCTTCTTAACATTTTTGAATTTTGAGTTGTTTATGATTTAGTGTGCGATATATTCAAATGTATGTATAAAATCGTTAAAATATTGGGAACCAGTTCACCAACATACAGACACGTCCATCACACAATGTTCTCATATACGATTAATCGTAAGCGTATATTTGATGGTAACAAATGTCAAATGGCACCTGTCAGTGTTTGCCTGTAGAAAATACCTCAACACAAATAAAAATTTACTCATTTATAGAATCACTTACTCACCTTAGCACAATCACAATCACACACAAACATAAACTTAACAACGAGCAGAGTAAAGAAATGTTAGAGAGCATCAGTAAAATGTCCTGCAACTTGGCATTTGACAGTTTGACATCACAAAAGGTTCACGGGTTACGACACTGTGTATTCGTTCGTTATTCGTATGGAAAGTTTTCTATTCTGTAATATTTTTCTGCTACTTTAACGTTTTTAATGAAAACAAAAAAATCTTAGTTTTTCATTTTTTATAACTTTCATCAAATCGAATACAGAGTTTAGCGTACGTGTGTGTGTATGATTGGGTGTGTGTGTGTGAGTGAATGTGTACTAAACAAATACTCGTATCGAAAGAGAGATCCAATACTTTTATATCCCGGGTTTCAAAGGTCATTTTTATTGTATCAAACGTCAAACTTGACGTATAATACACACATACTTTCATACTTAAGCATTATTTTCTTGTGGCAGCTCTTTCCAAAGGTGTCGTATGTGAATTTTGGAATGTGAGTGTATGTGTAAGAGGGGTTTTTGTTACAGTTTTTGTATCTTTAAACCATCAATATTGTTTTGGTCGTATCCAAAGCCAATCAGTTAAAACACTATTAAACCAATCGGACGGTTTGGATTGTCTGTGTGTGTGTGTGTGTGTGTGTTGGAGAAACAGTTCTAAAAAAACTACATCACATTTCTTTTATGCCATAGATGTTAATCAGAGATACAGTTCATACTATTTGTAATGTACATATGTATGTAATAGTTTGGTTCGAACAAGTATTTTCCTAAATCTGCAAGGAGAACTAAAACAAAATGCGATCACAAAGAATTTACACATCGTTAATTTTTGTAGAACAAAAAGGCAGCCAAGAGCCTTTAAAATCTATTAAAATCAAAAACCAATGTTTTTATGTAGAGAATCTCAGTCTATTTGGTAAAATCAAAGCAAGTTTTCGGTCAACAAGTATCCATGTAAAATTAAAACTGAGCTAAACGGATACACACAAATGGCCACAGTTTGAGGGAACAGGAGTTTTCAGGATTATTTAATTGTAAAATGCTCGCTAAAACCTCTCTAGTCTCCTTGTAATGGATAACAGCGTAAAAATCAATTTAAAATTTAATTTTAAAACGGCATAATTCACAAATAATCGATTTTAGAATTTGTTAGTTAACCAAACAAATATTTAAATCAAGCATTATTGAGTAACCCCGAGAATAGTGCAGCGGACACTATTCGTCTTCAAAGATTTTTTTCCAGATGTAAATTATTAATTTTTGGGCAAATGATACTGGTTTAAAAAATAATTTATAAGATTAAGAAATTGTTTGTTTATTAGGGAAGCCTGTTTATACTTTCTGAATATTCAACAAATAGTCTAAACTGTCGTCCGCCAGGGGCTACTGATTTCTTAGGATCTCTTCGAATCTGTTTTTCGAATTTTAGGGTTTTTTCTGCTTGACTGCACCTAATTTCTCTCGAGGAAGGTGAAATATCCTTCAGATGCCCGCTACATACTTGCGTATGGAAACGATTAACCTTTGTTCGATTAATCGAATAATTGTGGTCGTTTAACTGTTCGAATAATTTAAAATTGCTTATTTTCGATTACCGAATAATTCGAATAATTTATGTCGATTAATCGATTTATCGGAAATTTGTTTTTTCCCAGTATTATTTTTATAGTTTTTTTTAATGTAAAAAAACAAGCCGCTACGTTTTAACTACGATTTTATTCTTTCTTAACTCAGGAACATTTCCTACGAGCAACAAATTTTTAAAATTTAGTTCAAGGACTTAAACCACAATAGTGGAGAGGGTATTATGCATTTGTGCTGATGTGTGTAACACCTAAAAATATTGGTCTTGGTGTACCTTAAATTATACTGATCGACTACTCAGAATCACTTTCTAAGTCGAAATAACGATGTACGGCTGGCTGTCCATGTTACCTTGTGCGCAAAGTACAGGTGGCAATTTCGGAGATAATTTGATTGGGGAAATAGGTTCTTATTGGCACAAGGACCAAGCCTATCTAAAATGGGCCGAATCGTAGGACCACAAGGGGAGGTAGGAGGCAATTTCTGCCTCTCACAAACTATCAAACCGATATTAATGAAGTTAATAAACATATGGGGTATTCACAAGGTGTGCTATCATGTTATATTGTCATAATGTTCTAACATTTTACAATGGTTTAAACAAATTGTTGTTGCTTTGTAAAAAAAAAATTCTTAAATTAATAGAACTTTGCTTGGTATGTTTATTATGCTAACGTAATTAATCAGAAGAGACCTGCGCTGAGCGGCTGAGCCGAACCTCATTAGTTTTTGTAGCCGTCGCCGTTGATGGTATATTTTTAGCCGGCTAACGTCCGAAATAAACCTGCGGCTAGCAATTTTTGCAACAAAACACTTGCGGCGTCAAATTAGATCGGCTTAGGACTCTGATGTTTAGTAAACAAACAATATAAAATTTATTTGTGGTTTACGTCTGAAAAATGGAAAATAGTCAGGAAAGATCTAATTTAATTTTTTAATTCATGGATTAGAATTAAAAAATATATTTTTATTTTTGGTAAATATTTATTTTTTATAATTGGTTTTAAATCAGCTGACTTTTTAAATTCAAAATAGCACACTAAATTATGAGGGGTTGTTCACAACAGTCGTATATTTTCATGTTATTATTTTAAGACTTATGACTTTATGACACCTTGTGAATCCCCCAATAGATAAATCCATATTTATATGGACACATAAGCATGATGTGTTCTTGAATACTGTCGTGTAGGGGCGGGCTTGGCCGACTAAACATTCTTGCTTGTTTATTTTTAAGAATGTTTTTTTTCGGGCTTGAAGCCCTAAAAACAAACATTTTTAATATTCATAATTTTATTCGGGATTAATCAATTTTCATTGTGAAAATATTCAAGCAAAAAAAAAAAAAGGCATGCCTCAACCACCCTCTTTACACAAATTGTCCGAACACATGAGTGAAGCTGGGAATAATTTTCATCAGAAAAAATTTAACACTAAAACCGATCGAAACCCCAAAAAAATGTATAAATAAATTTTAAATAAAATGGTTTTGTATCTATACGAGCATCAAAGTGTTTCATTTTATTGGCAAATATTGTGTGTACATGTGTGTGTGTATGTATGTGTGTGCGTTTGTAAGTGTGTGTGTTCTTCTGCATTTAGATACAATTTATTATTATTTTTTCACCTTTAGTTTGAATTTATATAAGCGACTGCTAGAGAAAATATTTAGACCAAAAATTTGAGGCATTATTATGCGGTTCATGGGTTGCGGCTGGCAAAATTTTATTCTCAACGACCTCTTTGTCTCATTTTTTTTGTGTTTGTTTTCCGATGTGTTTTTAGTGGATTTTGCCTAAATGATGGATATTCGGTTTAGGAAACATTTCCAACTTTTTGGCTTATTTTAAATTTCATTATTAATTTTATCCAGGGTCTGTGTGTGTGTGTTTGTGTGACTATGTTTCCGATTTCTTTTTTTTTTTTGTGATTTTCATTTCGACAAACACCAATAACAATTTTAACATACATAGAACTCATATTAATTCTAGCTAAATACTAAAATGTGCAAGGAATACAATATAAATTAAAAAAAAAATTATATAATAATTTCAAACAAAACCTACAACGCAAAAAAGTGTATAATAAATCAATTTTAATTAAAAATTTAACTGGGTCAGCATAAAAACCCATATGAAGGATTAATAAAGTTTTCGGAAAATATTTGTGGTAAATATGATAACAAAAAAATAATTTGTTGGAAAGCTTTAAGATTATATAAAGATTTGAAAATTTTAAGAAAAAAATTAATAAAAAATTAAAGATGGAATGGTCAAGCCTGACCACATGCAACCCTTAACAACCGTATTTAAAAAAAAAATTTCATTAACACGTCAAACAAAATTATGATTTGAGCTTAAAATTTAAGTAAAAGTTCGAAAGCCGTATAACTACTACCAAATGTCTGCATCTACATTGAAAAGATTTTTTTCTTCTTCAAACGATTTTAGGGGTGTTGTTTTTATAGCACCAATCAATCAATCTTGGCTTCAATAGCACGTGGTAGTAGCTCTTGTAGAAGTTACTGCTTTTTTTTGGTAGTGGTATTGGTGTGAGACCGATTCTAATTAAATTTGGTTAGAAATTTAGACTTCAATGAAATTAATTTGGGCCGAATTTATTCTTAAGCAAAGATCGATTTGAAACGAAGGTTTTTAAAAGGTGTAATGAATTTTAAGAGATTTTTAAACAACATTTCTGAATTATAATTAGAATTGTGGTTATTTTGTTGAACTATTTATGGTTTTTAATCCAAATTTTTAATATTTTTAATCAGGCTTAAGTTCATCAAATTTAATTTTCATTAAATTATTTTTATGAAGAAAGGAATTTTACAACATGAAAATTAATTAAAATTGTTACTGATAATCATTCATTCTTGACTGACCTGAGATTCGAACCCAGGCGGCTGGTTACCATGACATGTTTCGATCGCAACCACTCGATCTCCTCAGATGGATTTGCCGTCTTACACTCGCAGCCATCGACGACTGCTGACGTCAATAGTCAAATATCAATCCTTAAACCAAATTGTATTTTTAAGCTATGGTAGATCTGAATTATTGTCTTAAGTTTTTGTTCAACATACACTTTTGCTAAAATATCTATGTATATAAAATTGTAACGTTACTGACTGATTCATCATCGTACAGCCTAAACGCCTGAAGCTAAAAACTTGAAATTTGGAGCAGAGATTGGTTACTCCTCAAATCGATCCACTAGGACGGGAGTTATGGAAATTCGAATGTTTATGGGGTAAAAAGAGTAAAACGGGAAAATTCGGTAACCTTATAACTTTAAAACTAAAAGAGATACAAAAAAAATTTAATACTTATCGTTGTTCTTTAGAAAAATAAGCGGACAGGTGTCTGATACTTTTTTGAAATTCGGCCCTATTGGGGACTAAATGGGTAAAATCTGAATTTTAGTACTTTTTTGACACCCCATCTAAACATCGAAACAAAGTTAATACCACATACGAAACTTATAAAAAAAATACGAAAACGAATTTGGTACTTTTTCGAAATTCGAACATTTTCACCCCTTAAATCGTAACTGTTTTTGGTACACTTTTTAAAAAATAAATTTTTCTCCATTCATTGACATATTCGTACTAAATTATGAGCTGCCACTACAATACTGAAATTTTTGATACTTTGATTGGGGGAACAAATAGTACCCAAAAGAGGAAATACGGGAAATCTGTGGTTTTCATGGGCAACCGCGTATGTCCATTTTCCCGATTTTGAGATGTTGATGCCATATTGCGTCATTATAAACGCTTTTTAAATGTTTCTAAAAATTTTTGAAAAAAGATGGATCGATTCATGGCAAAGTTTAAATAGTGCAAGACCTAGCCCATAATTTGATCTAGAATAGGTTTTCGGCTCTCCTGAAAAGTTTATTTTAAGACATACGCGGTTGCCCATGAAAACCACAGAAATTCGATATTTTCCTTTAGCTTTTTAGTTCAACATCCGGTATTTTTTAAGGGAAAAGGAGACGCTAGCGAAATTTTAAACAATATTGACAAAAAATTAAAGAAATATATGTCGAAAATCAATTTTATAACATACTAAGAACGATATTTTCGGGTTCAAATCGTTTCTTTTTTAAAATCGACCTCCATTACCAACCTAAATACCGACATAAAGTTTGTCTAAAGTCTCCACCAGACTTAATGGGCTTCATCCTTATAACAATTAAAACGTTTAGACCAAATTTTATCACACTATCTTGCAAATTGCGACCTGGGATCTAATCACTACATTATATATCGAGTTAACTATCGTATCGAGTAAACTATCGTATTTTTCAGCAAACGATTGACATTGAATGAAAACCCGAGAGATGAATTTTCTTTGAATAAAAAATGTCAATTTTGCTCGATATCTTATTCCGTCATTAGACCCCCCGTACTTTGGCACTAGGTTTGCCATCCCTGCCGTATTCCGTTATTCGATAAGATAAATCTCCATCGCTAAAATGCCTTAGAGAATACGAAATTTTAACATTTTAGCGATGACATTAAAGTAGAGTTTCTACGAGGGAGAGAATTCCCGGGAATACCGGGACATTATTTTTAAATTATTCCCGGGAAATTGTTTCCGGGAATTTTCGGGAATTTCAAATTGAATTTTTTGAAATCTTAATTTGTTTGCATCGTTAAAATCAAAAACGAGCAATAAAAATTTAATCTTTACTATAAACTACCTACAAATTGAACTATTTTTCCTACTCCAATAAAAATTTTTAATTGCTGATGAAATGTCTAAAAAGCTTCTTGAAGTAGCAAATGAAAATGTACACGATACACCATAACCAATACCAGAACCATCTAAAAATTTAAAAAAAAATAAATAAATAAAAAAAGAATTTGACGTCTATTAAGTCACGGGTAACAGGCCAACAAATTTATAATCTTTGTATCAGGCGCTTTTACTATAAAACCAACGTCTGTAGAGAACGAGAGCACGTCTTCGGTAGCAGGTTATATACATATAAACAAGGATTAGAAATAGAATCTCTGATGAGCTTTTAAATGCCTTAATAAAATTAAAAAAATTTTCTTAAAAGGAAATTAATTTTACCAAGTTGCTATTAATAACAACTACTTAATATTAATAAGTTTTAAACATTCGTGATCTCAAAGTCTACTTTTAGCTATCGGCAAGTTGTGAAAACGGCCCTTAATCTAATTTTTATAATTTTTGTTTTAAAATTCTGTTAAAAAAAAATATTTGTCTTATATTTTCATAAAATTCTTTTATTAAAGAAACCTTCTATTAAAATCTTGCGTTTAACGTTTTCGATTTCCAGCACAGCCCTGAAACAGAAAATTACAGAATGTGACCACTGGACAGCCAGCCAGCCGGACAGACGGATAGCCGGATATCGTTAGTTCGATACAGATAGTGATTCTGGGTGGATCAATTAGCGTAAGAATATTGTTTTAAATTTTAGAAAAATTAATATCTTATAATTTAAATCAGGCATAAGTTCATCAAACTTAATTTTCCTTCAATTGTTTTAATGAACGAAGGAATTTTGCAATATGAAATTAATTAAAATTTTTTTTTGTTAATTTTTCTTGACTGCACCGGGGTTTGAATTCGGGTCGAACTTACATGTTTCGAGAACATCAGTCCTCTTTGCAGTTTAACCCTTTCCACCACTGCGGCGGCTGCAAGTCTTTGGTCCAACTTCAATCTTTAAGCCTACGGTATTTTTGGTAGAACGAATTTTTAAAGGTTTCTTCCTTCCTTCTGTTTTTTTCAAATCAAATTTGGATTGAAAACCATAAAAAGTTCGATTAACCACAACACAGAACACTCGGGATATATTGAGTTTTTTATGCGTACGAGTCGTAATCAAAAATTCAAGTACGAATAACACTAAAACATACTCAAAACAATCCTAAATGGGTTTACTTTCGAAAATAAATCCCGGAATTTCTTAAAATAAGTACAAAATTCTTTAACCAAGTAAAACAATAGATTAAACTTTTCGTTGGTAGCGCCACTCTGAGAGTTAAATTACAAAGCGAGCGTTTTAATCTCATTTAACTTATAAAAGTTTGTTGCAGACTACTACAACAACAGCACACACTGAGTTAAAAAACGATTTGCTTGGTGTGCATCGAAACAACAGAAACAACAGAACAACACGAAAACACGATATATTGATGATTAAAAAGTAAAATTAAGTACTCTTGCTTCTCATTTAGTTTATATTTACAGTTCAATAAGTATGTACATTAAGTTTTTAAAGTAAATACCTTATCGGGAATGCGTTTTATAATGTAAATTCTGTATGGTGTAAAGTGGGTACGTAAATTAATCATAATGAAATTATCCTGCAAATTTTGACTAAAGCGCATTTAGAGATTCGTTCAATCTTAGTTTTTCTTCAATCTCATTTTCGGATAATTTCGAGTACGAATTCGGGCTTGAATATGCATCATAAGTTAAGTACTTCACACTTGAAGAATCCGTATAATCCGTACTCAAATCAGTCTTTCTGTACTTGATTCAAGCAAATCCGTACTCACCGTACTGTTAATACCGCATCGGATTGATTTCAGTACGTATGGATTGATTTTTCTCTTGAGTGTATACTTAGGAATGACTCTATAGACTATCAGAATATCTTGTTTTTACTTTAGCTTTTATTTGTATCTGCTAGTAGAAATTTTATCAGAAATTTTAAAAAATTCATTTGCCTCTTAAATTTGTACTAAAAATTATTGGAAATAAACAAAAAATTTCTGTTATTGAACAGACCTAATGTTTTTAAACTTAATTAAAAAAACTCTTCAAAAAAATATTAAAAAAAAATGCAATTTTTTTTATAACTAAACACTATTTTACCACTTAAAATCGTTGTGTTTAATAGCCATTAATCACAAAAAGAATGACATAAAAAATATGTAGGGTTTTTGGTAAATGTTCTAGATACAAAAAACTATCCTTCAAAGTCTTGAAATTTTACGCATACAAGCAAAAACAGCATGACTTCATGCGTGTTAAGCAGCAACGACAACAAAAAAAAAAAAAAACAACAAGAATCCTAAAGGCAGGCATTTGTTTAGCCACATGTGGCTAAAAGAAACTTTATTTTTGCCGCTCCTTCTTGCACACGCACACTCTGAATGTCGAGAAAAGAAAGTAGTTTTTAAAATTTTCTTGTTAGTTTTGTTGCCAGAGGACAGAACTACATATCGTTAGCTAAATCGCAAGATGCCCAATCTAACAAAAAATTCAAAATCAACTCTTTCAATAATTCCGATGCATCACAATAACGTACATCGCAATTTGTAAAAAACAGATGTGCCTTTACATGAGCGGAAAGCGTTTTCTAGCTGTCAATAGTTCTTATGCCCATTCAGTTATACAAAATTCCAGTAGCATACCGATTAAGCGCGCCGGCACCGCTTTGCAGTTGGAAAATTTGATTTTAGTAAAGTTGCCCGGGATTGGTAATAAATAATTGCACTTTAGCTATTTCAAGACAGGGTTCAAAAAACAGTCGTCGAAACCAAAAACTGTCGCACAAAAAACGAAAATTTGTGTACAACTTTTAGCTTTTTGAGTTGATTTGAGAGCGACTGTTTACATTTAATAAATCATAAGTAAAAGCAATAGTTTTTTTTTGCCAATGAAAAATGAAGAAGTGGCAGAAAGATGATAAAATAGCGTGACGAGATTTGTAGTAAAAAAAAAAACAAAAACAATAGCAGGGAAAAAACAGAAACAACAACATTATAAGAAACAAAATAAATTTTTGGTTGGCTGCAAAGTTGGATAAAAAAAAATGAAAAACTAAATCCCGTATTCAATTTTTTAAAACTGTTTGGTTAAATACATCAAATACAAAGGTAGAATGATAAAGAAAAACATATCGAGTCGGTCTGCTGCCATTTTTGGTTACATTTCTTCTTCTTTAGCCAAGAAAAGGATACAGCAACGGTGAGTGATGAAGAAAAAAATTTTGTGGATAAAAAAGAAAATTCAAAAATGATTCCAACAATAAAATGTGTCTCAAAGCCAGCCGCCGCTCTGCCTTCATCTTCTCCTTCAGTGATTGCTTGGGTGCGCGTCATTGCTTGTGCAAAAAAATCAGTGTTTTTTTTTCCATAAACAAAATGCAAATAAATTGTTTGAATATGCAAATTTGTTTATGGGACCGATTTCAGACAAAAAATGTTTTGATTCTACAAATTTTTTGTTTGAATTGGCAAAATAATTTTTTTTGCATTTTATGTGAGTTTTTTAACAAGAAAGTCAACAGTACTGTTCTTGGTCAACAGTACTGTTGACGCTCTTGGTTAGGTATGGCGTATCAGCATAAAAGTCAGGGCGATTTGCGTTTGCGATAACGATATGTTTATGTGTAAAAATTGTTTCGTTTTAATTTTAAGTGTTTCTATTTTTTTCATTTGTTGTTTGCCTTGTTTTCCTTTTGCATTGCTTTTGATACGTTTTTCATGCTCTCTTTGTTAAAGTTTTTTTTTTTTTTGTACAAGCGCAATTTACGTGATAATGATTCCAAATTATAAAAAAACTTAAAACGTTTCTTTTTGCTACAAGCAAAATTTAACACAAATAAAAGAAACGAAACAGCCAACACACTAATTGTTGTTTTGTTTTTGTCTTCTTCTACTTGGTTGAAGCACATGTCCTTCTGACATACAAGCATGCAACCATGCATGGATTAATAACTGAGGACGGGACGACTACATTTAAATACGTAAATTTCCAAATAAAGACATACGAAAATAGAGATGGTTTCAATTTAAAATTTTTTTTAATTCAATTATTCGCTTTACTTTGTCAATTGTGAAAAACCGACTGTTTATCTATTCGATACGAATTAATTTGATTCCAAAGATTCGATTTATGTGTTTCAGGAAATGCTTCAAATCGGCCTAAGTTTTCACATAAATTCATAACTTGCGATATTTTTAACTTTTCATACTAAAATGCCATAAGCAAAAAAACAAACAGGCAAATACATTTTTACTAAAACGTATGATTAATATCGAAGTTTTCCATTTAATAAATAATAATCATACGCTACAGCGTTCTTATAATACTTTTATGTATTCCCATCTTATTTTTCGTTGGAAATTAATAAAAATAAATTCCCTTTTTCAGCTCAGTTTTTTTTATCACATTGAGTAGGTTTCGTTTGACAGAAGGGAGAAATAAATTATGCTTTTGAACAATTTTTATAATTCTACTTAAAACGAAATTTTATTTCTATATTTTTGCATAAACCAAAATGTTATTGAGTAGAACATTTTTTTTTTTGGTTTCATTTCACTTGTTTTCTTTTTCTCTGCATTTTATTAATGCTACCATTCGCATTAAAATGTTGCAAAAGTTTTTTTTGGAAACAAAAAAACAATTTGGTGAAGTATTATAATACGAATAAAATTTAAGCCGCTTTGCAAGTGCATGCGAAATGCTAAATCAATTTAAAATTTTATTTTTATTAGAAGATAGTTTGGGTCTTAAATTGTGCAGCTTTTTTTTCTTCTATCAATGAAAAGTTTTTGACAAAAAAAAAAAAATTATTATCAGACAAAAGTTGCAGCTTGCTTTTCGGGGATATTAAAGAATGAATGAATATGAAAGTTTCTTAAATATTTTTGAGCCGATTTTATGTTAGCAGTCATTATTTGTAATTAAGTCATGGAATTATCTGATTCCTTTGATGTAGGAATTATTTTTAGGAAATAATCTTAAACTTAATTGTATTTTAAGCGCCAAATAGTCTACAAAAGCTGTTTCCTCTACAGTATGTAGCATGTTTGTAGGAAAATTAAACAAATTTTTGACATTCTCATAAACCTCTTGTTGCTGTTGGCCCTTAAGTTTTAACATTGAACAAATTTAGAGCATAGTTTTGGACAGACGTGAGTCTGCATGCAAATTTTCCACAATACTGCCAACAAATTAATACTGCTTTTAAAGTTTGAGCAGATAAGCGGTCTGCCAAAAGGAAATTTAAAACGTTGACAGTTATAAGCAGCCATATTGTTGAAGCTAGATGTAACAACGGAATTGCCATTTAATCAGTCTTTTTTTGCCAAAACACAATGGAAGGAAATAGTTTTCAACAACAAGTGAAATTAATAAAATGGGTTTAAGTTGGTAATCTTTCCCGATAAATGTACGTTCCGAAATGCGAATATTCGCCACAATATTATACAATAATTCACAAATTATTTCAAATAGAGCAATTTCAATATAGTAATTATGAGGTCAAATTTACTCGATGTCTTTACTGACATGTCTTAAAAACATGTTTGTTTTGCTTGTTGGCGATCTGATTAAAAAAGAAAGAGGAGTTGCAAAAAAGACACGAAATAAGTTTTCATATCTCTTAAAATGAATTGTGATGTTTGTAAAATGCATTTATTTGCATTTAAGACAATTAGACATAAAAACAGACATGTTTGGAAAGACCTCGCGAAATACTGCAAAAGGATTTTGGAAACATGTTTAAAACAGAACGCAGAAAACAGACGTGACTGAAAAGACATCGTATAAATACCGCCTAGTTATAACCGTTTTTATAATATTTCAGATACATTAAAATAAGAAAATATTTAAGAAAAATGCTTTCGCCAACACATTTGCCATACCGCCAAACGTAAATTTCCATCGCCACAAGGATTAAAAAAATCACCACATTTGATGGCCCTGCCTGCCACCCCCAGATAAAAAACATGTTTACAAATGGTCACCTCCAACCAAACTATTTTAAAAGAAATTTTTAAACATATAATGTTTAATAAAACCATATAATTATTAGCGGTAACCATATTATGGTTAAATTATGCCTCCATCAAGAAGCCCCAACCATATTATTGTTGCCTCCAAACATGTTATGATCAATAATAACTAAAATTTGTTAAACTTTTACAAGAGCATAATTGGGTTTTAACCATAGTATGTTGCTTTGGAAAAAGAGGACAATACTATTGTAAATTTAAAAACCAATTATTATCTTATTTAACTATAACATTTTCAGGGACAACCATAATATGGTTGTGGGTTCTTGGAGGAGGACTAATTTAACCATAAAATGGTTGTCGCTGACAATTATATGGTTATATAAACCATAGTATTTTTAAAAATTTCTTTAAAAAAGTTGGGTTGGAGGTAACCAAACTTAAACATGTTTTTTCTCCACGTGCACTGACAGTTTAAAAGTGGAAAGCAATGCAATTTTTTCTTTTGCATAAAAAAATAAATAAAAAAATAAACCAATTTATACATGTACTTTCAATAAACTGAAATTAATTTAATGTGATATTTGACGGAAATTATATTTTATTAAAAATTTCCTAAGAAAAGTAAATTTTGGCAAAATTCGATATAAGCATAAATGTTCTATAAAAATTTTATTTTATTAAAATATTCTATAACTAGTAAATTTTAGACAAATTTCCTGTAAACAGTTAATTATAGCACAATTTCCTATAAAAAGTAAAATAGTAAGATTTCCTTTAAATAGTATTTTTTAAGAATAAAAAGGTTAAGTACAGCAAAATTTCCTATAAACAGACTATTTATACAATATTACCTATAAAAAGGTTAATTATAGCAACATTTCCTATAAATAAAAATTTTAGCAAAATTTTCTATGAATAGAAAATGTTGGTAATGTTTCCTATAAAAAGTAAGTTTCAGCGAAATTTCCTATAAAATGTAAATTATAGCACAATTTCCTATTAAAAATTATTTTACCAAAATTTTCTATAAAAAGTAAATTTTGTCAAAATTTTTTATAAGAAGTAAATTTTGTCAAAATTTTCTATAAGAAGTAAATTTTGTCAAAATTTTCTATAAGAAGTAAATTTTGTCAAAATTTTCTATAAGAAGTAAATTTTGTCAAAATTTTCTATAAGAAGTAAATTTTGTCAAAATTTTCTATAAGAAGTAAATTTTGTCAAAATTTTTTATAAGAAGTAAATTTTGTCAAAATTTTCTATAAGAAGTAAATTTTGTCAAAATTTTCTATAAGAAGTAAATTTTACCAAAATTTTCTACAAAAAGTAAATTTTACCAAAATTTTCTATAAAAAGTAAATTTTAGCAAAATTTATAAAAAGTAAATTTTGGCAAAATTATCTATAAAAAGTAAATTTTGACAAAATTATCTATAAAAATTAATTTTGACAAAATTTCCTATAACAAGTTAACTTAGCACATTTTTGATAATTAGCAAACTTCAGGAAATTTTTTTTTATTAAATAAATTTCAAGAAAATTTCATGTAAATATTAAATTTTAGCAAAATGTCCTATAAAAAGCAAATTTAAACAAAATTTCCTATATAAAAAGTAAATTTTATCAAAATTTCTTATAAATAGTAAATTATAGCAAAATTGCCTTTAAAAATTAAATTATGTATAGCCAAATTCCTATACAAAATTAATTTTAGCAAAATTTCTTATAAAGAGTTTTTTCAAAAATTCCTATAAAGTTTGATTAGCAAACAGATCTTCGCAGATATCGGCACTGATTTTCCACTTAGATCGGCGCACAAGTCTGTGGTGTTCATGGGCAACCACGTATGTCCATTTTTTCGATTTTGAAATGTTGATGCCATTTTGGTTAATATTAAACGCTCTTTGCATCGTTCTAAAAATGTTTGAAAACAGATAGACCCATTCCGATTTTTTAACTCAATTACAAAGTTCAAAAGGTGCAATACCTGGCCCATAGTTTGATTTAAAATGGTTTTTAGGCTCTCCTTAAAAATTTTATTTTAAGACATACGCGGTTGCCCATGAAAACCACAGAAGTGTCCGATAAAAATCGGCGTAGTTCTAACATTTTTATTGCTTAACAATGTGCTAAAGAGGGTGCACATGGTCGATGCATCAGGGTTGCTTTTAATTGTCTAAAGTTAGCATGATTTCGCCGCAGATTGTCTTAAGTTACATGCGTTGACATTATCGGCACATAAAATGCAACGAAAATTGGTGGCATGCACCGATAGCGTGATCTTACCTTAAGACCAGTTATTCTCAGCCAATTTGTTCTAAATAAAACTGAGAATTCATATAGAAGACTTTTGAAAAACTCGAATTTCTTCGCTATCAATTTCCTTAAAATTCAAATTTTTCCATTTACAAAAGAAGAAATAATGATTTCTATACCTTTCACAGCAATAAAATTCATTTTTTAGTTAACACGAACGTCCTTCGTTTGCTTTCTCACCCCTTTTTTAATAAACTGAGAAATTATGCATAATGCCAACATGAAAATGTAGAAGTTGTGAGATTGCATATGTACTTATGCAAGTTTATGGGTGTGTGTGTGTGTGAAATAATAATAATAATATTTTGTGTAAATTTTATGCATTAAAGACGTGCTGTTATTTGGGTGACATAAAACTACAAAACTCTTTCTTTTTTTTTAACGGTTCTCCAAGCAACCAAAACTCGAATTGGGACACAAATATATTTTGCTCTAGACAAAAGGACCAACCGAAAAGAAATTTCCGAAAGATGAAAAAAGACAATTTCCATTGAAAGTTATATCTGTGTAACACTCTGAACCCATAAATATTTCATGTGTAAATGCGCAGCAGTGTATGAAAAGGAAAAACGTTAAGAAAATAACTGGGTATGCATGAAGATTTTTCCTTTCTTGGAAAATTGCTAAAAAATTTATTAAGAGTATAAAAATTTAAGTATTGAATAAATTGTAAATGCATGTGTTGCTTATTGGCTTGTGGATGTGCAAATTTTGTTACATTTTTTTTTTCAGAAAAATATAGTGGTTAGAAAATTTTAACACTTTCACAGGCATGTAGATAAATAAATTATGAAAATTGTGAAAATTATCGTATTCAGTTTAGATTAAGGTGATAAAATGTAGATGTAAATAGTTAAAATTATTTTTATACATTTTGGTTTTTGATTTCAAATATTCCAGAGAAAAATACTCCTTAAAATATTTGGTCGGAGGCAAGACTTAAATAGCGACTATGTCCTGAGAAGCCACGACGAAGTGTTTGGACTTGGTTTAGGAGAGGCCATAATTAAATTTGGCTTAGCTGGGCAAGGATGAAAGATAACAGAACGCAATGTTAAATTACGACATTAGATGCCTCTGGCGAAGAGCGTGGCCAAGAACCATATGGAAAGATTTCGTGGAAGCCAATTTCAGAATCATGGGTATACGTGGTGGGCAAGATAAAGCGGAAAATAAGCCAAAATGAAGAAAAATATCGCACTAAGCAAAAGTACACCTGGCCTCCATACAAATGTCCTCCATAATTTAGGGGCTAAGTACAATAGTGCCCACACTAAACAACCAATTTCAGCGGTAAAAAAGTGGTTAACTAAACTTCAATCTGGCCGCAGAAGCCCGGAAGATGGTAAAAGTTCTGAAAAGGGCGTTGAGGTCTCTATAGCCGAAACAATAAAAAAATTCACGACATGGTGTTGGCCGATCAAAGATTAAATATGCGACAGTTTGTGGAAGTAATAGGCCTCTCATTTTGGATAAGCTAAACCGATAAGTTTGAAAAAAATCTTTCTTAAAAAATAATTTAAATCCTTTCACAGTAAGAAATAAATATTTTGATAATATTTTAAGCAAATCCTAGATCTATTAGAAAAAGGTCGAAACAATTCGTTAGACTTTAAAGAAACTCATTTTGTTTCGGGTACATTTTTTCAAAATCAATCTCCTTTCTTTTCTTAGAAAGTTTCTTCAATTCCAAATATTATTTGTAGTGCCCAACCGAACGTTCGGGTTCGGTTACGGAATTGGACAAAAAATTATTTTCAGCCAAAATTTCGCCGAACACCGGCTGTTTTTATAAAATAACATAGTTTTAATCAAGTGTGTAAATGATAATAAATAACACGAAAGCACCACATGTAGACATCTAAGAAGAACAGGACGAAAATGTTGTTGAAAGAGAAATCAACTTTTAAGTCCTCGAAATACAGATATATTTCAATAATGGAACTCCAGTCCATTAACAAATCAAGGCAGTGACCCCAAATAACCTTTCAGTTATTTAGTGCCACTGGGCAATTTTATTAAGACCGAATAAATTATCTACAAGGCATAATATAAAGGGTGGTTAAATTTTAAGGGCCGATGATGAATGTGAACCACACCTAAACACAGAAAAAATAGAAAATCGACTTTAATTAAGCAATTCGTTCAGACAATTAAATATTTAACTAATTTTGCCCCTACAAAGGAATTGATCATATCAATTAACGGATTCGTATTTTCGAGTCATGGGACACAAATTTAGTCAATTAAAAAATTAATTGCATAAACTAAAAAATACACCACATATACACAAACATTTAATTTTATGGGTTTTGATTAAAAAAATTAATTGAATAATTAATGTACGCCAATAAATTATTTTATTGAATAATTTTTTGCAAACATTTTTTCTGTGAACGTCAAGCTTTTTCTGCATTTCAGTTGACATTTCTCAATTTCAGACTAACTCAATTAGAACTATGGAAAGATCGAGCAACGCGTTAAAGTTATTCAGGCTTGTTATGAAAATGGGCGTTCAAATCAAAATGCATATCGATGGAAATCATCTTCAGTGATGAGGCACATTTTCACCTCAGTGGATGCGTCAATAAGCAGAATTGCCGCATTTGGGCGAATGATAATCTAAGTGTGATTGTCGATAAACCAATGCACCCACAAAGAGTGACTGTTTGGTGCGGTTTATGGGCTGGCAGCATCATCGGGCCGAATTTTTTCCAAAATGAGGCCGGCCAGGAAGTTACTGTGAATGGTGTTCGCTATCGTAAGATGATGACGAACTTTTTATGGCCCGAATTGGAAGATATGGATGTTGAAGATTTGTGGTTTCAAAAGGACGGTGCCACTTGCTACACAGCTAACGAAACAATAACTCTTTTGCGTGACAAAGTCAATGGCCGTGTTATCTCACGTGGTGCTGATGTCAATTGGCCGCCAAGATCATGTGATTTGACAACGTTGGGCTTCTTTCTTTGGGGTTATTTGAAAGAAACGGTGTACGTCGATAAGCCAGCAACAATTCAAGACGGCATAGAACCTCAATTATGCCTCAGCGTCATCGAGTTCAAATTCGGGCTATCGGGTGGAGGTGTGCCGCCGAGGTCGCGGCGGCCATTTGGCCTATATTTTGTTGCATACATAATTGAACCATACAAATATTATCATAATATAAAGAAACGAAAATAATATCCTAAATAATTTATGTTTTATTCAAAATCAACAGCAGCCCTTTAAACGAAATAGTAAATTTTGAGTGCTAAAATGCATCCTACCATTATTTTTTCTGCGTGGATATTGAACTTTTTTTCTATTTTCTGATTTACTTATTTAAAGTGCAAATTATCTTTTTATTTTGCATATGATATGTTGAAATTTTATTTTGCTTTAAATAAATAAATAACACACGACAACTCACTGAAAAGACGAAGAATTCAAATGTAAAATCAGTGTTCACAGAAAAAATTATTGCCGAATTATTTTCAAACAAACGATTGTTTGAAATTTTTTTTAATTTCTACAAATTTTTTTACTGATTCAATTAATATTTTTGTTTGATTTTTATTTAACCAACAAAAATGTTGACAACTTTTCAATAATATAATATACGCGCTATTGGTTTCAATTTTTCATAATTTTGTATGAAATATTTAACGCTCTTTAATGTTGTCGTTTTTTGCATTTTTTATTTGATCGTAAGCAACACTTCTTTATACGAAATATAAGAACAACAACACAAAACACATACAGTTTATTTTTGGACACTTTAAAAAAGTACAACAAGAAGAGAGACGATAAAATAGCGCGACGAGGTTATTAGTAAAAAACAAAAAAATAGCAGGTAAAAAAAGGTTTCATTCATTTTTAAACAACAGAAACAACAACAACATTATAAGAAACAAAATAAATTTTTGGTTGGTTTCAAAGTTGGAAAAAAAAGAATGAAAACAAAATCCCGTATTCAATTTTTGAAAACTGTTTACTTAAATACCTACATCAAATACAAAAATAAAATGATGACGAAAAACATATCGAGACGGTCTGCTGCCGTTGTTTGTTACATTTCTTCTTCTTTAGCCAAGGAAAGGATACAGCAACAGTGAGTGATGAAGAAAAACATTGTCTGCCTAATTTATAAAAAATAAAACATGTTAATAAAGGGCTTATGAAACAGATTTTGTATGAAAATCCGATTAATAAACTCTTTATTAACCTGTTTTATTTTTTATAAATTAGGCCGTGTGTGTATAAACAAGAGTTCGTTCAAAAATAATTCCAACAAAACATGTGTCTCAAAGCCAGCCGCCGCTCTGCTTCTGCCTTCATCTTCTCCTTCAGTGATAGCTTGGGTGCGCGTCATTGCTTGTGCAAAAAATTTTTGTTTGATTCAGCAAAATTATTTGTTTGAAATTTATATGAATTTCAGTAAACTTTTTGTTTGATTCTGTAAATTATTTGTTTGAAAAAATCAGTGTTTTTTTTAGTAAACAAAATGCAAATAAATTGTTTGAATATGCGAATTTGTTTGTAGGACCGATTTCAGACAAAAAATGTTTTGATACTACAAATTTTTTGTTTGAATTCGAAAAATAATTTTTTCTGTGTTGCTATGCGTTTGCGAAACCTGGTTGGAAGCAGAAGAAAGCAGCAGAAAACTCCAATATTTAATTAACCGGTGCTTGAATAATATTCTAAGACTATTGTGGCCAGGCAATTGGATCACCAGTGAAGAACTTTTTTTGAGGTGCAAGCAAATACCGGTAAATTTAGAGTTAAGAGAAAGGAAATGGAGTCGGACTGGACACTGCCTACGAAAGCCAAACATCGATATGTGTAAAATAGCTTTTGATTGGAATCCACTAGGGCATCGAAATAAAGTCAGACCTGGGGGATTTTGAAGGCGCTGTTTAATGAATGATATTGAAAGAGATAATAATCATCTAACATGGTCTGAAATGAAGGCTACAGCAAATGATCGGCAGATATGGAAATCTTTTACTACGGCACCAAAGCAACTAATAATACAAAATAAATAAATAAAAAAAGTATTATTGTTCAGATTAAATGACAAAAAGTTCGGGTTCCGTTAAGGTTCGGCCGAACTCTGAAAAATTTACCGAAGTTCGGCTTCGGGGTAGGTCTCAAAAAGTATGTTCGGTTGGACACTTATTATTTGTTTTCTTCATATGGTAATTTTTTTTTCAAAATTTTAAAATGTTTTCTTCCACAATTGATGAAAATTAGATAAATAATAAAATAAAATAAAATTGTTTTCGATTTGCAAAGAGTTTATTTGCTTCTGCAGTTTTGTGTATGAAACTAAATTCTAAAATATTTGGTCTACGTGGCGATTTTTTCATTAAAAACGTTTAAGGCTGGGTTTTTGCGATCTTAGTTAAACTAGGTTTAATTAATCTGAAAACAGACTTGTACCGCCATTACCAAATTTGTATACAAAAATTTGACGAAACAGCTTTGTTTTGCTTAAAATGTTGGTCTTTAATGAAATAATAAAAAATAATCGCATTTCGCCGAAAAACCCTTTCAGACTACGTTAAACTAAGTTTAAACTTAATCCACATCTCAAAAACCCAGCCTAACTGTGATTGAAATTTATTATGATTTATTTTAAGTACATACTTGTTTCTTGTTACCCACTGTATTTGGGCATATGCATTTTAAATGTGCCAACAAAATTGAATATTTTCGAAATAAAAGATTTAGGTTTTATTTTGTTTTTAACAAATCCGAATTAGAATTCGCGATTTTCTTTTCTTAAAAAAAAAATAAATTTACTATTTTTGTTATATTGTTGTTGTTGTCTCTTCACATATTTGGTGCAATGCAGTTAGTGTTCGTTTGTTCGTTCAGCTTTTGTTATCTTGCCACAAATAACCGTCATATGTGCTGTTTGTGAGTTTATAGTACAAGTGTGTTTATGTGTGCATGTGATTATGCCAATACAGAAACTTGTGTCTTTACATATTGTATGGATGTGTATTCACGATTATTTTTTTCCCCTGAATGTGAATCCTCATGGAGAAATTACGTTTTGTTACCGATCCCTCTCCTTTTTTTCCTTTTTAAAGGATAAAAAAGCACGTTTAGGTTCTGTGTGGTTTCCTTTAAATAAAGAATGATAAAAGCTGAAGAAAAATGTACCAACGAATAAAAAAAAATTGCAGCAAACAAATTCAATTGCCTGAGTTTCCTTTTGTTCAAAATTCACAACAACTATGAACAACACAAATTCGCCAACCAAATCTGACTGTGGGTAGGTGCGTTTTAGTTTGCGTGTGTGTAAGTTTCTTTTACTCCTCTTATATGATTTCCAAAAAAAACAAACAGACATTCCCTTAGTTAGGAGTATGAATGTGTATAAATATGTATGTATTTTAAAGTTTTAAAAATTTTTTATTTTTTTTTTTTTGCTTTCATGTCTATGACGTTAAACATTATTTTTCATTGTTCAAAATCAAGAAAATAATGCCTTTTTTCTCACAGATTTCTCTTTATTTTCTCAGACTGCTCCAAAAAAAATAAAAAATTTTTATTATGTGAAGTTTGAAAATGCAATCACGTTGATGTTGAAATCAGCGCAATTTGTGGTAAATATTGCAAATGAAAAAATAAGAAAAATTGAATCATATGGAATAAAATACAAAGTCAAAGTATGTGTTTGTTAAGGATATGAAAGATTGATTGAAAATTATAATAAGCATGAGAGTATGGAATTGAAATCGATTGTAAACTAAAGCAAAAAAAAAGAAAAACTATGGAAAACAATTTGAGCTTGACTTTGTTTAAACTGAAAGTTAAGAAACAAATTTTAATTTTAAACTGAATTAACTGCGATCTTCTTTAAAATTTAAGGAATGACAAGATTTGTGTATGGAATATTTGTATGAAAGAGTGTATTTTAGCAAGCCAAGAAGCAGGGGTTTAAAAAACTGCAGTCGAAACCAAAAACTGTCGAACAAAAACAACTTTTCGCTTTTTGAGTTGATTAACCAGCGACTGTTTAAATTTAATGAATCACAAGTAGAAGCAACAGCTTTTTTTGGCCTTTGACAAATTAAGAAGTATACGGTATGGATGTTTTTTCTACCTTGACTGCGGTTTTTTAAATGCTGCCAAATTCGATTTGAAAATAAGCCAACGATTTGGGCAACTTATGGACGAACAATATTATTGTGTTTATAATGATTTTTAACTTAATGGAACGATTCTCGTAGCGACAATAACGCGCTAACTTGGCTCAAAAACAATAATGAAATTTATTGCAGGAATGTAAGAAATAGTTAAATTTAAGATGGATTTTCTCTTAGTGTAGATTTTTAGATTTTTCTAAAACTGATGTAATTTTTCTCTCATCAAATTTTTAATATACAAAAAGTTTTTTCCAGTCCACTACAAATTTTGAAAGGTGACAAGCGAACTGCTATACTGCAATACGTGTGTGAAGATAAATATGAAAAGTTAAATTCGTTTTTAAAAAATATCGCATGCGATAAAAAATATATAAAACAAGTATCGCATGCGTATTTTGAAGAAAATCGACTATTTACACGAAATTTTACAGTTTTTATGAAAAATCAAAATTTTTTATTGAATATCAAAAACTAATTCGATATTTTATTAGTCTTTTTTTATTAAAATAAATGATTTTTAAAAAAATATAACAACCGGAAATTCTTATAAATGAGTTCCGTGAGGGATATGGCCACTGTGTCCAAATCCTTCGATCTCAGGGAATGAAACCTAATTGGAAAATGAAGACTTTGGACTGGGCTACAATAATTTCAGATTATTGTAGCATTTTATCCAAATTGTTCTTGTGAATATTTGTGAAATGAAACAAAAAATATGCTCTTAAAATCAGGTTTTATGCGCATCAAATATGCAGTAATAACTGGAAAATATGCCCTGAAAAATTTAAACAAAAAAATATGCCCTAAGAATCTAAAATTGCTAATTTGAAGACAAAACATTCAACATTTTAATAACAAAATTTGAAAAGAAAACCTATAAATATTATCGCTTAAGCCCATAAGAGATGTTTGCGCCGAATATTATTTAGATATTAAAATCCATATGGGGTTTTTTCTTAAAGCGATTTTAGGTACGGTCGCTTAATTAATAACATATGTTAACATTTAAAGCAAGTGAAAGCTATTTAAGAATGGGAGCTTTGGGCAAATGTGAAACGATTCGAAAATAATGTAATTTACAGTAAATTATTTTTGTGGCGAATTTAATTTAAAGACCATTATAATAAGATGGCTTACTGACACAAAGAGTCTTATTTGGAAAGATGTTTCTACGGGGAATATGTGAAATTATAGACCGATTCTCACCATTTACACAGACCTCGTCCATATTTGATCAAATTATCTACAAAATTAGAACTTGTACTTTGCGCACAAGCTTAACATGGGCAGACAACCAGCTAGACGGACGGATGGACATGGTTAGTTCACTTTCACAAGTGATTTTGAGTCGATCGTTATACTAAAAGATTGGTCTATTTTTTTATGTATCATACACATCGCATAACATTTATCCCTAATGACAACCTACTTTGTCATACAATTTGAGAGTAAAAATTAAATGTAGATGGCGAAATTGGAGGAACAGAAAAAAAATTTACTTTCTGCAAAAGCTTCTAAAAGCACCTAAAAACATGTATCAAAATATGCCATAAAAATCAATATATGCGCTATAAACTTAAAATACGCTGCAAAAATGCTCGTTTAACTAAATTATGCAAAAAAACTTGCTGCAAACGGTAAAATATGCAAAAATATGCACTATATTGTTTGTGCCTTCATTGGTCGCACAAGGAAAAACATGCAATTGCATATTTATGGTTTCCCTGATGATCAGTATAATCTGGCATATCATTATGAAAAGATTAATGCTGGAACAGCTCTACCAAATTATACAAATTCGCTTTGGAAACTAGTCAACGATTTGGGAAACTTATGGAAGACTTGCTGGTTTTTATGGTGCACAAAATCGTGTTATATTCATATGCAGTATGGCCAATTAAAAAAAGATCCTAAAAATTACATCAAGAAGAAAAACCCGTTTGGCGCGGTTTAATTTCTAGTGGCATCATTGGGCATAATTTCTTCAAAAATAAAACAGGAGCTCGCGTTACGGAGAACAGAGCTCGCGAGCGCTCCTTGAACATTTATTCTATCTCGTTAACATACGATGCTAAACGATGATCATAACCATTGACTTCTTGAAATCAAAATTTTGCGATAAGCTGATTTCGAAAAATTTAACTCCAATTTTTCGCGGTGGGGCTACGTGAAATCACTGGTTTACGGTTATAAGCAAATAACAAGCAATTGACAACTTGGTGGCCAACTTTGTTTGTGATATTCGTGAGATACGGCCAGATACGTTCGCAAAAGTTTCCAAAAACTGGACGTCCAGCATAAGCTTCGTCAAGAACAGTCAACATTTTTTTATTTTTTTCGGGAAAAAGACAACCAGTTGAAGGGAAATTTAAGAAAAGATAAACTAACTGTTTATTGTTAGTGTTTTGTTTAAGCTTTGCTATTGTTGGAGGTAGGTAGGACTTTGAGTGTTTATAATTCTTATTCACTTTAAGGTTTTATTTGTTTATTATTTTTAGCTTTTCTAAAATCTTTGGAAAACGTTTCCTGATAATCTGGCCTAAGTTACCAGTTCTTTCCCTCAACAATAAATTTCAGCGTATTTATAAAATATAGAAAATTGGGAATTTAGAACGTCATACAAAAAGCTTTTGATGATAAATTTTGTATTCCCGAAAATTACTTTGATAATTTGGATGACTTTTAGTTTTATTTGCGTTAATTTTGCCTCTTTATGGCTTTTCCACGTTAAACGGCGATCTTGATGAAACCGTGATATTTTACATGCGAATGTTGAGGTATGATTATTGATTTTAATAGGTGGGCTTGACTCCCGGCCCAAGGTGAATGTTATATGTACGCATTTTTGCTCATTATCCTCCATTTCTAGTTGAAATATACAATCCTGTAACAAGATGCATTATGACGGCTTTCGTGCACACTTAGAAAAGCTGTATCGTCAGCAAATGTTGAAGTTTGGTGAAAATGTTTGTTGGCAAATAAAATAATCCAAAAAATTTTAATTCACTTTAGTTTCTAAATTCCTTCCTTCACTAAAAATAATTTAATGAAAATTAAATTAAGTTCATTAAATTTAATTTTCATTTAATAATTTAATTTAATAATTAAAATATCAAAAACTTAAATCGAAATTTGTAACAGTTAAAAACAGAGTCCAGCACAAACGAAATATTTTACATATAAATTTCCCGTGTTACACGTGTAACTTAAAAGGCATCAACAAATTTCTTTAATTTATCCAATTCCCTTTAAATTATTTTAATATTCTGTTTTCTATAATTTAATAATTCTTTGTGGGCCTCAAGACTTTTTACCACACAACTTGACTTTCGTAAAACTTTGTTTTGTTTTTTTTTTTTTTGCTTTTTTACAAAAAGGCAAAAAGAAAGACACAAATACGTTGTTTTATTTCCTTCAATATTTTGCTCAATGTGAAAGTTTCTTCTGTTAAGATTGTTATTGGCTGTTTCCTTCTGATGGATTTGAGAGAAAACAAAACTGCTGATGCAACTTTTTTTATTGCCTTTGTTTACCCAAAAGTAACAACTGCGGAAAAAACTTATAAAATATAAGAAAAAGAAAAGGAAAAAAATCAATGAGAGCTAAAGTTAAAAAAGAAAGAAAAGCAATAGTAAATGACACTTTTTCAGTTGTTATAGAAAAAGTAAGTTGTGTGAAGTAAATAAGTTTCAATTCCAATTTATTTTTAATTTTTTTTAGGCTTTAAAAAAACAGAGCCTCTAAAATAAACGCCTGCTAAAGTTTATTTTGTTTCTTTAAAAGTTTTTTAACTTATTTTATTAAAGTTCATTCTAACCTGCAAAGTATTGTGGTTTTTTGTTATTAAAAATTTTAAACACGAAATGGCAGTAAAAACCTTAAAAAAATAAAAATCCCATCGTCTTGGAAATTGTATTTAAGATGTTTATCAATAAGTAAAATGTGACATAATGAAAATACTGACTATAAATCAAACGATATAAAACACTTAAATTTGAGTTTTTTTTAGGGTTCTTTTAAAACAACGCAAATAAAGTCAATGACCCCTATAAAATATTCAAGCTAAATTATTTTTGTTTTGTTTTTGCTTAATAATAGATTGACATTTTATTTAAATACTCTATGGCTTAATCAAATGTTTGTTTAAATTGGTTTATACATTTTTTATTATTAAATAATAGAAATTTTTATACGATAAAATCCAATTATTACACATTAAAAAATTTGTGTGCGGCCTAAGGTTATGCTATAAATTTATAGACATGTTTAAGGAGAAAATAAACTGTGGAGGACAAAAGTTTTTGACAACTAATAGATTATTTTATTAAATGTTTCTAAAGAAATTATTTTAAGGCCAGAACTTGAAGTCTTTTTGAAACTAAAAGATTTTAACGTTTTATAGATAAACTTCTGTATGGAAATTTATGTGCATAACAGTGTTGCCAATGTAGCCATTTAGTGGCTGGGTTTGGTTATGTTTTTATTGATTAAACATAAAAAGACAACTAAGCCCTTCGCCGTTTTTTTGAGGCGAAATTTCCATCAAGTGTTTATGGCCAATGAAAATAGTTTGACGTAAATATTAGACCACTTATGTAAAAAAAAATTTAAGTTCACATAGTTAACCCACACATTAAGCACAGCAAAAGTTAATGGCCGTTTTCTCATTACACGATTAACTTTTTTCCCAACGAAAAATTGCACATTAAAGAAATTTGGTTTTCTCAATGTATCATTTGCTTCTATTCTGTCGCAAAGCTTACCAGCACTCATCTGCCGATTATTTATTTATATTATTTATTTGCCGTACAGATAAATTCAATCAGCTGACTCCCAACTTTTACATGTATTTTGAGAGGTGTTGCCAGCTTAAAACCATGTTGTTGTCGGTATATTGAGAAACCCAAAATTGTTAACAGAAAGTTTATCGGTCTAATAAATTTATGTTGACATAAAGTAACAGGCAGTTTGACGGTACATTGAGAAAATGGCCATATGGGTTTTTATGTGTTGAATAACTAATGTGAACTTTAACTCAATTTGCAAAAGGGGGTTGATAAATAATTGTTAATTAAAATTTGTCAATATGCGAAAATATTTGTGATGTAAATATTATAGATACAATACAGTTCTTACATGTAAATTTGTCTTAAAAAAGGATTTTATCTTCTTTTTTTTTGGTAATATTTTCCAACAAGAACTTTGTTTTGTAATTGTGGCAACACCATCAACATGATTGTTTTGACATTTAGGATTTTGACATGTTCGTAGTAGTACATTGGAAATTGTTACAATGAAATTAAGTCGATACATTAGCAAACCAAATTTATCGATCGCATAATGTTAAGTGGCCAGCCAGATCGTGTGATTTAAGACCAGTGGATTATATTTTGTGTGGCAATGTTAAGGACAGAGTCTATACGGAGCCAATCGAATCGATTGCAGCCTTAAAACTCAAAATTCGTAGTGTGATTAACGTAATAGACCCGTAAGTTGGCCAAAAAGTGATTAAAAACTTTGACGAAAGAATCGACATCTGTCAGCGTGCTCATGGTGGACATTTGCCAGATATCATTTTTTATTCATAAATTCCAAACTTTTCTTTTCGCAATACAATAAAAATTTGAATTATCTGCATCTAAATTTTTTGTTTTATTTTGTTTTAGAAAACAAAGTTCTTGTTAAAAACCCCATTACCTTTCACCACTGGTGGAAAAGTTTGTCGTTCCGTTTGCAATTTCTTCAATATTGATATTAGACAAACCCTGAAAACTACCGCCCACGAGCAATTTGCTCAACACTCTTGAATGCCATGGAGAGCATGATCAATCGCCACTTGAAAATTTTTCTGCAGTCTAATTCACTTTTGTGTGTTAGACATTATGGATTGCGAAGAAGTCGTTCTACGGGAGACCTGATACCGTGTCTTTCGAAACGTGTCTTTTGAAAGCGTTTGAGTATGTGGAACGGTTTACTCGTTTTAAAGTTTATTGCGTTTGGTGTCGGTGATTTCTTTATATTAATATCAAGCTTTCTCAAGGACCGCTCTACACGCTTTAAATGGATTCTCATCGAAGGAGTTTCATTTGAATTCGAGGGTACAGCAAGGCTCTGTTTTTCTATTACACTTCTTCTTAACGAGCTCATGGGTCTACTTTCCAATCCAATATATTCTTTCGCAGATGACAGCAGCATTTGTCATTAATTTTCCTTAAATCATACACCAAGCCATACTGATGTTGAAGTTATGAGGCAAGACATGAACGGCACGTCATGACCATGACCTTACGACAAACTCCGAGTAGGGCCCTGCGAAAAGGGTAGATTTTAATGCACGTAAGACCCAATGTTGTGTGTTGACCCACATACGTCTTGTGGAGTCAGCGTCATCTGTACCCATGGGTTGAACAGCTATTAAGGAATCAGACACTCTGGATGTTCTAGGCATGAAAATCCAATGTGATGTTCGTTAGAATGAACATGTTTTTTTTAGTGTCGAAAGAAGCATTCAAGTGTCTTGGTTTCTTAAAACTTTGCAAAAATTACTTCACTCCGTCTGATCTCCTCACTATTTATACTGCCCATATCTGACTGAAAATGGAAAACACCTCAAATATCTGGGCAGGTGCTTCAAGGTATTTTTTAAAGCGTTTGGAGCGAGTAAAAAGGAGTCCGTTGAAACTAATCGATGACAGTTGGGAATTTAGCTCTGTTTTTTCATTGGAGCATCTTGTTCTATCGATATTACCACGGTAATTGTGTTCAGCTGAGATGGACGAACTCATCCCTGAAACGCGGTTGTCCAACGTAACGCACAACGCATTACACTGGGACGCATGTGGAATAGAGTCAGTCCTAGCAGAAGTCATCCCAGTCGACAACTATTTAGAAAAATTAAATATCCACAAGCATTACTTCCTTCTGTTAATAACCTATTTCCCTAATAACAACACAGTGCATTGCATTAGTAGGGCACATTTGAGTGTTGGCTCAAAGTAACAAAAAAAAAAAATTAATGGATGACTTATGAGCAAATTTTAACTAATAAAATTGTTTTTTCTTAAAATTTCATTCAGTTTATTCATAAACTCTATTACAATTACACTATAATTTTTCCTGCTTAACTGTAATATTTTTCCATGTAGTTTAATTTGAGTCTTTGTGTTGTCTATAATTTAAACTATTGAAAGCATACCCTAAGGCTTAAAAAAACAAGACATTTATATTTTTTATGTATTGGTTAAGAAAAGCATTAAGATTTTATTATAATAAATTCTTTGAATTTATTTGGTAATAAGAACTGATGTAAAATTAAATTAAATAAAAAATTGTCAACATGTTTTTTGGAAGAATAAAGAACTTTAAATTTACATATTCGAAATAAATATACAAATTAAAATATCCCTTAAAATGTTTAAAAAACAATATGTGACTTTTAAAACGAAAGCCCGAAAATTAACACTATAAAATAAAAAGCTATAAAATTTTTTTCATAAAAAAAAATGTTGGTATAATATTGGCCAAACAAATAAATTTATGCTGTTTCATATTAGGGAGTGTCAGCTATACTATATTTGTTAAGGCTGCCAGAGTGTTATTTTGTTACTTTAAAAATTATAAAATAGGAAATTAAATATGAGAAAAACCACAAACTACGGTGAACAAATGCTCGACGTGTTCGCACTGAAAAAGCTGTGTCTGCTGTAGAAGAAACTATTCACAAGAACCTAACAGAGTCGACTTTTCGAAGCGACGCTTAATTGGAAATATCCAGAACGTCGCTGAGAAGCATTCTCCATTTTTCTGGGGAGGTGTTCATATAAAATGCAAATGGCCTAAGAATTTTAAACAAGGCGAATTCATTACAGGTGATCTTAAAGCACTACTGATAACTTTGTTTTAGCTTTATAATTGTTGAATGTCAAAATTTTGTTTATTATCTTTGTTTCAAATAAAAAATAAATATTAATTTCCATTAAAAAATTTGTAATATTAATTAAAAAAAATTAATTAAGTTTGCACCAGTCAGCAAATTAATAATATCAATTCCCTTGATTAAATTTTTAATTAAAATTGATTGAATTTTTGATTAATGCATTATAATTGGTGAAAAACTTTGGAGGAATTGTATCTGTGTTCTGTTTTGTTTTGTTTGTGTTATTAGCACTTTACAATGATTTTACAAAAAAAAAATTGTTTGTGGTTTTTTATGAGTTGTACTTGTTGTAGTACCGACATAACTTGTAATGAATTCGCCTTGTTTTTCTAAAATCAAATTCTCATTTCTTTTTTTTTATAAATATCCTTAAAACATTGTCTTCTTGAGGAAGAATAAAAAGCAAAACTAAACTGTCAAAAACAAAGTTAAATTTCATACACTACAATAGACAATATTGTCATTATCACATACAAAAAAAAAAGTAAAACTAAAACAAAAAAAAAAAAAACTTTAAAATCTATTTAGACTAACAAACAAAAGGCCAAGTGTTTTGTTATTCTGCACTTTTTTATTTATGGCTAATAACAACAATATTCCATATATCAGCAAAATGTAGCAGAAAGTTTAAAAAAAAGTTTGCAAATGGAAAAAATATTGAGTTTCCTGTTTACGATTTTCCTGAAACAAATACAAAAGAATAGAAGAAAAAGCACTGCAAATAAAAACAACATAAACACTTTTTCAGCTTTATTTTGTGAGTCTTTTTTTTAAACGATTTTTCTACACACACACACCCCCAAATATACATAATGCAGTTACACGCACCCACTCAAACAATACGATTTCTGTGGGTGTTGTGTGAGTGTTAATAAAGTTTTCAAAACATAAATAGACAATAACAAATATGTAACACACAAAAAAAAAATAACAAAGCATAGAAAAGGATCTTTTATTTTTGTTGTATGTAAAACTAGAACACTCTTCTTATTTATGATGGTGTGAAAAATAGCAGAAAACAAAGAGAAAATGTTGCATTTAGAATTTAATAAAAAGACGATTGAAATGTTGTCAAACGATTATCTGAAACATTATGAAACTTTAAATCTGATAGAAGTAGTTGCATATGAATATTTTTTGCAAAACGTGATTTATATTGCTTGTCATTATTTAACGAATATTCGATTTAAACACTTTTTCAATTAATAATTGGCAAATTTCAGGGGGAACAATGGCTAAATTCTTGGTTAACAAGTTTTTACTAGGAAAAGGCTGCCAGCAAAATTACCCTCAGCAAAATCGGCAAAGTCCATGTGTGCAAAATCGTCCAAAAATTTTACCCTTTTTTGGGCGATTTTTCCTTATTTTTGGGTAATAATTAAATTTGATCATAGTTTAGTAAAATTTTTTTTTTTTGCGATTTTTCGTTTTCTTACTTTGGCCAATTCCTTAATGAAAAAATTCAAAATTACTGCTGTAATTTCTTGTTAGACAGCCTTATTTTCAGTAACTGATTTATTATTCATTAAAATCCCGAATTCAAAAACCCCGGATTCGAAAATACCGATCATCCGGAATCCCCGCTACGTAGAAAAGTTTTATTTAGCGATTCTATATTTTAAGATTCAGAATTTAGAATTAATTAGGGATTTAAAAGTGTCGGCTATATGACCCCAACCCAAATAAGTATGTATGTTTAAAACTTCTTTGAAAGAATTATTAAATACAAATTTTCTTTAATGTCGAAAAGAGAGCACAGTTTGTTTGACAGATATCTTCTTTGTCAGTTCTATCGGTCTTAAAAAACACCTTTAATAAGAATGTTAGGCAAGAATGGTATTTAATAATTGGGCTATTCACAAGGTGTTCTATCATGTTATATTGTCATAATGTTCTAACATTTTACAATGGTTTAAAAATATTGTTGTTGCTTTGTAAACAAAAAGTGTGTTATGTTAAATAAATAAAATTTTGCTTGTTATGTTTATTGTGCGGTCGTACACTTATAAAATTATTACAGTAACTGATTGCAGGTTATTAAATTCGTTTTCCGTACAGTTAAAGTTGAATAAAAATATAGAAATTTTACGAATAATTTTATATTTCAACATTTCAATAATTGCGGGATTCACAAGGTGTGCTATCAAGTCATATCGTCATAATGTCCTAAATAATATTTATCAATTGTTGTGTTTCAAACAAAATAAATATTTTAATGCTGTGTTCATTAATTCGTCATAACTATACAGTAGAAATCTAAAATCATAAATATTTCTTGTAATTATTTTAAGACATATGACTTTACAACTTTATGACAACCTTGTGAATCCCCCAAATGTTTTTTCGTATTTATTTTGTTGTGTAGTTTGTTTTTTGTCAGTTCAAATATATTTTTTAAAAGTTAAAACTTTTCAATTTTACGGAATAAAAAATTTAAAAATTAATGTAAAATCATTTGTTTTAAATGAAATGTAAATGATCCGTTTTTTAAATGAATTTTAAGTTGCATAAAATGAATTTTCGTTTGAATTTAACTACATAATATTTTGAGTGTAATTAATCCGAAGAGACCTGCGCTGAATGGCTGAGCCGTGCAGCATTAGTTTTGGTAAGCCGTCGCCGTTGATGGTAAAATTGTTTGCAACAAATCACTTGCGGCGTCAAATTAGATGAGTTTAGGACTCTGCTGTTTGGTAAACAAACAAAATAAAATTTATTTAGGATTTGCGTCTGAAAAATGGAAAATAGTCATTTAAGATCTAATTTAATTTATTTATTCATGGATTGGACTTAAAAAATATTTTTATTTTTGTAGGTTGTTTCTTTTTTGTTGAGCTGTGTTGATATGTGTGATTATTTATTTGTTTCGGCTAAAGGTATTGGACCATAAAATTAAAATAAAAACAACTTTTTATTTTATTTTTTACAATTTATTCTCTCCGATATTTCGGTTAACTTCGTCAATAATTTTCAAGGAATCTAAAAACACAACAAGTTATTTTCTTTAATATAACAACATTATTTTTGGTAAATATTTATTGTTTTAATTTGTTTTAAATCAGCTGATTTAAATTCCAAATAGCACACATTATAATGAGGGGTTGTTCACAACATATAAAAAATGTAAAAAATGTTCACGGGAAAAAATTCCCTTTATCGTAAGTAGTTTTTCCCTCGTTATTTGTTCACATTTCCCTATGATTTTCTCACTTTATTTTAGCTGGGGAACATGTTTGTAAGTAGTTCTTCTTATAATTCGAAAATTCGAAGGCGAAATCTGTTAATAAGGCACAAACTGATGTATTGATTAAGAAAATGTCGATTGTTTGCGGATTTGTAAAGATTTCGAAAGATGTGGAGGACAAATTTTGGAAAATATTTTTCTACATAAAATTTAAAAAGTGGAAAAAACTAACGTTGTAATCAAACTATCCCTCGAATAGTAAATATTTTGCTATATTATTTTAACATTTCTTTAAAATGAATACGTGCATATTTTTCAACAAAAATGTCATTGATTTTTAATTTCTCTTCTTTTTTACATTCAAAGGAACTGATAGCGCGAAAATTTTTTCACATGAGATTCACGATTGCTTTTTCCCCTTCGAGGGTAATGGAAATTTCATGAGAACAAAAATTCAAATTGCTATTTACGATAGGTGTGATTATGTTAACCTTTAATAAATAAGAAACTCTTACCATCGTATTCATAAATGATTATTCAATTTAACAAACGATTTTAGGGGAAATTTTCGTAGAACATTTGTTTTGTAAACCTCTACTAAATTCTAAATATTTTACTGAATGCGCATTTAATGTTTAGTTTCACTTGTAATCATTTCTGCTTTTCCGTTTAGTACAAAAACAAAATTCTTAACTAATTTGACAATATATCGTTCTTGATTTGACAACGTATAGTATTTTGCAGTTCTGCCTCCTCGATTTGAGGACGATTTGGTAAAAATTTTAAAAAATTTTCGTGTTCATTTTGATAATTTTTAAAAAGTCTTCTTTCTGCTTTTGTGCCGAGCGCCGCGAGATCCAGTAGCTCTCAGAAAGATAGGCCATGGACTTGTTACTGTTGAGTATACTTCGGTGATCAGGTAGTGCCTGAGGCTTAAACCGTAATTGCACGGAGAAAGATATTAATATTCAAAACTAGAGGCTGATTTTTGCCCGTAACCTCGAGGAAAGTTAAGTTAGCTGGCGTATGACCTTTTGTGCTCTTTTTTATCAACCGAAGAGGTCCGCATAATAATGGACTAAAATTACCAACTGTACATTGATGTATAAATATGCTACAAATGACTGAAACTAAGAACATAAACTTTTCGGTTAAACGATGGCGGAAATTAACTTCCATTTGCAAACTCAGCAAAAAAACATTATGGAAACCATCACAATTTAGCGTAAAAATTATATACGTCGCTCCTATAAGAAGCATAGGGCATCAACAAACACGTTCCGACGTGATTTTTCTTGCGCTTCGATGTCAATCTGTCCATTGTCTTGCAACTCATTCCAACCGAACAAATTAACGCCTTCATTTTTGGTTTTATGGTTCTGACCTTAATTTTATTAAATCTGGTTTTTTTTTGATGAATTCTATAAAAAGTTTAAATTTTTTAAAGCCATTTTCTTTCTTGTTTATTTTAATAAAAAATATGAAAATTTAACATAAAAGAATAAATTAAATTTAGTTCATTTGTCTTCTTCTAAATAATAACAATAAAAAAAAGTGGCAACAAAAAGTTTAATGAAAAAGTTTTCTTTTTTTTTTGTTTAATATTTTCTGTAGTTTCATTTCTTGACTAAGAAAGCTGCAAAATAAATTGCTGAAAGTGTCTGAGAAACAGAGTTAGTAAAAAAATCGAAACAAAACAAAAAAAAAAACATGACACTTGCAATGTAAAGAGTTGACAAAAACTAAGAATACCATAAAGCAGACCTCTTACAAACCAGGTAAAAAAATCCAGCATAGACTAAGAATTTTTAACTTCTTTGGTTTTTATCGGGGATAAGCGAAACGGGATAGGAGAACCAAGAGCTCCTTTTGTTGAGTCTAATGGTGTTTTCTTCTCTGACAATAATGTTCGATGTATGCTACCATTGGCGTGCGTTTTTGTTTTATTCTAAAAATATATGCAAAAATGTGAGAAGTTGACGTTTGCCTTTCTAAATATGTTGCAAAAACTCATGGCAAATTTGTTCCATTTCTTACCCCCAGTTATGATTGAGTGTGAGACAGTACCCTTTTTTGCACCTGCGTTAAGTAAAGGGTCCGCCAAATAGCTTTTTTTTTTGAAAATGCTATAAAAAAACTACTGAATATTTTCTCAAATTTCTTTTTTTATTTGAAAGTACAATCCTTCCGGTTAAAAATGGGAAATAGTTTCATTCAAATGACTGCCTCGGCTGGCCATGGAGTTGCCTACACGATCGGTCCAATTTTAAAGCACATTATCGATTGTGTGCAGCTGTTTTTCACCAATGGCTTCACGAATATTGTCCTTTAAAGCGTCAATTGTCTCTGGCTTGTCGGCGTAACACTTATATTTGACGGCACCCCACAAATAATAATCCAACGGTGTCAAATCGCAGCTCCGAGGGGGCCAAACGACATTAGCTCTGCGGCTGATAATGCGTTATTCAAAAACATTGCGCATACCATCGAGTGTAGCTTCGGCTGTGTGGCACGTAGCGCCGTCCTGTTTAAACCAAATGTTGCTAATATCCTCCTCTTCAATTTTTGTGAACCAAAATTCGTTCAACATGGCCCGATAACGATCGCAATTGACTGTAACGGCCACTCCTTGCTCATTTTCGAAGAAAAATGGTCCAATTATGCCTCTGGACCAAAATCCGCACCAAACAGTGAACCGTTTTGGGTGCAACGGCTTTTCAATTTCGACATGATTACCCATACATTGAAGTGATTTGTTAATCACTTCAAAATGACATGATCACAACTAAATCACTTCATTAATCACATAGAATCCACTGAACATACCTCAAACTGAGTATAATGTAGAATCGGCCAACATGAACGTGTACAACTGGCCACGATTTCTACTTAATGTTTTAATTTTTTTCTTAAATAATTCATAAATTTTCAAAATTTCATCATTAAAATGATTAAAATAATCTTTTGATAACTTCATAAAAGTATTTTTTATCCATTTTTAATACTTTCAAGAAATAACAATTTCTTTGTTGTGTTTTTTTCTTAATCATCTGCCATCTTAATCTTCTCAAATGTATTGTGAACGGCTTTGATTAACTTAATCAACAGTTGCTTAAACGCGTTTAAAAACTCAAGTGTGAACATGGTATAAAACGCAATATTTGTATGGCTACCCCCCTAAGAAGTGGAGATAAGGACAAACAATAATTGAGGTCGGGTATACATTTTATCCCACTAGGGGCACTCCTGGGCATCAATCTAGTCTGCATTGAACATTTTGTATGGGAGCCTCCTTAAGGAATGGAGATAGCGGGTGGGTATTCTAGAAATTAATGATTGATAATGTGGGGTTAGTCATACATTTGACTCATCTAGGGGCATCCTTCATGCGGCAGGGGCCAAATTGAAGTATTTTATAAAACCGCTATTTTTGAGGCCCCTATTACGGTTTATTTTTTGTATTATGGTTTACAACTTTGGTATATTGCGGTGTACAAAACCATAACCAAAACAACACCTGATCACAACTGAGTTGAGTTGTAAACCGTAATAGGGGCCTTAAATGTAGCCGGTACAGCGCATAGGATGCTCCTAGATGGCTCACTGTAAGACACTTATCTAACGCAAGACTTATAGATCTGCGCAGTTGGGTTAAACTATAGAATCCATTTGCTCTATGCCCAGGGCATTGTGGCCTGGCTATGAACACAGAACCAGGACTTGGTAATAACCAGGCACTGGCCATTGGGGACTTATGGAATTCAATGACTGCTGCAGAAGTCGTCAAGAAGAGGAGGAAGAAGAAACTGTGTTTAATTTGCTGTCTCAATGTCCTTGATTTCTAGACATTAGGGAGGGATCTGTGGGAAAACCGGTGTTTACCTGTTTGAATGATCAATCTAAGATAGAACTAAGGTGGTTTCTACTCTTCATTAAAGACGAATTGGTTGAATTTTGCAGTAACGCCTATTGAGTAAGTGCTCTGTGGAATGGTCATTGGTGCTGGGTCTTACAAAGGGGTCACTGAACGACCCAAGTGAGCTGTCGTCACGATGGCGGCCTAAAAAACATAGCCTACCCTTTGGTAAAGCAAGTAATCAGAGGGTATTCTGATAAAGAAGACATTGACTGGGTCGCCATTCTTGCAGTTTAAAGTCTGCGCATGAATGTCGTGCTTGATGTCGTAAGCTTTTCCTTTATATTTTTTTAACGAATTTGTTCAAGCATTTCTTTTTAACAGAGACTTAATTCCATCTGGTTTTATTTAGATCGTATCGTTTCCAATTTATTAATGTATTTCACGACTATTTCACGTGTTAAACTTGTTCGCTAATTCTTGAAATTTCTGAAGGTTTAAGGTACCGCACGGTTTGGTTGTTTGGGACGTTCAAGGTAATGATCAGCTCACTACTTGAGAGTGATCAACCCACTACTTTCGTTCGTAGACCAAGTATTTCACGGTCAATTGCTTTTAAGATTCCTCTGTAAGCTACATAAAGTGAGAAGGCGGCCAGTCATGTAGACTGTCAGTTTAAAGTACATCTTAATATCTCAGTAGGCAAATTACTAAATATTTTCTGAAGCCTGACTGCATCGTAGGATTGTGCGCGAAGATAGCATCCCTATCACCATTCTATAAAAGGAGGGCCAGCAACCAACTTTTACGAAATCCAATTTGCTAACGAAACGCCTAGGGGCCCTATGCTCTTGTATAAGTTAAAGGAATATTCACAACAAATTTCGATCCACCAAGTGGAACATTTGGTTTAAAGGTTGATGTTTGACTAGTGACTGCCAGCCAATGGCGGTGAGTGTTAAACGGCAAACTCCTCTGAAGAGATAGTGGGCATCCTGTCCGTGAAACCTGGGTTCGATTCCCAAGTCAGTCAAGAAAGAACAATTATCCAGAAATTTTAATGGTTTTTATGTTGTAAAATGCCTTTCTTTATAAAAATCATTTAATGAAAATTAATTTTTATGAACTTTAGCCTGATTAAAAATATTAAAATTGGGATTAAATGCCATAAAGAGTTCAATAAAATAACCATAATACTTATTATTACAGGAATATACCGCTCTTTCGTGGCTTTGGCTTTCAGGAAGCCCCTGATTAAATAAAAGCGAATCCATAGGCAGACTCCCACTCTCAGCTTTTTTAATTTTCCAGAATAAGTTTTAATCGGTTTTTAGGAAATATGATGAAACAATTAGTGCTCCCAAATGTGTTGTCAATTTATTAAAACTTTTCGAACCCAAAATCTTTTGGTTTATAGAATTTATTTTCAAAAATTTCTCGCTTGGTTATTTCTTAAACTCATAAATTTTATTCACTCAAATACAGAAACACAAGGCAAAAACCTAAATAAATATTTCAAAAATTTACATTTCTTAGAAAATCTAAGTTGAGAGTTCCAACGAAAAAAAAAACCGGAGAAAAACTGAAAAACGACAACAAGCTGAAACTGAAAATGGAAATGAAAATGTAAACAGTTATGATGGCAGCTATTACTACAACAACCATTAACAGAATTTGCACACATCGACAAACAAACAGACACCTGTACAACACTGCACTAGAGTTGCAAGTGGCAATTGTAACAGTAGGACGAGCAGTAGTGGACGTGATACGTTCAAATGTAAAAATTCCTTGTAGTCAAGGTGTGATTTTCTAAAAGGAATGTTATAGTTGCTGCTATATTTTCTTTCCTGAAGTTCTTACTTTTTTGTTCTCTCCGTCTCTCTCTCTCTTTCTCTCTTTCTCTATTTGCAAACATTAGCAAAAATGTCAACAAATATTTGCAAAAGGAAAGTAAGTGACAGTGGAGTAAAGTAAAAAAAGAAAGAAAACAAAAAAACTTTTCTGGCTCGAAAATAAAGTAGAAAAGAAGAGTTTGGTACTTGGATGCTGGCAAAAAGTAATGAGAAAAGTTAAAGAAACATTTTAATACTCTAAAGTAATAGAGGATAGGTAGTTAAATATTATTAGATTTAAGTGTTTTAGACAAGGAAAGTTTTTTTAGTTTTTAGCTTGAAATAGAAGTTTCAAATTCAATTTTGCTGGATGCTTTATTTCCATAAAATTGCATATTTTACAATTAATTTTATAGCAAATATTTAAAGTTTTTGTGGTTATTTAATTGAAATGTTTATGGTTTTTAATCAAAACTTTGATATTTTAATCAGGCAAAAGTTTATTGAAATTAGGCCCAGGCCCACGGTGTCGACAATGATATTTCTTTCGTATATTTGTTTTGAAAACAAAAACAAATTTTGGTTTTTTATTATTGTTTTCAATATAAATATCTTGCGAAAGAAATGTTCTTGTCGACATCATGGGCCTGGCAGTTAATTTTCATTAAATTATTTTTCTTAAAAACTGAATTTTATTGATAATTTATCATTTTTGACGGCTGTGGAAATCGAAACCACGTTCACGGACAGTTTGATTTGACATGTTTCGATATTAACCACACTATCTCTTCAGAAATCTTTGATGTATGACACTCACTGCCATTGAAGACGGCTGACAGTCAATAGTAAAACAAATGTTTTCCTAGTAGATCGAAATTTGTTTTGAATGGTTAGTTTTTAATTGATTTACATGTTTTTATATAACATGTATTAAGGAATCTTAGAAGGACTTTCTGATAGTGAAAATGCTGTTGCCGAATCGGGGAATATTATCGATATATTCTTTTCGTCTCTGCGATAGTTATCATTTTAAAAATGTTTGTGCATGGAAAAACTTGCCCTCATTGCAGCTGTTGTAAAGAAATCAAAGAACTAATGCAACTTATCGCCTCTATTGCTCTTTTCTTTAGATCTTTGTGAAATTTACAAATACACAGTGCAACTCATAAACTCCTTCTCGTATATGAAAATTGTTCGACATTTTAGCAATTTTGAGGCCCTACAGCCAGTTTTATCGGGTTAGTTCCATTAACAATTATTTGCTCGAAGTCAGTTCGTTTTTCTTAGTCTAAAGCTAAAATTGTTAAAAGGCAGGAAAACAAAAAGCCAACTGCCTGCCGAGATTCAGCAGTGAGAAACATTTCAAGTTTTTGTTTTTGCATGGGATAATTTACGCTATGCGCGATTAGTAGGGTATTCAATTAATCGATGTTTTGTATTAATCGATTAATCGTGCGAATAATTATTCGAAAAAAATTTAATCGAATAATAATCGAATATTATTCGGTTAATCGAATAATTTTAAAGTAACAAAAATTTTACAAAAGGAAACGAGGAAACCTTTTTATGTAAAGCGTTATAAAGCATATCCAATTTCTACTTTTTTTTTTCTAAATATTAGTAGTCTTCCATTATACCACTTGAATCGGTTTTTGATTTTTTTTTAACAATTTTAGTAATTCTTATAGTCTTGTTAATGTCTGGTAGAAAGAAGGTTGTTTTCATTCGTCTCAAAAAAATCATCTGCTTCATCAGAATAATTTAAAAAAATAAATTACTCCGACACCTTTTGATTTTAATGAAATTTGGTGAGAAGGTTCCTTTTATCCTATAAGGAACATACACATATGAACGAAAAAAAATTTAAAAAATTGTTTTCAAAAGTTATGTTGTATTCAAAATTTCATAATTTCGCCGAATTAGCCGAATGTGTTGAGATTATTTCTTCAATATCTCGAAAACTATTTTACATACGAAGATGATTTAAATGTCATTCTAAAGAGAATACTGTTTACTAAACAGCCATATTTGTATGGTACAGCGCGAAGGATGCTCCTAGATGGGTCAAATGTATGACCAACCCGACCTTATTATTTTTTGCGGAATTTCGAGTTTTTTAATAATTTCAATAAACTAAACCCTTTTTGAGTTACGCGAATATATGCAGTGCAACCTCCTACATTTTCGAAATAACGGTATATCTTGAAAACAAGAGCTAACCTATAGCAACGGTTAGCACCACTGGATTCAGCGTGACCTAATAAGTTTAAAATGCCAGGTGCCCGGCTTGTCTGTTATTTGCAATAAACACAGTGTACTTATTGCTCAAAATTACAATATTAAATTTATTTTTTAAGATTATTTTTTAAAGGTTGCGAAACAAAATTTCATTAAAATCGAAAGGGGTCGGCTTGGCATGAAATTACCCATTTAAAACGTATTGGCTAAAACTGTGAAAAAACAAATTTTCGATTAATCGACATAAATTATTTGAGTTATTCGATAATAGAAAATGAGCCATTTTAAATAATTCGAACAGCTAATCGGCAAAAATTAATCGATTAATCGAAAAACGATTAATCTTTTGAATACCCTAGGGCATACGCGTGTGTTTGTAAGGTCTTGTTAATTGTTTTGTATAAAAACAAGAGCAACAGTACAATAAAAATTTAGTTTATTGCAATGTTTAAAAAGTGAAATAAGAAGCAAAAATTCCCATATTCTATATGTTTAAATTATATAGTTTGATAAATCAAATTTTCAAAGTAGAATGATAATAAATACAATATTGGCCATAATGCTGGTGTCTTTTAATTGCGAATTCTTCTGTAAACAAAGGCCGGAATATTTCGAAAGTGAAATAAACATGTGTAACGGGTAAGTAAAATAATAGTCATCATTATCATGGTTGAAGAATTTGAAATACGGCTGCGACCGTTTGGAAAAGATTTAAGGAAATGGATTCACGTTCTCTTTAATCTATTACCAAACAGTCGCAGGCGTATTTTAAAAATCCGCAAACCACGATTAGGTTAAATACTATCTCTGGTTCTCTGGGGTAAGTTTTAAGATAAGAATCAATCTAAAATCTCACTTTCGAATTATTTCAAGTATGAATCGAGATTGAACCTTTTTAATAATTCTGAAATCAAGCACAGTTTAAAATTAACTTTATTTCAAGTTTATTTAAGTCAATCTTGTTTTTGGATTATTTCAAGTACAAGGCCCTCGAATAAGCCGTTCTTAAATCAAGCCTTCTGTACTTGATTTAAGGAACCCGTACTTACCGTACTATCGACATTGCTTCGGCTTGATTTAAGTACGGATGGATTGATTTGTCTACTCAGTGTTCTAATAGTGAAACTCCCCCAAAATTGCGAGTTCGCTTGCAATTTGTAAGGCAAAATGAAGAAGAAGGTTAAATTCAGGCTGCCTTGACTAAGCATTTGGAGTTGGAAACTAACTATGTAGATGTTCTACTGGCACTTGGAGTTTTCGATCAAAATGACAATACAATTAAAAGGAGAATTTCCAGAAACACTTAAAAAAATTGCCTCGTTAATAATATTAAAATTGAATCCACGATAGAAAAAAAGTTCAGTAATTTTTTTTTAATTTTTGGTGTGATTGGAAAGGTTGAACTTTGTCATATAATAATAGAACACAATATCAATCATATGACTACCACAATAGGCTCGTCAGTACCCCCATTCGATCAACCCAATTCTTCAGTATATTTTCGATTGTTTCGGCACGAATCTCTTCAATTGGAACTTATGTTTTATTTTTCAACGCTTCAAATGTCCCTAGATAGTTTGCGTAACATTTACCCTTCCTGGCTCGCCACAGAAAATCATCCAAAGGTCTCAAATCACAGCTGCGAGGCGGCAGATTAATCGATTTTCAAAAACAGTAAGTAAAATATCAATGGCGGCGTTGGCTGTGTGACAGCGGTCCTGTCTTGTTAAAATCAAACATCGTCAATGTCATTTTCTTGAATTTTTGGAAACGAAAATTCGTTGAGAATGCCAAGAATAACGCTCACCGTTGACGGTAACGGCGGCTCCTTACACATTCTCGAAGAAAAAATGATCCAATGATGCCGCCAGCCCAAAATCCACACCAATCCAGTGACTCGTTGTTAATGCATTGGCTTCTCAAAAGTAACGTGTGGGTTCTCTGAGCTCCATATGCAGCAATTTTGCTAATTGACATAGTCACCAAAATGAAAAAGACCTTCGCCTGAAAACACGATTTGTACTTTAAAATTGAGTTCATCGAATGGGGTACTGCGAAGCCAGTCGTGGTTGTCATATGAATGATATTGTGTTCAATTATTTAATGACAAACCTCAATCTTTCCAAAAAAAAACCAGAAATTTAAAAAAGTAATCAGTACTTTTTTTATAGCCGATTAAAATGTCAATTTGCCCACCCTTTAGAACCCTGTATAATGCTTTAGGAAGCCTTCTAAAGGGAAAACAATAGAAAAGAGTTTTAAGAAACGCGAAATTTTACTATTTTTTTCACCCAAAACTGCGTTTTTTTTTAATAAAATTTATTACTTTTAAATTATTTTTAAATTCAAAAAATTTAAATATTTTATTGCCTACTTTTAGTAATATTTTTTCAACAAACTCGTACATTTTTCATAACATACATTATGGGTTCATTACGCATACAAACAAACCTTCCACGGAAATGACTTAAGCATGATATTTCCTTTATGTCTCTTATTTTTCTATATTTTTTTTGTTTTTATAAAAAGTGAAAAAAAATTAAAAAATATAATAGAATAAATGAAAACGCGTTTCAACAAATAACGGTTTGAGATGGCAAGCTCTTAACACAACTTCCTGTTTGCTTACGAATGTCCAGGAGGAAAATATTAATAAAAAAGAGCAGTTTTATTCTGTTTTTTTTTGTTTGTTTTTTTTTATGGAAAAAAGTCTTTAACTTACCTTGCACCCACTAAAAGAGAATCACCATCACGCGTTACCAGTTTGAAGTGATCCACGGCACTTTCATTTCCGAGAAATTTTAAAAAATCTTCAGGACCTTTAATAAAAAGTAGAGAGAAAATAACAATTAAAATTAAGTACATTTCTTCTTTATTTGTTAAAGGAAAAAAAGCTGGAAAAAATTTTTAAAATAAAAAAAAAAAAGAAATCCTTGGCAGGACAATTGAAGCATAAATATATTTTTTTTATAGCACCAAAAAGGAAAAAATAGAAACAACGACATCATTACAAATACAAAAGCACGACTAATTAGACAATTTTAGTTCTTTGTGTGCGTTTGTATGAAAAGGGAATCATTTAAAAGTCCTGCGAGGGAGTGGTAAATAGAGATACGGAAGAGTATGAGAGATAATAATAGAGAACAATTAACCAGTATATACATTTGTTTTTTTTTTTTGGACTAGCTGTTAAATAAATATTATGCTGGCTTTTTAAAACAGAGTGCCTAGAAATAATGTTAACAAAAAAATTAAGTTTTCAGATCCCACATTGCTAATTCAGATTTTTATTTAGGGGCCATAAAGATCAGAAGTTCAAAATACTCTTAATTTTAGGGACCATTTAAGAAAAATTTCTTCCTCCTTAATGTATATTTAAATTTGGTAATCAATTCCGATTCAATTACGGGGACTCCAAATTATTCTTCCCTGCTCCTCTGAAATGCAAAATAAGGAGTACGTATTTATAAATGCTTTGGAAGCAGACCTTTGGGGAAAAATCTCATACTGAAATAAGAAAGAAAAGAAAAAAAATTGGAATTGCGTTTTTCGGATACAGAAAGAAAGAGATGGCATACAAAAAGCATTAAAGAAAGGGAAACGATTTATAAAATGTTTTCAAAAACAGCAGGTCCCTTTTTACTTTACGTATTTGAACTTTTCGCGTAGACCTTCGAAAGTAATTTGGCAACTAAGTTAAAGTTGAACAAACGATCTAAGTTTTATTACTCGGGTTCATAGGAATGCTATAACTGACTCTAAAGGAATCCCCATTGTCCCGTATCAATTATGGTTAATCAAAAGTGAATAAATAGACCCGAAAGGGCAGGAAGCAAAGTGGAAGCATTATACTGGTTGGGCACTGCTATCCCGTAATAAAAAGTAAGGTGATGGCATAAGGAGAAAATATAAACACTGACTCTGGATAGGAAGTGAGACAAGTGCCCGGGTAGGCTAGTTGGTAGTGAGCTAGTCTATCAGCACCGGGGTTGCAGGTTTGATTCCCGCCAGAGACTCTAGTTTCTTTCCTGAATTAAAAAAAGTAGTGGATACACTGAGATTGAAAAACAAAGTCCCATCACGAAATCCGCTGATGTTAAAGAGTACTTTACACAACATTACAAATCTAACGTATTTTAAGGAAAATGCAACCCACTCCTGATTACCCTGCATTAAATTGGTGTCAATTATTCTTAAGGAACTTATCCCGTGACCAGTGTATACAATAATCTAAAAGGAATTGCGATAGATGAATTGAGGACATATCACTTAACTGGTGATAATGTTTTAAAATGTAGTTAGTCGAGAGGAAAGGTAATAAAGTCCTGTGGCTGGGTTTTGTGCGGGTAGTAGTTGATTCTATCAGGTAAGATTACTTTTTATTATTACTGTCTTATCAACATGGTTCAATCGGGACAATATCTGGGACAGGCATTAAATTAACCGAAATTGAATCTGTACATTTATGTTATTTCAGTGACCTGTCGAACAAAAAACTAAAATTTGTGTACAACTTTTCGCTTTTTGAGTTGGTTTGACAGCGACTGTTTACATTTAACGAATCAAACGTAAAAGCAACAGCTTTTTTGGCCAATGGCAAATGATGAAGTGGAAGAAACGACAATTTTTCTACTTTGAATGCAGGTTTTAAACGCTGCCTGTGACAAAAAAAATGTCAAAAATATGCCAATTAACACTGTCCTACGACGTCGCCATGTTAAAGTGACAAGTCACCTTCATGTAAAGTTGTATAACTTAAACCCTACCACGTTTGAACTTCCACGTGACAAGTTTGTTGTTAGTTTCCTTTCCAATAGGGAAGTTGTTATTGTTTCTTGAAAATATTCAGACAATAATTAGATCAAGGAAGCATTTTCGCCAAAATACTTAAGAATTTCCATAAGCAGCTGTATGAGGCAGTAATATTCTTAAAAGACAACAATGTCCCGTAGGACCATAATGATATCACCTAATTTTTCGCAGCGTAATTGTTGTAATATTATAACGGTAGCAACACTAAAGACTTTCGTATCCTGAAATTATTTCCAAATAACGAGAGAGAGAGATTTCGCAAATTTTAGGATCTGCTATTTTTGGTAATTTCCACAAACTTTTTCGAGTGCTCCGAAGGATCATTGTTGTGATTAAAATTGAAAAAATTGGGTGGAAGAAAAACTTGGATATCTTGAAGCACCATCATGCAATCTGTTATTTACTGGGAACTGTTGGCCACAGCTTAAGCACAAGCATAAGGAAAACAACACAGAACACTAACATTGTGTTGGAAAATTGTTTCCTATAAAGGTAGTGATAGAAAGAGAAGCAAAATTAAAACACTTTCGAGTACGATAGAAATCTGTTGCTTACCGAGAACTATTTGCAACAGCTTTTGCAATAGCACGTGGAAAAAGATATACTTTACATGTTTTCGAGGCCTTCTTTAAAATCGTCTAAGCGTGTTTTGTTTTCCAGGAACCGTAGGACTATTTTTTGTCACCCTATTTTAGTTTGTATTTTTTTTTTATTTACTTTGTTGCAACATTCTGTTACATTGCCAGGCTACAGGTAGCTGTAGCTAAAAAGCATCGTGCATACACCCACTTAACCAATCAACAAATTTTTTTCTGCCATTTAAATAAATAAATGGTTGGAAGCAGGAACAAGAAACGTAAAAACAATAAACGTGAAAAAGGACCAAGACTAGAAAGAAACATTTAACGCCTGACATAACACACACACACACAATCGCACTTACAAACAATTTATCGTCATTAGTTATAATCATGATTATTATGAAAACTTGCTCACTCGTTCGTCCTGCCTGTTTGTCCTTTTAATAAAATACATTTTTTTAGTGTGCGTTTGTACTTTAACTGTATTTATGCTGTTGACAACTTTTATGATGTTGCAAATTATAGCATGATGTTTATGATGATGCTGGTTTCGCGCAACAAAAAAATTTTTATGATTTAAAAAGGGTTTATAGAGGTCCTTTTTAGTTTGTTCTCTCTCTCTCTCTCTGCCTCGCTTTCTCCATTAAACGCAAACAATAAAATATAATAACAGGCATTTAATTAAAAAAAAAAGTAAACTTTTGCAGCAAAAAAAAGCCAAAACGAAACATTTAAATTGTAAATTCGTTGCTTATATTTTTTTTTAATTTTTGAACAAAAGAATTTTTTCGTTTTTATGTGTGTTGTTGTAAAAAAATTATTGTAATTTTGTTGTTGTTGTTTTTGTTGAAGGATTAAAAGCACAAAGAATAAAATTATTATCTTTTATAAAACACATTTGTTTTGATGAGCCAAGCGGCGCGAGCGAGCAGAAGTACGAAACGTCCTGGTTTATTATTGTTTCATTAAAATTCATTTGACTTTGCAAAAAAAAAAAAAAAATTAAGATAAAACCCAGCGAAAGTTTTTGGAGAAAGTTCAATTTTACTTAAAATATTTTGGGCAGAAATTGGAGCTACAATTATTAAAAATTTGCTTTTATTAAAAATGAAAGTATTCATCTGAAGTGGGTAGTGAACCGGAAGGACCTTGTCTCCACTGAGTTTTTAAAATCCAGCAGCTAATCTCAAATAGCACAAGGTAACCTCCAAAGGCCGAACTTCCCCCAAGGGTGAAAAATCGGCCTCCTTGGCAGAAATTAGAAGCATAATTCTTAAAAGTTTGCTTTGATTAAAAAGAGCAGTATCCATCTAAAGTGTTTAGTGAGTTTAGAAAACTAGATATGTTCTAGGAAAAGAATCAGCTTTTTATACCCATCACCAAAAAGATGACGGATTCTTTGGAAACACATTTAAAAGAGCACTTGCCATATGGCCTTATCTTATCTTGGATTTTGACAACTGGGTGATTAATTTATGCATTTACCAAGTGCACCTGTATGTGTAAGCACGGATACTTTACACATATTATGCAAATTTTGATTGTATAATCCGAAAATAACTATACACCCGCCCCATGTTAAGGAGCCTAAGGGGCCTAACCTCCACTGCTATGTTTAGATCCAACAGCTTCTGTTAAATAGCAAAAGCAACTGAGAAACGTTCATAGGCCGAATTTATTCAAGGGTAAAAAATCTGTCTTCTATAAAGAAGAGGACCTTCAAGGGGTTTTGGGTATAAACCTCAGCCACTACGTGATCCCCGGAAGTATCCCTTTAAAGAAAGGCAACGCTTCCCGAAGGATAGGAAGCATTTCTCGCAAGAAGCATGACAACGGAAGCCGCAGCCAATAGTCAGTCCATTGTTAGCTCACCGGGGTCTTCTAACGCCCATGGGACCTGATAGAAAAAGGTGTCCTGGGGAGTACCCTGGTCTCAAGAAATCATTTTGGATTTTTGTTGCATCCCAGCTATGCATACACTTGATACGCGTGATGTCTAGATAGCTGTAATGACCGAATAGTCTTTTTTTCATATATGATAGGCCAAATTTTCCCCACAGGTGGTTTCATTAAGCCATCTCTGACCGGCAATAGGATGAAAGTTGTGAGGAATAAGTTGTTTACCCCTTGGGAGTGAAACACCTACGTCATAATATGCATATTATGCTGAATCGTTTTGATTCAAAGTCCGCCATACAGCTCCCATACATGTCCCTGTTTCCGGAAACCCACTTAAGAGTAACCCCTGAATGTCTCGCTGTCTGCTTCAGAGATATCCGGCATTCTGGACAATTCTCGATGTGATGAACACATTCTCCAGGGATTTTATGGCCGCCTTGCTATCGGTAATAATGTGAATATCCCTGCCAGATATTTCGCCATATCGAATGTGTCTCGCGGCTGTGTAGATGGCAATTATTTCGGCCTGATGACACTGCAGTTATCCGGCAGCCTTATAGGACTACTCCAGTTTAGCTGCTCGGAGTGCCAGAACGGACAACATACAGTGTTTTAGCCTCGTCAGTGAATATCTAAATCGCATTTGCGAGAATTTGTAGGCATATGTGCAAGATCTTGACAATAATTCACCAAAATTATTTCATTAGTATAAAGACTTCTAACAGATTCAAGTGATAAACGTATGTGCGGAGTCTAATTATAAGAACTACCACAATTTTGTATTGATGTTAAGAAGTGAGTTTCATATTAAACCTTTTTTTAGCTACGAACATTTTCTACAATACTTTCATATATTTTTATATCTGAACTTAATTTTAATTAAGAACTTATTCGGTTCTTTTTTTATGGTCCTTAAAATTTTCCTAAAATATGTATGAGCAAATGCAAGGTTTCGAGAAAATTAAAACTGTTCACTTTTTATTCACGATAGCCAAGAACATATTTGAAAGCTAAGTGAAATTTTCGACGGATTTTAACCAATTGCCAAAGACATCGTGCGAAAAAATCGAATGAATCAAATCTTATTAAAACCTCTTAATATTTAAGATCTATTTGACTATCTGGGGTTCTCGTGAATCTCAAATAGCAGATTTTAAGACATAACAAATCTGTTTAAAGTTTCTCAAGTTTTCTTCTCATTTTATTGTGTTTTCTTTCACATTAGGAGTTCAACATCGAGCCATTACCACAAAAGTAGCTTAAGCGACATGATTTTCCATTTTCGTTTCTTTTAATAAATCAATTTAATGGCAACACTTGCATCGTCTCCTAAAATGTCATGGTCACATAAGATACCGTTACGTTGTTTTAGCAAAAATAATTCAAGCTTAAGCGACAACTTCATACGAATTATTTATGAAATAAAATTTAAAAAAAAACTTTTTCCCGTAAAATTGTGTTTTTCTCGCTTAAGCTTTTTTTGAGGTTATGACTCGATATGTTAAATGAAGTAGCAAAGTGATCGGCGCGATAAGAAATGAATAAGAAAATCGATGAAAAATACATTGACATACCAATTTCATTGCAAACTATTTGCTGGCCTTTGTTTAATTTATTCCTTACCAACTTTTTTCGCAACAACCACTGACAATTATCGTTATATTTGAAACTTTTTAAATGTATGTGAAAAAATTATAACTCCCACACATACTTAAATCCCAACTCATATTATCACACATAGAAAGTCTATATGAAAAAATGTTGTGCTGTTAGTTTTAATACAAACCAAACGTCGACCACAAACCTTCATTTTACGTACCTTTAATAGACAAATGCCCTGTGAGAACACTCGTAATCTTACAGATAAAAAATAATTTATGGTTTTTTTTAGAGTTTTTCTCTGTGTGGACATTTATGTTAAAAGATTAAGGTTTAGTGTAAAATAATATCATAGAAAATATTAGACCTATTCACAGCTTTGTGCATTTTAGATTGCAAACTTATGAAATTGTGAATATTTTCTATCAATTGTGAATGCCCTCTTCGGTTAAGTTTACCAGGCTTGGAGCAAAACGCGCAATGCACTGCTGATTGCCAAATGGTACACTGAATGCCTGCCATCGGTTTGCCATTAAGTGCTGCCTACGTCGAGTAAATATAAAATATTGGCTTTAAGTGTTGCATAATAACGAAAGCGTAGGCGTAGCAAATGCATTGCTGTTTATTTTGTTGGTATATAGAAACAAATTTCATAAACCATTTTGCCAATGCTACGATGGAAACCCATTTGCACAAGACTGTGAAAAGGGCTATTAAAGATTTGGTAGCAGTTTTGCTAGAAATTGCTTTAAAGTGATTTTATTATAATCAGATGGAAGATTTAAAACAATTTAGCGAAGATTTTTGTAGACAAAAAATATGAACAGGAATATAAATAAGAAAACAGAAAATAATAATATTTTCTTAAAGTAAAACGCAACTTAATTAATGACTTTGCAAGATTTTTATGCAAGAAATAATTGAAAAATCATTAGTAAAACCCCATAATTTTCTGAAGCTTGAAGTACAGTCAAATCCCGATAGTTCGTTCCCCGATAAATCGTATTTTGCGATAATTTGTAATAAACTGTCTGTTTAGTGAATTAATTCAGTGGATTAATTACTGTATCGTTGAGTTAAAGTTGTTGTGATCTGTATTATTGTTATTATTATTATTATCATTATTATTATTATTATTATTATTATTATTATTATTATTATTGTGTATACTCGTTACTTACTTCTGTAAACCCCGAGCGTACGGTACGTACTTATAAAGAAGAAAAAAACTAAAAAATACAAATAAATAAAAACCCCAATTAATTTTTAAACCATAAAAATTACCGCTATTTTTTGCGTGTGTTTTTGCTTGTGTGTGTGTTTATTTTCACAAGATTTTTTTTTTATCGTTTTAGTAAATAAATTAAAAACCCCCTTTTTTCCTATTTATTTTATTTTACCCCCTTTAATTCGAAACCCAGCTAAATCAAAAAACCTTAAGAAATGGCCGGTCTCTTGCGATTACGAATTATCGGGAGTCCACTGTATATAGATTTTGGATTTTGACCCCTGGGTGATTAATTTATGCATTTACCAAGTGCACCTGTATGTGTAAGCACGGATACTTTACACATATTATGCAAATTTTGATTGTATAATCCGAAAATAACTATACACCCGCCCCATGTTAAGGAGTCTAAGGGGCCTAACATCAACTGCTATGTTTAGATCCAACAGCTTCTGTTAAATAGCAAAAGCAACTGAGAAACGTTCATTATAAATCATAATTGTTTGCTAACTAGCACTTATAATTCGTAATAAATACAACAGAAACATGGAAAGAATGATTTTTTTTACCGCAATTTTTTTTGCGTGGGTTTTTGCTTGTGTGTGTGTTTATTTTCACAAGATGTTTTTTTATCGTTTTAGTAAATAAATTAAAAATCCCCTTTTTTCCTATTTATTTTAACCCCGTTAATTCGAAACCCCGCTAAATCGAAAAACCTTAAGAAATGGCCGGTCTCTTGCGATTACGAATTATCGGGAGTCCACTGTTTATAGCTTCATCCAGATATACTGAAATCGTGAACTACACCAAATGCAGTTAACAAACCGCGAAAATTCATTTAGCTTGTTAAGCTTCGTTTTGACAATATAAAGTCGCCTTCCGCAGTCTACGAAAGGCCGGCCTATTCAGATTAAATAAACTCAAAATCCGAAGTTCCTGCTTCGTTTTAAAAACTGTAACTCCTTTATATTTAAAACCTTTTAATCTTATTTAATAGTTCTTTTTTACATTTTAAAACTCTTTTCAACTTTCACTCAAAAGAAATTTTGTTTTGTTTCATTTCTTTTAAAACAGGCACCCACACGCCTAAATGAAGTTAATGGCCGCATGCAAAGAAAATTGTAAAGGAAAAAAAAAATTTAAAAAAAGGTTTAAAGGATCAAAGTCAGTTGCATACAAATTAATAGTCAAAGAGAGAAATACATTAAAAAGTCAAAGGATGAAAAATCAAATAAACTTTGTTTAAAGAAATGCCAATCAAATTCAAAAAAAGCCGAAACTAGACGCTAAAACGACTTCAGAGAATTATAAAAAAAAGAGTTTTTAAAATACAAAGAGAGTGGAAAAAAAAGGTTAATTTAAAAGTTAAAAGTGGTTAAACTTTTACAATTGAATCTTGAAATATTGGTTTAAGCCAGTGGCTAATAAACGCAGTCAAAAGCCGAGCTCTACCGATAGAATTTTCAACGTTAACATTTTCGCTGGTTTATTTCGCTTAAAATTATTTTAACGGTCAATATAGCGCTCCACATAACGATTGCTCTTTGTTGATTTAACACTTCTAATAGAACTTTTTGTTAATTTTCATTACACATAATGCCAAATTGCTGACATGATCTTTGGATTGACTTGAATACACGCCGTGTTTTCCTAATCTCATGTTGATATTAACCAATGAGTGGAAAATAATACGCTATTCAACCTCCCCTGTTTGGGGAAACAATCAACACATATATTACAATTTTGAGTGTACAAGCCGGCAGAATTCTACAAGCTCCCCTTACATAAGAACTGGATCTATCAAACGTCTGCTGCATTGAAACAGACGGAAGGATTTGTTGAATAGCAGCAACACCTAGAGAGATCCGTCCAAAAAGCGAGATTTATCACAATTGGTGAAACATCAGACCTCGGAGTAGGCTTTGGGGACCAAACCACAACCACTACGTGATCCACGAAGGGGCATCAGCCAATAGGCAGTCTGGTGATGTGTCACCAGGGACTACTGACCACGGTAGTTCCAGGATCTCTGAACATTTGCGATCTCCCGAGATCTGTTCGTTTTGAATTCTACTGATTTCCAGAAATAAGCTGCACTTGATTTTCCCAGAGGGCGTACAACAAGAAGGTGGAATAATCGCTCTAATGTTTCCCTACATATCCCTGGGGGGAGTATTTAAGGCAGCTGTAGCTAAGATTAACAAAAATTAACATAGCATTTGCCAACCTTTACCAAGTGTGAGAGGCACCACCACAACCAGGTAGGATTTTGAGTGCACAATCCGACAGGAATTTAGGAGCTGACGCTTTCTAATCCCTGCGGCTTTTGGAAAAATGCCAGCATCATCAGTTGAGTAGCAATAACACCTAGAGACGATACTTTCTCAGGCCAAATATTTCGACAAGTGGTAAAAAAAGCTTTTGGAAAAATACCAGCAGCTTCTGCGAAGAAGCAACAGCACCTGAAGAAGATCCTTCGCCAGACCAAACATTCCCACAAGTGGTGACAAATCAGACCATTAGTGAAATTTTCAGGATCTCCCTTCCCGCGATTTTGGGAAGTAAACCACAACCACTACATTATCGCCGAATGTATCCTGCCAGCGGACCGCAGAAACTTCCGCAATCATCCTGAAATACAGGAACCATTTCCCGTAAGAAGCACACTTAAGGAGGCTTCAAGCAATAGCCAGCCCGGTTCCGTGTGAACAGGTGCTACTGACTTTCGTGGTACCAGTTAGTATCTCTGGTCAGCAGAGATCGCAAGAAATAATGAAGATCTCTGGATATCTGTAATTTTTTAATTTTTGCTGATATTAACTGCACCCGATTATGCCCCGGAGGGTGTAACACCAAGAGGTGAAATATCCTTTAGATATTTCCTTGAGGCAATTTTTTTCTTTTGATTAATGCACGATGTTAATTATGAGCTACACTATAACATCAAGTTTTTTATACCAATTTATTTGACATTTCTTTGTTTCAGTGTTAGACAAACTCAAACATGGAGAGGTACACAATTGAGCAGCGCGTTAAGATTCTTGAAGCCTTTTACGAAAATGGGCGTTTAAATCGAAATGTATTTCGTGCAGTTCGTAATTTTTTGCTCAGCATAATCGACCAAATCTGTCCACAATCGGGAGAATCGTGCGAAAATTTCAGCAAACTGGGTCTGTAGGAAATGTGAAAACACCTGGTTGGTGTTAAGGCTGGCGGTGCCATCGGTCCGTACTTCTTACCGTGAATGGTGTTCGCTATTGCGAGATAATAACGGACTTCTTGTGGCTAGAAATTGAGAATTTGGACCTGGACGATGTGTGGTTCAAAAAGATGGTGTCACTTGCCCTAAAGCCAACGAAATAACAGTTCTTTTGTGCGAAAAAATTCAATGTGCGTGTTATCTCACGTCATAGCGAATTTAATTGGCCGTACCGATCATGTTATTTGACACGATTTGACTTCTTTCTTTGGCGATATTTAAAAGAAAAAGTGTACCGTCAATTAGCCAAGAACAATTAAAGAGCTTAATGATGAGATAATTCGGCACATTAACGACAATCAGGTATGTTCTAGGTTTAGACTCGAATTGAAAACGAAAAATTTTTTGAATCAGCATAATTCATAAATTGGTGTTCTCAAATCAGCATGTTTTTGTGTATTCGAAGTTTTTGTTCGAAAAAACTTTTGTTGAACTAATGATCGCTAATTTGCTAATCGAAGTATGATAGCAATGTCTAATATTTTTTAAAAATCGTGAAAGCTGTAAAGAATCACAAAAAAATCGCTAACATGGCTAAAATTCTCGAAAAATTGCAACTTTTAAACAAACACTCAAATTTATTTGAAATCTCTAAATGGGTTAAAAAAAACAAAATGTCGGAAAATAACAAAAAAAAAATTGCAAAAATAGCGAAAATTCGCGAAAAATTTTAATATTTCAAACCAGCCATAATATTGATTTAAAGTCCCTAAAACTATAAGGAATGGCAAAAAATCGGTAAAAATTGCTAAATTCAAGGAAATTTGCAAAAATTTGCAAACAGCGGCATGATAGCAAAGTCAACTATTTATTATAAATCGTTAAAGCTGTAAAGAATCAGAAAACTTACACGACCAAATCGCTTATATCGCGAACATGGCTAAAATTCGCGAAAAATTGCAGAGTTTAAACAAACCCAAAAACTAAGAGATCGCTAAAGCGATTAAAGAAACAAATTGTCTGAAAATAACATAAAAATCGTTCAAAAAAATTAGCTATAATTACTACATAAAAATCAATGAAAATGTTGACTTTAAATTTAGGGTTAGTAAGGGCCTTTTGCGTTTTAGATAACGATATATTTTTGATTAAATTGGATTAAGAAGATTTTAAGCTAAAAGCAATATTAATTTTTTTGTTAAAAATGTTATCACATATTACAATAAAAGTCGATTCGGTTTACTTTCACCAACCCATATCTACTCTAATTGAAAACGAATAAAAACATGTGGATGTGAAATGCAGAACACCAATAATGCTAAAGTAATCCACTTTCGAGTGGATTCGGATTCTAGAACACGCCCGAATGAATCAATTGTATGTCTCAGAGTCATTAAAAATATATACGATCAGCTAGAGGTATGTCACCGAAACCACTGTATGTTTTATTTACAATAAACATCGTGCGTTTTAGTTAGACCACCGATTAGTATATGAATCGATTGAAAGAAATGACCGCCAGTAGGAAATTGGTCTGTTTTTTTTTTCAATGATTTTTCGCAAGATTTCTAGTAAAAAAAACTGTTAACATCACTTAATAACACCAGAATTTCCCCCCTATTTACCCCTCTGCCATTAACATAAAGAAAGAAAGGAAAATGGAAAATAGAGAAAATCAGCCAAAATTAGTCGCAATTGGGCAAACGGAAATATTTACTTTAATAAGTTCTGCAACCAATAAAACACCCAAGTTCAGAAAAACTTATAAAAAAAATATTCAATTCAAAATGTAATAAAATTTCTCAAAAATGAGAACTTTTCACATTCTTCTACACTTTCATGTGAAGTGTCATCTGTTGTAGCAAAGAGACACTTCACAGGAAACACTAAAAAACACATCATGAAATTCGTAACATTATTTAACATTTAAAATGATGTTCTTAATTTCCCAATGTCAGTCAAGCCAACAGAAAACACCTCAAGTATCTCAAAAAGAACAAAAAATAAAAATAAAAAATATTTTTTAAGAAGATTTTGTTTGCTGCCCTCCCAAAAACTACAAACAGGAGCAATTGAAATACGAAAAGAAAAAATTAAATCACATGGCATAAGAAATTAAAATCAACCGAGTGTAACATTACAAACGGGAATTATAAATATTAAAAAAAAAGGAGAAACAAAATTTAATAATACTTCCTTCCCCCTGACCATTATTCACTCTTAAATTCAAAGTACACAAGAAACTGGTGCTTCTTCGTACTTACGATATTTAATAGGCTGCTTAACATTCGAACACAACAAACCAGCAGTAAACAGTAACAGGACCTGTAAAACACTTAAAAAAACGATTCGTTTTAACTTGGCAAATGTCCTTGCTGCTTTTTTTATACCACCTCGTTTTAGCCGCATCATTTGTTTTTTTTTCTCATTTCAGACCCCCCAGAGTTGTTGATTTTATATTTTTTAATTTTCTTTTTTAATTGAAATAAATGTGGAAGTTGAGTTTTTTTTCTTGGAGTGTTGTTCAAACGTAGAGGCCATAAAAAATTGCTGTTTTCTGGACAAAATTATTATGCAAACAACTTTAAAAGCAGGAAAGAAAATTTAAAGGGCAACATACACCATCAAAATTATTTATTTAGCGAAATTGTGGTATAAGTGATATACAACCCAATTATGAATACGAATTCCCCGGGAGTTTTTTCCCTTTTCCCATTTTTACAATTAAATTTACATAGAAAAAAATGGGAGAAGGGAAAAAACTCCCGGGGAACTATTATTCATGGTTGGGCTGAATGTGTTTGCATGTGTAAATCGACAATGCTTGATGAAAATTTAAAACAATTTAGATATTTCGCATTTCCGATAGCAAGGCTGCAATAAGATCCCTGGATATTGTGTTCATCTCATCGAGAATTGTCCCAGAATGCCGGATGTCTCTGGAGGAGATAGCGAGACATTCACTGGTCACCCTTAATTGCGTCCCCGGATACGGGGACATACAGGAGAACTGCATGGCGGATTCGTTGGCGTATGCAGGCACCACCTTGAATCGAGACGGTTCAACATATACCTTACCTCCCAAGGAGTAAGCAACTTATAGCGCACAAGTTTCATCTTATTGCCAGTCAGAGGTGGTACGATGAAACTACCCACCTGTGGGGAAACCAGGAAAATATGGCCCATCATAAATGAAAAAAGGACACGGCGGGCATTACAGCAGTCCAAACATCATCTAAGAAACCTAATTGCGGTTATAACTGGCCGCTGGCCCATTGGGAGGCACGCCCAGAGGCTGGGGCTCCCTTATTATGACTTGTGTAGAAGTTGCGGCGACGTGGAGGAGGAAGAGTCAAATGAACATCTTCTCTATAATTGCCCAGGATTCGGAGCTTAAAGACTCGAAATGTTTGGTCGAAGAGCCCTTGGGGACAAAACTTGTCTCTCTGATGTTGATGTAAACAGGATCCACTCCTTTATTGAATCTACCGGATGGCTGCATGGGAATACTAGCAGCCAGATAACATAGGACTCATGGGAGACGGTGTGACATGGTAACACAACGAAAACTAATTGATGGACACACGTGAGCTGTGCTTGATCACGGCTGCCAATGGAACCTAACGAGTGAATTCGTCTGCTGGACTAGCATTTGACAAGTGTATTTGGCCCTTTAAAGAATTGCATTTGTAGCCAAAAATTGCTAAATCAACTTTTTAGATTTTTAGCGATAGAGATTTAGCTTTAGCGAATTCCAAATGCGTATTTTGATAGTCTAAAGGCCAGTTTTTTTTATGTACAAGTATAGCATTTTTTTATTTACACGTTATTTGATGCATCCAGACGAGCAATTTATCTATAAAAACTCAATTATTTGCAGCTGATATGCAAACAAACGCAACTAGCGTATTATTTAAAATTACACTGCATTTGATAAGCAGTGTTGTAAAGTATTATTTCCTGATTAAAACACTACCTTGGAAAGAAATACAGACGTGTCGGAAGGCAGTCAGCATATTTGACTCGCAGCGATAGTGCACAAATACATTCAAAAATTAATTAAAATTTTGAAAAAATATTTTTAGTGCCTTTTTTTTAATTGAATCAAGTTTAAAACGATGTTTTAATTCGAATTTATTTGAAACAATTTATTGAAATAATAAGATTTTGTTTTTCGTGCTTAATTCCCAATTTTCATTATCGATAAATGCACTGAAAATTACTGTAGAAAAGCTAAAAATATTAGATATGGAAACAAAAGTGTAGAGTGAATGAGAATTACAAACACTTATAATTTTTGTTTGCAACAACATCAAAACATAAGAAACTTAACTTATACCTGGCGTTTTTCTTTCTGTGTACTGGCAACAGAAACGGCCATAAAAAACCGTCAAGAGATCTCGGAAAATATTTTTTTTCTTTTTTTATATTGAATTTTTTTTAGAGAGACAAGGTAGAATCTCTTAGATTTTTCACCCTACGTTTTGAAATATATTTACTTACTAATTGGTCTCGATAATAATTAATATAGGAGGCATCTGCTTCTCGTGCTTTCATATAGGACTTTTATTAAACCCGATTTGACAGGAGCACATGCTACAGACGCATGCATGACGTATGCCCAGTGCTCATGTTCTGGAACTTTAGCGAGAACTTCTCGCATCAACAAGATGTGAAACAAAATATCCCATCGTTTCTCGAAAAGTGTGTCCGTAACTCAAGTCGAAAACTAGCAAAAGAGACTACGTCGTTACGTTATAAATGTCATAACATTGTACTCGAAGCCGATGGGACATTGCAGGCGTTGGGAGCGCCAGTCACGCATATCGTTGACGGCGGCCAAAATTGAAACTTGTTTAACGAAGGCGGCGAAAATACAACCGTCGACTATACCAAATAATGTAAAGTGCGACTTTAATGTTTGTTGTTTGCAAACGACCTTTGAAAAAACCCGTATATTTTATAGAAATCTAAAAAGCAAAATAATAAAACAATAAAAAATTGTGCTAATAACAAAATAGAATTTTTAATTTTCTTTGCATTTAATCCGACATCATTCGCCCAAATGTGGCAATTCTGCTTATGAGGTGAAAATTTTGATTTGAACGCCCATTTTCATAATAAGCCTGCATAACTTTAGCGCGTTGCTCGATTGTGTATCTTTCCATTGTTCAAATTGAGTTAGTCCGAAATTGAGAAATGTCAAATGAAATGCAGAAAAAAACTTGACGTTTAGGTGTACTTCACATTCAACATCAGCCCTTAAAAAATACCCGTTATTAAAAAACCCATTTTTTGCTCTACTGAAAATTTGTTAATTGTAATTTGACTTTCTTTAGAGGAACCAGTGCGATATGTATTCCTATTTTTGTACATTTACTTTGCAAATCAATATATTTTCAATAAAGTTCAAGTATTTAAATTATTTTTTTTTTTTAATTTTCCGTCATTTAATGACTGTTTAATTAAAAATGTTATTGCAGCACATTTAACTTTAACAGTTTTGCTAATCGTTCTAGGTGAGTTTGCACGTTTTTTTTTTTGTTCTTCACAAAAATTTGTTCAAATAATTGTATCAATTGCTTTTAGTTTTTATTTCCTTGGGTTTTTTTTCGGGTAATAAAATAAAATTTAAATCATTTATCATGTTTGTTTTAGTTTTTCTTTTGTCTATTGCACTCACTCATTTTGCAAACACACTTTTAAACAAAAACTTTTTAAAACTTAATTTTTTTTAATATTTTATTTGTTTTGCCTTGCAAAATGTGAACAAAGTGGAGTTTAAGCTATTTTATCAAGTCGACAGTAAAAAAGTGGAGTTTTTCTGTTTATTTTTTAATTTTTGTTTGTTTTTATTGGGTTATTTTATACATTATTGTGGTTTTTGTGCATGTGAGTTTTTGGTCAAACAAAAATGAAATTAATAGTCACCGTTAAAGAATCAACGCAATGAAAAGGAATGAAATGCAAAAAAAAAAGTTTTAAAAATTAAATTTTTATTTTATTTAAGTTTATTTTAGCCATTAACACAAAAGCTATCTGACCGTGAACACATATTCAATGCACTTAATAGCAACTACCAATCCACAAAAAATCACACACACACACACATGTCACCACACATGGGCGTAATTTAAGAAAATTGCGATAAATAAAACAAAAACAATTGAAATGTAGTTTTGGACCGAACCGTAGAGATTTTGCAAGTTTAAGGTAACCAATTCTAAACATATTATGTTTAATTTTACTATACTAGTGTTAACGACAACCATATTATGGTTAAATTTAGTCCTTAATCAAAAGGAAACAACCACAGTATGGTTGCCTCCGAACATGAACACACATATTTTGACATATTTACGCTTAGTTTTTCTTTGTGGAGGGCAAATCTGTATGAAAACTGTTACGTTTTACTTCGCTTGCATTGTTGATCGACTTGTCGTGCTGAAAATTGCTATTATGGCGCAAATCAAATAGTTGCCTTTGAAAATGCAAACGAACTAAAGCGGTCGATATCGTAGCCAAAGCTGTTAAGTTCTTAAAACCTTTTTCACTGCCACTGTTTTTATTAAGAGAGTGCCTTAAATTATCGGAAACTGCAAGATTGATGGGGCAAATAAACTACACAAACGGTTGCACAAACATTTAAAAAAAAACTATGGAACATGTTTGTGCGAAAATTAAAATTGTTCAGTATTCACACAAAACTGCTTGTGTAGAAAAATTTTTAGCGTTTTAGACTTAGCTTCAAACATGCAAACCATCAATATAGTTAAAAGGTTGTGTATTAATTCGTTTTACATCATATAGAACTACTACCCTGTGCTTTAAGAGGGCCTCTCAAGTAATAACATTAACGGTTATTTTCTCAATGTATCGATAAACTGCCTGTTACTTAATGCCGACATAAATTTGTTAAAACAACAATAAACTATCCGTTAAAGATTTCGGTTTTCACAATATACCGGCAAAAACATTGTTTTCATTTGGCAACACCTCCCAAAATACATGTAAAAGTAAGGAGTCAGCTGATTGAATTTATCTGTATGGCAAATAAAAGGAAAATAAATAATCGGCAGAGGAGTGCAGGTTAGCTTTGCGACAGAATAGAATCAAATGAGACATTCACCCCTATCGTGAATAACAAGTGGAATTTTTGTTCCCATGAAATTTTCATTCCCCTTGAAGGGAAAACAGCAAACGTGAATCTCATGTGAAAAATTGTTCACGCTATCAGTTCCAGTGAATGTTAAAAAAGAAGAAAGATTAAAAATAATTAAAAATCAATGAAATTTTTGTTCAAAAAAAAAAAAAAAAAGTAGCTCAGCTGTGCTTTTAACGCCGCCACCAGAAAAATGAATTCGCCTTGCATTCAACTAGGAATTCAAACGTAGATATTTCTATAACTTTTATTTAATTTCTCATAACTAAAGAACACACCCTCGTATATAAATTCAAATTTATCGTATTTTCATGTAAAGCTGTAAATAATTTCGATTTTTTTCACTTGTTTTAAATGTCAAAACGTTAATTCGGTTTAATTTTATGTACGAAGCAAAATATTGTCCAAGCTTGTGTACGTGTGTTTGTTTGTGCATTTAACAAATTTTCCATTATAAAAGACCATTTAACAATTTTTGAGCATCAAGACCAAAAGTTGTCATGCAGTACATGACTTAACTATTACGAACTTACGGAACATCCGCCATTTATATATATTGAATTTCATTTTGTATTCTGTGTAAGCGGCATGTGCGTGTGATAAACTTTGAGTATGATAGAGATTGTGTGAGAGTATTGTAAGTAAGTAAATGTGTGTGTGTGTGAGTTTATGTGCTTGTTTAATGGTATGTATTTATAAATGAATTTTCTGTATAAAACCACAAATTTCCTACATTTTTTTTGATTGTGTTTATTTTCGTAAAAACAATTTTTACAGTCACGAAGTTTTCATAGAGGAAATAAAAAGTTGAACAAGTTTGTTAAATAAAAAAAAAATCAAATAATTTTTAAGGTTTTTTTTATTATTAATTATTACTTTATAAAATGAAAACGGCTCAATGGTCAGGTTGAACTTCAAGTCTAAAAAATTGATTTTTTGGTACTTTTTTTAATGATTTTAAAGAATTACTTTTAAGAACACTCCCAAAGGAAATATTTCTTTAAAGTTAAGGTTTCACTTAGATCCTAAACTGTTATTAGATGGTCAGATGTTTTATCGTTTGCCCTAAGTTCTAACACCGAAAAATGTCTTCAATGTTCACATAAGTAATTGCTGCTGTAGAGTTTAGAATTGTGGAAGAACTAGATGATGTCGAAATCGAACCAAATGATTTGCCATCGTGCTAAATGGTACTTAATACTAGCACACAAGTCTTAAGTATTTTGAGAAAAATACAACCCTGTCATGATAAGTTGAAATTGTTTTTGTATTCATTAATTGATATAATATTGATAGAAAGAAACAGTAAATGCTAGAAAGAGCAAACAAAATGTAAACAAAGTTTTTTTTCTCTTGTTATGGTTTTGTTTCAGGAATGGCGTTGAGAATTTTTAAAATTGTACCAACAACCTTTAAAAATTTTACTTTTTTACCCTAATTGTACTAAAAGATTATTTTAGTTGAAATTAATTTTATTTATGTTCTTAAAAAACACCACAAAAAATTATTATAAATCTAAGTTTAAAAAGTATCAACAAAAAAGTACAATTGAAACAACTTAGTCATCCCTGTTCTGTTAGTTGTATTAAATGTTGCAACTGGTCACTCCACAAATCGATTCACTAAGACGGGATTTTTGGAAATTCGAATGTTTAGGGGGTAAAAACGGGAAAATTCGGTAACCTTATATCTCTAAAACTACAAGAAATACAAAAAAAACATGAAATACTTATCGTTGTTCTTTAGAAAAATAAGCGGATATGTGTCTGGTACTTTTTTGAAATTCGGCAGTACGGGTAAAACCTTGGTAGTTTTTCACACCCCGTTTATCTTTTGAAACGACATAGAAACAAAGTTAATACCACATTCGAAACTTTTCAAAAAAAAAAAGTACGAATACGAATTTGGTACTTTTTCGAATTTCGAACATTTAAGGGGTGAAAATCGTAACTATTTTTGGTACGTTTTTTTACAAAACAAATCTATACATTGACATATTCGTACTAAATTATGGGCTGCCACTACAGTACTGAAATGTTTGATACTTTATTGGGGGGGGGGGGTAAATAGTACCCAAAAAAAGAAATACGGAAAATTTGATATTTTTCTTTAGCTTTTTGGTTCAACAACTGTTATTTTTTTAATAAACTTTGGCATAAAGACGCTAGCGAAGTAGGTAAGCGGGTTAAATAATAATTATATATAAATGTATGGCTTGGTTAAAGCAAAAATGTTTCGTTGTTATTTAAAAAAAATTTTACTAAATACGAACGAAATAAGTTAAATTCAAGAAATTATTTGGGATTTCTTGTTTTAAGAAATGAAATTTAGTACTTAAAAAAATTGAACCATAATAAACATAAAATCAAATAAAATTTGACATACGCTGTAATTAAAGTTATCAGTAATTTTCTTTTTACTTGCTAAAACGTTTCTGTTTGACAAAATTCATAAGTTTAATTACTTTCTATTAAATATTTTCTTGTTTAGCTCTAAAAAAATTTCCAAATATAGTTCATAAATTCATTTATATAAATGAAATAAATAAAATCTTTTTACTATTTTATAAATTTTTAATTGAAAACTTTCATTAGACTTAAGAGTCTCTTAACAATTAGTTTTCTTCTACCTTTTTTATTATTTCATTTACTTGATTTTAGTGTAATAAATTTTCCATCATTTCACTTGTAACATTCACCCAATCGACCAAGATTGGCTACTTTAGAAAAAAAGGAAGAGTTAAGGATTGTATAACGAAAAGGACTGGCGAAAATATACTCATGTTAAAATATTTTAGTGGAAATATAGAATCCCTGCTAGATGTGTGTTTCTGTGTCTTTTATTAAATTTTGTGAACCCATGAAAATGGAAAGGAAATTTGATAAATTAAATTTTCACTGGGAGTAGTCAGATCTTTTTATTTTTATCTTTTACAATTTTTTTTTCTGTATTTTATTTTTGTTATTTTTTTCTTTTCCTTTTCAGATACAGTTTTTGTCAGCATTGTTGTGTCGTTTTGCAATTGTTCTTTTGTTAAATTGCAAAAGAAAAAGGGGTGAAAAAGCTGGAAAAAAATCTAGACTCACCAAAACTATTGTTAGTTTTACTTAGTGTAGCTTATTTTGGTGTTTTTTTTTTGGTCTCTTTTCGTTAAAAGAAAATAAAAATGAAAAAAGAAAAATTAAATATGGAACAAAAGACAATTTTAAAGTATGGCAAAGAAACAGTAGGAAATGAGAAAAGACTGCAGCTGCAGGAACATAAATACAAGTATTTTAAATGGCTTTCAAGATAAAATATTTGCACTGTGCAGTGACATAAAACTTGTAGTGGCATGCACTCTAAAATACGTAATATATCGTGCTACATACAAACTCCTTTCGCTGTATTAGTGGTATAAATAAGTTGAAGCTGGCCTTGGTTGAACAATATTTTGAATTTAAATAAAGTTCCAAGCATTTTAATCCTAATACCTTTAAAGAAAACATTTGGATCGATGTTGTCACGCAGTCATTTTATGGTTGCCCGACACCATGAACATTTGTTTAAATGCAACCATACAATTATTAGTTGTAGACATTGAAATAAAATATCCGTGACCATATCGAGTCATTACGGCAAAAAAAAGCTTAAGTGACAAAAACAAAATTTTGCAGGAGAAGGTTTTTTTATTTTATTTCATAAAAATTTTGTATGAATATTGTCGCTTAAGATAAAATTGTTTATGCTATAAAATCGTAACGGTTCCTTATGTGACCATGACATATAAGGAGATGATGCAAGTGTTGCCAATAAAGTCGTTTATTAAAAAAAAAATTTAAAATGGTGTTACTTAAGCTTTTTTTTTGCAGTTATGCCTCGAAATGGAAACATGCGGTTTCGGTAGCCAGCTTGCGTTTAGCTGCGAGTTACTGATTGGAACTCTCGTCCGATCCTAGTACTGGTGCTGCGCGCAATCTCTAGGGAGGATAGCAGATAAACAGAAAGATACGCAGCGTAGCTCCAGTCACTGATTAAGTGCTGATTGTCCACTACATCCTGAGATGCTTCGTTGTTTGCATGCCATTCAGGTAACTTTGTTAACCGCCTTCTTACTTAAGCTTCAGCACAGAGCAATTTTGCAAGACTGGCGGAGTGATCTCCACCGCTGCGAAAGAGCCCACCCTCCCTTGGTTTCTAATCAAAACCATAAAAAATAAAAAAGGGTGTCTAAATTTGAGGTATCAGCTGTCAATGTAAATCGCTACAGGGAGATGATCCGAAGCTTTTTGTGGCGGAAAATTTATAAAATAGACGTTTGGAATATGTTGTTTCAACAGGATGGTGTCACTTGTAATGTGAAATGCGTCGAAAAACGCATTACTACTCGTAGAAGAGGAGTAAATTGGAAGCCAAGATCGTGCGGAGTGAGAGCAACCGAACCAGTAGTGGGATTACATGATCGACATAATTTATTCATATTTAAATTAAACCTTAAGCTCGATTTAACCACGCGTTCCAACAATAGTTTTGTCCTAGCAAAATTTTTTTTACACTGAGTATGACGTCTTACTTTTGAGAGAAAAAGAAGTTATTTTTCTAGGCAAGTTTTTCTTGAATTGGTTTAATTTTAACTATTGTTCAGTACATAAAAGTTGAAATTATTTTTTTTGCTGAATAATTAAATAAAAAAATATACAACGAAAAAGAATAAGATCGTTTTCCCTTTTTCGTCAATTTTTTAACACACTTTTTGAAAACAAAACCAAACAAAATAAGTGGTTTGCGAGTTGTGCTGCCATTTTGTATAATTGTTTACATCTGTTAACTAAATGGTACCAAGCTACTTTTGCCGGACATAATTTCCGAAATGGGTGAATGAATTTACAGAACACTCTCAGTAAAAAAAATTATTCTCCAGACAAGAATATTGTTTGCAACGCATGGATGAATCCACCTTAAGTGTTATAAACTGAAATAAAAATATTTTTAATATGTATCTCAAAAAAAAATATTTTCTTATTAAAATTTATATGACACCTCAATTTTTGGACACCCTTTATATATACAGGGAAACATTTAGCAGACTATAAAACAAAATACCCCTGTAATCCCAACAAATAAAACGTATTTCGACATTTATATTCCAAATTGTACTTTGGTTTATATTCATCTTTATCTCAATTTACAATCTGAAAACAAATTAGAGCTATTTTTTATAGTTAATGCAGCATTACAGATAAGCACAGTCGGTACCTACTTTCTCTCATCTTTCGCTGAAGAGGAATTAGTTTCTATTGCTTTTTATAAGAGAACAGAGGAGTAATCAAAAATTTGTTATTGACAAGTTTCGAATTGTATTTTGAATTATCATAGAATAGAAAATACAAAGAAGGCAATATGCACCGCGACCCATTGGATCTTCTTTGCCACCACGATATTCTCCAAAACGGATCTAAGCTACGTATTAAGGGATGAAGTTTCCCGACGATCTTGCCTAAGCAACCAGTGAAATGAGCATAGGAATGGCTTATCAATTTAAATTTCATCAATATTAAATATAACAAATTGGTCTTAATTACTAACAAAACATGTAAACACCCCTTATAGCTCTCAACACCTGTTAACAAGCAACATATCTTCCGGGCGTAATCCAAATCTCTTTAATCTAAAGCATACTTTTAGGGCACTTTCTTTGTTAAGCATTATATCTCCTACACTCTACATTAATGTAACACATTTTTCTTATTTACCTTTCTTTTGGAAACTATTAAAATAAACTCAAGTATTGTAAATTTTATTATACCCGTATACACACAACTTTTTCCAACACTTTTTTCTCTTTAATGTTTGTCATACTTTTAGGTCTATACTTATTTTTTATGACATCCTGCTTATAGAGTTTAATACATATGGTTTTGCCTTGTTTGACCCTGCATGGATATTTGGTATTTTATGGAGCTGACATAACATAAAATTCTATTTTCAGGTCAGTTTAGCCAATTGTTTAGAGCAGGTTTATGCTAAGAAGAGGATAATAAAAGTTTTTTTTTTTTTAATTTTTTCAATGAAGTAAGAAAATCCATTGTGTTTAATCAAAGAAAACTAGTAACCCTTTAAATATGTATAAAATATTTCAAAAATTGTTTAGAGTGTTAAAGAGTAGGAGTTGATTTTACAGTACACTTGGTAGGTATGTTGTTGCAGGTTTTCTGTCATCGAAACTTCTTCCCTGGGAAAAACAGCTGTTGCTGGCCGAGGGATAATCGGGAAGTTAATGAGCGAAGAGTCAATTGTTGTGGGAACGACACTGTGTAGGTTACATAGAAAGAATGGTGTGAATTTTACACTCCCCCCAAAGACCCTTCGGGTTCAATTTTAATCCCTACAATGGTAAGAAGCATAGAAAAAAACAACTATATATAAGAATAACAGGCCTGTTCTGCAAATCACTTTTACTCAAAACACATGTGCCTACTAAAATCACACGTCTGATATTTAAGTGTTCCGCTTTTGTGTGTTTTGATGTGATCTTCGATTGCCGAAAGCACACCGAGAAACACAAAAACGATATGACCTTCAGAACACCACAAAATCACACGTGTGATTTTCAAAAACACGTGATTTGAAATCACGTGATTTTCAGAACAGGCCCGAAAATCCTTGCTGCCATGTTTTACGCTATATTCAAAGCCCCGATACTATGCCTTGTCAGTAACGCCTTTTCTGCCCATCGCTTCCTTATGCTTTGCTGATAAATAAGATCAAAAGCCTTTTGGAAATCGTTGAAAACATGTTCCATGAGCGTATCATCAATTTTCTTTTCAATGCGATTAAGATTGATTTTGCAATAGATTTTAAGGCAGCTGCATAGAATCATGATTCCTTTCCAATTATTGCAGAAGGTCCTCCAAAGAATGTGATGGCATACCATTTAATTTGTTCCAGCAGGAAATACTACGAACGCAAATTAATGTAAAGAAACTTTATCGTCAAAATTGTCGGGACAAACATTATAAAAGAGACTCAGTTGCTGTGTAAGAAATATGTTTCTTTCAAAAAGTTTTCTTCAGTAACGAAGCTCATTTTTAGCTAAATGGGTTACTCAACAACCGTACCCAATAAAAAATGGAGCTTCCAACGAAGCAGGTTTGTAAGGGAGAAACATAAACGTTTCGCTTACCATTGCGCTGACGGAAGACATATGTACAATACATTTTTGGCACATAAAGCGCATTATTCAGCGCATATAAAAATTTTTGTATATAACGATCGGCCTTACACACTGAATGTTTAGGTACAGTTATTTTTTAGTATTCACCCTTACAAACCTGCTTCGTAGTACGGGAATGCCGTTGCACTTGAAATGTTATTTTTTTATACAAGTTGTTGAGAGTTCTTTCACTTAATTTAATGCATTTCTGTATGTCTTATTGCGTAGCGCATAATTTTGCGCTTATTTTTTTAAATGTACCATTAGTGATTCGCAAAATGATTGAAAAGCAGCCGAAATAGTTCAAAAGATGCAAGATGATTTGTGGGTCGGCGGAATTATTGGACGATACAAATTTAAGACCGATGAACATCGCACCGTTACAGTCACTGGAGCAAGGTAGCGTGCCCAAAATTGAAGAATTGGACTTGGTTGACGTGTTGTCGCAACAAAACGGTACTACATGCCGTACGATAAGCAATACCAAGGACCTTTTGAGAGAAGAGTTTAGTAAGTAATTGATCTCACTTTTTGGATTAGTCCATTTGCCTCTAAGATCAGACGTTTTAACCCCACTAGAGTTTTCTTTTGGGGGGATACATTAAGCCTCGCATGTACCGGGGCAAGCCAGCGCCACAATCCAAGCGTTTGAAGACAATATTACAGCTGCCATTGCTAAGATACCGGCAGTAATGCTGGAAAGGTTTGACAAAATTGGAGCTCCCGTTTGGACCACCTACGGCATAGCCGTGGGCAACATGAAAAAATCTTTAAAAATAATAGCGCAGGCATTTAGTTTTAGTAACAAGGAAATATTTCATTCACTTTTGCAAACTTGCTGTTGTTTTGTTCAATTTTCAAAACCCAAACGGTTAAAAAATCTGCCGTAACAAAAGGATCAAAAATAATATTAAAAAAGTATTTCACATTTTGCATAGACTGATTAATAACGACATTTAATTCATAATATCTACTTTAACGTTTTTATTGTTTTCAAAAAGTTCTTGTAAATTGAAAAAAAAAATCTAGGAAATAAGGAAACATATTCTATTTAATAAAGTGTTTTATGGTATGTAATAATTTATTTACGACTCTTCTTATCTTACCGCTTAAGAAAACTTTTAACACATTTTATTATTTTAAACGATTAAATTGAACACAAATCACTTAATAATTTCAAATGTCAGTATTTCTGTTGTTCTCTTCGATATTCTATTGAGTTCATTTTATGTACTGATTCCTTTGTTATATTTCTAATATCCTTTACAATCAATGACCCATAAAAAATTTTGATTTTCCTTTTCTTTTCTATGTTTGCCACTTTTGTTACACATCAACGGCTGCCAACATAATCCTAAAGCCTAAACTGATGGCTCAAGCTCAAACAAATTCGTTCGTTGGTATTTTCTCTCTCTTTTTTTTTTTTTTTTTTTTGTTTGTTTTTATTGCTCTACATTTAGGACAAACAAAACCGACTAGTACATACAAAAGCTAACAGTGCTTACAAACATGATTAGTTTTTCACACTTTCATAATGATGGATACTTTTCAAATTTGCTGTGGTTTTTATGTAAAAAAAAAAAAAAAAACATTAAAATCTTCACACAACCTCCTTAAATGAGAGATAAAAAGCAGTGTCCTTGTTTTTGGCATTAATGTATTGGGGTTGTTTTATAGAAAGGAACATTGAAGGGCTTAAAGAGAATGTGTGTAACTAGTTCATGTCAGTGTTAAACAAAAAAAATAAAAATTATTATAATATAAAGTAAGAATATATAAAAAATCGAAAAAAAAAACAAAAAATTTAAAGAATGAGCTTCAAAAGCAATGATGATGTTAAAATCAAACTCATCAACTCGGACCTAGTGGACGACATCATAATCCTTTAAAAAATATCTGTAAGCGATAAAGAAAGAAAAACTATATAAAACATCAATGTCAGCATTTTTTATTGCTGTAAAAAAACTTTTAATATGTATGAGATATTGTTAAAGGTTTTCCCCCTTAATAGTAATAACATCTTTTTGTTCAGAGGGGAGGAATTTTGAAAACAAAAATTAAATATTACTACTTAATTTTGCTAAAAAGCAGAAGAACAATAGCGTTAAAGTTTTTAATATGGAACTTTTTTCTTTATATATAATTGTAACGCTACTCACTGATTCATCATCGCACAGCCTAAACGCCTGAAACTTAAAACTTTAAATTTGGACCAGTAATTGGTCACTCCCCAAATCGATCCACTAACGGCGTTTTCTTTTCTACAAAAAATGTCACAATACTTTTGTTCTAATTTTGATTAAAGTAAATAAAATATTTTAAATAAAAGTGACCTTAAGCTCAAGAATTAATAAAGAATAAAAAAATGTCACATTTTATTTAAAAAAAAAAGCAATTTGGTGTTCGTTTCTTAAAAATGCTTTGCTCTCTAAAAGGGCAGCGTGTTTTGTTCTAAAAAAATCACCCTTAAGGCATTGCACTTTCCGCCCCGTATAAAAAGAGAGTGTTGATAATGCCCTATAAAGAGTTTATATATGGGGTTACCTGACGAAGTTGGGAAAAAATCGCCTCTTATCAGGACATTACAAATTTTAAGTTTTATTAGTTATTTTTTCTATTATTTTATAGTAAAAACAAAAGAAGGCATTCCATTGTTAATGGTAGGTTGTCAGTGGTATAACATTTAAATGAATTCGGTGTTATAAAATTATTTTTGAAAAAAAAACGTCAAATGAAAAAATCGTAAAAACTTGGTGGTAATCAATCGGCAAACTGGCAAAGGCATTTTCTTGTTTACATATTTTATGAGAAACAAACTCGAGAAATTGGAATTTGGTCATTCAATTTGTTTATTTATTTAATATTAACAAATTTGGGTTTACCCAACAAACACGGAGGTTTGATTTCAAATTGAAAATGATTTGAAATCAAGCGTTTGATAATGATTTGAAAATCATTTGAAAATCATAGCGTTCTCAACAAAAAGGGGAAATTATTTTCAAATTGAAAAATGCCTTTATTTTCAAGTTTCTTTCAAATGTAATTCTCAAATGTTTTTCAAATGTGGATTATAATACAATGTGGAATATAAATAAAACTATTTAATTTTTTTAATTTAAATTTATTATTTATTTTAATAAACTTTGAGATAAACTTTCTATACCATAGCAAAAAGATGAAATAGTGTTCTTTCCGTCCTCTAACTCTTGGAAAGAGAAAATACTTGGCTCCCTTTTATTTTGAGGATTGCAGCACCACGATCGTTCAACAAATTTTCTTCACTTTCCCGTTTTATTATTTTTCTTTCGTATTTTTAATCATTGTTATTTCTCATAAATAATTTTTATTTTTCACAAGAAATAAACTGTTCACTTAATATTAAAATTTATTTTAATAGTACAACACATGTAACCAAAAAGTAAAAAAATTTAACTTTAATCACCATTTTAAATGCTTACATTTATTTTTCTCTTTAGTATTGCCAAGTTTATTTTTAATTTGATTTTAACATTTTACAAACATTTGACATCAAATTGATAAAACATTTGATATCAAATGCTTATTTTGAAATCATTATCAATTTGAATTTAAATGTTAAATCAAACAATTGAAAAACGTTTGAGAATTGCGTTTGATGTCAAATGATAAAGTCATTTCATATCAAAGGTTTGACTTCGTGTTTGTTGGGTATGTATATTTTTTTATATTTTGAAGAACACACTTTTTGATTTACGTACACATTTTTTATATATTGAAGAACAAACTTTTTGTCAGCTGTTAAAAACAGGGCGATCCAATTTTGTGTTTTGTCCTCGTCAAATAAAAAATTGCAGTATTACATGTTCGGCAAGACATTTTATACGTGCACCTTTTAAAATGTGGTATTTTTTTGTAGAAAAGAAAACACCTTAAGACGGTATTTTGGGAAATTCGAATGTTCAGGGGGTAAAAAAGAATAAAAGCGGGAAAATTCGGTAACCGTATATCTCCGAAACTAAAAGAGTTACAAAAAAATGTTATATTTATAATTGTACTTTAGAAAAATAAGCGGACAAGTGTCTGGTACTTTTTGAAATTCTGCCCTATTAGGGAGTAAACGAATAACACCTGAATTTTGGTACTTTTTGACACTTCATCTACCTTTTGAACCAATAAACATAGGAACAAAATTAATACCACATTCGAAACTTATCAAAAAAACATGAATACGAAATTGGTACTTTTTCGAAATTCAAACATTTAAGGGGTGAAAATCGTAATTATTTTTTGTACTTTTTTTAACAAAACATTTTTCTCCATTCATTGACATATTCGCACTAAATTATGGGCTGCCACTACAAAACTGAAATTTTTGATACTTTAATGGGGGGGTAAATAGTACCCAAAAAAGGAAATACGGGAAATTTGATATTTTTCTCAAGCTTTTTGGTTCTACAACTGGTATTTTTTTTTAATAAACTTTGGCATAAAAATATGTACACGAAGGAAAAGGAGACGCTAACGATGTAGCGGGTTAATGCTAGCTAGTGTTATATAAAGCTGGAGCTAGGAGTCTTCAAATTTGGAAACCATGTGCTGAACCTAAAATTCAAACTTATCATGCTAGGAGCACATTTACAGCTGCGTCTGTAGAACAAGTGAGGTTGCAAAAATTAAATTAAAATTTCATGTTCCCCTTAAAAATTATTGAATAAACCTACTTTCCAGGAAATTGTCCACCAATTTAAATGTGCTAGTTTTTTTACAATCAGATGGTTCAGTAGATATAGTCCTTCAAACTTGACTAATTTTCAGTGTTTAAAAAAACATACCATTTTTAGGTAATTGCTCTGCTTTCAGATACAGTATCTCGAAAACTAGTTAGCTTATTTTTTTCTTCTTTTTGATTCTATTGGTAGGCCTATTTATTAAGAAAATAAAAGAATAAAAAAATTGTAGTGTTTGCTCTGCGTTTGTCCAGGTAAATCGATATTTACCAGCTATCCATTTTTGGTGGGATGTCTTACAAAATTGTAAGATATTTATGATTTTGTTTTTGCTCTCAATGTAATTCTTTGGCGTTACGTTGCGTTTTACATAATTAGACCCAGAGTTCCAAATAGAACTGCCCTAAAAAATGTGTTGTCTTTACTTTCAATTTTTATTTTATTTCCTATGGAATATTTTCACTTTCCCTTTTCAGTTTAGTTATCGCATTTTCTTGTTCCTTCTATGCTTTAAAGCCACAAACCTGGAGTGTAAATGTGGCATGTGTTTGGTGTGCGTTTTAATAGTCCTTTATATGATACGAAATTAATTTTTAAGATGTTTTCACTTAATTTCCTCTTTGTAGACAAAAGGCTACTATTTCAGTTAATTTATTTTCCTTTTTACCTTAAACAATGTTAGACATCAAGAAGTTATTATCATTAAAATAAAAGTGTATTTGAAATTTGTTACTAAAAATTAAGTAAATAATTTAATTAGTCAGCTGTTTAACCTTTAAATACGTCTAGGGCTATTCACCATGTTGAAAGGATTTTTTAAAATTTTTACAAAAATATGTTATAATTAAGGCAGAAAGGGAAATTACTTTAAATTAGTTAAACAGTTTGAAAATGAGAATAGTAGCTAACGCCAAAAAAATATGCTAGACAACCACAAAATTTTTCATTTTACAATTTTCGTCTTATGCAGCGTTGCCGTTAGAAAAAAATTTAAAAAAAACGCACAAAAAGGGTATTTTCCAGAAAAGGGATAACAAGAAGGGTATTTAAAATAAAGAGCCAAGTTTTTTAAAACAAACAAAGACTTTTAACAAATATGAGATTACTATAGGAATTCAAAAATAATTGAAAATTTAAGAAAAAAATTATTTAAATACAGAAGAAAACCAGTTATTATAAATTTACTAACAGACGGCTCCTATTGGCAAACCAATTTTGAAAGCTCTGTTCACACCTGTTACACGTAACCACTAGTTTTCTTAAATAAATGTTCGGTTTTACAAAACGTTTGGCTAGAGCAAACATTATTTAAATATTTCTAAATTACATTATACAATTATCATCTAAGGAATAAAGTTTAGTAAATAAATAGAAATTATTAAAAATTAAAAATAAAGCTTAAGTTTGATCAATTTTCTGGCCACGCTTTTTTTTGGGGGTTTATCGTCAAATATTTGTTAGGTCTGAACATACCTTAAGTCACACGGTTTTCGTAGTATTTTTAGAGCACACTAATCCTCACTAGACGGACGCTGCCTCGAACAAACACCGCCACTTTTATTCTCTAAACCATAGCCGGACAAAATGTTGAACGAACGGAAATCAACTAGTGTATGCAGTAGGACCCCTACTTAATTTTGGCCTTTTCAACAACGAAGCAAATAGAAAATAGAGTGTAATAAAAGCACAGTGGAACTAAAGGGTCAAATATTAATTACACTTATAAAATTATTACAGTAACTGATTGTGGGTTAATAAATTCGTTTTCCGTACTGTTAAAATTGATTAAAAATATAGTTATTTTATGAATAATTTTATTTTTCAACATTTGTGTTTGTTATTCAAAAAACAAACTACAAAAAAATAATGTTTTTCCGTATTTATTTTGTTATGTAGTTTGATTTTTTTCGGTTAAAATATATTTTTTAAAAGTAAAAATTATTAAATTTTACGGAATATGCTGTTTAATAAATAAAAAAATTAAAAATGAATGTAAAAATCATTTGTTTTAAATGAAATGTAAATGATCCGTTTTTTAAATGAATATTAAGTTGTTTCAAATGAATTTTCGTTTGAATTGAACTACATAATTTTTTGAGTGTACAAGTGGCTTGACTAACACACACTTTCCGTTTGCAAGTAGACCACACAAACATTATTCGAACAAACATTTATGTTTCAATAAATTTTATTAAAAATAAAAAAACTGTTTCGTGTAATTTGGATCGTCAACTCAGACTTTTTATATATTTCATTTAATATTTTATGATCAAAGTTTAAACCGATGGCACATTGAGATCTTTGTGAATGTTTAAGTTTTTTACATAGCAGGTAGCAGATGTGATGCTTCGAAAAATTTTGCTTTGCCACCTTTGCTTTTTTCTACATTGGAGGCCCAGACAGTGTCCCATAACTAAATACCGTAGCACAAGATAACGAAGGTCAAAAAAACCTGACAACCCTGCTTTTAACAACAGCAACCGCCAGCATTCATCTCATCATCAAACTAAAACATTTTGCTAACAACAATAAAAATGTAGACAGATTTAAATAAAAGAAAAAAGAAATAAAATAACTAAGATGAATAACTAAAAATAATGATGACACACTAAAAATGTTTGAAAATGAAAAATAATATAAATAAAAAGTCAGAGAAAAAATGAATATTCTACTTTGCCGAATCTTATGTATCCTTTCCAGTGCAGCTCTTCTTAAGAAGGATTCTAAGAATCATTTTCTGTAAGTCATACATATTTGGATCTATATTTGTTTGGGGGTTAGGTAAAACAAATGACCTTTTAGATGGTCAATAATGGAGCGATTCCAATAAAATTTAGTAAGATGGTTTTGACTATAACCAAAATAAGTCTGTACCAAACTTCATCTTAATATGTACCATCATTATAAGATGGATCTTTTGGAAAGAAGTTTGTATGGGGCTATACAAAATTATCCATCGATCCACAAAATTTTCAATTAGGTTCGTGCATTTGACAATTGAGACGATTGCACCATCAAATTGGCTTCAAAATTGCGAAATCTTCTTCAAGGTTACATGGACAGACAACCAGACAGCCGGATGAACGGACGGACAGACATCGTTAGTTCAGAAATTGATTCTGAGTCGATCAGTATTATAAAAGGTGGGCCTTAGTCCAGTATATTTTAGTGTTACACACATCAGCATATTTGCATAGTACCCCAATATTTCTTAATTACAACGCGGAAAAGCTAAAATAATTAGAGTATAACACGAGGACTTGATGTTTTTTGTCGATAGTCGTAGATTGGTGTCGACCAATTATCTTTCCGAATCGTTAAATTTGCGATCAAATTTTTTGCATATTGTTGCATATTTTGGTTTTAAATGCATATTTTTGCATATTTTAAAATTTTTAAGTGATATATATTTTTAAAATTTCCTTTTCTTAAAAAAAACTTCTTCAAAAAATTTCAAAATTGTCTAAAAACTATTTTCTAAAATAAAAGTTTTTTCAACCAATAAACAAATTTTTTGGAGCTCTGCTTAAAATACAAGATTTCGACCAAAGATTCTTCAATTTACAACCGATGCAGCTCCTTGCATGGTTAAGGCTGCCGAGTGGTCTAAAGCAATTTATCAAAAACTGTTACAGGTTACTTTCTAGGCACATGGGTTGCTCCGAGTTGCAGTGGAAATTAGAAGCCAATTCGATAATATTGATTTATTGATTTCATACGGGAAACAATGTGGAAGGAAAAATAGCCCGATAAATTCAAAGCGTTTTACAAAAAAAAATATAGGATTTCAGACAATAAAACATATTTCAACTATTTTTGATCCAGAATCAAATGTGGGCTCTGAATTAGGAAATTAATATTCTCCAAAGGAATCCTTCAAGGATGCTTCAAATTCGGTTGACGTTGAGAGATCATTTTCCACGCACAAAAGCTTTTTAACAGACAAAGGTGTTCTTTTGATGATATAAAAAAGTATTTATTTGATTATGCAAACAAAAATTAAAATTATGTAGTTATTTAAATTAAGTTTGGACAAATATTAAACCTATGAATAAGACCAAAATAAAAACAACAATAGAATTTTTACCAAAGTTTTTCTTGGGATTCAAAAATTAATTAACAAGGTTTCTTTCAAATGTGCTAAATTCTTAATCAACCAATTGTAGTCGGGACTGTAAGAAAATATAAATTCAATGTTTATTGTTGTTGTTTTTGTTTATGCTTTGATATTGTTACAAGTAAAACTGAGGTTTATAATTCTTATTCGCTTAACAGTTTTATTTGTATAATAACTTTAGATTTTCTTAAGTCTTTGGGTGAAGTTTCCTGACGATCTGGCATAAGCAACCAGTGAAATGCGCATAGGAATAGCTTATCCCTTCAACCATAAATTTCAGTTTCTCAATAGTATGAAATGAGAATTTTTTATTTATTTTTTTTTTAATTTTTCAAAAGATTTTGTTATTCGTGCTTAATTCCCAGTTTTTATTATTGATAAAAACACTTGAAATTTATTGTTGATGGGATAAGCTATTCCTATGCGCATTTCACTGGTTGCTTATGCCAGATCATCAGGAAACTTCATCCATAAAGATTTTAAAAAACTAAAGATATTAAACCAAATAAAACTGTTAAACGTATAAGAATTATAGCAACAGTTCTACTTGTAATAATATCAAAGCTTAAACAAAACAACATCAACAATAAACAGTGGGTTCATCTCATCTTACATTCCCCAATTAAAAACCCAAACGCTTTTTTATTGAAAATGTTTAAGTTTTTAGTGCATATTTTTAATGCATATTTTGGAGTTTTTAGTGCATATTTTCGATTTATTAGTCCATGAAAATCTCATCCCTAATTTAACAATTTAAGGTTGTTTCTTCGTTCTCGTCTCAAAATAATAATTTTCGAAGGACATTTATGTGAACGTCCTGTGAAATAATTAATAGATTTTGTTCATTTTCAGTACGGTAAATACCGTTCATGGCCATACCGCATACTGCATTACGCATTAAAATAGCAATCTATTTAAGCAAATATGTGATTTAAATATATAACAGCCTAATTCCTATTCAACCCAATTATAAATAAAAATTCCCCGGGAGTTTTTTCCCTTCCCCATTTTTCCTATGTTAATTCATTTATAAAAATGGGAAAAGGGAAAAAAGCTCCCGGGGAATTTTTATTCATAATTGGGCTGATTATATCTTCGATCTTGGGAAAGTTGATTTCAACAAACACATCGTTAAATTAAATACGGACTTCGTTTGATCAACTTCTCTTTTCATAAGCATCCAAAATAAACAAACACATATACATTTTATGGGATCAAAGATAACTCTTGCAGATATTACAAACGAAATGATGAACTTATTTCTTCCCCCTCCGGCTGTAGTGAAGGGTTTAATAGAGGATGTAAACTACAATAGAATACATAAATATATTTTCCATGTTTTAATGTTAAAGCAAATGTAATTTTGAATTAATAAAAAAACACAGATATTCCATCATCACCATAAATGACAATTTTTATGTAAAAAGACAAAAACAAAAATTTTTTTTTTAATATATTCTCTATCAAAATTTTACGAAAATGTGTAAACGCGAAGGAGTCATATTGCGAGCAGCGTTGCCGTTCTGATAACTTTTAACCAAAATTCGTTACGTTTTTTTTTAATTGGGGGAATCACAAAGTGTCATAAAGTCATAAGTCTTAAAATAATAACATGAAAATATACGACTGTTGTGAACAACCCCTCATAATTAAGTGTGCTATTTTGAAATTAAATCAGCAGATTTCAAACAAAAATAAAAAAAAAATATTTACCGTAAATCAAAATATTTTTTAATTCTAATACATGAATTAATAAATTAAATTAGATCTTACCTAACTATTTTCCATTTTTTAGTCGCAAATCACAAATAAATTTTATTTTGTTTGTTTACCAAACAGCAGAGTCCTAAGCCGATATAATTTGACGCCGCAAGTGTTTTGTTACAAAAATTGCTAGCCGCAGGTTAAATTGGGATATTAGCCGGATAAAACTATACCATCAACGGCGACGGCTACAAAAACTATTGCGGTTCGGCTTAGCCGCTCAGCGCAGGTCTCCTCTGATTAATTACGACAGCACAATAAACATAGCAAGCAAAGTTCTTTTAATTTAAGACCTTTTTTTGTTTACAAAGCAACAACCATTGTAAATTGTTAGAACATTATGACAATATAACATAATAGCACACCTTGTGAATACCCTAAATGTGTACTTGTATACTCATTTCCATTTTGGAAGCTTTGGCTCTTGCCGTTCTCTAGATTTATAGAAAACTAAAAAAAACCTTGCGATTTATGGGCAAAATTAGTGGCAGTCGTTTATTTTTGCTCATATCTCAGTAATTTGTTGAACGATCTGGCTGAATTTCAATAGCAAACTTTATATATGTATATGTGTCATATATCAATAACAACCTAGACCCCATAATTTCTGGGGTCTTCGGGAAAGCCATTTCAACACACACAATTTCAATATTTAATAAAACTAGTTCAAGCGGTTTAGGCTGATTTTAGAAGGAAAAAAATAAAGCTTCATTTTTAGATAGTTATATACACATATTTTTAAACTGAACTACAAATAAAATAGTATTTTTAAACATAATAATTTTGGTTACTTCTTCTTTTTTGGTTACTTTTTTTACATTTTGGTAACAAATTTTTTTTCCCGTCATGGTAACGCTGATTGCGATTTAGTGAGCGAAAAAAGTTCTATTCATGAAAAGAAATATATTTAAAAAAAAACTTGTACGAGTTCAAATAAAAATTTATGTTACACTGCTGCTGATGATGATGAATTTTTATATTATAAACATAGTTTGAAATATTTCCTGTTGTATACTGAGTGTTTTTTAATTTTTTTTTTTTTTTTTTTTGACTAGTTAGAGACATTTTAGACATTTCAATAGACAGCATGATGAATGGAATAGTTTTGTTGCAAGTGTTGAAAAACTGCTTTCTTTTTGCGTAACCCAGCATTAAGATTGATCACTTTTAAGATAAGACACCAGAAAAATTCCCACTTAATATGCGGAAGCGAAGTGAAAATAACAACAACCGCTTCTAAATAGTGAATAGTTTCAAATACTCAAGACTCGTATGAAGTCTCAGTAAACGATTTCACTCCCTTTTCTTTATGTCGGGAGTAGAATCGTTCACTGAGGTTACATATCAGTCTTAAGTATTTGAATTATGTTTATACAACTGTGATAAGGCCTGCGGAACATGGGAAATTACAGATAACGACGTTCATTTAATTGCAGAAAGAACATTTCTCAGGAGTATACTTAGACCAATAGGTAAACTTGGAAAGGATCAATTTAGAATATGGACCAACGCTGAATTAATGACTACAATAAATGACTTATCACTCATAACAGCGTACATCAAAGCACAAAGCAAAAGACTGACAGGCCTAATTTCAATTTAGATGGGTGTAAAGAATTATTTAAGCCGTTAAAAGCCAACCAAACGCCATTAGGCCTGATGTGTAATAATCTAATAATAATTTTATGGGTTTTTTCAGAAATCAATCAAAAAGACTAAAAACGTCGGTAACGTCTTATAGTGGTCCTGACGAAGCGCCGATACTTTTCGTGGAGTGTGGACTGTATAAAGGGTTGGATTTGGGTTACAGCTCCAGAATAACTGCCAAGGATCCAATCACCTTGGCGATATTCCCCAAGAGAACGCCGATTGCGTTTCTGGGTTTATGGAGTGTATAGGGTAGCTTCGGGATTCAGCGCAAAAGTATCCACCAAGTAGCCAAATAAAAAGGCACTAATATTTAAACGAAAAGAAAGCACTTCTAACCATATAAAACACTTTCCTTATTTGTTATTTCCGTCTTAATAACAAGTCCATTTATTTAATACAAAAAATAATTAAATTTTCAAACAATTAAGTTAATTACGATCTTATAGAAGTTTAAAAACAGTTTGAATAATTTAAGTATCAACGCGAATACAAAAAAATCAGCCGTCCAATATGGCCTTAATTCGACTTAGCACTAATTTTAAGTTACAACAATTAAAAAAATACATACAAATTAAAGAAAAATTTAAAATATAATACATGATGATAGTGGCGCCTCGCGACGTCAATTCGTCTTAGGGCATATCATCATTAATAATAGAAACTACACAGAAAAAATAGAAAATCGACATTAATTAAACAATTCGTTCAGACAATTAAATATTTTACTAATTTTGCCCCTGCAAAGGAAATGATCACATCAATAAACGGATTTGTATTTTCGAGTCATGGGTCACAAATTTAGTCAATTAAAAAATTAATTGCATAAACTAAAAAATACACCACACATACATTTAATTTTATGGGTTTTGATTAAAAAATTATTATATTATTAATAATTAATGTACACCAATTAATTATTTAATTGAAAAATTTTTTGCAACCATTTTTTCTGTGTAGGGATGGGAAATCCGTTGCCTTCGGACTAAACATAGAATAAGATTAATTAACGAAAATTCCCGAAGACAGTTTAAATCCGCAAAGAAAAGTTTACCAAAATATCCCCGTCGCCGTTGCTTTAAACGAGGCAGTTATAAATTAGGTATTGCTGTGATTCTTCTTTATCTTAGCAAATTCTGTTGTAAGCGCTAAATACACGCAGAGAAAAACCATGTTTCAATGTGGTCACCACCTCCAGCAAAACTAATATTAATGAACATTTTAAACATATTTGGGGCATTCACAAGGTGTGCTATCAAGTCATATTGACATTATATTCTAATATTTTACAGTAGCTTAAAAATATTATTGTTTTGTTTCATTCAAAAAAACAAAGTCCCAAAATAATAAGACAGTGTATGCTGTATTTTGTTGTTTTGTCATAACCACTCAGTAGAAATCTTGAGAAATGATGAGGGTTGCTCACAACATTCATATTTTTTCTTGTTATAATTTTAAGACATATGATTTTAGGACTACCTTGTGAATGCCAACAACTTCATTAACTGAGACACATTGGCCTGCAATCACACCTGTTTCAATTGTTTCAATGTTTATTTTAACCATATTTTTGTCCCCCATAACCATATTAGTGATAAATACATCCTTCATCAACCATGCTATTGTAAGTCTTAAACATATTTTATTTAGTTATTAATACCTATAGCACGTGCAGAGGCAACCATAATATGGTTGTGGCTTCTTGGTGTAGGAATAATTTAACCATAATATGGTTGTGGGGGACAACAATATGGTTAAATTAAACATAACATGATTACAGTTTTCTTTAAAACTAGTTTTGTTGGAAATTACCATATTTAAACATGTCTTTTCTCTGGGTGCTACCAATTCGAACTTTTTGATTTTTTTTCCGAAAGTATTGTAAATAGAAAAAAATAAAGATTGATTTCAATATAAAAATTCATGATACTAAATAAAATATTAAGGGGAATCACGATGGTTATTGTGCAAATTCGCAATGTGTATATTAGCAGTGCATATTATGATTGATCGTGAGCATACCACTTTTATTTTTTGTGTAAATGTGCTATTTTTTTTAAAAATTTATTCTGGCAACACTAAAAACTTCTGGCAGCACTGCAAAAAATCTGCATTTGTTTACAATTATACACAAGCAAATTAAAATAAATTTTTTCTTTTTAATTCACTTAAATTTAATTCTCTATTTTATAATAAAACCTACGAAAGTGTTGAATTTATAAGTTTTCTTAAAAACAATATGGCGCTCCATATGTCAAAAGTTATTGTTTACATTTGTTTGCAACGTAGCAAATATGCACTACTAATATCTTGCTCATGGTTTTTTTTAGTGCAAACAAAGTAAAATAGAGCAAATTGCATATATGTACGTACATTTTGTTGTTGTGTTGGGCAAATGTGTGTATTTTTGCATGCATTTGCATCGTTTGCACACTTTGCACAACCCATCGTGATTTCCCTTATTAATAAAAAGAACAGGAGTAAGAAAGAACATGTAAATCAATTAAAGTATTAAGATTATCAATTAAATCTAATTTCGATCTACCAAAGTTAAAATATCATTCGGTTTTAAGATTGAGTTTGACTATTGACTGCCAGCCACCATCAATGGCGGTTACAATTCAAACAGGCAAGGGCAACCAACCTGTCCTTAAAAACCTAGGTTCGGTTCCCAGCTCAGTCATGAATGAAAAATTATTAATAAATTTTAATAAATTTAATGTTGTAAAATTAATTTATTCATAAAACTAATTTAATAAAAGTTGAATTCAATGAACTTAAGCCTGATTAAAATATTAAAATTTGGATTTAAAACCATAAAACAATTTAACAAAATAACTACAATACTAATTTAGATTTGCACCAGTAAACAAATTAATTGTATCAATTAACTGTTTTTTAATATTAAAAAAATTTTCTGCAGCATTATTTTTGATATTTTCTTCTATTTTTGATGAATTGTTTAATTGAAAAAAAAAAAAAAAATGCGAGAATTATTAAGGGCGAAAGAATTCTAGATTTTTTTTTTTTTTGTTTAAAGAGAAAAGTGTTTGGGTTCAGAAGCGCAGAAGAAGGCTAAAATTGAATATACAATCAGAGAATAAAGTTTAAATAAACACCTCAATTTAGAATTTTAAGGAAACCTAAAGTTTTTCCGAAAGCTTGTGATGTGAAGTTTTATTTATCTTCTTTGATTTGAATCAAACGAACTTTAAAATTACCCAGTAAGCGGAAGGAAACGAATCTCTTCTCCTTAAAAGTAAATCGAAATCGGGTTCTTAAAAAATGTTGATACCAAGCGTGTCTAATATTTTTAATGGATTTCTGTATAGAAACCTGCCAGAAGCGAAAATTTGATTTGAAGGGTTTGCATTATTTTTGTTGAATTTCGGGCTTGGGAGTTAACAACAATAAAACGTACCTTTTCTTAAGTCTTGACGAAAATTTGAGCTTTGTTTTTTAACTTAATCAGAATACCAAAATATAACTATCGGGTCATTGGCCAAACCAATACGCTTCTCAACTGCAACTTTGTATCAAGTAGTGGTATGTTTGCAGCAATTTTATTTTTTTTTTCATCTTTCTTAATTTTCGGTGGAATAAAGTTTAAATTATCTTTTTTAATATGAAACTTGTGTTTGTTTTTTATTTTTACTTGTGTTTTACTTTTTGTCAAAAAAAAAAACGTTTTTTTTTCACTAAAAACAATATTTTGTTTTGTTAAATTTTTATTAAAATCCAGCTTGACAACCATAAATACTTTATCAGTTTTTAATTTTGCTTTGTTTTTATTTTTTTATACATAAACAAAATTAGTAATTGATAAAAAAAATATTATTCAATTAATTTTTATGACCAAAAAAAAGCAACAATGTATTTAATATTTAATGGGAAAAAATTTATAATAAAAAACATGTCACCTGATTTATCAACAACAAACCAGAAATACTGGCATACTTTGTTGCAAAAATAAATTATAAACTTTGCTAAAAAAATAAAATTAAAATAATAAAATGGTGGTCAATAATGCACAAACAACTGACTACTAGTGGCAAATAAAATGGTAGAGGGACAAAAGAACTTGAAATTAGCACTTCATAACAACTTAAGAGCAGAGTTCGAAAATAAACATTCAGTACTGTACTTAAGTGTTCTCGAAAAATGGAAAACACAAACCCTTATAGTGTTTGTGTAGTAAATATCTTTAAAAAACGTGTCTCTGTTTGTGATCTTCGTACACAATAAGAACTCTGTACTAAACCAACTTAACATAAAGATGAAAACATTTAATTGCGTTCGGTTTTTACATAAAAAGATTACAAGCTTCGTTCAGTACATTAAGGTATGTTCATTTCAGTCGTGCCAAGCGCCCTTTTGGCTAGTGAAGACTACAAAATGTTTAAAAAAAAAAAAAACAAAACATCTACACAATACACATACAGGCTATTCCTGCTGTGTCGTGTAAATAACTAAGCAACAACAACAATAGTTACGAGAAGCTTCGCTAAAAGTTTTTGTTTACTCCTTCCTTTATCAATGTTAAAAAAAAAACACTTCAGAACATTAAAATATAATTTATGTTTACAGAACCACTACAATTGAGCTATTTTATAGCGAAAAACAGAACACTTCATAATGTCTGTTACTTTCGTGAAAATAGCTATGACCGTTATTAAGGGTTGTGTTCTAATACACAAACGCTAAATGTTTTTTTTTCAAGCACTACTTTAGAGGTCTTATTTACACTGTATTCTACTCCCCCGGAGTTCTTGATATAATCTCCATTGTATATCACCCTTTGGTGTTACATCCTCGTGGGCAATTAGGGTGCATGCATACCTGGGATGCGACTTACATCCAAAATTATAGGGATCTTGAAGTACTTTCATTTCTCGAGTTCGAAGGTTAAACAAAGTACTTTCTAATTCTGGTGCCACGGGAGTCAATAGCCCCCGGTAAACAAGCCTCGCTTCGACTATTGAAGCCTCCGTTTTTCTCTTTCAGTCTAATTGATTGACTTTTTGAGAGCCTTGCTTTTCTGATAGAAAGCTGTCTTTCATAAAAGTTGTTTATCGAGTGCAGTTGGGTGTAAATATTAACGGTGACAACAGAAGAGTACTTTCTGTACAAAGGGATACTTTCGAGGATCACGATGTGATTGTGGCTTATATCCAAAACCACGGGAAGAGAGAATCCCACATGTAAAGCTGTTATTTAGCCCTGTGGCGGTTCTCTCTAGCTGCTGGTGCTATTCGGCATAAACTGCTGGATTAATTACAACAGTGGAGTTTAGATATCTCTGGCTCCTAGACAAGGGGCGAGTGTCGGATTAAGCATTAAAAATTGCTAGCTGTGTGTGAGGTTTTGGTGCTAAACATATTTTTACGCATGCTCATGCAAATCTGTTCGCACATTTGGGTTCTACCCCTTCCGTGGGTAGAAGGATATTTCAACTTTTGCTGAAGAAAAATTTGCAGATCGTCCCTTTCTAAGAAGACGATGATCAGAAATCCTTATCTGAACCTACGGGAACAAGAAGCACGTAGGACGGAAATGAACTGGCTTTTGGCTTATATCCAAAATTTCGAGAAGGGAGATATCAAATAGTCGCCTTAAAGGACTGGGTTTGCACCGTTCCCTACAGTTCAGCCTGCGAAAAATATCTGTAGATGCTGGGGCTAATCAACAGAAGTGCTTGCCTATCAGAAGTGGAGTTTTTATAACTTCAGGTCTTAGGAGAGTGGCGTGTGTATGGTTCTGCCAGAGCATAAACTCAAATTTCCTACTGAGTGTTGTACACTCATGAGGCCGATGGTAAACGCATTTTTCACTAGTGTTAAAAGTTCCGTGGAATGGTGCGGACATGGCAGGTAATCACGTTAAACCCAAAACATCTGCATTCTATAGCTGTTACATTGGAAAGTATAAGTAGATGTACGAAACTTTCAAGAAACTTCAATAAGTCAGGACTGAATTAGAAATTAAAAATGGATGTCAGTTAAAATTTCCGCTTACAATTGTTGCAACTTTAAAGTGAAACAAATCAATTATTACAGATAGAGTGCTATCGGTGCTTAACGTGAAATGGCAAAGAGACAATGAAGCAGATCTTTCAAAACTAAAAAAAATATATATTAATGCTGCTAGAAAAAAATAAATGATATGGGTAAAATCAAATGTTACAAACGAAAGTTTTTGAACTTGGTTAACAGAAGCCTTTGAATAAAGTATAAATGAAGTTAAATCGACTGAAAAAATGTTACGACTTAACTGATTAAAGATTTCACAAGAAGTTGCCAAGTTGAAGTATTGAATCGCTATATATTAAGCCATTTCTGTGCTCTGCTTTAATTTGAAATACTCCTTTTTTTTTGCAATCACAAGTTATTCAACAAATATAATATTTACCGCTAATACATATTTTTCTACCTCTTAATAAATATGAAATAGAAGAAAATTTAATTCAAGGTAAAACGGTATTTTTTCTATAAATTCGCTTGCATTCGTAAAAGTACCAGAATTTTTTTTATGACTTTTCTGCTTTTCATTTATATTTATTGAAACGTTTTTGTTTGTTATCTGCTCTGGCAACAAAGGAAGATCGACTGTAAAGTTTTGCTGTTGTTTTTTTATCGAATTTTTGTTATTTAACTGAAATAAAAACAGTTTCGTAAAATAATGCTCTCAAACTATCTGAAAAAAGAAACAATATATTTTACTCTTTCGGTATTTAAACAACAACAGGAGCAGCAGAAGTAGTAGCAATTTAATAGCAAAAATAGCTATAACAACACAAAATATAAGCAAATAGGGGATAGTAAAAATCGCAATAAAAACTACGTTTAAATTTGGCAAGAAAAAAAAATAGAAAATGAGTAGGGTAAAGGCAGATTGGAATGAGAACTATGATTAATAAATCTTGATATTTTTCCCCCAAAAAAGTAAAAGTCATTTTATTTATGTTTTTAAAATTCGAAATCACTTTCTTCTAGAAAAAAAATGCAAAAGTATATATTTTTTTAATTCATTTAATGTTAGCATTAAAAACATAAGCTTTTTAGCAAAAGTTCGAAAATTCGAACACAATTTCGAAAAAGTTATTTTTATTCGAAATGAGAATTTTTGCTCGTTACTTAAAATTTTAAACAAATTTTTTTAATATCTTGAACATTTTTCGCATTTTCTGCAAAGTAAAAAAAAAATATGTTCGAATATTTAAATATATGTCCACAATTTCGAAAAATTAATTTTTAATTTTATAGTTAGCAGTAAGTTTCTAAAATAAATAGGTTTTTCTAAATTTGTTTTAAGTTTTTATTTAAAACACATGTTTTCTTATATAATAATTCGAAAATTCGATCATTATTTCGAAAATTAATTTATGTTTGCTGTGAACTCTATTTTTTGTGAATCATTGTTTTCTTTTAATCTTTAAGTGCCAAAAATGTTTGTCTTGATATAATAAGAGAGAGAGAGAGAGAGAGAGAGAGAGAAAATGCAAAAATCAACGTAAAAAACTACGCATTTGGTATCGATGAAGTGGCATTTCACTAATGCAAAATTCGAGTTCCTGTAAAATTTCCTGCCTTTTTACTGAATACTTTTGCTTGCCAACAAAAGAAAAAAAAACAATATCCAACATCCATCTATGGGCAGAAACCAGCGACCGATGAAAATGGAAATCCGGAAACGAAAAAGGGACTGAACTAGACACAAGTGGCGTAAACCAGCAAGTGGCGTGGAAGACCAGGCCTCACTTGGAAACGATAAATAACAATGGCACTGCCGACACTATGTCTAATATGGAATGAATTTAAAAATCGCGCAGAATATCGAGAATATTGGAATGAACCCAGTTCTTGTGCCGATTGACTACTATTGCATTTCTTTTAAAAGATGCGGAACGCTCTACGTCTTTCTACAGGACAGCGTACTAGAAATTTACTGGATTTGTTTTTGAAAATATTTGTTTATGTTTTTGTTTTACATAATAACACATAAGTAATACGTACTGTAACACACAGTTACCCAATCGTGTTAACGAGTTGAAAGGTTATACTTCCTCAGGGTTCTATAAAACGGTACACAATGCTTACCTTTTTTTAAATTCTTAATTGGCTAAATAATTTAATGAAATCCTTTATACCTAAATCAGCTAGTCCATATGAAAACCTAAGGATGCATAACATGGTAAGTACTTTCAGCACTATTTGCCGAAGCAACAAACCGTTGCATGAACTGAAACATAGTCCAATTATTACCATAAAAACACTTGCGCATACACTCGTATCTATATTAATACATACAAATGCAATGAAGGATATAAAAAATACAATATTTTTGTTATTTTTATAATCTATACAATATAGAGAGACAAAAAGTAACAGTAATAAAATTGCAAACAGTTGTTGGAGTAGAAAAATATTGTTTTTTTTTTTTTTTTTTTTTTTTTTTTTGCAATGATTGTTTGATACAACTAAAACGATGTCCACACAAACAAACACACATATAAACATAAATTTACTTGTCTTAAAAAAAGTATATCCTGAAACACTAAAAACAATCCTGCTACTTTTATACACTCACTGACATTGCACAGTGGCGTCAAGTTTAAAAAAATTGCAATGGATATAGAATTTCGAAACTTCTTAAAAAATTTGTATTAACTGAACTGCAGCTTGTTCGCCACTTTAACTTTTAAAATTTGCAATAGTCTGCCTGTGCACAAATTACACAGAAAAAATTATTTTTCGAATTCAAACAAAAAAATTTGTAGTATCAAAACATTTTTTGTCTGAAATCGGTCCTACAAACAAATTCGCATATTCAAACAATTTAATTGCATTTTGTTTACTAAAAAAAAACACTGATTTTTTCAAACAAATAATTTACAGAATCAAACAAAAAGTTTACTGAAATTCATATAAATTTCAAACAAATAATTTTGCTGATTCAAACAAAAATTTTTTGCACAAGCAATGACGCGCACCCAAGCTATCACTGAAGGTGATGATGAAGGCAGAAGCAGAGCGGCGGCTGGCTTTGAGACACATGTTTTGTTGGTTAAATAAAAATCAAACAAAAATATTAATTAAATCAGTAAAAAAATTTGTAGAAATTAAAAAAAATTTCAAACAATCGTTTGTTTGAAAATAATTCGGCAATAATTTTTTCTGTGTAGGACTTCATAAAAAATATATGTAAGCAAAAACTTTATTCTTTAATAAAAAAATAAGGATTTTTGGGTTAACTTTTCCCTAGTTACTCATGCGCAAATGTTGCAGACAGACAAATGTGTCATATGGTGTTGATGACGGTTAAAAAAAGAAAATTTTTTTAAATTTATAACGATGATTTCAAAAAAAGTATTTTTGTCGATGGAATGTTCGCTTTAGTAATAAACATATTTTAAACCCTTAAACAGCTGATACGTGCAAACGGCTACACATTTTTTTTACTTGCATTCGCAACGTCACCAGCTGGATGGCTATTAATTTAACTATTGCTTTTTAATTGTAAATAAGGCAGAAGCTTAATAAATTTTAAAACTCTGATAATTTTAAGATTTAACTTTTTCTACAACTACAACTATTGGCAAGAAAAATGTAAAGGTATCTATTGATATTATGGCCTTAAGTTCTTCACATTGTTTTACTTTACTATCAAGCATATTTTAATTGCTACTGCTACTTGAAGTCTAGTCCTTCAAACGCAATCTCAAATTATAAAAACTAAAAAAGCTAGATTTATAGCTAAAAACTACAGACTGTTAAAGTTTCAACACAGTTTTGCCCCACTGTAAAGCGATGAATAATGGAACTAGCATACGTACATATATTTGTGTACATTTGTGTTTTTATATTTGAAATAATAGCAGAGAATTAAAAGTGCTTTTGCTAACCTAGATTTTTTCAAATCTTACTTACTTGTATCCATATGGAGAAGATATTTGTTTAATTCATTTTATTTGGATATTTAAATCCAATTTACATTATTTTGTACATGTTTCTTTTTAAATATTGAATTATATCTACTTAAAATTGATATTTTCAATATGGTGACGCATATTTTTTATAATGATTTAATATTATTATCGTTACTGGCTGACTATTTAATGCCTAATCGCACATGAAGTTAAAACTTGAAACCACCAAATGGATCCACTAAGACGAAATTTTTGGAAATTCAAATTTTTAGGGGATAAAAACGGTAAAAACGTGTAAAATCGGTTTCCTTATATCTCCAGAACTAAAAGAGATACAAACAAATTTAATACTTATCGTTGTTCTTTAGAAAAATAATAAGCGGGGAGGAGTCTGGTACTTTTTAGCAATTCGACCCTTTAAAAACTTAACGGGTAAAACCTGTATTTTAGTACTTTTTGCCATCTTTAAATTCTAATTAAAAACGATATAATGATTATATCACATTCGAAACTTATCTAAAAAATACAATGTATGTGAAGCTTAATTTAGATATTAATTGCTTAACAGAGTTCTGTTGCAGTGCTAACATTGCACTGTTAACCATATAGAATTGTAATAAATGTATTCAAATTGGAATTATACCTACATTTTTTGGATCAAACGGACCGCAAAAAAATGTTGGGCTTAACACTTATCCCGCTTATCAAAAACTTTATTTTAGGTATATAATAGGACTTTTCACGTTTTTTTTTATTGTTTAAATTTAAAATTTTTATGGAAGATTTTACCGAATTTCAGGAAAACAGTAGGAGATGGGCGGTTAAAATTTGTGGCTTTTTAAATGCAAAAAAAAAATGACAGTTTCATTATATTTAACAAAAAGTTTTCTTAACTCCAATATGGTTCGGCATATATGAGTCACATGTATTCGCATAATTGCTTATTGTAGTTGGGCCTTTAGTTTTACTTAAATCAATCTTAATTAACAAGGCTTCTTTCAAATGTGCTAAATTCCCATTTCATACTATTGAGAAACAGAAATTTATTGTTGAAGGGATAAGCTATTCCTATGCGCATTTCACTGGTTGCTTAGGCCAGATCGTCAGGAAACTTCATCCAAAGAATTTAGAAAAGCTAAAGTTATTATACAAATAAAACTGTTAAGCGAATAAGAATTATACACCTCAGTTTTACTGCTAACAATATCAAAGCTTAAACAAAAACAACAACAAACAGTGAGTTCTTACAGTGCCGACTACAGTTGGTTGATTTTTGTCAACTCTAAATGTAGTTGTAAGTGGTTTATGAAAAAACAAAAATAAAAACAAATTACTTTATTTTATTTTGCCAGTTCAGTTTATTTACTCTGCCCCATGCATATTAGTTATCAAAGTTATTATTGGGATTCAAAAATTAATTAACAAGGTTTCTTTCACTTCAATCTCATTTTCGGATTATTTCAAGTACGAATTCGGGATAAGTTAAGTATTTCGCGATTGAAATTTCGTACTTGAATCAATCTTTATGTACTTGATTCAAGAATATCGGTACTCACCGTACTATTAATACCGTTTTGGATTGATTTGCGTACGGATGGATTGATTTTTCTTTTGAGTTTATGGCATACAATTTTATACCCACACCCCAATTGTGGAGTGGTTATTATGCGTTTGTATTGATTTTTGCAACACCTTAAAAAACTGGTTCAAGACCCATCTTTAAGTATAGCAATCGATTCAGAATAACTTTCTTGGCTGGCTTAGGAATTTAGGAACCCTAACCGCTATCTATAAAGTTTGACAAAGCTGATGCAAATGCTTTAGTAAGCGGCTTTAAACGAATTTTCCTTGTAGTTCTGAGATATAACTGTGGCATAAAGGAAAAAGTGCTTAAATTGACTTAAGATAAATTTGAGTTAATGGCGTCTTTGAGATTTTGACGATCAAAAGAACAGACACATCAGCAAAGTTCCAATTATTTTTGTAAGATTTTTTAGAAAATTATAGCAAAATGGGTTTTTGCTTACCTTTCTTTAATGTGCAATAACTTTTGGAATAAAAAAGTTCCGCGGCATAAGGCAATTGTTTATATCTAAACTTTAAAAAAAAGTTTCATTAAAACTAATATAAAAAATTTGTTATTATTTTTTTTGTAACAAATGTTGTAAATGTTTCCCTCTTTTTCTATAACTTAAAATTTATAAGTTATTTGGCTCTTGAAACAAACTACATTTTGACCTCGTTTCTTTTTTGTTGACATTTTAATTTATGATTTTTTAATGGAAAATAAAATAATTAAACCAGCTAACAAACCAACTAATATTTAAACATACGTACTATACAAACATTTTCCCAGACAGCGTTTTTCACGAGTGCTTTAGGTCCATGCGTGTGTATAAAGTTAAATACACACCCCTTCAATAGCAGAACCAGCAACAATTTTCTTTAATTAATCAGTTTACTTTAAATAAATTAATTAAGTAAACGCATTTCTATATAAACAAGCAACAACAAACCCACTATGAACTTATCTACAAATACAACATTAACAGAGGGTTCTTAAAGTGTTGAAAATCCCCCTACTCCTTTCTACCCATTGACCATGATGTATATGAAAACGTACAGTTACATGCTAGCGGTTAAAAGCTCCAATAGTTTCCAAGAGAGTAAGTTAAAATGGTGCGCTCGTGTGTATGTGAAAAAGTACTTGAAAGTATTTAAGTCTGGTCTGATATGGTTTCGTCTTCTGGTTTGCACTCATAAACATAATAATTTGCAATAAATTATAATAAAAAATTAATCCGACAACAGCAACAGCTACAAAAACTATACGCACAATTGCATGCACAATAAAACTTTAGAATGCCTCACTTCCTGAAAATCTTGAGATAATGGAAATTAAAAAAATATGAGTTTGTGTGTGTGCAAATGGAATGGATGGATGTAAATGAGATTACACCATTTCTGACACGACAAAGAGAGTCTTTATAATTGACATGAAATTTTAGGGTGTGGGTTTTAGTTTTAAAAACAGTTCCCTTTATGAATGAAAATTCCCCTTAAATTTAGGACTTTTTCTCATACAGCAATATGACCCAATTTTTTTACCCCAAAAAATTAAATTAAATATGAACCAAAATTTGGGATGATTTTTCTTTGGCTGAAAGCAAAATGACCCTAATGGTGTTTTCTTTTCTTAAAGATTATAATTTCTGTAATATATTTATCAGGTTACACGCACCCTTTTAAAGGGATTCATTTTTCTAATTTACAATGGAACAAAATAATAGCTACGTTCTACACTCAACACTCATGTGTATTTAGCGTGTTAAATATTAAATTTTCTTTGAATTCCAATTAGCGCTTACAACACTGATTTTCAATAATTAAAGTCAGCTGTTGGTAAAAATTTTGCGCAAAAAAAAGAATAGTTTTTAAATAAAAGTAAAACAAAAAATTTGTATATCCATCACAAAACATGTAACTAAAAATCACAAAACAACACAAACTGTACGCAAACACAAGAAAAGGTTAATAAAAAAAAATTTGCTTGCATAAAAAAGTACTTAGCGCAGATGCAAAAAAGGGTGCATATTTTTTTAAAATAGAACACAAGCCCTCGCGAACGGTAGTATACATGGAACATTATTATCAGAAAATAAAACACCATAAGCAAAATCGCCCAAACGAAGGATCGCCCAACGTAAACGAAAAATGTCCCGAAAAATAAAAATGGAAATTTTATCCAAAAATTTTGACAAAAAGGCCCAAAATGAAAAAAAAAATTATTCTTACAAAGTAGCTTAAAACATACATACAAATCTGCGGCAATTTGATAAAACATCTTAAGTCGAGATAAGATAGCAAAAAAGTTTTTAAAAAAAAAACTCGATGAAAAAAATCAATTTTTTCAAAAAATAAAATAAACCAAAATTAAAGAAAAATATGGTTTATAATACAAAATTTAAAAAAAAAATAAACAAGAATGTTTTTTGAATGAAAATTCGTTTGATTAACAACATTTTATATTTGACTTAAGATGTTTTGTCAAAATGCCACAGATATTTGAGTTAGTGTCTTATGACTTAATTGTGAACTCCAAAAATCGAAAATTCTGAATTCCAAATCGCTAACTAAAGCCTCTTTGCATAGCTGGCAGGGCGCAAGAACTTAGTCGTCTTTGGTATAACAAAAACCGAATTCGCTAGTTAGCGATTAGGAATTTTGCAATTCGGGACTTTCGAAGGATTGTATTTCTTATGCAAAATCACCCAAATTTGTATGGAAATTTTTTGGGCGATTTTTCACACAGTGCTTTGAGCGATTTTGCTTTGAGTCATTTTGCATTTTGAAAAATCACTTTAAAACTTTAAATGAATTTTAACTCCAAAAAGTTCCCGAAAGTAAAACTACCGAAATCAAGAACGCGAATTCGAAAATCATGAATTTCATAATCGCATAATTTAACATTTCTTTGTTTCAGTGTTGGACAAATTCTACCATGAAGGGGTATACAATTAAGCAGAGCGTTAAAATTGTTAAAGGGGCGCTTAATTCAAAATGCATTTCGTGATTATTTTTGGTCAGCATAATGGATCAAATGTGTCTACAATCGGGAGAATTTCAGCAAACCAGGTATGCAGGAAATGTAAAAACACCTGTGCATGCTCGCCTTGTTCGTTTCTACGGTAATTAGGTCGGCCAAGCAGTTATCGTGAATGCTGTTCGCTATCGCGAAATGATAACGGACTTCCTGTGGCCAGAAATTGAGAATATGGATCTGGACGAAATGATGGTGCCACTTGCCCTACATCCAACGAAACAATGTTTTGCGCGAGAAATTCAATAGCCGTGTTATCTGACGTCGTGGCGATGTTAGCTAGCCGTCACGATTATGTGATTTGGCATCGTTTGGGGATATTTAAAAGAAAAAGTGTACGTCAATTAGCCAAGAACAACTCAACAGCCAAATAATTAGATAATTTGACCCATTAACGACATTGTACCTCAATTACGTCTCAGAGTCATTAAAACTATGGACCATCGAATAGATGTGTGCCACCGAAGCCGTGGCGTGCATTTGCCCGATATTTTGTTTCCCACATTATTGTCATAGAAGCTTCTATAATAATAAAAAATATTAAGATAATTTGTTGAAAACTTTTTGTTTTAGTTACAATTAATATCGTGCGTTTTGAAAATCAATAACAGGTCGAGATTTTGAAGTAGTACTTTTCATTTGAGACCTTTGGTAGCTGAAAAAAATTTTAAAACAAACTATTTTATTTTATTAAAAAACAATTCAGAAAATACACTGGAACACTTTAATTCAACCAAAATATATTTTATGAGGCTATCAGCCCAGAATTGGTGTAACCCCAGACTACTTTTTATGAGATATTGAGGAGTTGACACTACTCTTGCACTATCGAACTTGGTTGTAACGGCCCTTGCAAAAACTATGTTTCTAGCGCCATCTGTTTTGGATACAAACAGTTGGTTTACTCGTCTATTGCACTGTAAAGAACAGTGCAAAGAACATATCTCACACCAGAACCGTAACCAAATTAAATTCTTCTGCGCCTGATAGCCTCATATACGAGTATGCACCAGATTTGGGAATAGTAACTACATTTAGTATTTTTCTCGTGTTCAAGTTGTTGTTTCTATTTGTTTTGTGTTCAAAAAGTTATCAAAATACTCTGGTAACCCGTAAGCCGTATTAAACAAAAAATGTGTTGTTAGTTTTAAGATTAAAAATATTTTGGCTTTTTTGTAATATTTTGGTTTACTTTTTATGAATTTTGTTATTGTTTTTCTCAATGTTTTCCCAAAGAAAAGTTTTTTTTTTATTTGCTTTTAGTGTTTCTTTCGGTAAATTTGTGTAAAACCACATTTGAAAGCAATAAATTTACGTTTTTCTTATATTTTTTTCGGTTTTGTTTAAGTGTTTTTTTGCTGAATACGCAATTTACTTATTTCTTACGAGTAAATTTTATTATTGTTATGGTCTGAAAGAAGTTTGTGTTTTTTTAAGGTAAAGACTTAACTGTATAAAGAATATGTTGATAAAAAAAAAGTTTCGTTTTTTTTTATATTTAATTTTTTCTTTGAAAATAGCTAAAGACTTAAGTTAAAAATGCAATATCAAAATAACAAGCAATATAGATGTGTTACTTTATAAAACAAAATATTTTGTATTTGTAATTAAATTTCTTATAAAATATTCATAGAAAAATTAAGCTGCCTAAATTTTTTTTAAAAAAATTTTTGGCAACACTGTTTTCAATAGACATTACGAGCGAAACAGAATAGTCGCTGTAGTACAACGTGACGAGTAGAGCTGTAAGCTATCAAAAGATCTAATTTTTTAACCGTTTTTAACTTCATAAAAGGTACCTTTTATTTTAATCTGGGCGTAATGCTATCTTGACACCATATTTTTTAAAAACTGAAAAAGTACCAAAGGCAAAAGAATACCAACAGTACCAGCTTTTTCCTATTTAAGGCATATAAAATTTCTAGACAAATTTCTTTACAGTTTAAAAAGGACTAAGTTTATTCTTTAAAAGATACTCTATATTTTAATCCAGACCATATGCAAACAGCATACCAAATTTTGCAAAAAAAAAAAAAAGTACCAAAGTAATAATTTTTTCCCGTACCAATTTTTCCCACATATAAGGTACTTTTTAGGATGGTAATACGGGAAAAAATTGGTACTTTTTCCTTTTTTTCGCTATATGTATATAGAAATATTCCTTTAGCTAACACTGGAGAAAAGGGCGCCATATGCTATGCCTATACCAAATTTTATTCAAACCCATTAATAGGTTTTCGCGTATTAAGCCACAAACTAATAGACATCCTAACATACAAACTTTCACATTTACAATATTTGTAGGATTATTCAGATTTAGAATAAACTCTATAATTATTATTTAGTTATAAATAAAAAACCTCCTGCATAACGTCCTTTTTTCAAAAGGTACTTTTTGAAAACTAATGATAAACTGGTTGCTTCACTGGTTGCTTAGGCCAGATCATTAGGAAACTTCATCTCAAGATTTTAGAAAAACTAAAGATATTTGGGGGATTCACAAGGTGTGCTATCCAGTCATATCGCCATAATGTCCTAAATAATATTTTACAATTGTTTAAAATAAATGTTGTAGTATTTTAATCAAAATAAAAATGTTAATGCTGTGTTTATTGATTCGTCATAACTGTGCAGTAGAAATATTTATTATAAGCGGTAGCCCACAGCAGTCCTATATATTTTTTGTAATTATTTTAGGACATATGAATTTACAACTTTATGACTACCTTGTGAATCCCCCAATTATACAAATAAAACTGTTAAGCGAATAAGAATTATAAACTTGTAACAATACTAACTAATATGCATGTGGTAGTGTAAATTAAACTGAACTGACGAAATAAAATAAAGTAATTTGTTTCTTTTTTTTGTGTTTTTTTATTTTATGACCAAAAATCAACCAATTGTAGTCGGGACTCTAAGAAAAGATAAACTCACTGTTTATATTTGTTAAAGCTTTGATATTGTTACAAGTAAAACTGGGGTTTATAATTCTTATTCGCTTAACAGTTTTATTTGTTTAATATCTTTAGTTTTTCTAAAATCTTTGGATAAAGTTTTCTCATGATCTGGCCTAAGCAGCCAGTGAAATGCGCATAGGAATAGCTTATCCCATCAACAATAAATTTCAGTTAATCAATAGTATTAAATGGGAATTTAGTACATTTACACGAAACCTTTTTAATTAATTTTTTGAATCCAAGAAAAACCTTAGTTCTTTTTTTTTTTTTGATTTTTTCGAAAAATTAACGGCTGTACAATTTAGTTCTCAGTTTTCTAAAACTAGCAAATATTTTTTTTATATGTTCAATGCATTTGTTCTAAAATTTTAACCTTTGCCGACGAATAGTTCAAATTTGTCCGGTGGTTTTTCTCGTGGAACACTCGTAATCATATTGATGATGGCCTAACATCAGAATTGTGATTTGAATGTCATTACAAATGACATCAATGAGACAAAAAGTAACTTCAATCCAACGACGAACGTAATCATTAAATTTTTCATATTTTTTATGCGTCATCTATAATATGACTATAATGACATTGATTTAATGCCACATTTTGTGTATTATTAAGAAGCCAAAATTCCCATATTCTATTTGTTTAAATTATTTAGTTAAATACAAAACATTTTCATAGTACATAGAATGATTACGAAAACCATATCGGACAAGCTGCTGGTGTCTTATAATTGAGAGCTCTTCTGTAAACAAAGGGCGGAATGCAACAAAAGTGAAACAAACATGTGTAACGAACGGGTTAGTAAATAATAATATTCTCTAACTTTGACTAAAGTCAATCCCACGGACTCAATTTAATGACAGTGTTTTTTATTTAACTAAGCCAAATGAGTCCTTTTCCCGATGTAACTGAGTCATCACTATGATGAAATTTTTTATTAAAACTAACTCCGATTTATCATTTCTGTGATGCCGATGTATCATCCCAATATAATTTCAATGTTTGACCCATATGACAATTTGGCCAAGTGATATTAAGGCTGATAACACAACGATGATAAGTGTGATAGGGTCAAAAACGAAAACACTTGTCATCATAGCACTGATATTAAAATTCATCAGCGTTATGACGCCTTTTCTATCAGTGAAGGAGTAAAAAATCCGCAATGAAATTTTTTAAATTTTTTATCCCAAAATTCCTCGTTGTCAAAGGTATAAAATAAAATGTTTCTAAAAATCTGCACTTTGAAAGAGATACATTTAAAGCTGTTTGGATTCGCAAAGAAAAAAAGCTAAAATTTCCTCATTTCCGAGTTTTTAGATTGAAATAAAAGCTAAAAACCTTTAAAAAAAAATTGTACTCAGACAGTTCTAATACAATTGCAGAAATAGTTTTAAATAGATTTTAAAGTAAATTCAGAAATAAAAAGAGCAAACTTTGCTTTTCCGCTACAACCCTCTTTAGATCATATTTTCTTTTTCTACTTCCTATTTTCGCTTTTCCATAAACTGTAATGAAATAAAAGTATTTTTCAAACTTTTTCAATTTTCCTTATTTTGCGGACTTTGCTGTTTTTATACTTTTCTATTATTATTTTTTTTGTGTGTTCCTTTTTCCAACTGCCCCACTTCTATCTACCCCTTGCCTTTAATAAATTCTAGTTGGTCTGGGTTTTTATGTAAATCAAATCGAGTGTTTATAATTTTTGCTTTCCTTTTGTATATTAAATCTCATTGAATTTTAATTGAGCTGCATATTATTTTTTTTTGTTTTGTTAATTTTTCTTCTACAACATTTTTCCATATTTTTTATATTTGCAGTAAAAAATTTATTAATTCGATTTAAGCGTATTTTTTTTTTGCCAGAACAAAATGTGGAAAACAGTAAAAAAGTTTTTAATGAGTTTAGTATGAGAAATTGCTTAACACTTTAAAGAAATATAGGAGAATGAGGACACTTTGAAATGGTCAAAGACCCGAGAGAAAAAGTAAAAAAAACTTAGGTGAAATTGAGAAGCTGTAGACATCAAGCATTTTTTTTAAAAAGTCTAAAGATATTTTTCTAAAGCCATGACCAGGTTAAAAGTATTAAGTGCATTTAATAAAAAGCATTAGTTTTTAAAGTGTTAGCATAAAATAAAGACAAATGAGGGCGTATGAGTTTCTATTTTGTTTTGTTTTTTGATTTAAGTAAAATATTTATATTTTCGTAAAAAGTTACTCATAAATTTTTAATATTTTAATCAGGCTTACGTTCATCAAATTTAATTTTCATTAAATTATTTTTATGAAGAAAGGAATTTTACAACATGAAAATTAATTAAAATTGTTATTGATAATCATTCATTCTTGACTGACCTGAGATTCGAACCCAGGCGGCTGGTTACCATGACATGTTTCGATCGCAACCACTCGATCTCCTCAGATGGATTTGCCGTCTTACACTCGCAGCCATCGACGACTGCTGACGTCAATAGTCAAACATCAATCCTTAAACCAAATTGTATTTTAACCTTTGGCAGATCGAAATTTGCTTTTTTGAATGATTATCCATTTTTTAATTGATTTTACATGTTTTTTCCTAGCTTCTGTATTTTTCTGGTTAAAATATTAAAAATTTGGATTAAAAACCATAAATAGTTCAACCAAATAACCACAATTCTAATTACTCATAAATATTTAAGGGTTTCCCTTAAAAAACACTGCCAAGCTTTCTAGATAAATCCTATTCACAGTTTACATAGTTCACACATTTTACACGTTGCGTACTAATTGCAAAGTACACCGAAAATGTACGACTCGGTACAATTTTTTTCCTCCATTACCCCCTTTGGGAGCATGTTCTAAAAAGCATCATTTTACACGATTTGTTGCAGTTGTGTTTCGTGTCTTACCATGCAAGAATCACTTGTCCTTGTTCTAGGAGTATTAATATTTTGCTTACAATTAATTTCGGTAATCGGTTGTTGTCCCAGCTAAGTGGGATAGGCTGCCATCCAATTTTTTTAAAAAGATCTTAAATTTATAATTTACCAAGTCCAGCTGATATAAAAATTGGTGAGCAACCATATTGTGATGGCTTCTGATAAAGTCAGCCATAAACAGCCCAATTATGAATAAAAATTCCCAAGGAGTTTTCTCCCTTCTACCATTTTTCCTATATTAATTCAATTGTAAAAGTGGGAAAAGGGAAAAAACTTCCGGGGACTTTTTATTTATAATTGGGCTGATAATATTTGGGATCGGGATATCCAATTTTTTCACAAATTCTGTAAATAACAGTTGGTCAAGCAACACCCGGATAAAAAATATGGCTCAATAAGGTCACTTATAGTCGTACAGTATGTTTACAAAAAAATTAAATATAATTTGCCCTGTTTAATTGTACATCCATATTATTATGTAGTTAGGCCATTTCATGTCTGTGATAATTATATTATGGTTTACCACAATCATATTTTAGCTGCCCACGGGCATGTACATTATAACTTCTCAACAGAGTTGTGCTCCTTATATTATATTTCAAGAGCAGCATGTTCTGGTTGTAAGAGTAGCCAAACAATTATTTGCGGTGAACAGCGTTGTGGGAACTGACAAGTGAACACATTGTTATATTCAAAAGAAACGAATTGTGATAAGTGAAAGCACGACAAGTCGCCTTATTGTTGATAATGTGTTTAAAGTGTGGTAACTCCAGAGGAAAAGTAATTGACGCAAAACTGGTCATGTGATTAGATTTTGTGCGAGTAGTGACTAATTTAACTGGTTCTGGGTCTATCTGGTTCTATTTTACATTAATATGGTTCACTCGGGACAATATCTGCGATAGCCATCAACCGAAATTGACTGTGTCCATTTAGATTATTTTAGTGAACTGTTACAAAGTGTTAAAACGGTGCCAATTAACCCTCTCCTTGGACATCGCCATGTTAAAGTGTTAGAAATAAAATAATAAGCTTAACATGAGCAAAGGAAACCAGATTGTGTAAGGTTTTGGCATAAACGCCTGTGTCGTAGTCCGTAACAGATTAAAGTAACACCCAACCTGTGTTCTTTCCCGGCAAATAATATTGGACAACCTGATCCATTTTGATCAAATGGACTACTCCATGGACTGGTCCAATGTAATGCAAGCATGGACCATGTCATTGTTAAAAAGTGTTTGTAGTGAGACGACATGTTTCGTTTTGTAACGACATGTTTTTCTTTTTTAAACGACTTCGAAACTACTCCTCTTGAGTATACCATGGCGAAGTTCTAAGACTACTCCTTTGTAATCCTAAGCTGGGTTATATGGTCCTGCCCTAAAACATCGTAATGTTAAATATACCATGTTTTTTCCATGCGTTTTGATGACTTTTGGACTAGTCCTAGTCTCTTGTGGGCTACATTTTACACGCATGTTTGTCCTATTATTTGCAGCATTAATCTACTTTGCTATGGTTAAGAAGGCAATAATGAGGTCGAAGTAGCCAAAATATTTCTAAATTTGTATGCTAAAATTACTTTCACAACAATTAGTATTGTGGTTATTTTATTGAACTGTTAAAGGTTTTGAATCCAACTTTTTAAAATTTTAACCAGGCTAAAGTTTATTAAATTGAATTTTCATTAAATTATTTTTACAACATGAAGTGCAATAAAAATTATTGATAATTTTTCATTCTTGATTGACCGGGGAATCGAACCCACGTTCACGGACAGTTTGATTTGACATGTTCGACACTATCTCTTCAGAAATCTATGCCGTTTAACACTCACCACCCTTGATTAAGGCTGGGAGTCAATAGGCAAATATCAGTCTTTAATCCAAATGGTTTTTTATTTCGTTTGTTTACCGCGACCATACAGAAGCATATGAGTCAATAGAATTCGAATGGTTAAACTTATTGGTATACTGTTTAGATCTTACCTAAGAAATCTTTGGAAGGCAGTCTTGGATTATTTACAGGCCAAAACAAAAAATGTAATCCTACTGTTATGTTTTTTGGCTTTGGGTAAGGAGTAACCAATTGTGGGCTGAAGTTTGCTGCTGGTCTTTTTATAACGCAACTATTGAGATTTCTTATAAAATACCTTTTCTTTCCAGATCATTATTCTTCTTAAGAATTAAACTGTTAACGTAACAATCTGAGAAGGCAATCGATCATAACATTGCAATTTGGACCTGTCGAGTCATATCGTCATGATGTCCTATACAATATTTTACAATTGTTTAAAATAAATGTTGTTGTATTTTAAACAAAATAAAAATGTTAATGCTGTGTTTATTGATTCGTCATAACTGTACAGTAGAAATCTTTATTATAAGCGGTAGCCCACAGCAGTCCTATATATTTCTTGTAATTATTTTAGGACATATGACTTTACAACTTTATGACTACCTTCTGAATCCCCCAATTACATTTCTGCGCATGTACGTCATAGTAGTGAATGAGCACAAACATGATCACACAAACACGTGTATGTGGTATGATGAATGTTTGTTTACATGTTACTCTCTTTACTATAGTGACATAAAAATGACGTCAAAATGAGAGTTAACAGTTAACAGTTAACGGACCTGCGCAATGCGCTATCTTGTTTTCTTTCTTTATTTCACGACTACGAGGCAGATGACAAATACCTGAAAAAAGTTACCTCTTTACATATCCTTTAGGAATTAATGTTATCCGGCAGCAAACATAAACCTATCTAGATTCTGTGGGTAATGCAGTTGACAGCTAGGAGGTCTCGTAACTCTTACTTAAACATGTGTATAAAAAGGAACTCTTAGGTGAGGATTGGGGTAGTACTTGATTCGTACTCGGTTTAGACCCTTCTGGCATGGGAGGCCCTGCCCCAGCATGACTCTAAACGTCCTTGTTCTAAAGATGACTACCCATTCGCGAGGGCCATTTTTTGGCAACAGCTGCTAAAGAACTTTATGTTTGTTTATGTTTTTTGATAAATCGAACTTTTCAGCGATGCATACGCAATTATGTATATTTTTATACAAAACGCAAAAATATCAAAAGCGAAAATTGATAAATTTTTACAAATTTTTTTTAACTCGTTTCAACATGTTTACGAAATTTTAGTAACTACCAACCACAACATTTGCGTATGAGTAACGAGACCTTAACACTTATATCAGTTAAATAATTAATTAAATTAGTTATTTTATTTAAAATTCACTTTTCATAGATTTCAGCCTACTTTATAATATTTTATGTCTAAATTAATATAAGATTTCATCCTAGTGTTATGGGGTCTGTGATTTGTCAACAATTAAATTAATTTTTTCAGGATTTGTTGAAATTTTCAACAAATTCTCGTTTTATCAATAAAAAATTAATAGAGGTACAACAACAATTTGATTTGAATTAAATTCAACCTCTAACTTCTTTAATTGTTATTATCAATGAACAAAATTAGTCTGGCTGAAAATTGTTTACTGCTGCTTGTACACGCAGAGAAATATATAGCAAAATATAGGGCCGCTTCCAAAAAAAAAACATTTTAACGAAAATTTTTTAAACAAAATATGGTTACATTAACTAAATTAATGTCAGCGGCAATTATGTTTTAGTTAAAATAGTGATCTACAAAGAAACCACAACCTGGTTGTCTTCGAACTTACTATGCTTAATAATCACAATAATCCGTTTTAAAACCAATAATTGTATGATTTAAAAATAACAATTACATTTTTCTCTTTTCAAAGAGCAACATATTATAGTTGACGGTGATCATAAAGAAAGATGTCTTTTCTCTGCGTGTAGCAACGAAAATCGAGATAAATTAAAAAATCAGTTTGCACCAGATGTTTAAAAGTAAAAAGATTTAAAAAAATCATAATTTTTTATTCTAATTACTACCTTATCAATCTTTTAAATGAACAGTGTAACGCCTTAAACGGTTTAGCACAGTAAATTATTTTTGGGTTTAATCTTACCAACATGTTTTAAATAATTTAATTAAAAGATCGCAAACACATACCTAGAAAAAGAAAAGAAGAGAATAAATGTCAACTACTTTTCCCAAAAACGTTGCTATTTAAAAACAATTATATATTTTCAAAATATAAAATCTAGAGAAAAGTAAAAAAATACCAAATAAAATGTGATTCATCAAAAATTAAAATTTAAATACTTAATTTTTTTTGTTTAAATTTGCTTATAAAATACAATAAATCTTTTTTTTTAGAACACTGTTCCATTACAAAAACAACCATAACACAAAAATATTTTCCACCTTAAATTCATAAAGTTCACAAAACACACAGAACTACCTACAAATTGCATCTGGCATTTTTCGAAAAGAAATGATAAGAACCTTCCGCAAAAGCGTACCCAAAATATTCATATCGCACAAGCTTAGACTAAGTTGAGATCTCAGTATAAAAGCTGCACTAAATTTAGCAAACATCAACAGTCTTTAGGTATTTGAACTGATCGGTGTATCAACTCTAATCCGTGGACAGTTTGGTATTGAAGGACCTAACAATGAAAATCGCTATTGCTTTATTGGCTATTGTTGGCCTAGTGGCTGGCAGCAGCATCTCTAAGCACGATGTTAAAATTGCCGATAAGGACTTCTTGGCTAAGCAAAAGTTCCTTTTTGAAATTGTTTACCGTGTTGAGGATCCCCTGATGTTCGAGGAGAACATTAAATTGGGCAAGTCTTTCACTTTCAACAAGGATCAATATACTGTAAGTTATTAAGAACTTCTTGTCTTTAAAAACCTGTCTTATAACGACTCAACTTAAATTGCAGCACTTTGACATGTACATGGAGAAATTCTACGAAGCCTACAAATATGGTGCCATCTTACCCAAGGGTGAATTCTTCGGAGCCTTGGTAGAGACCCACCTTAAACAAGCTTATGGTTTATTCGAATTCTTCTACTACGCCAAGAACTGGGAAGTCTTCCAAAGCAACGTTGCCTGGGCTCGTATGCACTGCAACGAAGGCATGTTCGTCTACGCTTTGACTTTGGCTGTCATCCACCGTGATGATTTCCATGGTTTGATGTTGCCTGCCATCTATGAAATCTTCCCTCAATACTTCTTCAACAGCAAATTCGTTTACCAAGCTGAGAAATTCGATTACGATGTCTGGAGCAAATACATCATGTACGAAAAGGAATACAAGGATATCCTCTACAAGGACTACTCTACCTTCTTCAAGAACCACGATAACCAATTGTACTACTTCTACACCAGGGACTGGAAGATGTGGCAATGGTGGAAAATGATGGGTTTGGATGAGCACTGGTACTCTGAAGAGCACTTCATGTTGCGCGAAAACATGGATCAATACAACAAGGACTCCAAATACTTGCAAATCTTAGAAGGCACCAAGATGTTCTTTATGCCTGTTGACTATACCCGTGACATCGATTTCTTCAACAAGGAATCCGCTTTGTCTTACTTCACTGAAGATGTTGGTTTCAACGCCTACTGGTACTACCTCAACATGGATTACGCTTTCTTCTTGGACGGCAAGACTTACGGTTTGAACAAGGATCGTCGTGGTGAATACTGGTTGTACAATGTCCGCCAAATTTTGTCCCGTTACTACATGGAACGTTTGTCCCATGGTTATGGTGATATTACCGAATTCTCTTTCTTGAACACCATCGAAGAAGGTTACAATTCTCAATTGGTTTCATACAATGGTGTTGGTTTCTCTTACCGCAAGAACTACTACGAAATCGAAAGCTTCGGCAAATTCGATTACTACTACAAGGTCATGAACTTCTTCAACCGCTTGGATGAAATCATCAGCAAGGGCGTTTACGTAACCTATGAAGGCAAGACCATTGATTTGCGCAAACCTGAAGCTATTGAATACATTGGCAGCATCATGCAAGGCAATGTTGATACTTTCGATGAATACTTCTTCAAATTCTGGTACATGTTCGCCCATATGTACCTCGGTGATGTTAACACCAACGATTCCGAAGTCTTCCCCCACATCTTCTTGAATTTCGAAACCATGATGCGCGATCCCATGTTTTACATGTTCTACAAGAAGATTGCTTCCGTCTACTTCCAATTCTTCAGCTACGTTAAGCCCTACACTCAAGAAGAATTAATGTTCCCTGGTGTCACCATCAAGAATGTTAAGGTCAGCGAATTGGTTACCTACTTCGATTTGGTTGACTTCGATGTCACCAACTTGTTGAACGACAAGATGACATTCGTTGATGGTCAATTCGTTTGGGACAAGACTTTGTTGGCCCGTCAAATGCGCCTTAACCACAAACCTTTCGACTTTAGCTTCGTCATTGAATCTGACAAATCTCAAAAGGTTGTTATCCGCACTTTCTTGGGTCCCAAATACGACGAATTCGGCCGTGTTATCTCTTTGACTGAAAACCGTGAAAACTTCATGGAACTCGATAGCTTCATCTACACCCTTAACGCTGGTCACAATGAATTCAAACGCCTTTCCAAGGACTTCTACTGGACTACCGAAGACCGCACCACCTACACTGAATTGTACAAATATGTCATGCTTGCCTTCGAAGGCAAATACGAATTCCCCTTGGACATCAGCGAACCCCACTGTGGTTTCCCCGATCGTTTGGTCTTGCCCCGCGGTTGGTACAAGGGTATGCCCATGCAATTCTTCTTCTACGTCACTCCCTTCATCGCCTCCTACGAACCCTTCTCCACCTACGACTACACTTACTCTTGCGGTATTGGCTCTGGTGTTCGTTACGTCGATGAAATGCCTTTCGGCTATCCCCTCGATCGTGTAATCGATGAATACGATTTCCACGTACCCAACATGTACTTCAAGGATGTCAAGATCTACCACCAAGACACTTTTGACAAGTATTATGGCATGAAGTACGAAAAGTTCGGCAGCTTCGATTACAAATACTTCTATTAGATTTTTTTTTATCTGATATAAGGGATTATAAGGGATGTGTTTTAACATGATGTGATAACTGTTTATAAATATTTTATAATAAAAAAATTATTTAATTAATTACATCAAAATTTAAGCGTTTTTATTAAAATATTTTATTTAGATGTAGAGGAAAAGTATAAGAATCAGCAAGTTCCGTTATTTAGAAAAGTGTTTCTTTTCTTTTTTTAATTTTGTTTAGATTTAGATCCATTATTACAGATTGCCGTGAGTTAAAGGTAGGATTATGTCGGACGTATAACAAGCTATTTATTATTTCAACTAAACTTAAACCTATCCGGTAGGCTGAACTCGCCCTTCACATATTGCTCACTTTAGTTAAAAGCAAAGTTGAAATAGTGATAAACTTTTTATAAGTGGGGAAAATCCTACCTTTAACTACCGGCAAGTTGTTATAATGGCCCTTATAGTGGCGTAAAAGTTGTTGGTTTCACAAGTTTCAAAATTTAATTTTTTTTTTATTTAAAACGAAAGAGTAGGGAATGTAATTATATGCAAACGTTTGAGTTCTTTGTTAAATAGTTTTTTTTTGCTTTCAAATAAGTATTCATGTGTATCACAACAATATGTCCTGTCGTTGTCGGATGAAAATTCTCCTAATCTGGGTTTCCGTTGCCATTACTGTTTAAAACTCTGCTGATCAGATAATTTCTGCGGTATCTATCCTCCTTAACTTAAATTATTTCGAGCGAAATTTGAAACTTTTGAAGTATTTTTAGAATATTACAACAAAACAAAAATAAGGGTTTTGAATTTGTTTTTGTTTTAAATGTAGTTGAGCGAAAGAAAGGGTTCTTTCGCATGTAGTGAAACAGGCAATAAGTGATCATAGTTTTTAGTGATGGCGTATTCAGATCCCTGAGAACAGCTAAGTTTTCTTTAAAATAACAGGGAGAGTATGTTATGATTCGAAAATGTTAGTTTTTGCGCCTTTGTATTATCTCTATGTTGGAGGCTGAGGCAATGCCCCATAACTGAAAACGGTAGCTTCAAATTGGCTTTTTGTACGGTAAGAGTTTAAAATCTAGGACAGAGCTTCTCTCAACGAGGCAATTTATAGGAACAGATTTAGTTTTATTTGAGTTAATTTTTTCTCAATAAGGCTTATCCCTGTTAAGCGATGATCAAGATGTACACCGAGATATTTTACATGCGAATCTTTTTTTTTAGCAACATAAAAAACAAACAAACATTAAATTTATCGTGCTAAATTATATTTTGTAAAATAGTTTGTGAAAATTATTCAAGTTGATGTTAAGCATTATTATTTACTATCATTGGAAGCAATTGTCTAATAGTCGGAAGAAAATTATCGATAACAAGAACGGGTAAATTAAATTTAAGATCAGGATTTAAAAAACTGCAGTCGAAACCAAAAACGAAAATTTGTGTACAGCTTTTTGCTTTTTGAGTTGGTTTGACATCGACTGTTTATATTAATTGAATTATAAGTAAATGCAAATACAGAACTGATGTTTTTCTACTTTCACAGCAGTTTTTTTAACGCTGATCAAGATAACTTTTATCCCATTGTTTTATATTTTATATCTTTTTTACCATTTTTAGCAAAAGTTGCACAACTGTAGAAAATTCAGTAAAGTAGGCTTCAGAAAAAATATTCTTATGACAAAGTTCATAATACTTCAGAACATTGTAATAACAGAAAATTCTTTTTACATTTTCCAACTGTAATTTACATCAAAAATTCGAGAAATGTGTGAAAAAAATATCAAAAGATAAAAGAAAAATTTAATGTACATATGTTTCAGTTCCACGCGGGAAGGAGTTTGCCTTCGATGACTTCAAAAATGTTGCAGGGTTGTTATACAATAATTGAGGGTAAGAATAATAATTCGAGTCGATTCTCCCGTTTGAAAATTTTTAGGCATAAAGCGACTCGTTTTAAAATAAAACTCGTAAGCACACATTGTTTGCAAGCAGAAGACGAGTTGAAAACGATCAATTCTTTTGACAAGGTTATGTATGTTTGCTTGTGCGAATTAGAAATATACATATGGGCAGGTTCAGCGAAAATTCTACTCTTTGTAAAGTAACGCCAGAAGTTTTTTTAAATTGTTTAAAAAAAAATTGTTTATGTACAATTAACTTTTTTATATTTTGGTCTAAAGTTCAACATTAAGTAACAAAAGGGATAACATTTGTAAATTCGACTGCACAGATTTATACGTGAAGCCGTTTGTTGTATAAACAACATCAATACTACAACAGTTAGAAAGAACCGATTTACTACTGTTTCGTTCTATGAACAACAACAACACTACAAAAGTATGTTGATAAAAAACAAATTACTTGTTTGTTGTAGTGTAGAAACAACAACAGCAACACTATAAGAAAAATGGAAATGTTTGGTTGGTTTTAGAATTGACAAGCTATTTTCATAAAACAAATAAATAAAAAAAGAGGAAAAATTCCCTAATCTTTTTTGTTAAAATTATTAAGTTAAATTAATAAAATTAACAATAAAGACTGATTACGAAAACAATATCGGCGCATTCTGCTGGTTTCTTAAAATTGATAGTTCCTTCTGTAAAAAAGGGGAATTTAACAACAGAGAAACATGTGTAACGGGGAAATAAATAATAATACCCTCTCTATCTCTCTCTCTCTCCGGTTTAGAATCAATCTCACTTTTGGATCATTTCAAGTACGAATTTGGAATTAAACCAATATAAAAATTCTTGCACCAAGCAAAGTTTCAAATTAATTTTATTGGACTTTTACTTAAGTCATTCCCGTTTTTGGATTATTTTAAGCACGGATCAGGGTTATAATATGGCTGACATAAAAAATTTGGCACTTGACTAATCCGAACTTGACTCGATAATTTAATACTTAATTTAGGATAAAGCGGAGTCTAAAGAACGGTTACCGTTGACACCGCTTTGGCTTTGTTTAAGTACGGATGGCTTGATTTTCTTTTGAGATCATTATTTCGAGCCCTTTTTGCAAAAAAAGCTTAAGAGACATAATTTTTAACTTTTCGTTTTTTTTAATAAGGGAGATTATTGGCAACACTTGCATCATATCCTACAATATCATATACACCTAAGGTACTGCTACGATTTTATAGCAAACACACTTTTAGCTTAAGCGACAACCTCCATACAAAATGCTTATGAAAAAAACTTCGCTTTTTGTCGCTTAAGCTTTTTTGCGATAATGACTCGATTTGACTTAACAATTTTAAATTTAAAAGTTGGCATGAAGTTAGCACAATGCCTGATCGGCATTTCAATGGTTCGCTGGAAGACGCTCATCAGACGAGAGTCGTCCAAAAGGGTTTAGGAGAAATGGCAGGGGGAGCATACCTGTTCGATGGTCGGGACTTTATGACAGTGATATCGGTCATTACGGGTCACTGTGTAATAGGGACTCATGCCGGGAGAAAGGGTCTTTATTATAATCTCCCTTATCGTGGTTGGCGAATTTAAAGTACGCCTGCGACTTTAGGCAATTTGGGAGACTGGAATTGCTATGTCCGGACGATATGTCTAATGTAGGACTGAAATCGATTTCTCTGTTCTTTAGGGGGTCAAGGTGGTTCGAGGCTGCAGTGACTTCTGAGGAAGAGTCTATTGAATACTGGATGACTCTTGTCTCTGTCTAAGTGTATCACAAAGAGTCCATTATAAGGACCCACGTGAGCCGTCCTTGTGTCGGTTGTCCATTGAACTTAACATTACATAACCTTTTATCTTAGCTGAACTATTTAAAAGAGAATGCAAGCAATTATCGAATCATTCATCTTAACTGAGTTGAGTTGTGAGCCGTATTGGGGCCATGGTGTATGCGAAGATGGTAGCGTTGTAAGCGGGCCTGTGGCCGGGATTAGACAAAATCAAATGAATGTTGATTTTGCTTTAAGCCAATAATAAAATTTTCGAAATAGAAAACCCGATCCAAACGATTCCTTTTTCTTCTAATCTCTTATTTCATATCTTTTTTTTCATTATCTACATGTTTCGATCTTGCAGTGATGTAGAAAAATTCTAAACGACAATAAATTCGTTCACATTTAACAGAATTATTTGATTTCATTGACTTTTAAGAAAAATACATTTTAACAAAAAAACTGACACATAAGATTTAATTTTGGTTGTTAAAATAAAAGTTGTTCTTTTCAAAGATTTATTTCTAGCATATGATTAAGAACAAGTACTTCTTCTTAATGTAAATTATTGTTCTATAACCTGCCTCACTTTCTAATCACTTTCCATAGATTTCACTTTACTTCAAATTTTTTTCTGTTTGTTTTTATTTGAGATGTCATTCTTGCCTCATGGGGTCTGCGATTTGTCAACAACTAAATAAGATTTTTTAGTATTTTATTCAATTTTCAACAAATATTTATTTGTTCGTATTATCAATAAAAAATTAATAGAGCTTCAACAACAATTTGAAATAATTAATTTCAACCTTTAACCACTTTAATTGTTATTATCAATGAACAAAATTAGTCTGGCTTAAAATTGTTTACTGCTGCTTGTACACGCAGAGAAAACACATTTTGCTATAGGGCCGCTTCCAAAAAAAAAACATTTTAACGAAAATTTTTTAAACAAAGTATGGTTACATTAACTAAATTAATGTCAGCGGCAATTATGTTTTAGTTAAAATAGTGATCTACCAAGAAAACACAACCTGGTTGCCTTCGAACTTACTATGCTTAATAATCACAATAATCCGTTTTAAAACCAATAATTGTATGATTTAAAAATAACAATTACATTTTTCTCTTTTCAAAGAGCAACATATTATAGTTGACGGTGATCATAAAGAAAGATGTCTTTTCTCTGCGTGTAGCAACGAAAATCGAGATAAATTAAAAAATCAGTTTGCACCAGATGTTTAAAAGTAAAAAGATTTAAAAAAATCATAATTTTTTATTCTAATTACTACCTTATCAATCTTTTAAATGAACAGTGTAACGCCTTAAACGGTTTAGCACAGTAAATTATTTTTGGGTTTAATCTTACCAACATGTTTTAAATAATTTAATTAAAAGATCGCAAACACATACCTAGAAAAAGAAAAGAAGAGAATAAATGTCAACTACTTTTCCCAAAAACGTTGCTATTTAAAAACAATTATATATTTTCAAAATATAAAATCTAGAGAAAAGTAAAAAAAAACCAATTAAAAAGTGATTCATCAAAAATTAAAATTTAAATACTTAATTTTTTTTGTTTAAATTTGCTTATAAAATACAATAAATCTTTTTTTTAGAACACTGTTCCATCACAAAAACAACCATAACACAAAAATATTTTCCACCTTAAATTCATAAAGTTCACAAAACACACAGAACTACCTACAAATTGCATCTGGCATTTTTCGAAAAGAAATGATAAGAACCTTCCGCAAAAGCGTACCCAAAATATTCATATCGCACAAGCTTAGACTAAGTTGAGATCTCAGTATAAAAGCTGCACTAAATTTAGCAAACATCAACAGTCTTTAGGTATTTGAACTGATCGGTGTATCAACTCTAATCCGTGGACAGTTTGGTATTGAAGGACCTAACAATGAAAATCGCTATTGCTTTATTGGCTATTGTTGGCCTAGTGGCTGGCAGCAGCATCTCTAAGCACGATGTTAAAATTGCCGATAAGGACTTCTTGGCTAAGCAGAAGTTCCTTTTTGAAATTGTTTACCGTGTTGAGGATCCCCTGATGTTCGAGGAATACATCAAATTGGGCAAGTCTTTCACTTTTAACAAGGATCAATATACTGTAAGTTATTAAGAACGTCTTCTCATTAAAAACCTGTCTTATTACGACTCAACTTAAATTGCAGCACTTTGACATGTACATGGAGAAATTCTACGAAGCCTACAAATATGGTGCCATCTTGCCCAAGGGTGAATTCTTCGGAGCCTTGGTAGAGACCCACCTTAAACAAGCTTATGGTTTATTCGAATTCTTCTACTACGCCAAGAACTGGGAAGTCTTCCAAAGCAACGTTGCCTGGGCTCGTATGCACTGCAACGAAGGCATGTTCGTCTACGCTTTGACTTTGGCTGTCATCCACCGTGATGATTTCCATGGTTTGATGTTGCCTGCCATCTATGAAATCTTCCCTCAATACTTCTTCAACAGCAAATTCGTTTACCAAGCTGAGAAATTCGATTACGATGTCTGGAGCAAATACATCATGTACGAAAAGGAGTACAAGGATATCCTCTACAAAGACTACTCTACCTTCTTCAAGAACCACGATAACCAATTGTACTACTTCTACACCAGGGACTGGAAGATGTGGCAATGGTGGAAAATGATGGGTTTGGATGAGCACTGGTACTCTGAAGAGCACTTCATGTTGCGCGAAAACATGGATCAATACAACAAGGACTCCAAATACTTGCAAATCTTAGAAGGCACCAAGATGTTCTTCATGCCTGTTGACTATACCCGTGACATCGATTTCTTCAACAAGGAATCCGCTTTGTCTTACTTCACTGAAGATGTTGGTTTCAACGCCTACTGGTACTACCTCAACATGGATTACGCTTTCTTCTTGGACGGCAAGACTTACGGTTTGAACAAGGATCGTCGTGGTGAATACTGGTTGTACAATGTCCGCCAAATTTTGTCCCGTTACTACATGGAACGTTTGTCCCATGGTTATGGTGATATTACCGAATTCTCTTTCTTGAACACCATCGAAGAAGGTTACAATTCTCAATTGGTTTCATACAATGGTGTTGGTTTCTCTTACCGCAAGAACTACTACGAAATCGAAAGCTTCGGCAAATTCGATTACTACTACAAGGTCATGAACTTCTTCAACCGCTTGGATGAAATCATCAGCAAGGGCGTTTACGTAACCTATGAAGGCAAGACCATTGATTTGCGCAAACCTGAAGCTATTGAATACATTGGCAGCATCATGCAAGGCAATGTTGATACTTTCGATGAATACTTCTTCAAATTCTGGTACATGTTCGCCCATATGTACCTCGGTGATGTTAACACCAACGATTCCGAAGTCTTCCCCCACATCTTCTTGAATTTCGAAACCATGATGCGCGATCCCATGTTCTACATGTTCTACAAGAAGATTGCTTCCGTCTACTTCCAATTCTTCAGCTACGTTAAGCCCTACACTCAAGAAGAATTAATGTTCCCTGGTGTTACCATCAAGAACGTTAAGGTCAGCGAATTGGTTACCTACTTCGATTTGGTTGACTTTGATGTCACCAATTTGTTGAACGACAAGATGACATTCGTTGATGGTCAATTCGTTTGGGACAAGACTTTGTTGGCCCGTCAAATGCGCCTTAACCACAAACCTTTCGACTTTAGCTTCGTCATTGAATCTGACAAATCTCAAAAGGTTGTTATCCGCACTTTCTTGGGTCCCAAATACGACGAATTCGGCCGTGTTATCTCTTTGACTGAAAACCGTGAAAACTTCATGGAACTCGATAGCTTCATCTACACCCTTAACGCTGGTCACAATGAATTCAAACGCCTTTCCAAGGACTTCTACTGGACTACCGAAGACCGCACCACCTACACTGAATTGTACAAATATGTCATGCTTGCCTTCGAAGGCAAATACGAATTCCCCTTGGACATCAGCGAACCCCACTGTGGTTTCCCCGATCGTTTGGTCTTGCCCCGCGGTTGGTACAAGGGTATGCCCATGCAATTCTTCTTCTACGTCACTCCCTTCATCGCCTCCTACGAACCCTTCTCCACCTACGACTACACTTACTCTTGCGGTATTGGCTCTGGTGTTCGTTACGTCGATGAAATGCCTTTCGGCTATCCCCTCGATCGTGTAATCGATGAATACGATTTCCACGTACCCAACATGTACTTCAAGGATGTCAAGATCTACCACCAAGACACTTTTGACAAGTATTATGGCATGAAGTACGAAAAGTTCGGCAGCTTCGATTACAAATACTTCTATTAGATTTTTTTTATCTGATATAAGGGATTATAAGGGATGTGTTTTAACATGATGTGATAACTGTTTATAAATATTTTATAATAAAAAAATTATTTAAATAATTACATCAAAATTTAAGCGTTTTTATTAAAATATTTTATTTAGATGTAGAGGAAAAGTATAAGAATCAGCAAGTTCCGTTATTTAGAAAAGTGTTTCTTTTCTTTTTTTAATTTTGTTTAGATTTAGATCCATTATTACAGATTGCCGTGAGTTAAAGGTAGGATTATGTCGGACGTATAACAAGCTATTTATTATTTCAACTAAACTTAAACCTATCCGGTAGGCTGAACTCGCCCTTCACATATTGCTCACTTTAGTTAAAAGCAAAGTTGAAATAGTGATAAACTTTTTATAAGTGGGGAAAATCCTACCTTTAACTACCGGCAAGTTGTTATAATGGCCCTTATAGTGGCGTAAAAGTTGTTGGTTTCACAAGTTTCAAAATTTAATTTTTTTTTTATTTAAAACGAACGAGTAGGGAATGGAATTATATGCAAACGTTTGAATTCTTTGTTAAATAGTTTTTTTTTGCTTTCAAATAAGTATTCATGTGTATCACAACAATATGTCCTGTCGTTGTCTGATGAAAATTCTCCTAATCTGGGTTTCCGTTGCCATTACTGTTTAAAACTCTGCTGATCAGATAATTTCTGCGGTATCTATCCTCCTTAACTTAAATTATTTCGAGCGAAATTTGAAACTTTTGAAGTATTTTTAGAATATTACAACAAAACAAAAATAAGGGTTTTGAATTTGTTTTTGTTTTAAATGTAGTTGAGCGAAAGAAAGGGTTCTTTCGCATGTAGTGAAACAGGCAATAAGTGATCATAGTTTTTAGTGATGGCGTATTCAGATCCCTGAGAACAGCTAAGTTTTCTTTAAAATAACAGGGAGAGTATGTTATGATTCGAAAATGTTAGTTTTTGCGCCTTTGTATTATCTCTATGTTGGAGGCTGAGGCAATGCCCCATAACTGAAAACGGTAGCTTCAAATTGGCTTTTTGTACGGTAAGAGTTTAAAATCTAGGACAGAGCTTCTCTCAACGAGGCAATTTATAGGAACAGATTTAGTTTTATTTGAGTTAATTTTTTCTCAATAAGGCTTATCCCTGTTAAGCGATGATCAAGATGTACACCGAGATATTTTACATGCGAATCTTTTTTTTTAGCAACATAAAAAACAAACAAACATTAAATTTATCGTGCTAAATTATATTTTGTAAAATAGTTTGTGAAAATTATTCAAGTTGATGTTAAGCATTATTATTTACTATCATTGGAAGCAATTGTCTAATAGTCGGAAGAAAATTATCGATAACAAGAACGGGTAAATTAAATTTAAGATCAGGATTTAAAAAACTGCAGTCGAAACCAAAAACGAAAATTTGTGTACAGCTTTTTGCTTTTTGAGTTGGTTTGACATCGACTGTTTATATTAATTGAATTATAAGTAAATGCAAATACAGAACTGATGTTTTTCTACTTTCACAGCAGTTTTTTTTAACGCTGATCAAGATAACTTTTATCCCATTGTTTTATATTTTATATCTTTTTTACCATTTTAAGCAAAAGTTGCACAACTGTAGAAAATTCAGTAAAGTAGGCTTCAGAAAAAATATTCTTATGACAAAGTTCATAATACTTCAGAACATTGTAATAACAGAAAATTCTTTTTACATTTTCCAACTGTAATTTACATCAAAAATTCGAGAAATGTGTGAAAAAAATATCAAAAGATAAAAGAAAAATTTAATGTACATATGTTTCAGTTCCACGCGGGAAGGAGTTTGCCTTCGATGACTTCAAAAATGTTGCAGGGTTGTTATACAATAATTGAGGGTAAGAATAATAATTCGAGTCGATTCTCCCGTTTGAAAATTTTTAGGCATAAAGCGACTCGTTTTAAAATAAAACTCGTAAGCACACATTGTTTGCAAGCAGAAGACGAGTTGAAAACGATCAATTCTTTTGACAAGGTTATGTATGTTTGCTTGTGCGAATTAGAAATATACATATGGGCAGGTTCAGCGAAAATTCTACTCTTTGTAAAGTAACGCCAGAAGTTTTTTAAATTGTTTAAAAAAAAATTGTTTATGTACAATTTACTTTTTTATATTTTGGTCTAAAGTTCAACATTAAGTAACAAAAGGGATAACATGTGTAAATTCGACTGCACAGATTTATACGTGAAGCCGTTTGTTGTAGAAACAACATCAATACTACAACAGTTAGAAAGAACCGATTTACTACTGTTTCGTTCTATGAACAACAACAACACTACAAAAGTATGTTGATAAAAAACAAATTACTTGTTTGTTGTAGTGTAGAAACAACAACAGCAACACTATAAGAAGAAAAATGGAAATATTTGGTTGGTTTTAGAATTGACAAGCTATTTTCATAAAACAAATAAATAAAAAAAGAAGAAAAATTCCCTAATCTTTTTTGTTAAAATTATTAAGTTAAATTAATAAAATTTACAATAAAGACTGATTACGAAAACAATATCGGCGCATTCTGCTGGTTTCTTAAAATTGATAGTTCCTTCTGTAAAAAAGGGGAATTTAACAACAGAAAAACATGTGTAACGGGGAAATAAATAATAATACCCTCTATATCTCTCTCTCTCTCTCTCTCCGTTTTAGAATCAATCTCACTTTTGGATCATTTCAAGTACGAATTTAGAATTAAACCAATATAAAAATTCTTGCACCAAGCAAAGTTTCAAATTAATTTTATTGGACTTTTACTTAAGTCATTCCCGTTTTTGGATTATTTTAAGCACGGATCAGGGTTATAATATGGCTGACATAAAAAATTTGGCACTTGACTAATCCGAACTTGACTCGATAATTTAATACTTAATTTAGGATAAAGCGGAGTCTAAAGAACGATTACCGTTGACACCGCTTTGGCTTTGTTTAAGTACGGATGGCTTGATTTTCTTTTGAGATCATTATTTCGAGCCCTTATTGCAAAAAAAGCTTAAGAGACATAATTTTTAACTTTTCGTTTTTTTTAATAAGGGAGATTATTGGCAACACTTGCATCATATCCTACAATATCATAGACACCTAAGGTACTGCTACGATTTTATAGCAAACACACTTTTAGCTTAAGCGACAACCTCCATACAAAATGCTTATGAAAAAAAACTTCGCTTTTTGTCGCTTAAGCTTTTTTGCGATAATGACTCGATTTGACTTAACCATTTTAAATTTAAAAGTTGGCATGAAGTTAGCACAATGTTTATTTATAGCACACTTACCAAACTCTGGCTTACGATTTGCTAAACTTTTGTTCCCGACCTGCCAAACTTTTGCCAACTTGTGAAAACAGGCTGTTTAATGTTTGCAGTGTAATTTTATGTAATTTTATGTAAAATCATGTTGTCTTTTTTCAATTCACTTTAAATCTTAAAAACTTTTAAAAAAAATATTTATAATACAAAAAAAAAATTAACAAACCAGCGTGTTGCAATTTTGGGCATTATAATGTGGCATCCTTAAAATTCAGAGTCGATTTATTAAAAGTTAGCAGACGGATAAAAGTTTGTTATCAATCAACTCTTTGCTATCAAGCTGCTAACCGTAATCGGGATTCTAGGAAAGGCTGTTTGACACTACCACACAAATCTTACGTTTTTTGATGAAAATGCATTTATGATCTTATTTTTGTTTGAAAAGTTGCAAAACACAATAACAACTTTTCACACTTTGGTTGTATATTCCTGAAAATACGTAAGACTTGTGTGGTAGTGTAAAGTAGCCTTTAGCAACTCGTTATACGTAATATAGAAACTGTGGTTAACTTTTTGTTATAAATACGGCCGTTACTGTTTACGTAACAATCTGATAAATGATCAGTTAGCGTACCTCTTTCATATTGTTGAACTCTTTTTAACTTAAATGTTGAATTGATGGATCATCTTAGGAGGGTGGAAAACTGGCTGAGGTACTATCGTATATCAAGAGATATATGTATATTAACATTGCAGCTCTGGCTGGTGTCTTCACGACAACTAGGTTACAAATGGAATGCCGGATGTCTGTAGATGAGATCGCGGAACATTCCAAGGTAACGCTGACATGGGTACCACGGCACAGTGGATGCCTGCGTAACCATAGTGCGGACGGTCTGACCAAACAGGGCTTCTCTTAGACGGCATGTTCTTCGACGGCCTGATCGGCATTTCAATGGTTCGCTGGAAGACGCTCATCAGACGTGAGTCGTCCAAAAGGGTTTAAGAGAAATGGCAGGGGGAGCATACCTGTTCGATGGTCGGGACTTTATGACAGTGATATCGGTCATTACGGGTCACTGTGTAATAGGGACTCATGCCGGGAGAAAGGGTCTTTATTATAATCTCCCTTATCGTGGTTGGCGAATTTAAAGTACGCCTACGACTTAAGGCAATTTGGGAGACTGGAATTGCTATGTCCGGACGATATGTCTAATGTAGGACTGAAATCGATCTCTCTGTTCTTTAGGGGGTCAAGGTGGTTCGAGGCTGCAGTGACCTCTGAGGAAGAGTCTAGTGAATACTGGATGACTCTTGTCTCTGTCTAAGTGTATCACAAAGAGCCCATTATAAGGACCCACGTGAGCCGTCCTCGTGTCGGTTGTCCATTGAACTTAACATTACATAACCTTTTATCTTAGCTGAACTATTCAAAAGAGAATGCAAGCAATTATCGAATCATTCATCTTAACTGAGTTGAGTTGTGAGCCGTATTGGGGTCATGGTGTATGCGAAGATGGTAGCGGGCCTGTGGCCGGGATTAGACAAAATCAAATGAATGTTGATTTTGCTTTAAGCCAATAATAAAATTTTCGAAATAGAAAACCCGATCCAAACGATTCCTTTTTCTTCTAATCTCTTATTTCATATCTTTTTTTTCATTATCTACATGTTTCGATCTTGCAGTGATGTAGAAAAATTCTAAACGACAATAAATTCGTTCACATTTAACAGAATTATTTGATTTCATTGACTTTTAAGAAAAATACATTTTAACAAAAAAACTGACACATAAGATTTAATTTTGGTTGTTATAGTAAAAGTTGTTCTTTTCAAAGATTTATTTCTAGCATATGATTAAGAACAAGTACTTCTTCTTAATGTAAATTATTGTTCTATAACCTGCCTCACTTTCTAATCACTTTCCATAGATTTCACTTTACTTCAAATTTTTTTCTGTTTGTTTTTATTTGAGATGTCATTCTTGCCTCATGGGGTCTGCGATTTGTCAACAACTAAATAAGATTTTTTAGTATTTTATTCAATTTTCAACAAATATTTATTTGTTCGTATTATCAATAAAAAATTAATAGAGCTTCAACAACAATTTGAAATAATTAATTTCAACCTTTAACCACTTTAATTGTTATTATCAATGAACAAAATTAGTCTGGCTTAAAATTGTTTACTGCTGCTTGTACACGCAGAGAAAACACATTTTGCTATAGGGCCGCTTCCAAAAAAAAAACATTTTAACGAAAATTTTTTAAACAAAGTATGGTTACATTAACTAAATTAATGTCAGCGGCAATTATGTTTTAGTTAAAATAGTGATCTACCAAGAAAACACAACCTGGTTGCCTTCGAACTTACTATGCTTAATAATCACAATAATCCGTTTTAAAACCAATAATTGTATGATTTAAAAATAACAATTACATTTTTCTCTTTTCAAAGAGCAACATATTATAGTTGACGGTGATCATAAAGAAAGATGTATTTTCTCTGCGTGTAGCAACGAAAATCGAGATAAATTAAAAAATCAGTTTGCACCAGATGTTTAAAAGTAAAAAGATTTAAAAAAATCATAATTTTTTATTCTAATTACTACCTTATCAATCTTTTAAATGAACAGTGTAACGCCTTAAACGGTTTAGCACAGTAAATTATTTTTGGGTTTAATCTTACCAACATGTTTTAAATAATTTAATTAAAAGATCGCAAACACATACCTAGAAAAAGAAAAGAAGAGAATAAATGTCAACTACTTTTCCCAAAAACGTTGCTATTTAAAAACAATTATATATTTTCAAAATATAAAATCTAGAGAAAAGTAAAAAAAAACCAATTAAAAAGTGATTCATCAAAAATTAAAATTTAAATACTTAATTTTTTTTGTTTAAATTTGCTTATAAAATACAATAAATCTTTTTTTTAGAACACTGTTCCATCACAAAAACAACCATAACACAAAAATATTTTCCACCTTAAATTCATAAAGTTCACAAAACACACAGAACTACCTACAAATTGCATCTGGCATTTTTCGAAAAGAAATGATAAGAACCTTCCGCAAAAGCGTACCCAAAATATTCATATCGCACAAGCTTAGACTAAGTTGAGATCTCAGTATAAAAGCTGCACTAAATTTAGCAAACATCAACAGTCTTTAGGTATTTGAACTGATCGGTGTATCAACTCTAATCCGTGGACAGTTTGGTATTGAAGGACCTAACAATGAAAATCGCTATTGCTTTATTGGCTATTGTTGGCCTAGTGGCTGGCAGCAGCATCTCTAAGCACGATGTTAAAGATGCCGATAAGGACTTCTTGGCTAAGCAGAAGTTCCTTTTTGAAATTGTTTACCGTGTTGAGGATCCCCTGATGTTCGAGGAATACATCAAATTGGGCAAGTCTTTCACTTTTAACAAGGATCAATATACTGTAAGTTATTAAGAACGTCTTCTCATTAAAAACCTGTCTTATTACGACTCAACTTAAATTGCAGCACTTTGACATGTACATGGAGAAATTCTACGAAGCCTACAAATATGGTGCCATCTTGCCCAAGGGTGAATTCTTCGGAGCCTTGGTAGAGACCCACCTTAAACAAGCTTATGGTTTATTCGAATTCTTCTACTACGCCAAGAACTGGGAAGTCTTCCAAAGCAACGTTGCCTGGGCTCGTATGCACTGCAACGAAGGCATGTTCGTCTACGCTTTGACTTTGGCTGTCATCCACCGTGATGATTTCCATGGTTTGATGTTGCCTGCCATCTATGAAATCTTCCCTCAATACTTCTTCAACAGCAAATTCGTTTACCAAGCTGAGAAATTCGATTACGATGTCTGGAGCAAATACATCATGTACGAAAAGGAGTACAAGGATATCCTCTACAAAGACTACTCTACCTTCTTCAAGAACCACGATAACCAATTGTACTACTTCTACACCAGGGACTGGAAGATGTGGCAATGGTGGAAAATGATGGGTTTGGATGAGCACTGGTACTCTGAAGAGCACTTCATGTTGCGCGAAAACATGGATCAATACAACAAGGACTCCAAATACTTGCAAATCTTAGAAGGCACCAAGATGTTCTTCATGCCTGTTGACTATACCCGTGACATCGATTTCTTCAACAAGGAATCCGCTTTGTCTTACTTCACTGAAGATGTTGGTTTCAACGCCTACTGGTACTACCTCAACATGGATTACGCTTTCTTCTTGGACGGCAAGACTTACGGTTTGAACAAGGATCGTCGTGGTGAATACTGGTTGTACAATGTCCGCCAAATTTTGTCCCGTTACTACATGGAACGTTTGTCCCATGGTTATGGTGATATTACCGAATTCTCTTTCTTGAACACCATCGAAGAAGGTTACAATTCTCAATTGGTTTCATACAATGGTGTTGGTTTCTCTTACCGCAAGAACTACTACGAAATCGAAAGCTTCGGCAAATTCGATTACTACTACAAGGTCATGAACTTCTTCAACCGCTTGGATGAAATCATCAGCAAGGGCGTTTACGTAACCTATGAAGGCAAGACCATTGATTTGCGCAAACCTGAAGCTATTGAATACATTGGCAGCATCATGCAAGGCAATGTTGATACTTTCGATGAATACTTCTTCAAATTCTGGTACATGTTCGCCCATATGTACCTCGGTGATGTTAACACCAACGATTCCGAAGTCTTCCCCCACATCTTCTTGAATTTCGAAACCATGATGCGCGATCCCATGTTCTACATGTTCTACAAGAAGATTGCTTCCGTCTACTTCCAATTCTTCAGCTACGTTAAGCCCTACACTCAAGAAGAATTAATGTTCCCTGGTGTCACCATCAAGAATGTTAAGGTCAGCGAATTGGTTACCTACTTCGATTTGGTTGACTTCGATGTCACCAACTTGTTGAACGACAAGATGACATTCGTTGATGGTCAATTCGTTTGGGACAAGACTTTGTTGGCCCGTCAAATGCGCCTTAACCACAAACCTTTCGACTTTAGCTTCGTCATTGAATCTGACAAATCTCAAAAGGTTGTTATCCGCACTTTCTTGGGTCCCAAATACGACGAATTCGGCCGTGTTATCTCTTTGACTGAAAACCGTGAAAACTTCATGGAACTCGATAGCTTCATCTACACCCTTAACGCTGGTCACAATGAATTCAAACGCCTTTCCAAGGACTTCTACTGGACTACCGAAGACCGCACCACCTACACTGAATTGTACAAATATGTCATGCTTGCCTTCGAAGGCAAATACGAATTCCCCTTGGACATCAGCGAACCCCACTGTGGTTTCCCCGATCGTTTGGTCTTGCCCCGCGGTTGGTACAAGGGTATGCCCATGCAATTCTTCTTCTACGTCACTCCCTTCACCGCCTCCTACGAACCCTTCTCCACCTACGACTACACTTACTCTTGCGGTATTGGCTCTGGTGTTCGTTACGTCGATGAAATGCCTTTCGGCTATCCCCTCGATCGTGTAATCGATGAATACGATTTCCACGTACCCAACATGTACTTCAAGGATGTCAAGATCTACCACCAAGACACTTTTGACAAGTATTATGGCATGAAGTACGAAAAGTTCGGCAGCTTCGATTACAAATACTTCTATTAGATTTTTTTTTATCTGATATAAGGGATTATAAGGGATGTGTTTTAACATGATGTGATAACTGTTTATAAATATTTTATAATAAAAAAATTATTTAATTAATTACATCAAAATTTAAGCGTTTTTATTAAAATATTTTATTTAGATGTAGAGGAAAAGTATAAGAATCAGCAAGTTCCGTTATTTAGAAAAGTGTTTCTTTTCTTTTTTTAATTTTGTTTAGATTTAGATCCATTATTACAGATTGCCGTGAGTTAAAGGTAGGATTATGTCGGACGTATAACAAGCTATTTATTATTTCAACTAAACTTAAACCTATCCGGTAGGCTGAACTCGCCCTTCACATATTGCTCACTTTAGTTAAAAGCAAAGTTGAAATAGTGATAAACTTTTTATAAGTGGGGAAAATCCTACCTTTAACTACCGGCAAGTTGTTATAATGGCCCTTATAGTGGCGTAAAAGTTGTTGGTTTCACAAGTTTCAAAATTTAATTTTTTTTTTATTTAAAACGAACGAGTAGGGAATGGAATTATATGCAAACGTTTGAATTCTTTGTTAAATAGTTTTTTTTTGCTTTCAAATAAGTATTCATGTGTATCACAACAATATGTCCTGTCGTTGTCTGATGAAAATTCTCCTAATCTGGGTTTCCGTTGCCATTACTGTTTAAAACTCTGCTGATCAGATAATTTCTGCGGTATCTATCCTCCTTAACTTAAATTATTTCGAGCGAAATTTGAAACTTTTGAAGTATTTTTAGAATATTACAACAAAACAAAAATAAGGGTTTTGAATTTGTTTTTGTTTTAAATGTAGTTGAGCGAAAGAAAGGGTTCTTTCGCATGTAGTGAAACAGGCAATAAGTGATCATAGTTTTTAGTGATGGCGTATTCAGATCCCTGAGAACAGCTAAGTTTTCTTTAAAATAACAGGGAGAGTATGTTATGATTCGAAAATGTTAGTTTTTGCGCCTTTGTATTATCTCTATGTTGGAGGCTGAGGCAATGCCCCATAACTGAAAACGGTAGCTTCAAATTGGCTTTTTGTACGGTAAGAGTTTAAAATCTAGGACAGAGCTTCTCTCAACGAGGCAATTTATAGGAACAGATTTAGTTTTATTTGAGTTAATTTTTTCTCAATAAGGCTTATCCCTGTTAAGCGATGATCAAGATGTACACCGAGATATTTTACATGCGAATCTTTTTTTTTAGCAACATAAAAAACAAACAAACATTAAATTTATCGTGCTAAATTATATTTTGTAAAATAGTTTGTGAAAATTATTCAAGTTGATGTTAAGCATTATTATTTACTATCATTGGAAGCAATTGTCTAATAGTCGGAAGAAAATTATCGATAACAAGAACGGGTAAATTAAATTTAAGATCAGGATTTAAAAAACTGCAGTCGAAACCAAAAACGAAAATTTGTGTACAGCTTTTTGCTTTTTGAGTTGGTTTGACATCGACTGTTTATATTAATTGAATTATAAGTAAATGCAAATACAGAACTGATGTTTTTCTACTTTCACAGCAGTTTTTTTTAACGCTGATCAAGATAACTTTTATCCCATTGTTTTATATTTTATATCTTTTTTACCATTTTAAGCAAAAGTTGCACAACTGTAGAAAATTCAGTAAAGTAGGCTTCAGAAAAAATATTCTTATGACAAAGTTCATAATACTTCAGAACATTGTAATAACAGAAAATTCTTTTTACATTTTCCAACTGTAATTTACATCAAAAATTCGAGAAATGTGTGAAAAAAATATCAAAAGATAAAAGAAAAATTTAATGTACATATGTTTCAGTTCCACGCGGGAAGGAGTTTGCCTTCGATGACTTCAAAAATGTTGCAGGGTTGTTATACAATAATTGAGGGTAAGAATAATAATTCGAGTCGATTCTCCCGTTTGAAAATTTTTAGGCATAAAGCGACTCGTTTTAAAATAAAACTCGTAAGCACACATTGTTTGCAAGCAGAAGACGAGTTGAAAACGATCAATTCTTTTGACAAGGTTATGTATGTTTGCTTGTGCGAATTAGAAATATACATATGGGCAGGTTCAGCGAAAATTCTACTCTTTGTAAAGTAACGCCAGAAGTTTTTTAAATTGTTTAAAAAAAAATTGTTTATGTACAATTTACTTTTTTATATTTTGGTCTAAAGTTCAACATTAAGTAACAAAAGGGATAACATGTGTAAATTCGACTGCACAGATTTATACGTGAAGCCGTTTGTTGTAGAAACAACATCAATACTACAACAGTTAGAAAGAACCGATTTACTACTGTTTCGTTCTATGAACAACAACAACACTACAAAAGTATGTTGATAAAAAACAAATTACTTGTTTGTTGTAGTGTAGAAACAACAACAGCAACACTATAAGAAGAAAAATGGAAATATTTGGTTGGTTTTAGAATTGACAAGCTATTTTCATAAAACAAATAAATAAAAAAAGAAGAAAAATTCCCTAATCTTTTTTGTTAAAATTATTAAGTTAAATTAATAAAATTTACAATAAAGACTGATTACGAAAACAATATCGGCGCATTCTGCTGGTTTCTTAAAATTGATAGTTCCTTCTGTAAAAAAGGGGAATTTAACAACAGAAAAACATGTGTAACGGGGAAATAAATAATAATACCCTCTATATCTCTCTCTCTCTCTCTCTCCGGTTTAGAATCAATCTCACTTTTGGATCATTTCAAGTACGAATTTAGAATTAAACCAATATAAAAATTCTTGCACCAAGCAAAGTTTCAAATTAATTTTATTGGACTTTTACTTAAGTCATTCCCGTTTTTGGATTATTTTAAGCACGGATCAGGGTTATAATATGGCTGACATAAAAAATTTGGCACTTGACTAATCCGAACTTGACTCGATAATTTAATACTTAATTTAGGATAAAGCGGAGTCTAAAGAACGATTACCGTTGACACCGCTTTGGCTTTGTTTAAGTACGGATGGCTTGATTTTCTTTTGAGATCATTATTTCGAGCCCTTATTGCAAAAAAAGCTTAAGAGACATAATTTTTAACTTTTCGTTTTTTTTAATAAGGGAGATTATTGGCAACACTTGCATCATATCCTACAATATCATAGACACCTAAGGTACTGCTACGATTTTATAGCAAACACACTTTTAGCTTAAGCGACAACCTCCATACAAAATGCTTATGAAAAAAAACTTCGCTTTTTGTCGCTTAAGCTTTTTTGCGATAATGACTCGATTTGACTTAACCATTTTAAATTTAAAAGTTGGCATGAAGTTAGCACAATGTTTATTTATAGCACACTTACCAAACTCTGGCTTACGATTTGCTAAACTTTTGTTCCCGACCTGCCAAACTTTTGCCAACTTGTGAAAACAGGCTGTTTAATGTTTGCAGTGTAATTTTATGTAATTTTATGTAAAATCATGTTGTCTTTTTTCAATTCACTTTAAATCTTAAAAACTTTTAAAAAAAATATTTATAATACAAAAAAAAAATTAACAAACCAGCGTGTTGCAATTTTGGGCATTATAATGTGGCATCCTTAAAATTCAGAGTCGATTTATTAAAAGTTAGCAGACGGATAAAAGTTTGTTATCAATCAACTCTTTGCTATCAAGCTGCTAACCGTAATCGGGATTCTAGGAAAGGCTGTTTGACACTACCACACAAATCTTACGTTTTTTGATGAAAATGCATTTATGATCTTATTTTTGTTTGAAAAGTTGCAAAACACAATAACAACTTTTCACACTTTGGTTGTATATTCCTGAAAATACGTAAGACTTGTGTGGTAGTGTAAAGTAGCCTTTAGCAACTCGTTATACGTAATATAGAAACTGTGGTTAACTTTTTGTTATAAATACGGCCGTTACTGTTTACGTAACAATCTGATAAATGATCAGTTAGCGTACCTCTTTCATATTGTTGAACTCTTTTTAACTTAAATGTTGAATTGATGGATCATCTTAGGAGGGTGGAAAACTGGCTGAGGTACTATCGTATATCAAGAGATATATGTATATTAACATTGCAGCTCTGGCTGGTGTCTTCACGACAACTAGGTTACAAATGGAATGCCGGATGTCTGTAGATGAGATCGCGGAACATTCCAAGGTAACGCTGACATGGGTACCACGGCACAGTGGATGCCTGCGTAACCATAGTGCGGACGGTCTGACCAAACAGGGCTTCTCTTAGACGGCATGTTCTTCGACGGCCTGATCGGCATTTCAATGGTTCGCTGGAAGACGCTCATCAGACGTGAGTCGTCCAAAAGGGTTTAAGAGAAATGGCAGGGGGAGCATACCTGTTCGATGGTCGGGACTTTATGACAGTGATATCGGTCATTACGGGTCACTGTGTAATAGGGACTCATGCCGGGAGAAAGGGTCTTTATTATAATCTCCCTTATCGTGGTTGGCGAATTTAAAGTACGCCTACGACTTAAGGCAATTTGGGAGACTGGAATTGCTATGTCCGGACGATATGTCTAATGTAGGACTGAAATCGATCTCTCTGTTCTTTAGGGGGTCAAGGTGGTTCGAGGCTGCAGTGACCTCTGAGGAAGAGTCTAGTGAATACTGGATGACTCTTGTCTCTGTCTAAGTGTATCACAAAGAGCCCATTATAAGGACCCACGTGAGCCGTCCTCGTGTCGGTTGTCCATTGAACTTAACATTACATAACCTTTTATCTTAGCTGAACTATTCAAAAGAGAATGCAAGCAATTATCGAATCATTCATCTTAACTGAGTTGAGTTGTGAGCCGTATTGGGGTCATGGTGTATGCGAAGATGGTAGCGGGCCTGTGGCCGGGATTAGACAAAATCAAATGAATGTTGATTTTGCTTTAAGCCAATAATAAAATTTTCGAAATAGAAAACCCGATCCAAACGATTCCTTTTTCTTCTAATCTCTTATTTCATATCTTTTTTTTCATTATCTACATGTTTCGATCTTGCAGTGATGTAGAAAAATTCTAAACGACAATAAATTCGTTCACATTTAACAGAATTATTTGATTTCATTGACTTTTAAGAAAAATACATTTTAACAAAAAAACTGACACATAAGATTTAATTTTGGTTGTTATAGTAAAAGTTGTTCTTTTCAAAGATTTATTTCTAGCATATGATTAAGAACAAGTACTTCTTCTTAATGTAAATTATTGTTCTATAACCTGCCTCACTTTCTAATCACTTTCCATAGATTTCACTTTACTTCAAATTTTTTTCTGTTTGTTTTTATTTGAGATGTCATTCTTGCCTCATGGGGTCTGCGATTTGTCAACAACTAAATAAGATTTTTTAGTATTTTATTCAATTTTCAACAAATATTTATTTGTTCGTATTATCAATAAAAAATTAATAGAGCTTCAACAACAATTTGAAATAATTAATTTCAACCTTTAACCACTTTAATTGTTATTATCAATGAACAAAATTAGTCTGGCTTAAAATTGTTTACTGCTGCTTGTACACGCAGAGAAAACACATTTTGCTATAGGGCCGCTTCCAAAAAAAAAACATTTTAACGAAAATTTTTTAAACAAAGTATGGTTACATTAACTAAATTAATGTCAGCGGCAATTATGTTTTAGTTAAAATAGTGATCTACCAAGAAAACACAACCTGGTTGCCTTCGAACTTACTATGCTTAATAATCACAATAATCCGTTTTAAAACCAATAATTGTATGATTTAAAAATAACAATTACATTTTTCTCTTTTCAAAGAGCAACATATTATAGTTGACGGTGATCATAAAGAAAGATGTATTTTCTCTGCGTGTAGCAACGAAAATCGAGATAAATTAAAAAATCAGTTTGCACCAGATGTTTAAAAGTAAAAAGATTTAAAAAAATCATAATTTTTTATTCTAATTACTACCTTATCAATCTTTTAAATGAACAGTGTAACGCCTTAAACGGTTTAGCACAGTAAATTATTTTTGGGTTTAATCTTACCAACATGTTTTAAATAATTTAATTAAAAGATCGCAAACACATACCTAGAAAAAGAAAAGAAGAGAATAAATGTCAACTACTTTTCCCAAAAACGTTGCTATTTAAAAACAATTATATATTTTCAAAATATAAAATCTAGAGAAAAGTAAAAAAAAACCAATTAAAAAGTGATTCATCAAAAATTAAAATTTAAATACTTAATTTTTTTTGTTTAAATTTGCTTATAAAATACAATAAATCTTTTTTTTAGAACACTGTTCCATCACAAAAACAACCATAACACAAAAATATTTTCCACCTTAAATTCATAAAGTTCACAAAACACACAGAACTACCTACAAATTGCATCTGGCATTTTTCGAAAAGAAATGATAAGAACCTTCCGCAAAAGCGTACCCAAAATATTCATATCGCACAAGCTTAGACTAAGTTGAGATCTCAGTATAAAAGCTGCACTAAATTTAGCAAACATCAACAGTCTTTAGGTATTTGAACTGATCGGTGTATCAACTCTAATCCGTGGACAGTTTGGTATTGAAGGACCTAACAATGAAAATCGCTATTGCTTTATTGGCTATTGTTGGCCTAGTGGCTGGCAGCAGCATCTCTAAGCACGATGTTAAAGATGCCGATAAGGACTTCTTGGCTAAGCAGAAGTTCCTTTTTGAAATTGTTTACCGTGTTGAGGATCCCCTGATGTTCGAGGAATACATCAAATTGGGCAAGTCTTTCACTTTTAACAAGGATCAATATACTGTAAGTTATTAAGAACGTCTTCTCATTAAAAACCTGTCTTATTACGACTCAACTTAAATTGCAGCACTTTGACATGTACATGGAGAAATTCTACGAAGCCTACAAATATGGTGCCATCTTGCCCAAGGGTGAATTCTTCGGAGCCTTGGTAGAGACCCACCTTAAACAAGCTTATGGTTTATTCGAATTCTTCTACTACGCCAAGAACTGGGAAGTCTTCCAAAGCAACGTTGCCTGGGCTCGTATGCACTGCAACGAAGGCATGTTCGTCTACGCTTTGACTTTGGCTGTCATCCACCGTGATGATTTCCATGGTTTGATGTTGCCTGCCATCTATGAAATCTTCCCTCAATACTTCTTCAACAGCAAATTCGTTTACCAAGCTGAGAAATTCGATTACGATGTCTGGAGCAAATACATCATGTACGAAAAGGAGTACAAGGATATCCTCTACAAAGACTACTCTACCTTCTTCAAGAACCACGATAACCAATTGTACTACTTCTACACCAGGGACTGGAAGATGTGGCAATGGTGGAAAATGATGGGTTTGGATGAGCACTGGTACTCTGAAGAGCACTTCATGTTGCGCGAAAACATGGATCAATACAACAAGGACTCCAAATACTTGCAAATCTTAGAAGGCACCAAGATGTTCTTTATGCCTGTTGACTATACCCGTGACATCGATTTCTTCAACAAGGAATCCGCTTTGTCTTACTTCACTGAAGATGTTGGTTTCAACGCCTACTGGTACTACCTCAACATGGATTACGCTTTCTTCTTGGACGGCAAGACTTACGGTTTGAACAAGGATCGTCGTGGTGAATACTGGTTGTACAATGTCCGCCAAATATTGTCCCGTTACTACATGGAACGTTTGTCCCATGGTTATGGTGATATTACCGAATTCTCTTTCTTGAACACCATCGAAGAAGGTTACAATTCTCAATTGGTTTCATACAATGGCGTTGGTTTCTCTTACCGCAAGAACTACTACGAAATCGAAAGCTTCGGCAAATTCGATTACTACTACAAGGTCATGAACTTCTTCAACCGCTTGGATGAAATCATCAGCAAGGGCGTTTACGTAACCTATGAAGGCAAGACCATTGATTTGCGCAAACCTGAAGCTATTGAATACATTGGCAGCATCATGCAAGGCAATGTTGATACTTTCGATGAATACTTCTTCAAATTCTGGTACATGTTCGCCCATATGTACCTCGGTGATGTTAACACCAACGATTCCGAAGTCTTCCCCCACATCTTCTTGAATTTCGAAACCATGATGCGCGATCCCATGTTCTACATGTTCTACAAGAAGATTGCTTCCGTCTACTTCCAATTCTTCAGCTACGTTAAGCCCTACACTCAAGAAGAATTAATGTTCCCTGGTGTTACCATCAAGAACGTTAAGGTCAGCGAATTGGTTACCTACTTCGATTTGGTTGACTTTGATGTCACCAATTTGTTGAACGACAAGATGACATTCGTTGATGGTCAATTCGTTTGGGACAAGACTTTGTTGGCCCGTCAAATGCGCCTTAACCACAAACCTTTCGACTTTAGCTTCGTCATTGAATCTGACAAATCTCAAAAGGTTGTTATCCGCACTTTCTTGGGTCCCAAATACGACGAATTCGGCCGTGTTATCTCTTTGACTGAAAACCGTGAAAACTTCATGGAACTCGATAGCTTCATCTACACCCTTAACGCTGGTCACAATGAATTCAAACGCCTTTCCAAGGACTTCTACTGGACTACCGAAGACCGCACCACCTACACTGAATTGTACAAATATGTCATGCTTGCCTTCGAAGGCAAATACGAATTCCCCTTGGACATCAGCGAACCCCACTGTGGTTTCCCCGATCGTTTGGTCTTGCCCCGCGGTTGGTACAAGGGTATGCCCATGCAATTCTTCTTCTACGTCACTCCCTTCACCGCCTCCTACGAACCCTTCTCCACCTACGACTACACTTACTCTTGCGGTATTGGCTCTGGTGTTCGTTACGTCGATGAAATGCCTTTCGGCTATCCCCTCGATCGTGTAATCGATGAATACGATTTCCACGTACCCAACATGTACTTCAAGGATGTCAAGATCTACCACCAAGACACTTTTGACAAGTATTATGGCATGAAGTACGAAAAGTTCGGCAGCTTCGATTACAAATACTTCTATTAGATTTTTTAAGGGATTATAAGGGATGTGTTTTAACATGATGTGATAACTGTTTATAAATATTTTATAATAAAAAAATTATTTAATTAACTTCATCAAAATGTATGCGTTTTTATTCAAATATTTAATATTCAGCAATATGATATAAGATTTTGAGAACAAGTATATACGGAAAAATGCATATGTGACCTTCTCCGAGAAAAGGGACCTAGTGTGTCAAAAAAGGGGTTTCAAATTAAGAGTTGATTCTGGTACCTAAAAGTGCGTGGAATAAGATGAAATTCGTTTTTCTCAAAACTTCATTTTCACACACTAAGTCCCTTTTTTGGAGAAGGTCACACATATGAAAGCGTATGATATATGCATGTATGTATATGTTTTGAACTAAGGATGCGGTAAAGGTTAAATATAAGTTTAGAAATAAACCTTCTTTTTTCAACAATTCAAAAAATCGCTCTTTCAAACCGTCTACTTGCTAAGTTCCTTAAATTTCGTTAAGATAAATGAAGAGGGGCTGAATCATATGCAAATGCACGCTTAAATAGTATTTATAAGTTATAAGTTATTTATACGAATCCCACTTTTTTCTGCGGTATAATATTGGTTTGTTCTTAAAACTTCTTGGCATTTATTGTTTAAAAGCAGGGCTGTGGAGTCGTCCTAAAAAAGAACTCCAAACGATGCAATTTTTTAAGTGGAGTCGCACTTAAACTCCTACTATAATCTTGATGCTAAATGTATATGAGACTCGTTGATGTTAACTTTTATTTTTTCATTACCGTACGGCCTTCTAAAAATTAGGGTTTTTGAGAAGAAATTACCGTACACAAACATTAATGTGCTGTTTCTAAATGACAGGCGATTGATTATGTAGTAAAATGTATATGAAGAGCACTCAGTCCATCGCCTGTCATTTGGAAACAGCACATAAGACCAGTATTCACAAACCATTTATTTAAATTTAAGACCGCATTTAGACTATGCAATTAACGCCGAGTTTTATTTCTGTTTTCTTTTTAAGAAGTTGCGACGAAACTCTTTTCACATTTACATTTAAATTTTTTTCAAGCATTTTTTTGAATTTTTTCAATCCAGTTTTCTTCCATACACCTCTTGCTAACAAACAAAAAGTTGCATGCCAAAGTTGCGGCGTTGATTGCATAATGTAAATATGGTCTAAATGTGTTTTAAGAAGATAATTTTTGTTTTGGAACATTTTTTTTAAATGTTTTATGCCGAAAAACTTTGGAGTCGGAGTCGCAAGTTTTTGTGGGTACTATGACTCCGCCTCCGGTACAAAAACTTCAACTCCGACTCTTCAACTCCTACTCCGACTCCACAGCCCTGTTTAAAACACAATAACAAATTTTTTTTTTAAGTAGGCGCCAATTTTTTGGCGATTTGCATATGACAAGTATTAACGTTTAAAGGGGCACAGCATTCCTTTGAGGCCGGGAATCATAAATTTCGGGATATAACAGCATTCGAAATCTGAAGAAAATCGAATGGAATTGCAAAAACGGAATTAAAACCATTCTGATCGGAAAGTGTGGCCCTCCTATCTATAACGCCATAAAGATGAAAATCATATGGCCCAGCTACTTTACAAAAAAAAAAGGAAATCTGATCGCATGGAATTTATAAAAATCAAAAATATTTGAATACTTTATGAACCCACACGATTTTTTGACAAACGGCACGACTAAATAGGATAGCGTATTATCATCGGCATTACGACAAAGCAGGTTTTTGTAAGGAAGAATATTTTAGAACAACTGTAATAACAAAATATTCAAGGTGTAAAACTGAAGGCCCAACTATAATATGCTTAAGTTGGCTTAAGCCATTGTACGAAAACATGTGATTCATATGTGTCGAACCATATTGAATTTAAGAAAGCTTTTTGTTAAATTTTATAAAACTGTCCTTTGCTTAAGCAAAGTGCCAAACTGATCGCACTTTCCGTACGTAATCAAATATTTTTTGAATTTGTTTTTGTGTTTTTGAATACATTTGATAGGTTTTTTGTAAATTTTTGTCAGTAGCTTAAGCAAGCTTATTCATATTACAGTATCACTTCAAACTGGGAGCTCGTCGCTATATAAAATGTTTGTCTTCTGTAAGTGAGATGGTAATCGAAACTTTTACATTTCTTCCATACAATCCTGCTGCAATTTAACCTTCGCCTTACCAAAGACTTTTATGGACATCTTTTGTCGTCGATACCCAGCCGGGTGATAAATATACATTTATTACTTTTACTCCTCTGGGAGAGCCAAGCCGGGTAATACTGCTACATAATTAAAGGCGATAACAAGTGTTTGTCAAAAGGTTTTTTGTTATTCAGTTTGAAAATGTTTGTATATAAATTTGCATACAACGTTAATTTATTTATATAAAAATGAATGTATGTATGTTTATTTGTTTGTACCTTATACCCGCCTTAACCTCTGAACCGATCTTTGTGAAACTTTTACAGTATATTACGGATGGTCTGGAATGATCTGTAGGCCATACATTATTTGAAATTTTAAGTGGGAGTGCCACCTCCCATAGAAAGACAATATTAATTTCGTTTTATGTGGAGAACGGAAAGACCTAAAGCTTCCAAATTTGGTACAATCATCTTTGTTTTTCATGCAGTTGACTTAATTTTTGTATAAGTGGGCGTGGCACAAAATAGATTTATGTATATCTAAGGAACGGTAAGAGAAAAATTGAACAAATTTGATACAAATATCAATGAACAACCTTTTTTAAAAAAAGGGCGGGAGTGGAATAGTAGGCGTGGCATCTCCCATACAAAGACATTATAGATTTATGTATATCTGGAAAACCACAAGAGCCAAAGTTTCCAAATTACGAACAAGCATTTGGTTATCAACGAACAACATCCGATGAAATTTGGGAAGGATTGGAGGGCTGGGCGTGGCACAAAATAGATTTATTTATATCTGGAGAACAGTAGGAGAAAAATTTTCCGAATTTGGTACACATTGCTTGGTTATCAATACACAAGCTCTCCAAAGAAATGGGCGGGATTGAAGAAGTGGGCGGGGCACCTCCCATACAAAGACATTTTAGATTTCTGTATGTCTGGAGAACTAAAAAAGCCAACGTTTCTAAATTAATTACAAGCATCTTGGTCAGTAATACGCATCTGACAACAGTGTGGGCGGAATTGCAAAAGTGAGAGTGGCAGCTCCCATTCAAAGAGAGTGTTGATATCTTTATATCTAGAGAACGGAAAGGGACAAGGTTTCCAGATTAGGTAAAAGCACCTTGGTAGGCAAAACACAACATCCAACAAGACTTGAGCGGTGTTAAAGATGTGGTCGTGACATAAGGTAGACTTATTTATATCTTTAGAACGGTAAAAGAAAATTTGTTCAAATTTGGTACACATAGCTGGGTTATCGATACGCAACATCTGTCAAAAAGAAGGTGGGAGTAGATAAATGGGCGTGGTACCTCATATGCGACAGCATCATAAATTTCTGTATATTTAGATAATGGTAATGGCAAAAGTTCCCAAAGCTTCTACAAATAGCTTCGTAATCAATATGCAACATTAGTTGCGAATACATAAGTGGGCGTGGCACTTACAATAATCACGTAAATTTGAAGAACGATACAATTAGAATGGTTATCAATACACCGACAAAATCTGTAAGAAATTTGCGGGATTGGAGAAGTTGGCGTGAATCAAACTAGATTTCTGTAAATCTAAAGAACCGACTAAGCTACAATTTACAAATTTGGAACAAATAGTTTGGTTATAAATGAACAATATCGTTAAAAGGCCTACTGCCTTATTGTAGACACAGGCTAGACAACTTAATACAAATAACGTATAGATTTTTGTGCATCTGGTAAATGGTAACAGAAAGATTATTTAAACTTAACGCGAATAACTTCATTAAAAAATTCACGAGATCTGTATTGCAAAAAACTACTTATTTTATTTTAATGAGGTTAGCGAGGCACACTGGATTAAGCTAATAGTTTAATAAATATGAATTATTTTAATTAGAATTGTGGTTATTTTGTTGAACAATTTATGGTTTTTAATCCAAATTTTTAATATTTTAATCAGGCTTAAGTTCATCAAATTAAATTTTCATTAAATTATTTTTATGAAGAAAGGAATTTTACAACATGAAAATTAATTAAAATTGTTATTGATAATCATTCATTCTTGACTGACCTGAGATTCGAACCCAGGCGGCTGGTTGTGATCGAAACATGTCATGGTAACCAGCCGCCTGGGTTCGAATCTCAGGTCAGTCAAGAATGAATGATTATCAATAACAATTTTAATTAATTTTCATGTTGTAAAATTCCTTTCTTCATAAAAATAATTTAATGAAAATTAAATTTGATGAACTTAAGCCTGATTAAAATATTAAAAATTTGGATTAAATATGAATTACATTTTTATTAAAAACAATACATACACAGTGTGTACCAGTGGTGCAAATAGTAGAACTGCAAAGAATTCTGACGATGGGAAGGCGGTGTTTCTCGAAACATGTAAATTCGACCTGAGTTCGAGCCGGTGTTTGCTTAAGAATAAAAATTAGCAAAAACAATTTTTTTTTAATTTATTTTATGTTGTAAAATTCTACGTTCATTAAAATAATTTAATGAAAATTAAATTTGATGAACCGTTCCCCACTTAAGTTATTTCCGGAAACTTTGATTCGAAAAACTTGCTACACTTCTTGGCAATGTTTGTAGACGAACAAAGGAAGATCTTGCAAAATTAAAATTATTGTTTTACCGATTTTTTTTAAAAGCCTTTTTTTGTCAAAATGCCACAGAATTGTTGGATGTCAAAATTTTGTTTTTCTGCATTTCATTTGGCATTTTTTCGATTTCAAAATAGCTCAATTTGAACCATGGAAATATACACAATCGAGCAACGCGTTAAAGCTATTCAGGCTTATGATGAAAATGGGCGTTCAAATCAAAATGCATATCGAAACAAATCATCTTCAATGCTGAGGCACATTTGGGCGAATGATAATTCAGGAGTGTTTGTCGAAAGACCAATGCAGCCACAAAGAGTGACTGTATGATGCGGGTAATGGGCTGGCAGCATTATCGGGCCGTATTTTTTTTTCCAAAATGAGGCGGTCAGGCAGTTACTGCACAGAAAAAATGTTTGCAAAAAATTATTCAATTTAATAATAAATTGGTGTACATTAATTATTCAATAAATTTTTTGTTTGCTTCAATTAATTTTTTAATCAAAACTCATAAAATTAAATGTTTGTGTATATGTGGTGTATTTTTTGTTTATGCAATTAATTTTTTAATTGACTAAATTTGTGTCCCATGACTCGAAAATACAAATCCGTTAATTGAAATGATTCATTCCTTTGCAGGGGCAAAATTAGTTAAATATTTAATTGTCTGAACGATTTGTTTAATTAAAGTCGATTTTCTATTTTTTCTTTGTGTGAATGGTGTTCGCTATCGTGAGATGATAACGAGCTTTTTATAACCCGTATTGGAAGATATGGCTGTGGAGTCGCGTGCGGCCATTTGGCCGATATTTTGTTCCAAACATAATTGAGCCATACCAATTATACAATGATTTTACAAAAACAAATTGTTTGTGGTTTTTGTACGAGTTATACTTGTTGTAGTACTAAGATTACCTGTAATGAATTCGCCTTGTATTATTTGGAAATAAAGCTTTAAACTATAAAGAATAACATTGAATTTTTCTGCATTTTTTAAAAATGTCAAATAGTTTCAGTTTATACAAAAAACAAAAAACAAAATACAACAATTACAATTAAAATCCTATTAAAAATTAGCGAACTAGTTTTAAAGTGCGTTCAGAACTAAGAAAACCAACAAAAAAATTTCTAATAGACTATTTGTCTGCTCAAACTAGTCATACATCGCAGAAAACTAATTACGCAAACTAATTAACTTAAACAAAATAAAGCAACAAACTTCCAATACAAACCTCAATTCAAAGAAATCACAATCTTAAAAGTTTCTCTATAAAACTAACGCATTCTTATCACCATTAATAAACAGATGAAACGTCGAACATTAAAAAACAAATTTTTGCTGATAAATTCATTTTAGGCAAATTATTTAATTCATTTATAAAATGTATATTATTTTACAAACACGAGCAGCCTTTACGATTAGATCTGATCGCTGTTTAAACAATGAAATTCGAAACTTCTTTATTGGCCATGGTTGGCTTTGCCGCAATTGCCAGTTTTGACGAAAAGAAGGTGACCTTTGCCGATATGCACTTTTAAGCGAAGCAAAACTTTTCTTCAAAATTGTTTACTTTGCTAAAGAACCTATTATATTAAACCAATGGATTTAAGAGGGAAAATCTAAACCTTATAAAGAGCTAACTACACTGAAATTTAGCCAAACTTTTCTTTCTCTTTTAATCTTATTTTTCAAATTATTAATTTCTAACAAAATCACTTTCAAATATCCATGGAGAAAGCTACGAAGCCAGCCCAAGGGTGAATTCTTCAAAGCCTTAGTTAAGACCCACCTTAAACAAGATTATGGTCTGTTCGAACTATTCTACTACGGCGAGAACTGGGAAGTCTTCAAAAGCAACGTTGCCTGTGCTCGTATGCACTGCAACGAAGGCATGTTCGTCTACGCTTTGACTTTGGCTGTCATCCACTGTGATGATTTCAATGGCCTGATGTTGCGTGCCATCTATGAAATCTTCCCTCAATACTTCTTCAACAGCAAATTCGTTTACCAAGCTGAGAAATTCGATTACGATGTCTGGAGAAAATACATCATGTTCGAAAAGGAATACAAGGATATACTCTACAAAGACTACTCTACCTTCTTCAAGAACCACGATAACCAATTGCACTACTTCTACAGCAGGGACTGGAAGATGTGGCAATGGTGGAAAATGATGGGTTTGGATGAGCACTGGTACTCTGAAGAGCACTTCATCTTACGCGAAAAAATGACTGAATACTACCAGGACTCCAAGAACTTGGAAATCTTAGACAAAATCTTTAAAGGACCGCAAGTGGCCGTCCTTTTTGAAGGCGTCTATACTCCATTCTAAATGATTCGCTTCAAATGATATCCTGCCATTTCGAAGGTATAAATTTCTTTTTGAAAGACCTTCATTAAGAAGGGAGAAATGAAGTTGTTTAGTTGTATTCTTTTTTAAGTGAACTTCCTTACTCCTTTATTTAGGAAAAGAAAAAAGTTGGTATTAAAGGGAGTCTGGAAGGGAGTCTGGAAGGGCTTCCTCCCAATGACAATCTGAGTAAAAAATAAATAAGTATGGATTGCGACGATTAGGGTTTGTGTCTGCTTAATATGACCATATATTAAGCCTCTTTTCTCATTCCTGTAACCGCTGGGTTAATTTCATAAAGAATGCAATATGTGAAGAAATACCTTAATTTTGGCGAATATAAAAAATCAGTACGGGTTTCCCTGCGCTCCTCTTTTATTATCAAAAAACCTAAATGTAAGGACTTTAAATTTTTGAAACACTGGTTCAACTTAACTGATTTTGTAAGTTAAAGTTCCTAAAAACTGGGAAGAATTAAAATAAATTTTGTACGCTTTTGTAAGAAGGCGTGTTTGTTGCAGACAGATAGACGGACAGACAGATATAATGACATCGCTAAGTAGACTTACTGCCTGTTTGTAAAACGCGAGTGCAAAAGAGACTCGTTTAATTAACATTTAAAACAAAAACAAAAATTCAAAATTTGTTGTTGTTTTGAATGTTAGTTAAACGAGTCACTTTTGCGTTCGCGTTCTACAAACAGGCAGTTAAAATTGCACAGGATTCTTAAATTTGTATACGTTCACAGAAAAAAAATTGTTCACCAATTAAAGCATTAATAAAAAATTAAAATCAGCTTTAATTAAAAATTTTATCAAGTGAATTAAACGTTTATTTGATACTATTTATTGATTTGTTTACTGGTCCATATGAAAAGTCATCCATTTTTATGTTTTAAATTTCATTAAAATCTGTTGGATAGCTCCGGAGGTGCAGTCATTCCCGCCAAACTTCCCTCGTGGTCCGAGTTTTTACAAAATGTATTGCTAAAGTGTCCATATATGTAGGGGTCTATTTATGTTTTAAATTTCTTTAACATCTATGATATAATTTCGGGCGGGCTGAAATTGCCCAAAACTCCCCTCGCGATCCTAATTTTGAAAGAAACGAAGAATAAACCAATCCCTAGGAAATTTCATTTCTTATGAAACCGGTTTGAAGCACATCGTTTGGGTGGTTCCAGAGTCTATAGAGTGGAGTGTCTATATGTGGGAGCATTAGAAAAAAGGCTCTCAAAATTAAAAACATTTTATTTCACAACATTCCCTGGCACAATTTTATATCAAACTGTGTGAGAAACACCGTTTAGACATAGTTCTGTTTCAACATAACAGTTAATAAAAGGATTACAGCTGTACAAAATCATTTCAGAAACTTTGGAATGAAATGTCCGCCAGAAACCTTGAAGTTTTTTCGGCAGTTACGTATTTAATTCAAATACAATTCGCCGAGAGGAGGGCCTTATAGATAATAAGTTAGGGAAGCTTTGTATCTATAAGTTTGTTCACATTTATTTGATTTGAAAATTAAATGAATAAATTTAAAAATCGATTGACCACTAAATTGATCTTTAACCTCAAATTCTTTTTAACCTTCCTATACTCACGCATACGGTCTGTGAGATCGGCTTTTTTAATTTAAATTTTATTCAGCCCAATTATGAATAAAAATTCCTCGGGAGCTTTCTCCTTTCTCCCATTTTTCCTATGCAAATTCAATTGTAAAAATGGGCAAATGAAAAAAACTCCCGGGGAATTTGTATTCATAATTGGACTGATTATGAATTAAGAGCGCGAGAGTATTGTGGTCTCTATAAGCTTCATCATTGTCAAAAAACTTCAATATATGGGCCTGTTCTGAAAATTACTTGATTTCAAACCACGTGCTTTTAAAATCACACATGTAATGTTGTAATCCTCTGAATATCTGATTTGCTTTCGGCCATTGAAAATCACACCATAACACACATAACGGAACTCCAAAATAGCACACGCCAGATTTTAAAAGGCACATGCGATTTGAGTTAAAGTGATTTTCGGCACAGGTCTGATAGAGTGGATTTTGAAGGGAGTGTTTCATATTTTGACGTGAGTATAGGACGGTTAAAAGTTATTGTTGTGGCCAGATGTGGGAGGTCAAGCGTTTGTTTCGGAGTAACCATAGATTGAGACCACATGAGGAAGTTTGGCTGTCCACAGGTCTCTTTGAATAGGTACTTTAAAGACGTAAATAGAACTGTGGAATTTGAAAGTGCAACAGAACTTAGCTCGTCAACCTTGATTCTATTTGTAGACATTTAAGCGTAATTAAAAAAACACACTGAAGAAAATATATCGCTTTAAACAAAAAGTAAATGAAAATATGTGAAGACTATAGAAAATTATTTATGCTAATGATCGCGTGACCAGTTCAAACCAAAACAATAATATATTTAAAGAAAAACAAAAAACATCTGATATAAATATAAAACACTTCATTCGTCTGAAAACATCAACTAAAATTAGCATATCATTTCAATGTTTCAAATTTAATTCTTATCAGCATTAATGCAGTGAAAGGTAAAAAGTGCAATTTAACAAAATACATCAATAAAAACGAAAAAAAAAACATATTTGACTACTGATAAAATTGTGTTCGAATTAAAAATAAATTGTATAAAAACCCCACTATAATTTGAAAACAGCAACAGTCTTTAGGTATTGGAACTAATCACTCTATCAAACTCTAATCCGTGGACAGTTTGGATTTTAAATTTTTGTGTACTGACAAAAGATAAAACAATGAAAATCGCTATTGCTTTATTGGCAATTGTTGGCCTAGTGGCTGGCAGCAGCATCTCTAAGCACGATGTTAAAATTGCCGATAAGGACTTCTTGGCTAAGCAGAAGTTCCTTTTTGAAATTGTTTACCGTGTTGAGGATCCCCTGATGTTCGAGGAATACATCAAATTGGGCAAGTCTTTCACTTTCAACAAGGATCAATATACTGTAAGTTATTAAGAACGTCTTCTCTTTAAAAACCTGTCTTATAACGACTCAACTTAAATTGCAGCACTTTGACATGTACATGGAGAAATTCTACGAAGCCTACAAATATGGTGCCATCTTACCCAAGGGTGAATTCTTCGGAGCCTTGGTAGAGACCCACCTTAAACAAGCTTATGGTTTATTCGAATTCTTCTACTACGCCAAGAACTGGGAAGTCTTCCAAAGCAACGTTGCCTGGGCTCGTATGCACTGCAACGAAGGCATGTTCGTCTACGCTTTGACTTTGGCTGTCATCCACCGTGATGATTTCCATGGTTTGATGTTGCCTGCCATCTATGAAATCTTCCCTCAATACTTCTTCAACAGCAAATTCGTTTACCAAGCTGAGAAATTCGATTACGATGTCTGGAGCAAATACATCATGTACGAAAAGGAATACAAGGATATCCTCTACAAAGACTACTCTACCTTCTTCAAGAACCACGATAACCAATTGTACTACTTCTACACCAGGGACTGGAAGATGTGGCAATGGTGGAAAATGATGGGTTTGGATGAGCACTGGTACTCTGAAGAGCACTTCATGTTGCGCGAAAACATGGATCAATACAACAAGGACTCCAAATACTTGCAAATCTTAGAAGGCACCAAGATGTTCTTTATGCCTGTTGACTATACCCGTGACATCGATTTCTTCAACAAGGAATCCGCTTTGTCTTACTTCACTGAAGATGTTGGTTTCAACGCCTACTGGTACTACCTCAACATGGATTACGCTTTCTTCTTGGACGGCAAGACTTACGGTTTGAACAAGGATCGTCGTGGTGAATACTGGTTGTACAATGTCCGCCAAATTTTGTCCCGTTACTACATGGAACGTTTGTCCCATGGTTATGGTGATATTACCGAATTCTCTTTCTTGAACACCATCGAAGAAGGTTACAATTCTCAATTGGTTTCATACAATGGTGTTGGTTTCTCTTACCGCAAGAACTACTACGAAATCGAAAGCTTCGGCAAATTCGATTACTACTACAAGGTCATGAACTTCTTCAACCGCTTGGATGAAATCATCAGCAAGGGCGTTTACGTAACCTATGAAGGCAAGACCATTGATTTGCGCAAACCTGAAGCTATTGAATACATTGGCAGCATCATGCAAGGCAATGTTGATACTTTCGATGAATACTTCTTCAAATTCTGGTACATGTTCGCCCATATGTACCTCGGTGATGTTAACACCAACGATTCCGAAGTCTTCCCCCACATCTTCTTGAATTTCGAAACCATGATGCGCGATCCCATGTTCTACATGTTCTACAAGAAGATTGCTTCCGTCTACTTCCAATTCTTCAGCTACGTTAAGCCCTACACTCAAGAAGAATTAATGTTCCCTGGTGTCACCATCAAGAATGTTAAGGTCAGCGAATTGGTAACCTACTTCGATTTGGTTGACTTCGATGTCACCAACTTGTTGAACGACAAGATGACATTCGTTGATGGTCAATTCGTTTGGGACAAGACTTTGTTGGCCCGTCAAATGCGCCTTAACCACAAACCTTTCGACTTTAGCTTCGTCGTTGAATCTGACAAATCTCAAAAGGTTGTTATCCGCACTTTCTTGGGTCCCAAATACGACGAATTCGGCCGTGTTATCTCTTTGACTGAAAACCGTGAAAACTTCATGGAACTCGATAGCTTCATCTACACCCTTAACGCTGGTCACAATGAATTCAAACGCCTTTCCAAGGACTTCTACTGGACTACCGAAGACCGCACCACCTACACTGAATTGTACAAATATGTCATGCTTGCCTTCGAAGGCAAATACGAATTCCCCTTGGACATCAGCGAACCCCACTGTGGTTTCCCCGATCGTTTGGTCTTGCCCCGCGGTTGGTACAAGGGTATGCCCATGCAATTCTTCTTCTACGTCACTCCCTTCACCGCCTCCTACGAACCCTTCTCCACCTACGACTACACTTACTCTTGCGGTATTGGCTCTGGTGTTCGTTACGTCGATGAAATGCCTTTCGGCTATCCCCTCGATCGTGTAATCGATGAATACGATTTCCACGTACCCAACATGTACTTCAAGGATGTGAAGATCTTCCACCAAGACACTTTTGACAAGTATTATGGCATGAAGTACGAAAAGTTCGGTCACTTTGACTACAACTACTATTATTAAGTAAACGATTGTGATACTCTATTTTAAATTAAAAAAAAAAAACTTTAATTATTATAAATAAATAATAAAAAAATTAATTTGTAAAATATAATTATTTATCTGTGCCTCTTTTAATTTGAATTTATGAAAAAGAAATTTTTTTTAAAAGAATAAAAAACGGGTGAGGGTTACCTTTTTTATCTTGCATGGCCTGGCTTAGTTGTTTATAAAAGCAATATTTCTCCACAGTAGACTGCAGAGTAATATTATTCTCAAGTTTTTGAGCTTCAGGTAAATCGTTAAACATAAGAATTTCATTTATTGAAAGAATCTGTTAATTAACAAAACTTTTTTGTTTTGTTGAAAATTCTTCTATTTTAAGAAGTTTTTGGTGAGGAATGGCCAACTCTAGATGATAAAAACGAACAAAAAGCGATTTCATTGAACTTTTTTATTCAAAAAATAAAAAGTGGTTGGTAAAAATACAATAAAAGCATTGCAGAAGATTGCCTACTTTCTGTTGAACTAAAGAAAAATTTTCATTAACGACTGAAAAATAGCAGAAGCATTTGTTTACTAAATCCAATCGCGGTGTTAAATTCCAATCAGTGGACAGTTTGATTTCAAAATTTTAATATGAACTTGCATTAAGTATAAAATATTTACCGGTTTGAGGAATACACGAAAACGAAAATTTATGAAATAAACTGCTGAATATTTTCTCAAATTTATTTTTTTATTTGAAAGTACAATCCTTCCGGTTACTAATGGAAAATAATTTCATTCAAATGGCTGCCTCGGCTGGCCATGCAGTAGCATACACGATCGGTCTGATTTTTAAGCACATTATCGATTGTGTGCAGCTGTATTTCACCAATGGCTTCACGAATATTGTCCTTTAAAGCGTCAATTGTCTCTGGCTTGTCGGCGTAACACTTATCTTTGACGGCACCCAACCCACAAATAATAGTTCAACGGTGTCAAATCGTAGCTCCGAGGTGGCCAAGCGACATCAGCTCTGCGGCTGATAATGCGATCTTCAAAAACAGGGCGCAAAACATCGAGTGTAGCTTCGGCTGTGTGGCACGTAGCGCCGTCCTCTTGAAACCAAATGTTGCCAATATCCTTCTCTTAAATTTTTGTCAACAAGAATTCGTTCAACATGGCCCGATCGCGATCGCCGTTGACTGTAACGGCCACTCTTTGTCCATTTTCGAAGAAAAATGGCCCAATTATGCCTCTGGACCAAAATCCGCACCAAACAGTGACTCGTTTTGGGTGCAACGGCTTTTCAATGTATGCGTGCGGTTTTTCTGTGCCCCAAATGCGTCAATTTTACTTGTTTACATATCCGCCAAGATCAAAATACCCACTTAGCGAAGCGAAAACGCATATTTCCCAGCGTTGTTCAAGCGTATGCTCAACCATATTCTTTCAGCGGAAGTATAGAACTAATTATCTGTCAAATCAGACATGAGCTAAGTGTTACCATTCACGAAATAAGTACTAGTTGAAAAAAAACGTTAGAAGGCGGACCCGTTACAAGGATACCCCTTACAAAGACTACTCACCTTCTTCAAGAGCCACGATAACCAATACTACTACTTCACCAAGGATTGCAAGATTTGAATATCCTTGTATATCCTCTACAGAGACTACTTTACTTTCTTCAGGAAGCACGAGTGCCAATTGTAATACTTCTACACCAGGGACTGGAAGATGTGATAAACACGTTTCTCTAATTTCTTTACTCTTATTTGATTTTGTGTGCTTTTGTGCTTTTAAGTAACTAAATTTGGTTTTCTTTATTTTATATAAAAAGTCCTATTATGCATAAAGATAAAACTACACAGAAAAAATTATTGCCGAATTATTTTCAAACAACCGATTGTTTGAAATTTTTTTAATTTCTACAAATTGTTTTACTGATTCAATTAATATTTTTGTTTGATTTTTATTTAACCAACAAAAATGTTGACAACTTTTCAATAATATAATATACGCGCTATTGGTTTCAATTTTTCATAATTTTGTATGAAATATTTAACGCTCTTTAATGTTGTCGTTTTTGCATTTTTTATTTGATCGTAAGCAACACTTCTTTATGTGAAATATAAGAACAACAACACAAAACACATACAGTTTATTTTTGGACGCTTTAAAAAAGTACAACAAGAAGAAAGATGATAAAATAGCGCGACGAGGTATTAGTAAAAAAACAAAAAAAATAGCAGGTAAAAAAAAGGTTTCATTCTTTTTTAAACAACAGAAACAACAACAACATTATAAGAAACAAAATAAATTTTTGGTTGGTTTCAAAGTTGGAAAAAAAAGAATGAAAAACAAAATCCCGTATTCAATTTTTGAAAACTGTTTACTTAAATTGTACATCAAATACAAAAATAAAATGATGACGAAAAACATATCGAGTCGGTCTGCTGCCGTTGTTTGTTACATTTCTTCTTCTTTAGCCAAGGAAAGGATACAGCAACAGTGAGTGATGAACAAAAACATTGTGTGTATAAACAAGACTTCGTTCAAAAATAGTTCCAACAAAACATGTGTCTCAAAGCCAGCCGCCGCTCTGCTTCTGCCTTCATCTTCTCCTTCAGTGATAGTTTGGGTGCGCGTCATTGCTTGTGCAAAAAAATTTTGTTTGATTCAGCAAAATTATTTGTTTGAAATTTATATGAATTTCAGTAAACTTTTTGTTTGATTCTGTAAATTATTTGTTTGAAAAAATCAGTGTTTTTTTTAGTAAACAAAATGCAAATAAATTGTTTGAATATGCGAATTTGTTTGTAGGACCGATTTCAGACAAAAAATGTTTTGATACTACAAATTTTTTGTTTGAATTCGAAAAATTATTTTTTCTGTGTACACTATAATATTTTGAAGATACCTGCATTGTTTTGGCTTCCTTTAATTGAATTTAGTCTTGCAGAAAGAGCAAATTTTTGTCTTAATCTTACGGACTAGTCAAAACCAATTTATGGTGAAGAATATGAGCACTTACCTGAAAAGAAATAAGAAAAATGTGTCAGGTTTATTATACAGTTTTTTTTATTTTCAATAAAGAATTTTTTTTTTTAGTTAAATAACAAATTATTAGTGCCTTACCAACTGTCGTATGTCACCACAAAAAGCTTAGTCTAGACGATATGTTGAATCAGCAAATGTATGCTTACAATCATGTGCTTAAAAATAATAACAAATGCCACTATCAGCATATTCAATATGTTAGGCGTCTACACGATATGCTGAAAATATCAAATTTTTCAAATTCAACATATGACAGCAAATGATATTTCAACATATAAGTTAGCATACAATTTTTGTGTCTACACGATATGTTGAATTTTGTATGTTGATATATATGTTGAGTAATGAGAACATTTGTTTAAAAATTATAAATAAATTTGACAATTCTCTTTTTTTTTATTATTTTATTTAAAATTTTAATAAATTATCGCTTTTTATATGTATGTATATTAATACTGAAAAAGTAAGGGGCTGGGCCAAATACGCAGATAGTTTAAATATTAAAGGACTGCATGAGATTTAAAATTTGTTGTAGTTATGGTAAATTATGGGCTGACCAGCAGAATGTTTTATGGTGTCATTTGTATACTCACGCCACCATATCGTTTTTAACCTTTTGAAATATACCTAAATTTAGCGTTAAAGTTTTTCTCACTACTGCTTTGAGCAAAGCTTCTCCTAAAGATTTCTTGGCCTTTTTGGAAAGATTGGGGCCTGGTGCGTAGGTTGTATTGTGAGCGGTTAACTTCGTCAGCATCTCTTATATGTTTTCTTAAAGTACAATAAAGTAGGTTCCTCAAGCAACTGTAGATTCCTGAGCAAAGCATAAGAACTTCCATGCGTAATCATATCCAATCCGAACATTGCATGATAGTGTGTACGTTGTATTGTCTGATGATACGAATTCCGCAAGGCGCAGCTTATTTTGGATAAATTTGCATCCCACTGTCTATGATCCGATTTCAGATATGCTCGAATGCCTGCTATAATTGACCGGTTTACACGTTCCGATGCATTACTTTGCGGGGAATATACAGCTGTATATGTGTGATTGATTCCATAACTAGTTAAGAATGCATTAAAGTCGTTTGCTCGAAATTGAGACCCGTTATCACTTATAATATTCTCTGGTACTCCAAAAACGTCAAAAATATCTTTTTGCAAGTAATCCATAATAATATTCGAGGAAAATTGTTTCATTGGAAACAACCAGTGGAATTTGGTTAAATGATCCAACACAATACGCAATCCAATGAAGCCTGATTTGCTTCTTAGATAGGGACCTAACAGATCAATATATAAACGTTGTATCGGGCGAATAGAAAGAGCTTGTTTGTCCATTTCTGGCTTCAAGTTGTAGTTTGGTGCTTTCGTACTTTTGCAAATATCACATTTTCTAATATAATCCCTAACGTCCTTAACTAATCCTGGCCAATAGAAATTCCTGCGAATCAATTCAATAGTTTTCACCATGCCACCGTGGCATGCTATTGGATCATCGTGTGCCCTGGATATAACATCCTTTCGCAGCTTTTCTGGTACCCACAACTTCCAACTCTTTTGCTCCTGATTTTCTTCTCCGCTGTAATGCTCGGTTCGAATATTAATGTATTGATCGAGAGCTTTAATATCGGAATATTTGGACGGTTCAGAACTAATTTTCGCTTTTAATTACCCGTAATCAGGGTCTAGAAAATGAGGTGAATGTAAATTTATTTCTGGTTCCGTAGAGGTTAACGTATAAATTTCATAACTACAGTGGCGCGAAAGTGCGTCTGGCACGACATTTTCTTTGCCATTTCTATGACTTACTGTAAATTTGAACCCTTGCAGCTTAAAAACCCAACGAGCAAGTCGTCCAGTGAGATCCGGTTGTCTCATGAGCCAAACAAGACTCGAATGATCGGTGATTATCTCGAATTCGTGTAATTCAAGATAACACCGCAAACGTTTAATGGCTTCGGCTGCCGCTAGGCACTCACGCTCCGTGACACTATAGTTTCTCTGTGCAGTGTTTAACTTTTTGCTCATGAAAGTGGTGGGCCTCTCATTGCCATCATCGTCGGTCTGGACCAACACTGCGCCAATACCAAAGTCACTGGCATCACAATGAACATAAAATTTCTTTGTAAAGTCGGGGTTTATCAACACAGGGGCTGTAGTTAGTAGAGTTTTAACGTTTTCAAAGGCTTTCTGAGCTTCGGGAGTCCATCAGAATCTCTTTTTGGTGGAAAGTACTTCGGTGATGGGGAAAACCACGCTGGAAAAGTTGTGGATAAACCGTCTGTACCATCCAGCCAGCCCTAGAAAGCCTCTTACTTCTTTTATGGTTTTATGGACTGGCCAATTAACTATTGCACCTATCTTTTGTGAGTCCGTAGTTATTCCACCATTACCTATCACATAACCCAAGTATTGAACCCGAGTTACGCAAAATTTTCTTTTAGAAATGTTTAAAGTAAGATTAGCTTTCCTGAATTGCTCAGATACTCGCACTAACAACGATAAATGACTTTCGAAATCTGCAGAAACAATAATTAGGTTATCGAGGTAACCAAAGACAGAGTTACGAACTTCGGGTTGTATGCTCTCGTCAATAAGGCGGCACATAGTTGCAGGTCCATTACTTAGGCCAAATGGCATGACTACAAATTGATACAAGGGCCTACCAGGTACGGTGAACGCAGTTAAAGGTTTGGATATGGGTCCTTTTTAGTTCTTATTTGGCTTGATAACCAGTCTAATGGGAGAACTCTAAGCGGATTGAGTTGGCTCAATTACTCTTAATGCCAACATCCCATCGATCTCCGTAAACAAGAGTTTCTCCACTGCCGAAGAAACTGGATAAGATCGCTGTTTGATTGGCTTGGAATCTCCAATGTCAATCTCGTGCCTGATTAGGCTAGTTCTTCCCAAGCCTTGTTTTTCAGAATTTGGAAATAAGGCTATTATAGCCTCTAACTGTTGGCGTTGGCACGAAGTTAGTGGATAATCTGGTTCATCCAAGGTGGAATTAGATTTTACATTTTCCATGGACTGAACTTCCGACGTTTTATAATTAGCAGAAGGAGGGCAATAATTTATCCATGACTTATCAAAAACTTCCACGGATTCAACTATGTTCGGAATCAAATTAATGGCATTCCAAAAGTCAATACCAAGTATTAACCTTTGAGTTATTGACGGGATATAAAAACGTTTAGTACGCCTTTTCTCTCTTTAAACTGTATTTCAACAGATAGCCAACCTTTAACTTGTTGCGACTGGCCATCTGCCGTTTTGACTTCATTGCGACATTTATAAAAAATTGGTAAGTTTGAGAAATAGTTTTTTTTCTAATTCGCCACCTATGCACGAAATGTTTGCGCCGGTATCAAGGAGTCCGTACTCCTGAAAAGTCAAAAAAGAAACTTTAGCGTAGAAAAGTTGGTCTAAAGAATTGCTTATTATGGCAGATACTAAAAATTGTTTACACTTCCGGCGTGTTTTATAAAATAAACGCATTCGTTTTGTAGATCGTTTCGGATTTCGCCGCGAAATTCTACAAATTTCAGAATAATTAAAAATTTCCTTACGTTTAGAAATATAATTCTGCCATTTTAAATGGTAGGGTAAAATTGGAAATATAATTTTGTCACAACCTAAATTTTCACTCTGAATATTAGAACTGTCTTTACATCTTTTCAAAAGGGTTAATTTTTTAGAAAAAGGCTTATGTTGGAAAACATCAGGAGAATTAAGTTCAGTGTCATCGATTTGTTTTCAGGACAAATTTACTGATTCGTCTTCATTGTTTCCAACGGTTTTATGTTTTTTGAACGATTTATCTTTTTTGATGAACAGTTGGAGCATTGGGGTTTGTATATATTTTTGGCTCCACATCCGTAACAAAAAATATTCCGCTCCTTGACACAATCGTCCCAATAGTGACCTATTTCGTCGCAGTTCCAGCAACACAAAACTTTTTCCTGATTTTGAATTGCGTAAACTTCACGATTAGGCACATTAGTTTGATTCAGATCACTATTATCTTCTACAAATTCTACCTCAGCAATATGTTTTCTTGGGACTAAAGTATTTGGAGGTCGATACGCCAAGGATTTGCGAACATGTTCATCATTATGAAACGATTCTCTCAATTGCACTAACTTGCGCAAATGAGAAATGGCGTGGACTGGAATATAAAGTAGGACCTGGCGGATTTCAGGCTTCAAATTCCTGCTCAATATTTCGATAGTTTTCATTTCGGATATGGGAGAGGGTAATCTATCCATAATGGGTGAGATTGAATCAAAGTAAGCGTCGAAAAGTTTTCCAACTTTTTGTTTTCTATTTTTTAGCTCTTCTTTAATGTCAAATGAAGATCCCCATATTGGAATCGTATGGCTTCAGAAAATTCAACCCAACTACAAGATTCAACTTGTTTTCTGTACCGCCAATACCAGTCTTTTGCTCTCCCATTCAAAAGCACATTTAAATTTTTAACGATGGGAGTAAAATCTCCATTAAAATTGTCATATGTAAGTGAGCTAATTCGATAGAGAAATTCCTCTATATTAAGACCATTCGGAGAACCGTCAAATTTAATACACCAACTAGAAACTATCAGGCATGTTCTGAAAATCATTTTTTGTGAAAGTGATTTGAAATCACAAGAAAGGTGTTCTGGCCAAAAAACTTTTACCATAATTGTGATTTTAAACCGTTCAGCTAAGTGGTCACCGATTTAAAATTACATGCTTATTTTTTCTACCATTTTAAACCAAGTTAAAACTTTTGTGGTTTTCAAAACACCCTTAAATAATATTTGTGATTTTAAAATCACAAGTGATTTGAAATTTTGTGATTTTCAGAACATGCCTGTATAGCAGTTATTTTATCCATATTATAATTGGAAAAGTGGAAATTATTAATGGATTGTGTATGATTACGATTTCCGGAATTAGGGGCAAAATTGTTTCCATTCGTATTTCCATTTTCAGTATAATTATTTTCGTTTCGAACTATTGGTGGCAGATTCCTATTTGGGGTAGAAACAAGGTTCAAACTGGTAAGTAATCGAGTAATATTTGTCTCTATCATCCTATTTATATGATCATAATCTACCGTAACTCTTGAATTGTTATGGAACACTAAATTCGGGGGATTAGTTTGGATCGAAGAATAAATAGTTTGGCCTATACGCCCTGGTGTTGCGACTTCCTCTGTCTCATTATTTACATTACTATTTTCAAACGAGCATTTACTATCTTGGAATGAAGTCTGAGCTTGGAAGCGGGTATTATAGTGCTTTCTTGTCGCACCCCGACATCGATTTCTATAAGTTGATTTATCGATTTGATTTTGTTTACTCAGAAAATTTATTTTCTTTAGGTCAGCTAATTGACATGAACTTTTGCAATTAGGACATTTTGCCGTGTTGGATAGAAAATTTTCGATGCCTGATCGATGACATGAATGCTGACAGTTTGTTATAATCAAACAATCATCAGTTCCAACCCTAATATTATTGCAAATTTGGCAAAGTGATTCAGAACTTTGGGTGGGCTCTGCCGCTAATGGCAATATTGTAGCGGTAGTAAACGGAAATAGTGACACAGCACCAGAAGGTTCACCTGGTGGCGTTCTAGGGAGAGACATTTTCGTTTAATTTCTATTTTCAACCAAATCAAAGAAGTAAATTGTATTCCTTACTTGTTCAAAATTGAGTCAAGAAATGATCTTAACAAAATGTATTATTTTATAAAGGTCCAATCCGTGACTTTTTACTCTTTATTATTTTTTTCTTCTGGATTTTCTCTTGAAATTTTTAACAATTATTATTGTTGAAATATGACAAATTCAAAACTTTGGGTTTTAATTAATAAAAGCAAACTAACTATGTGAAAAACAAATCCTATGAAATCCATAATCTATTATATATATTTTTAACTCGATATAAACTCATCTATCTCTTCAAAAAAAAAATCATTAACAAAAACCCAACTTAAATAAAATTTAAATTTATGAAAAAACAAAATTTGTTTTGTACCAATTACAAAATTTAGAAAAAAACCCAAATTTAAAAAATATAAAAAAGATTTGTCGTTATTGCCATATTTAAAGAAATTATAATTAAATTATAAAAAAAATTTTTAACATATTCCCAATGAAAAAAAGAAGTTTTAAATCCTAAACTTTTTTAAACCCATAGACAAACCTAACTATTACATTTTTTCGCCATTAAAAGAAACCATCTGACGTTTGTAACTTAGAAAAAATCATTAAACAACTAACTATTCAGAATGTACAGTAAAAATTCGATAATCCGGATAATTGATTGCAGACCCTAATCCGGATTAGCGAATATTTCGGATTAGCGAATGTATGTATTTATTAAAAATTATAATAAGTCATAGCATAAAAACATAAATATTAATTTGTGCAGTTCAGTTAAAATAAAAAAAATACCCATTTACATACATATGTACATACTTAGCAATAAAATAATATTAATTTCGTTTGAAGATTACTTCTAATACGGTTGTTCGTCGCGAACTTGTTAAACTTCTTTCTAAGGCTTGATCACGTAATTTATAAAGAATTAAGAGTTTTTCTACTCCTTCATCATTTTCTTTGGCCCACTTTATTGAGACATCCAAACTTTGTACAGCATCCTCGGATTTTAGGACTTGTAAAAGATGTAAATTTTCATCCTCTTCAACTTCTGAGGATATCTGATACCGTTGAGTTATTATCGTTAATCCATTCTTCTACTTCTTCGGTGCTGAAATTTATTTGAAAAGAATTTTGAAGCATGCCTGATAAAAATGTAATATTGTTTTCATTGTCATCAAGCCACACTATTCTAACTGTATTTGTCAAAGCATACTGTGATTTAAATAAAAATATAAATAAAAACGGCTGTTATTCAATCCGGACTATAGAGTTGCAATTAGAGTTTCTACGCGGGAAAGAATTCCCGGGAATCCCGGGACATTATTTTTAAATTATTCCCGGGAAATTGTTTCCGGGAATTTTCGGGAATTTCAAATTAAATTTTTTGAAATCTTAATTTGTTGGCATCGTTAAAATCAAAAACGAGCAATAAAAATTTAATCTTTACTAAAAACTACCTACAAATCGAACTATTTTTCCTAAAAAATTTTTAATTGCTGATGAAATGGCTAAAAAGCTTCTTGAAGTAGAAAATTAAAATGTACACGATACACCATCACCAATACCAGAACCATCTAAAAATTCTAAAAAATAAATAAATCAAAAAAGAATTTGACGTCTATTCAGTCACGGGTAACAGGCCAACAAATTTATAATCTTTGTATCATGCGCTTCTTACTATTAAACCAACATCTGTAGAGAATAAGAGCACGTTTTCGGTAGCAGGCAGGGCTGCCAGAAATTTTCAGCAAAAAATCTTAATTTCACCAAAAAAAAAAATCTTATTTTTGAAGAAAAAATCTTATTTTTGGAAAAAAGTAGTTTTTTTTATTATAAATAATAAAAACAATTCATATTTTATTTAATACATAAAATAAACCAAAAAAACATAACAACAAATTTAATTTCTTATACTAAATTGTATTATTTAGCTTAAAAATTTTTAAATGGGAACAAAGAAGGTTTTTTTTAATTGAACCTAACCTTCGTCTAGACAAAACAAAAATCTTGTTTTTGGGGAAAAAATCTTAAAATCTTTTTTCGGTTAAAAAATCTTAAAAAATAAGGTAAACTCTTACTTCTGGCAGCGCTGGTAGCAGGTAATATACATATCAACAAGGATTAGAAATAGAATCTCTGATGAGCTCTTAAATGCTTTAATAATACTAAAAAAATTTCTTAAGAGGAAATTAAATTTACCAAGTTGCTATTAATAACAACTACTAAATATTTATAAGTTTTAAACATTCGTGATCTCAAAAAAAAAAAAAATATATACATATATATAACCATACATATATAATATGCATGTGCACATGGATGTTACAATTTTTTGGTTTTGTTTTGGTTTTCTGTGGAATTATTTAAGCTAATTTAAAGTAAAAACTTTTGTCTTTAACTCATTTAATGAAATCATTGTCTTATTCAAAAAAAAGATTTTTTTTGTTTCGTTTCCCGGGAATAGAAAAAGACCGGGAAATTAGAAATCCTAGTTGCAATCAATCCGGATTATAGAATACGCAATGAGCTGCAAAATTCTCTCCGGATTATCAAATTTACACAGTACTTATCAAAATTAACACATTGCAAACTATCTGCTTATAATTTAACTAAATAAACTACAATGCATTTGGACAAAAAAATAAAAATCTATATTCTGATTTTGTAAAGGTATAAATGGCACAGGTATTTATATCTATATATGTTCAAATTACTTCTAATGTAATAAAAGAGAAATATTCAAAATATTTCCTTTGGAAAATTGATTTAGGTTTATGGCATTGAATACAAATAGGTATTATCAGAATGGATTTAACAATTTTTAAGCAATAGCTTAAGAAAATGAGGTATCCTAATAAGATGCACTATGGTTTATCACACGATAAAGTGTCTAAATAAATTTAGTTATACCACTTAACCGTTTAATGCTATTCTAAGGTATTTCCTCTACACAAAATAACAAATTGTTCTTAAAAATTTCACTTTGTTTTAGGAATGAACTAGAACTAGAATTTGAGTATCATTATTAACAGATTTTCTCATTGAAAACAATTTTAAATCTTATTTCAAAGTAAAAAGAATTTACTAGAAAGTATTGAGTTTTAATAAATTTAATATAATTTTAATAAGTGTTTTCTTTAGGTTGACAATAGAGTTTTTTTTCCCGGAGTTTTTCGAACGGGAAAAATTTGTAAATTTCCCGGGATCCCGGGATCCCGCTCCATAGAAATAATACAAAGTAAATTTGTTTTAAATTAATGAAAAAAAGCTTTTTTTTTTAAAAAGCGTAAGAGAACTTGTTTACAAAGTAAGTAAAAGAAATGCCTAAGTACTCCCAAAAATTAATTAAAGGTTGAAAGGGGAACTTGAATTATTATTACCTTACGCTTTTAAATGTACATTTTTCGTATCATTATGCTCTAGATACAAGATAAAAAGATAACATAAACATAACAATTTAATTCATAAAACAATAATAAAAACAAACAAAAATTATGGTACTCAAGTTTTGAGATCAAAAAGTAAATTTATAAAATAGATAAAATATTTTAAATAAATATGTTTTATAAATATATTAACATTTTTTCACAGCTTAGAAAATAACATTAAGACACACTTAATGCGTTTAGGAAGTCGGCAAAGAGTATATTTCTTATTTTATTTACTTACAAATAGTTTAAAGTGCAAATGCTTAAGGTTGTTGCATATTTCTAATTCGCAATCCGAAGTAATTTTTCTTTTTTATAAACAACGTCTATATCAGCCAAATGTATGACAAGGTTGATGCAAAAAATAGCATCAAACGGACTTCTTCTTACAAGATCCACCTGTAATATTTAGGACAATGTGTTTTTAAAATTGTATGTTGTAGTATCTTACACGAGTTTCCATAGTTTCCGGTTATATAAGCCGTCACAAAATGAAACAAATTTATGTTTATCACCTTATAAACATATCGTCATGTCTCAAAATTTGTTTTCAATATTAAGTTAATTAAGCAAAGTGTTCCTTCTACTTTCTGGTAACAAAACATCGGTTTTTATCTCAAACTGAACCGAACTTATAGCAAAATATATGTATCTTTAAAGCGGTACATTTTAACTTTAATCGCATTTTGCCATTTTGTAGATATGACTTTGCTGCAATAAAGGAGCGATATTTTTGGATATCTCCTATTTTTAAAACTTGTCCATGGACAATTAAAATTTACTGCCTGCATCTTATTTTGAATTTATGTTCTTTATTAACTCTTCACTTCACTTAATTTATTAATTGTCAACTGTTGCACGGCACATTCTGCTTTTGGTAGATTTATTGCGTCAGTAGACATTGATTTACGAACGTACTCACTTCTTGTTGTTGATCTAATCCACAACCCATCAACAGATGCTAATTTTTAGAGAATATAAAACTAAATTTCAAAGTATAAATAGCTTTTTTCTGAAACTATGAGGAACTTTTATTTCCCGGGATCCCGCAACAAAAATCCCTGGAAAACGGGAAAGAAAATAATTAAAATTCCCGGGAATTGCCGGGACGGGAAATCTCGGGAAAAAACCCTAGTTGGCAATCGCTAAATTAGGTGTTAAAAGTGGGTATTATTGAGTTGATAACATGTGTAAGCTAAAGATACCAGTCTTTGGAGAAGTTTATATCAACAAGATTAAAAGTTGTTTAATGACAAACCAGACTCTTTTTTTTCTCATTCTTCAAATAAAAATTGGACAGAGTTTCGCTTTGCAAAACGTCTGTGATCCATAAATTTATTGAAGGTCTGATAACTAGTCCTTGCCAAGTAATATCCAACTTGATATAAAAATTTATCATTTTCCAGAAACACTATGCAATAACTCCCCAAAGCCAAGACAAAAGATCGATCAATTGACTTGCCGGTCATTGAACTCACAACCGCAAATTAACGAAAATCCTCACAAGTGTAGTAAGATATTTTCTTAGAATTGCAAAATTATCCCTACACAGAAAAAATTATTGGCAGTTTCTTTTCAATTAATGGTGATTTTTGAATTTTAAAATAAATCTAATAACGTTCTTAATTGATTGAATTAAAAAAAAATTTTTTTTCAATTAAAATTTTACTTGATTTTAAGCTGATTTTAAGTAAATGTTTAATTGAATCAATCAACTCTGTTGTTTGAATTGAAAACTTTGTTGAAATAATGCTAACACAAACATAGTATAAGAACGTAGATATTACGTTTATTTTCATATAAGTTGAGTGCACTGGTAGGCTAGCTGGTAGTGAGCTAGACTATCAACGCCGGGGTTGCTGGTTCGATTCCCGCCAGAGACTCTGGTTTCTTTCCTGCAGACAAGCGAAGAGCTTCGCGGTATTAGCTTAGGGAATTAAAAACAAAATAAAAAAAAATTTCTGTGTTTTATCAATTACGTCAGTAATTCATTCAATTAATGTATTGATATTTTTTTAAATACTTTGTTAATTCATTCAATTAAAAGATTGTTTAATATTAATAATTTTTTCAATTATTTTTGTAATTGAAATATAAAAACTTTTTAATTGGAAAAAAATCACTGTTTTGCAATTTTTGCAAGTTTGAGTAATTGGTATAATCATTTCGGTGATAGGTGCAAAATTAAACAATTTTTTGCTTGTTTCAATTATTTTGGTGATCAAACCCGGTTTTAACTTTTTTCTGTGTAATATTTCTGAAAACGAAGCTAATGAAATCTACAAAATCTATCGGAATCAGGAACAGAAAGCAAACTGTTCAACTTTCTGCCCCACGTTGGGCGCCATTTATTTTACTGTAATGAACACAAACAAATTAAATTCGAAGACCACTGAGCCAAAAAAAAATCCCAGGGTATTTAGAAATTGTCAAGAGAAGACTGCGGGAGCCATTGAAGAGCTAGCGAACAGTCGGGCGGAGAGGTTCGGTCCTCCCTTAAAACAAAATCCGGTTTGAATACAGAATTATGTTGTTATAGACTCCCTATTTTGTTAAATGATCTAATAATAAGAATTTAAGTGGACCAAAATGACTATAAGTTATCAACAAAAGCCCAATTATAGTCACGTATCTAAACACAAAAGACACATCTTATTTACTTTACCCTATTCGAAGCACTTTAAAATGTTATGTATAGGCTAGTCTCAAAACCCTCCCAAGCTCTATGTCCTAATTACCATAATGTTCGTTTAGGACCCCATTAAGAACTACACCTAACTCATTATCAACCTACGAAACCACTTTAAGTTAATTTATTCAGACATTCTGTCAATTTCAGTATTTATTTATTTAATTATGATTAGACTAAACATGATTAAATATAAACTTTCTAGTACAAAGAAAAAAAAACTAGGTATAACTCGATTGCCGAGAATAAACTAGCATATCAATTAGCTGTAATTTCATTGTATGTATCTTAACAATTTCATTATCCAATACTTAGTAACTAAGCTATTCATCTTAACAAAAGAAATAAAGATACGGCTATAAAACTGTGAGAGCATTAATATTGTTTAAAAATCAAATGGACTTTATTATTTAATAATAGGGATTATGATGTGTGTTTAGAACACAAAAAAAATTGAATATAACATGTAACCAAATATAATAATGTGTAAAGGTATGTATCAGCAATAATAAGAATACCAACTAAGCTTTTGTTTTGTTGCTTACAACCGAATTTGGTTCGATCATACTAATGAAGTAATAGTAGTTAAAGAGTATTATTGCGGCTCATACACTTACAATAATGTTAATGAAGTTTCTAATTTTGTGGACTTACCAAGTATGTAGGTGACGTTGTTCTGGAAGGCCTTCAAGATAAGGATAAGCGCTGAAAATAATTGGTGCAAATTTAAAAAAAAAAAAACAAATCTGCAAGATTACCTTTGGTTACGTTAGCAACATTTAAGTCTATTAATGCTCACACCTAAGATTTATGAGTACTTATAATAACAATGAATCATTTTGATAGTAGTCCCAGTAGCAACATATAAATAAACATTGGAAACAATTTATTCTGTTAACTATTCAGATGTATGTTTAAGTTCATTTACTCTTTTAATGTTATACTTAATTGCACTAAATTTTATAATTAAATTTAGAAGTTAAACGTATCTAATGATCATGTTCGGTAATAAAAAAAAGCTTACTTGCAAAATTCATAAATAATAATGATCATGAGGTTTTGTTTCACAAACAAAATAATTGGGTTATTATTTTTTTGTTTGTTTGCCTTTGAATTTTGTTTTGCCTTGAGTAAAAAAATGATTTAAGCAAATGAACAATAAAAGAATTTGTTATAAATTAAAAAGTACATGAGCCAAATAAGATAGCTACAGTAGGTAGTTCAGGTGGGATAATTAATTAATTTAGTTTTTACTTAGCATAATGAAAAGGAAGCTATGATTGGTGAAAATGAAATTCGGTGGTATTTAGTGATACTAAATACCAAAAAAATGGTATTGTCATTTGCTGCAGGTTTAATACTTAATGTGGAAAGTGTAAAAAAATTTGATTTTTGAAACTTTTAATGTTTAGAATTGATATTTGTTTTTTTTTTAAACTAAAATTCACTAGGAGGTTGAATTAATCATGGTGTGTTCAATCTTTGAACATTGGAAACAATGAGAATTTCTTTAAATTCAAAATAGATAAAGGTTAAAAAAAAATGGGAGTCTATAATACTCATGTGGTATTAAGGTTTTAGGTTACGTGACACTAACTGTAAGCGGTAGTAGTTTCTATTAAGTGTTGACTTTAAAGTGTGGTAAAATCCCGGTTGCTATGCGTAACAACCCGAACTGCGTTGGTCACAATCCTGCGTTTGGAGTCTTTCAAACCGAATTTTGTAATTTGTTGATTCCCAGATTAAACAATGCTGAATTTTCCTAAGATTTTACTTGAGGTTCTGTGTTACTAGGCTTGGTATGGAAACCTATTGTTAGAGTGGGGATTTTTTTAATTAAAGCTTAGTGTTAAATATCGCTCACGATGTTTTATATAGTTACCTTTCCAGCGTAATACTCTGACGCTTTGCGCCGACCTCGTGGTTCTTTAACCAAGGGTTTGGGATGATGAAGGTTGGTTGTCAGCATACGATTGTGAAAACTTTCGCTGTTACTTTGAAATGATTTGTCTCAGTTTAAATTATGTCCCCAAATATTTTTTTTATCAGGATTTTAAGAACAGAAAAATGATAATCACTTTTACTTAAAATCTTTAACACTTTGATTTTTAAAGGCAGATATTTTTTGTTTTAATATGTTTTATGATGTACACAGAAAAAATTATTGCCGAATTATTTTCAAACAAACGATTGTTTGAAATTTTTTTTAATTTCTACAAATTTTTTTACTGATTCAATTAATATTTTTGTTTGATTTTTATTTAACCAACAAAAATGTTGACAACTTTTCAATAATATAATATACGCGCTATTGGTTTCAATTTTTCATAATTTTGTATGAAATATTTAACGCTCTTTAATGTTGTCGTTTTTTGCATTTTTTATTTGATCGTAAGCAACACTTCTTTATACGAAATATAAGAACAACAACAAAAAACACATACAGTTTATTTTTGGACACTTTAAAAAAGTACAACAAGAAGAGAGATGATAAAATAGCGCGACGAGGTTATTAGTAAAAAAACAAAAAAAATGGCAGGTAAAAAAAAAGGTTTCATTCATTTTTAAACAACAGAAACAACAACAACATTATAAGAAACAAAATAAATTTTTGGTTGGTTTCAAAGTTGGAAAAAAAAGAATGAAAAACAAAATCCCGTATTCAATTTTTGAAAACTGTTTACTTAAATACATACATCATATACAAAAATAAAATGATGACGAAAACCATATCGAGACGGTCTGCTGCCGTTGTTTGTTACATTTCTTCTTCTTTAGCCAAGGAAAGGATACAGCAACAGTGAGTGATGAAGAAAAACATTGTGTGTATAAACAAGACTTCGTTCAAAAATAATTCCAACAAAACATGTGTCTCAAAGCCAGCCGCCGCTCTGCTTCTGCCTTCATCTTCTCCTTCAGTGATAGCTTGGGTGCGCGTCATTGCTTGTGCAAAAAATTTTTGTTTGATTCAGCAAAATTATTTGTTTGAAATTTATATGAATTTCAGTAAACTTTTTGTTTGATTCTGTAAATTATTTGTTTGAAAAAATCAGTGTTTTTTTTTAGTAAACAAAATGCAAATAAATTGTTTGAATATGCGAATTTGTTTGTAGGACCGATTTCAGACAAAAAATGTTTTGATACTACAAATTTTTTGTTTGAATTCGAAAAATAATTTTTTCTGTGTACGCTCGATGACGATGTCAATTTAAGTGATCGAGCATGGCTATTTGCCATAAGATCAAAGCTCGTAGAAGAATGAGTGCAAAGTAAAATACGTATAAAAAATAAAAAAATTGGCGGTTTGTTAAAATGCATTTACATGATTAAGCTTTATATTTTTAGAGATGGCAATGACGAACGCAAAATAGCCATGTCTAACAACCTGATATAAATATCCTGACATAAATTACATTTCTGAGGAGAACTGATTTCCTTTTTGTTAGCTAGCATTTAAAATAATTTATTCAAAAGTTACATTGACCATTTAATTGATGTAATTATTAATTGTTTTCTGAATACTTAGAATTTAACATATTTTAGCAGTAATGTCTACCTTACCTTTCTTAAGAACATGTTGCTAGCGAATGTTGCTTGAGTATTCTTTGTAAACATGAGTAAATACCAAAGGTTATGTTCTTGCATGTTTTACGTTAAAAATACAACATTTTAAAACAACATTGATTGTATCGGGACATTTTATAATGTAATTTAAGTATAACAACAGGAAATATAGAAAAGTGTTCCTTTGGTTATTTGTATTTACTTCCTTAACCAAATAATACTGTCACGAAAAGAAAACGATGGTTTTGAAAAAAAATAACAACAACGTTCACCACAAAACTAGATAATAATTATGTTTACATATAATGATTAGCTAGAGAAAGAGCGGTTTAGGTGCGTAAATCTTTTGCGTGGTATGTTCCAACTACTTTACCTTGAAAATCTTCGATTACATAGTAATGTTTACCTAATTTTTCGTTGATTCTACATTTGATAAACAACATACTCAACCACTTTCTGGGTCAATTCTAACGATTTCCGTCCGTCTGTCTGGCTGTCCATGTAAACCTTGGGCGCAAAGTACAGGTCGCAGTTTTGATTGTAATTGGAAATTGTGAGGATCGGTCCAAAATTTCATATAGGTCCCATACAAACTTCTTTGCGGATTCGAATCTTTGGGCCGATAAACTATGTTGTTATGTTGGTCAACTCTGTTATGGCAATCTTTTGTAATGATAGGTCCAGAATTTTATAACCTGATTACATAATTTTGTTTAACCTCGTCCCTGAGGTGTACTCTGAAATATTTGTATGTATATAATGTAGAGTAGAGTACCAAATGGTCGGGCTTGACCGTTAATACTATCGTACTTGTTAGTCATAAAAAATTTATTTGCCATACATAATTTAAATAAACTATCATGATTCGAAACAGTTTAGCCATATTAAAAAGATTTTCATTATGGGATTTTATACTAGAGCTTTGGTATATTTTCGATCGATTATAACAAAATTCGGTTTTTTAGTATTAAAAACGTAAATTTGACCAAATTTCAATACAGTTGTAAATTTTTTTTAACCGTTTGAACGTGCCGCTTTATGCGGGACCAATTGTAAGTTTAAGACAGACTTGAAGCGAAAATGGACTAAATTTTACTCCATTATGGATATTTTACCAGATTTACCAAAGTGGACTTTATATGGAGCCTATTTTAAATTGTGGGCCGATCTTCACTAAATTTAGTTGTGTGATTTCTAGTTTTTACTATAATATAATTATTCGGTACATCTTAGGCAAACTAAAGTATTTTCCAAAGATGGATGTTAATAAATGGGGTCTATGGTAAACTACGTAATATCTAGTCATAAAAAACGAGTTCTTGCCAACTAAATTACAATCGTCTGCCACCAATTTTTGTTAGTTTCTTAAACAGACATTTTTTATGGTGTAGGAGCTGAGTGAAGCCGGTGGCTTGATATACCATAAAATTAAGAACCCTTTTGTCCAGTCGAAGACCGGAAATAAAGAAAAATTTTTTGAGCGAAGCCGGTATTAGCCATACAATGGAGTTAAATAATACCCATATTGAAACAATTACATAAAGTGTACAAATTATTACCATGCATAATGTTATTTAAAAGCTTGAAGCGTTCTCTATAAAATATTATATGTAAAAAAATACCTTTATATAGACAACATTTTGAGGTAAGAGCCATTTTGTTTTTTGTGAAACAATAAATGGTTACCGATATGTAAAAGTGTTCGAAAAAAAACATTATATACAGTTCTTTAGTGTTCGGTTCGGTAGATATGTGGAAAACACAAACGCTTATAGTGAAAGTGTAACAAATCATTAACAACAAAAAATTTCTGTTTTCCATGTTTTGTTAGAAAATTATTTGCTTGTGCAAGACATCATTTAACAGTTTCTAAATTACATAATAAAGTTATCTATAACGATAACCCCGGCAATCTTAAGAAATTGCAATTACCAAAATAGCAACGACCATAAAGATAATATTTTTCTCACGTATAAACAACAAAAAGTTTGACTTCAAAACAAACAAAAAAAATTATCAAATCTTAAACTTAAAAGAAAATCAGAACAAATATTTCAACTGATAAGCAAAACAACTTGTTTAAATACCTTGGAAATTGAAGCAAAAATCAGCAGTCTTTAGGTATTGGTTCTGATCGGTGTATCAACTCTAATCCGTGGACAGTTTGGTATTGAAGGACTTAACAATGAAAATCGCTATTGCTTTATTGGCTATTGTTGGCCTAGTGGCTGGCAGCAGCATCTCTAAGCACGATGTTAAAATTGCCGATAAGAAGTTTTTGCTTAAACAAAAGTTCCTTTTTGAAATTGTTTACCGTGTTGAGGATCCCCTGATGTTCGAGGAATACATCAAATTGGGCAAATCTTTCACTTTCAACAAGGATCAATATACTGTAAGTTATTAAGAACGTCTTCTCTTTAAAAACCTGTCTTATAACGACTCAACTTAAATTGCAGCACTTTGACATGTACATGGAGAAATTCTACGAAGCCTACAAATATGGTGCCATCTTACCCAAGGGTGAATTCTTCGGAGCCTTGGTAGAGACCCACCTTAAACAAGCTTATGGTTTATTCGAATTCTTCTACTACGCCAAGAACTGGGAAGTCTTCCAAAGCAACGTTGCCTGGGCTCGTATGCACTGCAACGAAGGCATGTTCGTCTACGCTTTGACTTTGGCTGTCATCCACCGTGATGATTTCCATGGTTTGATGTTGCCTGCCATCTATGAAATCTTCCCTCAATACTTCTTCAACAGCAAATTCGTTTACCAAGCTGAGAAATTCGATTACGATGTCTGGAGCAAATACATCATGTACGAAAAGGAATACAAGGATATCCTCTACAAAGACTACTCTACCTTCTTCAAGAACCACGATAACCAATTGTACTACTTCTACACCAGGGACTGGAAGATGTGGCAATGGTGGAAAATGATGGGTTTGGATGAGCACTGGTACTCTGAAGAGCACTTCATGTTGCGCGAAAACATGGATCAATACAACAAGGACTCCAAATACTTGCAAATCTTAGAAGGCACCAAGATGTTCTTTATGCCTGTTGACTATACCCGTGACATCGATTTCTTCAACAAGGAATCCGCTTTGTCTTACTTCACTGAAGATGTTGGTTTCAACGCCTACTGGTACTACCTCAACATGGATTACGCTTTCTTCTTGGACGGCAAGACTTACGGTTTGAACAAGGATCGTCGTGGTGAATACTGGTTGTACAATGTCCGCCAAATTTTGTCCCGTTACTACATGGAACGTTTGTCCCATGGTTATGGTGATATTACCGAATTCTCTTTCTTGAACACCATCGAAGAAGGTTACAATTCTCAATTGGTTTCATACAATGGTGTTGGTTTCTCTTACCGCAAGAACTACTACGAAATCGAAAGCTTCGGCAAATTCGATTACTACTACAAGGTCATGAACTTCTTCAACCGCTTGGATGAAATCATCAGCAAGGGCGTTTACGTCACCTATGAAGGCAAGACCATCGATTTGCGCAAACCTGAAGCTATTGAATACATTGGCAGCATCATGCAAGGCAATGTTGATACCTTCGATGAATACTTCTTCAAATTCTGGTACATGTTCGCCCATATGTACCTCGGTGATGTTAACACCAACGATTCCGAAGTCTTCCCCCACATCTTCTTGAATTTCGAAACCATGATGCGCGATCAAATGTTCTACATGTTCTACAAGAAGATTGCTTCCGTCTACTTCCAATTCTTCAGCTACGTTAAGCCCTACACTCAAGAAGAATTAATGTTCCCTGGTGTCACCATCAAGAATGTTAAGGTCAGCGAATTGGTTACCTACTTCGATTTGGTTGACTTTGATGTCACCAATTTGTTGAACGACAAGATGACATTCGTTGATGGTCAATTCGTTTGGGACAAGACTTTGTTGGCCCGTCAAATGCGCCTTAACCACAAACCTTTCGACTTTAGCTTCGTCATTGAATCTGACAAATCTCAAAAGGTTGTTATCCGCACTTTCTTGGGTCCCAAATACGACGAATTCGGCCGTGTTATCTCTTTGACTGAAAACCGTGAAAACTTCATGGAACTCGATAGCTTCATCTACACCCTTAACGCTGGTCACAATGAATTCAAACGCCTTTCCAAGGACTTCTACTGGACTACCGAAGACCGCACCACCTACACTGAATTGTACAAATATGTCATGCTTGCCTTCGAAGGCAAATACGAATTCCCCTTGGACATCAGCGAACCCCACTGTGGTTTCCCCGATCGTGTGGTCTTGCCCCGCGGTTGGTACAAGGGTATGCCCATGCAATTCTTCTTCTACGTCACTCCCTTCACCGCCTCCTACGAACCCTTCTCCACCTACGACTACACATACTCTTGCGGTATTGGCTCTGGTGTTCGTTACGTCGATGAAATGCCTTTCGGCTATCCCCTCGATCGTGTAATCGATGAATACGATTTCCACGTACCCAACATGTACTTCAAGGATGTCAAGATCTACCACCAAGACACTTTTGACAAGTATTACGGCATGAAGTACGAAAAGTTCGGCAGCTTCGATTACAAATACTTCTATTAAAAATATTGCTGTATGAACGAACAGTCATGTCATGTGACATGTTTATGTGATTGAGTGTAAAAATAGTCAAAATAATTAGAAATAATAAAATAATTATGAAATAAAGAACTCAAAAAAATGACTTGCTTGTTTTACGTTTATGCTACATTAAAGTTTAGGGGGTAATTTTGTTGTTCACTTCACCTTGCGTTGAGAAAATTTTCATATAAAATTTTCAAAAATTCAAAAAATTTTATATGAAAATGTTCTCAACGCAAGATGAAGTAAACAACAAAATTACCCCCTTAATTGGGTGAGATTGTTGTTGAACATTAGAATCGTATTTTCTTGGTATTTAGAGTAAGTGAGTACGAGAGTGTAAGACTTACAGATATATGTATACCGTTTAGGATTTTTAAATATGCACTGTATTTGGTTCAAAAGGCAGGAGAAGGTATTTGTTGGTGCAAATTTCCAGCTTGACAGCATGAATTTAATCATCAGTTACGAAACGATAAGATTTTTAAAAGGGCTACAAGCAAACTTTTGTATTTTTTATCAGATTGTAAAATTATTGTTAATGCAAATCCACAACTAAAAACACGCTAGTGAATTTTTTGGTCTTCAAAATACCGGAATATCCAGGCTAAATATGAAGCGTTGTTAAATTCCGGATTTATGATTTCTCGAATTCAGACAAGGAATAGGAAAGGAATCTATTATTAATTGATTATATCGAAATTTAAGAGTACAGTGTTTGGACGTTAAGAACCAACAGGCTTGCCAGAGGAATTCAAATTAAAAGTGCTAAATCGACAACAAAAAAAGTGCTAAATTGTTCTACAGTGTAAAACAAAAGTGGCAGTTTTTTAACATAGATTTTTATGAATATAATAAATAATTTACATTTGATTTTTTTTTACATATTAATTTTGCTTAATATAAGCACTAATTAAAATGTTACATTAGAATGAATTTTATTACGATTTCTATTCTGAGAAAAATGTTGCAATTATGTAACATGTTCTACATTTTGTGTTCGCTTGTACAAAAAACACAACTTGGCGGAGAAATGTTCAAGCTCTTTTGTGAATAAGTTGATGAAAAACATGCAAATCACGTTGCATATTTTGCCCCATACTTTTATTTAAGGTTTTCATACTGCCCTGTTATTTAACTTTGGTACTTACTTTGTTTGTAGAACCAATTTTTTATTTTCTTTGTCATAATTAATACCGCTCATAATTTTGTAAAAAGATTGTTTTAAAACAAAATATAAAAATATTTACATATTAAAATGAAAAAGTCTTTGTTTATTATAATCGTTTTAATTTTTTAAGCCATTAGTGATGTCAATAATTGTTGTCATACCGCAAAAGCGTGCTGAAACCGCTAAAATAGACTTGAAAATCGCTCAGTTAGTACATAAATGATAAAAGTGTAGTACTTGTAAATAAAATCAGCTAATTTTAATCTATTGAATTTGCACAACATGTAACACTTCGAGTTTTTAAAGGTAACATTAGAAAATGTTACATGTATATAGTGTAACATATTTTTCTCAGCAAATAAATCGCCATTAAATAAAGTTGTTACAACTGTTTAACATTTCAATTATGTCATTTTCGTCTTCCTCATATACCTGCTCATTTTAGTAGATTTCAGAGGAACCGATTTTTATATGCATATAACTGAACATAACAGTTCTGTTTTCATTCTAGTTCTTAGCAAGGCCTATCCAATTGGTCTTTGGTCCAATATGAGGTTGCCTCGCAGAACTTTCTAATATGTTGACGACTGTTTTTGCGCTTTTATTGAAGATGTGAATCAGAGTTTGCAAGTTAAGTATACACAATTAATCAGACCGTCTTATTGTAGGCGTACAACAAATCCTAAAAAATTTTAAATACAATTTTAAGACAAAACAAGTTTTTATCAATAATAAAAACTGGGAATTTAGCACGAATAACAAAATCTTTTGAAATTTGGTCTCACGTTTAAGCTAACTGTTGCAAAAATCGGCTTAATACAATAACAATGATCTAATTTAGACTGATCACCTTATTGTTAAGGTGAAAATCAAATAAACAACAAAGGGCAAATGTGTGTACAAAACGTTTACATAGTGTTGCGCAGGAACAACAAATTCACTTCATACAGTACTTAATTCTTTCAAAACCTTTCAATACAATAAAAAAAATTGCAAATACTTTGAGTATTTGAAAAAACCTCTTGCACTCGACGAGAATTTGTGATGTTCACATGTCTGTCATATCTAGAGGAATGTTCACTTGTCTGTCACATGTGGCGTACGTATGCAAAGAATTGTTGCTGAAATAATATATTTATTATATTTAATTATATTTAAATATATTTAATTAAAAAAAGAAAGAATGTGTGTATTTTTCTGTTTCCACTCTTTTCGCTGCGCTTTTTTTCATTCCCTTGTTCATTTTCGAGAGTATTTTTTATACCCGCACTAGGGTGATCGATCGAATAGTATTCAACCGGTTTTAACCGGTTATTTTAGTTTTGCCCAAGTCGAATATTTTAAAATGTCCATTTTTCGAATATCGAATTAACCGGTTATTTTAGTAAAATTACCCGGTTATTTTAGTAATGTGTAATTTATATACTTATTCCTTACTTTTGTTTTAAATGCACCCGTAATTTAAGTATTTTTCTAATTGAATATTTGCAAACTTAAACTTTTTATAAAAAATGTCAAAACAAAATGAAACAAAACTCAAAAAAACATTATGAGCAATGTAAATACAAATCGCTTATATAAGCGTGTGTTCTTGTAACAAAAACCAAAAACAATATAAAGTCCTACAAAAAAAGTTCAGCATAAAAAGTAATAAGCAATCGGACAGTATTATAAATACTATATATAGCTTTACAAAGATGTCATCTCTGGTGATATTTCGAACTGACTTAAAAAAAAATTGTGCTTAATCGGCCCTAAAATTATAAGTTGCAAAGGTTCTTTACATCACGACTTATTAATCACTTTTAATTAGTCTACAAGCTTGACAAAAATATACGCCAAGTAAAACTTAACAGGGCCAAGTAGATTTTAAGAGAGTGCATATAATACTTTACTAAAATATGCTGCCAATAATGAATGAAAAACTCTTAAGTAGTTCCAGCACATCTTCATGCATTAAGCAAGAAAATACCGGCGGAATCAACGTTATGGGAAAATTCATCAGTTTTACCCAGAACTTAAAATAAAATTGAAGGAATCAAAAATGTCCTGGAAGGGTTTAAGTTGTGTGATCGACGAATTGACAGATATTTCATACAAAAAGCGTGTTCATATTACTATTGTTTCTATAATGCTGAAACAAAAATAATTGAAATATATAATCCTGGATAAGAGGTTTTGTTTGCCACTTTTCAAAAATATGGCTGAAGTTTATTGCTTCATATAGACATGCTTAACCAGCAACAAATTAAAATTCATTTACAATAAATTTAGGAAAATATGTCAAATAATAAATTTATTGCATTCCTATATTTTTAAAACCACTGTTTTTAAAAAATGCTAAAGCTTTGTTCACACCTATTAAATGTTTGACTTCTAACGTAAAGAATTGTTTGCTTTTGCAAAACGTTTGGCTAGAGCAAACATTATTTAAGGGTTTCGTAACTACATTATACATAAATGCAATTATCATCTTAGACATAAAGTTTAGCAAATAACAAGAAATTATTTAAAATAATGCTTTAGTTTTATCAATTTACTGGTCACGCTTTTGTTTGATTTTATCGTCAAATATTTGTTAGGTCTAAACATACCTTAAGTCATATCTATGTATTTTGTTGGTTCCTTACCTTCGTAAATTGTTTTGTTTTTATTCTAATTAATTTTTTATTACAAAAACTAATTTGATTTTTGTATTTTTATGTATTCGAATAAAAACCAGTTAACCGGTTATTTTAAAAATGCTTAACCGAAAACCGGTTTTTTTCAAATAGCAACTATTCGGAATATTCGAAAACCGGTTATTGAAAAAAGTCGAATAATCGATCACCCTAACCCGCACTGCTACTTGAGTAAAACATTTGTTTTTGCTTTTACACGTTCAGGCACAAACGTTAATTTACTTAAAAAATTTAAGTTTAAAAATTTCTCAAAGCATCAAAAAAATAACAATTCTTCAACAGGTGCTGTTTTAATTTAAACTCAACTGAGCTTAGTTGTAAACCGTAATTGGGGATTAATGTTTGTTTAAATAAATATTGTTTGGGTTTGAAAATTTAATTTGATCATTTCATATTTAAGATGAGTTTTGTTATCGTAAAAACAGTGAAAGTTTTTTTATAAGATATTTTTTTCTTAATAAATAAGTTCCTGCAATTTTCGAAAATTTTTTAGAAATCAACCTTATTTGCATATAATTGCATATTTTGCAATTTAGCCATACATTTCTAAACAAAAATATATAAATAATGGACCCTTGGTAGAAATCCAAATACATTTGCTGTGGTATGCCTTATTACCAAAAGCAATGGCGATTTCTTGTTTTGCCTTCTGTGTTCTTTTCTTTCTGTAATATTGTAGGCGCATAACGTGTTCTTTTCTAATAATGTTACCCAACTTAACCCAAAATGTGTAACATGTTTTACCCTCAATTTTATTAAAGGTTTATAAATTGCAATTTCGTTTATGTTCTTTATATTTCGTTAACAAAAATCAGAGTGGACTTGCTTGAAACATTTAAAAGAGAAAATTGCATACATGACAACAATTTTCAAGATTTAGTTCTAATGTGCTAAATTCCCAATTCTTACTATTGATAAACTGAAATTTGTTGTTGGTGGGATAAGCTATTTTTTTGCGCATTTCACTGGTTTGATATTATTACGGATAAGACTCTTGAGTGTTTATAATTCCTATTCGCTTAACAGTTTTGTTTGAATAATATCTTTAGCTTTTCTAAAATCTTTGGATGAAGTTTCCTAATGATCTGGCCCAAGCAACCGTTGAAATGCGCATAGGAATAGCTTGTCCCATCAAAAATAAATTTCAGTTTATCAATCAATTATCAAGAATTATGAATTTAGCACATTAACTGCCTGTTTTTAGAAAACGTAAGCAAGTGAGTGAGTGAGAAATTATATTGAAAACAACAATAAAAAACGAAAATTTGTTTTTGTTTTCAATATAATTTCTCACTCACTCACTTGCTTACGTTTTCTAAAAACAGGCAGTAAAACTAAATCTTATTAATGAAATTTTTTGACTCCCAAGAAAACCTTTGAGGACAACGATTTGTGTTTTTTTTTACCGCTAAAAATGTAACACAATTATAAGGGTATGGGAACTCCTTATTAATATGTACTGCAAAATATGTTGGCAACATTTTGGATCAGAAAACAAAATGGCCATAAGTGACATTTGATTTATTCACGCGATAATTCACCATTAAAATATAAAAACTTTAACATTTAAACACTTCAATAATCGAAGAAAAAAAAATAGCTCAAGTTTTTTCATATTTGGAATGAGCAAAAGAGCAGCAAAGAGGCGCTGAGCATAACTGAAATAAACAAACAAACAAACAAACACAAATGTGCCAAACTGAACACAACGAAGTTTGTGAGTTTTATGTTGAGTTGATTTTGTACTGTAATAAATATTAACAGATAAACTTTTTTTTAAGATATTTACTACAGAAACGCTATTAGCCCTTGTGTTTTGCATATTTCTACCGAACAGAACACTTAACTACAGTATAAAATGTTTTTTTTTCGAGAACGTTAAAATCGAAAGGAAAAAACCTCAAGCATAAAGAAATTCCATGCACTTTTTAGAAGATTGTTAAGTCAACTATTAAAGTGTACAGTGTAATCTCCCTTAAAGAACGCCTTCTTTAAGCGAACAACCCTTTTTACGGACACTGTCTCCTGGCCTGAACAGCGTTTTAAAGAAGAGCATTAACTTCTTCTGAAAGATGTTCTCTCTGTACGCACACTTCAATGGCCCATTTGCTGTCCGTTCATGGAATATTCCACTGTATTACAGCCTAATACATAAACCTTAGTTATTTTAATAAATGGATTTATCGTTTATTTATGTACGATTTTTTTCACAAACCTCTTTTAGGATACTTCTTTAAAATTTTCGCATGACTTCAATAAAAATGTATTAAAAATATTGTTACAATTGGGGTATTCATAGAGTCAAATGTCTTAAATAACACAATAACATGAAAAAATATGACTGTTGTGAACAAGCTCGCATAAATTAATGTGCTATTTTGAACTTAAATCAGCTGATTTAAAACAAATACAAAAAAATAATTATTTTCCTAAAATCAAAATATTTTTTAATTCCAATCCATGAATTAATAAATTAAATTAGATCTTTCCTGACTATTTTCCATTTTTCAGACGCAAACCACAAATAAATTTTATTTTTTTGCGAAAATTCCTAGCCGCAGGTTAAATTCGTATGTTATCCGGATAAAACTATACCATCAACGGTGACGGCTACAAAAACTTGTTGTTTACAAAGCAACAACAATATATTTAAACCACTGTTAAATGTTAGAACATTATGACAATATAACATGATAGCACACCTTGTGAATACATCAAATATTAATTTTGAATTGCGATACATTTTCGTGATTAACGGATTAATTTTTATTTTAATCGTAATCTCGATAAGGAAAATCTGCGATTAAATGCAAACTCTAATGTGGATATTAACGATATGTGGTTTCAACAAGACGGTACCCATAAGAAAACTCTCAGGAAATTATAAAGCAATTGAGTAAACAAGATCTCCGGATCACCTATGGAAAATTTTATGTAGGATCAATTTAAAGATTTTGGTCTTACTGATTTAAATATGAAATTAAAACTATCCATGACCAAGGGCCCTTTAAATGTCGAGCGTCCGATATATGAGAGCAACCATGGGAAATTTCGTATCGGACATTTTATTAAATTTACCTTCAAAATAGTTGAATTAATTTAATATTTTAAAGCCAACAAAATGCATTTCACAAAAAAAGAAATTCTTTTTATCATATCGCACATTTACCTTAACAGTGTCATAACTCAAAATGTACTATTTTATTAGCATAGTATGCACGAATGTACGCAATATTGAATAAAAAAATATTTTTGAATCGTTGGAAATTTAATTGTTATAACGCTTTTTTCTAAATACAACTATGACACATCCACATAAATTTTGCAAGGGTCATCAAAGGGTTAATATCGTAGCATTTCAGAATAAACGCTATATTTTGTTTCAGAACGGTAGTCTTGATATTTTAAAATTTTCTAGCAAAAACTTTTTACGGGCTTTATTGACAAGTATTATTTTTAGAATTAGTTCACTAATGGTGTTTTCTTTTCTACACAACAAATATCGCCTTCTAAAAAGGTGAATGTATAAAATGTCTTGCCAGCCCTGTAAGAATGCTATTTGATAGTTGACAAGAACAAAACACAAGAATGAAAAAGTGAAATGCCCTGTTTTTAACACATGACAAAAATTGTTCTTCATCAGTATAGCTAATTTTTTAACTAATTTTTTCATTATTTTCTGACATTTTGTTTTTAAACCGATTGAGCGATTACAAAAAAATTTTTGGGTTTGCAATTTTTCGCGAATTTTAGCCATGTTCGCGATAGACGAGATTTTTACTGTTAGTTTTATGATTTTTTCAAGCTTTAATTTGTTTTAATAAATATTAGACATTGCTATCCTGCCGCTTTTAGCAAATTTTTGCGAATTTCCGCTAATTTAGCAATTGTTATCGAATTTTTCCTACTCCTAATAGTCTAAGGGACTTTTAGTCAATTTTATGGGATCTTTGAAAAATTTAAAATTTTCGCGAATTTTCGCTATATTTTGCAAACTTTTTTATGTTTTTTTCGGATATTTCGATTTTTTTTAACTGATTTAGCCATTTGAAATAAATTTTTGCGTTTGTTTCAATTTTAACCGTGATCGCGATAATAGCGATTTTTATCTGTAAGGGTTGTGATTCTTTACAGCTTTAACGATTTGTAAAAAAAATTAGACATTGCTATTATGCCGCTGTTGCAAAATTTTTGCAAATGTCCGCTAATTTAGCAATTTTTACCGAATTTTTTTCATTCCTTATAGTTTTTAGGACTTTTTATCAATTTTATGGCTCGTTTGAAATAGTAAAATTTTTCGCAATTTTTCGCTATTTTTGCAAGCTTTTCGCGTAGCTTTGTTGCTCTTTGAGCCAATCGTCGCCGTTATTAAAAAAAACCCTATATAAAAGCCCGATATATAAACATCATATATCACCTTTTTTACAGGGCACAAACAACACTCTCGATTTGTTCGGGGTGAAAAGTGCAATGCCTTAAACCATAAGTAAGGGTGATTGTTTTAGAATAAAACAAGCTTCCCTTTTAGAGAGCAAAACATTTTTAAAAAACGAACACAAAATTCCATTTTTTAAATAAAATATCACATTTTTTTGTAGAAAAGAAAACACCATAAGTGTCCGCCACTTTTAATCAAAATGTGTAAAAAAGTGTAACAGTAAATTTTAAAGTAAACGAAAAATAAATTCATTAAGAAGAAAACCTTAGTTAGCACTTTATGTTGTCAAAAAAATAACGCAAAAATTTGCGATAACCCCAGCAGTCTTAATTAATTAAGATTGCAGTAACCAGCCTTATTAAAAAACAATAACAAAAACTCATACTGATATTTATCTCACGTAGAAACAAACGCTAAACAAGTATGAATTTCAAGCCAACAAAAACACCTAATCAAATGTTAAACTTTTAAGTAAAACACAAACAACAATTTCAACTGATATACAATTCAAGTTGTATAAATACACTGGAAAATTCAGAAAGATTCAGCAGTCTTTAGGTATTGGAACTGATCGGTGTATCAACTCTAATCCGTGGACAGTTTGGTATTGAAGGACTTAACAATGAAAATCGCTATTGCTTTATTGGCTATTGTTGGCCTAGTGGCTGGCAGCAGCATCTCTAAGCACGATGTTAAAATTGCCGATAAGGACTTCTCGGCTAAGCAAAAGTTCCTTTTTGAAATTGTTTACCGTGTTGAGGATCCCCTGATGTTCGAGGAATACATCAAATTGGGAAAATCTTTCACATTCAACAAGGATCAATATACTGTAAGTTATTAGGAACCTCTTCTCTTTAAAAAACCTTTCTAATAACGACTCAACTTAAATTGCAGCACTTTGACATGTACATGGAGAAATTCTACGAAGCCTACAAATATGGTGCCATCTTACCCAAGGGTGAATTCTTCGGAGCCTTGGTAGAGACCCACCTTAAACAAGCTTATGGTCTGTTTGAATTCTTCTACTACGCCAAGACCTGGGAAGTCTTCCAAAGCAACGTTGCCTGGGCTCGTATGCACTGCAACGAAGGCATGTTCGTCTACGCTTTGACTTTGGCTGTCATCCACCGTGATGATTTCCATGGTTTGATGTTGCCTGCCATCTATGAAATCTTCCCTGAATACTTCTTCAACAGCAAATTCGTTTACCAAGCTGAGAAATTCGATTACGATGTCTGGAGCAAATACATCATGTACGAAAAGGAATACAAGGATATCCTCTACAAAGACTACTCTACCTTCTTCAAGAACCACGATAACCAATTGTACTACTTCTACACCAGGGACTGGAAGATGTGGCAATGGTGGAAAATGATGGGTTTGGATGAACACTGGTACTCTGAAGAGCACTTCATGTTACGCGAAAATATGGCTGAATACTACCAGGACTCCAAGTACTTGCAAATCTTCGAAGGCACCAACATGTTCTTCATGCCTGTTGACTATACCCGTGACATCGATTTCTTCAACAAGGAATCCGCTTTGTCTTACTTCACTGAAGATGTTGGTTTCAACGCCTACTGGTACTACCTCAACATGGATTACGCTTTCTTCTTGGACGGCAAGACTTACGGTTTGAACAAGGATCGTCGTGGTGAATACTGGTTGTACAATGTCCGCCAAATTTTGTCTCGTTACTACATGGAACGTTTGTCTCATGGTTATGGTGAAATCGCCGAATTCTCTTCTTTGAACACCATCGAAGAGGGCTACAATGCTCAATTAGTTTGCTACAACGGTGTTGGTTTCTCTTACCGCAAGAACTACTACGAAATCAAAAGCTTCGGCAAATTCGATTACTACTACAAGGTCATGGACTTCTTCAACCGCTTGGATGAAATCATCACCAAGGGCGTTTACGTAACCTATGAGGGCAAGACCATCGATTTGCGCAAACCTGAAGCTATTGAATACATTGGCAGCATCATGCAAGGCAATGTTGATACCTTCGATAAATACTTTTTCAAATTCTGGTACATGTTCGCCCATATGTACCTCGGTGATGTTAACACCAACGATTCCGAAGTCTTCCCCCACATTTTCTTGAATTTCGAAACCATGATGCGCGATCCCATGTTCTACATGTTATACAAGAAGATTGCTTCCGTCTACTTCCAATTCTTCAGCTACGTCAAACCCTACACTCACGAAGAATTAATGTTCCCCGGTGTTACCATTAAGAACGTTAAGGTCAGCGAATTGGTTACCTACTTTGATTTGGTTGACTTCGATGTCACCAACTTGTTGAACGACAAGATGACTTTCGTTGATGGTCAGTTCGTTTGGGACAAGACTTTGTTGGCTCGTCAAATGCGCCTCAACCACAAACCTTTCGACTTTGACTTTGTCATTAAATCAGACAAATCCCAAAAGGTTGTTATTCGCACTTTCTTGGGTCCCAAATACGACGAATTCGGCCGTGTTATATCTTTGACTGAAAACCGTGAAAACTTCATGGAACTCGATAGCTTCATATACACCCTTAACACTGGTCTCAATGAATTCAAACGCCTTTCCAAGGACTTCTTCTGGACCACCGAAGACCGCACCACCTACACTGAATTGTACAAATATGTCATGCTTGCCTTCGAAGGCAAATACGAATTCCCCTTGGACATCAGCGAACCCCACTGTGGTTTCCCCGATCGCTTGGTCTTGCCCCGCGGTTGGCACAAGGGTATGCCCATGCAATTCTTCTTCTACGTCACTCCCTTCACCGCCTCCTACGAACCCTTCTCCACCTACGACTACACTTACTCTTGCGGTATTGGCTCTGGTGTTCGTTACATCGATGATATGCCTTTCGGCTATCCTTTCGATCGCGAAATCGATGAATTCGAATTCTTCGTACCCAACATGTACTTCAAGGATGTCAAGATCTACCATCAGGACACTTTTGATAAGTATTATGGCATGAAATACGAAAATTTCGGACACTTCGACTACAAATACTATTATTAAGCACTGATAGTTGGTAACGTTGCTTTTAAATTGTTGTGATAAGTCTTTAGCAATAATGGAAGAAAAATTATAAATGGAAAATAAATACATTTTATAAATAAAAATATAAGAATCATTTTTTCGAAATTTAATTGTGGTTGTTGCAGGGATTTATTAAGTAAGTCGGGACAGAAATGTATTCCGAAATCTGTGTATATCCTTAAATCACAGTTTGGGGAATAGATCCACTGTTAATTGAAATTAGCATTGCACTGGCACTTATTTCCGTTAAAAAAAATTTGAAAAGGTGGCAGCAAGAACTTTGTTATGTGATTTTGATGGACTTAAGCTTGTTGAATCCGGATAGATTCTATCAGGTCTAGTTTTTTTATGGGCTTGACTAATATTTCGCCTTAAACAAGGTTTAATACATTTCATAACTTCTTGAGAACCATTTGTCCGATATTGATCAAAACACTTTCAGATGATCAGGAATAAAATTTCGTTTAAGTCATCCGAATAATTGAATTCTGGAAAACAAAAATAGTACGAATTTTGCATGAGGAAAAAACTAATTTCTGGATAACTCCAAAACTGTTGGAAATATAAAATATCAAATTAGTGGAACACTTAGTTGGTTATTCCGTGTAAAACTTGCGTTATTCTTTGTTGATTTAGCTATTTTTCTAACAAGTTAGCTATTCTTGTCTGTCAGCCTGTTGAAAATGCACTTTCGAAAGACCCAACAGAAAATAATAATTTTGGCGTCAAATTAATTATAGTTGTCCCAAGCAGTTAATCTTATTTCGGTTTTTTTAATACTAGAAACAACTCTACCGAATTTTGTGATGAACGATTCGATTCGTATTTTAGGATCGGTTTAATAAAAAATCACCTCCTGAAAATTACCTTAATCCCTGCATGAAAATGTTTGCCAATTGTTCTAAAACACTTATCCAGTGACCAGAGAATACAAAATCTTTAAATAAATCGACGGTGGCAAAACAGTTAATAACACTTTTAACCTGTACCGCCAAATTCGCATCTCCAAAAAATTTAATACTATCGTTGTTCATTACTAACATAAGCGGACAGGTATCTGGTACCTTTTTGAGATTCGAACCTTTTAAGGAATAAACAGGAATAACCTGTATTTTAAAACTTGTTTGTCGCCCCATTTATCTTTTAAACCAATAGACATAGAAATAAATATTGAATCAAATTGATAACTTATCTTAAATATAAAAATGTGAATTTGGTACGTTTTCGAAATTCGAACGTTTAAGGAATGAAAATCGTACCTATTTTTGGTAAAATTTTCCACAAAATATTTTTGTTTCACATAAACGATTTAAATTATGGGCTCCCTCGGCAATACTTAAATTGTTGATACTTTAATAGGGAGTATCAAAAGGGAATATAACAGAAATTTTATTTCTCTATTTTACGTTTCCCTGCTGCATGTGGTAATTTTTGAGTGCAGGGTTCTGAGTGAATGATACCCTATGAAAAATGTTGGTACTTTCTTCAACTGGTACTTTTCGAATTTTTAACATTCATTGTCCTGAGTGAATAGAAATCTGTTAATAAGATTCTGTAAGGGGGAGTTTTTTTTGTACTTTTTTTAATTTTCGTTAATATTGGACATAAAAACATAAAATTAAACATGCAATGAGAATATGTCAGAGGGAACATTTTAGTACTTTTTTAATCATCAGCTGGTACTTTTTAAATTTTCGTTAAAATTTAATCTAAAAACATAAAATTAAACGTGCCGTGTCCTAATGGGAACAATATCTTTAAGAGGAAACTTTTTGGTACTATTTTGTTTTTCAACTGGTACTTTTTGAATTTATCTTAGTATTGGAATTTGTAGCAAAAAATTAAACTTGCAAGGTCCTTTGTGAATGAGAATCTGTAAGAGGGATGTTTGTGGTACTTTTTCGTTCTTTAACTGAAACTTTTTTTAAATTTTTATAAATACTGAACCTAGACACATAAAATTTAATAGGCAGAGTCCAAAATGTTAAAGAATCTATAAGAAAATACTTTTAGGTACTTTTCAGTTTTTCAATTGGTACTTTCTGATTCTTTTACATTGGACTGTACATTCGTCCCTTGCCAAATTGATCCACCAAGGCGAAAAATAAACAAATTCTGGAAACATTTGAAAAACACAAGTTTTAAAAAAGGAAACGAATTGTAAAGATGAAAGCAAGACATATCGCCTAACAAGCGATAGTATGTTTAAAGTGTAGTTACTTCAGAGGGAAGGTAATTGATACAAAACCAGTCTTGCGACTGGATTTTGTGCGGGTAGTGGCAGATTCTATTTGGTTCTATTACATAATTACCCCTTTCGTGAATAACAAGTGGAATTTTTGTTCCCATGAAAGTTTCATTTCCCTCGAAGGGAAAATAGCAATCGTGAATATCATGTGAAACATTTTTCACGCTATCAGTTCCAGTGAATGTAAAAAAGAAGAAAAATTAAAAAAAATAAAAATCAATAAAATTTTTGTTCAAAAATATACACGTTTATATTTTAAAGAAAAGTTAAAATAATAAAACATAATATTTAGTATTGGAGGGATAATTTGATTATAACGTAAGTTTTTTGCACTTTTTAGTTGTATGTAGTAACAAATTTTTCAAAATTCTGCCTGCCACCACGTCTTTCAAAAGCTTCACAAATCCGCAGGCAATCGAGCTGTTGTTGTGTATTTTGTTGGCCAATATATCGGTTTGGTCCATATCAACGGATCTTGCCCGTAATATGCGCTTTATTAGAGGAACTACTTACATACATGTTCTGTTCCCTAGCAAAAATAAAGTGAGCAAATCTAAGGGAAATGTGAACAAATTACGAGGGAAAAAACTTTTCACGATAAGAGGAATTTTTCCCCGTGACCATTTTTTCACGTTATTATTCTTATTTGAAATGCCTTTTTTTCATGGGAGTTTTTCACGATCGCAAATATGTGAAAAGGGGAAAAATTATTCACGGTAGGGGTGAATAACTTTTAGGAAGCAATATAAGCAAAAACAAAAAGTAGTGTCCGGCTAGATTGGCAAAATACACATATGTGTGGCAACAAAATTTTTTAACTCAAAAAAAAGTTTTATATTTTGGTTTTTCAATAAAAATTTTTACAATTTAAATCTTTATTGAAGCTTCTCAAATGTATGTACCACTTAACGATTTAAGGGATAGCCACTGAGCTATAATCAGAGTGGAGATCACCTTAATCGCTTGTCCAAGCTTCGAGTGAGCGATTGATACCAGAAAAATAGTTGAACTTGCGGAAACCTAGACCGATTAATAATGCCAAGTGCCGCATTGAACACGAAGGTACCATCAGTCAGACAATTGATATCAGCGTTGGTGCACGGCAAGGCTGTCCTCAATCCCCACTACTATTCAACGTAGTAATTGTGTTATTACTAATAACTCTACGTCTAAAGCCAGAACCATAACGTGGAAACTTTTGGTTAATTAAGTAACGACCAGAAGACCTGGCGATGTTTCGAGAACATGCAACTCAAACTATGCGACGTTGCAGACAAATCGTCAAAATCTGGACTCATATAAAATATATCAAAAGCACTGAAAATAAATACAGCACATACGCTACTCGTCAATTTAACCTGCACCAGACACCAATTGTAGATGTAAAATTCCTCTGCTATCTCGGCGGCGTTATAACCAACACAGGCGGTGCGAAAAATAATGTGTCACACCGTATTTCTAAAGCCAGACAAGCAACGATCATCTTAAAAAAATTGGAACTTCACGAACATAACAAAAGTTATGTGACATAGTCAGTGTTGCCAATTTAGCCATTTTTCAACTTGCTTAGCCATACATTTTTTTTGCCGTTTTTCTTTGAAAAGAACAATTTTTATTTTATTATAAAAATTTTTATTAAAACACCTTTAATTTAAATCACAACTTTTACAAATGCTGAAAATCGCTATAAACTCTAATGATGAAACATATTTTAAAATAAAGGAACAGTATTCTAATATTCAATTTAAAAAAAATGTATCAACACATACATCGGTGTTTCTTTTTGGTTACAAGTATTTTAATAAAGAGCTGCAGGCGGCAACAAAAATTTTTTTTTTAAATTTCAGAATTGACTATAAAATTGCTCTTACTTCCATGGTCAAATGCTGAAGTAGTAGCCAAGTAAAGAAAAGATAAACTAACTGTTTATTGTTGTTGTTTTTGTAAAAGCTTTGATATTGTTACAGGTAAAACTGAGGCTTATAATTCTTATTCGCTTTACAGTTTTACTTGTATAATATCTTTGGATGAAGTTTTCTGACGATCTGGCCTAAGCAACCAGTGAAAAGCGCATAGGAGTAGCTTATCCCTTCAACAATAAATTTCAGTTTCTCAATAGTATGAAATGGGAATTTAGCACATTTGAAAGAAACATTGTTAATCGTTAAAAGTAATTTGAGAAATAATTTACATTTAGCAACCGTTAATTCGATTTTATTAATTCGGTAAATATTTTTACCATGACAATGAAATATGTATACCAACACCACAATAGTGGAGAGGGTACTATGCGTTTGTGCTTACGTTTGTAACACCTTAAAATATTGGTCCTAAGCCCACCTTTACGTAGACCGACTGACTCAGAATCACTTTTTGAGTCGAATTAACAATGTTTGTCCGGCTGGCTGTCCATGTTAACCTTGTGCGCAAAGTACTGGTCGCAACTTGGGAGATTATTTGATTGACCTGCAATACTTTCTTACTTGTTTTTTCTTGTAGATCTGGACTCAAAAGTTCTTAAGTAAATGTTGTCGTGATTATGATTAACCTTCAAATTATTTAAAACTAATTGGCACGAGTGATTCCGATGAGATGAACAATACCGACATCGAATTTATCGATAATATAATTTTTTAAATATCTATCAAAATTTAATTTTCATTAAATTATTTTTATGAAGAAAGGAATTTTACAACATGAAAATTAATTAAAATTGTTATTGATAATCTTTCATTTTTTGACCGTGGCCGAGGCTCGAACCTTGGCCGGCAGGTTACCATGACATGTTTCCATCGCAACCACTCGATCTCCTCAGATGGATTTGCCGTCTTACACTCGCAGCCATCGACGACTGCTGACGACAATAGTCAAACATCAATCCTTAAACGAATTAACCTTTGGTAGATCGAAATTTGCTTTTTTGAATGATTATCCACTTTAATTGATTTTACATGTTTTTCCTTACTTCTGTTTTTTCCGTACTTATGTCAAGAATTTTTCTTGAAGTCCAAAGTACATTTTTTTTGTTTTTTAATTTTTGTCTTTCTTTTTCTTGTTGACCTTTTTCAGCACAACTTGAAGGACAAATGTACACATAGAGCTCGTGCCTTAGCTTTAACAATATTGAGCCGAATTAGAATATTAAAAATTTGGATTAAAAACCATAAATAGTTCAACAAAATAACCACAATACTAATTATTATCTATCAAAATATTTAACAAATTTATCCTAACTTACAATTTCATCGTTAACAACCTTAAATTAATTATTTTTGTTTTGTAATTGAATTTGAATTTGCTTTTATTTAAAAAGGTTTTGGCTGTTTTTAAGCCCATTTTGAGCCTTTTTTTTTTGCAATTTTTTGCGTAAATTAAGACATTTTAAGCCATTAAGTTTTGGCAACACTGGACATAGTTGACCCCTAACTACTGCCTGATCTTGATTAATATTAATGGTGTTTTTGCATAATGTTAAACTGTATTTTCCGTAGTTTAAGAATTTATTGGGTTTTTTTTTCTTATTTCCAATTCTCTATTGCAAAATTTAGTAACTGGTTCAAAGTCATTCAGGCACCTGCCGATACTTTTAAAGATTAACGAAATACAAGAAGAACAAAAATACCAGATCACTTCTCCCAATCATAAAGTAAAATAAATCACTTCATATTCTAACAAACTACAAAGATGTGCAGCATTAAATTTTAAACAGTTTTCAAAGCGTCTAGCAACAGTTGAAGATAAGATAATCAAGGTCAGAGTTCCGAATTAATTGAATTGGCTATTTTCACAAAGGAGATAAAATTTTATACAAAAATACGTTTTTACCAACAACTACCAAAAAACTAAAGTGTTTTTAAATTAAAACTACAACAAAAACCATTGAATGTTCATATATTAGATTTTATTCATATATTAATATACATAAAACAGTTTTGTATTGAATTTAATTAAAAAGGTAAAAAGTGCAATTAATAAATAAAAAATATACAAAAGCAAATGATGCTGATTTCATGCCCGAAAAAGATAAGCTTATTTTTTACATTTGGCACGAATTTGTATAAAAGCTCTGGGAAATTGAGCAAACACTAGCAGTCTTAAGGTATTGGAACTGATCAGTGTATCAACTCTAATCCGTGGACAGTTTAGTATTGTAGGACTAAACAATGAAAATCGCTATTGCTTTATTGGCTATTGTTGGCCTAGTGGCTGGCAGCAGCATCTCTAAGCACGATGTTAAAATTGCCGATAAGGACTTCTTGGCTAAGCAAAAGTTCCTTTTTGAAATTGTTTACCGTGTTGAGGATCCTCTGATGTTCAACGAATACATTAAATTGGGCAAGTCATTCTCTTTCAACAAGGATCTATATACTGTAAGTTATTAAGAACTTCTTTTCTTAAAAAATGTTTCTAATTCCGTCTTAACTAAAATTGCAGCACTTTGACATGTACATGGAGAAATTCTACGAAGCCTACAAATATGGTGCCATCTTGCCCAAGGGTGAATTCTTCGGAGCCTTGGTAAAGACCCATCTTAAACAAGCTTATGGTCTATTCGAATTCTTCTACTACGCCAAGAACTGGGAAGTCTTCCAAAGCAACGTTGCCTGGGCTCGTATGCACTGCAATGAAGGCATGTTCGTCTACGCTTTGACTCTGGCTGTCATCCACCGTGATGATTTCCATGGCTTGATGATGCCAGCCATCTATGAAATCTTCCCTCAATACTTCTTTAACAGCAAATTCGTTTACGAAGCTGAGAAATTCGACTTCGATGTCTGGAGCAACTATATCATGTACGAAAAGGAATACAAAGATATCCTCTACAAAGACTACTCTACCGTCCTCAAGAACAAAGACGACAAACACCACTATAATCAATACTTCTACTTCTTCACCAAGGACTGGAAGATGTGGCAATGGTGGAAAATGATGGGTTTGGATGAGCACTTCTACTCTGAAGAGCACTTTATGTTGCGCGAAAACATGGATGAATACAACAAGGACTCCAAATACTTGCAAATCTTAGAAGGCACCAAGATGTTCTTCATGCCTGTCGACTACACCCGTGACATTGAATTATTGAACAAGGAATCCGCTTTGTCTTACTTCACTGAAGATGTTGGTTTCAACGCCTACTGGTACTACCTCAACATGGATTACGCTTTCTTCTTGGACGGCAAGACCTACGGTTTGAACAAGGATCGTCGTGGTGAATACTGGTTGTACAATGTCCGCCAAATTTTGTCCCGTTACTACATGGAACGTTTGTCCCATGGTTATGGTGATATTACCGAATTCTCTTTCTTGAACACCATCGAAGAAGGTTACAATCCTCAATTGATTTCCTACAACGGTGTTGGTTTCTCTTCCCGCAAGAACTACTACGAAATCGAAAGCTTCGGCAAATTTGATTACTACTACAAGGTCATGGACTTCTTCAACCGCTTGGATGAAATCATCACCAAGGGCGTTTACGTAACCTATGAAGGCAAGACCATTGATTTGCGCAAACCTGAAGCTATTGAATACATTGGCAGCATCATGCAAGGAAATGTGGATACCCTCGACAAATACTTCTTTAAGTTCTGGTACAAGTTTGCCCATATGTACTTCGGTGATGTTAACACTAACGATTTCGAAGTCAACCCCCATGTCTTCTTGAATTTCGAAACCATGATGCGCGATCCCATGTTCTACATGTTCTACAAAAAGATTGCTTCCGTCTACTTCCAATTCTTCAGCTACGTTAAACCCTACACTCACGAAGAATTGTTGTTCCCTGGTGTTACCATCAAGGGCGTAAAGGTCAGCGAATTGGTCACCTACTTCGATTTGGTTGACTTCGATGTCACCAACTTGTTGAACGACAAGATGACTTTCGTTGATGGTAAATTCGTTTGGGACAAGACTTTGTTGGCTCGCCAAATGCGCCTCAACCACAAAGCTTTCGACTTTGACTTCTTCATTGCATCTGACAAATCCCAAAAGGTTGTTATTCGCACTTTCTTGGGTCCCAAATATGACGAATTCGGCCGTGTTATCTCTTTGACTGAAAACCGTGAGAACTTCATGGAAATCGATAGCTTCATCCACACTCTTAACGCTGGTGTCAATGAAGTCAAGCGCCTTTCCAAGGACTTCCACTGGACCACCGAGGACCGCACCACCTACACTGAATTGTACAAATACGTCATGCTTGCCTTCGAAGGCAAATACGAATTCCCCTTGGACATCAGCGAACCCCACTGTGGCTTCCCCGATCGTTTGGTCTTGCCCCGCGGTTGGTACAAGGGTATGCCCATGCACATGTTCTTCTACGTCACTCCCTTCACTGCCTCTTACGAACCCTTCTCCACATACGACTACACTTACTCTTGCGGTATTGGCTCTGGTGTTCGTTATGTTGATAATATGCCTTTCGGCTATCCTTTCGATCGCGAAATCGATGAATTCGAATTCTTCGTACCCAACATGTACTTCAAGGATGTCAAGATCTACCACCAGGACACTTTTGAAAAGTATTATGACATGAAATACGAAAACTTCGGTCACTTCGATTACAAATACTACAATTAAGTTTTTCCCTTTTAAATTATTGCTCTTAAAGCGTGTTATGTGATTGTTATGCAGAAATGCAAAAAAAAAAAATTGTTTTAATAAAATTAAAAAATATAGAAATTATTTTTTAGACTTTTTTATTCGTTGCTTTTGCTAGATGTTCCTAAGGCTTTTTAGATTTAAAATAGTTGCTCGTTGATATACGAAGCTTTTGCAATTTCTTTTTCAGATTTTTGCACTGGAATGTGCTATAAAATTTGTATTTGAATTTATTTTAAAAATTTGTTGTTATAATTTGTAATTGTTTGTCACCGTTGACGGCCTTTTTTGCTTTGTTCTTACACTTTAGAAAATTTTCAAACATTCAATGGTTTAATTAACGAAGCCAAAAACTAGATGGAATAAAGGTTGTTTAAATTGATGACGATGACGACGACGTTAAATGGAATAAGAGTGATTGTTTATGTTTGAATTATTTTTATTTGTTTTAAAAACTTTCAACTGAATGTTAAAATGTACTTCTTTTTGACAGGAATATTTAAATAAATAAATTTAAAATAAGAAATACGCGTTTTTACTCGATTTTGTTGCGTTTTGAAATCTACAAGTAAACAACGCTAGTACTAATGGTAGCAATTTGTGTAGTTCTGTCCATCTCCCTCCCTCGCTCTTGCTCCCTTAAAATCTGTTGCAACTACCAAGCGGGGGATTAAGGAATCGATTACACTAATAACTGGAAAAATAATGTTAATTGTCAAAAGAATAAAAATGCATTCATTGGAATCGGGAAGGTCATTTTTTTATCTGACACACTTGTCCAATTCAATTTTCCAATTCGTATTATCGTCGTTTTCGTTGACTTATCGTCTAATTACACTGTGCAACAAAAAAAAAACAGCTTCAATACTCGAAAAAAGCGAAATGAAACTAGACTATTGGCGATTACATACATTCCACGAACTTTTGATCTTAGAAGACCCCTAGTAAAATTTGATAAAGAAAATATTCGTGGAACATTTTAACCCTCTAAAGTGCCGTTTTAGTATACTTTTATGGGGAAGGAAAAAATTTCATTTTAATGAGTGTTAGAGGGTTAACATATTCTACGAAAAGAATCGCTCAGAAGTGCATTTAGTATATTTTTTTGGACTTATACCAAACGCCTTTCCAAAAAAATTAAAAAATCTAGTTTTATTTCGCGTTGCAAGTATTGTGCTGGCGGCGATGACCCGCATTTTGTTGCACTGTGTTATGCAATGTTGTATTTTTGTTGTTGGTAATTTTTAAACAAAATTGTTGTGTTATTATACGATTGATTTTTATTTGTTTTGAAATAGGCCTGGTAGTGCTGAAAAAGTTTTATTTGTTCGGTGAATTTTTAAAAATCTTTTGTTTCTCTGATACCTTTGGGTGTTTCCACAGGAAATTACCCTTTTAGCTCAAAAATTAAATTATTATTTTGAATTTTTTCCGCTAATATTATACAAAATAAATGTATCTGTCATTTTCCGAACGTTTAACTTTAATTTTCTTTATACTAACAAAATTATGCTACTTTGAGTTACCCATAAGAAATGAATTCAAACACAAAAAACTGTTAATTTTTTTGATATGTAACGAGCGTTACTTTTTTAATGGTCAAAAATAGTATTGAAATTAAATTTATTATGAATTCTTTCTGTTGCTGTCGTGGCTTGAACTTTCGTAAGTCCAAAATGGAGCAATCCGCGATGCATATGTGGGTAGGTTGGAGTTTTATTTAAAAAATCTCCGAAAATCAGTAACGACCGTTACTTTGGAAACACCCCTTAACAACACAAATGTATTTTTTTAATGATTATTATATGTTTGATTCATTAATTATTTTTTTTTATTATTTGGTAAAAAAAAAATTTATGGATCTTCATAAATACTTTATTCAAAGCGAATTGACAATGTTCATTGAATTAAAATTTTCCATTATTGACATTTAGCAATACGATTTAATAAAGATGCAACAAATTTGTACAAGTGCACAAACAAAAATCGCATTTTTTAAACTATAAGCCATACGACAGTGCTTGTGAATTGGACTTATAATTATGCATTGACTAACAGTTATATTCGCACATTTGCAGAGCACGGAATGTTTTAAGTCTGTTCGTAACAATGATTCGATTTTTTTCATTTTACAGATTTTCTTGATAAAAATCCGTTATGAACAATTTTATTCATTCGCAGGATGCATTAAATAACTTATTACAATCCTCGGCAGTGTTAGAAAATAAAACAGAACATCGCTAAGCATTCGGCTCACACGCTCAGAAATTATATCTTTGTTTTAATTTTTTGTATATGAATACACAATGAACGGTATCATAACTGTTTTTAAGTAGGTAACGAACCTTATATACACCCTTATCATGAATTCCACATGTGAAAATTTCCGAATGAAATTCTTAATTCACATGGATTTTAATTTCGTATCATGAATTCCCTGTGAATAAAATAACATACCTGATTTTAAAAACCTTTGTCATTATATTCGGAGTTGTAAACAAAAAACAATTTATGTATTTAAGAAAACTGTGTTTTTGGAAATTTATGGAATTATTTCAATATTTGAATTAAATATCGCTAATTTGCTAAGAGCGGCATGATAGCACAGTCTAATTTTTATTAAAAATTACGAACATGGATAAAATTCGCGAAAAATAGCAACAAAAAAAATTTGTTAACAAACCCTTAAATTTATTTGAAATCGCTAAACGGGCTAAATGAACAGTGTCGGGAAATAACAAAAAAAAATTTTTCAAAAATAGCGAAAATTCGCGAAAAGTTTTAATATTTCAAACAAGCCATAAAATTTATTAAAAGTTTTTAAAACTATAAGAAATAGCAATAATTCGGTTAAAAATGTTATATTAGCGGAAATTCGCAAAAATTTGCAAACAGCGGCATGGTCTACTATTTATTAAAAATCGTTAAAGCTGTAAAGAATCACAGGAAAAAATCGCTATAATCGGGAACATGGCTAAAATTCGCAAAAAATTGAAAACTTGTAAAAAATTCGCGAAAAGTTTTAATATTTTAAACAAGCCATAAAACGAATTAAAAGTTCAAACAACTATAAAGAAAGGCAAAAATTCGGTAAAAATTGTAAAATTAGCGGAAATTCGCAAAAAATTTCAAACAGCGGCATTATGGCACAGTCTACTATTTATTGTAAATCGTTAAAGCTGTAAATAATCAGAAAAATTACAGTAACAAATCGCTTCTATCGCGAACATTTCTAAAATTCGCGAAAAATTGCAAGATTTTAAACAAACCCTAAAACTAATTTGGGATCGCTAAATGAAATAAATTAAATTTGTGCATTTGAAACGTTTTTTTTTTTTAATTTTAAATAAAAACTTACATTTTCTTCCTTTTCCGACAGACAACTCTTTGTGAATTATTTTCTTTATAAGTCATAAAAATATTTCACATGTGAGCTGTTAACAATCGTGTGTAAAACAATAAATTCACAAATTATTTTTTTTTCAGAGTTTAAAAATATAAACATTCGGAAATTTCCACAACAAATTTTATTCATGATACCAACTGTTCACACGTTCGGAAATTTACATGTGAAATTTTATTCATGATGAGGGTGATAGTGTTCTCTTCTTCGTGATAAAACAGAACAATTTTAATGGTTCTGTAGACAAACATTATTTTGTAATGTTCTATAGTGTTTCTTTTTTACATTGATAAAGGAAGGAGCAAATAAAAAATTTTAGCAACGACCAAAGCACGAATAGCTTGTGTGTGCATTGTGTACATGATTTGTTTGTGTAAAAGTTTTTCGCTGGGTTTCTTTCGTATATGTTTTTTTTTTTGTTATGTAAAAAGTTTTTGGGTTTCTCTACCAAAACCGAACGCAATAAAATCTTCTCATCTTTTTGTTGAGTTGGATAAGCACAGTATTATTTTTTGTTTTCGAAGATTACAAACATAAAAACTTTTTTTAAGTTGTTTCTTTTGTATTTTTAATCCGTTTGAAAAAAAAACGTTATTATATTTTTTAAGATCAATATATTTCGAACATACAGTTCATCTTCAGGATCCAGAAATATATTGATCTTAAAAAATACAAAATCGTTTTTTATTCCAACGGATTAAAAAGAGGCAATACAAAAAAAAAACATAATATCAATACAAAATATTAATCCATAGTTTTTTGTTTTAATAATTTACCACACAAACACTATTACCGTTTGTGTTTTCCACATATCTACTGAACCGAACACTAAAAACAGTATATAATGTTTATTTTCGAACACTGATCCTAGGACATATTCAGCGTTAAGAGTAATGAAATCTGTAATCAAATATTGTACAAGCTTTTTATAACATTATCGATTCCTATTTATTACACTTTCCAGCTGGGTAATTTTACAGCCAACATAGTGAAACTGGGAAAATTTTAAAAATTAGACGAAACATGAGCAGACACTTATTTGTAGAAAAAAACTATTACAGACATGAACCGAATAAAATTTTCTTAACAATATTTTTATTTAAAAATTCTGTTTGAAAATAAAACAATGCAAGTAAAGATACTTTTTCCGATAGCTTGTATGTTAATTCATGTAAATTATGTGCCGAGCTGTAGACAACCGGACGGGTCACAGGTTGCGGATAGTGAACGGCCTTTAGATATAAAGGTTAGCTGCGAATAAGTGTTTTTTTTCACAATTAAGCACTCCCGGACAGCCAGAGGATGTATGCCATCTTGGCAACATCGACAAGGTGAAGGAGGATCACCTTTAAATTTGCACTCCTCGAACATCGCAGCGTCTGTTCACCTAATTGGTGCTGTGTTAAGCGGATGTCTGTACTTATATTAAGCGATTCGCTATTCAAACGTCCGAGATATCATGATTTGCGAAACCTCGAATAACATGAATGGAGGCTCTATGCTCCTTAAAGGATCGATGGGAACGTATATGAAGAATTTCATGTCAAGTGACCCAATTTTTAAATAAATGTCCTCCGATTTGAATGAAATTTGCACCAAGATTAGTCCTATTGAAAAGTAGTTTAGACACAAAAACAAGCTTAGATAGCTATTTGATCAATCTTTTGAAAAATAAATTGTTTTGTTTTTTTTTATATATAAAATTTTTTTTTTTAATTTAAAACTTTTTTTTATTTTTTTTTTTAGCGAGAATGTTTTTTTTCATCCAAATCGGAAGACACCGATTTAAAAATTGGGTGACAGAAAATCCCCATATATATCTGTGACCTTTTGACAAAACATCTTAAGTCAAATTTAAAAAGTTCAAAATAAAAAAAAAAATATGTTCATCATGCGAAGTTTCATTCAAAAAACATTTTTGTTTACGTTTTAAAAATTTTGTATTATAAATGAAATGTTTCTTTAATTTTAGTTTATTTTATTATTTAATAAAAATTATCTTTTTTTTTGTTTTTTTTTATTAATTCTTCATTTACATAACCGAGCCTATAGGGCCTTATGCCGAGCTTTTTTAAAAACCTTTTTTGCTTTCTTATCTCGACTTAAGATGTTTTGTCGAAATGAGGCAATACTTTGAAAAGAGTTTTCAACATCGTACATTTGTACACGCAACTCAAAATAATTAATCAGCCTTATTCCGGTTGTCGTTGTCGTCATCGTCAGTGTCGTTTTTTGTAGAAGATTAAAGAACACTGGCTGTGTGTCAGTTTAATCTATTCCAAAAAAAAAAAAAAAACGGCACAGGCGATGACGATAACGACAACCGGAATAAGGCTGAATATAACTCTTGTAACAAGTTCTTTCTGGTTTAAGGTTGACTTAAAAATTGTCAACAAATTCAAAAAGTATTAATTGAATTATTATCAAGCTTTATTTAAAAATCTGCAGTCAACTACAAATACAGATTTCCTGCCCGAAACAAAAGCCTACCAAAACTCAAAATAATAGTGCAAATAAAAACAAAACTCTGTAGTCTTCAGAACGGCATATCAACTGTTATCCTTGCTGTTCTACATAAATGGCATTCCTAAACAATACAAGTATTTTTCGAAGGCACCAAAATGTTCTTGCTGTATGTTTTCTACACCAGTGACATTAAATTATTCAACAAGACATCCGCTTACTTTACTGAAAACGTTTTAATGCCTTCTGCTACCATCTCGACATGGATTTAGCTTTCTTTTTGGACGGCAAGACATTCGGCTTGTACAAAGATCTTCGTGGTAAATACTGGTAATGCAATTTCCGTCAAATTTTGACTCCTTCCACATGGAACATTCATTCCATATTAGAGTTAATTTTTCAAAGCACTTTAAATTATAAGCGCACAATTATGCGCTTCGCAAAAAGACATACAGAGATGCAGAAAAGTAATTGAGGGAGCTCTTAACAAGTTTCATTAAAGAAAAACTAATATTTTAAGTGTCAAGGCATTCCCTTACTACGAAGCAGGTGTGAAAGGAAGAACATCAAAAATAACTGTAAAAAAATCATTCAGTGTGTAAAGCTTAACGCTACGTTTACCAGTTTTTATATGCGTTTAATAAAGAGCTTTTTGTGTCAAAAATGTATTGCTTCAAAGTGGGAACTCGCCATATAAAATCCATGTCTTCCGTAAGCGGTAGGGTAAGCGAAACTCCTACATTTCTCCCTTACAAACCTGCTGTGATTGAAGCTTAATTTTTTATTGGGAAAGCAATATCTCATATATTTTTTTTAAATAAACCACTTTTCGACTAAGAAATTCTTAAAAACAAAATTGGCAATGTTAAGATCCAAGAATGGATTACCAATTTAAAAATAATTCGACAAAGAACAATAAGACTTTCATAGATGGTCAACTCACTGAAGAAAAGATATTTTAAGCCGCCCGAATACACCCTAAACGCACAATACTAAATATTTGAGTATCACTGCAATTAATTGTGATCATATTTTTGCAAATAATTCATATCATATATTTTTTTCTTTCCTTAATACAAATGTTCAACAGAAGCTTTTTAAAAACATCTACCAAATTTCAATGTTGAATTAAAAAAAAAATAAACAAAGATTATTCTGCAGGTTTGCGTTTATCTCCCAATCACGGATTTCAAAACTTTATATTAAAATCAATCATAAGAAAAATAATCAAATTTGCCCGTTTCTAACCAGCAATTGGTTCTTATCAACACAAATGCTCTTCAAAAGGTAAGAAAGTGCAATCATAATTAAAACAGTAGAGGTCTTAAGTATGCAACCGCAAATGATAAGAAGTAACACATAAATTATTTTTAATGCAAATTAGAAACCAAGAAAAAGAAACAAAAACTTCTATGAACTTAAATCAATGAAATTCGTATAAAAGCTGCTGCAATTATTCAAACATCAGCAGTCTTTAGGTATTGGAACTGATCAGTGTATCAACTCTAATCCGTGGACAGTTTGGTATTGAAGGACTTAACAATGAAAATCGCTATTGCTTTATTGGCTATTGTTGGCCTAGTGGCTGGCAGCAGCATCTCTAAGCACGATGTTAAAATTGCCGATAAGGATTTCTTGGCTAAGCAAAAGTTCCTTTTTGAAATTGTTTACCGTGTTGAGGATCCCCTGATGTTCGAGGAGTACATTAAATTGGGCAAGTCTTTCACTTTCAACAAGGATCAATATACTGTAAGTTATTAAGAACTTCTTGTCTTTAAAAACCTTTCTTATAACGACTCAACTTAAATTTCAGCACTTTGACATGTACATGGAGAAATTCTACGAAGCCTACAAATATGGTGCCATCTTACCCAAGGGTGAATTCTTCGGAGCCTTGGTAAAGACCCATCTTAAACAAGCTTATGGTTTATTCGAATTCTTCTACTATGCCAAGAACTGGGAAGTCTTCCAAAGCAACGTTGCCTGGGCTCGTATGCACTGCAACGAAGGCATGTTCGTCTACGCTTTGACTTTGGCTGTCATCCACCGTGATGATTTCCATGGCTTAATGTTGCCTACCATCTATGAAATCTTCCCTCAATACTTCTTTAACAGCAAATTCGTTTACGAAGCTGAGAAATTCGATTACGATGTCTGGAGCAAATACATCATGTATGAAAAGGAATACAAGGATATCCTCTACAAAGACTACTCTATCTTCTTCAAGAACCAGGATAAACAATACTACCGCTTCACCAATGACTGGAAGATGTGGCAATGGTGGAAGATGATGGGTATGGGTGAACACTGGTACTCTGAAGATCGTTTTATGTTGCGCGAAAATATGGATAAATACAACAAGGACTCTAAGTATTTGGAAATTTTACAAGGCACTAAGATGTTCTTTATGCCGGTTGACTATACCCGTGACATTGATTTCTTCAACAAAGAATCCGCTTTGTCTTACTTCACTGAAGATGTTGGTTTCAACGCCTACTGGTACTACCTCAACATGGATTACGCTTTCTTCTTGGACGGCAAGACCTTCGGTTTGAACAAGGATCGTCGTGGTGAATACTGGTTGTACAATGTCCGCCAAATTTTGTCTCGTTACTACATGGAACGTTTGTCCCATGGTTATGGTGATATTACCGAATTCTCTTTCTTGAACACCATCGAAGAAGGTTACAATCCTCAATTGGTTTCATACAATGGTGTTGGTTTCTCTTACCGCAAGAACTACTACGAAATCGAAAGCTTCGGCAAATTCGATTACTACTACAAGGTCATGAACTTCTTCAACCGCTTGGATGAAATCATCAGCAAGGGCGTTTACGTAACCTATGAAGGCAAGACCATTGATTTGCGCAAACCTGAAGCTATTGAATACATTGGCAGCATCATGCAAGGCAATGTTGATACCTTCGATGAATACTTCTTCAAATTCTGGTACATGTTCGCCCATATGTACCTCGGTGATGTTAACACCAACGATTCCGAAGTCTTCCCCCACATCTTCTTGAATTTCGAAACCATGATGCGCGATCCCATGTTCTACATGTTCTACAAGAAGATTGCTTCCGTCTACTTCCAATTCTTCAGCTACGTTAAGCCCTACACTCAAGAAGAATTAATGTTCCCTGGTGTTACCATCAAGGACGTTAAGGTCAGCGAATTGGTTACCTACTTCGATTTGGTTGACTTCGATGCCACCAACTTGTTGAACGACAAGATGACATTCGTTGATGGTCAATTCGTTTGGGACAAGACTTTGTTGGCCCGTCAAATGCGCCTTAACCACAAGCCTTTCGATTTCGAATTCACTATTGAATCGGACAAACCACAAAAGGTTGCTATCCGCACTTTCTTGGGTCCCAAATACGACGAATTCGGCCGTGTTATCTCTTTGACTGAAAACCGTGAAAACTTCATGGAACTCGACAGCTTCCTTTACACTCTTACCACTGGTGCTAATGTGTTCAAGCGTCTCTCCAAGGACTTCTACTGGACCATCGAAGACCGCACCACCTACACTGAATTGTACAAATACGTCATGCTTGCCTTCGAAGGCAAATACGAATTCCCCTTGGACATCAGCGAACCCCACTGTGGCTTCCCCGATCGTTTGGTCTTGCCCCGCGGTTGGTACAAGGGTATGCCCATGCAATTCTTCTTCTACGTCACTCCCTTCACCGCCTCCTACGAACCCTTCTCCACCTACGACTACACTTACTCTTGCGGTATTGGCTCTGGTGTTCGTTACGTCGATGAAATGCCTTTCGGCTATCCCCTCGATCGTGAAATCGATGAATACGATTTCCACGTACCCAACATGTTCTTCAAGGATGTCAACATCTACCACCAAGACACCTTCGAAAAGTACATAGAAAAGAAATACGGAGACTTCGGTTACTTCGACTACAAGTACTATCTTTAAGTATAGAAAAACAGTTTTAGGAATATTATTTAATTAATGATATAAGAAAAGGAACGTGGAGGTTTCGAACAAGGAAAATAAAGACAGCAATTAAGAAAAATTCAAGAAAAATGAGTTTTATTTGAATTAAAGGAATATGAGTAACTGTTTTATTGAAAATAAAGGTTATTTGGTATTATCTTTTCATCAGTTTGGAGCAGTTGTTTTTTGTTTTTATTTATTTATTTTTCATATTCCTGGTGTGCAGTTTTTGAGAATTCACACGTTAAACCATTGCATACCACAAAATGTGGCAATGCACCATTGATTGCATTTTGATCGAAATCAACCACAAAAACTAATAACAAAAATCTGATACAAAAGAGGACGAACAACAAAGCATTTTATATGCATAAAAAGAATATGGTGGAAATGAAAATGTTTATTTTTTGTGCAACTGACCTGCCATAAATGCAACGAAATAGAACCATGTTCCATTGCAAATGGCCGTAAAAAGGCTTGAACATTTAAATGTGAATTTTATTTGAAATTGTCCAAATGTTTTTAATTTTTACCTTTGCAAACAGATGGCGGCTTCGCATATTCTATGTTTTGTATATATTCTGATAGTTGGCATAAATGAAATGTTATTTTTTGCTTTAATGATTCGACAATTATTTTTCTATTTTTTAATTTTTTTATAGTTTTTATTTTTAGAATTTCAAAGAAGTTAACCGCCGAGCGTTTGTAGGGATCAACTGAAGGATATTTTACTTTCTGGTGCTGCATCCTCCTGAGAAATCAGGTGCAGTAAATATCTAAGATTCAGCGAAAAACCAGAATTGACTGATCTCAAGAGAGCGCACTTTACTCTATCACACAAGACTTACGTATTTTGTAGAAAATACAGCCCTGTCATAATAAGTTGTTATTGTTTTTACAAATTTTCAAACAACAATTAAATCAAAATACGTAAGACTTGTGTGTTAGAGTAAAACAGACTTAACCAGAGATCTTTTCTGTATAAACCGTGTATTAAATCATAAATTGAAACTTTTCGTATCAAAGCTTAGAGATTTGGGTTGTAAACTTTTGCTATTGAATTACATTCTTCCTAGACTTGCTTACTTTTGCATGAATTTTTGCCGAAAATACTTCATAATTTTTTTCACGCACTTCTATTAGTTTCCATTAAATAAGTAACAGTTGCTTACCTGAAAAGAAAAAAGAGAAAAAATAGCGATTAAATTTAAAAATATTTCGAAAAGAATGTTATTTTAAATTTTAAAAATTATACAGCCATGTCACAGAGTACAATTCCTTTCGGAATGATTCGTTCGGAATCGACGTCAACATATTTGTTTATTGATAGAGAGTGTATTTTCATAGTTTTTCGGCGTTTCAGATACAGAAACCCCCATTCCGTACATGGAAACAAAAATGGTTTCATTCTGAAAAATGTTCTTGTCACTTTCAGAAGCACCGAAATACGAAAGAATTCCGTTTCCGAACGGAATTGTATTCTGAGGCATGGCTGATGGACTTTAAAAGTTATGTCTAGAGAAATTAATATAATTGATAAAGTTAAGGAAATCAAAGGCTTCTAACTGGCTTCTTTTCGTTTCTAATAAGCAAAAAATGTTTTTTTGCGTGCAATTTTCTTCTGCTCATTAACAAAACTCAGCATTATAGTCCAGAGCTGATAAAGTTGGTCCAATTGTACTTTTTTTTTGGTAAAAATCAAAACTAAAAAGTACGCTGGTGCCCCCGTGACTCATTTGGTACAATTTCTTTGATATAAAATGGCAACTCGTATTTACTGTCCAATGCATATAAGCGGAGTTTAGTGTTTGTTGCAAGTAAATCTTGCGAAAATGCAAAATGTCGTAACCTTTTTATGAAATCTAAACTCTACTTTTTGTTGTTGGATTTAACAAAACAGCTATGATATTTTGCATTTGCTCTTTTGCAAGAACATTTGCACGAAAAACTGAACTCCGCTATTGTTAATAGATTTTTGCACTTGTTCATTGAACGATTGCTTATGCCTCATTCTAAATTTCGTATAAGCGGCAGCATAAAGGCGTGCATTTTCTGATGATATTGACAAGGTTTTAAACGATATAAAAAACCACTTCTGCAAAAGTTCTACATTGTAGAAAAGACGAATTCCTCTCAATTCAAGATTATTTTGGAACGACCTCATAATTTTTCCAAGTATTCGTCAACAAGATGGTTGTAACGTCAAGAAGTAAACAACAGAATTTTGGAACAGTGGGAGACCAATCCATTATTATTTTACTCCGAATAATTTTGAAGGAGATTTTACAAGCGCTAAATTAAATTTTATTATATTCGGACCTTCTACTCCATTCCTGTGTCTGCAGTACATATTGAAAGTTGCAAACGCAATAAATTTGGAAATGCAATCCGAAGATGTTCGTATGCACATATTTTGAGAACGCTCAAAAATTTTATTTTCGTTTAAAATTCGAGATTGCATTTTGAGAAGAATTCGTAAATTTTCCACAAAAAAGACGATAAATTCTAAAAAGTGTATGAAAACGCTCTCTGGCGGCATTCAAAAATAAAAATTAATGGATTTCGCGACCCAAAAACCGCATGATACAGGTCTGGCTAGATCAAATACAATTTGGTTGCCTCTATTCTTGAATATTTTGGAAAACTAACTATTTTAAAAAATCTGTTGCTCGAAATTAATTTTTGACCTACACAGAAAAAGATTTTGCACCAGTAAACGAATTAATCAAATATAAAAGCAGTTTTAATTAAAAATTTAATCAAGTGGATTAAATGTTTAATCAAGTGAATTAAACGTTTAATCAAGTGAATTAAACGTTTAATTGATATTATTAATTTGTTTACTGGTGCAAATTAATATTGTCAAATCAACGTTTAATGCACTTGATTAAACATTTAATTCACTTGATTAAACGTTTAATTCACTTGATTACATTTTTAATTAAAACTGATTTTATTTTTGATTGCGTTTAATGGTGCAAAATTTATTTCTTTGTAGGGTTTCTTTTTGTTTTTTGACGCGACAAAAAAAATTTTACCCACCCTCTTAATATGTTTGTATGTATAATTAACTTTTTTGTTGTATTAACTTTTTATTTTTAAAAATAAAATTTAAAAAAATTAATAAAAAACTGACTTAGTTCTATTGGGGCCGAAAAAGTACAATTTCACAGAAAACATTTTTGCAAAAAATTATTTAATTAAATAATTAATTGGTGTACATTAATTATTCAATTAATTTTTTGTTTGCTGCAATTAATTTTTTTAATCAAAACCCATAAAATTAAATGTTTGTGTATGTGTGGTGTATTTTTTAGTTTATGCAATTAATTTTTTAATTGACTAAATTTGTGTCCCATGACTCGAAAATACAAATCCGTTAATTGATATGATCAATTCCTTTGCAGGGGCAAAATTAGTTAAATATTTAATTGTCTGTACGAATTGTTTAATTAAAGTCGATTTTCTATTTTTTCTGTGTTAACAAGTTCGTTGGTACGATATTGGTTTTCCCATTTATCATCCCTGTTATTGACAAGACAAGACAAAACACGAAGAGAAGCTCAGTAAAGAGAGCGAGTGCGTAAGTAACTTGAAGAGAAAGGTATTACTAGTTGGTGCAATAGACGCTGTCGCAAAATTTTTATGACCGCTATTTAATGTCAAAAGTGTATTGGGCTTGCTTAAAATACATATAATATTTAACTTGACTAAGATTTTTGTTTAGCAAGACGCCATTTTGTCTTCTGTTTAGGTGACACCTAATTTAACTCTACTCTTATGTCCGTTTTCACAACTTGCCGATAGTTAAAAGTAGACTTTAACCGGCCTTATAAAAAGTGTTCCATTATTAAAACTTCACTTTAACCTAAAGTTGGCGATAAAGTAAATTGAGGTTCATCGTTCCTGGTAGGTTAAAGTAAAGTTGTAAAAATTCAACATACGGCTGATAAAATCCTACCTTTAGCTTTCGGTAAGTTGTGAAAAAGGGCCTTAATGTTTTTGAATGGACGGAGATAAGCAGCTGTGTTATTTCTCTCCCAGCAGGGTTTGTAGGAATCATCTTTTGAATATTTCAACTTCTGTTGATTGTATTCTCCTGGGAAATCATATGCGGTCAATACCTGGAATTTGGTTAAAATATAAAATTGACAGATCTCTGGAGATTGCGGCTGTTCAGAGATCGTATCTGGTAAAGGTTGCTTTTTACGTGCCTGAATGGTTGCACAAAACAGAAATATTGATGGAATGAAATATAATATGGTATATAATTTCATGGCATTTATTTTTTAAAAATGATTTCCAGCATATGTCCGCGCGGCTGCAAGTACTACAAATCGATCAAAAAAGTTGTTGGCTAGTTTTTGCAACAAATCTGGCTATTTGGCGTCAATGGTGGCTATTTTTTTTGGCTTTCAATGTTTAAAGTAATCCAGAGGCGTAAGATCGTACGAACGAGGGGAGTCAGTGAACAGGACGTCTGCCAGAAATAAAGTTGTCACCAAATTGATTTTGCAATAATTGGATTGTTAAACGCGCCTTAAGAAAAAATGCGCCATTCTGTTGAAACCAAATGGCGATAGCGCTCGCCATTTAACGTAACGGCAGCTCCTTGCTCTTCCGAAATTGCGTTAAGGTCCCACCAAACAGTCATTTTTAATGGATGTTGTTGTGATGCTATAACGGCTTGAGGATTGTCTTCGCTCCAAATACTGTAAGTTTGCTTACTGATGTAGCCGACCAGTTAACCCCGGTAGGCTAGCTGGCAGTGAGCTAGTCTATCAGCGCCGGGGTTGCGGGTTCGTAAAATGAAGATTTTTTTTAAAGTATATTTCCACTATTTGAAAGAGTTTTTTTAACGTAAAACCACTCATTATGACTTGTCAAACTTTACTGAACAGAAATATGAACACAATTTGTGATTCTCAGCTGTCAAAGTATAGTTATTGATAGTTTTCAATGCAGTTAAGAAACCACCTCGAAAGTATATTTCATGCGATAAATGGTTTCTGTCTTTCAGGAAGATTGTCTTTGCGGGGATTATGACTTTACTGTTGGAAAGATACTTTCGGGGATCACATCGTAGCTGTGGTTAAAACCTCAAGAAACTTATTTTCAGGGAATGATTTTTCAGCACTCCTAGAAGTGTTCGGCCTAAGGAACGCATCGTATGTAGGTGCTGTTGCTATTTCAGGTTTTCTGTTGGCTAATTTTAAAGCCAGTGGGCGTTATATAGCCCTAGCGAGTGTTTAATTTTGCCAGATAAACGCATTGTTTGCCTACCTGTTGGTAAGATCCACCATGGGGTAAGGCCATCACGGCAGCTGCTTATGCTAATCTTATTCACATCTGCAGCCGTATTCTGTAATTCGCTTAGCTAAAGCTAAATTTCGATCGCTAGAGAATACAAAATGAGCACATTTTTGCGATGAAATTAATAGCTTCAATTGCTGCGAGTTAAATTGTTAAAGCTTGCTAAAGTAGATAAAGCTTAAGCGAATTACATATCTCTATATACAGAAATAAAATGGTACATCAATGTAATCGCATCACGTGAGAACGGCTGAAGCAATTTCGCAGATTTTTTTTATTTTCAAAAGATGGTTTGTACAAAAAACATTTTATAAATCCTGGTAAAACTCAGAAAATTGAAGTGTTTGATATATTGTCTACTATGCAATTCTAAGTTTTTCTAAGTATAAGCCAATTTAAGGGGAAACGTTTAAAATTCAATATATTGCATCCTTTTCACTTCTCTTTTGTATAAGAAGGAGGAACGTGAGGAACTAAACACACTGCCTCCTTTTCATTTCTCATAAGTAAATAGCTTCCGAACGAAGCAGGGCGGTCAGCTAGTTTCTAATAGAATTGACACGACTTCTTATATTCGACGGGGATCATCTGAAAGTAGTTCTACAAAACTTTTCATCGAACGTCAATTACTTCCATAAACATTTCTGCAACATTAATGGAAACGAAAACTTATTTGCACTTCCAATATCTCAACATTGTTTCTCTTAGTGCAGAACCATTCAATTGTTCTTCTATTGTCTTTCAGCTGAAAGGTTTTTGTTTCGTTTTTGGCATAGAGATAAATTAATTTTAAAGCCAGACTGACTGCAGATATCGGAGAAAAACGAAAATAAAAGTCCCAAGCTCACTGATTAATTCCTTTTTATGAGCATTTATTTTTCAACTATTCCCATAATACGTTGAACGTATTAATTGTACAGCTAAACAAAGCCAAAGCGATACACCCAGTATTGAATTCATTTTTATCATCTCATGTTGTGCTAAAAAAAGTCATCAATTGATTATTGGTGGCATAGAGTTTATAGTATTAACATTATTATTTTTATCAACAACGTCAACAACAATAGCAGCAGCAGTAAAAACAGCAACAATGATTATTCTATAGATTTAACTATGGATCTGTATACTACAATCTTTACATATCCCAAAGTATTATGTTGTATTTGGCGGCGTTAACACAACACAATACAATTCAGTAAGTTGTAAAACAAAAAAAAAAAATTAGCCCGGAATATAAAAATCATCCCTATGATGTCGTTTTCCATGGGATGCTCTATACACTCGGTTTATTTAATGATACTCAATTAGTACAATGATAAATGGTCTGTCAAATGCAGCCCAACCAACCAGTGACAGAATCAGTAGTACAAAAAAAAAGCAAAAATACATACAGAAAAAAAATTAAGTGCAATGTGAGCTTTTTCCTTGTACTTTGTCCAAAGAGTAACAAATGTAGGGCGGAATAGCAATAGAACGAGGAGGGGTGTGGAAAGCTCGAATATGTAGTAACCGAAATAATAGCTTTTAAGAAGTTCTACTATAAATTAGATCTTTTTCATTAAAACCAGAATGAACTTTAAAGCTCTCTTTATATTAACTTCTAAAGCGAGAAAAGCTCCACTGTTTTATTTTACTTAAGCTCTTTTTTCTACAAAAAAAATAATGTTTTAAGTAGTATTAGAAAATAAACAGTACATTATTTAACGTTTGGCTCAGACACCTAAGAACGATATCTATTTTTTTTTAGTGATTATGTAGATGAACACAACCCTTAATACCGTTCGTAACTATTTTCAAGAAAGAACCGAACATTATATAGTGTTCTGTTCTTCGTTAAAAAACAGAACAATTGTAGTGATACGGTAGACAAACATTATATTTTAATGTTCTATAATGGTTTTATTTTGCATTAATAAAAAAACGATCAAAAAAAATGTTAGCAACGACCGCACCACGAACAGCTTGTGTGTGTATTGTGTATATATTTTGTTTGTGTACAATTACTTTGCTGGCTTTTTGTTTTTTTTCGTATGTGAATTTTGTTTTTGTAAAAAATATTTGGTTTTTTTTTACCAGCCAAAAGCGACGAACATTAATGAGCCGAACCGAACACAATGAAATTTGTGGATTAAAAAAAAATCGAACGGAATTAAATGTTCTCATCTTTTGTTGAGTTTGATAAAAACAGTATTATTTTTGTGTTGGAAAGATGACTAACAGGGAAGCGTTATTTTTTAATGATTTTCTACATAAACACCATTAGCACTATTGTAGTCGGGACTGTAAGAAGATAGACTATTGTTGTTGTTTTTGTTTAAGCTTTGATATTGTTATAAGTAAAACTGAGGTTTATAATTCTTATTTGCTTAACAGTTTTATTTGTATAGTAGCTTTTCTAAAATCTAAAATCTGGCCTAAGCAACCAGTGAAATGCGCATAGGAATAGCTTATCCCTTCAACAATAAATTTCAGTTTCTCAATATTATGAAATGGGAATTTAGCACATTTGAAAGAAACCTTGACTATTAGCGTTTGTGTTTTTCACAAATGTACCGAACCGAACACTAAGGAACGATATTTATGTGCTGTTTTCACAACACAAGTGACTGAACGTGTAGTAAAATTTATATGGAAAACACTCAAAAAACTGAGTGCTTTTCATAAAAATTTTACTACACGTTCAGTCACTTGTGTTGTGAAAACTTTACATTAGCGTTTATTTTCGAACACTGGTTTCAATTATCCACATCGACTAACTTAAAGCACCAAAGCTTTTATAAATTCAAATAGTTATAAATAAATAAATAATACATAAAGCTTTAATAAGACTGTGTTAAATATTTTCCTAGTAAGTGCCGGTTCACAAACGTCAAGTTTTTAGGAGAGAAGGGAGATTGTTTAGTTTCACTATATTTAAAGATTATTTCAGTGGCATCGGTTTAAAAGGCTCTGAAGTTTTGCTTTATTTCTTGCGGCGACTAGGTTTTAATAATTTTAAGGAGACCCAAGTGAAACCAAAAGTTCTAAGTAAAAAAAAAATTCTAATTCTAAGATTTAAATTCTTTAAGAGGTTCCGAAGCATATTTTAAAACTTTTAAAAATTAAGCTCCATATTCATAAACGATTATTAAATTTAACAAACGTGTATCAAGTCAAATTTTCATACAAAATTTTTTTTGTAAACCTTTATGCAATTTAAAATATTTGTATGAATAAAGGCATTAACCTTCAAGGCTATCAGCAGAGCTATAGTTTCAGCTGTTTTAAGCTCTTATAATCAGTAAGACCATGATTAAAGCTGTCTTCAGCTTGATAGATAATAAAGCTTTATAAAATAATATACCCAATGTCAATATAAATAAAGCCTTAATTAAGTTTCCTCATTTCTTAAACTTTATAAGAGAATGCCTGAGATTTGCGAGCATTTAAAGAACAAAAATGTATATACTTGTTTTCCTAACTAAATTTGTTTGCGGCCCTCGTATAATATTAAAAACAACAATCCCCATTTCTTTTTTTTTTAATAGTTTTTGTAAGTCTGTATATACGGCGAATTTGTTTTTATTGTTAATCTTTTTTTACTTCCTCCAACAATTCGATATAAATTTATATTTTTTCTTTCGCTTTTTAATAGTCTTTACAGAAAATTTAATCCAACTGCTTTTTATGTTGTCTTTTGTATTTCAATATTTTCTATAATTTCATTGTATCGATTATCAGTTTTTCTTGCTTTTATTTTTAAAAGTTACAAACTGGAATATAAATTTATGTGCTCCACAATATCTGTACAAAATAGCAGAAGCAGGGTGAAAAAGGCAGAGCTCCTCTGAATAAAACGACATAATTGTGTAGTCATATTTAGCTTGTATTGAAAACAGTAAGACAGTAATCTTTTACCACAAAATCAAGAAAATTTGTTAGTGTAAGACCTTGTAAGACTTTATAAAGAAAATCATTGGAATATAAAAGAATTTTAAAATTATTAAAATTATTAAAGAAATCTTTAATCCTAAAAAGAGATATTGTTTTATTTCAGTCACCCTGTATATTCTTAAACAATAAGTTACGTTTTATTTTTTGTTTCCTTATTTCCCTCCATTTATTTGGTAGAGTATAATTTTTTTATACAAAATTCAATCTTCTTGTTTAAGATCGAAAAAAAAAAATAAAATGACAACAACAAAAAAACTAATGATAGTCATCGCCCGTCATTGTTAGCAGCAGCTGAAGAAAAATATGTTGCAGTAGCACAGTTCTCTGCAGACAAGCAATATTGAAAAATTAATTGTTACAAGCTTTATAACAGTTGCTGGAACATGTTTAAATGTTGTTTTTTCTTTCGTTTTTCGTTCCTTTTTTCTGTCGAAGATTTAATTTAATCTCATATGAGAATAGATGAAAAACAGCAAAAGTTTAGGTATGTGTTAAAAACTAATTATTTTAAGAGAATCATATGTTTTTAATCAAAACAATTGTGTAATTTATAACAATAACTATAATTGGAAATTTTATTTTTGGCATTAAAACTAAATTTATGTTTTAATATTACTTATTAAAATAGCGACAAAGGAAAAACAATAGTTAAATAGTATAAAAACATTATTTAGCTGAGAAAAATTAAATTCATCTAAAACTTTTCAAGTATTTTATGGAATAGTAACAATTTTACTAGAATATTTTTTAAGTTTAAAGCTTATTCAGCTAAAGTATAGTCATATTCAGCAAAAGTTTTGAACAAAACCACCTCTTAAATATGATTTTTATAACTCTTAACTTTTTTAAATCAAGAAAAATTATATTCAGCTAAGATTTAAATGATTATAAATTAAAATTATATAAAAATGTTATGCTATTTCTAAGCTGAAATATATTTTTTTAATCATTTTATAAATTTAAATAGCAGGAAACTAAATAAAACTTTCAAAGTTTTTCTTGGCATTCAAAACTTTATTTTTAAGCTAATTTAAACCAAAACGCAGCTTATTATTTTCTTTGTTATATAAATTTTTTTAATAACGCAATTTTATATTTGTTCGGCTATTAATAAGCATATTCAGCTAACAAGGAAAGTAATTCAGCTACATCTCTTGTGCTACTTTAATTTAAACTGAGGTTTAGTATACATTCCTAATGAACTAAAGCTTCTATAAAAGCCAATTTACTTAAGAATATATGACATTTTGTGTTCTTATTTTAATTCAGCTGCGAAAATTTTATGTACCAGCGTTTAAAGTGTTGAATAATATTCTTCGATGTTTTTACTACTGTTAAAAGCTTAATTCAGCTAACTTAAAATTTACATTTCTTAAGAGTTATTTAAAAAAAAAAAGCGATTAACGGATTGACGATTACTTTACTATGGCTTAAATGTTATTAAGCCGAAGCTATATTCGATTCTTCCTTTAGGCTAGGTTAATATTTTTATATTCAATTTAATGCAAGTTAACATTTCAATGATATTCAGCTAAAGCAAGGATTATTCAGCTAGCTAAAAATGCAATTCAGCTAACATTTTTTTAAAAAAATTAAAAAAAAAAGGTTTTTTAAATGGTTTTAATTGTGATTAAAAATATATTAAGAATAAGTTAAATATTTTTGTAATATACAAACATGTACATAAGTATACCAAAACTGCTGAATTATTTAAAAACTTTATTAGATTTAAAACATTATCTAGGGGCATTTGCATGTAAATTGAGTTTAAAAATACATTTGAATTATAAATGAGTTTCTATAAATATGTCAGTAAGTCTTAAACTTATTGAAGCAGATTTTAATTCAGCGAAGTTTTTTTTATTAAATTACCTTCATGGTAATAATTAATGTAATTTATCCTTTAAAATAATTGATTTATTATCATCTTAATATATATAACGAAGTTAAACTATATTCAGCTAAGATTTTCATACACATTAAAAAAAAATAAGAAAACCTAAGAATTATCAAAATACTATATCCCCAGACTTATTCAGTTAATTATGCATAAAAAAAAGCTAAAACTTGATTTATTCTTATACTAATTTTGATATTATTTAGCTTTGATTTGCACATATTCAGCTTGATAAAACTATATTTAGCCAGAATTTTTATTTTTATTTCTACCAATGTAACGAGATTAACAAGCTAAGATTTCCCCCCCCCCCCCCTAAACTAATCCCGCGAAGTCTACGCTTATCTGCAGAAGACCAGAGTCTCTGGCGGGAATCGAACCCGCAACCCTGTCAATGGTATTTTAGCTAACTGCCACCTAGCCGACCGGGGCACTCATCATTAAACCTTCTGAATTATGGACTCTTTCTTAATTAACTTTTTCTACAATTAGATTGTAAGCTCCTTGATTGACGCAAATTGTATTTAGCATAGTTCAAATTTAATTCAATTATATATACCAAAGATTAAAAAGCTCAGAAAACTTTAATGAAAGTGACTTATTTCTAACCATAAACAGCAAGTATTATTATACTAAACACATATAAAAACAAATCTATTATTCGCTTATAATATATTCAGCACAATCTTACGAACTCTGAATATTTTCTAACAAAACATTTTGCTTTGTTTTGAAAAATTTATATATTTTTTTAACCCAAAATCCTTCAAACACTTCGACAGCAATTCATGACATCAACATAAACAAGGACTAAATTAAAAATGAAATCTTCCTCTAATCATGGTAAATCTGTGTGTAAGCAAATGATAAACTGACTGAAGGTTGCGTATGATTACTATAAAAAATTTTCTGTCACTGCATAAAAAATAATATAAAATTTCTCTCTTTAGTCAACTAATTAAACAAGTCAAACAATAAAAACAAAAAACAAATCAATTCGCAAACAGTCATATAGTTGTTAGCTGATAACGGTGTTATTGTGTATATGTAGTATATATGTATGTACATACACGCAGAGAAAAAATATGGTTGGGCATGGTTACGGCAACCACACTGTGTTTATTGTAACAATATATTGCTGTTGTACACAAATAATTGTTATTTTTATTAAATATCAGCAATATTATAGTTACTGTAAACATATTAATGTTTATCGCAATTATAAATTTGAGTATTGTTGACCGAAAAATAATTATTTTTCTAACAACTAAATTAAGATAACTTTCAAAACATATTATATTACTCACAACCATAACATGATATTTAATAGACATAACATGATAACTTTATATACATTTATCATAATAAGTTTAAGATGCAATCAAAATATCGTTACTCTAATAATATTTTGGTATCGCCATTTGTAAAATAATTTTGTATCAGTTGTGTCGTGTTTTACATAAACATATCGAATTATTTGTTAGAAAAAAAATAACCATTAAAATAAACAAGAAATTAAAAAAAAAAAGAAAAATATTAAAAAAGAAATAACAAAATAACCATTTAAATAAACAAGAAATTAAAAAAAAATAAAGAAAAAACATTAAAAAAGGGTTGTAGTGTCACAAAATAAAATATCTTTGCTAAAAAATTTTAATAATCTTAAAGTGGTGGAAATATTTGTGAAATATTGGTGCAAAATATTAACCATTACTGACTGGTAAGTTTTGTGTTATTTTAAGAGAAAAATAATGAAAACTCCATAAAATAATTTATAAATAATTTCGACCTACGACAAAAAGATTACAGTAACTATATTATGTTTTTTATTTTATCATAAGTATTTTTTTCCAATAAAAATATTATGTTTAAAGTTGTATCATATTATGATGTAAAAAATTTATGTATAACAGTTCATATCAATTTGCATCATAATATGATTACTTCTAAACTTATTATGATTGCCATGACAGTAATATGATTACTTCTTAACTTATTATGGTTACCATGACAACAATATGATTACTTCTTATCTTATTATGATTACCATGACAATAATATGATTACTTCTAAACTTATTATGATTGCCATGACAGTAATATTATAACTTCTTAACGTTTTATGATTAACAGGATAACAATATGATTAAGGGAAAAATATTATGATGTAATATTACGAACATATTTGGTCATAATATGATTTAATAACAATCGTAATATGGTGACTACAATCATGAATCTTATCATAATATGTTGCTCTTAGAATATGTTTACCACAACCATGTTTTTTCTTTGCGTGTAGTCAGCAGCAGCATAATGATGATTTGGAATTCCAACAATAGGCAATTTTTATTTATTTTAACAGAAATATACTCGGTGGTGGTAAGTGACATGCAACTTTTTATTTCAATCAAAGTTTTATAATAAACATAAAAAAATTTACCTAAAAGTTGTAACATAAAGCATTGTAAGCTATAAATTAAAATTTTTAGTTTCAAACATATTCCGCTTAGTTTGCATTGAATTCAGCTAAAGTTTTATGTTAAAAAAAAAGCTTTTTTTAATTATTTTATTTGGCATTATTCGATTGCATTAAAAACTTATTTAAAAAAATTGAATTCAGCAAGATTGCAAGACTTAGTATTTAGATATTTATAAAAAAAATTAGAATTTCTCTAAATAGCAATTGTTTTAATTTGCCACTACCAAGCCAATTGCTAACTGCTAATTCAATATTTAGCACAACACTTTGTTACGTAAGTCTCCACAATAATTCAAAGGTTTCTACGAAACTTTAAAATTTAACATAGAAAATTGTAAGCTAAAAATTAAAATTTCTTAGTTTTAAAATTATTCAGCTAAGTTTGCATTGAATTCAGCTAGAGTTTTATGCTTAAGAAAAAGCTTTTTTAATTGTCTAATTTGCTATAATTCCATTGCATTAAAAAATATTAAATTCAGCAAGATGGCAAGAGCTAGATTTCGATATTTTTAAAAAAAAAATTAGAATTTCCCTAAATAGCAATACTGACAAGTCTAAATTGTTTTAATTTATCACTTACAAGTCAAATTGCAAACACTGCTAACTGCTACTTCCATATTTAGCACAACACTTTGTTACGTAAGTCTCCACAATAAATCAAAGGTTTCTACGAAACTTTAAAATTTAACATAGAAAATTGTAAAATAGAAAATAAAATTTCTTAGTTTTAAAATTATTTAGCTAAGTTTGCATTGAATTCAGCTAAAGTTTTATGTTTAAGAAAAAGCTTTTTTAATTATCTAATTTGCCATAATTCCATTGCATTAAAAAATATTTAATTCAGCAAGATGGCAAGAGCTAGTCATTCGATATTTTTAAAAAAAATTTTTAATTTCTCTAAATAGGAATACTTACAAGTCTAAATTGTTTTAATTTACCACTTACAAGTCAAATCGCTATCATTGCTAACTGCTACTTTCATATTTAGCACAAAACTTTGTTACGTAAGTCTCCACAATAAATCAAAAGTTGCAACGAAGCATTAAAATTTAACATAGAAAATTGTAAGCTAAAAATTAAAATTTCTTAGTTTTAAAATTATTCAGCTAAGTTTGCATTGAATTCAGCTAAAGTTTTATGTTTAAGAAAAAGATTTTTAAATGATCTAATTTGCTATAATTCCCTTGCATTAAAAAATATTTAATTCAGCAAGATGCCAAGAGCTAGTATTTCGGTATTTTTAAAAGAAATATCAGAACTTCATTAAATAGCATTACTGGCAATGCTAAATTGTTTTAATTTACCACTTACAAGTCAAGTCGCTATCACTGCTAACTGCTACTTCCATATTTAGCACAAAACTTTGTTGCGTAAGTCTCCATAATAGATCAAAAGTTCCTACGAAGCATTTAAATTGAAATAAAATGAAAAACTCAGGAAACATAGAAAAAATCTAACAAAATCATTAGCAAAGAGTGGGTGTGAAAGAGGTGGTCAGCTGTATTTAGTCACAAAGCCATAGATGTGTGTGTAATATATATTATATATGTATATATGTATGAATATGAAAGTATGTATCTTTTTTTTATAAACCTGCCTATAAACTTCATGTTTCTAATGATAATCACTAAATTATGACTATCAGAAGTTGCCACTCACTAGCCAAATGACTTCTGGGATGTAGACTGTTTCCCAGAGCAAAAATTTTCAAAGAAAATCTTTTTGAAAATCACTTTATCCTGCAGCAAGTGTTGCATTGAAAAGTTTTGTTTTTTAAATAGAAAGAATATTTATTATTTATTAGACGGAGTGCTAATTTAGTATTTAATTGTTATTTGGAAAATACCGAGCAGGGCTGGGATCAAATACTTTTTTAAATTCATATTGGAAATGGTGTTTAAGTTTTCTTCTTCGTAAGTGATGATGTAGGCAATTTATTGTGCTATAACTCTATTATCCTTAATAGTTTTCTATACAAAATTTATAAAAGGCCATGTTTAACAAACTCATAATTTATCGTTTCTAAAATCGACACACGTTCAGTAACAAAAGCATTCATTTAGTTGCAAATTAAAAATAAGAAAGCCGTTAATTATTTTCCAATCTTCCTTTCTCACTCTCTCTCTCTCTTTTACTCATTTTGTTCGTACTATGTACAAGTTAAAGTGTAAATTAGTCGATTAATGTATTAACAAAATTAAGAGCGTTCAATCAGGCATATAAATATGTAATTAAAAGTTGACTATTAATCACTTCCTATAGTTTTTATTGCTATTAACGGACAGATTACACTCTACTAAATACATTCGGCAAACATCTTTGCTCCTCTGTGCCTTTTCCATTTCACCTATATTTTGTCCGTGTTGTAACTTTATGGCAACGTATTGGATATTGTTGGATGCGTCATTCAGCTGCCTGTTCGAATTGTTAAAAAAAAAAAAAAAAAAAAAAAAACTGATATGTAATAATAATTATTAAATAATAATTGAGAAACATAATGCAGTGCTTGTGTCCTGACCAGTGCTCCCCTTTTAATGTTATTTTGTAATTAAACAGGCCGTATCCAGGAGACAGCCAGTTTTGTAATGTGTTATTTTGATTAAACAAAAATTTGGGTCATTTGTAATTAAATATGAAAATAAATTTTGTAAATATGTTTAATGGAATATTAACTGACAGCAGGATAGTGCAATTGAATGTGGAAAATAACTGAATAGTAATTTAATTCTTTTTTTTTGCACATAAATAAATGGGAAAACTGACAAAATCAGATAATTATAAAATTATTATTTAAAGGTTTAAATAGAGAGAGAGAGAGAGAGAGAGTTAAACAAGGAATTTATGAACAGTGGCCGTATTCTGTAATTCGCTAAAGCCAAATCTCTATCGCTAAAAAGCTAAAAAGTTGATTAAGCGATTTTTGGCAATACTTGAACGTACATTGCTAAATTTGACAATACCATACAAATTGAATTCGGTGCAATTTTAGCTTTTAATGTCATCGATCGAGATTTAGCTAAGCGAATTACAGAAAACGGCTGCAGGTCTCACGCATCAAAAACGCTCTGTTAAACATAAATAGAAGGTTTTAAACGGTGTTACTATATTTAGGATTACCTTCGCTATTTTCTATCAGCTGTCATCTGGTAATTGTCGCTAAAAACCGAATTCCATCTGCCATAAAAACATTTCTAGAAAATCTGTTGTGAATTTCACACCATCACACAACATAAAATGTTGCAAAGTTATAAGCAGTGTTCGAAAATTAACACTAAATATCGTTCATTAGTGTTCGGTTCGGTAGATTTGTGGAAAACACAAACGCTAATAGTGTTTGTGTAGAAAATCATTAAAAAAATAACGTTTACCTGTTAGTCATCATTCGAACACTAAAATAATACTGTTTTCATCATACTCAACAAAAGATGGAAACATTTAATTTCGTTCGGTTTTTTTTTTAAACACAAACTTCATTGTGTTCGGTTCGGTTCATTAATGTTCGTCACTTTTGGCTGGTAAAAAAAAAACAAAAATTTTCTACAAAAACAAAATACACACACGAAAAAAACATTATAGAACATTAAAATAAAATGTTTTTCTACAGTATCACTACAATTGTTCTGTTTGTTCACGTTGTTCGGTTCTTTGTTGAAAATAGTTACGAACGGTATTAATGGTTGTGTATGTTTCCACAATCACTAAAAAAATAGATATCGTTCTTGGGTGTGTGAGCCGAACGTTAAATAATGTACTGTTTATTTTCGAACGCTGGTTATAAGACTCAGGTTTTCTGTTATGGATGGCCATGGATTGCAAATCATATTTTATTTTCAATGTTATCGATAAATATGTTTGTGTGGTGGATTACTGTTTGCTATTTTCTTCCATTAAAAAAGGTTTTTAATAAAAGAAAATGCTTTCGTAATAAAGATTGCATACATTAAAATTAATTTGCACCACAATTTTACTACGAATAAAATTTGCTATTATCGATTACTTTTTATTCAGAGTGTCATCTTTGTTGTGTTTATTATTCATTATAATTTTTTTTTTTTTAACAAATGCCATGAACTGAAAAGTAATTGATACCGTGAAAAATCATGAATATTTGTATAATAAAAGCTTTTACTCCTCTTTGAATCCTTTTAAATAAATTCTATTAAAATATCAATTGCACTCTCCATTTTCCCAGAATTTTTTTTATTTAATAAAAATATTCTTACAACAGCTGATAAAAAAAAAACAATTTGTCGCATAAAACGCATTGCATGTAATTTGAATTTAGAAACGTATGAAATTCACAAAAAGTATCATACGCATCAACGCATGAACCCCTTATATGAATTTCTCTAGTGAGTATGAGCGAATCAGAGCAGCTGAGTTTTAAGGATGTCTTCTCATTTATACTTCTTACAATTTCATGAGTCAGTATGAGAAGCAAAAAACGATTGATAAGCGAACAACTTTCTACCATATCCAGGTTCATAAACTTTTTCAAGGAGGTGAAATAAATAAATCTCAATTTTCTAAAAATTTTAATGAGAGATGCAAAACAAAACGTACTTTTTTAACGTTTTGTTTTGCATCTCCTTATATATTCTGGGTCCTTATGAGAAGTGAAGTTGCTTTAACTAAGTCCGTCTGTCCATCTGTATGTGTGCCTGTTGAAATGGTTTTTCCGAAGACATCAGATATTATGGGGACTGGGTTTCTATATATTTACATCACATATAGTACGTAATTGTTTGGTATTGAAATTCATTAAGATCGGCTGCACGACTGTCCTCACTTTTAACCATTAAATCCCTTGTTGTTGTTTTTTATATTTTTTTTTTTGCATGTAATGCTGGGCACACACAATGCAATGCATTTACGCAATCTAGCAAATTAAATTCATTTTCATTCATTTTGCATTCATTACAGATTGCATCAACATCAATACGCTTTGATATTTTGAGGTTGCATTGAACACGCTTTCTGCTGGTTTTAACTTTCTGTTCTTATCGCTCGATGGCGAAGGGTATATAAGATTCGGCATAGCGGAATAAAGCACTCTTTCTTGTTTTTTTTTTTTCTTTAAATTATTATTTTTATATTTTTTTTTTATTACAATCTCCACATTAAACGCAAATGCTAAACAATTAATTTAAATTTATTTTCCGCAAAACATCTATTTATATCAATTAATTTTTCGTCTTTATTCTTATCATTTCAGTCGTAAATAATTTTTGTCTTATTAAACAACAATTTCTTCAATTCGTATTCCTACAACAAATTACATACATAGAAATGTTATAAATTTTAATGTTATTAAGATAATTAACATAATTGCTGTGTTAAGCAATAATTTATTTAATTCTATTTGGCAATTATTTTGCAACAAAGTTTTTTTTTCTTTAAACAAAAACAACAACAATAAAATAACGAAAATTATGGTAAAAATAACATAAAATAACAATAAATTTGTAATAGAGAATTTAAATAAACCCTTCTAATGTCTTTAATTATTTTGTTACAGTTTTCTATAATCAACATTAATACCTTTAAGAAGATTTGCGTAGACAAAAGAAATTTCGGAATTTTGAAGCTGAGAAGAAAATTGTTTTCGCTAGGGGAGATAATAATTATTTGAATGGTGAGAGGAGGACGAGAGAGGGGGAATACCAGTCATAAAATGATGGAATAATATAAATGAAAACCACAAAATTATATGAGATGAATGATGTTGAGCTTTAAATTAATTTCTGTGGCTTGATATGGTTTAAGGAAGACTACATTGAAAATATTAGGGGTTAAAAGAGAATATATGGAATGATGTGGCATTGATTTTCGTTCATACTTACGTTATTGAAAAATGTACCTGGATGCAGACTATGCGGCATTACCCTGCAATAATATTTTTTTTTTTTGCCCCTTTAAAACTTGTAAACGTTCAGAAGTTACTTTTTTTTGCTGCAGGTCACAAGCTACAATTTGACGATGAACTATAAAAAATTCAAATTTAAATATAAACAGCCGTATTCATAAAAAATAAAATAAGTTTGAAATCTGTTTTAAGGCAAAATTTTCATATAAATTTTTCTTAAAATGCATTTCAAATCCATTTTAATTATTTATGAATACGGCAGTAAGTATTTGAAATTTAAAGTGCAGACTCCATCTATAAGCCAGCAAGACAGAACAGAGTCATAGCTATGGCTTGCCATTACTACAATGTGCATTATCTTTCTCTTTCAAGTTCATCACAGAAATTTAGCCCAGAATTAATAAATACCCCTAATATTTCTAAAACCTTTTCCATATTCTACAAAACCCAGTATCACAATATAAATTTAAAGACAACATAATGATTATAAAAGCCAAAGGTGCTAAGGGGTCAGGAGATGTGTGATTTTGGAATTTCACTGATAACTCGACACGAACACAATTTGAAATATAATGCTTTGGAAACTAATCGAAGAGATGATGATGATGACAACACATACCAGGTGCCTACAATTTAAAATCCATAACCACAAAATTATGTGGCATATTGTCTAACAATTATAATTATTTTAAGTAGATCAAAGTCCTAGAAAAGTTTATTTAAATACTGGAGTGTGATAAAATATAATGGTCAGCATAAAGTAAAATTACACTGTGATGTAAATAAATGGCCAGATTTGGAAGTAAAGTGTGCATGAGCGTTCAACTCAGGTGTAATTAAAGAAGGTTAAAGATAGTTTCTTTTATAAATTTTCGTATTATTCGAATTTGTATTCTAAGCCATAGAAAATATATTCCTACAAAATATTGAAGGAAAAAGCCTAGTAAAGTACAAAAGCTTTTAAAAATTGTAATTTGACTTAGAATACACATTCGAATAAAATGAAAATTTATGCAATAAATTTTACTCACCATAAGAATTAAAATTCCCAGATGATATTTTCTTTTGTTATAAAAAGATTATAATCAACACATATCGAGCCCTAATCTATTAGCAAAAATGATGTAACCAACAAAAAGAAAATTTTACAGGAGAAGGTTTTTTTTAAATATTTTAGCTTGAAGTCAAACTTTGACCCGCCCACTTAGGTGGGATGTAAATTACAAACATCTTCATTGCATGTTTTAAACAACAAAATACGTAAAAATTCGCATAAAATCGGAGACGAAACGTAGTTGTTGTGAGTAAATAACGCATTAGTTCCAATTTATATGACAAAAAATTATACTACAAACTTTCTTGCTGATCGCATACAAAGTCCTTATGCGGCAAAAGCTTAAGTACGCCAAATAGCGCACACTGGGGTGAATGGTATTGAAAGTGGCAATTAATTCAGAAAAGTCGTAATTTTAAAATGATGTTATTTTTTATTAATGGATATAAAAAAATACATAAAAAAACCAGCATTTTAAAAAAAATTGCTGATAAAAATTTTGTTAACATTTTATGGGCTTTTTTGTATTTTGGAAAAAATAATGGTCTTACTTGACTATTTTTGCTGCAACTTTCGAATGAAAAACGATAAATTAGTCAATTAAATTCAGAAAAAGTAATTTTTTTTTTGTTTAAATAAAAAGAATAAATATTAAATATGTATTTACATTAGCAAAATTTTAACATAAAATCCGTCTTTTTTCTCAAAAATCCATAACTCCACAGATTTAACTAAAAGAAGTCACATTAGAAAATATTATTAATTTTTATTTACAAATTTGTATTCATAAAAAGGAAACATACATTTCAGAAAATAAACATTAAAAAAAACTTTAAAGGCCTTTTCTACTTCATTTTATTAACTTTAAAAGTATTATTTACTACATAATCATCATTAACTTCATAATCATCATTATCTTCATATCATCATATTATTCTTCATCATCGTCATCATTATCGTTTTCACGTTGGCGAAGAATAAGTAGCTCACATGCACCTTTGGCATTTGCTTTTCACTGTGGGGAAGAATAAGTAGCACCTTTGGCATTTGCTCCATTTTCTTTAACAACTATTTCTCATGCTGGAAATGAATGGATCAGAACTTAAAAGAAATCTTTTGAACACCGATGGCAATGGCGAAATCGATATCATTTCTGGGCCGTGAATAAAGTATTTATGTAGAGTAGGAGGCTTACAATACCATGGATAATTTTTAACAAATATCTTGGCAGTATCATTAGCGGCATTTATAAATCTTTCAATAATTTCCTCAATGCCACTGGAATTTTTTTATTAACTGCAAATCAATTTTTTGTTATTTCTGCAGATACTTCAGCGTTCTTAAAAAACGCCTTGCAGTATTCCCATCGTTAGAGTTTCCAAAACCTGGTTTTGGCTGGTCAACAATCAATCCAGTTTTCTCTCTAAATTCCCTATGAGTGCGAAGCTTTGTAATTAATTTGTGCGCAAGTCTATATATCAGATTTTAAATGAATAAAATATAAAAAGTCTAAGCTTTAATTATTTATTCAATAAGCTTTCAGTAAATAAATATAAATATTTACTATTCACGAGATACTTTCTCGTTCGTGAGTGAGATTAAAACTTTTTATGTCATTATCCCTGCAAATAATAGGACCAGTCCAAACACGCGTGTAAACAGTAGCCCACAACGGACTAGGACTAGTCCAAAAGTAACCCAAACGTTTGGAAAAAACATTGTCCATTTAACATTACGGCTTGCATGGAGAGAACTCCATGCAAGCCATAGCCATAGACCATCATTTTATGTTGTTATTTAGATTAAATTTGGTTTATTGCAATCGAAATCATCTGACCAAATTTGATTGGAATCGGTCCATATTTGACCATATATACCATACAAATACTACTCTGGAAAATGGCTTTTAATTTCATAACTTCTATAAAAAATTTGGTAGGTCCAGCATTGACCGTTCGTCCCATATAAACCACTCTCTTCAATCGCGTTAAAATAAGCCAAACTCATTAAGATGTTGATATCCAGATTATATTAGAGGCAAAAAACTCTGATGCGAATTTAACCTCATAACATAATTTTGGGAGTACTCCCTCGAAAATTTGTCTCCAAATACTGTTGTGTAGGGTATCATATGCGCCTATACTTTCTTCATTGTTTTTACGAAAAAATGTACAAGAGTCTTATGAAAAGATAATTATTATAACCTTTTTATGATTTTTTTATTAACTCAGGGGGGACCAACAAGCCACGAGACGTGCGGATATTTGTTTCAACCTTTTCCGAAGATGTTAGCAAAGCTTTTCATGGGAATTATAGCTAAATTATGCAATAAAGCTATCAAAAAAAAAAAAATTCAAATTAGGTAATGGAAATAAAGTTCTATGCTCTTAAAGCCTTGCACTTAATTTTAGGATGTATATTAAAATTATCTTATCCAATTTTATGCACTAACATGCTCTGTTATGTTCATATTTATTATTCAACTTTATAATGGAGATTAACCGAACACTTTTAGGAACTCCTTGCCTCCCATTCCTTCACACCTTTATTGCTCTGTTTTGCTTTAGTGGGTCACATGTAATACTGACATACTCATAAGCAAATGACAAAGGTTTACTCTGCTTAATGTCTGTCATTTATTCCCATACACATGTACATTAAGTAAACACAGGTGTAGATGAGAGGGTTGGCATGTGTTGCTAACCTGTAATAATTTTATATGTAAAAGTATTTTGTATAATTCGCTACGAACAAACAAACCAGATCGATATAAATTACAAACCATTTTCCTTATTTTTGGTATCCTTTTTATGAAGAAATTGGGTTTGAAGTAGTTTTTCATGCTGCCAGTGTGTTATAAGGTAAATTGAAATATATAAAATTCTTAAATGTAATAAGAATTTAAAAATATGTAAATTTGCTAAATATGCGTAAAGTTTAATTTTAGATTTTTATAAATTTTCTTATTTCTAATGAATTTTTATCTTTTTAGTGGGTGAAATTGTATTTTTTATGTTTAATATCACATTTGCAATTTGCTGTTGTAAAATTCATGAGAATTCTTAATAATTTGTTAAGTCCTAGTTCACACTAAGCAAAATTTCTTTTACAGATACCAACTATTTACTTTCAAAAAAATCTGAAGCGAATTTAATTTTAGGAATTACTAAAGCAGCTCTTTATTTTACTGCTTCTCTCCATTCTTTAGAAGCATGATTTTTGAATAGAAAATTTACTTAATGTACACCAAGCCATAGTGTGTACTTTCATTGATTAGATTTTTATTAGAGTTTTTATTAAAACATTACACGTGCTTATAAATATATGTATATTGTTTGGTATGTTGCGTTTCTTTCTTTTTACTTTCCCTCTTTTTTATTGAAGTTTTACTTAGTATATTTGCAACATGCTGTGTAATCAGACGTAAAGGAGGGAGAAAGAAAAAAACAAAATACAAAGAAAAATATTGATATTCATAAATGTAGTAGGCGATTGCCCAGTAAACAATTTGGTTTATTCTCAATTTAAAAAAAAAATTGGAAGAAAAAAATCAAATAGTTATTCACCAACTATTCAGAAATGTAAAGCAAAAAATCCATTAACAAATGGTAAACATTAGAAAATTATTTTGAAAGGTTGGCAATCGATACCGTTATTAATAACGATACAGATTAAGTACAGTTTAATATAAAATGCCGATATTTAAACACCGATGCCGCAGTTATTTTTTCTAGTAAAATACAGATATACGTATACCGTTTTCCTAAAAACCGGTATTTTTGGACTCATTTGATATCCAAATTTTGATTTTATCTTGCTTTTGCTTTTTTCTAAAATCCCAGATCTGGGATCACAGAATAAACGGTGATTTTAGAAACGGCCTAATGTTATGAATTTTGTTCGATTAATGACTTTCGCTGGCTATCAAACATTGCTATTGACTGCTATTAAATTTCGAATACAGTCGTAAATGAAATTTAGTTCGTAATAGGCTCCACTTTAAAAGCAGTTTTTCAGCCCTGATTTAAGTAAAAAAATTTTCAAGTCGAGAGGCGCGGACTAGGATTTTGTTTTAGACCCATGGTTTCTTCGGAGAATTTTCTTAGAATTTTATGTAGATTACGTTTTTGCTATTCGATTTAAAAAAAAAAATCGACCCGCCCTAATATACATGTAACATTTTCTAATGTTACCTTTAATCACTCGAAGTGTAACATGTTGTGCAAATTCAATAGAACAAAATTAGCTGATTTTTTTTTACAAGTACTACACTTTTATCATTAATGTACTTACCGAGCGATTTATAAGGCTATTTGAGCGGTTTCAGCACTTTTACGGTTTGGCAACAAATATTGACATCACTAATGGCTTAGAATTATTCTAAAGATTTTAATATACATTAACTTTTTCTCATTTTAACATGTAAATAGTTTTATATTTTAATCAAGTTATTTACAAGAGAGCTTGAAAAGTTTTCCCACAGTTGAATTTTTTGTACAAGCGAACACAAAAGTGTAGAACATGTTACATTAATGCAACATATTTCTCAGAAAAGATATCGTCATAAAATTCATTCTAATGTAACATTATAATAAGTGTTTATATTAAACAAAATGAACATGTAAAAAAAATTCAAATGTAAATTTTTTATTATATTCATAAAAATCAATGTTAAAAAACTGGCTCTTTTGTTTTACACTGTAGAACAATTTAGCACTTTTTTTTGCCGATTAAGCACTTTTAATTTGAATTGTTCTGGCAAGCCTGTTTACAACTAAAATAAAACTAATCAGTTCGCCTGAGTTTTTCACTTGTTACTTGTTCAATGTTGCCATTGCAGTATATTTTGATTATTTTTTTTTTGACAGATAAAATTCAAAATAATTTTTATTTTTATAATAATATTTTTCATTCTGCAGATTTTGGAATAATAATTTAAATAAATTAATAAAATCATAAAAGTCTTTTGGCAACACTTTTTACATTGATTCCTTTTTTCACTAAAAAAAAACTTAAATATGGGCATTTCCATTTTGACGTGCCGTGATATTTGTACCACAAAATATAAAAAAATTAAATGAAGAAGTCAAATTTATAAAAAGGGTTTTTATATAAACAAAGTAATGAAGTAGCACTAAGTTCAGAAAAAAAATTACAGTAATCGACGCTAAGGACTTGCAGATATAAGCAAAAATTTGAGCTGGTGTGACGTTAAAAAAACGGAAGTGGATTTTGACTTGCATTAAAAAACGGAAATTTTTTGTGAAACAATTTAAAATACTTCTGGCGTTACGTAACAAAAAGTAGACTTTTCGCTGGAAATGCCAATATTTCAATGTATGAGACTGCCGGGATCTGCTCTATAGATAAAATGCCAAAAAAATTCCATTTTTTAGAGTTGGAGAAATTTTTCTTATTAAATGTTTAGATTTCTTTGCATTTTCCTTATACTAGTTCGACTCTCGCCTGGGTAACTATCTTGTCGAGATGCGAGGGCTTAGGTGCACTCTACGGTTCCGATCTCATGGGTTGATGTATGTGATGAATACGTCCTCGCATGAGGTCGAGAACACTGAAGGGGTGTACAACTAAAGGTTACTCATCTTGTCAGGATAATGAGGCGGTAGTGGAATGCACACTTCCGGTCCATTATCGGGACATATAGCACGGCGTGTCAGCCCGCGGGTTCGCCCCTTGCGAGGTGGGGGCTTTACCAGTGGCTGGGGCGCGAAATATGCACTTTTAAGGACAACGTGGTTGGTAGCAGTGCCGAGGTCCTGGGTGGCTAGTTAGTGCGTAAAGAAACTAGTCGTTAACAGCTCCCCTCAGCGCCAGGGCAAAGCGCTGTTGTATGTTAGTTGCCTAGTCCACGCATGCCGTCACTGCGTGGTACGGTCCGTCTGAACGAGCATACTCGTGGGAACAAAAATGAAACCCTTTTTAATAAAACAAAAAACAACAACAACAAACAAGGACACGACGGACGAGATTGATCAGGGTCAATCGGACGTCACGGTCTGTAAGTCGGAGAGTACCCTCTCTACTGTTCATGAGAGCATAATTGAACAGGAGAGACAGGTACTGACCGACCTATATGTGGACAGTCTTCTGGGACTATCGAGTGACTCCTGTGATGAAACCGGGGCTACTCGGGGGTTGGAGGGGCTGACTCTGCTCTCTGACACGGAGCTCGATATTGACATATCAGCTCACAGTCAGACTACAGAGCCTGCCACTCTCATCTGTGAGGCCAGGGGACAGCAGAGGGGACACTCGGGAGAAGATTGTCCACAACTTGTTCGGCAGGACGCCGTGGAGGATGTGCCTAGCGCCCCTCCACGAGACATTAAGAACTCCAGCCGAACGAAGGAGGAGAAGGCGCAGAACGGTACAAGGAGCTCTCTGGCATATCTGGAAAAGATGTCGAAGAGAGATCCTTCAACGTTCTCCGCGAGGGATAGGCACCTTCTGAGAAGGCACCGTCAGAGCGTCACCAAATTCGAAAGAATTTACGGCCCTGTCAGTACCGTGCTTGGTTGGCCCTATCCCTGGAGAAAGCAGGTGGATGAAGTCGCCGGCCCGGTAAGTACTCAAAAGAGTACAGGGTCGCTGGAGTCGTCAACCTGCCGTGGAGAGAGTAAGAAAGGAGGGGTTGCCCCAATTACCAAAGCGCTCATGTCTTCGGAACGAGCTGCGGAGGATAAGGGGGCGATACCCAAGAAGGTCGGCAAAGTGGCTAAGGCAGTGGACACGGGGAAGAAGGCTGGTAATCCTCCGTCCGATTCCACTAGTGGCTCTCGTAAGGAGGCCATTAGAGGAAAAGGTGCGGGCAGGAACAAGCCTTCCGAACTAGTCGTGCCGAAGTCATCAAGCTCAGTGAAGAGGGCTGGTACATCTCCGGCTGAAGCTCCTGATGGCTCTAATAAGGAGACCATTAAGAGGATCAGATCTGGGGATGGTCAGCCTTCTTCATCGAACAAAAGACTGAAGAAGTCGACGAGCCTGGAGAGTCATCTACAAGTGGCCGTCATCGATCGGAATGATCCGGATGGGAGGATCAGTGCCGAGCTATGGCAGCTAGTGGAGGCTAGGCTTATCGACGAGCTGGCAGTATTTAAGGGCAAAGAGGAGGACGTATCCTTCAATGGTGCGGACTGGGTTAAGGGAGTGAAAGTTGTCAATTGTGGTAACAAGAATTCTTTGGAATTCTTAAGGACTACAATTGACAAATGCAGCGACATTAACCCGGGGGCAAGGTTTGAAGTGATACAAGCCTCCGATTTGCCAATTAGGTCCATAGTGACAGTATGGATTCCACCACCCGTACGCCCGGTGGAAACTATACTGGCAGTATTGGGCAACCAGAATAGCAGGCTTCTTACCGACCAATGGAGGCTAGTGACCTCACTGGTGTGTAAGGAGAACGCCGGTAGAGACTTCCGCTTCGCGGTGGATCGGAAGTCCATGGAATTCTTGGAGGAGGTGGGGGGGGTAGTTAAGTTTGGTTTAGGTAACGTCAGGTTCCGGTATCCGAAGAATGACAGGACCAAAGAGGTTGTTAGTGGTGCAAATAAACCTGCACCACTGTGAAGCAGCCTCAACCGAACTGACAACCTTCCTCACCAGCACCCGGACGGACGTAGCCCTAATCCAAGAACCTTGGATTAATAAAAATAAGGTTTGCGGTTTAGGGGTTGCGGGATACACTCTGTTTGTCCCGTCCACGGAGGACAAGGTAAGAACGTGTATATTAGCGAGGAATGAATTGAACTTTCTCATATCTCATTCTTTCAGGTGCGGTGATTTAACCGTAGTAAATGGAGAAGCCAAAGGTAAGCGTACTCTTACACTGGCTTCGGTGTATTTGCCGTACGAGGCGTTGGACCCACCTGGAACGGAGGTGCGGGAACTGACGGCATATGCAAGGAGGAAGGGTGCAATCCTTGTATTGGGCTGCGATGCCAATGCTCATCATAGCCAATGGGGGAGTGCAGACATAAACAAAAGAGGTGAGTTAATGTTTGATTTTATAACTACTAACAATCTTATTATCTGTAATATGGGTAACACGCCGACGTTCAGAAATAAAGATAGGCAGGCAGTGATAGATCTGACATTGGTGAACCGTGACGAACAACTTGTTGTTGATTGGAGGGTGGCAACGGACTGTACATTTTCAGACCATAGCCGTATTACCTTCACAGTGAATTTTGACCCACCTGGGGTTGCTCCATTTAGGAACCCTAGGGGGACAAAATGGGACTCCTTTAAGGAAAGAGTCCGTATTAGATTGGCGCAAAGGGCCTTGAGCGACTTGCTGCCGAATGATCTGGAGGGGGTTGTGAACAAGTTCACTCATCTTCTAAGGGAAAGCTATGAGCAGTCCTGCCCGGTTACATTCCCGGGTAGGCGTAAACAGCCCAAATGGTGGACCAGGGAACTTCACGTTCAAAGGTCTACGGTTAGGAGACTGTTTAATAGGGCCAAGCTTACCAGAGCACCAGAGGATTGGAACAATCACAGGGTGCAGTTCAACAAGTATAAGGCGGATCTGAAAAGAGCAAAGCGACTATCATGGAGGCAATTTTGCGCATCCATTGATAATGTCAACGAGTTGTCAAGATTCCGACGGATCTTATCCAAGGACCCTTAAGCCCTTGGTTACATCCAAAGGAATGACGGCTCATGGACTGAGTCAAGCTCTGAGACCCTGACCTTACTTATGGAGACGCACTTTCCCGGGTGCAGGGAAACCGGAGGTATGGAAGATGGTCAATGGGACGAGACGTCCATGACATCGGATTTTACTTCCGCCTGCGTCGAGGAAATGGTCACAGGAGAGAAGCTGGCGTGGGCGGTCAATACTTTTGACCCATATAAATCACCGGGTCCGGACGGTATTTTTCCGGCCATGCTCTGCAACATTCCGGACGGTGCATCACTTCTACTGATGGATGTATTCAGGAAGTGCCTCAGTAGGAGGTATCTGCCTAGGGGGTGGAGAGAGGTCAGGGTTATTTTTATACCCAAGGCTGGTAAAGCGGGCCACTCGAAACCGGGGGATTTTAGACCTATTAGTCTGTCTTCATTTTGGTTGAAGACTCTTGAAAGGCTAATAGATTTATATCTCAGGAGCAATATTGAGACCCGCCTTATTAGCAACGCTCAACATGCTTACCTGAAGGGTAAATCGGTTGAGAGCGCGTTACATGAGGTGGTTGGTTGTATTGAGCACGGTCTGAGGCATAAGGAATATACTCTCGCCGCGTTTCTGGACATAGAAGGAGCCTTTAATAACATTAAGATCGAGGCGATTAGAGATTCGTTGTTAGAGTTGGGAGTGGAGGACTTTCTGGTGGAGTGGATAGTCTGCATGCTTGGCAGTAGGATTATAAACTCGAGCCTGGGGGATCATGTGATAAGGAGGAGGGTTACCAGGGGGACACCACAGGGGGGGGTTCTATCACCTCTACTGTGGTTGCTTGCGGTCAACGGGATTCTTAGGTCATTTGATTCCATGGGCAGGAAAGTTGTTGCCTATGCGGACGACATAGTTCTGCTGGTCAGGGGAAAATTTTTGTCCACGATCGGGGAAATTATGCAGGTGATGCTAGGTGAACTCTCGGCTTGGGCAAAGGATAGGGGACTGGGTGTTAACCCTGTGAAGACGGAGCTGGTGCTATTTACCAGAAGGTATAGGATAGAGGAATTTAGGAGGCCAGTGCTAGATGGCGTCGAGTTACCTCTATCGAACGGAGCAAAGTATTTAGGTAACTTTCTGGACTGCAAACTGTCTTGGAAGAGAAATACTCAGGAAAGGATGAAAAGGGGACTCAATGCATACTACACATGCAGGAACTCCATTGGTAAGAACTGGGGTCTAAGGCCGGATATGGTAAACTGGATTTACACATCGGTTGTTAGGCCTATACTTACCTATGGATGCACTGTTTGGTGGGGTGCGTTGGGAGTGGATAGCTATAGGACGATGCTCAGCAAGGTTCAAAGAAGTGCATCTCTTGGCATCACAGGGGCAAGGAGAAGCACTCCGCAGGCAGCGCTGGACATCCTACTATATCTGTCACCTATTGAACAGTACGTAAGGAGTGTGGCCGCTAGGAACTTAATTAGACTTTACGAGTCTTCGTTAGTTAGACCTAGGCGGGATGATCACACGAGAATCTTGTACGAGATGGGTCTGCTTGATCAGGGTATTTCTCTCGGGAGAATTTCGGATCATATGACTATGACCCTGGACTTCGGTGCAACACCACCAGTAGAGTTCCCGGATAGGAAAGTTTGGAGTGGATCCAATGGACTGTTTGAGGGGTGGGCAGTATTTACGGATGGATCCAAGATGGAAACCGGCACTGGTGCCGGTGTATATATAGCGGACACCGAGGTGAAGAGATCATTCAGCCTCCCCGATGAGTGCAGTGTCTTCCAGGCTGAGATCCTAGCGATCTGGAGGGCGACGGAGGTGATACTGGAACACATCGTGGGTGGATCTGAGGTGACAATTTACGTCGATAGTCGGGCGGCGCTTAGGGCATTGACGAATTATACGGTGCGATCGTGCCTGGTCGCTCGGTGTAGGAATGCTCTTGGTGGACTCATGGAGGCATTCAATGTGAGGCTGTGTTGGGTACCTGGACACTGCATGGTTGAGGGAAATGAGGTGGCGGACGAACTCGCGAGAGGGGGTTCGAGTATGGACTTAGTGGTAAGGGACGGGGGGGTAAAGCCTCCCCTATGTTACTACTATGGTGTGATACGGGAGAAATTCCGTGATGACGTTAACCGATCCTGGGGGGACAGAGTGGATTGCAGGGTGTCTAGGGCATTATGGCCCGGATTGGACGCGGGGGCAACCAGGGTTCTATTGGGATTGGACAGGAGTAGTCTTAGAACGCTTATAGGGTTCTTGACGGGTCATTGTCCGGTCAGGGCTTTTGTAGGCAGATGGGACAATGCCATACCGGACTTCTGCAGATTGTGCGAGGATTCGGAGGAGCTGGAGACGATCGAGCATGTGCTTTGCCATTGTCCCAGGGTGCAGGGCCTCAGACAGAAGTGGCTAGGAAATAGGTTTCACGACGAACTGGGGTGCATCGCTGGATGTAGTCCAGCTGATCTACTGGGGTTTGTCAGGGAAATAGTGCGGTTGTTTCTGTTAAGGGGACAGTAGAGGGGGAATTTTGTTCTTCACATCACCTACTAACTTTCCTATATTCTATACTCTATCTATTCTTCGTGTTGAAGGGATTCACAATGGACCGTACTGGTCTCCGAGTGGAAGTGTGCCCTTGGGCACATAACCCTTCCAAACCTAACCTAACCCATACTAGTTCGACGAACTTATTTTTAAATATTACAACGAAAATTTAAAGGCAATTTCTTTGACGTGTTCGAAAATGTACGATTTTTATATATTTACAGAAGACAATTTTGGTTTTTAGAGATGGTTTGAAACAGCGTAATAACTGCCTTTTCTTCACTTGTCATTGTCCATAAAAAAAACTATCGATTTTACATTTGAATGTAAACAGTCGCTGTCAAACCAACTTAAAAAGCGAAAAGGTTGTACAAACATTTTCGTTTTTTGTTCGACAGTGTTTGCTTTCAAACCCATTCCCTGTGGTCGTTCAATTATATCCTGTGGTTCTAAGCATCAACAGAGGGCCACTTAATCGATATTGGTTAGGGTTCTAAAAATTGTTTAAGACAAAGAGACTTATTAGGCCACCATTTCCGATCTTAGTGTTGGGACTCTAGGCAGGCTAACCGTAAAACGGCCCAAGAATAGCTGAGTTTCAGGAATTTTTCCCCGTTGACTGTCACCTAGTTGCCTGAGATGCATTGGTTTCAGTCAGCTTTTAATGCTACTCAATTGTCCGTCTTCTCACTTTGGCTGCAGTCAGACTGATGTCGGAACCACATTATGAGGGGGTGCTTAATGTAAACCAGAAGTAGTGAGCTGCTTGGTAACTTCAAAACAAAAGAATCTATTTGTCTTATCCCCAAGTTAATAACAGGCAGATTCCTTTTCGCACAAGTGCATCTATGTAAAGGACCCCGTCCCCCCGAGTGATCGTTAGCAAATACAAAAAAGCTTTCCCAGCAAAAAGAACGACTTTTTCTGAAGTTTTCAAAAATACTTTGAATTAACTTTCAATATTTTACAAATTAATGACAAATTAACCAATTTTTGCTTCAGGTGTTTGTTGGGTGATGGATGATGTTGTGTGTGTGTGTGTGTGTGTGTGTATGAGCGAGGGTGATGAGAAGGCAGCATGCTCTGGTTTTTTTCTATAACAACAAAACGTAAATATACAATTTGCTCACTGTTTCCTTATTTTTTTTTTTTGCAATTTTACTTTATTTTTGAATAATTTTTTGCAAATACATGAATAAAATGCATTTAAAGAAGAAACTATCAACATAATAAATATAAAAATTCATTGTTTTGGTTTGCTTAACAAAAAACAGTGAAGTTAAAAAGTAATGAAACGCTAAGAAAATGTCAAAATTTTGTAAAACTTACATGCCTGTTGTAGAAAATGTATTAAAAATTTATGAATTTTGACTCAAGGGGCCTTTTATACTGTTTTTTAAAATTCAAAAAAAAATTTTTTATCGACTGTAAAATTGTTAAGTCAATTTGGCTCTTTTTTCCAATATGTTTATATTTATCTCACAGTATTATAAATTTTAATTTATTCTACTAAAAATTTTATAGCAACCAACATGATTTATCTTTTTGGCTTTGCCGCTGAATTATAATTGTACTCATCCTTGAATTTTGAGTTTTATGTAGTTAAAATAGAATTAGATCAAGGACATGTAAAATTTTTGACAAATATCAAAAGGTAAGAGAAATGTAATAAAACAAAATGTTCACTTTAAAATTATTATGCAAAATAAACACTCAAGTGTAGCAGAATGATAATTTGAAAATAGATTAATAATCCCAGGGTAACTGTAGAAGGGGATGACTAAGCCACACTTGACCTCGCACAGTGGGAGATTTATAAAAAAAAAATAAGAAATTTTATCAAAGTAGTTTTTGGGCATACAAAATTTTTAATTAATCAGATTTTCTTTGTCATGCTTAATTCCCAATTTGTATTCTTGATAAAAAAAACAATGAAATTTATTGTTGGGGGATAAGCCAGTTTCTATGCGTATTTCACTGATTGCTTAGGCCAAAAAAACTCAGTGCATTTACCAAGAATATAAATTGGGAATTAAGCATTTATTTGATATTTTTAGTTAGGCTTGAATTTATCAAATTTAATTTTCATTAAATTATTTTTACTGAAGGAAAAAATTTTACAAAATAAAATTTATTACTAATTTTTATTCTTGGCTGAGCTGGGAGGTTAGAACGTCAAAGACTTCTGATGATAGAATTGTGATGATTCTTGAAACATGCAAATGCAAACCGAGTTCGTTCCCCAGCTCAGCCAATAATAAAAATCATCAATAAATTTTATTTTGTAAAATCCCTTCCTTTAGTAAAAATAATTTAATGAAAATTAAATAACTTAAAATATCAAAAATTAACAGTTCAACTAAAAATCACAATTGTTTTTAGAAATAAGTCTTTACCAAGGTAGGCCAAAAATAACAAACGTTAATTTCCACAATCGGATATTTCGGAAATTAAAAAAGAAACAAACTTCGACTGTCGCTAATCTTTTTGTAGAACTCGACTGGTACATTCAATTAATAAAAAATTTTAAAATCTTGACAAAATTAAGAATTCTGGAACGTGTTTAATGTTTGTTATACACGACGTGACCTACTTTGGGAACCTTTGGTACCCCTCTTGGTAGACCCCAAATCCAAAACATTAACTGGAAAACAAGTCTTTTATTGCCACCCGAACTTTTATTCCAATCGGACTATTCGCATGCAAAATCAAGAATTAATTCTTTTTATTTCAAAATCTTCCATCTGAACTTTTTTTCCAGTCAGACTATTCGCTTGAAAAATCCAGAATTATTTCCTTTTTCAAAATCTCCCACTGCACATCAACAGCTGGGCATAGCGCAGAGTAGACAAATCGTAAAACAAGCTCAAATTCAGAGCAGCACGAAACAAAAAGAGAACTAAAGACAAGCGTTAATGCTCTGCGCTCCTTAATAAAGGCGATCGTACACGACATGTTTTTGTCATCTGACATCATACATACATGGCGTGTGTTACCTTTTTAACTTTTCTCCTGTAAAAGTCAGACGCAAAGTCATCTGACAAAATTTTTTATTAGAGTGTGCTCTATTTTCTTCTGATAAACCATCTGACATCACTGTTGTTATTTAACAAAAAAAATGTTGTTATAAATCTATGCCGCAAGGAAGCCGGCAGCGGCGGTGCACAATTGACTGCATCATTAGTCGGCTGAGGTAAGTATTTTACAATATCGATAAATGTATGTTCTTTTAACTTTAAAATAGAAATAATGCGCATTAATAAAAAACGTTTTATTATTATATCCAAAATTTCCATCTTCGAATTAAAAGAAACAATTTTTAAGATGACTGAACTCATTTGCGGCGCAACTAACAGAGAACTACTTTGTTTTCTGCAATAGCTATGCAAAAAAAAAAACAGAGACCATGTCAGAATCAAATTGTACGTTTGTGACCGAATATTATAAACCTTATGTAAAACAGTAATTTTGACAGACATGCACAATTACATGTGACTTGAAGATTTGACATGTCAGATGACAAAAACATGTCGTGTAAATGTACCTTAAAGCAATACAAATTTTGAAATTAAACAATTTTGACATTTTTTTAATTCAGTACACTCAAAAAAAAATCAATCCGACCATACACTTAAATCAATCCGAAGCGGTATTAATAGTACGGTGAGTACAGATTTTCTTGAATCAAGTACAGCAGTACAGTTCAAATTATTCAAGTGCGAAATACTTAACTTATCCATATTTTATACCGAATTCATGCTTGAAATAATCCGAATATGAGATTGATTTAAGTAAAACTAAGATTGAACCAATCTTAAAATGCGCTTGATTTGAAACTAATATAAAGTTGATTCAATCCCGAACTCGTACTTGAAATAAACAAAAAGTGAAATTAGAAGGAGAATTTAATTATGATTGATTTACTTACCCGTTTAACATCTTACAGAATTTTAATAATAAAATATCAGCATCATTCCCGATATGGTTTTTACTATAAAATCTTAATGTACATTTTATAACTGAAAATATAAACTAAATGAGACGCCAGAGCTCACAATTTTACTTCTTAAACATGAAAATAATGTGTTTTCGTCTTTTCTGTTGTTTTTGTTGTTTCTACACACAACAAGCAAAAAGTTTTTTAACTACTTGTGAGATGTTGTTGAAGTGTCTGCAACAAACTTTTATAAGTTAAATAGGATGAAAACGCTCACTTTGTGGCATCTGAGTGGCATTACCAACGAAAAGTTTCATCTGTTTTTTTACTTGGTTTCAGAATTTTGTATTTATTTTAAGAAATTCCGGGATTGAATTTCGAAAGTAAAGTCATTTAGGATTGTTTTAAGTACGTTTTAGTGTTATTCGTACATGCATTTTTGAGTACGACTCGAAAATTCATTTTAAACAACTTAAAATTCATTTAAAAAACGGATCATTTACATTTCATTTAAAGCAAATGATTTTTACATTTAATTTAAATTTAAATTAATTAATTTTTTTATTTATTAAAAAGCATATTCCTTAAAATTGAATAGTTTTTACTTTTTAAAAATATATTTTAACCGATAAAAATCAAACTACGAAACAAAATAAATAAGAAAAAAACCTTTTTTTTTTGGTATTTTTTTTTTTTGAATAACAAACATGAATGTTAAAAAATAAAATTAGCAAACTGGCAAGTGCACGGCTTAAAAAAACTAAACTGGCAACATGCTTTATTTTTTGCTAAAACAAGATGTTTTTGTTTTGTTTTATCTTAACCTACTTACAACTACAATTAATGTTGGATGAATTTCAACAAATTGTAGTGGGGACTGTAAGAAAAGATATGTTGTTGTTTTTTTTAAGCTTTGATATTGTTACAAGTAAAACTGTTGCTTATAATTCTTATTCGCTTAACAGTTTTATTTGTTTAATATCTTTAGTTTTTGCAAAACCTTTGGAAGAAGTTTCCTGACGATCAGGCCTTGGCAACCAGTGAAATGAGCATAGGAATAGCATATCCCATCAACAATAAATTTCAGTGTCAAAAATATGAAAAACTATATTTAAATGTGAATTGATATGTAAATAGAATTGGTGAAATAGCCAATTAGTATGTTTTTAGAGTAACAAATGCTGTTCGAGGAAAACAAAACTCTCTTGAGAGTTTTAAGGACCAAAACTTTTTTTTTCAAAACAAAAGTATTTCTAAAAAAATATTTTTGCTAGCCCCTGTAAAATTTGACAAGCTTATTAAATATTCTATTCAGCTGCGTAACGTATAAATTCAGCACATAATTGTAAAACACGTTTCCTTTGCAAAATAAAAAAAAAATAACAAAAAGGACGAATAGGATAGTAAAATGTTTTAAATTTATAACAAACTTGTGCTAAATTTACTTATTTTAAATGTCATTCTTTATTATGGAACTCAATAAAAATCACTTTGCACGTTTCATTTTGTATAACAACAATGATAAAAATTTGATGTTTGTAGTTGCAGGCGAATTTCTTTTAAAGAATACAAATCTAAATAAACTACCTTAAGGGAATTAAAAAGAAAATAAAAAAAAAGAAAGAAGATGCAACAAATTAAATGAACGACCTAAATATTTAATTTTAAAACTTTAGAAAGCCTACAGGAAAACTTCAAAGAAATGAAGTTTGAGTAATAGAAATCAAGTTTCTTTTAAACGATGTCATCTTTAGGAAGAACAGTCTTGAAATATGCAGCAAATAGAATTTCTCTTAAACATCAGAAATGCTGTTGCTTTATTACATCCACTTTTCGTAGTGCCTAAAAAATAGGCTATAGTTTTCTTTCGTACTCTAAAGCTGCCGTGAAGGATATCTGGGTGCAAGTGTCTCCAAGTCACCAGTTTTGTCGATTTTTTGGTGACATTGTCAACGAAGTGTCTACACTACAATTGCCACTATATTTGGCTTTAAAACGAAAAAAAATTTATTAATAACAACTGAGAAGTACAATTCCTATAATAGTTGAAGAATTAATAAAAAAAAGATTGTTATGATTTCGCATTCGTACCACAAGTGTAGACTACATTTACTTAAATGTACTAGTGATTCTCTGGTTTCAATGTCTACGTATGTTCCCAAAGGAACACCTAGTAAGTAGTACCAACGTCAGACGCCTAGACCTGTGCGTGTTACCACGTTAACCAACCAGTACCAACGTCAGAAGTAGATTTCCAATGACACGCACATGTTAAATGTCTAAAGAACATAACATTGTCTGGGGTATAATAAGTCACTAGTACTGATGAATCAGTACAGATTCACTAGTGACATTTCCTGCAGGGTACGATCGGCGACCATTACTATTACACTTGGCGATTGAATGCGTTGTATGAATTTTACATATGTTGTTGTTAATGTTGTTAAACTCTCTTTAATGTCTGTTTGCACCAGTGTTGCCAGAACTTTTAGAGGAAACATCAGCAAAACACCATTATTTTTCATCAACAAATCTGCAAATTCTGCGTCAAGGTGTTAAAAATCTTCAATAAGCCTTCAAAACACATTAATAAAATTTTTTATGCAGTTCCCGAATTTAAAATCGATGGTAGTTTTTAAAGTCGTTGTGGTAAATATGAGTGGCCCTCGACGTATGAGCTAAAAATAAGGAAATATTTGTTTGAACTTTTAAAACAGAAAAGTTTTAAAAGTAACACATGCCTCACTTATTTTGTATTCTCCTTTGTCAACAGAAAAAAGCATCAGCAGAATCGCCCGATATGGTTTTCGTCATCATTCTACTTTGACAACTTGATGTACTATTTAACTAAATAATTCTAATTAAAAGAATACGGGAATTGCCTTCTTTTTATAACATATTTTAAGAATGAATATAAAAAAATTAACATACTTAACTATGTATGCATGTTAATTTAACAAGATAAACTTTTGATTTTAATATAAAACAGGTTTTTTAATGGATTCAAAATTGAATCCATATTTATTTATATTTTAATATTTTTTTATTTATTTTATTTACTTTAACAGTGAATAATATTAAATAAACGTGATTTAAGAATTTTTTTAATATTTTTCATTTAAAATTTATATGAAATAATGATAAATTTAAATAATGGGCATACTTTTGCCGAAATTTACGATGATTCTCAATCAACATTTCTCCGTGTTAATTTTACATTGGCATTTTTTTCAGTGTGTGCGTACATACATATGCATATTATTTCGTGTAAAATCAGATGACATAAGTAATCTTTTGTAAATAAAATTTCTACTCATGAATCTATTTCCACACGGTTCTTCCATGAATGGTTGATCTATTATATTTATTTAGTATTCCAAGAAGTAAAAACAGTAATGACAATGTAAAGAAGTTTCCAATGATCTAAAAAATCTGCAATGTTAAACCAAAAATCTGCAATTCTGCATTTTGACAATTTTGGGGATAAAATCTTCAAAATGCAGATAAATCGGCACTTCTGGCATCGCTGGTCTCTGGTAGAGCTTAAGAATCACAAACTGTATTGACTTAAAAGAGAAAACAGCACTATTGTATATCTTTGGCTTTTAAAAGAAATCCTTTTCTCTGCACATTCACTTTAAAATCTAATCAATAAATTTTATTCAAAACTTCATTATAAAGAACTCATTCCTAAGCAGTTCTGTATTTACACTTTTGCAAATTTTAGATGCAAAAGTGAGGATAAAATCTAAAAAATATTTCAAATTGTAAATACTTATGTACCTTGTTGTTATTGTTGTTTCAATATTTATTCAATATCAAGGCAACTACATCTTCAATCTGCCCTAGCAATTGTTTTTTTCTCATTTTTCTTTTCTATATATGAAATACGTTTCTTAAATATTAATGCGACCCGACCCCACTGAAGAGCACAAACCCTACCAAAAACAAAAATATAAATGCAGCATCGTCTGCCACCACATTCTGCGTCAATTTTCAACATTGTTTTCCATCAATGATTTCTTTTCTTTGTTGTTTTTTATCCGAAGAGTGTGTAAGAGGGTGGTGTGCGTACGTAAATTGGCATGGGAAGCATGTTTTACTGAATTTTTTTATTCTACGAATATTTTTATTTTTTTTGTTTTGTTTTGTTATGGATAAAATTTTATTGTTGTATTTATGTGTTTCTAGAATTTATTGGTTTATCTTTGAAGCCAATTGTTTTCTCCAAGTTTGCTTAGATGTTGAAAGAAGACAAAAGAAACTTGGGAGTTTTAGAAGGACGCTGAAACTTTTTTTCTTCTAATAAAAAAATAGGTTTAACACTTTTGACTTATAAGATTCAAGAGCGATTTTTAGCTATCAGAAGCTTAAAATAGCAATTGTTTCTCTTAGCGACAAATTGTATGGTTAGTCCCAATAGCAAGAGCTTTTCCACATGGAAATATATAGCAAATTCCGATGGCAAAGCAAATTTTTCAACCAAAATTGATTGCTTTCTACAGGAGGAATGTATTTTCTAAAAGGATATTCATTGCTTTTCCAGGCAGCAAAGGATTTTCTAAATAAAACTGAAGGTTTTCTAACCGAAAGTGTGTCGCAACTACAATTTGCAATGCGAATACAATTTCGAAGCGAAAACTTAATGCCAACTTAATAGTCTCTATAACTTTCGCAACATTTTTTGAAAATATAGCAATACTGACATTACAAATTAAAGATGGCGAATATTGAAAGTAACGAAATGGCAAAATATGTTAAACAAATTTGAAATTGGAAAATTAAAAAAAAAATTGTGATGATTTTCAAAAAGGAAAAAATTAAAGAAATGCGAAAGTTAAATATGCCAAAGCACTAAAGTGTACCAATCACTAGATTTCCAAATATTTTCTTTGGAATTGCAAGAGTGTAGCCCCCCAGTTATTGATAGATTTTCTAAACGAAAATAAAAAATAGAATCTGGGAATTTTTTTCTCATTGTGAGTACATTTATTTTATAAATTTTCATATTATTCGAATGTGTATTCCAAGTCAAGTTACAATCCCCAAAAGCTTTTATACTTAAATAGTCTAATTCCTTCAATATTTTCCAGAAATATGTTGTATGCACTATCAGAATCAGCACTAACAGAAAAATACAAACGAATATTCTGATGGTACATAAAAAATATTCCTGGAAAATATTGCAGGAACAAGACTATTAAAGTATAAAAGCTTTTGAGGATTGTAATTTGACTTCGAATACACATTCGGATAATATGAAAATTCAGAAAATATAAAATGTTAGCGCATATTTATATGCCAATGTTTTTGTTTCTAGGTTTTTGCAAAAAAAGTAAATTTTTCATCAAATAAGTTCTCATACAGTCAGGAGCTTGCACCTATAATTTTATGTTTCTTAGTTCAATAGTAAAGAAAATTAAAAAAGTACGACATTTAGAATGGAAAAGTAAGAAAAAGACATTAAATTTCTCGTATTTCCCTATTTGATCATTTTTTTCTTTTCAATTAAATATCAAAAATGTCAATATTGTAGTGGAAGTATGCGGGGTATGCTGAAATCAGAAACGTAAAACGCAAGAATTTTAAAAGTCGTTTCTTAATAAGATTTCTGTAATAAAAGATTTTAATGACAAATATTATACAAATATTTCTCTATTTAACGGAAGTTTATAACAAAAATTATAAAAATTAAATTAAAAGTGTATTAAAAACAACTTCCAAATTTTGGCGTTTTACGTTTACGATTTCCAGCACACCCCTGCATCATTTAAAACGCTTCTGTCAGTTAATGGAGCAAAATGTTTTGTAAAACAAACTACCAAAATATGGTACAATTTTCACACCTTAAATGTTCAAATATCGAAAAAGTACCAAGCACACGTCTGTATTTGTATTAAGATAAAGCTGACAACACACTACTGATTTGTGCGTGTAATTTGTTAACGTTCTATTTCTGCACACACGACGAACAAATCATAATAACCTAAAACGTCAAAAAGAAAACATCAATTGTGAAGCTGATGATGCATTTTAACTTTTGATAATTTATTTGTTTACACAACAACAAGAAAAATTAATAAAAAAAATGATAATTTATTTGTTTACACAACAAAAAAAACAATTAATTAAAAAGAAGAAAAAAATTTAAGAAGAATACAAAAAATGTTTGTTTGCTAAACAACTCCGCAATAGATACAATTTGATATTGCGATGTCCACGAAAATTAAACAATTTAAAAATGTTCGCGCACAAGCACACAAACACATCGAACAAATCACAAGAAATTGAACATTTTCAATTACTTGTGATTTGTGCTCGCACAAATTACATGCACAAATCTCTAGTGTGTGTGCAGCTAAAGTAACGAATATGATATCATTTCTATTTCTATATTTATTGCTTTAAAATTTAGATGGGTGACAAAAAAGTTCCAATATACAAGTTTTTACCTGTTTACCCCCCAAAAGGACCGAATTTCAAAAATGTGTCAGTTCGCTTTTTTTTAACGGACAACGATAAGTGTTAAATTTTCAATGTATCCCGTTTAGTTTAGGCGAATTTACAGATTTTTGCCCTCTAAGCAGTAGAATTTCGATAAAATCCCATCTTAGTGGATCGATTTAGCCAAAGACCTACCTCCGGGTCCATATTTCAAATTTTACGCTTTAGGCGTTTAAACTATGACATGATGAATCAGTAATCTATATAAAGATGGCTAAGTTTTGTTTGGACATAAACTGTATTGATAGCAGTAGCTTTCCAAAAGCTATAAATTGTACAGACGAAAAACATGTTTCTACCCGCTAGCAATAGAATTTTTCAAGCTAAAACTGTATTCCTATAACATCTTAAGCAATTAATTGTCTAGGGTTAAAATGTACTGCTATTCGATAGCAGTAAAATTTCCAAGCAAAACTATATCGCTATCTGATAGCCTTAGATGCTTTAGGTGAAAATATATATATTGCGGTAGCTGATAGCAGAAGACGTCTGAATGAATTTTGCCGACGAAAAATATGTTGCTAGCCGATAGCAATGCGATTTTTCAAGCTAATGTAATCCAATAAAAGGCTTGCAATTGATTTTCTAGGCTTAAAATGTATTTCTATTCGATAGCATTAAAATTCCCAGACGAAAATATATTGCTATCGGATACCAGAAGATGCCTCAGGCGAAAAATGTATTGCTCTCCAATAGCACTAAATGTTGCAGACGAAAAATATGTTGTTGTCCGATAGCAATAGATTTTTTCTAGCGAAAAATGTATTCCTATAGGATAGCAATAAATTTTACAGGCGAAAGTCTATCCTTGATATTTTGCCTATAAAATGTGTAGGTGACAACATATGTATACAGCATGCTTTTTTCTAATAGAAACTTCTTTAAATGTTTTACCACTTTTGCGTATATTTAGTATTAAAAATAAATAAATAAATAACAAACATACGAAAAGCAAAAAAAAACCCAAAATACACATTAATTCGTGCATATGTTTCATAAATACCCTGCAGATAATATTGGACCACCTGATTCATTTTGATTAAATGGACTACTCCATGGACTGGTTCGATGTAATGCAAGCACGGACCATGTCATTGTTAAAAAGTGTTTGCAGTTTTTTTACGACATGTTTTCGTTTTTAATTTTAATTAGTTTTAATCCTCTTGTGTATAGAATGGAGAAGTTTTAAGACTACTCCTTTGTAACCCAAAGCTGGGTTATACGGATCTGCCCTGGGACATCGTAAGGTTAAATAGACCATGTTTTTCCCATACGTTTGGGTTACTTTTGGACTAGTCCTAGTCCCTTGTGGGCTACATTTTACACGCGTTTTTGGACTAGTCCTATCATTTGCAGGGTAAGTATAAACACGCGCTCATACACAGCCACACACACTCTTATACAAGGACTGGCCTTTAATGCACACGTTTTCCTTGTTTTACCATTCGCTCTCCTTTTTTGTTTTTTGGCCTTATAGCAACCCATAAAAAGTTTGTGGTGCTTAAAAGCATGCCTGTCTATAAAAACATTCACATACATTTAACAAAATGTGCGTGCTTGTGACGTATGTGTGATTATTTATATGAGAAGGTGGTTGCTTTTGATCTAGATTTTAAAAAAATGTTTGTAAGTACATATTTAAAAAAAAAAAAAATTCCCAAATCGAAAGTAACAAATCGCCCACAATAACACTTAAGTTAAGATACAAAGTATACACTAGAACTCAGACACAGAGGAAAAGTTAAGAAATATGGGTGGCAAGGAAACCGTATTTTGATAAAAGGACTTGTAAATAATTCACTTAAGATTTTATTTTTAAGATTTTAATTATTAAAATATGATTTAAAAATTAAAAATTCGTTTTTTAAAATCCTACAAACTTGTAAATTTTCTATTTGAAAATTTTGCCGGAAATTTTTTTCTCCCCAAGCCATTTTTTTACACATTTTGCGAAAGCGAAAAGCTGTTAAATGTTGGAAAAAAAAACTTTCCAATTTCCAACCAAAATATGTATGGAAAACCCCGTTTCTGATTTTGTCTTAAGGGATGAATGGCGCTTTCCCTACTAGAGAGAAATCTATGACCTCAAAGCTAAACCTCAAATAACAATCCCCTGTTACCATCGTCACTACCACTTAATACCATGATTTAGCTGATTTCTGTGAAGCGATAAAAGAAAAACTTGATAAATTATTAATATTTTCTATTTAGTTTTGGCGTAAAAACACAAAAAATTTGCTTTAGTTCGCATTTATAAAAGTTTTTTTTTTAGCAAATGATAGTTTTCTGTTTGTTTCTTTTTATAGCATTTATAGGAAAATAAAGAAGTATTTGTTAGCAGAACATTAAAAGTTTATTTAATAAATAATTTCGTGACTAAAGTTAATATTGCAATTCGATTTATTGTTAGTTAATTATTTTATTTTTTTTTTTTAACTTTAAATTGGAAATTTTTAAAAATGTTTATATTTGATGAACAAAAAGATTTAAATATAACTTTTATTCTCATGTTATAAAATTCTGTCATTTGCTATAAATATATAAGAATTTGTATATACGCAAAATATATCATACATGTCTTATATAGAAAAAGATTTTAGTACATAAGACGAAAAATTATGCGAAGTTACGAAATTTTACTTCACTCTGTACCACAATGTACACAAAATATGAAACAACTGTTTTTTGAACAGGGCTGTGAAGTTGGAGTTGAGATTTTTGTAGCGGAGTCGTAGTCAAAGTACCCACAAAAAAGTACCATAAAAAAATTTCGGGATGTAAATCATACAATTTAGGAATAAAACTCTTTGCACCACAAAGAGTTAGCAAAAGGCCCAAATAACATACAATAAATGGCAATGAAACTCTTGAAAGTTATTCCCATCCCAGGGAGAAAAGTTCACTGAAGAATTTTTTTTTATTTTAAAAGTCTCAAGCTAATCTATTGCAAAATATCTTTAATTTCCTTTTTTTCTGCTGATTCGTTTTTTTATATAGATAAAAACATTTTTTCTTTCTAATTTCATGTTTATTTTTGAAAGCTTAATGTTTATTTGTTTAATTTAACAACATTAATATTTATTTATTTTTTCGTAACTTCTTTGCGTGTAAATGGAAAATTATGACAGTTAAATTTAACTTTTGCATACAAACGGATGTTTAATTCCGTAACAAGTATTAGAAAAGAGCAATAATAATAAAAATAATAACAATAATAAAATGAGAAAAACAAACAAAATTTAATGGTTTAGTAAAACTGAATCCTAATTGAAGTTAAATTGGCAATTTATTAAAATTTATGCTAAATTTTAAAATGTAAATGTCTTTTATAAAGTTATTTGAAGGCAGCAAAGAGTGCTGTATTCGGCTATGCCGAATCTTATTTACCCTTCACCTACACCAAAGCAGAATGTTTTATAAATACTGTTCTTAATCTTGTCACTGCCACGCCCACTTCTTCAATACCGTCAGCATTTAATCAAATGTTGTGTGTGGATTACCAAGAAGCTTGTAACTAATTTGGAAACGTTGGCTCTTGCCGTTTTTTTGATATACGGAAATAAGAAATCAACAATGTATTTATGGCTAAAATAAGAGGCAGTCGTTGTTTTTTGCTCATACCCGACCGGGTTGAACATACAAACAGACAAACGGACGTCTTTAAATCAACTTCGCTTCTCATAAGGACAATATTGTAAAAACTACAAACGGAATAAAAAACTTATCAGCCCAATTTTGAATAAAAAATTTCCAGTTAGTTGGGTTATAAATCTTGGACTCGGGAAGATCTATGGTTCCAGAAAGTGGGTATTTAAAAAAAAAAAAAACATTTTTATTTTGGTCATACCTTCTCCGTATCTGAACCGATTTTTCTGAGTTTTTCAGAAAATAGTTTCTATCAAAGATTTCCAATCTTTTGATATATAAGGGATAACCATAAGTCGTATGACAGTCCAAAAATTCAGGTTTTTATAAAATTTGTGATATTTTTTGTACGGGAGGTACCACGCCCACTTCTCTAATCCCGCCCACATTTTGTTGGATGCCGTTTGTACCTAACTTGGAAACTTTGGCCCTTGCCGTTCTCCGATATATATAAAAAAGTAATAAAAATATAACAACAACTAAGAAATTTTTGGAAAAAATTAGTGATAGTCGTGGTGTTTCGCTCATATCTCAGCCATTTTTGGACTGATCTGGTTGAATTTCAATAACAAAATTATAATAAGAATACCTGACCTGAAATATACACCAACCAAGCCCCCTCATTTCCGGTGGCTTCGGAAACCCCATTTTAACAGACAGACGGACGGACAGACGGACAGACGGACAACCGGATTTGAACTTCCCTTTTCATAAGGATCCAGAATATATGCACTTTATAGGGTCTAAGAACAATATTTTCACATGACTTTATTTTTTTTTTTGTTATCATTTTAAGTGAATTTTATATTCAGTCACTATTTAATTCTAATAGTATGTAGTATGCTCAAACAACAGTAATGAAATCGATGAGGCTGAAGTGTACGATCTTAAAGACTTGTGTACTTAATTTTAGTTTTATTTTTTTAACTGAATATATGATCTGCTTTTTTGTTATTTAAAAAAACAATAATAGAAGCAAAACAAAATTTCGGCGACTTTTTGCATTTTTTCTCAGTGTTTGGTGGTTTTTGACTGAAATATTATACTAGCTTTTTTTGTACGTAAAATTTAATTAAAAAAACAAACAAAAAATTACGAAAACTAAACAAAATTGACATTTGGCGATTTTTCGCGATTTCTGACATCAGTTTGGAGATGGAGCTCAAAAAAACTGACAACCCGGTCGGGCACAGAAAATTATTAAGAGGCAGCAGAATGAAGAGGAAAAGAGAGATAGAGAGAGCGAGAAAATAAAACAATTTTTGTATTTACACAATGGGGGAATGTTTCAAGACCCAAACATAATGTGCTTAAGTTGGCTTAAGAAAATGTACGAATAAATGTAAATTATATGAGGCAAACCATAGTGAACTTAAGAAAACTTTTTGCTAAGTTAAATGAAACTGTCATTTGCTTACACAAGGTGCGAATCTAAGCGCCCATTCCGTACGGAATCAAATGTTTTTTCATTTTGTTTTTGGTTTTTTAATACATTTGAGAGACTTTTTGTTAATTTTTTAAAGTAGGTTAAGCAAGGCTATGCATATTATGGTTAGGCCTTTAAAGAGAAAAACTATAATAAATTTAAACCTCTAAACTTTAGAGTTGTTATAAAAAATTTTTTTATTAAACTTAATTGAATTCTTTTGTAAATTTTGTTTTTTATTCAAATCCAAAAAATTTTTATAAAACACCTTTTTTTTAGAAAAACTTAGCTGAAGAACTTGAGGGAATATTCATCGATATCAAATGAAAGTTTCGATCAAAAACAACATTTTTTAAAATTTGTTTTTGCTTTAAATGCAAGTTAAACGAACATATCATTTGTTCGATGTCGATGTTAGTTTTTATTTTCAAAATGTTTATTGAAGTTTTTGGATTTACAAGTGGATATCCACCATCAGCTTCAAAGCTCAACACAACAAATGCTTCTTATAAAATTAAAATTTTTGAAGAACAAAACCCTGAATATATATAAAAAAAAAAATCCATTGAACAAATCCCTTTCACAAAATTTAATATGTACGTTAAGTCATAAATTAAATACAAAAATTACGGATTTTACTAATTTTTTTAAGGGAAACCAATACCTCTCCCTTTAATTTGGTTTCAAGTACGAACATGCAACAACTGCTAATGCAAGTAAAGGTACTTATACAGTAATTATTTATATTCAAGTTAACCTCAAACCACCACTAACACTAATACTTCATTCTACTCCACCCATTTTGCTAAAAATCCACTAATCAATTATTATAATCAAAACTTAGAAAATATACCCTTAAAAATCTTGCATTGTTCTTTTCTTCATTACTAAACATACTTATTAAAACAGAAAAGTGAGCAGATTTCCTTCCTTTCTTCCTTTCTTATTAGTTAAAAAAAAATAAAAAAAAATATCGTTTTTACTAGAAAGTTCTGTATTGAAAACAACCCTGCTTTAAAAACTATACTCGTCGTTCGCCATCATCGTCATTAACTACTTTATCCAAAATGGGTGAATAACAACGAAAATTATATTGAAAAATTGACGAACAAGATGTTTTTTGTTTAAAGTCGGATTAATTTTTTGGGAAAAAACATTCACCAGAGTCACAGAGTTTCGTTGATGGCTGTAAGAAGAAATCAAAATAAAAATGTTTTTGTAAAGTTTAAAGAGGGAACACAGCTGGCACTAATGAATTGTGTAGCAGAGAAGAAAATAAACAAAAAAAACTCTAGTATGAGTACTAAGAGAGGAGAGTTTAGGACGAATTTTCGTTGCCCTTAATAATCAAGTAATAAGCATGAAAGTTATTCGTTTAATAAACGATTTTATACAGGGTTGCTTGTTGTTCTCTAACAATTTAAAGCTCGTTCTCTTTCTCTTCCTACATAATATTTGACTTGGCCCAAATATAGCTTTAAGGCAGGTGTCAAAGTAACCGCAAGAAGTGAAGCGATGCGATAAGTAAAATTTTTTGTTGAATGACTTGCTTTTAATTTACCTGGCTAAAAGCTGCCTTAAATGACTTAAATTTGCCCGGGTAAAAGCTGTCATGTACAGGAGATAACCTGGTTCTTACAGAATATTAGCACAATAATGTTATTAGAGGCAACTATTATCTGGTTGTATATACCAGGCTGCCGTTGCCAACAATATGATTAAAGTAACCATAATATGTTTAAACATTTTTCGATTAAAACTGAACAGAAAAAAATTCTCCAAAATGTTGCACCAATAAAAGCATTTATCAAAAATAAAATCAGTTTTAATTAAAAATTTAATCATGCCAATTAACGTTTAATCAAGTGAATTAAACGTTTAATCAAGTAAGTCAATCGTTTAATCAAGTGAAATAAACGTTTAATGTATGCTACTAATTTGTTTGCTAACGCAAATTAAATTAATTTTTGAATAAATATCACAATCAATTTTTATTTTTTCTGTGTAGGTTTGTTTGAGATGGCTATCGATAGAGAAAAATTTGATTTCTCTCCGAGAATGGCGTTAATTTTTCTCTAAAAAAAAACATGGCTATTTGCCCAAAGCTGACCAATTTTGTTATGTACTATTTTCTGCGTTAAAAGTACTTTTTCGCATTTATAAAAACTTACAAGTATAATTTGGTAAATTAAGGGGTTTCCAGACATACCTGTAAATAAACGAAAAATTAAGAAAATGCGTTAGAATTAATTGAAGAACAATTTCAAAATTTTTAATTTTAAAATAACATTAAGAATAATTTCGTTAATAAAAAGAGCAAATAATTGGCAACCAAACAATTTCGTACACACTCTTCTTTATCAACTTGCTATAAAAAAACAGACGCAAAATTACGGCATTCGATATTAATCGAAATATCCATTTTAATTTTATTGTTAGTTCGATCAATACCGACAGCAGTAATTTTACCTCTAAAAACTCGAAAGTTTAGATTGACAGCGAAAAGTACGACGAATACAGGAAAATTTTCCCATTTCTTAATTCGTAAGGCAATCTTTTTGTAATTATATTTTAGAATATTTTACTAACACACATAAAATAATTTTTTTTTATTTAAAGCAAAGTATTGCTTCTTAAAAAATTAAAAGGTGTAAATTATACAACGAAAATCCGTAAAACGATTAAGAAGCTAATATTACACTATCGGCGCAATGTAACAATTTTAATTTCATTTAATGTGCCGATAATGTAAACGGTCGTAATTTTTTAATATACGACGATCTGCGCCGAAATCGTGCTTACTTTTGACAATTAAAAGCAACCCTAATGTATCGATAGTGTGAACACTCTTTAGCAGAATGTTAAGCAACCGAAATATTAATGGGTACTTGTGCGCCGATACAACCGAGCATCTGTTTGCTAAAGCCTGGTACTCTGTTCAAATTTGTGAAAAATGTTGAGCAACATTCATTATTTCACACGAAAATTTTGACATGTATCAATGTTACCTTTCATGCGAGTTTGTACAGTTTGACGTTTTTATTCCTGCAAAGTATGCGACATTGTTTTGCGTATGTAAACAAACCGCACATGTATTTAACTAAAAATTATTTTTTTATTAAAAAATTTAATAAAAAAGAATATAAATATGGATAAAAAACTGTTACCGGTTGTGTTATTTTAATTTTGTATTTCTTATTTAATAATCAGTTGATACTTTTTTGCTTTTGCTTAAAATTCCACGTGAAATAAGTGCAGCTTACATTATTTCGCAGTTGTAAAAAAATGTTGCCAGAAACATTTCCTAACTTTTTCACAAAATGAACAGAGTACAACTCTATCAACATTATTTCATGGATATTCCGTACAAGTTTTTTTCATATGCGTTTTGACAGCATTTCACGTGAAATGTTGAACACAGTACCAGGCTTAAAGGAAAAATGTTCTTGTTTTTAATTTTAATAATTATTTTGTTTTTTGTTTACATAAAAAAATTTTTTTGTTTAAGCAACTCGTTTAACAGCGTGTGGAACGTATTTAAAATAACTGTGGACGTTTTTAACTGGCGTATTTAACTTCACACCCTTCACAATTTATGCCCCTATTACAGTTTACAACTCAACCTTAGTTTACGCAGTTTTTGTATTGTGGTTTACAACGTTATTATAGTGTGGTTGACCAAAAACATCAAAAATGTACAACTCATCACACGAAGATGTTTTATTTCAACTCAACAGATTTGAGTTGTAAACCAGAATAGAATTCAAAGAAATACACTCCAGACAGTACTTGTTTCTTTTAAAACCTTTTCATACAGTAAGAAATTTTTGCCTACACTTAAAGTATTTGGAAATTACTTCGTGCCGCCAGCGAGAACTTGCTATGTATACATGTCTGTCGTATGTGGACTACGCATAGAAAGAATTGTTATTGCAAACAATCGTTCTTGCCATATTTTTCAAGAAATAAATATATAAAATATTTCGTACTCTAAACTCACATTAAAAAAAAAATAATGTGTGTACTTTTTGTTTTTACTCTCATTGCTGCGTGTATTTTAAATTTTCTTTTAACCCCCGTTTTGACAACTTACAAATAGCTAAATGTGTTCCATTAATACCAGCAAGAACGAACCTTCCTTTAACTTATCGCTCACTTTAGGTTAAAGTAAAGTTGTCATAATGGAACACATTTTATATGGCCGATAAAATTCTACCTTAAGCTATCGTTAAGTTTTGAAAACGGTCGTTAATTTTTTAGAATATTTTTAAAACCCGAACTTCCACTTTAGCAAAGCATTTGTTTTTGTTTCTACACGTTCACAGCCAAAGGTCCAAGTCGATCGGCTCAAAGCCGGCTTAGAGTTGCTGCCGGTGTTTTTTTCTTTGCATTAGCCGCCGCCGAAAGTTCCGGCTAGTTTCGACTTTTGTCATACACATATAGAGAAAAGTCTTTTAATACTCATTTCTTTAAAAAGAAAAATATTTAATGCCGATTGATCTGTCAAAAAAAGGTAGAATGTTTTCAATCTTTAAAAATCTGTTTGGTTTTAAGCAAATATCGCAATTACAACAAATAAAAATTTAACAAATAAATAAACTGGGTAAAAGCAACAAGAACAGCAATAATATCAGCAGCAATAACAAACCATAACAAAACAATTGCTAAGCACGATTTATGATTGCTGATAAATTTTATACATGTCAAGTTGTCGTATATAAACATAAAACTATTTAGGAGGAGAAATGGGCCAATACAACATATACACACACACACACACACTCACTCCAAAAACAACGCCGATAGACAAACACACATACATACATAGATTAATACAAACCTGCCTATAAAATCCAAAGTGGATTGGGATAAGTAAAGGGGGATTTAGGAGCTGAAGGCTGTCCTGTGCATGTATATAAAGTGAAATGAAGTGCCGTTTAGATGAGGTTCTTGTGTGCAGCACTTTTTTTCTCTGCTCTGCTCTGCTTTGTGGCTTGTGCTTTATGACAACACTCAGAGCAATTTATGACACATTTCCGTCAAAATTTTCACGATTCACACAAATATCAACAGCAAACACACAGTCACACTCGTTAACATCACTTTACTCCACTTTAACCCACAGCAACAACTCTACACCTCAAAGTATTTTGTTAAAGCTCCAAGTACCCCACCTGGGTTAACTGTATCTACAAGTACACAAGTTTAGCATGACTTTAAAATTTATGAGTATTATCATTATAACAACTCAAACCTTTTTTATTTTTGGTTTAGTTGTTTTGTGATTTTTTTTTTTTTGTTATTTTTGGTTTTTATTTTATTTCGTCTGTTTAATAAATTTTATTTATTTTTTTTTTTTGTATTTTTGCAAGAAACGACCTGTTCCTGGTGGTGTAATCAGTCGTGAAAATCAATGTTTTTTATTGTTTGCTATAGTGGTGGTGGTGGTGGTGGTGGCGGTGGAGTACGAAATGGTCTGGTAGCTTGTGTTGGTGATGGTGGCGGCAGCAACAGCAGAATGGTTCAAATTGTGATAGGCAACTTCAAAGGAAATGCCTATGCCTGTCAACGACATAAATCGTTGTGACAATGAAATGTAATTCCATTTCTATTGTAGATAAAATTTTCTTTTTAGATTTGATAATAATAAATATGCAATTTGAAAAAAAAGATATAAATTACGACCGTAAAGAAAGTAAATTAACCCTTTGAAAAGGTTTAAAGTATGAGAATGAATTAAGATGTTTAGAGAGGAGTTAAAAAACTTTTCTTTCATTAAAGAAATTAGAAAAGGATAAACAAGAGTAGATATAATATTGTGGATTACACTTTTTTTCTGATGGAAAGGATTTTTTGGAAATTCTTGCAATGTATTGTATAAAAATGTTTAGGAAAATAAGATAAAAAACATTTTATAATTTATCCTTGTTATCATTTCTGTACATTATAACTAAAATCTCATAGAGATCCTTTATATAGAATTAAGCTACACATTGATGTCATTTAATCTTCCTTAAAAAATATAGATCGATATAAAGAAAAATAAGCAGGAAAGAATAGTGGTTAAGTCCAACCATTGCATACCCTACACCACAGTCTACTGAAAGAATCACAAAAGATATCAGAAAACAAATACAGTAGATAACGGATACACTGAACTAAAAACCCAATGAAAATGTACGTTAAGCACACGAAAAATTTTATAATTTTCGTCCAATGAATTTGTTCGTTGTAACAATGAATGACCTTTCTTTTAAATAATGGGCATTTGTGCTAACAAGACTTAGGCCCTAATTTTGTAAAACACGACGCACGCCAAAGTATTATATTGAAAGCAAAAAAAAATTCATAAATATTTTGTAATTTTGTTGCTTTCAATGTAATTCTTTGTCGTTGCGTTGTGTTTTACAAAATTAGGGCCTTAATAAATGTTTCGTTACCTAAAAGGATATTTTTTTACTTAAACGTACATTTTATATAAAATACTTAATAAATGCATGTTTATTGTGTTAAAAAACAAGACTTAAATGTCAATACCTGGATAATTTTATTTTTCATTATATTGACGAATAAATCGTTGAGCCAACGAAACCTATTTTAATAAACGTTGTTCGTTTGCTTAACGTACATTTTCGTTGCTTTTTTGGTTCAGTGTATAAGAACATCTTATAAAGGGTGTTTTTTTTATAGAGTGACACAAGTTTAAATCTTAATAAATCAAGGAAGTTTATTTTTAATATCAATATCACGGGCTTTATTGGATAGACAATTTGATGAAATTAATGTTTAAATATGAATTCCGTCATAGTTCCGCCACGGGTGGCGCGTAGAAGGCGCAATCTGGAACTCCAATTTTCAACCAATTTTCGCAGCATTTGCGGCCATATTTCGCCGATAACTCTTTGAATGTTGATTTCCAAGTGTTCAATTGTTTGTGAATAATCCAAGTAGACAAGTGAATTAACACAACACCAAACCCAATAATCCAATGGGGTTAAATCACACGATCTTGGTGGCCAATTAATTGGGCCATTACGTGAAAATATTTTTTCATCAACAGTTTCTTTGCGTCAATCAATTGTAGTGACCGCTTTGTGGCAAGATTAATGACACGTTATTGAGGTAACAGTAATTTTCTGTGGATGTAATGGTGTTTCGACAAAAGCTTGTGGACTCCCCTTACTCCAAATGTGACAATTCTTGTTATTTAAGTACCCGTTTAACCAGAAATGGGCTTCAGCGTAAAATATATTTCAGAATATTGATTTGGTCATTTATTTTGATTAAAAATCCGGTGTAAGTCGATTCAAAATGAAATTTCAAAGCAAACTAAACAAAAAGCAACCTCTCAGCTGTTAAATGGGTGCTTAAATAAAGCAGTGATGACAAAGTTGTGACACTCTAAAAAAAACCCGCTTTATAAGGCACATAAAAACGCTTTTAAGAAAGTATTTCAAAAGCACCGTGTCGTTTTCCAAATGTGTTAATATAAAATGAGTTATGCATAAGAAAAATTCAAGTTTTTTACAGTATATTTAGTATGTACTGTAAACTTTTATTAGATAAAATTTCTTACAAGGATATAAAAAATAAATTTCTTATAAAAATATAACTGCTTAAAAGAAAAAAAACGCTAATTCCCTTAGCTACAGAAACATTTTTTCACAAAATGACCAGAGTACAACTCTATAAAAATTTATTCATAGATATTCGGCACATGTTTTTTTCATATGCGTTTTGACAGCATTTCACGTGAAATGTTGAACACAGTACCAGGCTTAAATCGTGAATATTATTTATAGAACATTTTGACAAAAAAAAAATTGCCTTTTAAAGGATATTTTGCTAAAATTTACTTTCTATAGGATATTTTGCTGAAATTGACTTTCTATGGGAAATTTTGTAAAATATAATTTTATTCTTTTTTAGGAAATTTTGGCAAAATTTTATTTTATACGCTTTATAGGAAGTTTTGCTAAAATCTACTGTTTATTTGCTAAAATTTAGTTTTTATAAAAAATTTTGCTAAAATTAACTTTTTCTAGGAAATTTTTTTAAAATGAACTTTTTATAGGAAATTTGCTTTTTCATCAGAAATTTTGCCAAAAATTACATTTTTAAATGGAAATTTTACCAAAAATTTACTTTTTTATAGGAAATGTTGAAAAACTTTACTTTTTAATTGGAATTTTGCTTAAATAAATTTTTTAACTTTTTATAGGAAATTTTGCCTAAATTTAATTTTATACTTTTTATAGGAAATTTTGCTTAAATTTAATGTTATACTTTTTATAGCAAGTTCAGCTAAAATTTACTGTTTATAGGAAATTTTGTTAAAATTAACTTTTTATAGGAAATTATTTAGTCTATTTTCTTCGACCTTATAATTTTATTTGTTGTTATTTATAGGCAATTTTGCCAAAATTTACTTTTTATAGGAAATGTTGAAAAAATTTACTTTTTAATTGGAATTTTGCTAAAATAAAATTTTATACTTTTTATAGGAAATTTTGCCTAAATTTAATGTTATACTTTTTATAGCAAGTTCAGCTAAAATTTACTGTTTATAGGAACCTTATAATGACCTTATAATTTTATTTGTTGTTATTTATAGGAAATTTTGCCAAAATTTACTTTTTATAGGAAATTTTGCAAAGAATTTACTTTTTATAGAAAATTTTGCAAAGAATTTACTTTTTATAGGAAATTTTTCAAAAAATTTAATTTTATACTTTTTATAGGAAATTTTGCTAAAATTTACTGTTTATAGGAAATGTTACTAAAATTTACTTTTTATTGAAAATTTTGCTACAATTAATTTTTTCTAGGAACTTTTGGTCAATTTACTTTTTTATAGGAGATGTTGCCAAAAATTTACTTTTTTTTTAGGAAATTTTGCTAAAATTTCCTTTAAATTTACATTTTATAGGAAATTTTGCTAAAAATTTAATGTTACACTTTTTATAGGAAATTTTGCTAAAATTAACAGTTTATAAAATGTTACTAAAATTCACTTTTTATAGAAAATTTAGCTTAAATTAACTTTTTATGGGAAATTTCGTTACAATTAACTTTTATAGAAAATTTTATACTTATTATGTTATACTTTCTATAGGAAATTTTTCTAAAATTTACTTTCTATAGGAAATTTTGCCAAAATTTACTTTCTATAAGAAATTTTGCTAAAATTTAATTTTTATAAGAAATTTTATTAAAATTTACATTTTATAGTTTAAGCGAACTTTAGCCATTAGGAGCCAAACTATTTTAAGGAGTTTAAAAATATATATTTTATTGTCAAAAACAAGAAAAAAAAGGTTTTGGAAATTTTTGACATTGATGTTGGCGAAATGGGGCAAAATAAATCTGACAACCCTGGTTGATAGAGCAGGTTTGCCATATTCCCATAATAAAAATCCGTATTAAAACCATGTTTTATAAACAAAGTTTTACACAACCAATACACGCTTATAAGAAACTTTTGTTTAATGGTATGAATTTCCTATATTCGTTATGTACTGTACAGTTCGAAAAGTTTTGCATGCCAGCTTTACGTTTGCAGGGTTATAGTCGTTATGTTTCATAGCAACCCCAAAACAAAACTAATTCACACAAAACAAACTTTTTTATTTTCAAGTACAACTGAGAAAAGAACAAAAAATCTCATTAACATCTTAATAAATAAAAATCGTATAAAACAGTCAGCAGCAGCCAGTGACCGTTAAAACAAAAGTCGCAGCATGAAATACATGCGTCACCAGGCCGAAGGACTTTTAAATAAGAAAAAGGTTTCACTAAACTAAACAAAGCAAACAAAAAGGACTTTCAAAGTCAAAAGTAATAATTCACAGAATATTTTCTAATATTTAAATAAATATTTGGAAAAAAAAACTGCAAAATACATATTTTTTTTGTTCTTTCGCAAAGCTCTTTAAAAATCATAAAATGCCATTTTGGCCTTTGGAAAGACACTTCAAAAATCATAATAACCCACTTTTTGATACTTATGTGCACTTTAATCGAACAGTTCGTAATGATTGTATTTTATGGTCTTTAATACGAAAAGTGACTACCCTGTTTTCCTCTTTTCTACTTTCAGGCATATTTAACCTAGAAAAAGAACCAAAAACCATCATACATTATTTAAACTGCGTCCAATATATTCTGTTTGGAACTGTTTGACTAGGTTTGCTTATCAAGAAGGGGTAAAGGGAATAACAAATTTCTTTTTTGATGGCATATTAAATTTCTATTTATCATTTTTGTCCAAAATAAAAAACTTAACACATCCTTTCATTCAGAGTGGAAATGTGTGTGTTTGTGTAACATTTTATTGCAAATATGTACATATTTTGTGTATTTTGAGAGGAACTGGCATGTGAAAAAAACAATTTTATATTTTTCCCTGATTCACATAAATTTATTTTGTTGTTGTTGTTGTTGTATGGATTGATTTTTCATTAAAGCATATTCGCTTCGTTTGGAATATTTTGTTTTATTTCTTGGCCAGTTTTTGGCAGGTCATATTCACACAGCAGTCCAACAGTCACACCGGCAAATAGCAGCCTCAGTGGTAGTAAGAGGCATTAGTTTAGACTTTGTTGGTAACTATGGTGGAAATGTGTGCAAATAGCAACCCCGTAGTTGGCTGGTGGCAGGCATAATACAACACGAGACTCATCATAACACATTAACCCATTTCTTTTGGGGGGCGCAAATGCATTTTTCATGGTTTTAATGATTGTGGCATGACACCGCATACAAAATACTCGTGCCACATATAAAATATGTATGTTGACCTCCCCCCATCCCACCGCAAAAAACGCTAAAAATTATTTATAGGAATATGTTTGTGCATGAAATCGATAAGTTGATTTTTGTTCGCTGGATTTTTTTTTCGGAGGATAAAAATTTTTATTTGAATCTTTAAATTGCATTTAAATATTTATCCTGAGGGTCCCGAAATTTGGAACACCTTTTACACCAAAATAAGTTAAGTGCCGTTAAAGGTCCGTTAAGCAAAAATCTTGTTAAATTTTTAATTGGTTTCAGTACAGCTCTGATTTAGGAGCAGAAGGTTGTGAATGGCAAATTTTATGAAAGAAGAAGAAATAAATAAAAGTCAAGAGGGAAATAAAAAATTATAACTAAAATTAATTTATTTGCTTTTTTTTAGTTTAATTTTATATATTTTTTTGTTGTTATTTGGTAACATGAAATTTGTTAATTTTCTTTAATAGTTTTCTCAAAGTATTGATATGTTCTATTTTAGGTATTTAGCAATACGACAAAGTAACGATACAACAAATATGCCTATTCACAAATGCATAAACAAAAAACGTATTTTTTTTAAACAATAAAGGCTTGTGAATTGGACAATTGTAAATTATTAAAATTTTAAAAACTGTATTACTACTTTTTTCCAAAAAAAAACATGATACCGCCACGGTCTAGAAAAATGCATTTACTTCTCAAAGTTGGTATGGAATTAAAACGTCTATTTTCCATCCCTGCTATGCAACAATATATGAATAATAAAAGTCAATTTCCTGTTTTTCTACTATTATCAAATTACGTTTTAATGACTTTTTAATAATAAAAAAAAACTAAGAGTAGCCTGGATTCAGGAAGAACAAGATAAAATAAAGTGAGAGATAAAAATAAAATTAAAACATACCCAGTGACCTGTTTTTTTTTAAAATAAAATAGAAATATAAAAACGTGTATTCCATTTTTTCTCTAGGATTTTCATTTGGAAAGCAAATGTAAAACTGGCATAGAAATCATCATCATCAGCAGCAGATAAATACATTTATTATAGACACCAACAGGAAACACCACTGCATATTTATGCAATTAATCAACTACCCTTCACACAAAGTACATTCTATTTAGCTAGAAATATACTAGTTAGCTTTAACTCTGGACTAGTTGCACTTTTGATTTTTTTTTTTTCATACATCAAACTGTCGTATTAACTGTTGGATTCTAATAGGAGCCCATTTTAATGCATTTTTTAAAATAGTTTAAAACTAGTTGCTTTATTTACAGTTGCTTTATTTGCAGTTAAATAGAATAGCTAACAAAAGCAAAACTAACGTTGACAACTTTCCTCAATATTTTTTTCATACTTAATTATTGTTTTTAGTGTATGTACAGGGCTCCAGACTTGGGGATTTATACCCCAAATTTGGCGATTTCATGCGAGCAAAGAGAACAAAGAAAGTAAATTGGGGATTGGGGATTTACAAAAAGTTAGGGGATTTTTTTTGGGGATTTTACACATTTTGATTAAAGTTTCCCTTTTAAGCGTATATAATCAATCACGCTTATTTTTCTTTTTGTCGTATAGAAAATATCGAAAAAACAAGTAGCAAAAAGTTTATTTTACTCTTTTTAGCAACGGATACGGTGTAAAGGGTCCTTATTAAGATTACCATTTTTGTTAATTGTGTAAAAGGTACTTAATAAACTTATGTTATTATCCTTGAGTGAGTGTTTTAAAAAAGAAGTAATTAAAAAAACAATCTAAAACCGTTGACAACACATTTTTTAATGACAATTTTTAAGCAAATATGTCTTCCCAAAAATAAGTAAATATAAAAGGCAATATAAACATGACGGATAAATGTATTTTTATTGTTAATTTTAAGGATAGCTTAAACCGATTGAACAAGCTCCAGATTCTTATAAATTGGCTCATTCGTCTTCAAAAACAGCACATTGTTCTGCTTGTAATTCCACGCTGCAATCGCATAAAGAGTTTAAAAAAACATGCCAAAACCAGACGCTAAAAACAAAATGAAGGATTTGTTTATTTAAGGTTTTTATTTGGGGATTTCTTATTATTTTTTAAAAAAATTTAAAATTTGGTCAGAAAAAACAAACACAAAAAAAATATTAACTTTTTAAGGTTTTGTTTTTTAATTTGGGGATTTTTATTTTTTAATTTGGGGATTTTTATTTTATTTTTGGGGACAAGGAAAAAAGTAGAATACTTCAACACATTAACCCCTGAAAGCAGAGAGAGAGAGAGAATGTTATAAGTTTATTTTCTTGCAACACCAAAGTTTCATTTTTGCTAAATACCCCTTTGTTTAAAGAAATTTAAGAAACTAAAAGACTGCCCCGATAAAGTTTTCATCATCATTCTACATTAAAGAATTTGATGTATTGAACTAAATAATTTTAACAAAAAGAATATGGGAATTTTCCTTCTCCTTGTTAATTGTTTAACACGAAATTGATTTGTCAACTCTAAGAACAACCAAAAATTAACATGTTTCTTTTTGTAGTGCTGTGGTTGTGTCTACAACAGGCAAGTAAACTGCTTTTTTATCTACTCTTCAAGAGTTGTTGTTGGTCATACAACGAACATATTCGGCCTTATTGTGGTTGTCGTTGTCGTATACGACTGTGTAATAGATTAAAGCAATACACAACATGAGTTCTTTAATCTACTACAAAAAACGACACGTTTGTTTACGAAAACGACAACCACAATAAGGCTGATTAAATCGTTTCTTTTACCAAATTTTGTAATATTGTTGTGTTTTCTACAACATGCGAAGTCACGTACAAGGCTACGCACCTGAAATTTTAACACCTTTCTTATTTTTCTACGCCTACCAATTGGTGAAAGACTAGTCCAAAACCTTACAAAAAGCTGCAGGGTACAAGCATGCACATCTACAAATACATTCATAAAAGTATCTTTTACAATATGTTTAAGTTAAATTAATTAAAGGGCTTAATGAGAGAATCTGTCAGTGTATAGTTTAATATTTGCGCCAAAGTCAGTTCTTATAGTGGAGTTGAATATTGCAAACCTAATGACAATATAGTGATATGGCTTATGGAACCCTCGAACAGCGCCAATAACCACAACCAAATATTCAATAAAGAAAAAACTAACTAAGCTTAATTGAATATAACAGCTGGACGTAGGCAAATGTAAAAAAGCATTATGTGGACTATTATGTGCCTTTCTGACACAGTATTCACAAGAGAAAATAATCAATAGGTTACAAAAGGTCTCACAAGCTTCAAATCGTGGAATATTTACACATGGGCCTGGTAAATCTAAAAGAGATGTTATAAAAGAGAGAAAACGCTTTTAATAGGAGTTTACAATAAGTCCAAGTGAGGTAAGATTTACCTATTGGTAGTTCTATGTTAAGTCATGATGTATTAAATTGTCGACACTGCATCCAAATTCGATTTAGTTAAAACATTTTTCTGAAATCAGTTGTTCGAAAAATACTACGTGTTCTACATTTTATTACGTCGTTACCTAAAACTTTTATTGTGTACCAAATTTGGATAATTTTTCTTTAAATAAAAAGAAAAGTATTTTTTTTTTTGCCACGCCCATTTCTGCAATCATGCCCATTATTTTAGAGTGAATGTGAATTGATAACCCAGCGATGTGTTCTAAATATTGATAAGTTTGCTCCTACCCTTCTCCAGATATAAAGAAAAGTAATCTGTGCCACGCCCACTTTTTATATCCCACAGAATTTTTTGCAAAGAATTTGTGTATTGATAACCCAGCTTTGTGTATTAAATTTCGACAAATGTCCTCTTGCGGTTCTTAACATAAAAATAAACCTTTCTGTGTCACGCCCACATCTCCAATCCCTGTACATTAATAACCAAGATGCTTGTGTCTAATATTAAAACTTTTGCTCTTGAAATTCTCCAGATACCCAGAAAAATAAAATAAAAAACAACAACAACAAAAACAACAACAAGGGATTTAAGGGTCAAATAAAAACATAACATGACATAAATACATAACAATCTCATCCTCAAAATTTCTGGGCCTTCGGAAAACCAATTTAAGCATGCACACGGGTAGACGGGCCGCATTAAGTCAACTTTGATACCCAGAGTTTATATATTGTATATCAATATTGTAGAAAATTCAAACGGAATGACTAAGTTATATTATTCCTTTCCACCCGTGATGAAGGGTATACATTTCTAAATTGTTCAGTTTGTTTTAATGACCTTTCTTACTTCCCTCTTTGGGAAGGGAACGAAGGGAAAGGAGGGGAAAGGGAGTGTGGAACGGCTTGCTCCCAATGATAACCAGTGTAAAAAATAAATAAGTATGGATTGCGGCGAGGAGGGCTTGTGTCTGCTAAATAAGGCCTTCTATTTGGCCACTTTACTCATTCTTGTTACAGCTGGGTTTGTTTAAAAGATCCCCTTGTATGACTATGGAACAAATAGCCCTAAATAACACTTACTATAACCATCACCATAAGTTGAGTTTAGCTTTGCTATAAATCGGAAAACCATTCACTTTAAGTTTAAGCAGTTTTAAATTAATAAATATCGGCTCAAATTCACTCCTAGTAAAGTTGTGAATCAAAGGCAGCTAATCCAATTCCCAGCATTCGGCATACGTGCAAATCCCGCAGCAAAAAGGAATTTTCAAAATTCAACATTTAAACTTCTTTAAAAATTCTATCCCACTCATTTCTGTTGATCACTGAGTAGCCAAAAGCATTACAATGCAAGTCAGGTCTCAAAATCCCCAAGTCCCTGATAAATGCTGGCAAACACATACACTCACACAACAACAAAAAAAGGGCCAGTTATAGCATTTATGTTTCTTTTTCACCGGCAAATTGGTCAAAACGAATGCGACACTGAAGAGGGGACGCAAGATGATGCATATAGATTTTTCTAATTTCAAATTCCCACTGGTTGGCTGGCTGTATGCACAACATACATACATGTATATGTTGCACTCAACACATGCACATACACGTGAAGTGTGAGAAAAAAAGTCAGAACTTTGCATATGTTCGTTATACGAAATCCTAAACGAGAAATATGCAAAAGGTAAGAGTTTTTTACAGCATTTACAGCACTAGACATTAACGTGTCTTGACATGCCAACCCCAACACACCCACTTACTGTTATAATGTTTTTCATAAAACTGGATGACTACTGTCAGTGCACCAAAAAGTTTATTTGCTTATGGAAATAGAAAAAATGCCAACTGACAGTCTCTGTGTGAAAGTTCCTAAAAATAAAAGGAAACGTAAAAAAGTAACACAGATCCTTGGCGACAGGTGCTACATTGCAAGTAGAGAGGGTTAGAGTTCTTTGCCACTTTTCCTTGACCATTGCCAACACCTTAAGAACTCTTAGATTTCCTGGTACTGCTGACAATTTAGATTTAAAAACCACTGTAGAAGAATTCCACTACAGCCCAGCTTCATTTATTCCCATACATACATGCCTTTGAACAAAAAAAAAAAAAATGTTTTATTATTTAAATTTAAAAGGAAAAAGAAGAGACAAGAAAAGTCTTAATAAATATTTTATATTTTTTTCCTTTAGCCCTTCTCATCGTAATTTCCATAACACCTTGTAGGAAGGGGGTGGGGCGGGAGTGAGGGAAAGCATGAGTTTGCATTAAAAGTTAAGCTCGTTGGCTGGCTGGATGGATGACTACTTGAATAGTTGTTGGTTAAGCAAGTTTGATAATCATATACTCGGTCTCAATCTCAAAAATGTTTCATATGTCTGGACTAACTAGGTGACTGACTAACTGACTGGCTGACTCAGAAACTAAAAGTCAACCCTCAACAATAACTTTTGCTAAAAAATGTTGTAAAAAAAAGCAAAAGTTACTGAAGTTTGAAACACATTAGTACTAGCAACTCATGGGAATCAGTAAAAAACCTAAAATTTTAATATTAAATTTGATAAATGTTTTAAAAAAGTTTGTAAGTAAGAACTCTTCCTTGTAAGTCATGTGTGATAGAACATGCTAAAAGTATGGTAATCTTTGATTTCAAAAACAAAAAAAGTTTTTTTTTTATTTTTTGATTTATTATGTGTGTCAAATGGAAAACAAAAGAAATGATTAGAGCGTCATTTAAAAACTCATGTGTCAGTAAAAAAAAAGTCACCAAAAATTTTTTGCTTCAAGTTATTACATTTGCTTTCACCATGGATATTTCAAGCAATGAACCGGAATCCTTCATTTATGACTTGTAATTATTTGCTGGCACAGTTGAAACGAGCTGCCAAGAACAGGTACAGGCCGGGTCAGAAATGGTTATGAAAATCCACGAAATGGTATTGGATTTTCAACTCTTAAAGGTGAAAAAAAACATTGCATATTGACCAAACATTTGAGTTTAAGAAAGCTTTGCACCAGAGGGGTGCCGCGATTCGCTACAAGAGAACAAAAACAGCGTCGTAAAGACTTGACATATAACCGCAATAAAGCCGAGTTTTTGCTTCGATTCAACTATAGACGAGACATTGGCCTATTTAATTATACCTGAGAAAAAATAACACTCAAAGCAGTGGACTTGAATGGGAAAATCGCGTCCGAAAAATACAGAGGCAATGGCGTCTGTTTTTCGGTATGCACGTGATATCATTCTTATTAGTTATCTTTAAAAAGAAAAAAAATTAAGGTCGAGCCAATATATTAAGTGATAGGTTAGGTTCCTTGGGCAGCCATCAGGAAGACAGGTCACGTGGGTCCTTCAGTAGTTTCTTCGTAATACTAACGTCCATCCTACAGAGCTGTTACTGAAGAGGAGTCACTGCAAAATTCAACAAATTCATCTTTACACTGAAGAAAAGGAGAAGCTTTAGTTCTTTCTTTAAAAGATCAGCGAAACAAATACTAATTTCCCTAGCGTTTTCTCCCTTACGACCCTGATTCCATAAAACTGACATAAAAAAAGAAAACACAGTTTCCTCTTCTTCCTCATTATGACAACTTCTACAGTAGTTATGGAATTCCAGACCGATATTAAGTGAATAAAAAAAATTATGCATGTGGTGAAAAAGGCAAATACTCTTTTAGCAAGACAATGCACCAGTTCACACAATCACTATTGCGATGGTGAGCTAAAATTCGAATTGCTTCATCACGCGCCTTATTCAGCAGATTTAGATCTCTGGAAATGTTTTCTATTTCCGAACTTGAAAGTACTAATAATTCAGACGTGGTTTATTCTCCGGGCAGTGTCCATCTTTCATTGTGCTAATATGATTAACTATTCTGGCTTCGAGTGATTGTAAGAGGCGATGAACGAAAAAAGTAAACTAGCGCCAAGCTTTCCTTCTCCGTCTGGCAGTATCTCTTTTAAACGTCGGAGAAACTATTGTTACCAAAAGAAAAACTTTTGTGATTTTCATAAAAAGCAAATTGAATTAAGAGCTCCTTTAATCCCACTGTGCTAGCATCTGTTACTACCACACGAGTTCGTCTTTCTGGATTAAAATATGAAAAATTGGAAATTTGGGACAGAACTGCTTTACGGTGATATAAAGCGTTTGCCACACCCAGAGAAAAAACATGTTTAAATATGGCCACCTCCAACCATACTATTTTTAAAGAAAATTTAAAACATATTATGTTTAAGAGCACAGTATTATTGTATTATAGTTAAATTAGGCTTCCATCAAGAAGCCCCAACCATATTACTGTTGCCTCCAAACATGTTATGATCAATAATAACTTAAATTTGTTAAACACTTACAATAGCATGGTTGGTTTTCAACTATGGTATGTTGCTCTTGAAAAAGAGGAAAACACTATTGTAAATTTAAAAACAAATTATTATCAGATTTAATTTAATTTTATAGGCAACCACAATATGGTTGTGGGTTCTAGATGGAGGACTAATTTATCCTAAATATGGTTGTCGCAGACAATTATATGGTAATATTAACCATAATATGTTTAAAATGTGCTTTAAAAATAGTTTGGTTTGAGGTGACCATATTTAAAAATGTTTTTTCTCTACGTGCACATACAAATTTTGAGTCTACCTTTATAAAGTTCTTGGTGGCTCGGTGCGGTTTGGAAAATCCGGTACAAATTTCTCAACGTACGAAAAAAGCAAAAAAAAAAAAAAAATTCTGGGGACAAATTACAACATTCGATATCGATCGAAGTACTTATCAAAACATTTTATATTGCAATTACGATAGATAACGAATGCCATCGTTCGGCCCTGGTTTCTTTGCCAGCGAAAGTTCGAAATTCTGTAGCAACTTGATCAGACAAGAAGTGAGTGATTGGTCAACTGTTTCCTATCCTGGTTGAAAGGGCTGCTTTCAAATGAGGTACCGCAGGATTAACCTTGCGCATACTTGCACGTTGTTGTTTGCGTGAAAATTTTGTATTAATCCACTGCGGAATTCCCTCCTCCTTTCTCATCCGGTCTTGGGATCGGCAAATGGTGGAGTGGTCATGTTGCCCGAATGCCAGAAACCGCCTGCCGAGACGAGTATTAGAAGCAATACCGATCGGTTCTAGAACCAGAGGAAGAAAAAGAATAACCTGGCAAGACACAATCAACAAGATTCTGACTGAACAAAGAGTCGAGCATAGAACAGCCAAACCAACGGCACAAGATAGAAAGAAATGGAGAAGTCTTTGCAAAACCCTCTACACTGCAAGGTTGAAAGTGGTCCGAAATAAGTAAGTATTATAAAGTTTTTTCTTTAAATACTTAGAGAACTTTTTTAATGGCCTTGTCATATTCCTCCAGACAACTAACAAATGATATCAAAAAGTTTTTCTAGCATGGGCTAGAAATTTTCATTTACATCGACCATCAACCGCTTATATCTTAACAATCTTTATATAAAATAGTTGTTTACCGACTGTTTTCATGTAATTCTTTAGATATATAGTAAAGGCCTGCACTAAAGTCAAATGTCTGAACAAAAGGTTTGTATTCAACCAAGGCGAATTCATAAGAAGATGGGGACAAGTCAACATATGGCGTTTTTTCTCCGTGGCCGAGTTGTCAAAGTTTGTATACAAACTAGTTTTTTGTGTAAACAAACCTTTTTTACAAGCAATATTTTTGACAATCAGACCTTCTAGTGAATTGGCCTTGTCTACAACACCACAATGACAAATGCTATGCGTCATATAAATTCATAAGTGTTGTGAGGGTACAAGAATTCAAAGAAATACACTCCATACAGTATTTGTCGTGTTCAAAACTTTTCAATACAGTTAACATTTTTGCCTATACTAAGCTATACTTTTACCAGGATTTGAAAATTTTCTCGTGCATTTTGCGAGAATTTGTAATGTTTTTGAGCCCATACCGCAAAAAAAAGCTGAAGCGACCAAAGGACAATTTTACAGAAGAGGGTTTTTTTAGTTTTATTTTATAAAAATTTTGTATGGCGGTTGGCGCTTAAGCTAAAATTGTTTAAAAATATACAGACAATTGTAACGGTATCTTATGTGACCTTGACCTTTTTTGAGATGATGCAAGTGTTGCCAATGAATTCATTTGTTATAAAAAAAAACGAAAATTGTAATTGATGTCTGTCGCTTAAGCTTTTTTGCGGTAAGGGCTCGATATATGGTATTTTTTTATTCAAATGCAATTGTGAAGGCCTGTTATCTAAAGTAATTTACCTGAGAAATAAAGAAAGTCGCATGTTTTATTGTCCTACTCTGATTTAAAAATTACAAACCTGATTTTCAAAATATCTTTTTTTTTAACAACAAAATTCTTATTTTCAAGTACTTTTCTGCAAGAATGCCTTGAAATATTTTTTTGAAAAGGATAATTTCAAATGTAATTAGTGAAAATCGGTACTGGATAAGTCTTGAAGTAAAAAAACGGAAAGGAATTCAAATTTTGAGAAATTTATTAAGTTGCTCTTTTTCAGACCATCTTCTGCATGTGTATGTTTCTGTCCTTATTTGAACTTTAACAGTAAATCTACATTTTAATTCGATTCCTTTCCCATGTTCATAGTCATCACATATGTACATATCTGTTGTGAAACTTAACTATAACTTGCCATATGACGTGTCATGTTTAAATTGAATAAATTCTTAATTGTGTACATGTTCTTCTTTCTATTCATTAAATTATTTTATTTCACTTTTTGTCTCGTGTCCGTCCTCTCGTACATGTATTCAATTTGCGAAATTCCCTCCATATGTATGTATGTGAAGAGGAAGGGGAAAAAGGGCAAAATTAGAGGGAGCCTGCTTGTGAATGTTGATGTTGATGATGGTGTAATGAACAGCAGGATTTAATTAATAAGTGTCAAATATTCATAAAGTCTAACAAAATTCTTAGGAATTTAAAAATTCTAATGTTTGGTATAAATTGTTTGTCGGATTTAATAAATTTAATACTTTTCAGAGGGTTTTTTTTGAAAATATTTTAATTTATATTGAGATTTTTATAAAACAGATAATTCAAAAGTAAATGAAAATGTTAGGAAAAGGCCTTTTAAATAAAAATAAATTGACTTATGGCCAATTTCACCAATTCTATTTAAATATTAGTTCATGATTAAATATAGTTTTTCATGTCATTTTATTTTTAAACGTAAATTGATATTTAAATAAATGGGTGAAATTGGCCATTAGTAAATTAAGGCAATTTTTTTTTAAATTGTTACGTTGTACCCTTCTTAAATACGTTTCGGTTTATAACCTTAAAAAAATATGCGCTTTTTAATGGAAAATAAACACACTGTTGCCCCAATTGATAAAGCAGTTAACAAAAAACACAGTTTTGTCTACGGTTATGATCTTTACAATTCTGCATCCGGAATACAACTGACTCACAGTGGGGTTATCGATGCCAAAAGTAGGATATAACTCGCGGTGACTTTACCTGTTTCCAATTCTAGATTTTTTGTTCAATATGACGTAAAGAGAGCAAAATGCGAAGATAGACAACAAATTAATTAAACCCAAATGGGGAAGGCGTAATCCCCTTACAAATTAATTAATAAAACGCATTAAGATAGCAATTTATTATTATCCTAAACCACAGTTTTAATATACAAATTTGTAAAAACAGCTAAATTTTTTCCTTATTGATTTTTTAATCCAACCCATCAAAAAGATTTTCTTCTTTTATCTCATATACTTTCCTTCTGAATGGCAAAGTTTTTGCAAACGGGAAAAAGGTGTTTCGAAAATTATTTTAACTTTAACTTTTGACTTCTTTAAATTTAGATGTCAATGGAAAGTAAGGCCTGGCCGTGAAAGCCTGGGTTCGATTCCCAGTTCAGTCAAGAATGAAAAATTATCAATAAATTTTAATTCATTTCATTTGGTAAAATTCCTTTCTTCATAAAAATAATTTAATGAATATTTAATTCAATGAACTTTAGTGTGATTAAAACATCAAAATTTAGAGGCCACTGCAGCCTCGAACTATCCCGACTCCCTGCAGAAGAGAGAGATCGATTTCAGTTTTGTACTAGACACAACGACCATGGCAATTCTGGTCTCCCAAAATGACTAAACCTAATCTACCCGAGACCGGGGCACTGGCAGAGAAAGTGAAACACCGCCTGTTCCTCCTCCTCATCATGACAACTTCGTCATTCGCTCTTAACGTGGTTTGGCGAATTTAAAGTATGCCTTCACTGTGTGGTAATAGATTAAAGAGAACGTAAACGTGGTAATAGATTAAAGAGAACGTAAACTTTCTTCCTTTAATAGATTACCATACAGTCACAGGCGTATTTTAAATTCGCCAACAACGATAAGGGTGTTTATAATCAAGACCCATTCTCCGGCATGAGTCTCTATCACCCAGTGACCCAAAATAACCGATGTTACTGTCTTTGTTTGGTCCCTACCGCGAACAAGTAGCACGCGCGTTCTCGCCGCGTCGTAGCCAGGCCATAGAGTCCTAGCCATCAAGCAGGTATGCTCCCACTGCAATCTATCTTGAGCCCTTCTATACGACTAACGTGCGATGAAAGTCTTGTTTATTGTCCGGGTTTTCACTCTGCCCTGAAACCCATGCCAGCTTTACCCAGTATCTATGATGGCTCTACAACCTGTTGCTGGTCTTGGCCTGCAAACTTAATTATTTCTAAGCACTTTGGCCTTGTGTGTACTTTCACCAGTTCGTTTTACTCAGGATTTGCTTGTCTTTTCACCTGGGTCTTGGTTTTCTCTGTCTTCGCTTTCCGTAGTAGCTGCGCTCGACTGTGTTCATGTCACGTTATAGCTAGAACAAATCATTTTTCGTAAGACGCCTATACATACTTCTCTTTAACCCAGTTGGGGATTTTGCAAGATGTTTTTCTCACAAGAACACCTGACACCGTTTCATCGGCTTTCTCAAGTACCCATGTTTCAGCGCTATAAAGAAACGCGGGTAGAATAAGCGTGTTGTTAGTTTCGTCGAGAGAGAGAGAAAGAGTTCTGTTAAACTGTCAAGCTTTTTTCCCAACTTAATTTGACGTTTCTTTGTTTCAGTGTTTGACAAATTCCAATTCGTCAATACGACGAATGGTTGGTTGAACGGACAGAAGTGAATTGAAAAAAAAACAATTTTCAGCGACGAGGCACACTTTCACCTCAGGGCCATAATTGCCGCATTTTGGGCAAATGAGAATCCACGTGTGATTGTTGGAAAGCAGAAGCATCCACAAAGAGAGTCTCTTAGGTGCGGCTTATAGGCTCGCGGCGTGATCGGGCCGTACTTCTTTCAAAATGAGGTCGGCCAAGCAGTTACAGTGACTTGTGGCTCTTTTGCGAGAAAAATGTAATGCCCATTGTTATCTCGAGTCGTAGCGATGGTAATAGGCCGTCACGATCATTTGATTTGACACCGCTTGACTTCTTTCTTTGGGGATATTTAAAGGAAAGAAAGTGTACGTAAATCAACCACCAAGTACAATTCAAGAGCTAAAGGATGAGATACTTCGGCACATTAACGACACTGAACCTAAATTATGTCTCAGAGTCATTGAAGATATGGACCATCGGAAAGCTGTATGTCACCGAAGCTGTAGCGAGCATTTCGCCGATACTTTGTTTCCCACATAATTGATATAATTCCTTCTATAATAAAACATTTTAAGATCTTTTTGTTTTATTTACAATTAACATCGTGCGGGTTGGTTGGACCAGACTTTATTTGCTAACACGATCGATCCTTCGCCTTATTTCGATGACGTCATGCATATTTCTATTGATAAAACACTTGACAGCAGATTAATTTGAAGGTTAAAAAAATCATGTTATGCTTTTTGACGCTTGGTGAACGATACCAAAAAGAACAAACTCCGAAAATTTAGTTTAGAACACTCTCGGAAAACTTTTAAATATTTTATCTACAAATTCCACACGTTTTTCCAAAATAATTACACACATTATTTATCTTTAATTATAAATTAAATTAAACTTCTATTCTTTCCAGTGAACAAAAATAGAAAAACTAAGTTCAAACACAAAACGATGAGCAAATAAAAAATGATAAGAATTATGAAATAAATAAACAGCAGAAAACTTGAAAAAACATACCCGTAAAATAATAAATTAAAAAGAAAAAAGTTTATAAAAAAAAACAAGGAAAAATCTACTTGAAAACAAGATTTTTTCCCAAAGATAATTTTTGTTAATCCTTCAAATATTATGCCACCGCACACTACTTTGTTTTCATTTCTTTACACACACTTTTAGATTTGTATCTGTGAGTGCCTGATTTTGGCAATGAATGTGTACATGAGTGTTTGTATGGGTGCGTGTGTATTTTTAACTGACTCATCATTTGTTTAAGGCTCTAAAGAGAGCAAAATGCAGCTGAACACGTTTTTCTTTTATGTTTAAATACATACAAATAGCAGTACAAAACTTAGCCAAAGGAACAGTCAGTCAAACAACCAACCAGCCATCCAGCCAACCAACCATTCAACAAACCAGGCAGGCAGCAGGCAACCATTCGTTCATTTATTCATTTGTGCAGTCTGTCTGTCTCTCTGTCTGCCAGCCATTCAGCCAGTTAGTTATGCACTGTATATGAAACTTTTCAAGTCAGTTTGGTTTCTTTTTGTTTCTCGCTTTTTTTTTTCTTTTCTTTTATTATTTTTATATCAAACAAATGCTCATTAAAATTTTCAATTGTTTGAGTTTTATAAACGTGCTCTTAGATTTTATGTGGAACCAAAATGACAGATGAGTATTTTGGAACAATTTTCAGGGATATTGGAAAAAACATTTTTCCCTTTGCCAAACTCTTTAACAAAGCGAATAGTTTAACTAAAACTAAATAATTTTCTTTTTAAAGAAATTGATAAATCTACTTAATTAGCTTTTATATGCGACCGAAATTGCGTAAAAGTTGTTAAAAGAAATAAAGGAAAGATTAAAAAACTCTGAAAAAGTACCTCTTTATTCTTTAATTCACTACAATAAGGCAAAGTTTTAATACAATCAGAAATTGTCCCAAGCAAAATGAGTAATTTGGGAGGGACTTTTATTTTTTTCGCTGCAGTTTTATTTACTAATATCTTTGGGTTTAAAAAAAAAGTTTTTTTTTACCCTGCCCAGTTTTAAGATTCGGTAACATGCGGATCCTTGAGATTCTTAGGAATGATCCATCTAATTTGGTTGGTGATCATATGATACCTGCACCCAGCGAAAAAAACACGTTTAAATATGGTCACCTCCAACAAAACTATTTTTGAAGAAAATTTTAACCATATTATGTTTGATTAAGTAAGTCCTCCATCAAGAAGCCACAACCATATTATGGTTGCATCCAAACATGTTATGGTTAACAATAACTAAAATTTGCTTATCACTTATAAAAGCATGGTTGGTTTTCAACCACAACATGTTGCTCTTCGAACAGAAGAGAATAATATTGCTAATTTAAAAACATTGTATTGTCCTATTAAACCATAACATATTTCAAGGCAACCATAATATGGTTGTGGCTTGTGGCTGATAATAATATGGATAAACAAATGCTTAAAATGTTCTTTAAAAAAAATTGACCATATTTAAACATGTTTTATCCTGCGTGTAGTCTGGCGTTGAATAGGAGTTATAATGTCCTAATACCTGATAGGGACCAATGGGCGGACCAATCCAAGTGGCGCGGTTGCTGTGGACCAGGTCTGGTTCACCGACGGCCCGAAACAGGGGAATGGTGACACTGGGCGGGCACCATAAGCCCGGGTTTCCCAAGGAGCTTGCCAATAGGCAGGTTCAGGATTCAGGTTCAGAAGGGTTATGTGGGCAAGGGCACACTTCCACTCGGAGACCAGTACGGTCCATTGTGAATAGGCAAACAGCCTTCGATCATTCAAGCAGAAATCTACAACCTTCCTCATATGTGCTGGGGAATGTCTGAAGGAGGGCAAAGGGCTTGAGTTTATTCATCAGATATGTGATAAAAATTGATCGATTTCAAAACGACCGTTTTTAAAAGGTGTGATAAATTTCGAGGGATTTAAATTCCATTTCTGAATTATAGTCTTAAATTTTCATTCAGAATACACTTCAGTTAACGTATATAATATAAAAATTTGAAGAATAAATACTGAAAATAAAAGGAAAATGTATTTTAAATCCATTTTAAAAGATACTGAAACCGATATTTTCGGTTTTAAATCGTTTCATATTTAAAATCGAGGTGAAGTCCAGGTTAGTCAGTTACGTCTCCGAATGAGTTAGAGAAACATAATGAATTGAATCAACACCAATTCAATTCATTATGTGCTCCGCCCATGATGGCCATGCTGGCAACGAAATGACTGATTGCTTGGCAAACTGGGGCACTCGTCGTCGATTCATAGGCCCTGAACCTTTCTCCGGCGTCCCTGTCGGTCACATTAGGGGGACGTTACAAAAATCGTCGTCCCCTTCTGGATTAAGACAGTCCAAGAGATCTGTGGCACTGTCCCGTGGCAAGACATATCAACTACTTTTGCTTAATAAGGCGGAACTTAGACTGGTTGTTGGCATATGTACGGGAAACCCTTGTCTTAGAGACCACCCGTTTATAATGGGCAATGCTTCCATCAAGATATGCAGATTATGTGAGGTGGATGACCAAACGTCAAAGCATCTGCTCAGCTGCTGTCCCGCTATGGGTTCTTCCAGACGGAAATTGTTTGGGGGAAATTATGAACCCAACTGATATTAAGGATCTTTCACCAGGCTGGGAAATGGGCGTTTTACGTAGCCTGACATGTCCAGACATCACTTAAGAAACCTATTTTCGGTTATAACTCGCCACAGTTCCGTAGCGAAACACGCCCAAGGGTTAGGGCTCCCTTACCTTTGTTAAAGTTCCGGCGACGAGCAAGAGGAGTCAACGGAACATCTACTTTGCCACTGCTCGGTATTCGGAGACCTCAGACCTGAGCTGTTTGGTCAAAGAAAAATCAGGGACAAAATCTGTCTCTCTGACATTGATTTGAACAGGTTTCATTTTATGTCCTACCAGGGCCCGACAAAAATGTTCCCCATGACAATTACAGTTTGCATATGTAGGTGTTGGGCGCTCTTCGAATCGAAGGAGTTCTGCAAAATCCCTTATTAAGATCTAGAGGATTTCGGATGAACTTCAAAGCTATTAATATATTTTACCGAATATTTTGTGATCGTCATTTAAAATAATGGCACATTGAGCTCCTTGTGAATATTAGAGTTTTTAACATACCAGGGAGCGAAGTTTTTTTTGGCGCCTTTGAATCTTTTTCATATTAGAGGCTGAGTCAGGGCACCATACCAGATGGCCGTAGCACCAGATAGTCTGACTAGCACAAGTTTTTATTAAGACGTTAAGATTTTTTTATGTGCAAGCAAGAGATTTATTAATTCCAAAGTGAATCTCAGAAAATAGTCATTTGGGACTTGTGGTCATTTCTGAATTTACCGTTACAAAATTTTTTTTCAAAACCTTTTTATGTTTTTATTTTAATTTCAATAATATAAAATACCCCGTGTTCCAACCCAATTTTTTGACCAATAACGGAATCAGTTTTTCTAACCCTGATACCTCCTAGTGCACACCGTTTTCACTTTCAAAGTGAGCAGTTTATGTGTAAAGTGTGACTAAGCAAACCTTCAAAACTATAAAATTTATTTGGGGGTTGCAAATAATCACTCAATAAAACAAAAAACGTCTATTTAGTCAGAAACTAAGGAACTTAGTAGTTTTTATTTAATTCTCTGTCTTCAGCAACTTACAAGACAAAACTCTTTTGCACACTTTTAACACACATCCACGTATACAATCCCTTATCCTAATTTTTACTTTTTATTTTATTTAAAAAATTCCCTTGGGTTTAGTAAAAACTTTGTAGTCAGTGTTGAGTTTGAAATAATTTCATCGTGTCCGTTTTTTAAACGTCTCCTTTTTACGTTTTACTATTTTTGTTTTTTTTTTTTTAAAGAAGGATGACTTGCCTGTGACTTGTGTATTTTTTTGGCCAGTGTATTTTGTCTGATTGTATTTTGTATTCAGTGTTTAGTATTTGTTTTTGGAGATACTTAGTTTTTTTTTTATAGAATATTTTTGCTTGTCAGTATTTCTGTAGTTGTATTTGAAAAAGTTTTAGCGCGTGTTAAGCATATTTAAGTTCATTTATATTAAATTAGATTTGAGTATTTATTTTATTTCATTTCTTTTATTTTTGAAATATAAACATATAAAATTTGTAATATTTAAGATTTTTTTTATTAGATATTATTTAGCAGGAAAAGGGAACTATGTAGACAGAAATTAAGGAAAATTAATAAATTTTAAGTAAATTTTGTTATTTAAAAAAACTTGTATCTCTTTTTTAAAATTTTTTTTGCAAAATTTACTTTTTATAGAAAATTATTGCTATCTTTAGAAAATTTTATAAAAAATTATTATTTTAAGACTAAATTGTGCAAACTTTTACGTTTATAAATTGGTTTTTTTTTTACCAATTTTTGCTATTTATAGAAAGATTTTTTTATTATTTTTCCTATTTTTATTAAAATTTTTGCAAAATTAATTATTTATATAGTTTTGTGCATATTTTTGGCTTTTATACAAAATTTTTAAAAAATTTTGTATAAATTTCTGTCAAATAAAAAAAAAAATTGTCCAAGTTTTGGCAAATTAATAAAAATATGCAAAATTTACAATTTATAAAAATTCTTACGTAAATTTGTTGCTATTTAGTAAAAGCCTTGTGCAAATTTCAATTATTATTCAGAGCAATTATGAATAAAAATTTCCCCGGAGTTTTCTCCCTTCTCCCATTTTTTTCCTGTGTAAATTTAATTGCAAAAATTGGAAAAGGGAAAAAAACTCCCGGGGAATTTGTATTTATAATTGGGCTGATTATATATTTTGTGCAAATTTGTACTATTAATTAAAAATTTTAGCTATTTATAGATAATTTTGTATTTCTAGATTTTTTGCTAAAAAAAAATTTTTGCAAAATATTGAACATTTTTGTCATGTTTTCTATTTATAGAAAAACTGTGCAAACATTTTTTGCTTTTTATAAAAATATAAAAATTTCTGGTATTGATAATAAAATTTGCGCAAATTTTTTTTCTAATAGAAAGTTTATTGAACATTTTTGCTATTTATAAAAGTTGAGCAAAAAGTTGACCATTTTGGTTATTTATAGAAATATAATATTTGTGCAAATTTTGGCTGTTTATATAAAGTTTTCTGAAAATTTCATTACTTTTACACAAATTGGTGAAATTTTCAGGAATTTATAGAAAAATGTTGTGCAAATGTTTGCTTTTTACATAAAATGTGCAAATTTTTGCTATTTTATTTTATGCTAATTAAGTAAATTTTATGCAAAATTTATTATTTATATAGTTTTGTGCAAATGTTTTCCTTAAACAAAATTTTGTGCAAAATAACTATTTATACAGGTAGAAAATTTTGTATAAGCAACTGTTAATTATAAAAAAAAAAATGTGTGTTATTTGCTATTAAAAGAAAATTTTGTTCAAGTTTTGGTAAATTAAAGAAAATTTTGCATTAAATTATAAAAATTTATACAATAAATATAAATTTATAATAATTCTTATGCAAATTTGTTGCTATTTATTATATATTTTCTGCAATTTTTACTATGTATTTATTAAAATTTTTTGCTAAAAAATTGCGCAAATATCCTTATTTTTACACTAGTTTGTGCAAATTTTTGTAAAGTATTGAAAATTTTTTGTCAACTTTTGCTACTTATAGAAAAATTGTGCAAACATTATTAATAGAAAATTTTGTGGAAATTTCTGCTATTGATAAAAAATTTGCGCAAACTTTTCTTTTCATAGAAATTTTTTGCTGTTTATAACAAGAATGTGTTTCTTCCAAAATTTTGCAATTTTAATATAAATAAAAATTGTGCAAAAACTTTTCTTTTTTTTTTAAATTTTGTGCAAATGTTTGCTGTTTATAAAATAAAAATTGTATAAACATCATTATTATTAGAAAAAAATTTTCTAATTATGGAGAGTTTTGTGTAAATTTTATTACTTTAAGACAAATTTGTGCAATTTTCAGGAATTAATTAAAAAATGTTGTGCAAATGTTTTCTTTTTACAGAAAATGTGCAAATTTTGCTATTTATAAAAAAATTTTGTGCAAGAATTTGCTAATTAAAGAAAATGTTATGCAAAATTTATAAAAATCATACAAAAAAAAAAATTTGCTTGAATAATTTATTAAAGTATAATATAATATTTATTAAAAATTTTGTGCACAATTTGTAGTATTTATTAAAAAATTTGCGCAAATTTTGTCTGTTTATAGATCTAAGAAGCGGCTGAAAATGGGTGTCAGGCCTGGCAAACAAGCGGCTCGCCTTAAAGCCATCCCCCGTTCATGCTGACAGCCCCAGCTGCCAGATCAGATGCAAAACACTAATCTACATTTAACGAACTGATTATAAAAACTAAAGTAATGGAAATAGCACCCACCTTCCGACCTCTTTGATGACGATATTAAACTTTAAACACCAGACACGATTTGGAGGCCCTTTGCTTCTTATAGAAACAAAAGGAACTAATATGATGTTTAGAAAATACTAAAAAGATGTGGGTTATCAGTATTTGCCGAATTCGGGCCATTCAGATGGGTCAAAGTCTGGGCTCACACAATAAAAATTTTTATTTTTAGAATGTCGCAGTTTAATGGTGAGCGAGAAAGAGAACATGTTTTTTTTATTTTCCCTCTTTATTAAAAAAATGTTGTACAAGTTTTTTCTAATTACAGAAATGTTATGCAAAATTTATAACAAATCATAAAAAAATTTTTGGTTATTTATTAATCATTTTGTGCAAAATATTACTATTTATCCAATATTATGTGGAAATTTGTAGTATTTATTAAAAATTTTGCGCAAACTTATAAAAAAATTTATAAATTTTATAAAAAAAATTAACTATTAATTTTAGACAATTTTGTGTAAATTTTTACTTTTTGAAGAAAATTTTGTGCAATCTTTTGCTTTTTACACAAAATTTTTTTGCAAAAATTATTATTAAAAAAAATTTGTTAAAATTTCAGTTAGAAAAGGAAAATTTCGTGTCAATTTTTGTTATATAAAAAAAATTTTGCAAGTTTTTGCTATTGATAAAACATTTTGCGACAATTTTTGCTATTTATTTGTAAGAAGTTTTGTAGATAGATTTGCTGTTTATAAAAAAATGTGTGCAATACCTTTTTTTAAATCATTTTGTGCAAATTGTTCTTACTTATAGCCAATTTTGTGCAAATTGTTGCCATTTTTTAGAACATTTTGTTCAAATTATTGCTTTTTACATAAAATTTAGTGCAAAAATTACTATTTATAGAAAATGTTGTTCAAATTTCTATTAGAAAAAGAAAATTTTATGAAAAATTTTTTTTTTTGACAATTTTGTGCAAATTTTTGCTATTTATACAAAATGATTTTCTAATTAAAAAAAATAGTATTCAAACTTTATAATAAACATTTTGCACAAATAATTTTTCTATTTTTTAAACGTTTTGTGTAAATTTTTAATATTTGTTAAACATTTTGTGCAAATTTTTGCTATTTTTATACAAAATTTTGTGCAAAATATTCATAGATTTTTTTTTTGCAAATTTATGTTTTTTTAGAACAAGGTTTTCAAAAAATTGTTGACGTATTTTTTGTGCAAATGTTTTGTTATTACTCACAAAAATTTGTACAAATGTTTATGCTAATTCTTATTAATGCAAGCTTTTGGTATTTTATACAGTGTGTTCTATCTCAATTGACACCTGCCTTAAGAGCGGACATACGCCTTCAACAAAAAGTGTTACCGTCTGCGTTCCCTAAGGAAACATTGAATTCTTTTGAGAGTTAACTCTCCCTTGTACGCTTTCTCTTCGCTTAAGGCAGTTAAAGTTACCATCATTAAAAATATTAGGATTATATGACCTTAGTTTATATGTACTGATTATACATTTAGATGTTGGTAATTATTTGAGTTTTAAAAGAATTATGCCGAATTTTTCCTTCTGCAAACAAAATTTTATTTTTAAAGTTCCGAAGAAAAATTAACTTAATGCCATCATTACGCCATTAATTTCTTTTGAAAGGCTTTCAAAATAATGAACATTTTGTATGGCCACAAAATTTCACGTAAATGTAGACAAAATATGGAAATGTTTAGGGTTAAGTGGAAATTTTATATACGAGCAATCAGCAACAAAATTAATAATAAAAAAATAATATTATGTATCTAAATGTTTGAACAGAGATAAAGTTTTAAATGTTTGACTGTCGGTCGGTATGTGTGTGTTTGTATAATCATACAAATATTGCCTGCCTTTAAAAATTATGCAATAAAATAATTTCAATTCCATTTTCATTTTGAAATACAAATTAAACTTACAAACACATACGCATATTAAATTTCGCACAAACACACTTACTAATGTTACCAGTTACATTTGAAAATTGAATTATTTAAAACTGGCAATTACAGCAATTGCCACAATATGTTTGGAAAGTAAAGTGGTATACAGTCACGCGTAAAAGTAAATTGAAAGCACTGTTAGGAGATTTTAGAACAGAAGTTTAAACTTTAAATTTAAGTTACATTGAGAGTTTCAGGAAATAAAAATTATAAAATCGGTTAATGTAATTCCCGGCATTGGGAAATCTATGATCTTCTTCAAGTATGTTGCCCACTTTACACGTTGCGGAATTGCAGCTAAGTGCTATAGAAGGCGTCCAAAATATACGGGACATTAGAAAGTTCTATAGATAAGCGGAGAACCTCCTACTACAATCGCGGCATCAAATGGAGGGTCTCAGGTACTCTCCAGCTGCCACCGGACTCCTACCTGCAGGCCATGCTGGAAACTCTAGCTTAAGGAAACGCAAAGCAAGAGCTAATGCAGTCACGGAAATTTTGTGGTTATGGGTCGAGAATCTTAGATGGTTTTGGAGTGCCAACAGACTCCTAAGAAGTTCAACGTGCCGTAGATGTCTCAAATGTTATGACGAGGAATTGGTACTTTCAAGTAACCAAAAGCAACCGGCTTACAGCTTCTGTATCCCTATTAAGGAGCCATTGAAAGCGGAAGTTAGGCCTGTAAAAAGCTGCTTTAAGCTATCCCTCCGTTCATTCTGACAGCGTTATCTGCAAGATCAGATGCAAAATCCCAATCTCCTACCATCTTTAATTAACAGATTACCAAAAACTCAAGTAATGAAAATAACACCTAATCAACCTCTTTGATAATGGCATTTTGCTTTAAACACCAGACTCGATTTGGAGGCCCTTCGCTCCTTATTGGAACGAAAGAAACTAATGTGATGTTCAGTAGCTACTAGAAAGATGTGGGCTCTCGGGCAATTTAGATGGCTCAAAATCTGGGTTCACACATTGAAAGTTTTTTTTTTCAAAAAGTCGGAGTTTATAGGTCGGAGGGGAAGGGGAGAAAAACATGCTATATTTCTTTTCCCTTTTATACAAACTCAGACTTTCTGAGAAAAAACTTTCATTGCGTAAATCCAGACAAACGGAGTCATGAGCGAAACCAATTTCTATAAGAGCCCAATAGCTTTTGGAACATTAAAAATAAAATGAAGAAAACATTTCGCACTGTACTAAAAACTTAAAGTGTAATCATTTATTTATTCAAATTTTTATTTTAACCATACAAGTGCTTCAAAATTGCACATACATTCCCTAAATAAACTCATTTTTATTTTGTCTATTGAAAAAAAAAAAAAAAATGTACCCAAGAAAATACGTTTATTCTTTCCTTGAAACGATAAAACCAAATGAAACAACAAAAAAAGGTAGAGCCAAAACCACGTCGGAAATGGGTCCTTTTTCCTTAAAATAATACAAATAGAAAACGTTTCATTGGAGATGCGTGTGTGTGTGTGTGTGCTCAAACACAGTCTATTTGGAGAAAATTGATAATTTTTTTCCATTCAATATTTTAAAACTTCGAAAACGATTTATCATGAAAATGTTGCAATTTTCCATACGTTTTTGTACCTTTCCTTTTATTTTTGGCAATATATTTATTCATGTTCATGCTGCTCTTCCCTCGCTTAGAAACTTTAGAAATGATAAAAAGCTCCAATGAAAGGAAGGGAAGTTGAATGTACACATATTATATATGCCCGGTAGTTCTAAAAAAACCATTATGGTTAAATCATTCCTTTAGTTCTAAAGCGCCAGGATTTTGCGAATAAATTCCAATCAATCGGTTATCTTACACTTAATTTAGATGGTGATTTTTTCTATGTTTTAAAGACATGATTTTTGATGTTTGTTAGTGTTGGTTTACCCACGTCAAGTTTGACTCGTTGAGTCGTGAGTTTTTAGGATGGAGGGGATAAGAAATGGCATTCTCTTCTTCCTGGTCTTGGCTTGGCGAGACAAGCTTGACGTGTGTGAAACAGCACTTAACGAACGTTGCCCAGAACCAATCGGGGTAGAGGATATAAGCCCCATTTTATTTTTAATTTTAATTTTTTACAAATAAGCAATTAAAGAAGATTAACCGATAACGAGAGCGAAAAAAATCAACCCTAAAACATGGGGAAAATCATCGTTTAAAACTGTTGTGTTTTGGAAGGGAAATTTAAAATAAAATGTGATTGTTAAATCACCGTCTGAATTGGGTGATAATTTCACCCAAATCTCATTTGGCTACCACCGTAAACTGCTGTAGTAAATTCCTCATCAATAATAATGGGTGTTTTTTAAGGGCAACAAACCTTGAAATTAAAAAATAACACAGAGAAACAAATTTTACAATAACAAATTATTTTATTGGCATTTTATTTGCATTTTAAAGTGATTTCAGCCATATCGGCGCAGCGGCTCTACTTGACGAAAAGCATTCTTCTGGACGTCCTGTTTTCAGCCACTTTTTAAGTATTTCTTTCTCATCATATGTTACGAATAACAAAAACAATATTCGCCGCCAAGATGTCAATTGTTGCTGGTTTATCAGCATAAAGCAATGATGACTTTGCCTAGCCCCACAGTAAATAATCAAGAGTTGCCAAATCGCGTTACCTTTTTTACAAATTTGATTTCAATAAGTCGCCGTATGGCACACAGCGCTATTTTAATGAATCCACGCCCTTCCCGGATTAAAATCATCCATATTTTCCAACCAGCAATAATTCACCATGCTGCTGTTATGATATTGATTGATACGGTGCATTTTTTGTATATAATGAAGTCTGTAGTGTCTTTTGAAAATTGGTTTCATTTTTAATGCGTCACAATAAGGCCTCCTTTCAAATGTACGACAACGTGCGGCATAAAACTCACGAAGTCTTTTAAAAGATGCCGAATTTAAATGCCTCTGACCTAACGTTATGCCGCCTCTTAGATCACTCACCTACAAACACGCATTATCAAACAGAATTTAAAAAAATATTTTTTAAATCAATTTTTGTCGTACAAAAAAAATGTACATATACTTTTGTTATCTCTATAAGAAGCAAAAAAAAAAATTCTAAACATTGAAATGCATATAAAAAAAAAAAAAAACAACAACAGGGAATTTTATGAGGAAAATTAGAGGCAATCATGCTTTTTTGGATACATTTCCGTTATTCATGGACCGGTTTGGCTGAATTTTGATAGCAAAATTTAATGGAGCATGTGTAACATAAAATTCTAACAACCAAGTCCACATCAATGCTGGCGTCCTCGGAAAACCCATTTCAACAGACGGACATTGTTAATTAATTATCGCTCCTTGTAAGGACACAGATCCTAAAGGGTCTAAAATCAATATTGCAGAAATTACAAAAGTGGTTTTATAAATACCTGTGGTAAAGGCTGTGAGAAGAGGGCGCAGCATGACAGTTTGTTTGACTGATAACCCATTCATAATTTCTATCGGGCTTTAAAAAAACACCTTTTATATTTTAAACGTTTTAAATTTTTTTAACCTCCCCACCCATTAAAATATTATTGTATATAGTATTCGCCATATTATTTTTTATATTGCCCTATATGACCGTTTCAATTCAAATATGGCGTAACTCTTATTAAAAAAAACATAACCTTTAAAGCAAAACAACATCGAACATTGTTGCCAACAAATTTCACAGTATATTGCACTTCTTTTCGTTGTGAATATCACATACACACTGGCGTAAACATCTACCAATATTTCTTGGAAAACCCTTTCGAGTATTAAATCAAAAGTTTAGAGTTTATAATCAGAACTATTGGGCAGTATGAGAGTACGTAAGCATTTGTATATAAACAAATATGAGAATAAGAGAAACTATCAGTTTCATTAAGAATTCATTTAAGTTATAGTTTAGAATATATGAATATTTATATGTATATATTTTACTATAAGGAAAAGCAAAGAGCGTGGCAAAAAGTTGAAGTAGTTAGAAAAGAGCCTTTTTAGGCTGCTATGTACTTATAAAATTTGATTTAATTGAAATTATATATTAAACGCTTGTGAAAAATATATTAAAAAACATCTTGAAAATATTTTTATATCCTGTAATTTATGTAGTTGACACACTAAATTTTAACTTAGCTATGAAGTCTCTTTTAAAATTATTAATAAAGAATTTTATTAAAAAAAAAATTATTAAAATAATTGTTCCAATATATTCACAATCGTTAACTCGTCAACTCATTATTGTTTTGCCGCATATGCCAAAAAGTCGTAGTTGAATAAAACGACAATACAGCGATATGGCATCCGATATCGATCGTTATTCCCATTTAAGTTGTATTGTTATTTCGATCGATATCGAATGCCGTAGTTTAGCTTCAGATTAACATGAAATTTTCTGAAAATATACCCGATAGAATATCTTTGTATATTCACCAAAGCTTCTGGCCTACATATGTTTTGAAGAAAATTGTAAATTTTTTGGGAAGGGTCATTAGTGAACTTTGAAGTTGAAAATAAAAATTATTGTTTTGTGCCGCATACGCCACTTTTCTAAATTAATTTCAAAAAGTAGTTCTTTGTGCTGCATACGAAAGTATGGTAGCCTTGTTGAGAGAAAACGTGTCTTTATGTGAGAGAATAAGAAAAAACGGTCTCATAATAGAATAGATTCTATTTCACGACTCCCTAAAATTGCTGAAGGCAGGATCCACTCCTTTAATCAATCAATTGGGACGCTGAGTGAGAATATAAGCAGACAGATAACATAGGACCCTTGGGAGACGGTGCAACATGGTAACAGAACGGGAATTAATAAATGGACCCATTAATTAGCGTCTGAAATAAAAAAAAAAATAAACTAGACTTCAGCCAACTGACCACTATGGGGCAACACTTGAATAGCTAAATTTTACTTTTGGAGACAAATTATGAATAAAAATTCACCGGGTGTATTTTTTTTAATTCTCCAATTTTTTTTATATTTTAATTAAGTTGGAAAAAACTCCCGGGGCATTTTTAGTCATAATTGGACTGTTAGTTTTTTTTACTTTTAATTTTCCATAACACACTTTTTAAGCTAATTTATTTGAATATAAATTTATTAAAAAAAAACCAATTTTAGAAGAAACAAATAACTAGAGATCGGAAATTGTCGATAAATAGCTGACATCGACTCAACATTCTTAGAAAATACCAAATTCGTCGACTTGATGTGAACTTCAAATTTTAGTCCACATCGACAACGACTCATATAATAGGGATGAACAAGTCCAGTTTATCTTTTCTAAGAGCTTAATAAATGGACCAAATACTTAACTTCCTACAGACAATATTCTATAGTTTATATTCCATTTGGAACTTGCGCCTGCACATATGCTAAGTTTGTTTAGTTATAGCATATGCATGGGAGCCAAAATCTATATTGAATATTTAGGCAAATTCTTTGAGTTGTAGCATAAAATCGCAATTATTTTTCTTTTACAAAACGATACTATAAACCCTAATAAAAATGTGTATAAAAAAATCTAAATTTAAGAAAGAAATTCTAGTCACTTTCATAAAAAGGTGCTTAAACTCCCTTTCGCATTTCACAAAAATCTTTTAGCAGTAAAAAAAAAAACAGAAAAGCTCTAATTAAACTTCAATTAAAAATTGTGTCTCAACAGACTTTCTGGTAAGAATTCTGGGAATAATTAAAGAATCGAATCATCAGCAAAACTTATGTCTCAGTCATTGGTCATTTTTCCAGAAAAAATTTTATGCATAGAGCTTGTAAGAAAGCAAAGTTTTAAACTTTATCTTCTTACTGCTCTTTCAAAATCCATGTTCTTGCTCTACAATTACACCTTTCTGCCTTCTATTCTTTCTACTTTTTGCAGTATTTTGCGTTACATAGAAAATTTTCATTTAACAAAATTTTTCATTTAACAAAATTTTTTATTTAACAAATTTTTTTTTTTTTTTTTGTGGATATGAAGTCTAAAAACACAATCTAAACTTTAGCCAGAGCAATGATCCATAACTTTAGTTGGCATTCAATATTTTGTATACATGCAGATGTTCATAGACACACACACACACACACATAAATTTCAAATTCTTTAGTATTCAACCAAACATACAAGCATGCAAGCATACATACTACTTATTCATTTATTTTATAATGCATAGTTTTAGGGGACATTGATTTTCAATTGTTGGATTTTATACAATAAAACTAAACTGAATTAGTAACAGTAAAGAGTATGGCGACAAGGATATGGAGAAGGGAAGAGAGAAGAAAAAAGTTTAAACCTTTTGATACTACATACTAAGGTTGCTGTTGTTGTAGTTGTTGGATGTTTTAATAGGAAACAAATGTTACCAGTTTTCATATCTCTTCGATTTTTACACATACATGGCCAGTTGCCAATTTTATGTCTAAAACTGATGTTGTTGTGCAAAAATGAATAAAAACTAAAACAATAACAACAAGAACAAATCCTGCTTTTTTTTTTTTTTTTTTTTGTTAGAAAGTTGTTTTTTCTGTTGTTATAAGCTTTGTTGTAAAAATAACTGTAATACTAGCAAAAACGACACACAAGAAAAATGTTTTTAATAAAGTTTTGTTGCTGTATTTATGCAAACTTGCTTTTTCGAAACAACGAAGATGCCAGATAAAATAGTTTAGAAATTTTTGAAATCGCCTTTATCGAAGCAATCAAATTTTTGATAAACTTTAAAACCATCTGAACGATATGGACCAGATCGCTTTATTTAGAAAGGCAATTTTGTGAAGAGGGTTAAGGATATATATTTTTCATAACTAGGGCCACGAGGAGTGAAAGCGGGCAATTTCCGCCTCTCCGAATCTATCAAGCAGATTTTAATGTAATTAAAAACTTAGATATGGACACATAAGCTATAGAATTTTTTAAAATAGGACCACGAGGGAAGGTTGGGGGCGATTTCTGCCTCTTATATTTAACAGATTCGAATGAAATTTTAAATATAAATAGATCCCTATTTGTATGGACACATAAGATATGCATTTTTTTTAATATGAACACGAGAGGATGTATGGGGCAATTTGTGCCTCTCCGAAAGCACCTAACTGATTCTTATGAAATTTAAAACATAGATAAATCCCTCTTTATACTGACACATAACCTATGGATTTTTCATAAATGGGACTAAAAGGAGGGGAGCGTAGTAGCACTCGCCGGGTATCCGCAAATTTTAAATAAAATTCTACCAAAACGCTAAAAATGGAAAACAAATAAGTTTGAATATTTAAAACACGGGAAAATTTAACGAAAATATTCTGGTGTATTTAATGGCATAAAGTTTGAATTATTATTTGGAGTTTGTGTTGTATTTTATTTATTAATTATTTATTTCAGTGTCATGTTGCCAAGTTTTTAATCAACCCTGTTATAAAAGTCACAAGTTGACGGCACCTGACAAGAAATGGTATTTTCTGAGTCGTTATTGACAATACTCTATTACCTTTGACAGTCAATTGATATTTTCTAAGGCGCTTTTAAGTCAACTTCGAGTAGAATTGTCCCTGTTTTAGTCGACAGGAAATTTTACGACGACTCAAATGAAAGATAAAGAAATTTAAAATGAAATGTCAACATATTTATTAAATACATTTTAATTAAAAAAATGCAAATTTAAAAAAAGTTATAGGCACAATTTATAATTAAATTTGCAAAGTTTGCAAAAATAGCAAAAATTCGGGAACATTTTAAATATATCAAAAAAGCCAAAAAAAAAAATTATTAAAACTCCTTAAAACTATAAGGAATGGCAAAAATTCGGTAAAAATTTCAAAACTAGCGGAAATTCGCAAAATTTTGCAACACCGACATGATAGAAATGTGCAATATTTATTAAAAATCAGTAAAGTTATAAAAAATCACAAAACTTGTAGGAAAAAAAATCGCGCACACGGCTAAAATTCGCGAAAATTGGAAACAAATTGATCAGAATTAGCCCGTGAGGAGACCAAAAATCTCAATAATAATAATAATATTTAATAAACATTGATCAAAAACCAAAAATAATAATAAGAAAAAAGAAATCAGTTTTTCACTTTCGAACAGTCATTAAACTAGACAAAGATCACAACAATAGATTTTTTAAATGTACAAAAAAGAAACGATTGAATTGATGCCAGTGATTTATCAAGCTAATCGGCCTTATTATAAGAGTTGTTTTTCGAAAATGGTATTATGATTGTCGGTAACATCATAAATACGAAAAACTTTCCTCGTGTTCTACAGTGTCGTTTTTATGAAATTTAAATGAAAAAAACAAAAATTTTAAACTCTACCCGCAAAAATAGCTTAAGTGACATCATTTTAAATTTTAGTTTTTTTTATAACTAAATTTACTGGCAATACTTGCTTTACCCTGCAGACAACGAGACTAGTCTATACATGTATGTAAAGAGTAGTCCATAAGGAAGAAAGAGTACTCCAAAAATACTCCAAATATATGGTTAAAATGTGGTCTATTTAATATAACGATGGCCTAGGAGTGGACCATATAACCCAGTTTTGCATTACAACGGAGTAGTCTTAAAACTACTCCATGTTCACACATACTCTAGTGGACTAGGATTCAAACTACTCCATGGTATCTCCATTGAATTAGTTTTAACTTCGTTTGAAAACGTAAATATTTCGTTTAAAAACCAAGACATGTCGATTCACTACGAACTGTTTTTAACAATGACATGGTCCATGCTTGCGTAACATTGAACCAGTCCATTTGATCAAAATGGATCACGTAGTCCATTATTATCTGCAGGGTATATTCTAAAATGCAATGGGCACTCAAGGAACCGTTACGATTTTATAGCAAAAACAATTTTAGCTTAAGCGCCAACCTTCATACAAATTTTTATGAAACATAATAAAACAATACCTTTTCCCGTACAATTTAGTTTTTGTCGCTTAAGCCTTCTTTGCGGTAAGGGCTTGATAAGGCTAAAGGCCCTGTTACTTTAACGTTAACCTATACGTTGGGAATCAGCTGTATTAATAGATACCCTCACGAAAACGGCGTTGCGGTGGGGGTGAACCTGATAACATTTCTACCAGATTATAATAAAAAAACCTTCATTCAATGCAGCTAAAAAAACACCCTATGCATATGTGCGCCTTGGTCGGGGCATGCTAAAACGGCTAAAAATTTAAGTTTTTGAAAATATGAAATTAAATCACAAAAATGCCAATAATGGCATAATAAATCTTCGATCTGGCAACAGCGACTATACAGTAAACAAAGAGCCAAAGAGAATTTATAAGAGTTAGAGAGAAAAAGAGAGAGAGAGAAATTAGTACCTTACATTTCTATGAGAAAAACTTATGGAAAAGTGGGAGGATGTTGTTTGTGCTGGTTCAGCCAGTCAAACATAAAAACTTATTTACTTAATTAGCATAAATTTGTAGTTTTGTTACAAATTTTACAAAATAAAACTTTTTCATTATTGATGATGTTATTACTATACAACAGCTTCATGCATACTTCTCATACACATTCTGCTGCATATGGGTATTTCCACAGGAAAGTCTACTTTTTCACACGGTATGGCAGCAAGCAATTTAAATTGTTTCCTAAGGAATAATATATATTGTCGGATTAATATGCAAACATGCTAAATCCACTTTTTAAGTAAATTGAGATTTTAATGCCGTGGGGTAGAGAAGGATACGCCTCGTCGACCAGCATGTAGTTTTTCTTCAATTTGAGTCTTGAAGTGTATAAAAACAACTACATTTTTCCTCTCAAGCTGCAAATATGCAATATAAAAAGCTGTTTGTCTCTCCTGTAAAATGTGCTTAAAGGGAGTTAGCACGTTTGCATATTAAGCCGACGATATTTCATAAAAATTTTTTTCGTGTTAAGCGTAATCTACTGAAAGAGAGGAAAAATTTGGGTGTAAAACACAAGATTTATTGCTTGTTGGCGTAAAGTAACACTTCTACGGAAGTACCCATACATACAGATACATCATTTACTTCTTTGTTATTGTTAACATTTGTAATACTAACATTTTGATTTTTTCCTTATTCGTTATAAATTCTTAATAGGGGAGATACCTACATTTATAGCAAATATCAAAAATTCTATAGCTCAACTTATAGTGACTCAGATCGAAAATTGGGCAGGGTATTGTTAAAACTTTGTCAGCGATTTAAAATGGACGTGTGTAAACGTTCCCATTTAAAATTAAGGCAATGAATTGCTACGGAATGGATAACCAACTTTTTAAAATATTTTTCTCATAAAGTTTCCCGGAATCAATGAAATATTTGTTTCCGAATTACAAAATGCTTTTTAGCGATATTTGAATTGGTTTAGCTATTTAATTGCTTTTATAAGTCCGAATAAAAGTTAATGTTGTAAAGGCATTGAAACTACGAGTACCAGAATTACTTGAGCCCTTCTAATAACCATTAATAATATTTTAACAATGATCGTTATTGTTATAATAATAAAGTAAAATGATAAAGAGAAATGTTGATTATATTTTAACAATATTTCATTTCAGTTTATTGTTGTTATTAATATAATTTTCTGTGTATATTGTTGTACGTATATTGAAAATATCATTATTGTACATGTATAATTTGAAGCCCAGGGTGAATCAAATATTAACAGGGGCCTTAAAGTTCAAGCAGTCAAAAGGCCTTATATTTGATAATTAAATTTACAATTTTTTTAAGGAGCATGATGTTTGTGTGAGTGTTTTTTTACCGGGGACCTCCGCTTAAGAAGTAAGAAATGTAATTATGCACGAAAAGTTTTGAAATTCTCACGATTACTTAACAAATTTCTTTTATCACGCACGCTCCTTCACGGATCATTTCTAAAGTCTTAGATTCTAAACACAATGTTTGCGGTGCGGTGCGGTGGGATTTCTCGTTGTGGGAGAGAAAGATAATTATAATATAACGGAAGACGGCGACGGCAATAGTTGCCATGGTTTGTTTAATTGTTTATACATTTATTTGTGCATACATTTTTATCTTGTTTTTTGTTTACAGTTATATTGTAAACATCGCTTATTATTCAAAAACTATGGCAACATCAGAAAGAGAACGAGTATCAAAAATTGAGAGAGTGTTCGGTTCGGTAGATTTGTGGAATACACAAACGCTAACAGAGTTTGGGTCGAAAAATCATTAAAAAAAACTAACGTTTCCCTGTTAGTCATCTTTCGAACACAAAAATAATACTATTTTTATTAAACTCAACAAAAGATGAGAACATTTAATTCCGTTCGGTTTTTTTCAAATCCACAAACTTGATTGTGTTCGGCTCGGCTCATTAATGTTCGGCTCTTTTGGCTGGCAATAAAAAAAACCAAATATTTTTTACAAAAACAAAATACACTTACGAAAAAAAATCAAAAAGCCAGCAAACTAATTTTACACTAACAAAACATATACACAATACAAACGCAAGCTGTTCGTGGTGCGGTCGTTACTAAAATTTTTTGTTTGTTCTTTTCTTTATGAATGTAAAAAAAGAAACATTATAAAACAATAAAATATAATGTTTGTCTACAGTATCACTACAATTGTTCTGTTTTTTTAACGAAGAACAGAACATTATATAATGTTCGCCTCTTTCTTGAAAATAGTTACCAACGGTATTAAGGGTTGTGCTCGTCTACACAATCACTAAAAAAAATAGATATCATTCTGGGGTGTGTGAGCCGAACGCTAAATAATGTGCAATAAACAGCTTACAAGTGATTCTTTGACGTTAGGCAAAAAGGTTTTGAGTTACAAAAATGCATTTTGAGTTTTTGATTAGGTTTGACTAAATTTTTTCTTAATCTCGCGTTTCGTATCAATAACTTAACTGCCTGTTTTGAAAACGCGAGTGCAAAAGTGACTTGTTTAACTAACATTTTAAACAAAAACAATATTTCAAAATTTGTTTGTGTTTTAAATGTTAGTTGAGCGAGTCACTTTTACGCTCGCGTTCTAAAAACAGGCAGTAAGACCTGCACAACTGTTTCTAATCGTAATCGTTTGCTCTTTAGAAAATAATTAAATTAAAGAATTTTTAAGTTAACAATACGAAAAATCTCAGTGTGTGACTTAAGACCTTTTTTCTTGCCAAACTTCAAAAAATTCAAAAAAAATTTCCAATTTTAATTAGGAAAGTAACGATACCGCTTTTTGCCGAGTACGATATCGATACTCAAACAAAAATAACGCCGATATCGATACGCATATTGAATTTATATTATAATAAACAAAACTCAAGTAGAATTAATTGTTTATTGTACAAAATTACAGTGGAAGAGATTATTGATATTTAAAATTGAAGTGGGGAACGGAATAGTCGCTGTAGTACAATATAGCGAATAGCGCTGCAAGCTGTTAACAAGTTAAAAACGGCAGTTTCAAAGAAAACGTGGTTAAAGTAGTCGTTGCAGTTGAAGTTGAAGCAGAAAATTTGAAATTTTAAACTTTGTAGTGCTCTGTAGCGTCAGCTTTAGCTACTGCAACAACTAATTTATTCTGTTCCTGGCCTAATATTAATAAGCTTTAAAAAACGAAGACTTAAATCTGAATTCATGATAAAATTAACAAGACGATAAAAGATTTTTTTACAAAGAATAAGATTTTTGTTTGATAACCAAAATATTTCCAACTTTTGTCCGTTTGAACCAAACCTGTTTGGTATAACACGTCATTGCGCCCGTAAACAAGCGGATCTGCGTTTCTTAAAAAATCGTAGGTAATCAAAGTCATCTCTGGACTTCTTTAGCAGAAACACCGCATAAATGGAAAGAAGCTTATCCTCCTCGGATTCTCTTATAAGGTTTTCACAAACGCCCCAAAGGACAGTTCTTTTGAACTTATCCGAACTTGTAGTACCTGTTGGTTGTGAGTTGGAGATGCAGAGACATGTTAAGAATCCTAATGTCACGTTTTGTTCGGTACGCTTAAAGCCAATTGTCTTTGAAATATTCGAGCATTGTATCGAGCGTCAAACATTGTAGATAAGCACTACGTTTCGTTAGCCCAATTTGCAATCTTGTGCAAAATTATATAGTAAATTCTATAGTATACTTTCAAGGTTAAGTTAATACTATACCATTTTGTAAATGCTACGATACAAGACCATTTGCACAATACTGTGATATGGGCTACTGGTTATATTAAAATTCTGTGCAAAAAAATATTAATTTTGATAACCAGTAATTAAAAAATAATAACAATTACTTTTGAAAAGTTCTATAAAGTCAAGGCCTTCGTTTTGGGACAAAACTTGTCTCTCTGATATTTATTTAAACAGGATCCACTCCTTTATTCACAGAAAAAAAATTTTGCGGCAGTAAAAGAATTAAACAAAAATTAAATCAGTTTTAATTAAATATTTAATCAGGTTAATTAAGTATTTAATCAAGTGTATTAAATGTTTTATTGAAATATTGTCAATTAAACATTTAATACACTTGGAGCCAGTTTTTGACATAAAGATCAGCGATTAAATTAGAACTAATCTTTGAAATTCGTTTTTGGGTAGTCGATTATTTCATTTTGTTTCCAAGTTTAAACGCCCAAAGTTGGCGGTTTAAACTTGCGACAGAACTTTCAAAAGTACGAACAGCTTATGAAAGGAAATATTTTTTATATTTTTTTTATTTAAAGTTTTATTAAATATTCCACCCTCAAGCTTAAATAATTAAAAGTAATTATAAAATAAAGGTCAAATAAGAATAAATATCTATTTATAGATATATAATATTATATAACACAATACAAAATTCTCGCCTTTTCTTCTTCTTTTTCACGTTAAGAACAGTAATTTGATGACAATTTTTGGTATTTGTTTTAAACTGCCATACTTATACATAAAAGTATTGTCAATTCATATGGCAATGCTCAAAGCTTTAATCTTTCACTCAAAAACGCCACAGAAGATTAAGGCTAGATTAATTTTATTATAAGATTAACAAATCTTACTATTGATCCTGGTTTAAACTCTAAGTAAAAAACCCGCTCTTGATTAAATATTTAATTAACCTGATTAAATATTTAATTAACCTGATTAAATATTTAATTAACCTGATTAAATATTTAATTAAAACAGATTTAATTTTTGATTAATTCTTTTACTGGCGCAAAAAATTTTTTCTGTGTTGAATCGACCGGGTGGCTGCGTGGGAATACTTGCACCCAGGTAACATAGGACCCATGGGAGACGGTGTAATATGGTTACACAACAGGAACTTATTAATGGACCCACGTGGGCTCTGCTTGATCACAGCTGCCAATGGAACCTAACCTTACCTAACCTATGGCCTTGCGTTTTTTCCCCGCTGGAGTTGCATCTTTTATTCCAAATTTAATACAATACATATACATACATACAAACAATATTTATGTATTATTGTATGTGTTGCCAGTTGTTTTGAGACGCATATTCGATTAAAACAATTTACAAACTTCCCATTCAAGTTTATTTTCTGTCAGAATTTCCAATTGTTTAAAATTACTAGTGCATGTGTTTGTGTGTCAATTTATTTATTGTATTCCTTCAATAAAACTTTTGTTTTAACACACAAACTCTACTCAATCATTTATAACTGTTGTTGTCTAAACAGAAATGAAAATTTCTGTTATTTTAGGAAAATCTAAAAAGGAAGTCCTTTTTAAGAAATAGGAAAATTAATGATTAAAGAATTTTCTTATTAAGGAATACAGTGGTGAAATTAGAAATGCAATAAGGACCTTCTTTAATTTTAGTTCGAATTATCTCCCCTGGAGATTTCAATACGAATTTTGTAGTGGCTTTGCTAACTAAGAAGATGTATTGTGGGTACAGCTTAACACTGCGGGAAGCATAAGAGCTGGCGTATCTTTTACACATGATTTGCGTCTTTAATAACGTATAGAATATTTTGCAGGATAAACAACTGCCATTTATTCTCATTTAGTTATTAAATAAAATATTGTAATTCCTTTGAAAATTTCGAATTTTGTACCAGCAAAGTATTATTTGTGGAAAGTTATGCTTTACTTCTGTAATTTTAACAAATCTAATCTCGATTATAGCCATCGTTTGCGGTTTAGAAATAGTGATTTTGATGTATAGACTATAAATTGAAGACATTTATCCAGTACGATTGTTGCTAAGCTCAACCTAACTTGTAAAATCACTGCGAACCACTCAAGCCGAAATTCTGGAGGCATTTCTTCAAGTCTATTGGCAGCCACTCAAGCAAAAATTTCGAAATACTTTAAAGCAGCTGGATGCATCCAAATGCAAGAAAACTGAGTAAGACACCACACAGAGCGAAAAAAAATTCGTTGGAATGATAACAAAATCGTGAAAGTCATGGAAACAAATTACGGTACCCGATAGCGATTGAAATTCCTAATTAAATTGTATTTTAACTTCAAGCTGCATCAAATGTCGTAATGTGAATTTAAAACGTAGAACATGCGCTTTTCGATTTCGATCTCACACTGGAAAATGCTTCACTGCAGAACAGGATATCCGAAATAAGCTTGATTCGTTGTTGCTGTCAAAATATGAAAAGTTCTGTTGACGTGGAAGATAGAAGAAGGTTTAGGCTAGCGAAGACCAAGCCAGCGAAGACCAAGCTATTGTAACAATGTGTCACAATAAACACTAGCAATTTAATTAAAATTCCAACAACAACACTGTGTGTAATTTGTTGGCACATATTTGTAGTTGATTGTTTCCTTGAATTTTGAACGGTTGGACCTGAACAGGGCAAAAGTGTAAAAAAATCGAAGTTTTTAAAGTTTTTTGCGATTTTGATCTTGAAGATGAAGTTTTTTTCTTGTTTTTATTTGTTCACAATTTTTGTTCTTAATGGCAAGAGCTACAACTTTGTCTCAGAGGGTAAAACAAAATTCCGAACGGTTTGCAAGATATGAGCCTGAGAAAAATATCACTTTTTTGCAAAAATGACACCGACGCCCAAAATCTTTGTTGGCCAATTATAACAAAGTTCTTGACTTTGGGAAAAACTGGGAGACACGGGTCTCTTATCACGTTGTGGTGCCCGTATATGGTAATTTTTTTTGTGTTGCACTGTGTAATACGGGAATACAGGTGCAATCAATAACAGGGACTCAAAAATTGGTACATCTTCAATAGAAGTGTGAGAAGTGAAAAAGTGAGTAGAGCTGAATAATGACTCATAATTTATTGTACTTATAGGCACTCATACTTTTAGCAATGTTATTCAAGCTCATATTCACTCAGAAGTTTGATGGTACTCATCGTATTCATACTTACACAGAAAAAATGGAAAACCACTTTCAATTCACGTATTTGTTAGAAATTTGTAGTATTAATTAAATTCTGAACTGATTTTCCGCCAGCAAACAAATTGATCATATCAATTAACAGATTTCTAAGTTTGAGCTTTTCTTGCTGTTCAGTTTCAACCAATAGGTTTAATTGAAATGTGACCACCAGCAAAAGATGTTATATGAAACATAGTTTATTGAAACTATTAAAAAATTATTTGAAACTTTAAAATATTTTGAAGTTTGTGTGTATGTTTTCATATTTGCAAATATACACACAAACATTATAATTTTTATTTTCAATTAAGGCAAATTAATTGGAACAATAAAAAAAATTGTTTAAAACAGCCTTTTTAAATTAATTGAAAAAATTTTGGCGAACATTTTTTCTGTGTAGCAACATTTATGTAGTGGTTAATTTAGATTCAATTTAACTCAATGTGCATAGGCGAATCCAAAAATGCGAGGCTGCCAGATTTGTTTCCGAAAAAGCAAAGTGACGATTTGGCAATTACAGTTTACTAAGGCCCTAATTTTGTTAAACACAACGCAACGACAAAGAATTACATTGAAAGCAAAAACAAATTTATAAATATTTTGTAATTTTGTTGTTGCCTCTAACAGAAATTCACATTGGTTTTTAAGATCTCATACGCCTCATTGCTTGTGGCGTTGAAAATTTTAAAACGGTAAATAAATTTCAGTACAAAGCAACAACAAAATTACAAAATATTTATGAATTTGTTTTTGCTTTCTATATAATACTTTGGCGTGCGTTGTGTTTTACAAAATTAGGGCCTAAAGTTTTATATATATGTATAGTCGACGATTTTTGGCCAATTTTTCTGGCAACGCTGATTATGAAGTTTTGTGTTTGATCTGTACCCATGTTCTGTAACTTTAGTAAGAACTTCTCGCATTGAAAATATGTGAAACAAAATATTCCATCGTTTCTCGAAAAGCGGGAAAATTGAAAGAGATTACGTTGTTACGTTATAATTGACATAATATTCCACTCGAAGCCGATGTGACATTGCAAACGTTGAGAACTCGCCGTCTCCCATATCGCTGACGGCGACCAAAATTTACTAAAATTGAAAAATTTTCAACGACGGCGGCGAAAATAGAACCGCCGGTAATACTTAATAATGAAAAGTAAATAAATTATAAAGTAAATAATGTAAATGTTTGTTGTTTGCAATGAGCTTTGAAAAAATTCCTATTATTTTATAAGAATGTTAGAGGCAAAATAATTAAACCATGAATAATATGCCAAGAATAAAATATTATTATTATTATTCTTCGCCGAATTTTACATTTTTAGTCAAGGCGAATTCATAACAGGTAAGTGCAACTCTACAACTACAAAAAGCCACATGTATTTTGTTTTTGCAATTTAATGGTTAGCTGTCAAAATTTTTTTATTGCAAATTAAAATTATCACTTTTTTATAAAAGAAATTATTAAATTCACTTCAATCATTCGCGGTTTTGAAATATTTTTATTATAAAAATAATATTTTTAACACTTTTCAATCAACTTCTTCTCAAAACAAAATCATATTTTGACGTTTCACCATATTTTTTAATTCGCCGTGGAAACAGCTGATAAACGGCTGACGAGATGAGTTAACCTGTTTGAATTCGCCTTGATTTTTAGTTGTTTTTTGGTGTTAAAATTATTTTTCGCCCCATTTTTATTCGTAAGTTTGTTTGACAGTTTAAAGCTAAAGGAACTTTCTCATATAAATTTGACAGACACACTTTTTCTGTGAATTGGCGAGAAATTTCCTTACGTGACAGCTAGTACTCGCCAAAATAAAAGTTATAGACACAGTTTAGTGAGAAAAACAGCTGTTTGTTTCAATACATGGCATTTTGCTTTCATTTCACACATTTCAATCGAAAATTTTCTCGACGCGAGAGTTACAGAACATGGACACTGTTTTATGAAAACGGTAAATGGATGGATGAGCTGAATGAGTTGAATTAATGTGAGTATTATAAGTATTTTCCTGAAATTAGAAATAAAACTGAGTTCATTTATGAGAATGAGTATGATGTCGACGTGACACTCATATGAATTTCTCACGTGAGTATGAGCAAATCATAGCAGTTGAGTTTAAATGATGTCTACTCATTACAATTACAATTTCTTGAGTCAGTATGAGTAGCGAAAAACGATTCATTGCTGATCTCTGGCACTGAACTGATCACGATGACCCTTTTGATATCATGTTAAGGCTCTGTCTTATATTTCAACCGCAGAAAGGGTTACCTTAAAAAGGGTCGGGTGCATAACTGAATTTTTTGCCCTTAACACGGAAAGGCGTTGACATCTAGACGGTTTTTACTTTGTTTCAAGAGAGACTCTCTTAGAGTTAGCAGAGTGATGTTAGACTCTAAAGGCCTTCTAATAATTTGTAATCTGAAAATGTTTTCTCGAAAAGAAACCCTTAAAATGAATTAAGCTACTTAAATAAACTCAAAGTTTGAAGAAAAACGTTAAGATTCTTAAAATTCCTTAACGTTTCTCTCGATTTTTAATGTATTTACCATTTTAAAGGTCAAGGCGTTTGGTCGTTATCGCAGTTATTTGACTTCTAAAGTTGTAGATTCGAAGAGAAATTAATACTTGACCTTTTTCTTTGCAAAAAAAGCAAAAATCGGTAAAAGCGTAGTGAGTTTTCGTATCTCTTTCGCTCTTTCTGCTTTGCTGTTCTTCGTCTCTCGTTAATAGAAGAGGCAAAAGTACACGCCTGCTGCTAGTGCTAGTTCAAGCTCTTCAAGTTTTAGCCGTCAAGTCTTGAGCATTTCGGAGAGAAGGAAAAAGATTATTATATTAATTTTCCTTTCTCTTTCCTAAAAACTCAAGACTTGCCGCCTAAAACTTGGTTATGAAAACCTTTTACTGCTAAAGATATTTGAGTATCTCTTATTACAACAAAGATCCATTTCAAACCACTTACCTAAAAAGAAACAAAAGAAACAAATAGAATTTTTTAATAAACTTAGAAAATAATTTTAAATATTTTATTTATCAGAAAATAAAAAGTATTTTTTTTGTGGTTTCTTTTAATAACTTTTTTCTTTACAAAAAAAAACAATTCTTAAGCCAACAAAAGAAATTCAATCAATGATTTGTGGCAACGTTGCCAAAAGTTAAAATTCTATATTCTTTTATACAATTCGTTTGAAAAAGAGAGTAATTTAGCATTTATCAGTTTATTTATTTCTTTTTGTAAAGTAACAAACATTTACTTAATACAAAATAATCCTTCTAGGACATTTTTCTTTCTTAAGAACAGAAAAAAGATTCGCAACAGAAACGCCCTGGAGCGTTAAATAATAGAAAAAGTCTACCAGCAAACACAACAAAAAAAGCATTTCATCGAGAGAAAAAAGAAAACAAGACATTTTTTTAAGACTAAATACGAATAATTTTAAAAGGTTTTTGGTAAACTAGAAAATTTATTTTTAATTATTAAAAGTAATAAAGAATTTTAATTGTGGAGGGTTTGTGGGTTGCCCTCAAATGGAAAGCAGTTTAGCGCCTGAGATTGTTTTGGGCAAAAATCATACCATACAAGGCGAATTTAACCACTGGTGGTGTCGATACTACAACAACTCACAAACAACATGGGTTTTTTTTTTGCATTGCATTGTTAGTATTTACGGCTAGACATGCCAACCATTTTTAACAAAACACTAACAAATCAAAGCAAATTGGTTTGAACTGTCAAAATCTGAGGGCGTTTCAACACCACCTGTAGTTGAATTCGCAATGCATACAATATGAAGAAAAGAAAAAGAACAAAGCAACAGGAGAGCAAAACATTAACCTAAATTCTCTAAAATTTCAAATAACCCAGACCCATTACACTTCTCCTCTCCTTTTTTTCTACGGAGTTCCTTTTTCCCTACTAAATTATCAAAAGTCACATTTGGTTTCTTAATTAAAAATCACTTTTTTACATACATACACATTTTTTTTTAAATAATTAAAAATGATTTTTTTCTAACATTTTCACAAAAACCCAAAAAATCAGACAATAGAAAAACGGCTTCCCATGCTCCCTAAAATATGCTTTCTAAACTTCAACACAAAACAAACCCCATTAAAAAAAAACACTAAAAATTATATATATAAACATAAAGAAAAAACCCTAAAACAAAAGATACAGCCCTTAAATATTTTTATAAAACAAAATTAAACACAAAACCTTCCAAAGTGGGGTAAAAAAATTTAAATTACACTCAAGAGTATTATTTTTTAATGGATGAGCTAAAGACAAAGTCATAAAGAACTCCATAGAAAAAGACATCTGCAGGCTAACAAACCCAAGCAAGACCTTTAAACCTTAACAATGGGTTTTAAAAAGCCAAAATTGCTTGGTTTTCTTAGAAAAATAATTTTACACACATGCTAGAACAAAACAAAATAAAGCCAACTCCTAAAATCATGCTTTAAAATTTTGTTTTTATTTGTTTAAGTTTAACAAAATCACAATCAATAAATGTTAAAAAAAAGTCGTTAAATTTTGTTAAGTTAATAAACGTTTGTTTATTTTTTTTCTCTATCATTTGCTACGTAACAAAGTATTTACATTGTGTTTGTGTTAGCCAATGTTAACATCTTTATATCCTTTATTTAGCAAAAAGAAAAAAGATAATCCTAGTTGAGGTATGTTTTAAAATTTAACTTATTTCCTGTTTCCTGTCAATTCATGCAGAAACATGATATGCCATCACCACACATCCATCACACATTTAACCCTTCTCCAGTTTTTTTTTTTACTAAATCCCCTAAAGATAGACAGGCAATCATAACAATTGTATAAACTTATATAAAGTTCGCTGCTCCTAAATGTATGCAAGCTTTTTTTTATTGATATGAATGATTAGATCAATTTTAAGTTTTAGCTGTTATACAAACTTTATTTGGGTAGCAAAGAAATTTAACTTAAAAGGTATTTTTATTCAAAATACTTATTGCTGTATAGTAAAAGGGCAGGGTCCGTAATCACTATTGCATTTTTCATAAAAGTTATTTTTGTTTTTTTTTTTTTTTTTTTGAACAAAAATAAAACTTATGCTCTAAAGATAAGTAAGTGTTATAATTATTTAGTTGACTTCAAATATTTATTTTAATGAACATAAGAAATCTCAATGATGATAACCTAGGCCCGGAGTTTTATGCAAATGCGTATTTGTTGTCGCCAGTCTGAGATCAACATAAACTTAATTAATATCTTTGCGAATCAAGAAATGTTAAGTAAAACGGCATCGATTTGTTAGTGCATATTTTGCTTTAAATGCATATTTTTGCATATTTTGAAAAACAAAACTTGTTTTATTTATTAAAAAAGTATCCTGATTTATTTCTTCGCCCACAACCTACAACCATGTGGGGAAAGTTGTTGAAAGCAACAAACACGAAGTCAAAGCTTTGATATGAAATGACTTTATCATTTGACATCAAACACAATTCTCAAAGGTTTTTAATTGCTTAAATTAAACATTTAAATTCAAATTGATATTGATTTACCCCAAAATTCATAAAAAAAAATAAAACAGGTTTATTAAAACTTTTTTATACAAATTTTCATAGAAAAGTCGTTTCATGAACCTTTTATAACCCTCCCAGTGACGCACGTGTGTTATACGTACTGAAATACGTATGCTATACTTTGTGTGTACGGGGTACTCGGAAGTGTATATACGTTTTTCGTTTACTTTTATATAGAACATGGCCGCTTTTTCATTGCTTACCATCAACCCACAAAGTGTACGAGAAAGTAAACGAAAAACGTATATACACTTCCGAGTACCCCGTACACACAAAGTATAGCATACGTATTTCAGAGAAAGTGTGTTACACTCAATTCTATACCACGATTAGCTTACTTCCTCTCTGCCTGTAGTACTGTTTCATGTACATTGTACAATATGAAGTAAGTGAAAGCATACTCTGTGTTACAATTCCACTTACAATTCTGAGTACTCGGAATATTAGTCACTGGGCTGTTTTATTTTTTTATGAATTAGGCCATTAAAAATAAACATTTGACATCAAATGTTTTATCAATTTGATGTCAAATTGTTATCAAATGTTAAATTCAAATCAAAACTTAACTTGGCAATACTAAAGCGAGAAATAAATTTAAACATTAAAAATGGCGATTAAAGTAAAAACTTTACTTCGTGGTTAAATGTGTTTTACAAGTGAACAATTTATTTCTTATGAAAAATAAAAATTATTTATGAGTAATTAAAATGATTAAGAATATGAGTTTATAAAACATAACACAGGAAAGTAAAGAAATTATAAGTTTAATGTATGATCGCGGTGCTACAATCCTCAAAATAAAAGGGAGCCAAGTATTTCGTCTTTCCAAGAATTTAGAGGACGGAAAGATTATTATTTCATCTTTAAGCTCTGGTGCGAAATGTTTATCTCACAGTCTATTTAAATAAATAACGAATTTAATTTAATTTATGTTCCACATTTGAAAAACATTTGACATTTACGTTTGAAAGCAAGTTGAAAATAAAGGCATTTTTCACTTTTGATAATAATTTCCGCTTTTCGTTGAGAATGCTTTAATTTTCAAATGATTTTCAAATCACTATCAAACGTTTGTCGTTTGAGAAAACGTTTAATATCAAATCATTTTCAATTTGAAATCAAATCGGTCGTCAATTTATTATTAAAGAAGGAAATTTCTTAAGTTCACCTCAGACAATTGGCGCTGGAGGCCCAGAAGGCAGCATCCTGGGGCCTCTATCATACTTGATTTATACTTTGGGCATGCCAACAAGCACTACTACACTCAATCTTCAACATTTGCGGACGATTTAGCTTTTCTAAGCGTGCATGAAAGTCGTCTTGAAGCATCTCGTTACTTACAGGATCATATATTTCAACTAGAAATATGGTTAAAACAATGGAGGATAAAGGTCAATGAGCAAAAATGCGTTCATATAACAATTATCTTGCTACGTGTATCATGCCCCCCCCCCCCCCCCTATTAAAATCAACAGTCAAATAATACCTCAAAATTCGCATGTAAAATATCTCGGTACACAGAAAAAATGTTTGCAAAAAATTATTCAATTAAATAATTAATTGGTGTACATTAATTATTCAATTAATTTTTTGTTTGCAGCAATTAATTTTTTTAATCAAAACCCATTAAATTAAATGTTTGTGCATATGTAGTGTATTGTTTAGTTTATGCAAATAATTTTTTAATTGGCTAAATTTGTCCATGATTCGGAAATACAAATCCGTTAATTAATATGATCAATACCTTTGCAGGGGCAAAATTAGTTAAATATTTAATTGTCTGAACGAATTGTTTAATTAAAGTCGATTTTCTATTTTTTCTGTGTATACATTAAGATGGCCGTTTAACGTTGAGAAGTCATAAAGAGGCAAACTTAACTCCAATGAAACTAAAAGTCCTCCAAATTCAGTGGCTTATTAAAATTAAGTCTTTCCTTAGTCTCGACGGCAAACTTCTACTTTGCAACTCCATCTTAAAGCCAATCTGGTGTTATGGTATTCAGTTATGAAGCAATTCCTTGGCCTCTAATATAAAAAAAATTAATAGGCGCCAAAATAAACTTCTTCGAATAATCACAGCTGCCCCTTGGCATGTTAAAATCTCAAATATTTACAAGGATTTCAATGTTCCATGAGTTAAAACTACGAAACATGCAGTAAAATACTTAAAAAGGCTTGAATTGCATCCGAACCCACTAGATCGAAATATTTTAAATAATAGCGCCACCTGACATTAAATAAAGTATTGGGATAAGATTTGATTAATGATTGTTAGTTCATATTTAATATATGAAGATTCAATAAATAAATGAGAAACAAAAAAAAAATCAAACCTCCGTGTTTGTTGGGTTATGCTAAAAATGTTAACCAATTCAAGGATGTGGTGGAAGAATTCAATGATAGTAATGCATTATCAATAAAAAATAACAAATTTATAACAGCTTAAATAATATTTGTGTCTTCAAATTATGTATTTATCCCTGAGCCTATTGTGAAATTAGAGAAATCTAATCTATTGATGTCTAATGCCAAAAGTAGAATGCAGTACATAAAAATTAAAATTTTAAAAATCAATATATTTTGTCACAGAAAAGTTCATAATATTTAGTATTGTGTGCTTGAATCAGTTTTCCGACATTTTCTTCTATTTATGTTTTTTATGTTTTAAAATTTTAAAAAAACTGCTATTTTCGGTCCCTGGTTAAAAGGGATTTGGGCTATTAAACCGTAATCTAAAGCTAATAATCTAATTTATTGGGGCATTTATATAGTGCTAAGGTAAAATACTTTTAGAGAGGATAAAACTACCTACAAATAACTATAAGTGAAGGCTTTTACTTTACTAGAAATAAAGCGTTCTTATACCCACTTTTACTACTTGTGCAAAGGGTTTACTAAGTTAGTCATTTAGTGTGAAACTTGTTATACCCACACCACACAATTGTAGATGGTAATATTATGCGTTTGTGCTGATGTTTGTAACACCTTTAAAAATTGGTCATAAGCCCATCTTTAAGTTTTTGAATCATTTTCGGAGTCGATATAGAGATGTCCGGCCAGCTAGCTGGCTGTCCATATAAACATTGTGCGCAAGGTACAGGTAGCAATTTTGAAGATAATTTGATGAAATTCGCTACAAAGGTTCTAATTGGCACAAGGCCCAAGCCTATTGGTGAGAATGGGTCCACAATTACAAATAGATCCCTCTCTGACCCATACAATCTTATTTCCGGAATAGTGCCAATTAAACCTCTTATTATGTTGGTATATAGATTAAATTCGGTGCAAACTTATTTGATTGCAATCCAAATCATCCTACAAAATTGTATTAGAGTCTGTCAATATCTGACCATAGCTCCCATACAAACATCACTCCTGAAAATCCCAAAATGAGCTTGATTTATGAATGTTAAAGTTGATTAAATACCAAATTCGTACTCAAAATTATCCGAAAATGAAAACTAATTGTAGGGGAATGTAAGAAAAGATAAACTCACTGTTTATTGTTGGTGTTTTGTTTAAGCTTTAATATTGCTACAACTAAGACTTTGAGGACTTATAATTCTTATTTAATTAAGCTTTTATTTGTATAATTTTTTTTACTTTTCTAAAATCTTTGGAAAAGGTTTTCTGATGATCTAGCCTAAGCAACAAGTGAAGTGCGCATAGAAGCTAGCTTTTCCTCAACAATAAATTTCAGTGTCATTTTGACGATTTTTTTTCCGAAATTAGCAAGTTCCGATTTGCTGATTTTTTTTCTAAAAAGTGACAATTTTTTCACTCTCCAAAGTCTGAATAAAACATGAATTTTCTGATACATCCGTTTTTTAATCTTTGAATGTTTAACAGCCGTACCTTAATAAGAGCGAATGGTGAAATGTTTTCTTTCACTTAGCTTTTACGCCGATATGCCATACCTAAGCAAGAGCGCCAACGATGTGGCACGAACAGTAGTGTAAGATTTCTTGTTTAATAAAACCCACAAATTGTAAATCAAAATAGTGTTAAAAACGCTAGATTGACAAAAAATAGCGACAAGCTTCACTATTATAGGATCAGTAAATTCTTGAAGGCAGTAAATTCTCATTGTCCATGGACAAGTCTTAAAAATAGGAGATACCTAAACATATCGCTCCTTTATAGCAACATAGTCATATCTACAAAAAAAATCGAGCTTGGTAATATACTCGAGAAGTGCGGGGAAACCGAAATAAAAAAGGAAACTCGTGTAAAATACTACAACATACAATTTTTGGAAACACATTCTCCAAAAGATTACAGATGGACCTAATGAAAAGGTGTGTAAGAAATAGTCCGGATGATGCTATTTTTGGCATCTACCTTGACATCAGAAGCATGCAAAAAAGGTGCACTTAAACTATTTTTCTAATCTCGGTAAAAAAAAAATTAAAGAATTTTTTTTCATTAATTAAAAACAAATTTAATTTGTATTATTTGTATGGAGAGGGATCCCGGGAAATTTAAAAAAATTGATCTCGGTAAAATAAAATTAAAGAAATTTTTTTCATTAATTAAAAAACCAATTTAATTTGTGTTATTTGTATGGAATATATCACTCATACTTACAAGTTTTGTCCGTTAAGTGTTTTCTGATTAGAAATCCCTAGCGAAATTCGTGAAGATCGGTCCATAATTTAACCGATTATAAAGCGTACTCTCGCCTTAGACTTTAATATTAAGCCCTTGTGCAAAACAGGTTCAAGTTTTTATTATGGCAAACGATTAACACCCTTCATCTTCAACTTCTGAAAAACTATAATTCTAGGTGAAGGGTATTAATGATTCACCACAGCCGAATATAACAATTTTACTTTGTATTAAACTTGTATTCAAATTAAAACAAATACGCTTTCTTAAACTTAAGCACTTTTTACTTTAAATGCCATTTTCCTCTTAAACCTCCATAATTATAATTTTTTTTTTCAAAAAATGTTAAAAAAATTTCCGCTTCGTAATCCAAGTTAATTTTCCAAAAATTTACTTTTGCCCACCAATAAATACACTTGAAAACGAATTGGATCAGAAATCTCCATTACAAAAAATCCATTACAAAAAAGGAAAAGGGGAAATTTTTCTTTTCAGTTTTGCCAACAAAAAACAGAGAAAAACTTCAAGTTAAACATGACCTTGTGTTTGCATTAATTAAGAAAGTGCAGCGAAAATATTTTCAGTGAACGGGCAGGCATCTTTAGCGTCAAGATCTTAAATGTTGGTTTAATTTTAAAATACATAAAAATGTCAGATAAAGTGCAGAGGAAAATTGTGACACAAAATGTACACGAAAGAAATAAATGGAAAATTTTCCTTGAACAAAACAAATATTTGTTAAAGTTAATTTTTTTTTTTTTTTTTTTTGTTATTTTATTTTATATATTTTTTTAATGATAATATTATTTATAATGAGCATAACTGACTGTTTTATACGACATAATGCAGTTTAAGGTAATGAATTAATAACAAAACACAAGTAGCAGCAACAAAATTTGTAAGAGTGGTACGTACTTAAGAATTATATTTAAGAATACAAATTTAGCCAAAGGAATTATTAGGGGCGTTCATATTTCAAACACTGAGCAGAACCTTCACGGTTCACAACTCAACTTAGTTGAGTTGGAATTTTTGTATTATGGTTTACAACTTTGCTATATTGCGGCGTACAAAAAATTGCAACTCAACACAACCAGTTGTTTTATTTACAACCAACCGTAATAGGGACCCTAATAAAAAAATTATTAAAATTAGGTTTTTTGTTTTTTTATTTGAGTCTCCAACTGAACTTTTCATATCAACAAAGTTGTTCTACTACGAAAACAATCAAATGAAGCAATTTGTATTTAATTTGGTTTTATCTTTACCCTCTTCCAACTTCATTTCGAGTCGGAAAAAAAGCCAACCGATTGTAGTGGGGAATTTCAGAAAAGATAAACTCACTTTATCTAAACTTTGATATCGTTGCAAGTAAGACTTGAGTGTTTGTAATTCTCATTCGCTTTACACTTTTATTTGTATAAAATATTAAGCTTTTTTAAAGTCTTCGGGGAAAAGTTTTCTGATGATCTGGCCTAAGCCAGCAGTGAAATGCGCATATAAACTAGCTTATTTTCCAACAAGAAATTTCAGTGTACATATTTATCAAATATGAAAAATTGGGAATTTAGCACAACAAACAAAATCTTACTAACGAAGAATTTTTAGCTGTCATAAATAAATAGATTATCAACTCTGAAAGGCCTGGTAGATAATTTTTGTTGACATTTCTATTATTTTTCCCATAAAATTTAACGTTTCTTTACACAATTACTTTGACAAACAACTGTTTTAAAACACTTATCAAGTGTTTGATTGTTAGTTAACATATGCTTAACCAATGGATAACAAACAGTTTATAAATAATACCCATTCTTAATTCATGCTAAAAATTGGTTATGGGTACGTTACACTATTATACAAGTCATATATAAAGATTTTGTAGAAAATGCTTCCGCAATCTAATTATTGTTTGAAAATTTTTAAAAACAATAACAACTTATCATGGCAGGGTTGTATTTTCCTCAAAATTCGTAAGAGTTGTGTGATAGTGAAAGTACCCTTTAGAAATACGTCCGTATATCTGTTATCTAAAACTGTTTGTTTGTTTAAATAAAAATTATGTTAATAGCTCAAAAACTTACTTTATTTTTACGCTTTATCTCATTGTTATCTCTTGAGCTCGAACCATGAATACCCCTATTAAATAGTACTCGAGGCCATATTGTACTACTGCATCTACTCAAACTAAAAAGATTTCATAAATACCACATATTCCCTGCTTTGGCCTGAATCTTCTTCAAGCTTGAGTATAATTTTTTTTTTTGCTCAACATGACTTTTAGCGTTTCATTAAAAAGTCAAGCATGTGTTTAATGAGTTCTTTTTTTTTGCTTTCAGCATTCATTTTTAACAACCAGCCCCGAAAAATGTTTTATATAAGGATTTTTTTTCTTCTACAACATTATTCTTCTTTATCTTGTACTTAATAAAAACCTGGCCAAAACGTTAAGATGTCGAGAGTGAGAGAGAGAGAGAGAGAAATTTGTGTGATTTTGAGAAAATGTAGGCAATTGTTAAGGTAAATGTGGTGTTAATTAAATTAAATATACAAAATATACTCTAAGGATATCAAAATGGTATCGTAAGTAATACGAAGGTATCTATAAATCTGTATTTATGGCCAGTAGTAGTTTAAAAATGGAGGAGGAGTTTGTAAAACGTTAGCAGAAAAGGCAAATTGAAATGATTTAAAAGGGAAGGCGGGAAATAAGTATATTATTAAAAATGACGTGGCTGTTCAAAAGTTTATAAAAAGGAAAGATGAAAGAAAATTAAATTAAAATTTAATAACAAATTGAAAAATTTATTTGCAAACGTTTTTTTATTTTTATTAAATGTGTTATGTTTATATTTTTCAGCTTGAGGTCTGTTTCATTAAATAGATAAAAACTCTTGTTTCGTTTAAATTTTTATTTTTTATTAATTTCAATATTTCGACCATCCTTAGGAAAATAGTTATGATTTAATATTTAATGCAGTGATGTCCGATGTTATCGTTTTAAGTTTTCTTCACTTTTTTTTATTGTATACCATTTTGAACCCCAGGGCATAGAAAGGTTAAAATTTCTTTAAAACAAAAACTTTTTCTAAAAAATAAAACATTTTGAAGGGGTCAAATTTGTATTAAGTCCCACAAAATGATTGAATTAAAGCCAGGTATTTGAGGTAAACAAATTTATTACATTGTTGAAATTTTTCTGACCCGACCAACATAAGACGATTCATTTTTTAATACAAAATAAAGTCATGCAATGTCAATATGTTTGCTAATTTAAAAGGATTTATACTTCCAAAAAGGTAAGATTTCGCAACAATTTGGGTTCATTTGGGTCCTTAGCGCCTTGATGGGTTAAATAGACTGAAGTAGTTATATGCTTCAAGGGAAATTGTTGCAGGGAGATAATCCATAACTTTTTGTGGCGGAAAATTTATGATTTATACGTAGAATATGACAAAATAAGGGGTGTTGGCACAATAGCGCCGATACCATATGAGCTAGAAGGACCAAATTTGTCGCAGATATTCGCTTATCATAAGGAGTTTTAAATTATAAAAATAAACCAAATTGGTAAATTTTTTTACCTGGCCCTAATACAACCGTCCTCCAGAACACATTTTTTAATATGGTCGCCTCCAAGAAAACTACGTTTAACGAATATGTTTAAACATATAATGTTTAATTTAACTATTTTATTCTCAAAGGCAACCATATAATATTTATTTATTTTTTAAGCAATTTCGCTAAAACTAGTAAATAAACAGCCTAGTTTGGCTCCTTTGTGTGCATGTTAAGATAACTACAAAAAGTAAAATTCTTTTTTTTAAATATCGCATGCGATAAAAATGTATTAAAAAATATTGCAAGCGATAAAAAAATTATTAAACAATATCGCATGCGATAAAAAAATTTTATAATGAAAATACGATTATAATCAAAGCAATTTTTGGGAATACAAAATTTGTATTCATAAGATTTTGTTGTTCGAGCTTAATTCCCAACTTTCATTCCTGATAAGTGCACTTAATTTTATTGTTGGAGGATAAGTCAGTTTCTATGCGCATTTCACAGGTTGCTTGGGCCAGATCATCATGAAAAATTCTCACAAAGAATATTAGGCAAACATAACTGCAGAGTGAATGAGAAAAATCTTCTTTGCAGCGAAACTAAAGCTTTAACAAGATACGAACAAAAAACAGTGTGTTTATATTTTCTTAAATTCCCCACTACAATTAGCTCGATTCCTCCCAACATTAATTGTAGTTTTAAGTGGGTTTAGAACAAACAAAATAAAAAAAAAACAAATTGCTTAATTGCTTTCGCAAGAAAATCAAAATAAAGCAACTTGGCAGTTCAGTTTTTTATGCCGTGCACTTGCAAATTTATTATCTAAGGACCTGTTCAGACTCGGTCAGTTACTTGTCAAGTACAACAAAGTATGTACAATTTTTTTTCCTTAGCCCAACCTTACCGCTGACGTCTACAAACCAAGAGTTATGCCGAGTGTAAAAGGTGTCTCAGTAATTTTTGGGAATACAAAGTTTTAATTAAAACGATTTTGTTTTTCGTGCTTAATACAAAATGATGACTATGGACGAAGCTACTACAGGGTGGCGCAGAATGAGCTTTATGGTTTATAACTATTATATTTCTGTGATTATTTATATATATTTTTTAAATGCAGTATGATATTATTGGGGAATTTTTTGCAATTAGTTTTGAAAAAGCATATCTTGTAAGTGATGTCCATTTTTCGCACATACGTGCTCTTTTTAAAATATTTTACATTCATTTTCCGAAAAATTTCGTATGTAATTATTTTTGCTCGAGTTTATAGTTATTTATAAATAAATCTCTAAGTCTTCTTCACAAAATGCTGGAAAAAAACCAAAGAAAACATAATAATTAAAAAAGTTATAAAGAATTCAAACCATACAGATCATTCTGCACCACCCTGTATAATCTATAAACACTATATCCAAATTGTATTTGTGAAAATTTTTATAAATTTGACTTCGAGTAAAATTCTCATGAAAGTATATAGTCTTCATTTTCTTTTAGGTTTGATTCCCTAACATGGAAGGATTTGGTTACAGTTGCCAGATCCCTCATGGAACTCATTAATAAATATTTTTCAAAAATCATTATTTTTATTAAACTTTAAAAATCTAATAAATTATCAAATTAGTTTTATATATTTAATAAAAATGATTGAAATTGTATAAAAACTCTAAAATTTCGTGTTAATAATCGTATTTTCTTTATAATATTATTTTATAGCATGCGATATTTTTTAATAAATTTTTTGTCGCATGCGATATTTAAAAAAAATTAATTTAACCTTACGTATTTATCTTCGCAAGCATCTCCTTTGTATAATTATGAAGATATTTTAATAAAACTGGGGTCTAATCACCGCATTCGATACTATCTTATCGAATAAACTATCGATTTTATTTGCATACGATAGACACTGACGTATCGAATGAAAACCAGGGTTTAAAAAGCTGCAGTCAAAATCAAAAAATTGCTTTTTCTTCCACTTCCTGATTTTTCATTGGACGAAAATAAACCATTGCCATTACTTCTGATTCATTAAATGAAAACAGTCGTAGTGAAGGCAAAAGCAAAACTCGAAAAGTTAAAAACAACAAAAAACATCAGCACTCGATATATTCGGAAGTGTTTCGTTTGACAGACTGAAACTTTTAATAAATACCGAAGTTAACGAAGATTGTGTTTTTTCCGACATTTTTTTTTTAATACATGCGTTTTATTAAATTTCAAAAAATTAAAAGATTGTTAAGCATTAAAATAAATTCATATGTATATATTCATGTACACATGTAGGTATTATTTAAAAAAAAAAAAAATTCGGAAAAAACACAACGTCCCATCTTCGGTAACTACGGGATTTTTTAAAAGTTTAAGTCTGTCAAACCAAACACTTTCGAACATGTCGACTGCTGATGTTCTTTGTTGTGTACAACTTTTTGTTTTTTGCTTTTGCCTTCACTACGACTGTTTTCATTTAATGAATCAGAAGTAAAGGCAACAGTTTTTTTTTGTCCAATGACAAATGAAGATGTCGAAGTTGCAGCACAATCTTATGACTTTTACTATCTCAACTGCAGCTTTTTAAACGCTGATGAAAACTCATCAAGTTACTCGATATCGAATGCTATTATTTCAATTTCAATAAATTTCATTAGATATCGAGAGTCATGATACCAAAATAAAAGATTTCGATAAATTTTGCTCGATATCGTATTTAAAAATATTTGGGTAATTGTTGCCCCCAAGAGCATAAAGGGGTTAATTGAATTCGTTTGAAAAATTAATTATCAATTTAAGAAAATAATTAAATCGACTATCATCAAATATTTCGTTATCGATTTCATGAAATATAAAAATTTTTCCACAAATTGACCTTTGATCCCGTTATTTGACTTTAAGCGTGGTTCGATTTTGAACAAATTTTCAGAATATAGTCCTGGTAGTTTTTATCATAGAACTGGGAATAGAACTGATTAAAACCTAATAAAAATAGATGAAATTTACTCAATTGATCAATTTTGTGCAAAAAAAAAAGCATTTTCCCCAAAATCCTTAAAAATCAAATCGTTGTCCAACCCAGGTGTACCAGGGAATATTTCTTATACTTTTAAGTTTCATTCTCTAAGATGTTTTAACCAATTCCCTGTGGCGAAAATATCAATTGTTAAAATTCTGTTGAAGAACATTTTTTAAAATTTTAAATTAAAGATTTGAAAAACACCCGAAAAATGTTGCCTGCTTTTTGACATCACCTGAGGAAATGTTAAACCTAACCAAAAAAAATAAACAGTTGTCCAGGTCAGAAAATTTTAACTCTTTAAAAAACAAATTATTACAGAAAACATTTTGAAAATCCTCAAGGGTGTGCTCGTCTTTCTCGCTCAAGTAATAATTGGAACATTCGTGGTCTGGGACATTACTTATTTCCAGGCAAGCTCTTGTCCTTATAAAGAGGAACTTTATCAAGCTATTTATCTATAATTTTATGGTAGAGTCTAGTGGCCAAATTAAAAAAAGTTTTTTCTCTGCGTGTATCGGAAATCGAATCGCATTAAAAATTCGACAATTCCTTTAATTCAAATAGGGTTAAATTCAAAAGTTTAACTTTCATTACTCAGGTTTTGGCATTTTATAGGTCTCCCTCCAACTTCAATAATATTATTTTTTAAATCTTTATATTATCCTTATAATGAATTATAAAATCATACAAAAAAAAAAAAAATCTTCAACATTTAATTAATATTCCACACAAACAAATATTAATGTCAAATTAAAAACGAAAGAATAAAACTTTTAATGCTGACTTTAACATACAGACACAATTAAAGTGTCAATAATTGTTCAATATCCATAAAAATCTACAGTATCAGACAAAACTTTAAGCCAATATTATAATCCACTTAGCAGAATTTTCTTTTTATCCAGCTGTCACAACATTTTCTAGGCCATTTAACTTACAAGTGTTTTATTATTTTCACTATGCACTGTATGTAGCGGCAAGTGAAAATGCGTGGCTGGGTCTGTAGATGGTTGTGTATTTATGTATGGAAGTGTATATTGGCCAAGTTGTATTTACTTGAAAATTAAAATTGCATTGAGTTGAATTGAATTGAATTTTACGAACATGATCATTAAAAATGTTCCTTAATAAATTTACAATACATTTATGTGTATAAAATAGTTAAGTTTATTATATTGGGTGTGTGTGTGTGCGTGTGTGTGTTGGTAGGGTTTCTTGTTTTTCGGCCTTTTTTCTTTTCCCGAAAGAGATTTGCTAAATATATATCACGAGAACAAACTAAGCCGAAGAATATTGGATTTAACAGTCAAGCCAATACTCTTGTATGACTGCGATTTCTAGAAAGCAGCCACACGAGACTGGGCCGTTGTGCAGGCCTTTATTAAGCGGTGCTTGCAAAGAATATTGAAAATATTTGAGAAAAAAACAATCTATAGCAATGTGCTAAGGGCGTAAACACACCAAATGCCTAATTGAGCGTAAAATTAAATGGCGAAAAAAGGACGGAATTGGCCACACACTACGCAAGCCTAATGGCGATATAGCCCGAACTGCAATTGAGTGGAGTACTCAAGGCAGTCTCAAAAGAGAAGACTTCGCTTCACGCAGATAAGAGAGAGAAGTTTCGAAGGAAGACAGGCAAAAGCTGGATACAAATAAGGAATATCACAATTAATTGATCTAATTGGAGCAGGGTTACCGTTTACATTTTATAAAAGTGGCACAAAAGGTAATTTTATAAAAATAAAGGCGCAATAAAAAGTCGTTTAAGAACATAAAAGACCTTTTCCAATGAATTTTTTTTTATAAAAAAATTTAAAAAAAACCTAAAGGACCAAACAGAAGAAATTTAAGCGTTTTTAACATTTTCCGACTCAATTAATAAATTGTTAATGCTTTTAAACAGTGCTCAGCAGTCACAGTAGAAAAACTGCCATTTGTTATCGGCCAAAAAAAAAACTGTTGCTTTTACTTCTGATTTATTGAATGCAACCAGTAGTCGGAAAACCAACTTGAAAATCGTACACAAATTTTCCTTTTTTCCGACAATTTTTGGTTTCAACTGCAGTTTTTTAAGCCCTGCTTTTAAATCACTCTTTTCAAAAATCTTTATCTCTAAAAACTCTAATATTTTATTCGTGTCAATTTGTCAAATAATATATAAAACAGTTTTGACAAGTGCAGAATTATTTCTTAGTTGCACTGGTTATTTTAACGATTTGTTTTGTTAAGAAAAGGAAAAGGTCGCTCAAAAATTTAAAAAGTCGTTAAATTAGATAAGTTTAAAAATTCTCACAAAAAATCAAGGACCGAACAAAAGGTGTTAAATTGTGACTTTAGTCGACGAGCGGTATCCCTGACTCGGAGATGTTTGTTGAGATCCATTGCCTCTTATAGGATCGCAGGAAACAGGTAGTTCTGGCTCAAATCCAAGAAAACACTCTTGGCGACAATGAAGCGAATTTATTTACCGTTTATAGGATCGCAGGGAATAGGTACTCCTAGCTCACATTCAAGCAAAGACTATTGCCGACAATGAAGCGAATTTATTTACCATTTATAGGTTCGAATGGAACACGTATTCCTTGTTGACATGCCAGCATAAACACTGGCTAACAATGAAGCAAATTTATTTGCCCCTTATAGGATCGAAGGAAACAGGTACTCCCAGCTCTCATTCAAGCAACGACTATTGCCGACTATGAATAAAATTTACTAACCGCTTATAGGATCGAAGGGAACAGGTACTCCTAGCTCAAATTCAAGCAAAAACTATTGCCGACAATGAAGCGAATTAATTTACCACTTATAGGTTCAAAGGGAATACGTACTCCTTGCTCACATTCAAGCAATGAGTATTGCCGACAATGAAACGAATTTATTAACTTTAATTCGGTGATGCATGCTGCTATTTCGCCCTGATTTAAAATTTTAACTTCTAGTTTTAAGCTTTTGGCCAAATCAAACTTTTTTTCTGGAATCAAAAATAAAATTGAAATAACTTTCCCTTCTTTAATGACGAAAGAAATAGTAAAGGCTGTCCCAAAGTTAACGCAAGATTGGTATTTGTCGCCATTTCTGGAGTAAAGTGTTGGCAAACCTAAAAATAATCATTCGATAGCTGGCTGTTTAGGGTTAGTAAAAAAATATGTGTTACACGATTGAACTTGTGTTAATTATTGAGCTTGGCGGCAGCAGTTCGAAAATTTTAAAATATGATCAGGTTAGCGTTTTACCTTCTTCAACTGTTAAGGCATTAACTGCAAAATTCGGGAAGACAAATGGCAACAAATTCAGATCTGGCATTAATTTTGAGATCTGGCATTAATTTTGGAATACCCTTTACTATAATGTTACATATTAACTCATGTTTGTGGAAAAATTTCAATAAAATCTGGTGGGCATAAGAAATATTTTCGTTGTAATTCGCAGGATTTTTATTTTCCTCGAATAGCAACCCCAGGTATATGTGTGTGTGTGTGTTTATATGGGCTTGCAATTTAATATGTACAATTAAGAAAAAGCTAATTAAACAGTTTTTAATTGGTAAAATTTTTACATGATAACAATTGTATTTTATTTAATATTATTTCGGTAATTTTTTATTTTTTTCTTTTTTTAAATTGGCAGCAAATGAATAAAAACAAATAAGTAATCTTATTAAGAGGAAAACATTAATTTAAAAGCTAAAGAATCTTTTGAATAAGAAAAAGATTGAGTTGAAAAGTCAGTTTAAAAAATTATCGCTAGGAATCGATAACAAAAACAACAAAACGACTAAAATTATTTTAAAAAGCGTTATATAAACAGCAGTCCAAGTAGAAAACTGCAATTTCTGACTGCAGTTTTTGTGTAACCTTATTTTTTATTAAAATTTACTTACTGGTGAAATAACTAGGAAACGATAACACGGAAGGTAGTGAACATCGTTTAAGCGAATGCATCATTAAAATATTGCTGATAAAGCCATTAAAAGGGAATTGGCGGGTAAGCAGTAGATGTTCGTGATGGTAGTCGAATTTACAAATGCAGAATTTTTTTGTTTATAACTGATGAGTAAAAAAGAGCGCATTAAGAATTCAAGCGAAATCACGTCCTTCACTCCAACCCCTTCACACCAATCTCCTAGTGCCTGAATTGACTTTTCAAAAGAGATTAACTAAGCAACAGACCGATATGTCTGGTATGGCAAGTTAAATTAACACTCCAAGAGAGCTTCTAGGCAAATTAAATCATTGTTTCTTTTAACCCAATAGAACTCACAGAAGGGTCAGTTGAACTCATTTTTTAAAGCCAATTCTTTTAGTGACATTCAAGCAGCATTGTAGTGGACATGAAAAATTATGGAATTTCAACGTCTCTCGTCTTTAACTCGGGTTTTTGCAAACGTTTTTGAATTTCTGATTTAAGTTGTTCCGATGACTTTCCAAGTTCGTTTGAGTTTGACAACAATTTTGAAAAGTAATTTTTCATTCTCAAAAGTTTTTAGGCTGACCTGGGTTTATCTTCTTTCTGAAAATCACCACTTCTAAACCGCACAAACTATCGCTCGCACCCTAAAATCGATTGACCATATTTACGATAAGTTTCACTCCTTTTTTGTTTAAATTGTAGCAGTAAAGCAAAACTTTATGCAAGTGAAGTTTTGTAGGTGGAAAACTCAACATTTTTAAAGCAAAAATAAAACTTAGTTGTTTGCGCTATTTCGCTCAGTGTGAAAATGATTTAAATGGATGCCTGCACTACAGACTACTCCATGATGGCTCTTATACACTTGAATGATAAACTATTCGTTTACAAGCCATTTCATGTATTCATTAAAAAAATTATTAAATAAAGGTTTACAGAACAAATTTTCTATAAAAATTTTCCTTAATAAGAGTTTGTTAAATTTAATAAACGTTTATGAATACGGGGTATGCGTTTACCCTGTGCGTGGGAGCCACCAACACACACACAGGGGCAGCAATTTGAGTATATGATTCGATAGAACTATACCATCGGACCTTGTTTAGAAGATTGAGTTATCTAACCTTCCCTGCTTTAGGGATAGCCAGCAGCATCTGTTAAATGGCAGCACCATGTAGGGATGACCCTGCTTCAGGCCAAACTTTCCCACAAATGTTGCCGAATCAGAAGTTATTGAAGACACACACCACGTTTAAAATCTAAAAAATACTCGTTAAACTTTAATTCGCTTAAGCTGACAAATATTTAGTACAAAGGGGACTTAGTTTAACAGGTTTCCTATAGAAAAAATTGGATATAACTCTGTTTTCCATCTTAAGTGAACCCAAATAGTAGGATATTGTACAATGTGATCATCCTATTGGAAAGCGCTATAATTTTTGCAAATGCCGCCAAATATCAATTCGTTTTTGATATTGGGAAGCAAAGGCTGAATAAAAAGCGACAAACCATGAATCTCTTTACTCCACAATAACGCGAAACTCTGAAAAAAGCCTTTCCGGGTCGCTTTATCTCTCGTTTTAGTGATTTGCACAGGCTGGCCAGATCACACGATTTAACCGTTCCAGACTTTTTTTATGGAAGTCGCGGGTTTACGTCAACAAGCTTCAAACTATTGAAACCCTGAAGGAGAATAATTGCAATAGTGATGGAAAACGCCATAAAACGAGCCCGTTTAGTCATCAACTCTGGCGGCGGCCACTTGGCCGATATAATTTTCTCAACTTGATGGAATAAATTCTACTGGAATTTCACAAGCAGAGCTAACGTTTTCCCTTAAAATACAAATTGCAGCAAAAGAACATTGGGTGATTACGTTTGCCCCACCTTTTAGTAGGTGATAAATATCCTTAACTACAAACTTGAACTCTATTGGCCATTTTCTCAAATATGGTTTTAAGCTGGCAACACCTCCCAAAATACATGTAAAAGTTGGAAGTCAGCTGATTGAAGTTATCTGTACGGCAAATAAAAGGAAAATAAATAATCGGCAGATGAGTGCTGGTTAGCTTTGCGACAGAATAGAAGCAAATGAGACATTGAGAAAACCAAATTTCTTTAATGTGCAGTTTTTCGGTGGGAAAAAAGTTAATCGTGTAATGAGAAAACGGCCATATATCCTATTAAAAATGAAAGAATGCACTCTTTTCTGGACAAAGTACCTACACAAAAAAAAATGTTCATATGGCGGCGAATAATTATAAAATATATATCTACATATTTTGCTGGTCTGTGACATATTTGAACTCATTATGGTCACAATGTTTGTCACTGGCAATACGACAATGACAAAAAAAAACAACTACAATCAATAGCGAACACAAAAAGTTGGTTTAGTGAAGTATAACAAGAACAACAAACTGAACATAAATTAATTACGAAATATTAAGTATTGACAATGCATACCACCAACAACAACAAAACAGTTGTTGGTAAATACTCATACAATTATTAAAAGTCCTCTCGAAGCAAATGTCCTTTTTTCAAAAACACGTGTGTGTGTGTGTGCTTGTGCGTTCCTGTCAAGAGTGGTAAAATAAAGGCACATTCAACATTAAAATACGAGAAAAATGAACATAATTTTCTCACTGTTAAACATTTTTTATAACAATTATAAATAATATTTGCATTTTGTATTCAACATAATTTTTGTGGTGACTATTGTTGGGACGTGCATTCTTGTTAAATGCATTGTTAAAATTTACAATTCGGACCACAAATCAATGCAACACTTTAGTTAAATGTGTGTAATAGTCAAACTAAAATGACAACTTAACAATTTTTTTTTTTTGAATCAAAAGCACACCTTTACACAGTTAAACAAATAGTTGACTCCTTTTTTTTTAAACGGACAGATGCAATTATTCGACCACATGCACACAGCAATTAAACTATTCGTACGTGTGAATCAGTGGTAAGCAATTCAACATCAAAGTATTGTGTGTTATTACAACAAAAAAGTCCATGAACTTGCAACGGAGTACGTTTTTTTTTTTGCTTTTTTGTGATTTTATTTATTAAACATCAAAATAAAATAATAATTTAAATTTTTTTGTTAAAAGCCTAAGAATTCCCAAAATAGTTTAAAAAATTCCCAAAAAGGGATTTTTGGCAGTTGTCGTAGAAAAAAACAAATTTAAAAGCGAGAAAATTTTTTTTTGCTTTTATTAATTACACAACAAAATAATATAATAATTTAAAGGTTTTTGTTGAAAGTCTAAGAATTCCCAAAATGGTTTCAAAAATTCCCAAAAAGGGATTTTGAGCAGTTGTCGAAGAAAAAACAAATATAAAAAAGACAACGTTTTTTTATTATTTATTAAATATCAAAATAATATAATAATTTAAAGGTTTTTGTTAAGAGTCTACGAATTCTCAAAATGGTTTCAAAAGGGATTTTTGGCTGTTGCCGGAGAAAAAACATATAGAAAAAAGAGTACGTTATTTCCTTTTTTTTTGTGATTTTATTCACGAAACATTAAAATAAATAATAATTTAAAGGTTTTTGTTGAAAGTCTAAGAATTCCCAAAATGGTTTCAAAAATTCCCAAAAAGGGATTTTTGGCTGTTGTCGTAGAAAAATACAAATATAAAAAAAGAGAACGTTTTTTTTTTGGTTTTATTAATTAGACATCAAAATAAAATAATAATTTAAATGTGTTTGTTAAAAGTCTATGAATTCCCAAAATGTTTTCAAAAATTCCTAAAAAGGGATTTTTGGCTATCGTCGAAGAAAAAACATATATAAAAAAAGTGAACGTTTTTTTTTATTAATTAAATATCAAAATAATATAATAATTTAAAGGTTTTTGTTGATAATCTAAGAATTCCAAAAAATGGTTCAAAATGGATTTTTGGCTGTTGCCGGAGAAAAAACATATAGAAAAAAGAGTGCGTTTTTTTTTCTTTTTTGTGATTTTATTAACGAAACATTAAAATAAAATAGTAACTAAAAAGTTTTTGTTAAAAGTCTAAGAATTCCCAAAATAGTTTCAAATATTCCCAAAAAGGGATTTTTGGCTGTTGTCAAAGAAAAAACAAATATAAAAAAGAGAACGTTTTTTTTCTTTTATTAATTACACATCAAAATAATATAATAATTTAAAGGTTTTTGTTGAAAGTCTAAGAATTCCCAAAATGGTTTCAAAAATTCCCAAAAAGGGATTTTTGGCTGTTGTCAAAGAAAAAACAAATATAAAAAAGAGAACGTTTTTTTTCTTTTATTAATTACACATCAAAATAATATAATAATTTAAAGGTTTTTGTTGAAAGTCTAAGAATTCCCAAAATGGTTTCAAAAATTCCCAAAAAGGGATTTTTGGCTGTTGTCAAAGAAAAAACAAATATAAAAAAGAGAACGTTTTTTTTCTTTTATTAATTACACATCAAAATAATATAATAATTTAAAGGTTTTTGTTGAAAGTCTAAGAATTCCCAAAATGGTTTCAAAAATTCCCAAATAGCGATTTTGGGCTGTTGTCGAAGAAAAAACAAATATAAAAAAGACAAAGTTTTATTTTATTATTTATTAAATATCTAAGTCTGAGAATTCCCAAAATGGTTTCAAAAATTCCCAAAAACGGATTTTTAGCTGTTGTCAAAGAAAAAACAAATTTAAAAAAGTGTAAGTTTTTTGCTTTTTAATTTAAAGGTTGTTGTTGAAAGTCTAAAAATTCTCAAAATTCTTTAATTAATCGGCCATATTTCTATGGTTGAAATTCTTAAATTTGGCACGTAGCGGCGGCGTCCTGTTAAAACCTAAAGTCGTGGATGAATTTATCATTCACAAAGCACTTGCCGTTGCGACGGACTGGCCAACGTCGTTCTCAAAGAATTGTGATCCTATGATGCCGCTAGCAAAAAATACCCAAATAACAGTAACTTTTTTGTGCATTTATTGGACGATCTGGGATTTCATGTTGAAAGGTATCGTCCTAAATTCAACAGTTTTGTTTGTGGACGTACCTATTCATCCAAAAATTTGCCACATCACGAAGAAGATTTTTCTGTTCGATTTTGATAAAACAATTTTATCATTTGCACGTCCTTGGTGATTTGGCAAAATGTACTAAATAAACGACAGACAATTCGGTAGACAAAGTTCGAAGGTTCCTATTGCAAGATGTACAATATCTTTCAATTTGAAAAAGAAACTTGAACACAAAAGCCCCTGTGCTTTGTAAAGTAATTTCTGAGTCCGACATTAAATAAATAGAAATAAAAAATAGTCTTTTGCGATACTTTCCAGCCACTAGCACTTAAGCAGGTCTATGATAATATAGAAATATTAAAAAATAAACTTTTACATGCTGTTTAATAAATTTAAATATCAAAATATTTTGTCATTTGCACACATGACATCAACATATAACAACATGGACATAAATATATGAAAGAATTTTTTTTTTTGTTTTTTGTAGAAAAAGTCATTTTGGTCTGTTGCAAATTACATTTACTATTTTAACATAACACATACTTATAACATGCTCATATATTATTATTAACACTATTAAAGTCATTATTATCAGTGTAATAATGATAATGATTATCATTATCAGTAATATAAATTCGGTAGTGCTTAAATTATATGACACAAACTGACTCATTTTGATATCATTTGTGTATGAAGTATATCGCATATACAAACATATACATATCTCGTTTTAATGACATAAAATATACTGTATAAATACGTAAATATGTATTTTAAAATATATATGTATAATGTACAATACAAAATTTTATTGTTGTTATTAAGATACCTAACAAAAAAATTTTAACATTAAATCTCTCAGATACAGACGAAACAGCAGTCAGTCGCTCTCTCGACTATTACGTACAGCCACCAGTGATGGGATTTATGGCACAGTTGGGCTATTTTTTTGGTACTACTGAGTGTTGCTATAGCCCTTTTCGGTTATAAATTTTGTCTGTTATGCCCTCCTGCATTTCAGAAGAAGAAGAATTAGAAGTGAATAATAGTAATTAATAGGGATGCACTAAACAATCGAAATAAAGCTTTCGATTGCATATTTACAGGTTTCCTGATTATTGTTAACTTGATTTAAAATTTAGTTAGTCATAAACTCCATCAAATCTGAAGTAAATACAAACATATCGTTACTATAACAAAGTATATGTTAGATACGCCTTTCCTTAATTAAGGTAACGATTTGTAATAATAACACAGGCCAGCAACACTTGGTAAAAAGTCGAAACTCAGAGACTAACGTATAGGGTATTCAAACGAATAATTTTGGGCGATTAACTGTGCAATTAATTTAAAATGGTTTTTTTTTGATTAACGAATAATTCGAATAATTTATGTCGATTAATCGATTTACCGAAAACATGTTTTTCACAGTATATTTTCCTTTTAGTTTCTTAACTCAGTAACATTTCCTTCGAGTAACTGCAGCCCAAGAGTTTGGGAAAAATTTATTTTTCAGAATATTCAGTACAGACTTTTACCACAATGATTTAGATTAAGAAGATGATTTTTTTGAGACGAATGAAACCCACCTGCTACCAGAATTTAACAAGACTATTAACTTTGTTAAAAAATCAATAAGAGATACAAGCGGTGTAATGGAAGACTACCAATTTTTAGGAAAGACAAGAAAAAGAGCAGAGAAATTGAATATGCTTTATAACGCTTTAGCTTTTAATCTCGCAAACTTCAACAATAAATGAAAGAATTTTTTCTGAATCAAGTTTCATCAAAACAAAAGAAAGAAATCGTTTTAAGCATTTACATGTAAATTTTATTTTAAAAGATTAATCTAATTTTGATGGCATTTTTATTAAAAAAGTTTTCCTGTTTTATTACATGAAGTAACTTTTGTTAAATTGTTGTTATTTCTTTAATTAAATTGATTGGTATTTTAAAGGTAGTTTGTTGGACTTTCAGACGACATATCAGGTTTATTAAATAAAGACTAATTCGCGCAGTTAAGTTAGGTGAGGTTAGGTTAAGAAGGGTTATGTGCCCAATGGCACATTTCCACTCGGAGACCAATGCAGTCCATTGTGAATCCCTTCAATGATAGCAAGAGAAAAGTTAAGAAAAGAAGTATGAGGTGCATAGAATTAAGAAAGTTAGAAAGTTAATAGGTACCACGTAGAACTATACCCTCTCTACAGTCTTCTCAACAGAAACAACAGCAATATTTCCCTGACAAACCCCAGTAGATCAGCCGGACAACATCCAGCGAAACACCCCAGTTCGTCGTGAAATCTATCTCCTAGCCACTTCTGTCTGAGACCCTGCATCCTAGGACAATGGCACAATACATGCTCGATTGTCTAAAGCTCCTCAGAATCATCGCACAACCTGCAGAAGTCCGGTATGGTGTTGTCCCATTTGCCCGTAAAAGCCCTAAGAGGACAATGACCTGTCATGAACCCTATAAGCGTTCTAAGACCACCCCTGTCCATTCCCAGTAGAACCCTGGTTGCCCACGCGTCTAATCTGGGCCATAGTGCCCTAGACACCCTGCAATCCGTTCTGCTCCCCCAGGATAGGTTAACGTCCTCACGGGATTTCTCCCGTATCACCCAGTAGAAGTAACATAGGGGGAGCTTTAACCCCTCGTCCCTTACCACTAAGTCCAGATTCGAGCCCCCTCTCGCGAGTTCGTCTGCCACCTCATTTCCATCAACCATGCAGTGTAAAGGTACCCAACACAGCCTTACATTGAATGACTCCATGAGTTCAATAAGAGCATTCCTACACCGAGCGACCAGGATGGATCGCACCATATAATTTGTCAATGCCCTAAGCGCCGCCTGACTATCGACGTAAATTGTAAATTTGCGCAGTTACAACGTCTCGAATATGTGTATTTATTAATTCCTGTTGTTCCTGTAAGCAGCATTTATCCGATTTTGATTATGGCAAAAAACAAATTCTTTTTAACGTTAAGCGAAAATATCGCGATGGAGAACTTCTGAGTGAAGATTCATTGCAACTCAGAGCTTTTGAAAGGATACTCTGGTCCGTTGGTTAACACACCCAGGAATGTTATCTATTTTTTATCGGTGATTGTGTAGACGAACACAACCCTGAATGCCGTTCGTAACTATTTTCAAGAAAAAGCCGAACATTATATAGTGTACTGTTCTTCGTCTAAAAACTGAACAATTGTAATGATACTGTAGACAAACATTATTTTTTAATGTTCTATAATGTTTCTTTTTAACAAACAAAAAATTTTAGTAACGACCGCAGCACGAACAGCTAGTGTTGTTGTATTGTTTATATGTTTTGTTTGTGTAAAATTATTTTGATGGCTTTTGGTTTTTTTTCGTATGTGTATTTTGTTTTTGTAAATGAGATGAACCGAACACAATGAAGTTTGTGGTTAAAAAAAAACCGAACGGAATTTACTGTTCTCATCTTTTTGTTGAGTTGGATAAGAACAGTATTTTTTGTTTTGTGTTCGAAAAGTGACAAACAGGGAAACGTATTGTTTAAATAATTTAATACTAAAACACTATTGGCGTTTGTGTTCCGAGCACTAAGGAGCGATCAAAGTTTTTCTTGGGATTCAAAAAAATAATTATCAAGGTTTCGTTTAAATGTGCTGAATTCCCATTTCATACTATTGATAACACGAAATTTATTGTTGTTGGGATAAGCGATATTTAGTGTTTATTTTCGAACTCTGGTTAAAGCCATCTTTACATTTAAGGCATCTATTAGTTATTAAGTATTATTAATCTCGATTACACATGGAAAATTTTTAATAAATTTTCAGTTTAATTTCTTTAAAAAGGTATTTGACACAAAATTAAAATGTTCAAATCCCATCACTGGTGCACACACTAACAGACAAGCACTTAAGTACGTAAATGAGACTGAGCAGTCTGCCGTTTATTCAAAAAAAAAAAAAAAAAACAAAAAATTATTAATTTCATTTCAGAATGTCTTTTTCACATTTTCATGTAATTTAAGTCAAGTTTATAATTTATGTTAATAACACTTTTAATTTTTATTAAAATTTGCCATTGTTATTGTTTCATGCAGTAGCAATTTTCATTATTTCAATAAATGATATAAGTTTTAAATATTTAAAATGAAGAGATGAAATTGAATAAAGTTTGAAAAAGAATTCTTTAAATGTAATTGCTATAAATGCCCGTCATTATACAAACAATTACGTTAAAAAAGAATGGACCATGGTCACAAAGTTTTGTACTCTCATAGCAAATTGCAAAATCATGCCCTAACATCAGAATTGTGGCATCAATAGTATAACAAATGACATCAATGAAGCAAAAAGTGACATCAATCCGATAAAGAACGTCATTATAAAATATTTTTATAATTTATGCGTCATCTATGCTGTGACAATAGTGGACATTAATTTCATGTTTAAAATGTTAAATAAGAAGCCAAAATTCCCATATTCTTTTTGTTTAAATTATTTAGTTAAATACATCAAATGTTCAAAGAAGATTTATTACGAAAATCATAGCGGACATGCTGCTAGTGTCTTACAATCGAAAATTCTTCTGTGAACAGAGGGCGGAATAGAACAAAAGTGAAACAAACGAACGGGTAAGTAAACAATGATATTCTCTCACTTTGACTTAAGTCAAGCCCAACGACCCAATTTAATGACAGTTTGTCATTGAATTAAGCCTAATGAGTACTGTTTACTGACTCATCGCATTGATGGCATTTTTTATTAGACTGTTTACTGTACTACTATTGTGTAGCATATAAAACTAAAATACAGTTTTTAATTGCATTTCTTACATTTAATGAAGAATTGCGTGTTTCAAAAACAATAATTTATTTAGTTAAGAAAACTTTTCTTTTCCTTACAAACTATTATTTTTTTCTTCTTCTTAATTAAAATAAAAGTCGTGCTTCGTTTTCACAATAATTGTGTATTTTAAATAATTCATGAATCCAAATTCATTTAATTTGGTACCACTACCAACAATATTAATTATTCAAATTATAATTTTGTCCGAAAGACAAAAAAGTGAACAATCAGCAAAAAGAAAAAATAAATAAATACAAATAAAAAAATGGAAAAAATTTAACATTGAAATTTTATAAACAAAAACGAGCAATCAGTTGACAAGGATAATATTAACAAGACAGACGGATAGACCGACTGACTGACGGACGGACGGAAGGACAGTAAAATCAAGAGAGAAAAGAATAATTTATTTCATTCATTTTTTGTTTCATTTTACTTACATTTTAATAACTATGATTTAGAAGTTATAAATAATTTGTAACAAACGTACCTGGAATTAGAAGAAAAAAAAGTAACAGGGATTTTATTAGTTTTGAATTGACATTTTTAAATGTTATTTGATTTTTTGTTAGGAAAATAAAATATATAAAATTTTTTAAATAATTAAAAGTTTTATAACATTTAATTTTAAATTTGTTAAATAAAAAATTTATTTAAAAAAAATGCTTTAAACATATGAAACAAATCTTAATAGAAACAGGAAAAATTATAGATATTTTCGAATTTATTTTGTTGACAGTTTACAAGTATGTATCAGTTTTGTTTCTAGATCAAATTTTTTATAGAAAAGAAATTCAGAGCACAGGGTACTTTCACATACTTTTAATGTCAACTCTAAGAACATTTTGTTAGAATTAAATTGTATGCATCTCGTTCTGTTATTTAAATATTTCCCTGCCTTGAAAGCAGATTCTATTAAATTTCATCGCAGTTTCCCTTCTTTGATTTATATATGATTTTTGCAGTACCATTTGTAAATGCTCTAGTGTATTTTTTCTACTTTATTTATTTGTATAAACTGCAAAAAAAATAGAGATGAAAAAAACTTTATGCATTTTAAATCCTCTGCTTGTCTTTTAGCTGTTTCGGCTTGCAGCAACAGCAGCAGCAGCATTAAAGTCAAAACAGGAACTTAGAGATTGGGGGAAAAAAGCACAAAATGGCGACGTGTTTGAAAATTGCAATTCGTGGCTCTGCATTTAAAATACGTTTTTATTTTGAGGTTTATTACGATTTTAGTTTTATTTATTTATGTATTTGTCATATTTAATTAAAAAAAAAAAAAAAAATTATGACAAAAAGGATGATTTGTTTGGAACACCAACAACTAGGATGAACAACAATATTCCACAGCACAAGCAACTGCAAAATGACGAATATTTTCTTTAAAGAGATGGAAGATTTATAGAATTTAACCCTCTTACCCCCGTTTCCACAAGCAAGTGCAAGTTCGAAAAACTTAATACACTCACACTTTTTCACTAAAATTCACACAATTTTTGTGTTTTTAGCCAATCGGCTGTTTCCTCGATTTTTCGTTGATAATACGTATACACTACTTGCAAGTAATTTTTTGCATGTGGAAACGTAGGGTAAGAGCTCCATAATCATTTATTAATTTTTAGTGGTATCGTGTTAAAGAGGTCCTAAAGGACCCCTTTTGCAATTAGACCATCTAAGGGACAATAATTTAGTACCGTAATTCTGCAACTTTTAAAAGTTCTCTAGCGTAATCTTTAACATCCATAGCTCTAGCGATTTCTCTATTCTTTATTTTAACGACAAAGAGAAACCAGCGCAGAGGAGTCGAAGTCGGAGTTGGAGTCGAAGTACCAACAAAAACTCGCGATTCCGACTACAAAATGTTTCTACTTTACATATCGCTCATTTGCTGCAAGACCAGCATAATTCAAACGCGTTGAAAGTTTTTGATTTGGTCTAGTCACTTAGAAAAATAAAAAAAATAAATACACAAAATAAAGAAAAACATAGCGAACAATTCTGCATCACTAACTCCAAAATTGTATTTTTAGATTTATGCCGGTCTTGCAGCAAATGAGCGATATGTAAAGTAGAAACATTTTGTAGTCGGAATCGCGAGTTTTTGTTGGTACGTCGACTCCAACTCCGACTTCGACTTCTCAGCGCTGGTTTCTCTTTGTCGTTAAAATAAAGAATAGAGAAATCGCTAAAGCTAACGTTGTTAAAGATTACGCTAGCGAACTTTTAAAAGTTGCAGAATTACGGTACTGATTTTTTGTCCATAAAACTTACTTTTGAATGATGCTGGTGTTTTTTAACTGAAATTCTGTTAGGTGTAAAACGGGAAAGTAAATCAATTATAATAAAATTCACCTTCTAGTTTCACTTTTGGTTTATTTCAATTACGAATTCGGCATTCAATCTTCTTTTTAATACTGGAATCAAGCGCATTTTGAGACCGATTAAATCTTAGTTTTACTTAAATCAATTTCATTTTCAGATTCTTTCAAGTACGAATTCGGGATTGAATATGTGTTAAGTGAAGTATTTCGCGATTGAAAATCCGTACATAAAGGTAGAAGTACATAGCACGCGTTCATTCGTCGACGTTTGTCATGCGTTTAAAAACTTTAGCGCATGAAAAATTGCAAGTTACACAACACGCGTTACAAAATTACAAAAGCCGTTCCTGTCAGCTGTTTTTTATTTGTTTACTTATTTGTGCATTCAAAACGGGTTCGAAAGTATATCAAGATTTATTTATTTTATTGAATTTATTCTTTTTATATAAATATTGTATGTTTTTGAAGCTCTTCAATTAATTTTTCTTTCGCGATTCGCAAATTTGTTAAAAAATTTTTTTATTGTCAGCTGATTACTTGTTAAAAATACACAACGCGTTAAAAAGTTCAACGTTAACCAACTTTCTGGCGCTAACGCGTCAAAATATTTGTTCTATTAAAATACACTAGTTTAACTTTTTTTGACAGAAGTCGACAGAGCGCGCGCGCACTAACGCGTGTTATGTACTTCTACCTTAAATCAATCTTTCTATACTTGTTTCAAAAGCTCTTGTGCCAAAGGAGTTTTTCGGCAGCGGACAGGCAAATTTGTTTCCCCTCAAGTTAAAGATCTTTGCCAGTTTGCCACAAATTTTAACAATTCCCTGCGGGAAGTTTGTATAAATTTTTCTTAAAGCACTAATCCTGTGACCAGTGAACAGAATATAATAAAATAGATCGAATTGTGATAGGTGAAAAGAGCTCATATCTCTGTACTGGTGATATAGTGTAGTTACTCCAGAGGAAAGCTAATTGCCACAAAACTTGTCATGGGACTAGATTTTGTGCGGACTCATGCTATCTGTTTATATTACTTAATACGAAGGAGATCTATCATGTAAATATGGTTCACCCGGGACAAAATCTGCAACAGTCATTATTTCAACTAAAATTTAATGTGTCGATTAGGGTTACTTTAGTGACCTCCTACATAGTTTCAAAACGGTGCCAACTAACCTCCTCCTAGGGCATCACCATGTTAGAGTGACAAGTCCCCTTCAAATATACGCGACAAGTTTGGTGCTAGTTCCCTTTCCCCTTAGTGTTGTGATTGTTTAAACTTTTTTTCGGAAGTACTTTTATTGGAGTTAGGCTAAATTTAAAACCGAGTTTTTGTAATTTTGAATAGGCATTTTGTTTAATTTAAGTATAGTAGTTACTATATTTAGCAAACCTTCGCAGTTACGCTGAAAACTTAGCCATGAATTGTAGAAATAAAACCTTAGAAACATTAAAAAAAAACGATTCTGATTCGATTAGGAAGTGCAAAATGGGGAAACAATTGAATCTTGTGGCATTTAATGGGAGTTTAATTAACTTTTTTAATATATTTAACTAGGGGTGCTCCGGTAGGCAAGTTAGTGGTGAACTAGGGTTAAGGGTTCGATATCAGTTAGCTTCAGTGTAACGTGATGAAGTTCTACATTAGTTAGAATATAATTTGTAATTGTTTATGTATGATTAAATAAATAATTAAATAAACTTGATTTTAATATATATTTAAATGGTTCTTAAACAAATTTAATTTAAATCAATATTAATTTGTTTTTACTTTTTAACACAAACAAATTTATTTATGTTAATTTTTTTAATTTGATTTAAATTAAATTTAATTTGATTTCAGATTTGATTAATTTAATACAGACGTTTTCTTAATTAATGAAAAACAAAATCAAAATTAATTATAAATTCAAATAAATTAAGAGATTATTTTCAGGCATTTGCAGGCAGATTTTATAATTTTTTTTTAATAGTGGAAAATATAAACAAATAAAATAATCTTTTTACAGCAATCGATTTATTTAATTCTTTTTTTCACAAAAGATTATTCGTTTTATATTTAAACAATTGTCTGTTGCCAATTTAATTAAGTAAGCTTGTTTTGTACAGGGTGGCACAGAGTGAGTTGTATGGTTTGAATTAGTTAAGACTTTTTTTATTAAAATTTTTAGTGTGTATATTTTAAGCATTTTGTGAAGATACACAATGGAACAACGTACAAAAAAAACTAGTAAATTTCTTACTTCAAATCAATAAACCGACACTTTGAGCTCAGCAGGCTTTTTTGACACTTGAATGTAATCAATTAGCGGTTAGATTGGTAATGGATAATAAACACAAATACGAATTAGGATTAAGCTTGTAATACATATTGTAATTTTCGACAAGAAAGATTCAATAAAAAAAGCTTAAAAAATGTGCTAAAATGCCAAAAAAAATTAAAGAAGAAAGAGAAACGAAATTCCCATATTCTATTTGTTTGAATTATTTCGTTGAATACATAAAATGTTCAATGAAGAATGATTTAAAACCCCATATCGGGTTTCTAATTGAGAGTTATTCTGCAAACAAGGGGCAGGATACAACAACAGTGAAAAACATGTGTAACGAACGGGTAATTAAATAATAATATTCTCTCACTTTGACTTAAATTAATCTCAATGACTAATGAGTCCTTTCTCCGATGTAACTCAGACATCACACTGATGACATGCGGTCGTATTCTGCAAATCGAACATTAAACCAAGAATCCAATGAAAATGTACGTTAAGCAAACGAATTACGTTTATTTAAATATTTTCGTTGGCTCAACGAATTATTCGTTAATGTAGTGAAAATTTTATATTCATTAGGTATTATTATCATTATATTAACGAATATTTCGTTGAGCCAACGAAAATATTTTAATAAACGTAATTTGTTAGCTTAACGTACATTTTTGTTGGATTCTTCGTTCAGTAAAACCACGTGATATCACAGAGCACACAGGGGCGTCACGAGACAGAAATTATTGATTTTTTTTCTGTCTTTTTCTTCAAAAGCTGCCCTTTTTGCATTTTTTGTTTTGATTACGCAGTTTGTGTTGAATGAAGCGGCCCGTTTTTACACATTGCCACTTCACTACCAAAAAACGTTTTCTTTCTTCGAAAGCTGCCCTCGCAAATGATTTCGGCATTTTTCATACGTCACTTTTTTTTATCTCTCAATGCTTTGCGCGCGAAATTGAAATCGAAATTAAACAAATTTTTAAAAACTAACCTGTGTTTTCAAAATTTTACAAAAATATTTCCTTCATCAGAACTACTTTTGAAATCAGGAAAAGATACCTTCCATTTTTAAAATAATTAAATTGAAAATAACCAGCGATTTCAATTACACGTGATTTCGATTTCCAGAACATTGCCGATTTTTTAGTTAACTGAATCCGTTTCGTCATTTTTGTGATGACAATGCGTCATCCAATTGATGACATGATTTAAATTTTTGTACCCGATGACAATTTGGACAAGTTATGAAAAGTGTCAAGGGGCCAGAAACGAAGACACTTGTCAAACTACTGATGTTAAAATACATAAACGCTATGACGCCTTTGATTAGTGTATTTAAATAAATTTGGTTCAGATTCGAATTCATCGTAACTCCAGCCTTTAGAAAAGTATTCTAGAGTTACCATATTAATTTGAAATAGCGAAGACAAGTGCTTTTTTACTGAAATTTTGTCTGAACTGCGCTGGTGTACAAGGTAAATGCTCAATTAGCCGGGAGTAAATAGATTGGTCTAACTTTATTACGGTACGGTTAAGTTACAGTTACTCCCGATTAACTTAACCTTAAGTGGGTTTAATAGGCTCTTACAGAGCGAGAGGGAGAGAGATAAAGAAAAACATTGTTCTTACTTTTAACAGATACCTTCGCAATTCTTGTCTAAAGTAATTTATTTTATTTAGTTTTTTTGTTATACAATTTTATTGCTACTCTTTTAAACAATTTTAGCCAATTTTTCCACATAATTTATATAATTCATTTCAATAAGTACTTTAGTTAACATTTTTATTTATCCTGCCTTCCAACATTTTTTTTTTTTTAATAAATTAAGTTTTATTACGTTAAAATTTTACTGGGCGGATTTCCTTTACTGTCTAATTTAAAATGTTTGCCAGTCTAATTTACATTCATAAAAATATTTTGTAAATCAATTTGTTTAATTTATGGTTTTTAGGCATAACAATTTTATTTATTTGTACACAATTTTTTTATTGCTCTGTCTTTTAATTTTGTTTGTTCAACATAAATTTTATGCAATATTCGCAAAAACTTTTTTTTTTTTTTTTGTAATTTATCATAGTTTTTCATGTTTCAATATTCATGTCAATATGTCATTTAATTACAAATGGGTATATAACTTATGTATATGGGCTTCCACACAAGAAAATACATGCTGCCACCTGACGCAAGCAGGCAATTACAAAAGCTTGTATTTAGAGTCTAAAATTTAGACCCACGTTGTTCAAAATGTTGCTCTCTTTAACTGAATGTAGAGCTTGTTGTGCTCTTAAAGGCTAGTTTACACGCGAAAACAATGTATTACGACTTGTAAAAAGCTGATGTAGAATAAAAAAAAATCTTATCATGTAAAAGACAAATGTTTTGGGCAGGAGAGAAAACTTATACAAAATTTGGCAAGCTGGCGGTAAATGTTTATTGTCTAAACCAATTTAGAAACTTATGTACACTCATTAAACCAGAAGTGTGTGTGTAAAGTAAACATTGGCAGCACTTCCAGTACATATTTAAGATGTTAACGTTACAAAAACCACCAAAATCAGCTCAGTAAATTTTAATGTGGTTTTTGTAAGTATTACAGTACTGTAAACATCAGATTTTTTTTGTTACCAAATCAGCTGTTAAATATCTCTGCTGTGATTTTAGTCATACCATCAGTGTTAACATGAAAAAAACTTTCAGCAAACTTTTATGTTCTTTCTGAATACTTGGAGAGATTTTCAAAATATTTTGATTCTAAAAATTCGTAAAATATATTTGCCAAAATACAAAAAGTAAATAATATTGTATATAAATTTTTCTTTGACAAAAAGTAGACTTTTTCCATTGGAAATGCCCATACACATTGAATTAAGAAAATTTTGCAAATTTAATATCGAATTTTGTTGGTTTTAAATTTTATTAAAATTTAAGTTGTTAAGTAAATTTAATAAAAATAATATAAAGCCTTTGGTAGAGAAAGCAATTAGTACTTTTAATGAAATAAGTATTATTTTTACGTTATTTCTAGAATGAACAAGTTAGAGTGCTTTATTCGGCTGTGCCGAATCTTTGATACCCTCCACCGAAAGCTCGAATATTTCCGGAGTGATATCTATGTGACATCTATCAAGGCGGATTAACTACAGGTGGTGTCGAAACGCCTTCTGATTTTGACAGTTCGAGCCTATTTGCTTTGATTAGTTGGTGTTTTGCTAAGAATGGTTGACATTTCGAGCCGAAAACACTAACAATGCAATGCAAAACCTTCCATGTTGTTTCTGTTGTTTTTGGATTGTTATAGTTCCGACACCACCTGCAGTTGAATTCGCCTTGGATATCTATTTATGATAAGTTTATCTTTATAAAAATAGACATCTGCATTAAAATTGGTTGTGGTTTAGACCTACACACAGCGTCAAAAGTGAGTCAACATCAGCGATAACTACTAAGTGCTTAGTTATCGCTGATGTACTACAGTAAACCCGTTATCTTTAGAATCATCTTAACTTTTGGTGCCTGTAATCAGAGTTTAATGGGAATCAATTACATGTTTGACATTCATTTTAAGAAATTTTTAATGATAGTAAATTTATTGCAAAAAAGGAATATATAAAGTTTTTACCGATGTTGACTCACTTTCGACGCTGTGTGTATATTAAATTATTGACCGACAGTCAGAAAGTTGTTAGGCTTTTTTAACTAGCTTAAGTTAAATATCATGATTCGTAGCAGTTTCAACCAAATTAAAATGATTCTGGTATTGAAAAACATAAATTTCAATACAGCGGTAAAATAAGTTTTAGCGTTTACATTGAATTTCAGAATGCTGCTAAATATGGAATCAAAGGTAAATTATGGACCGTATATCAAAAGATTGCATGACAATTTTTCTGGCCATATGAAGCTTAGTTAGAAGAAATTTTACTGCCATATCTATAACGGCAACGTTTTAGGCGTATTAATTTAATTTGCAAGATTGGGCTTTATATGGGGCTTATAGTAAATTATGGACCGATCATCACGAAATTTATAAATGTGATTTCTAGTCCTACAAAACTGTGAAGTATTATATTTTATTCTGAAAGCATTATTTTTTACGTAGGCCTTCTAAACTGTTGTGCGGGAGTAGGGTTCATAAGGGGCCTAGGGTAAATTATTGACCAATCTTAACGAAACTTCACAGTGTCATTTCCAGTCGAATAAAACGAATTTTTTGCAAAATCTTATATCATTCCGCGTATTGTTCCACCATTTATGTTAGTTTTTGTAACAAAATTATCAATTTTTGAAGTTGGTGGTTCCACATTTTGATTCATAGCTCTGATCGTTCTGAATCGATTTGGCTGGATTTCAATCCCAAACTGCTTAGGGTAACTACAAGCAATTTGACGCCAAGTTTGTTAATTTATTTTGAGTTATTCGAAAGTTAGCGTATTTTTAACAGACGGACCGACGGACAGACAGACGGACATGGCTAAATCTACTTAGAATTACTCAAGGATCCAGAATACATATACTTTATGTAGTCTGAGATGATTAATAAAAAAGTTTAACACGGATTGACAAACTCTTCACAACTAATTGTGGTGGAGGGTATAAAAAGGTTAACAAGAGTATAAAGAAATGACAAGTTATACAAATATTTTTAAAAATCGAATTAAAGCAAAATAAATATAATCAAACTTCTTTAGTCTTTAAGTGCTGAGCAATAATATCATAGAGCAGATCTTTAAGGGATCTGTAGACGGTCAAAATGCTTGACGTCACGGCGAATTCACTCGTGTAATTGTCGCCGTCATATCTAAATTTTTTGATTTTCCATCCAGCATCATCGGTGCCACACATACCACCACATTTTCACTAATACTATCATAGCGCTTGATGAAAAATGCTTGACCGTATTCATAAAACCACGGCGAATTCGTATATTATATGGCGTTAATTTTACAACAAGTACAGCTATAAAAAACAAAAGGAGGCAAATTGCGACATTAGATATCGATCGAAATTTTAATTTAATTGAAATTGAAACTTTGATCGCTATCAAATGCCCTAATTTACCACTTAATTTTGGATTTGCATATGCAACTATTGACCATTTTTCTGTGCGTTTCAATTTTACACACATCCTGTGTTCTTTAATCTACTACAAAAACGCCTCAGGCGTACACGCCAACGCCAATCGTAATCAGGCACATTATCTCTCTCTCGGTAAAGAACGAAGCTCGGTACCTGGTTGCAATGGCACTCTACACCGTGTAATAAATTACTCTACCCCCGATATGGACTAAAGCCACAACCAACACGACGCTCCCAGAAGGGCTGTACCAACAGTCAGGTTAGAACTAAAATTCCTGGGGCTCCTGACTCCCGTGGTACAAGCAGATCCTGTACTTTCCCTTGTATAGTTGGCGTTCAATTGCTAAAGCACTAGTTAGAAAACTTTTAATTTATAATTTATATAAAAAAAAATATTCAAACTGGCACAAAAACCGTGTTGTGGCTCAAGACCACGAAAAATACGTTATCTTGTTAGGCTTTTTACATCACTTAAAATTAGGCGCCAAAAGCTTTTTTTATCTAAAAACAAAAGTATTATTTGTATGAACGATTTGTTAACAATGTTAAATACAGCTTAAGAACTTAACAAAATGAATATTTACCACCATCGCCCCTTGTCAGTCTGTCTGTTCAGACTCTTGTGCATCTTTTTTCATTTTTAATTTTTCATTTGTTCTCTCTACTGAAGCAATAATAATGCAACCTTAAGAACAGCTTTTAACAAACCGCAAACATAAATTGCACTTAAATCTGAGTGTTTGTTGTTGTTTGGTTTCAATTTAAATTGAATGCAGGCAGCTTCAACGCTTTATAAAGCAATAATTAAAAAGAAAAACGAAAAAAAAACTGCTTTAGATCTCACACTTCTCTATAATTCTCTTGATTTCGAGTACTTAAATGAAGAATAAATAAATGAACGGATTGATGGTGGGCTGGTTTGGAAGTCTGAATACGTTTGTTTGGTGCTTGTCATGTACACGACTCGGAAGAGATTGATATTGTTGGCTAGATAAATAATTGAATCGTTTGGAATACGAGTGTAAGCCAAAAGATAAACAAACGAAGATAGAAACATTTTTAAGCAAACATAATTTAAAGCAAATATGCAAACAGTACAGTAGGGGTATTCAGATGACTGTACAAAAAAATACTTTTAAAGGCACTTACAAAAACTTTTAAGTCAAAAATATTGGAAAAATATGTATCGTCAGCTCATTATTGTTTTGGCGCATATGCCAAAAAATTCGTAGTGGAGAAAAACGCCAATGATGGTTTACATTAAGTTTTCTTAAAATATGAGCGATAGAATTTTTAGGTCTTTTCAACTCTGCTTCTGGCATATGTTTTGAAGAAAAAAGGTAAATATTTTGTAAACGTTCATTAAAGAACTTAGAAGTTCTTCTTAAAATTATGGCTTAATGCCGCAAACGCCACGTTTCTAAATTTATTTCTAAAAAGCAGCATTTTGTGCTGCATACAAATGATTTGCAAATCACTAGCAACGCTATACGATTTACAAAATTACTGAGGGAATATTTTTCGTAAATTTTTTTAATATTTAAACTGTAAACTTTTTTACATATAAAGTACATAAAACTTTACTTTATTTATTTTTCTCTATTTGAAATTAAATATAATTAATCAGGTATGTTCTAGGTTTCGACTCAAATTGAAATCGAAAATTTTTTGGAATCTGCATAATTCATAAATTGGTGTTCTCAAATCCGCATGTAGCATTTTTTTAATATTAAAGGGAACATCATCAGAAAAGAACGCTTTTAAAATAGCACATGTTTTTCAGAATAAATGCAGAATTTTACTCAGAAAAGAAAACGCCATCAAATTTATTTTAAATCGCTGAATGGGTAAAAACCAAAATGTCGGGAAATAACAAAAAATGCAATAGTAGCGAAAATTCGCGAAAAATTTTAATATTTCAAACCAGCCATAAAATTGATTGAAAGCCCCTAAAACTACAAGGAGTGGCATAATTCGGTAAAAATTGCTAAATTCGCGGAATTCGGATAGCAAAGTCTACTATTTATTATAAATCGTTAAAGTTGTAAAGAATCAGAAAACCTACAGGAACAAATCGCTTGTATCGCAAACATGACTAAAATTCGCGAAAAATTAAACAATTTTAAACCAACCCAAAAACTAGTTTCAGATCGCTAAATCGATTAAAAAGACGAATTGTCTGAAAATAACCAGCCTAATTATGAATAAAACTCCCGGGGAATTTTTATTAATAATTGGGCTGAACATGAAAATCGTTAAAAAAAATTAGCTATAATAACATCAAAATCAATGAAGAAGTCGATTTTAAATGTAGGGTTCGTTAGGGTCTTTTGCGTTTTAGATAACGTTATATTTTTTATTAAATTGGAAAAAGAAGATTTTAAGCTAAAAACAAAATTTATTTGTTTTTTGTTAAAAAAGGTATCACTTTAGAATAAAAGTCGATTCGTTTTACTTTCACCAGCCCATTACACATCTAATTGAAAACGAATAAAACATGTGGATGTAAAATGCAGAACACCAAAAATGCTAAAGTAATCCACTTTCGAGTGGATTCGGATTCTAGAACACACCCGTATGTAGTTCTTAGAAAATATTTTATTTAACTTATCTGACTCTTATACTGGAATTTATAAGATATTGTGTCCTGTTGTATTCGAAAATCAAATTAGTAAATACAAATACATATACAGTGGACTCCCGATAATTCTTAATCGCAAGGGACCGGCAATTTATTACGAATTATAGGGGTTTTCGAATAAGCGGAGTTTCGATTTAACGGGGTTAAAATTAAATAAATACAAATTAACGGGGTTTTTCAATTTATTTACTAAAACATAAAAAACATTTTAAGATCTTAAGAAAATAAACACAAAAAAAGCGTTAAACAAAAAATCATTCTTTCCATCATTCTGTAGATTTTATTACGAATTATAAGTGGTAGTTAGCAAACAATTACGATTTATAAGAGGTAAAGAAGGTTTTATTTGAAAAAAAATTACGAATTAGCGAGGGGACCCAAATGTATGGAAATTTTACGAATTAACGAGATTTTTTCAAGGGACCGACAGTTAATTACGAATTATCAGGAATTACGATTTATCGGGGTACGAATTATCGGGATTTGACTGTACTAACTGCTGTATACTGAGTTCTTGACATTTTGACAATTTGCTTTCGCTTTAACAACTTGTTTTTCTTACGGCAATGAATCAAATCAAAAGTGAGATTTCGCCAAACAATGGCAAACAGAGCAAAAACAAACTTAAAAATAAATACAGAAATGGGGTATTCAAAATAACTACACCCCATATCTAACTCAATTTTTGTTTTTAAAAAACGGTCTGTGGGTCAAACCAATAATTAGCCGCCGATATAAAATACAAAAAAAAATTAAATTGGTTTTATATTAGTTCAATAGCACTTTCTAATATGATATCAAAACATCTGTAAAGCAGCTGTTATAGACAGTACATACTTGTCATTACGAGTAAAGTGTCATTATCATTGTATGTGGCATTACCTTTCATGTTCGCTTCTCTTTCACATTAAAACTGGTTGGAAATTTATTAAGTAAAAAATTCGCGGCAGTAAACATTGGCGTTGCCCAATTTTTGAACTTTGGGAATTCATTCCCAAAAAAATTTGTTATGGGAATCAATCACAATACGAAATAAAAAAATTTGGGAACGTTTGCATGGGATTAGTTGTTTGCGATAGGGGTGAATAATCGCCTAATGAGAAAACGGACATTATAATGTCAAAATTTACTTCTTAACTGTAATTTAATCTTGAGATGATTTTATTTATTCTTGCTGAATACCCCTTATAATTTTCTATTCATATCTATTGTGTAATTATTGTCTTTTATAGCATGTTTTCAGGTTTTGCCTTTAAGGTTAACGTTTTTTGGTTTATGTGGTACTTTTGACATGTGTATGCCTTGTTAAATCTAGTATATTAAGAATTCGTAAAGGAACAAAAAGAAGGAAGAAGGCTTTATTCGGCTGTGTCGAAAAATAACGCAAGTTTACAAAACCATAACGAAAGTAATTAACTATAAGAAATTTAGAATCAAAAAAACAAAATTTTTAATAGAGTTCCATTTTTGGGTACCTACAATTTCTGGTATGTAATTAATTTTTGTGCCAAAAGGCTTATATCGCCGCCGTCGTTGAAAATTTTTTAAGTTTTGCAAATTTTGGCCTCCGTCAACGTTCTCAACGACTGAATTTTCACATCTGTTAATCTAAAACGTAAAATTTTAAACGTCGTTTTTTAATAAGATTTCCGTGATAAAAAAAATTTTATTAAAAATTGTATACAAATACTTTCTTATTAAACAGAATTTTATAACAAAAATAATAAAAATTAGATTAGAAATGTATTAAAAACAACTTCTAAATTCTTGCGTTTTGCGTTTTCGATTTCCAGAACTACCCTGTATGACATTTCTAACATAACGCCTTAATCTATTTTGAAAGCTTTCGACGAAATGAGTAACCGACACATTTTTTTCTCACTTTTCGCGAAACGATGGAATATTTTGTTTTTCATTTTCTCAAAGCGAAAAGTTCTTACCAAAGTTCGCCGCTATGTAGAAAAACTAGGAAAAAAACTATTTAGAAAAACACGTGGTCCTCACCAGACACTCCAGACCTTGTCCCGTTTATCAACAATTTTTTTTTCGATCGATGCAGAATACTCTCACAGCCATATGATTTACTGCAGAAGAGCGCCTCCGAGATTGGCATGATTTGGCCTTGGCCTCAAAAAAAAGAGCAGTCCTTCCGACGTAGAATGCAAATGTTGTCAGAAAGATGGTGAAAGGTCATACCTAACGAAGGCTAATAATTAAAATAAAATATATTCAGCCCAATTATGAATAAAAGTTCCCCGGGAGTTTTCTCCCTTCTCCCATTATTCCTATGGAAATTCAATTGCAGAAATGGGGTATTTGTATTCGTAATGGGGCCAATTGTTCCAATGATTTACAATAAACGCTTAAAAGAAGCATTTGTGGAAACATTTTTAAATTCTTAAATTTTGATTGGAAAGTTTTAATAAAAAATTTTAAGGGATAATAATTACAACAAAATTATCCTTTTCTACGTCGTTCCCTTTTTAGCCACTTAACTTTTTCCCAAGAAAAATTTGTTCTACAAATTGCATAAATAAGTTTGCAACACTTTTAAATACAGCAAAAAAAAAAAAAAGCTGAGAAATGCATCTCCCCCTTTTTTTTCTTTCTTTCGACACAAACTAAAAACAAATTGTGTCTTTATTACTCAGTAGACAACTGAATACATTTGTATTCCTTATCTTTAGCTCACTTGTTGTTAAAATATTTAAATTCTGTTTAACGTTCATGTTTTCTACCCTCCTGGGGTAGAATGAGTTTTTACCAAAGACTGGTCATTTTCAGAAAAAATCAAATAGAAAGTATATAAATTTTTTTCAAAATCAAAGAGGCTGACAGATAGTAGCAGATAGTAGCAGAGCCGGTACTTTAAAAACAAAATGTTATTTCGAAGTAAAGAAAATGGCTTTTTAATTGTATCAACATCTATGGTTTACAGAACTTACGACTAAAAGCGTAAGAAAACCCTGAAAATGTACTAAGTCCCGTTAAAATATTCAACAAAGTTGAGTATTTTTGCACTATTTTGTTGATCACGGCTCATTCTCCTGGCATAAAAGCCTGATATATTTAACATTCACTTATTTGAAGATTATGTTGAGTAGCAGCACATGATATTGACAGCAGTCCGGAATTTGCTTTAACAAGAACGCAAATATACCCTTATCGATTATTTTTAAGATATTTCGCCCGCAATTTAAGTTTAAGCAATAGCTAACAACATATTACTGAAGGTCCAGAAGATAGTTGTTCCGGTGGCAACAGATTGGATACTGTACAGGCATGATCTTGGAAGATCTTCCATTTTTCAATGTAAGTTTATTTAATGTTTTCGCCAGTATAAAGAATTCGTTTATGATCCTCAACCATAAGCATAGTCAGATAATTGTTCCGGTGGCAACAGATTCGGCTCTGTGCAGCCACGATCTTGGGAGATCTTTCAATTTCCAATGTTAGTTTATTTAATATTATCACCAGTCCAGAGGATTCCATAAGGGTCCTTAACCATTCGCAAAGTCAGCACCTTTACTACTCCCGAAGAAAATTGTTCCGGTAGCAACAGATTCGACTCTGTGCAGCCACGATCTTGGGAGATCTTCCAATTTCCAATGTAAATATATATGTATAATGTTTTCGCCAGTCTAAAGGATTTGTTTATGATCCTCAACCATAAGCATAGTCAGGACCTATACTCCTCCAGAAGATAATTGTTACGGTGGCAAAAGATTCGGCTCTGTGCAGCCACGATCTTGGGAGATCTTTCAATTTCCAATGTAAGTTTATTTAATATTATCACCAGTCTAGAGGATTCCTTAAGGGTCCTTAGCCATTAGCAATGTCAGCACCTTAATTACTCCCGAAGAAAATTGTTCTGGTGTCAACAAACTGGACTTTATATAGCCACGATCTTCGGAGATCTTCCAATTTCCAATGTAAATATATTTAATGTTTTTGTCAGTCTAAAGGATTCGTTTAGGATGCTCAACCATAAGCAAAGTCAGGACCTATACTCCTCCAGAAGAAAATTGTTCCGGTGGCAACAGATTCAACTCTGTGCAGCCACGATCTTCGGAGATCTTCCAATTTGAATATTGAATGTTTTCGTCAGTCTAAAGGATTCGTTTAGGATCCTCAACTTTAAGCATAGTCAGGACCTCTACTCCTCCAGAATATAATTGTTCCGGTGGCAACAGATTCGGCTATGTACAGCTACGATCTTGGCAGATGTTTGGATTATGCTTCCAATGTTAAACCGAATGTTGTATTCTTATATTAAGGCGACAAGTTTTCGGGCACTTTTCATACGCGTCATAAAAAGAAGCATCTAGTTCTTGGTGTTTTAAAATCGATGGATATACAAAGATATATCCAATTCCTAAAGGTTGTCTAAGGTCTGTAATTGCAGATCTCTATACAGTTTAATAAGCCGAGTTTCATTTTGGTATTACGGGAGCCTGGAATTTGTTTGACCCTTGCAGGTAATTCTTGTTAATCTTGTGGAATCAGATAGTGAATGTTGTTTATAGACAAAACGATATATGATCTTAAAGATTTCGGTGATGGCTTTCGCTATATACTACAGATTTTCACCAGACGATGCTTCTGTAGTGGCAGAAACCTTTGGCTTATGGTCGTTGCAGTCGTGTTATAGCGTTATTATCTTAAGTTGAGTATTTCCTCGGTGTTCAAAGCATCTTGTAACAAGGCCACCATGGTAGGCATCCATTTAATAATTCTCAAGACATTTACTCGTTCATTGCCGTAGCGAGTGTCCCTGTAACCATTGCAATTTCTGCTTAAGGATCGATTAGCTTTTAATCTGTTAAGGAAACTTATGGGATATTTAGATTACATTTCAATTGGATCTGGATAAAGAATGTCACTTTTAAATATCTATAGAAATTGTGCGTAAAAGTAATTCCTAGTTTACAGTTTTGAAAAGTCCTGCCAATCGTTTGGCAAAAACTGACCATTCAGGGGGAAGAATGCGAGTTAAAAGAAGCAAATCCATTTTTTTTATCAAATTCGAAAATTACACAGGTCTGCTAAGAAAAACTTTTTTGCTTAATTTCATATAAAAATTGGAATGTTGGCGTTTATATAGAAAATATAAAATTCGTTTGAATGTAACACGTCCCACTTATTAGAAAACGTTACGTTTGTGTTTTTAAAAGTGAACTTCTCTTTCAGACACCATCCAAAGTCAAAGACTGGTTCAATTAAAATTAATCATATCTTGTTTGAAATGGACTTTAATTACTGTTACTCTCATGTGTGGGACGGGGCGGTGGTTCAAAAGTATATTAAGGAGCTTCTCAGCCACGTGCAGGAGGTGGTGAGGGTTCTCACTGGTGGAATTTGGGTATCCAGTTCTATTGACTTCCTTGAGCACCGTCGCAATGTGGGTTGTATTTGCCTGTTTCATTGTTACCACAATGGGATGTGTTCTGATGAAATTAGGGATCTGTTTTCTATAACCCGTAAGTTTTTTCAAAATACAGGTTTGTCCTCAAGAGCCCATCCTTTTGTGTACGATTGGCCGGTGAATCGTACAATGCTGAAAATCTGTTTTTTAACCGGACTGTTTGTATAAAGAATAACCTTCCTGCTAATTTCTTCGCTCTCACTTCCAATGCTCACAAGCACTACTCCGTCTTTTCTCCTTGCCATAACCTATTTTCCTAGTTCCAAGACAATGTAATGCATAAGCGCTGGTGCTAACCAAAAAAAAAAACCCTGAAGGTCAGGCATATTTTATCGAAACTAAGCAAACACGGCACTGTTCTGCGCGTTACTAAGTAGTCTTTTAAGCAATATATCACTTATTTCAACCGACATAGCCTTTCACTCTGGATGGCTCTTTCAAGAGGAGTATGCATCGATAACATAAATGTGCTCTTATCTGGTAAATGTTACGTGCTATAAATCCTATCAATACTGTTTTCCGTTACATTTTCGACAACAACCACAAATAATATAATAATTTAAGAAAAAAATACGCAACCAAATAATTTTGCGGACCAGTTTTATCAGCAAAAACTATTTAAACCAATTACAACGATATGAGAAATATGTACCTTGATTAAACTTAAAGTTAAGGCGTACAATATAAAAAAAACAAAAAAGGCGGTATTTTAAGGCGTGGCAAAAAATATATTTAAAATTTTTGAAAATGCAATAAATTTATCTCTTATTTCACAGCAGGCCTGGCTTCACTTATATTCTTCAAATGCTTACAAAAATGCTGGGATTCGTAAGTCACCAAATTTATCCCAAAAACGACTACGAAGCCCCAGTCAAATAGAAAACAACTTTCTCCAAAATAAAGTACCCCATCTTACGCCGCCCCTAAAGAACAAAACAATCATTTATTCACTTGTTTTTAGATAATGGAAAATGAATTCCATTTAAATAATCTCAACCCTACTCACCAGCCTCAAACATTCCTCCAACACTCCTTTAACACTTGTTACAGAGCAAAACATTTAAAATGCAAAATTTGTTATTGCTGCAGCTGTGCTGCTGCAGTAAGTATGCAACGCAACAAAAAAAAAACTCTTTTTATTTGTTGCATATACAAAAAAAAAAAAAAGAGGACAAGGAATACGAAAAAAAATAAAGACAAGGATTCAAAAACTCCAGACCAGTAAAGTATTGTATGGTAGAATACAACAACAACAACAATTTCAACTCGTATACATTGATAATGTGCTGTTGTGTTGCATTTTAATTTATTTATAAAGTATTTGATTTCATCGTATCTCTCCTTCTCCATCACAAGTTTTCTTTTTTTTTTTTTTTTTTGTTTTTTGTTCGCCTGTTGTATTTGAAAATTTTAAAATGTTATTCAAGTTGGGATTATAGACAAACAGATATACATAAATATATTTATTTAGATAAAGATATACAGTGCGACGTAAAAATACTTTGCTTTAATTTTTCGCAATGGAATTAGATTTTCCATTCATACAAAAAGGTTAGATAAGCAGGCCTTTCAAGCATTAAAAAATGTAACATTTTAATTTAAAAAGCGTAACATTTTAATTTAAAAAGGGTAACATTTTAATTTAAAATTGTACCCTTTTTTACGTTAAAAAGGCAAAATATTTATTAATATTTTGTTCTTTTTTGCAAATTTTGTGCGATAATTTTAAAGCATTGTGCACTATGAATTTATGCAAAGTATTGGCACTTGTTAGCTATGACCTTTTCATATTTCCGGCACCATATCTGCGACATTTTGACAAAGCATATCAAGTCAAATTTAAAAAGTTGACATAAATGTTGTTAATTATACGAATTTTAAATTAAAAATTAGATTAAAATTAATTTTTGTTTTTAAGATTTTGTATTTTCTATGATATTGGTTTATTTTAATTTTAAATAAAAATAATTTTTTTTTACCGAGTTTTTTTTAAAAAAACTATTTTACTACTTATATTTTTTCGACTTCAGATGTCTTGTCAAAATGCCACAGATATAGAAATGTTTATTGAGCCAAGAACGAATCAAGACAATTTCGTATGCCCTGCTACAAAGTGAAGCTTAATTTGGTGAGATCGTTTTGCATCGCTCGTTACAATTAGTAGTCAGATGCGACCAGCCGGGTAAGGAACATTTTTTAACAACCCTTTTCTTGATAGTGTTTAACCAGCCTAGGGAACATGTGCCTTAAGGAACGAGGGAGAGAGTGAAGAATATTCATAATTTCAAATTGTCAAAAGTTGTTTTCGTATTTAGGGATCAACAAATCTTCATATGTGTTTTCAATTTTCAGGGCGATTTCATACAGGTGACGCAATTTAGATAGAGGATTATGGTAGCTTTCCTCGTTTTTTGACGAAGGTACATGTATTCTAAATGTCCAACTCCAAACACAAAAAATTGGCAGCCAGCCAGCATAAACAGCAGAATACAAAAATTTATTTCCATTAAAAATTTGTAATATTAAAGAAAAAATTAATTAAATTTGCGCCAGTAGACAAATTAATACTATCAATTAAGCGTTTAATTCACTTGATTAAATTATTAATTAAAACTGATTTAATTTTTGTTTAATGCTTTAATTGAAATCAAATTAGCGAGAAGTTTTTCTTTATAATTGTCTCCGCGGTCACTTGTATGAATTCGCCATGTTTTATATTGAGACAATTTTGTCAATTTGGTATTTTCTGTAAACATAAAAAGAGTTTACCTTGTTTAATGTGCCTTGATATGTATGACCGAGCCTTGCCATGATAGAATAATACGATTTAATATCTTAACCGATATTCCTGGCGTTTCTTCGGCCAATGCTCGCTTTTAATTGTGTCGGCACAGCTCTATTGTGATTGCGATTTCAGTAGCTCACTAGCTGACCCGGTCCGCGTTGCTGGCCCTAAGCAAACATTACTGTTGTATTATCACACGATTTAGATAAATAGAAAAAGTAGGCGTGGTTAATTTGTCGTTCGACGAAAACTTAAAATGGATTAATACGAACATTTGAAAGAAAAATTAGTCAAATCGATAGAGCTGTTTTCTGATTTTAGGTAAATCAAAAAAAGCGGGCGGGGCAAAATTTTCTTTCCGTAAAAACCTAAGTTGGACCATGGCGATCATTTTAAAGAAAAAATCGGTCAAGCCGTTCTCAAATTATGCGCTTAGTAGAAAAAGTGGGCGTGGTAATTTTTTCTTTCGACGTAAAATGGATTAATACGAACAGTTAAAAGAAAAATTTGTCAAATCGATGGAGCAGGTTTTTGATTTTAGGTAAATCGAAAAAAGTGGGCGGGGCAAAATTTTAAAGAAAAAATCGTCCAAATCGGTCAAGCCGTTCTCAATTTATGCGCTTAATAGAAAAAGTTGGCGTAAAAGTAGGCGTGGTAAATTTTTCTTTCGATGAAAACTTAAAATGGATTAATACGAACATTTTAAAGAAAAATTAGTCAACTCGATCGAGCCGTTTTCTGATTTTAGGTAAATCGAAAAAAGTGGGCGTAAAAGTGGGCGTAAAAGTGGGCGGGGCAAAATGTTCTTTCCGTAAAAACCTAAGTTGGACCATGGCGATAATTTTAAAGAAAAAATCGTTCAAATCGGTCAAGCCGTTCTTAACCGAAAATCAAAAATCAGACTGTACAGTGTCACCCGCCTGAATATTCTGAAGATTCCCTGAAGATTTCATCAAAATCGGCCCAGCCGTTTTGGAGTCCATACGTTACATACACACAAGCACACATCCTATTTTATATATATAGATAATAGGACCCTTCTGATCCAAGCAAATACAGAGCATTACCTCGCCGCCATACATTTTCAGCTTACTAGCGAAGCTACACATACGAATTTTTGTAGGGTTGAGTTGTGGCACAAACAAAATCATCTGCCAACGTCTTTCGGCTCTAAGCCATCAGGGGATCTACTCTCTATTGCGATGCGAAGGAAAAATGGTAGCAAATCGAGTGAGTTGTACTCTTTAATGCGTTAGCGCATTTGCCTTTCGCATCTTTTTTTATTTTATTCAATTTTCAAACAGAAAAAAGTTATCGCATTAAGCGATATGAATCCTGCTGCTGCTTGAAAACATATTTAAATTGCTGCTAAAAAAAAAAACAATTGAAACGCTTAGTGCAGAAAGTGAACCGCTACAAAATATTAGTTTTAAGATAATTAATTTTAACAGTGTAGTTAATTAGGGATAGTAAAAATACAAGTTTTACGTTCTTAGCTTGCAGAGGGGCGATATGACTTTAATCTGAAGATGTCTAAGACGACACTTTTTACACTGGTTTATTAAAAATACTTAAATAAGGTACGTGAAGAAAATGTTAGTAGGTTCCTTGCTGCACTTAGATATTAAATTATAAAGATCTACTCTCCTACTAATAATTGTTTAAAAGCTTGACAACAAACTTAAAGAGATTAATATTTTATTGTCGAACTTTTTTGGCTGGCGTGGTTGTACTTTGTTCTATCTGTCAATCCTTTTTCATACCTTAAAATCATTCTAAAATATTCAGGCTAAGCTTAAATGTGCTTACAGCCTTTTTTAATTGAAGAAGTGGTGCAAAACTTCCAGCAAATGCATAAAAATTAACAGTTTCGAAAGAGTAAAAAAAACTTAGTTGTTCAGGCGATTCGTTAAATGACCAAAGGGACAAATAAGCCACTCCGGCAGGTTAATCAAGGAAATGAAAAAAGTGTTTGTACGAAAATCAAACATTTTTCATATTCACAGAAACATATTGTTGTTGTTGTCAAACTGCTTGTGTCGTTTATTTGGCCCTTAAATGAGACACAGGACAGGTGTCTACCCTTTAAAATGAGTAACCCTTTGATGTCCAGCTTATATAGAAATATGTTATGCGAATAATTCTTTGTAGGATATTTTGGGCCTCTGATTTAAAAAAAAATGTTTGTAAGCCCGTACAATGAGTCGTTTGCTTCCCAGGTGAGAAAACATTAAGGAGTTCCTTGAGACACCCGTAAGCATTTAGTTATAAAAACACATTAAATTTTTGGGGAATTCAGTTTAATAGTTTAAATTTTCAATAAACGAAACAGTTAAACTACATTAAATCTTGTTTATTATAATCAAAGAACAATTTTAATATTTGATCAGCAAAAAAAAAGCTTGCATTTGGAACAAGAGTATTGTGCTCGAGATTGTTTCCAAGGCTTTAAGAGCTTTCAACAGCTTTCGAAGCTTCTACAAATATTTTGCTGCTTCTTTTAGCAACTGTAAAAAGGTAAATTTATGTAAATAAATGTGGAGACGGGTAATAACGGACGAACGACAAGAAGTGGCAACTCTTATTAGGAATGCAACACTGACATGACAAGGGGAATTGACTAACGAGTGACAGGGAAATCGACGAGTAGAGGGTTAATCGACGAGAACAGGACTAGACACTGGGAGTTGAAGTTTGGATTTTGGACAGATAACTACATTATTTATATTATAAGCTTTAGCACGTAATCCATTTACAATTAAATAAAATTGAACTCTTTTTAATTTAAACAAAAAAGAACAATGGTTTCATTAAAATCCTACATAAATTCATTGGATACATTGGATATCAGTACAACTTTTGTGAATTCTTAAATTGGAGGGTTAAGTTTTAGGCAACTGTCATTTGCTAAAGCAAAGTTTGTTTTCTGTTGTCAATCACGCATTTCTTTTTCAATACTTTAAAAAATTCAGGAAATTTTTCTTAAGCAAAATATTTTTGTAATGCACTGTTTATATAGTTAACGATATTTTTGCTGATTCTAAATACATATTTACTTTATTTTGAGTTGAATTCTTAAGGATGTTCAAAAGGTATGGGATTGGATTTTAGATTTATAAAAATACGTTTGAAAAACTCTTAAAATTCTGTACAAGCAATTTATTTGCAATTTTATATTTCATTTTTTTTTCTCTCTATTTTTACAACCCTCTTCTCTTAATGAATTGCATCATGTTTTCCTTAGCGCATTTTTTGCTTTTCTTCATTTCCCTTCTTTATTTTTTTGTTTCTACACTTGTATTTTATTATTCCTTTTCTATTCATTTAAAGTAGAAAATTAATTTGATTAAATACAACAAGAACAGCAACAAGAATAAGTTTTAATACAAACAGAAGAGCTTTTGAATATTGATACGATATTTGTAAAATAAAATATTAGTCAAGTTCGTTAGAACAAATAAAATAGGAAATTGGGGAAAAAGCATTTTTTAGGGGAAAGAAAATGGCTGAGGTAGAGATTAAATCGAAATTTGGAAATGTTTGCTATTTTAAATAAAAAAAAAACACGTTACCATCATTGGGCTAATTTGAAATAAATTGCAAGAACTTTTAAATTCCATGAAACGATATTGGGGATCCAAAACAATCGATCTTTTTAAGTCAAATAATTTTCATCATTCAGCTGTATAAAGAACCGGCCTAATATGAGGACGGCTTCCGTAAATGGTTTAATGGATGATACATTTAGATGTAAAAAAAAATAACGTGGCACAATTGCCGCAGATTTTTAGCTTCTCTTTTAAATATGTTTTCTGTGACTTCTCTAAAAATTGTCAGGGATCTAACTACCGGTTGCGATATCGAGCAAAATTTATCAAAATATTTTATTTTGATATCATGACACTCGGTATCGAATGAAATGCATCGTAATTTGAGATGATAGCATTCGATATCGTGTAACCAAAGGCATTACATCTCTCGAGTTTTCCTTTGATACGTCAGTGACTATCGTGTGCAAAAAATACGATAGTTTACTTGATAGACCCTAAAACTATCAATCACTTAAATTTCTACTCGTACATTGAATTATTATAAACGTGTGTTTTTTAAAAATTATTATTTTGTATTATCAGGCCTGTTTTGAAAATCACTTTAACTCAAATCACGTGATTTTAAATCACATGTGCCTTCTAAAATAACACGTGTGATATTTTAGCTTCCGGTATTTGTGTGTTTTTTGTGAGCTTCCATTGCAGAAAGCACAACGAGAAAAACAACAACAGTATGACTTTCAAAACACCACAAAATCACACGTGTGATTTCAAAAGCACGTGATTTGAAATGACGTGATTTTCAGAACAGGACCGTGTTATTCATGATGTTTTACGGAGAAGTCTTTACGGAGGTTTTCTAGTGCGGAAAGCTATCTGTTTGTTATCCAATTGGGAAGACGAGAAGCGATGCCATAGTTCGGAATTTCCCAAGCAGCTCACCTCTTCCAGTTTACGCCCAAGAATTCGGTGGTAAAGTAGCTCAAATACCCATTCTACTGCAGCTAAAGCGAGAGACAGGTGAGTAGCCTGAATGGCAGACTAAGACCAATTCGTCTACAGGCAACGTGGAACACCTTTTTACGGTTAGCCTGCCGAGAGGCTATAGGCAACCCGAATACTTGGACTGGGCAAGGTGGTCTAATAAGTCGCTTTGTAATTTTTTTTCGATTACCCATTTTGGGATCATATGGCTTCCACAAAGCATCTCCATCTTACACGATTTGTAATAGTTGTTTTCGTGTCTTCCCATGTAAGATTTCACTGTTCTTGTTCTTGGAGTACTTTTCCCTCTATCAGTTAAATCGGTTGTTGTTGTTGTTCTAGCTAAGTAGATGGCTGGTCTGCTGTAGCAGGTCCTGGGATTATGGGGCTGCCTAGAAACAACATCCTCCATATACATATTTTGGTGAATTGGTGGGGATCCTTGCTGATCTTTGATTTCTACCATTTTTCCCCAGGGTGAGGGCTGCCTAATTTTTTTCCATGATATACTCTCTTCATTTTTGTAAGGAATTTCTGCTCAAATGTACAATGTTGAACAAAAAAATAGGATAACGACTTCTGCTAGGCTCGAAAATCTAAATTAGATCCTAAATAATACAGACCGTTTTATTTGTTAGCATATATTCAAATAAATTAAGTTCAAGCACTATTAAGAGAGGTTGAATTGATCCATTTTTCCTTAACGCTTTACGTCCGTGCAAAAGGAAGAACACCAATAAAACTTGGCAGATTTGTCTTAGAGATCATGTTCGTGACTTGCCTTAAAAAAATAAACGAAAACTACCACTAAAAAATACTTAAAGACATCTAAAGTTCAGTTAAAATGAAACTCATTTTAATAACTTTACAGTAAAACCTCATTATTTCTTCATTTTTTTTTTTATTTTTAGCTGATACATATTTTTGTGTCATTAAACAACTTAATTCTGACTTAAAAAAAAAATTGTCTACATCTCTTTTAAAAATCCTTTATTAGTGAAACCTGCTACCATTCTTCTGTTTTTTATTTTAAACTTTTTCCCCAAGATTTCAAACATAACAGACAGACAGTAGCAGCAACAAAAGTATAAGAAACGAAAATTTCAAATAGACTTTTTGAAATCTGTCACAACAGCATGTCGTCTGCATGCAGCTAAAGCCGTAAGTAACCAACGAAGCAAATCAACAGCATGAGCGGTAGAATGTGTAGTAAGCTGGTTGCACTTAATCCACATACAAAAGGAATGTTGCGACAAATAACTTTCCTTCCGACACAGACGGTCACAGCATACAAACATGTGTTCAAAAGAAACAGCAGATAGAACAGCAAAGAAGATGCAAGAGCAAAAAACAAACGAAAAAAAAACAACTGATATCACTTCCAAAAGAAGTTGTTCTGACAAAGAGGGAACTGCAGCAGCATGTTTTTCCTAAAAAAAAAGAGGAATAAAAATACACATGTAAACCAGGGAAAACAAAGCAACAAGATGGGGAAGGTGACAAAGAAAAAGAAGGACGGCCAGCCGTTCGGTGGGAGCATTAGACGGACAGTTAAACAAATAAAGAGAGATGAGGTGTTAAGAATGCTTGCAACTGCAATTGTCAGTGACAATTGCTTGACAGTGGGTTAAAAAAAGGAAATTTGCGCAAAAAGAATGAAGGCAATACATGTTTTCAAACACACATGGGTTCTTTGGGTGTTTGCAGGTTTAAACGTCTCTGTGTTTCCACATGTTTAAGGATGTACAATGATGATGAACAGGATAAATGTTATAATTTTATCTGCTTGAATTGCTGTTAGAGTTGTTGTAGTAGTTGAAGTAATCGTTGTATTTTTCTTACTTCATTTTTCCGTTAGTTGTATTTAGTTACTTGGAGTTGCATGTTGCATAGACTTCGAACATGCATTTGCTATTGCTGCTACGGGTGCCTTTGTAAATGTATTTGTGTTATGACTTAAAAAACATTCATCTGAACACATACATTTACAAATACTAAAAAGCATACAAAGATTTGTTTTCATGAAGATATTTGAAGAGAAACATGTGTTTCCATAATGTTTTTGTATAAGTTGAAATTTAAACAGGATAAACTGAAGCACAATGGGGTGGATATAGGAAAACTTAGGTAAAAACTCTTAATGTTACAGGTAAATAAACGGAAAGCTGCATACATAAATGGTAAAATATTCCTATTGGAAGAATTCTTAAAAGTTGATTGAATTAAATGTTCGAAAGAAGAGACTAAAACGTTAAAATCTTCAAGCTGTTGGAAATTTTAATCCAGATTTAGATATTTTAATCACGTTAAAGTTCATTATATTTAATTTTTATTAAATAATTTTATGAAAAAAGAAATTTTACAACATGAAATTAATTAAATTTTATTGCTAATTTTTTATTCTTGACTCCGCTTGGAACCCTGGGTACGGTTTTCACGGACAGGTTGCCCTTTAGTTACAAACCGAATTTCCTGAAATGGTCGATATCCTTAAATGACTTCTATATATAATTTCATCCAACTTCCACTGGAGCATAGGGCGCCAAATGACTTCTTTGGACTAATATTAAGATAACCATATCAACAAAAAAAAAACTAACAGTAACAAATATTTACTTTTGATCTGATTTTAAAAAACTGCCATAAACTTTAATTAATATCTTTAAAAATCCAGCTCAGGTCGATATCTGATAGCAAAACTCTTTTTTTGTCAGAGCCAGCACTCAGAAAATGGCCCTTACTAATGCATTGCATTGTGTTGGAACTAGGAAAATAGGGTATGGAAGGAGGGAAGAGGGAGTAGTCCTTGTGAACATTCGGCTTGAATTTTGTTCACGTTGAAAATGAGAGGGAAGATCAGGACGGTTATTCCACTAACGCACAGTCTGGCCAAATAACGAATTTTCCCTGTATTGCGTTGTACGATACACCTGCCAATTGACCACAAAATGATGGGCTCTTAAGAAAAAAACGTGTATTACAAACAAACTAACGGGTTTTGTGAAACAGATCCCTGATTTCATCAGAACACATCCCATTGGAGTAACGATAAAACAGGCAAATAAAACCCACATTGCCACGCTGTTCAAGGGAGTTAGTAGAGTTGGATACCCTACTGTCACCATATAGAGCCTTCGCCCTCTCCTGGACGAGGTCAAGAAGCTCTAAAATAGACTTTGAAGCACCGGCCTACACATGAGAGTTTTATTCCATTCGCTGTCGGATAAGGGCGCAAAAATAGTAAGGTGATCAGATGGAGTGACGTATTACATACACCGTTTTAAAAAACCCGAGTCACTTGAGTGCTTCTTTCGACACCTCCCTGCGGGAAATTTGTTTCAATTGCTCCAACAGACTGGTCCTGGGATTTGTGAAAATAGACCAAGTACAAAAGGAAAGAACTCATGACTAGTGAAAGGAGAACCAATCATTTAACTGGTTTATGAAGAACAAAAAGTTAGAAAAAGAAATGAACTACAGTAGTCTTCACCGTTGGTGTGACACATTTCTTTGGGACCTTCTAAAATTAAGTTTTAGGACTTGTTTTATTGAAATAATAACACAACATTGTAGTAGTTACTAACACTAAACAGGTTCATTGAGAATATATGTGCGACTTGTCAAATGGTGGTCAATTGACCCCCTCCAATGACAACCCCATGTAAAAGTGATAGGTCCCATTCATAAAAATTGTTGGAACTAGAACTGGTCTCTACCACCAAAGAGCTAACACGGGACTACTTTGGGCTTGAGTATCTGTTCTGTCCATCGCACATCACATTGTATCTTTAAGCCCAGAACATCAATAAATTGTGATTCCTCAATAGTTATACTTTCAAAATATACGGATGAGGCACCTGGGCCCGTCGCGCATTGGTTTTTTCGGAAATTAAAATTGACGCTCTTTGTACGACGTCAACCTGAGATTTACACCTATCGCGAATGTTATGGGAATAAGTTACATGGGAGCAAGTTAACATTGGCGATACTAAATTTTTTAAGGTTGGGAATTCGTTCCCGAAAAATTTGTTATGGCAATCATTCACAATACGAAATAAAAAAATATCGAAATATTTTCATGGGTTGCTGTCATCTGCAAAACAAAACCCGATTTGCGATCTTTAAGAAAGCTCGATATAAATCGAGTGAAACTTACTTGTTGTTAACCCATAGTGCTTTCACCGACTTAGAATACTGGCAACACATATTCCTGCATTCATTGACTTAACAATACATGGTGATGTGAGATTTTGTCACTTGTATCTACAACATACTTAACACACTACTTTGAGCTGCTGAAACAAGGGGAGAACACTAAATACCTACATTTCAGACAAGATAGAGAAATCAGAAACAAAGAAAGTATAAAACTGGAGTTGTATGCAGTGAATTAAGCCTTTACACTACTACCTGAACTGAATGTTTTGTGAGTAAATGTTTTGCAGCAGCAGCCAAACATTATTTTCAGAGAATGCAGAAATGACTACATGATTTTAAAGATTATAATGATGTAGACGATCGGGTACTTCCTTTCTGGGTTTGTGTTTTTGTTTTTGTAAAAAGAAATATACTGAGATGTCACTTTTAAATGTATGCTTCCTTTTATTGTTCAAAATGTAAAGAAAATACATTTTCTTTTGGAAATGTCTTTATAATTTTAAGTCAGTAAAGAAAATCCACAAATTGCAAAGTGTTTGTTTAGACGTTGGGTGTATGCATGCAAGTACAGGGTGGCCCAAAAGAAACGAAGGGGTTAAGACTCAAAACGGGCTGAGGAGTACGTATTTGGGAAAACTCTTTTTTTTTGAGAGTGAAAAACTTGCTAAACTAGCGTAGGTATGTACCGAAATGGGTATCGGTAATGAATCATTCGCCTCCTAACCTAAAAGTCTTTAACTTAATTTTTTTGAATACGATTTTTTTCTTTATTCACAATGCTTTCGAAAAGACATGGAAAATTTACGTATTCCTTTGAGAATAAAGTCGGTACCACAGCGCATACGGATGATCCCACTAAAGCCCCTGTACTACCTTACAACTAGAGTTATTCAATATCCACTGGATAGCACCAGCAGGCCGAATTCGGTTAAAATCAACCTCTAACCATGGATTTTTAAGATCTCTATTCGAAAGGTTTTTAGATTTAAACCACTTGGCTTCCGAAGCAGCTATAACAATAGGTTAGATTAGATTAGATTAGATTAGATTAGATTAGATTAGATTAGATTAGATTAGATTAGATTAGATTAGATTAGATTAGATTAGATTAGATTAGATTAGATTAGATTAGATTAGATTAGATTAGATTAGATTAGATTAGATTAGATTAGATTAAATTATATTATATTAGATTAGATTAGATTAGATTAGATTAGATTAGATTAGATTAGATTAGATTAGATTAGATTAGATTAGGTTAGGTAAGGTAAAGAAGGGTTATGTGCCCAAAGGCACAACTCCACTCGGAGACCCATTCGGTTATTCAACATAGAGGAAGAAAAAAGAGAGGAGTAAAGAAGAAAGAAATTGACAAATAGATTTAAGATAGTTAGTAGACAGTAGACAGAACAAAGCTACCCCTACAGTCCCCTTATCAGAAATAACCGTCATATTTTCCGTCATTCGCCTGGATAACATCCGCGATATTCCCCAGTTTGTCGTGATATCCATTTCTACCTAAGACCCTGCATCCTAGGGCAGTGTCGCAGTATATGCTCAATCGCATCTAGCTCCTCAGCATTCTCGTATAATCTGCAAAAGTCCGGTATGGCATTGTCCCATTTACTTGTAAAAGCCCTAACAGAATGACCCGTCACCCATCCAGGATAGGATTTCTGGTCAACCGTGACCTCAGAAAGATTTACAAATTTCAAAGCCTAGTTAGTTTCAGGCGAAGGCTACACTTTATCTCCCGCCATTAAAACACCAAGAAGTGGCGTTTACGATCTTAAATAAAGTTGTTAAAGGAATTTTCGTTATTTGATGAGGGCAGAGATTTAAATATTGACATTTTGAACCGTAAATACTAACAATCAGTGAAGGAAATTTTAGTAGAAATTTTAGTACTTATGCTTCTTTGTTTAGGAATTTAGCGTTGATATTTTTTTAACATCGACAACCAGGGCTGTTGAGTCGGCAACAAAAAGAACTAACTCCAACTCAAACCGCTGAAAATCCAACTCCGACTAGTAATCTAACCTTAACGCTAAATGTAGATGAAACTGGTCCTTATTTTACATTTAACTCTTTTTTTTTATCCAGTACCTTTTAAATTATTAAATATAGCAATAAAAGGATTTAGTAAAAATTTCGAATCAATATTTTAAATATTGCAACGCCAATTCGAAGTGTTTTTATGATGGAAATTTTCGAATATTTTTTAAATTTTTCATGCCGAAAAATGTTGGAGTCGGTGTCGCGAATTTTTCGTGGGTACTTTAACTCCGACTCCGGTACAAAAACCTCAACACCGACTCAACAACTCCTACTCTACAGCCCTGTTAACAACAGTGCCTACACAAAATTTATTCTTATCAAAAGGTCAGATTCCGCTAATGACACTGCCAGGATATTTGTTAAAAATTATCCATGGTATTATATGCCTCCTACTCTACATAAATACTTTATTCACGGGCCAGAAATTGTTCCGCCTTCACCTTTGCCTTTTGGCCAACCAACAGCAGAATCTCTAGAAGACGTGTTCAATAGATTTCCTTTAAGTTCTAATCCATTTATTTTAAGCATGAAAAATAGTTGTAAGACAAATGAAGCAAATGCCAAAGTCTACATTGGAGTTACTTATTCTTCCTCACATTGTAAACGATAATGATGACGATGATGAAGACCATTTTAATGATGATTATGAAGTAAATAATACTTTTGATGTTAAAGAAATGAAGTAAAAAAGTCTTAAAAGTTTTTTTAATGTTTATTTTCTATTTATGAATAAAAATTAATAGTATTTTCTAACTTGACTTTTTTTAGTTAAATCTTTGGAGTCATGGATTTTTGAGAAAAAAAGACGGATTTTAAATACATATTAAATATTTATTCTTTTTTTTCTTTTTTTCATAAAGTATACTCTAATTTACAATTTAATTTACTAATTTATCGTTTTTCATTCAAAAGTTACAGCAAAAATAGTCAAATAAGACCATTTTTTCCAATATACAAAAATGCCCATAACGGGTTAACAAAAATGTTTTTTAGCAATTTTTTTTTTAAAGCTGTTTTTTATGAATTTATTAATACCCATCAATAAAAAATAAGAACATTTTAAAATTACGTCTTCTATGAATTAATCGAAACTTTCTATACCATTCACCCCACTGTGCGACGTCTTCATTTACAACAATATTTACGGGCTTTAAAATAAAGAAATTTTCTATTCTAAAACCGTCAATTCTTTTGAGTTACCCTGTAATTTATTGCATATGAATGAGTATTTGTAAACTGTTAACAGAATATCTTCTATCCTTCGTGTTTATGTCTGCTCCACTACCGTCTTTTCCTTCGTGTCATTCAATCTTAGAAAATTTTCTTAAGTGCCTTGCAGTTTTAGTTTTATTTCTTTAATTTTTCTTTTTATATTTATCCTAGTCCCTTCTTCTTTTGCTTTGTACTTTGTAAGTATTGGTTTCAAAACAAATACCAACCAGCCAACAAGCAAACAAGCAAACAAACAAAAAACAACTCTTGTGATTTCTTTACTTTTTGCTTCTTTTTCAACATCCTTTCAGTGATTCTTTTGTAGCTGCCTTTATGCTGAATGCTGAGGCACTTAACACACATTGTGATAATGATAAAATTAGATTCTTTTTCTATAAAATTGCATTTCAATTTTATCCGCTCACTCATGAGGTGTGAGAGCCTTTGTGAAATTTAGTTTTTGTACTTTATTTTTTTTATTTTTTTTAAGGAAACTATTCAAACTGACAGTATTCAAACAAATAAACAAAAAACTTAAGTGAAAAAGTTAAAAAATTTTCTTAAAATCTTAAGAAAAGGGATGGGAAAAGATTTGATAAGGATTATTTTAGGGGTGTAACTTGTTAAGTACCTACCAGAATATTAGCTTACTTAAGCTGAAAAGGCAATTAGATTTGAAAAGGTGAAAGGCTGAATTAAAGGAAGAAGGTTAGCTAGAGTGAGGTTTGTTTAACCAATTTGTCACCTTAAATGCTCGAAATTTAAAAGACTTTATCGACAACTTTATTGGACGAAAATATGACTTTTTCCTTGCTTCTTTGGTAATGGCTATAACTGCAAAAGAATTTGATTAAAATTTAATGGGCAAAAAAAAACTAAGTCAATGTAGCACTAGAAGATGTATTATATATTACGTAATTATTATATCTTAATCTGGCATTAGCCTGACACTGAGTAGAAATAATTAGCCTTATTGTGTAAGGCGTTGCTTTTAACGAGCGAATCGTTTTCTGTAATACATTAAAGAGCACAGGTTCTGTGTTACCTGATAATATTTCACCTTTTCTTTTAACATCTTCATACTTGAAATTCAGCATAGACCAAAATTAAGAGACCGCGGAAGGAGGCCCTTAAACTACGGCTCCAGTCTGACTATTGTTGAGCCACCTTCGGGAGATTTTAAAATGTCGGGTATAAAAGCAAATTTTCCACACTGAGGTGAAGTTTGATAGCTGACGGGTCTCCCTGAGGGCTGTTGCTATTTCAACAGATGCTGTTTGCTACAAAACACCAGCGGGGGTTAGATACATGGCTCCAGCTCTACAACAAGGGCCACCTGTTGGCTGATTTCACATATGAAGATGGTGCTTTCCACCCAGTGCGAATAGCACCGTGGGGTTAGGTCCCCATTACAGCTGCTCATGTTATTCCTATCCGACTTAAAGTCAAAAGTATTTTTCCCTTAAATTTCGATTCAAGCGATGTAAGACACTATTCAGATATGTTTTTCATAGCCTTCACCGAAGCTAAACGGGTATAAATCAGCCCAATTATGAATACAAATTCTCCGGGAGTTTTTCCCCTTTTCCCATTTTTACAATTGAATTTACATAGGAAAAAAGGGAGAAAGGAGAAAACTCCCGGGGAATTTTTATTCATAATTGGGCTGTATAACTTTGTCATTCCGTTTGTTATTTCTAAAATATTGATTCTACACCCTATAAAATATATATTTTGGGTCCAAATGAAAAGCGAAGTTCAAATCCGGTTGTCCGTCCGTCTGTCTGTTAAAATGGGTTTTCCGTAGCCCCCAGAAATGAAGGGGGCTTGGGCAACTGAGTTGAGTTGTGAACCCATTTTACTGATATTCAAACAAAGTTCCTTCATGACTCTGTTGTCGAATGGGTTTGTTAAGGTTAGAAACTGTGAGTCTCCTGGTTCGAATCTTGGTTTTTTAAAAAGAAAATTTTTTTTTAATTTTTTTTTTTTTTTTTGTTCTAAATAAAAACCATTTTAAAAAATATTTACCAATTTTCGCTTTATAAATTTAATTTATTGTAAATATCTGTGGCCTTTTGACAAAACATCTTAAGTCAAATTTAAAAAGTTGAAAAAATGTTGTTAATTGTACGAATTGTCCTTCAAAAAACATTTTTGTTTACGATTTTAGAATTTTGTACTACAAACGAAAATGTTCGTTAATTTCGGTTTATTTGATAATTTGATAAAAATGATTTTTTCACGGAGTATTTTTTTTAAGAACTTTTTTTTGCTATCTTATCTCGACTTAAGATGTTTTATCAGAATGCCACAGATATGTATGTATGTATGTATATGTAAAAATTATTTAGTTTTTGTCTAGTTGCTTTGTATTCTGCTCGCACAATGGTATATAAGATTCGGCACAGCCGAACATAGCACTCTTACTTGTTTTTTATTTATTTGTTAATTTCATAGATTTTCTTATACAACAAGACAAACATATCTTATAAATTACAGTATTAGAATTAGACATATACAAAAGATAACAATGTGACAAATTCTTTATATTTCTTATTATTATTCGTATTTGCTATAACTGAAACTAATCTACTACTTCAAAGCATTGAAACGTAATTTTCTAAACAAATAACTGCAATAAAAGTGTCAATACAAAACAGATTTTACGGGGATCGATCCATATTTAACCTTGAACATAGAAAAATAAAGAGGTATACGAATTCTATTAGACATTCTTATAACCAGGTGGCGGTGGCGTAATATCCCGCAAGGTTCCTTTCTTCTTTTCCATTTTTTTTTGTTTATTTCGGTTTTACTTTTTAGTTTTTCAATTCAAAGAACCGAAGAATTAAAAACTTTATATTTATTTAATATGATTTGAAAGTTATACTTTCAAATGTTTGATTTCATGAAACTCATGAATGGGAAGTAAAATATGCATTAAATATATTTGAAGTTAAATATTGCCTTTGTACCTACTCAAATATGTATGTATGTGTTTGGGTGTTTGCATGTGTATGTGTGAGTGTGTTTGCGAAATCGTATGAATGAATGCGCTCGCTCATATTGCAAATGCACTTAAGAAAACTGTCAATAAAGTGTCGATATTTGTATGGGAATATGTTACTCTTTTGGTTTTATTTTTTTATTTTATTTCTCTATATTCAAAGTTTTTGAAATCATATTCTGCTCACATGAACAGTTCTATATAATAAATAAATTCTAGCACACACACACACACACACACTAGCCGAAATACAGTAAAAAGCTTAATAGAAATAAGTTAAAACGAAAAGAAAAAGGAGACTTGCGGGGAGAGTTTTTAAAACTATAGCATAACTAAAGTTTCAACCAGTGTTGCCAGAATTAGGAAAAAAAATTCTATATTAATATTATTTCTTCTTTTAAACCAGTAGCGTAAGAAAAATTTTTTAAATTTTTTTTATGCTGGAAAATATGCTATGTACGAGCCTGTTCTGAAAATCACGTGCTTTTGAAACCACTCGTGTGATTTCGTGGTGTTCTCAAAGTCATACATACCGCTTTTGTGTTTCTCGGTGTGCTTTCGGCAATTGAATATCACATCAAAACACAAAAAACAAAAACGCGACACTTAAATATCACACGTGTGATTTTAGTAGGCACATGTGAATTGAAATTACGTGATTTGATTTAAAGTAATTTTCAGAACAGTCCTGACATTAAGGGGGTAATTTTGTTGTTCACTTCACCTTGCGTTGAGAAAATTTTTTTTTCTGAGAAAAGAAATTTTTTCGTTTGGTCTGTTTTACTATTAAAACCCCAATTTGTAGAAAATTTATAGGAATTTATGTAGATTTTTTTTTAACCTGTCCTAAACAAATCAGATTTGCTTAAAAAAAAATTTCTGGCAACACTGGTTGCAGCATAAAATTTACACTTGGCTGAATATTTATAGTGTAAAATTTTATGTTTTTTTTTCTTTTTTAGTTTTTCAGTTAAAATAACTATAATTGTTTGCAACATATAAATATTGTTATTGCTAGTGCAACATTTTGTTGCCAGTGCTGCAAATGTTGTTTTTGTTTTTTTTTTAACTTTTTTACTAGTTGTGCTCTGCCTTTGGTGCCGTTCAAGCTATTGTTGTTGTTAGTTTATATTATAATATATTTTATTTGATTTCTTTACAATTTGTGTTTTGTGGATCAGTTAGCAATGAACTTTTATTTGAACTTAAATGAACTTTATCGACAAATGACACGTAATACTGTACAGTGGCGTAAGAGTAAAAAAGTATAAGGGTTGATAAATAGAAAACTTTTGAATCAATTAGCTTTTATTTAATATTGTAACTTAATTAAACAGGTTGTTTGAGGATGTTAAATTGTAAAGTTGTTTACTATAAGGGTTTTTTTTATCTTACTTCTGGCAACACTGCATTTGATAACAGACAGTTATTTTATTAACAAATTGATTGTTCCCGCTTTTAAGTATGAGCCAATACTTCCTCAAAATTCTACTTCTGCCTTTTTAGCCCCTTTTAATGGTGATAATTTATTTTAATAAAATTATTATCATAAATTTTAATAAATTTATGGCCGTTTTCACCAAATTATTTACATATAAATTTATGTTTAAAATTCGTTATTCATGTCAAGTAAAAATAAAATTATGTAAAAAACTATACTTAAATTTGAATTGATATTTAAATAGAATTGGTGGTAATGGCCATTATAAATAACAATTTTTTCTCTCCAAAAAAAAGTTCTAATTATCTTTAGTTTTTTCTTATTTTTTTTTTAATATTCACAATCAATATGTACCCATTTTTTCCCCTGTAAATAATTTATTATTATTGAAGGTTGTAGTTTTATTTGTACATACATTCATATTTATTTTCAAATACATAAATAATTGTTAGCCTTAGAAAATTGTTTGTATTTTTTAGATGTTAAACATTCATTACGAAGTACAAACTAACCTCAAACTTTTGCCAACCTATTGACAAAGAGCGTGAGATGTACATATGTATGCATATGAGAAAGATTGACAATGAGTTTGGCCAAGTAAATTGATGTAAAATTTCAATACGTGAGCAATAAATTGCATGCAATTGATTTTGTAAAACTTGACAGTGGGTGACAATAATGAAGTAGAGGAGAAAATAGATTTTTTTTTTGTAATAATGAAATTAAATTTATCTTTTCAGCTACAAAATGTCAAGTTATTTGTGTATTAAAAAATATCAGAATCATTAAAATATGCAAATTTACATTATTTTTGTTTTGCAGTCAAAAACTTGGACAAACCGTACACATCGAAAATGTTTTGCATTTTCTTCATTCGCATTAAGATTTTTTCAAAAAAACAAAACTAGGTGCAGTGAGCGCGAACAAGGGGAGCTTGCTCACCAAGATTTAATGAAAAGAACCCAACCAATTGTAGGGGAATGTAAGAAAAGATAAACTCACTGTTTATTGTTGGTGTTTTGTTTTGGCTTTGATATTGTTACAAGTAAGACTTTGAGTGTTTATAATTCTTATTCGCTTTAGGGTTTTATTTGTATACTATTTTTGGCCTTTCTAAAATCTTTGGAAAAGGTTTCCTGATGAGCTGGCCTAAGCAACCAGTGAAATGCGCATAGAAGCTAGCTTTCCCTCAACAATAAATTTCAGTGTATTTATCAAATATGAAAAACTGGGAATTTAGCACGTCATACGGAAATCGTATTAATAATAAATTTGGTATTCCCGAAAATAACTTTGATAATAAATTTCAGTTTTCGTTTTTTTTAATAAATGACTTTATTGGCAACACTTGCATCATCTCCTAAAATATCATGGTCACATAAGGTACCGTTACGATTTTATAACATGAACAATTTTATTGTAAGCGACAAATTTCATACAAAATTTATATGAAATAAAATAAAAAAGCTCTCTACTGTTAAATTTGATTTTTGGCGCTTACACTATTATCGCGGTTAGGGCTCGAAATATATTTATAATTTTATTCAGCCTTATTCCGGAGCACTGGTTGAGTGTTACTTTAATCTCTTACAAAAAAAAAACTACTTTATACAAAAACTTCGCTAGCATTTCAATTCCGGCCAAAAACTGATAACTTCCTGATTTCTTAGGGTAAAAAGTTACAGTTTGGTAGCCAACATAAGAATAACAAACCTATTTAATCCCTCGCTTAAATTTTGGACATGTAGCTACAGAGGTTAGCCAAGTTAGCATGACCATTGTTGGCCTTTTTCGTCGCTAAATGTACAAATTTCGAAAAACTACTACCGATTTTACCCGTTTTTACCCATTTCTACCCCCTTATGATTTGCAATTTCAAGAAATCCCTTCTTTTTACATCTACACTTCGGAAGTATAGTCGACATGAAAATTTTTGTTTGAGCTGGGCGATGATAACCCAGTCAGCCTCGCTTATCCTTTTTGAATAGATAAAGTCACTTAATATGCTCTGGTTACTAGGGTGGCACTAAGTGGCAGCTGAAATTCATAGTTCTTACTTTTGATACTTAACAGTAGTAGATGTAATTTACGCTTAACCTCCTCTGGAACCCATTTCTTTGTTATGACCTTTTTAGTAAATTATACCGCTTACATTCCGAAAATAAAAATATCTGTTTCCAAAAGATATAAGTTACTTTTAACATTTAAGGAATTTACCTTTTTTTATAGCTAAAGTACTTAAAAACAAGAAGAAGAAAATACTGCCTCCTACTGTTAAAACTGCAAATTATATTTGTTAAACAGTGTGGATATTTGTATTTTATTTCAATATTTTGTGTGTATTTAAGGTTTATTCAACCACAAACACATTTAACACACAAAGTACACAAACTCACTCGCATTAACGCAGAAAAACAAATACACACACACACACACAAAATAACATAAACTACAAAACCCCATACATTTAAAGTCATAAATACACACTCATAAACGAAAACTATGTTTCTATGTGTTTATGGTTAACAAGGACTCGCTCTCATCATTTGTGGCTACAGAAATTTACATTAAAACAAATACACTTTGAAACTTTCCCACACACATACACACACGCATCATTATCGTACAAACATTTCATTTTGCAAACAAATATTAATTAAATGCGTAATTTATTGTCAAAGGCATTGTGGAATTAAATTACAAATATACACATGGCCAATAATGTACTATTTTTTTTTCTTTTTTTTTATAATGTGTTTAGGGAGAAAAACTGCCCCAATGTGCAGCATTAACTCTCGTAAATAAACTATATGATTGTTTTCTATTTAACTTAATACATAAAATAGTATGAATTAAAATAAATTTAGTTAAACATGCTAATTTTCAATAAATAAATTTAAATTAACCATCTTGTTTCGAGACTCCAGCTGCTTTTTAATTTGCTTAGCAGAGTATTTAAAGGTATGAAATGTTTGTTAAAAAATAAAAAATAAACATGCCTTGAAATCCCCCAAATACATATATAAATTTGGTGGCCAAATATATTTTAGATATTCATTTATTTGAAATTTTTTACAATATCCGCTGCACGCCTACGAACAACGCAGGTCCTTCTTCGAATTTTGATACCGTAGAAGTTAGTTAATTTACAAGGCCGATGTAGATTGTAAACCACACCTAAACGTTAAGTTTTTTTCTGCATTTCATTTGACATTTCTCAATTACAGACTAACTCGATTTGAACCATGGAAAGATACACAATCGAGCAACGCGTTAAAGTTATTCAGGCTTCGTCATTAAATTTTTGAAGAAAATCATCTTCAGTGATGATGCGCACTTTCACCTACGTGGATTCGACAATAAGCAGAATTGTCGCATTTGGGCGAATGATAATCCAAACGTGACTGTCGAAAAACCAATGCACCCGCAAAGATTGACTGTTTGGTGAGGTTTATGGGCTGGCGACATCACCAGGCCGTATTTTTTACAAAATGAGGCCGGTCAGGCAGATACTGGTGGTGAATGGTGTTCGCTATCGTGAGATGATAACGCATTTTTTTATGGCCCTTATTGGAAGATATGGATGTAGACGATATGTGGTTTCAACAGGACGGTGCCACTTGCCACTCAGCTAACGAAACAGTGGCTCTATTGCGCGACAAATTTAATGACCGTGCTGTCTCACGTGGTGGAAATGTTAATTGGCACCGTTGGACTTCTTTCTTTTGGGTTATTTGAAAGACAAGGTGTACGTCGATAAGCCAGCAACAATTCAAGAGCTTAAGGACCAGATAATTCGGCACATTAACGGCATAGAACCTCAATTATGCCTCAGCGTCATCGAAAATTGGGACCATCGGATGAAGGTGTGCCGCCGCGGTCGCGGCGATCATTTGGCCGATATTTTGTTTCATACATAATTGAACCATACCAATATTCATAATAACAAGAAATTACAATAATTTCCTAAATAATTTGTGTCTTATTCAAAATCAACAGCGGCCCTTAAAATTTAACTACCCTTTACTTAAATCATAGACCCAAGTTATTGGTGTTAACCCCTTTAGGGATAAATTTGGTATATCTAAAGTAGATCAACACTAATATGATATAAGACACACAGAAAAAATTTATGCAAAAAACTATTCAATTAAATAATTAATTGGTGTACATTAATTATTCAATTAATTTTTTGTTTGCTGCAATTAATTTTTTTAATCAAAACCCATAAAATTAAATGTTTGTGTATATGTGGTTTATTTTTTTTTTATCCAATTAATTTTTTAATTGACTAAATTTGTGTCCCATGACTCGAAAATACAAATCCGTTAATTGATATGATCAATTCCTTTGCAGGGGCAAAATTAGTTAAATATTTAATTGTCTGAACGAATTGTTTAATTGAAATCGATTTTCTATTTTTTCTGTGCATTGAAATAGGGATGAATTTGGCACTAAACCCTTTGGCGGAGCGAGGAGTTCGGCGTGTTAACGTTAGTCTTATATTTAACAAAAGGGGTTTTTTGAGTGGATGGTAGATAGCAAACTTTGTGCGATATGAATTAAATACATGGCCTATTAAATCAAGAACTTAAATTTTTATCTGTCTATTAGTTTCAAATGTTACATAAATTAAATAAAGATGGATGAGGATACCATGGTCGGTATACCACCCACATCAAAAAGAGTTCTTTGTTTTGCTATTTTTAACCCCTGCAGGCTATAAAAACGATTTTATAACTTCAAGATAGGATCGCAGGTAGTCTTATGAAAAATATTTGATTCAAGTCAATGTTTTCTTGGATTTTGCAGTGCAACAAATAAAATATGCGCTCAATTTTGACTTCAGTTTCTGAGAGAAGTAAAAGAAAGAAGAACTACGCAGTGCAACAAATAAAATATGCGCTCAATTTTGACTTCAGTTTAGGAAAGAACTAAGCGAAAGTAGAATTACACAGTGCAACACATAAAATGTGCGCTCAATTTTGACTTCAGTTTCGAAAAGAACTAATTGAAAGTAGAATTACACAGTGCAACACATAAAATGTGCGCCCAATTTTGAATTCAGTTTCTGAAAGAACTAATTGAAAGTAGAACTACACAGTGCAACACATAAAATATGCGCCCAATTTTGACTTCAGTTTCTGAAAGAACTAAACGAAAGTAGAACTACACAGTGCAACACATAAAATGGGTGGTCAATTTTGACTCCAGTTTCTGAAAGAACTAATCGAGAGTAAAACTACACAGGGCAACACATAAAATATGCGCTCAATTTTGACTTCAGTTTCGGAAAGAACTAATCGAGAGTAAAACTACACAGGGCAACACATAAAATATGCGCTCAATTTTGACTTCAGTTTCGGAAAGAACTAATTGAAAGTAGAACTACACAGTGCAACACATGAAATGGGTGGTCAATTTTGACTCCAGTTTCTGAAAGTGCTAATCGTAAACACCCACTTGGGGTTTTTTGATGTTTTATCAAAAATTTTAATTTTAGTTTAAACGTCTTGAGGAGCTGTTCTTTTAAAGTCAACCTTGAAGTTCAGTGGTAAATCTCTATCCAGACAGTTCTTAATTGTTTATTTTTCCCGAATCACAAGTCTATTCCCAGCTAATCATAGATGCAATCACAGCCAATCTTTTAACATATTCGTAGCTTTTTACATGAATAACTAAATCAATACCCCAATCTTAGCTAATGCTTGTTAATCTATTTATTTTCAAAAAAATATTTTTTATTAAAATTTCCCTGAATTCCTCTTTTACTTAAACACAACACATTAAAAAAGAAACAATACAAATGTGTGGGAAAATTTCATACAAAATGTCCAGCTGTTAAATGTCTGGGTTGTAACTTTGCCTGTCAAACAAAACAAAACAAAAAAAAATACAAAAAAACCAAAAAAACAGACAAGACAACTAAATATAAAACAAGCAACATTTTATTATTTCACCAAATCAATGACCTTGTCAAGATGGTTAACCTTTTAATTACAAAATTTCCTAAATTTCTTTCTCATATTTCCAAAAATAAAAAAAGGGTCAAGAGTTCATTAGTTTTAGTTTAATTGAATTTAATCATTTCTGCTTATTTCGTTATAATTTATCTTCATGTTGTTGTTTATTAAATGGTTTTTTGATTAAGATAAAAAGTTTTCATCTCAACATGCAAAGATTATCGCGTTTATACGTTCAGACATTGAGTGAGATTTTTTTTTGTTCGTTCTTTTACAACTATTTTACATTTTTCAAGTACATCAACTTAATTTAACTAAACAATTCAACAAAAAATAACTTGACATCCATACAACAGATGCTTGATAAAATTCTTTGCAGTCAAGACACACGAACTAAATGAACACCCATAGATACATAGTTTTACACCCTTGTAGAAATATTTTACACTAACAAAAACCTTGAAGAAAGAATCCCAATAAACAAATGATTAACGCTAATTGTGTTAAAATCCAGCCAGTTCAAATCAAGTCTTGTCGCACTCAAAAATAAAATGTCAAGTGCTTCAAAATTTAACTGGAAATAAACTTGAGTTCAAACGTATTTTTAAATGCTCTTAAAATTTACAAATAATTTTACTATTATTCACTTGATTACAACTTCCCATTTTACTGGAGAATGATATTGAAATAAAGTGTAACAAAAGTATATCTTGAAACCCTTGAAACTTGAAATTCAAACTTGAGTACCAATTGGTGTGCACTTGATTTCCAGCAAAATTACTTATAGGCATATGTATCCCAAGTAGTTCGGTAAAGTAAATATCAACTGTGGTCGAGAAGATACAAATTCCAGTCGAGGTAAACTCAACTCCAGTTATTAAAAGTTATTAAAAACCAGTTCGAGTTCAAATTAAGTCTAGTTATGTTTATATCTACCCTAATCGAGATAAGTTTAACTCTGTTTAAATTATTATCGCATCGAGTCAAGTAAAAATATAAATTTTAGCCTAGTTGAGATAATATTAACTCTACTCGAGTTAATATCAACTCGTGACAAGGTATTATTAAACCAAGTTCACTTTAATATCGATTCGTAGCGAGAAAATTATTATTATAATTATGGTTAGCAACTAATAATTAATTCTAATCGAGATAATATCAACTTTAGTCGAGTTAATATTAACTCTAGCCAATGTGTTATTAACCCTAGTCGAGATTATATTAACCCTAGTCGAGATAATGGCAACTCTATTAATATAAATATCGAATCGAGTCGAGTAAATATCAACTCCAGCGAAGTTAATATCAATTCTAGTCGAGTTAATATTAACTCTAGCCAATGTATTATTACCCCAGAAAGGATTATATTACCCCTAGTGGCTCTTTCCAAGTTAATATAAGCCCTAGCCGAGTAAATATCGAAGTAAGTGAAGTAAGATTAACTACTGTATATAGTTTCGATTGCGGTATTGCTGGTATCAGTTCTAGTCGTGTAAATGTCGATTTTACTGAAAATTAATTTCGTGTCTTGTAGTATTTAATAGCAACTCTAGTCAAGTCTATACCAACACTTGTCGGGTAATTATCAACTCTAATCGTGATAATATCAACTCTAATTATGTTAATATAAACTCTTTACTCCAGCAGCCGTATTCTGTAATTCGCTTAGCTAAAGCTTAATCTCGATCGCTAAAATGCCTTAGAGAATACAAAATTTAAAAATTTTAGCGATGAAATTAAAAGCAAAAATTGCAGCGAATTAAATTTGTATGGCAATGCAAAATTTAGCAATGCACGTTACAGTATGGCAATAATGTCGGCAGAACAACAGAGCAATATTTGTAATTGCTCAGCTTATGTTAAAGGCTTGGGAAAACGTATTTATGAAAAAAATCAAGGAAGAAGGTGCAGTGTAAAAACTACCGCCATCTTGCAAAAATTATTTTTATTAATATAAATTCTTTCTTATTCGACTTATTCTTTAAACGTTTATTAATTTGTTTAAGATTGAGATTTTTTTTGTATAAAAATATTAATTTTTATTAAATATATTTTTTGTTAAAATATTTAAAAAACAGAAGTAAGGAAAAACATGTAAAATCAATAAAAATGGATAGTCATTCAAAAAAAGCAAATTTAGCTCTACCAAATGTTAAAATACAATTTGATTTAAGGATTGATGTTTGACTATTGACGCCAGCAGTTGTCGATGGCTGCGAGTGTAAGACGGCAAATCCATCTGAGGAGATCGAGTGGTTGCGATCGAAACATGTCATGGTAACCAGCCGCCTGGGTTCAAATCTCAGGTCAGTCAAAAATGAATAAATATCAATAACAATTTTAATTAATTTTTATGTTGTAAAATTCCATTCTTCATAAAAATAATTTAATGAAAATTAAATTTGATGAACTTAAGCCTTTAATTAAATTATTTTTATGAAGAAAGGAATTTTACAACATGAAAATTGATCTGATTGACCTGAGAATGAATGATTATCAACAACAATTTTAATCAATTTTCATGTTGTAAAATTCCTTTCTTCATAAAAATAATTTAATGAAAATTGAACTTAAGCCTGATTAAAATATTTAAAATTTGGATTAAAAACCATAAATAGTTCAACAAAATCACCACAATTCTAATTAATATTAATTTTTATTAAATATCAGCCCAATTATGAATAAAAATTCCCCGGGAGCTTTCTCCCATTTTTCCCATGTAAATTCAATTGTAAAAATGAGAAAAGGGAAAAAACTCCCGGGGAATTTTTATTCTTAATTGGGCTGTATATTTTTTGTTAAAATAAGATTTATATTTTTATATAAACAAACTCAATCTTAAACAAATTAATATAAATTTAAATAATAAAGATCGAATTAGCAAAAAATTATATTAAAAATAATTTTTACAATTTTATTTTAGTGTTTATTTAATTCTTTAATTCAATTATTTTACTACAATAATAATTTTCTACAATTTCACAAAATTAATTTCATTCCCACACAATTTGCTTATTTTTTTTTCTTTTTTGCATCTTTTTTCAAGTGACAACCAAATTTGACGTTTTATGTTAGCAAAAAGTGTTAACAAAAATGGTCTAACAATTATTGCAACATAAATTGCTGGCAATAAATATGTACAAAAAATTGCCTACAACATTAAAGATAACATAATTTTGACATTTACTGCAGTATATGTCGCAATAATTATCTCTGGTATAGACGGGCAGTTAGGCGAGTTAGTATCGATACTATTCACTATCTCTCTCTCTCTCTCTCTCTCTTCGTTCTTATTTACTCCTCAATGGAGCATTGTGATAGAGTTACTACCTGTTTAACGATTTCGAACGTCAACATTCGCATAGAAAATTATATTTAAAACAAAAACAAAATTCGAATATTTGTTTTTGTTTTAAATGTAATTTTTTATACGGACGATAACGTTCGAAATGGATGAACCGGTCTTAATATCTTCTTTAGACGAGTGGATATTAATCTCTCTCTCTTGCTTCCTCTTTGATCTTCGTTACTCCACGATAAAGCATTAAGCTTTTTCTAGAACCGTGTAGATTTTATTTAAGTGCTATTCTGGTGATATTTAGGGCCCCTTTTTTGCAGATGGTGGCCTTAAACGACAGTATTCGAGTTAGTATCAGCTCTAGTCGAAATATTTTCGGCTCAAATCTAGTAATTATCAACTCTAGTCGTGTAAATAAACACTTTATTGAAATGAACATCGAGTTTAGTCGTATTTGTACCAACTTTAGTCGAGTGAACACCTGTCAACCGCAGTCCAGTTAACATGAACTCTAGTCCTGCGGGTAAACTAATATCAACTTAAGTTTCAATTTCGATTATTAAATTTACTTGGCAAATTAATTTTTCCTTATTCAACTTTTCTGTTCTCACAGATTTATCTAAGCAGTTCGCTGTCAGGTAAAATCTTGTTTTAGGTGTTTCATGCCAGTTATCTTTTCTAACATCTCAATAATGTTAACTTGGTTCTTTACATCTCAAGCATAAAATATCTCTTTCTTTTCTTTTAAGATTTCTTTCGAAAATGTCATGTTCTAAAGAAAGTCATTTGTAAAGCTCATACACTTAAAGAAAAAAAAACTTAAACGTATGTAATTAAATATTTAAACACACATAAATTACATGTTAAAAAAAGACATGAATTCATGAATTCGAGCAACGACATTCAATTTGTATGATTGCGTTATTACAGCACACACAACACAATAAATACTCAGCGAAAAGCGCCCAAAAAGACAATAGAACAGAGTTAAAACTAGATTAAAAGAAAAAAGAATCACACAATTCCAAAAGTCTTGAAAAAATTTATGTAGAAAATTAAAAAAAAAAAAAAAAATGTGGATAAATAGTTTTTGTTTTTTGTTTTTTTTTTTTGTTCGAGACTCACAGAATGATTTGCTTGGTGGAACAGGATTTTGACGACACACTCAATAGTTGAACTTTGACGAAAGAAATTTATTAAAATGTAAGTGAAAAATTGTTTTAATCGAGATAATGATGTTGATGGAATTAAATAAAAAAACATGGAATTAAGCAAAAAAAAAACATGTACGACATTTTCGAGTGTCTGGCTGTAATTTTACAAAAATAATTTTATTTTAAGAGGAAAAATTTTATGCGAAAAAGTTTTAAATTCCCTAAGCTATTCTCCGCGAAGCTGTACGCTTGTCTGCAGGAGAGAAACCAGAGCCTCTGGCGGGAATCGAACCCGCAACCCCGGGGCTGATAGACTATCTCACTACTAGCTAGCCTACCGAGGCACGGATAGAGCTGCAAGATGTTGATTTCATTTTTAATTATTTTAATGGAGAAATGGTCAAAAGTTGTTGATGGTCTTTCTTGAATTTAAAAGGGTTGGGATAAAAATAGGTCTGTGCTGATGATTAAACTAGGGTTATTGGTTGATTTTTTTTTTTTTGAAAATTTGAAGTTTAAAACGCTGTCTTTTAGTTTACAGCTGTCCTGCTTAAGTCAGCTGATCGTAACAGTAATGCAGCCACACAGTAAGAAAAATTGAGACGTTACGGTTAAGTTACTTCTTACTGCTTACTTTAATCGTTCTAATTGATTTACACACAACAAAATGAAACAGCTGATTTTCAACGTTACTGTTACTGTCAGCTAACTGGGGTTTTATTCATATAACTTAGATTGCTAAGTCGATCGGCCGTTTTTACGAATTAAACACGAATACCAAGATTCTCTTCAACAGTGGCGGGCAAAATGCATGCATCGATATTTTTATTGCTTGCGTGTCTGACTTGCTTTATCGAAATAACAACGCAATAGCAGAAGGAAAACAAGATCTTTAAAGTGCTAGTTCACACAATTCATGCTAAACTAGTCAAGTTTTGAGTTTTTGAGAGACCACACTCGTCAATTTTAATGTTTTTCTTTTGTTTTTGTATTCGCAATATGCTAGACGACCCAATAGAAAATTTTATTATTTTGCGAAGCACTAATGGAACATTTAAAAAAATAAGCGCACAATTATGCGCTACGCAATAAGACATACAAAAATGCAGTAAAGTAAGTGAAAGAACTTTCAACAACTTTTATACAAAAAAAAATAAAATTTCAAGTGCCACGGCATTCCCTTGCCACGAAGCAGGTTTGTAAGGGAGAGTACTAAAAAGTAACTGTATCAAAACATTCTGTGTTTAAGGCCGATCGTTACATCCAACAATTTTTATATGCGCTGAATAATGCGCTTTATGTGTTAAAAATGTATTGCTTCAAAGTGGGAACTCGCCATATAAAATGCATGTCTTCCGTGAGCGCAATGGTTAGCCAAACTTTTATGTTTCTCCATTACAAACCTGCTTCGTTGGAAGCTCCATTTTTTATTGGGGAGTTTCAGTTAAAAGTAAAGAATAATAAAATTGACGGCACAAACTGACTGCTTATAAAAGATAATTAAAAAAAACCTGTTCATCTAAATCTTGTGTGTCTGAGTAGGGTTGCCAGACGGCCTAGAATGAGCTGGATTGTCCAGTTTTTTTTTTTTTTTTTTTGGGCCACTTCCAGTTTCCAGCTCAAATACAATTTTTCCAGTTATAAAATTTTCTTTAATCCAAATTTTGATATTTGTATTAATCATTAAATTTTTTTTTTATGAAGAAAGGAATTTCACACGATGAAAAGAATGAAAATTTATTGATAATTTTTCATTCTTGACTGAACTGGAAATCGAACCCCGATTTTCACGGACAGGTTGCCCTGACGTTACGATTGTCACCACGCAATCTTTTTAGAGAGATTTGCCGTTTAACACTCACCGCTATTGTAGACAACTGGCAGTCAATAGTCAAATTTCAATCTTTAAACCAAATGGTATTTTAACTTTGGTATATCGCATGCTGACAATCAGCGTTACCGTTATGCGACTATAGTCGCATTTTGCCCCTTTTTTGACTACCTTGCCACTTTCTTTGCCCCTTTATTTTAAATCCCCTTTTGTATCATTTTGTATAATTTTGTGCCCCTTCTTGAACCAAATTTTTTTTTATTGGCAATCAGTGAACACAGATGAGCCTTCCAGCTTTTATATGTTGGTATGTTTTACTTCACCTCATAAAAGAGCATCCGCCAAACGGATTTTTTTCTAAATTGGCATTTTAAAAAAATAAAATACACCTGGCAGCCCATAGATGTGTAAATATAGATTTATATCAAGAAAATAGATATGTATATAACAACTAAAGAAATAACATAACGCTACATAACGCATAAACAATTTGACCTGTTCCAATTATTATCCTTCTTAAACGATTAAACAAAACTTAATTTTTTTTTTGCTTATATCTCAGCCACTTGTGGGCAGATCTAGTTGAATTTCAACATAAGACTATTTCAGGCTTAATGTAATATATATTTATAACAATCATTTCTAGGGTCGTTGGAAAACAAATTTGAACATACACATGAACAGACAAACCTACAGACGGACAGACGGACATAATTTAATCAACTCCGCTCCTCTTAAGGATCCATAATACATATACTTTATTGGATCTAACTAAGATCAGTATTGTAAAATTAAAAATGGAAAGACAAACTTATATATTTCCCGCTTTGGTGATGGATAAAATTATAGGTACACATCAGTTCATACAGGTTACCTTGCAAACAAGACGTGTATTTTTACTGTCCATAAAAACATTCGAACTTGTCTATAGTGAACTTCAATACCATGAAGCTCTCCATAAAATGAACAAAGTTCAAAAATTAGTAAAATGTGATCTCATAATTTTATAAGCAAAAGTGGAAAAAAATGTTAGTTCAGTACAATGAGGAGATTTTTTGGTCCCATACATATTCGTTATAGGGAAGTTCGACTATTTATGTATATATGTATTAGGGTGATCGATTATGCGACTTTTTTCAATAACCGGTTTTCGAATAGTCCGAATAGTTGCTATTTTAAAAAAACCGGTTTTCGGTTAAGCATTTTAAAAATAACCGGTTAACCGGTTTTAATTCGAATACATAAAAATACAAAAATCAAATTAGTTTTTGTAATAAAAAGTTAATTAGAATAAAAACAAAACAGTTCACGAAGGTGAGGAACCAACAAAATACATAGATATTACAAGGTATGTTCAGACCTAACAAATATTTGACGACAAATGTATGTATGTACACGCAGAGAAAAAATATGGTTGGGCATGGTTAGGGAAACAACACTATGTTTAATATAACAATATATTTTTGTCGTACACAAATAATTGTTACTCTTCTTTAATATCAACAATATTATAGTTACTGTAAACATATCAACGTTTATCGCAATTATAAATTTGAGTATTGTTGAACGAAAAATAATTATTTTTCTAACAACTAAATTATGATAACTTTCAAAACATATTATATTACTCACAACCATATAATGATATTTAATAGCCATTACATGATAACTTTCTATACATTTATCATATTATGTTTGAGATGCAATCAAACCATTTTTACTCTAATAATATTATGTTAGCGCCATTTGTAAAATAATTTTGTATCAGTTTTGTCGTTAATTTTATATGTGAGCGGTTAAACAATTTAAAAATAAATTCCCATAATAAAAATAAGCTTAAAGAATTTAAAAAAATTAAAATATTAGCGGAGTTCATTCAGTTTAGTGATTTAATAGTGCAGATGAAAATTATCGTAGTTTTTTTTGTAAAATCCAAACAACAAAACGCATAGAGATTTCGTTATATTTTATAAAAGTGTTTTGATATTTCTGTTGTTTTCTTGGGCAACTTCGTATGTCTTAAAACAAAATTTTCAGGATAGCCGAAAAACCATTCTAGATTAAACTATGGAATAGGTATTGTGCACCACGTTAAAAAATCGGAATTAATACATCTTTTTTCAAAAGTTTTTAGAAACATGTAAAGAGCAATTTAAATTAGGCAATATGTCATCAACATCTCAAAATCGAAAAAGAAAAATAACAAAAAATGGTCAAACGCGGTTGCCCATGAAAACCACAGATTTTGCATTTTCTCTTTTGCAAGCCTTTTATATTGAATTCCGCTATTTGATTTACATTAAGAAAAATTGTAAAAAGCCACAAAATAAAAATCGATGCAAGAAAATTTTAATTTATTTTATTTTTTTATGACAGTTATGAAAGGTGCTGCATCATAATATGATTACTTCTAAATTTATTATGATTAACATGACAATAATATGATTGCTTCTTAACTTATTATGATTAACATGACAATAATATGATTGCTTCTTAACTTATTATGATTAACATGACAATAATTTAATTACTTCTTGACTAAGTATGATTAACAGAATAATAATATGATTAAGGGAAAAATATTATGATGTAATATTACGAGTATATTTAGTCATAATAGGTTTCAATAATAATCATAATATGGTGACTACAATCATTAATCTTATCATAATATGTTGCTCTTAGAATATGTTTACCACAACCATGTTTTTTCTCTGCGTGTATAATGAAGTTAAGAAACCGTTAAATTATGTTTGCTCTAGCCAAACGTTTTGCAAAAGCAAACAATTCTTTAAGAAAACTGGTGGTTACGTTAGGAGTCAAATATTTAATAGGTGTGAACATAGCTATAGAATTTTTGAATAACTTTGGTTTTAAAAATATTGGGATTTAATAAAATTTATTATTTGACATATTTTCCCAAATTTATTGCAAATGAGTTTTAATTTGTTGCTGGTTAAGCATGTCTATATGAAGCAGTAAACTTCAGCCATATTTTTAAAAAGTGGCAAACAAAACCTCTTATCCAGGATTATATATTTCAATTATTTTTGTTTCAGCATTATAGAAACAATAGTAATATGAACATGCTTTTTGTATGAAATATCTTTCAATTCGTCGATTACACAATTTAAACCCTTCCAGGACATTTTAGATTCCTTCAATTTTATTTTAAGTTCTTGGTGTTTTAATAAATAAAACTGATGAATTTTTCCATAACGTTGATTCCGCCGGTATGTTCTTGTTTTAATCATGAAGATGTGCTAGAACTACTTAAGAGTTTTTCATTCATTATTGGCAGCATATTTTAGTAAAGTATTATTTGCAGTCTCTTAAAAACTACTTGGAACAGGGTCAAGTTTTACTTGGCGTATATTTATGTCAAGCTTGGAAGTCTAATTTAACGTGATTAATAGGTCGTGACGTTAAAGAACCTTTGCAACTTATCATTTTAGGGCCGTTTAAGCACAATTTTATTTTAAGTCAGTTCGAAATATCACCAGAGATGGCATCTTTATAAAGATATATATAAAGTATTAAGAATACTGGCAAACTGCTAACTACTTTTAAAGATGAACTTTTTTTACGTACTGTAAATTGGTTTTTGTTACAATAACACACGCTAACATAAGCGATTTGTATTTACATTGCTCATAACGTTTTTTGACTTTTGTTTCATTTTGTTTTGACATTTTTTATAAAAAGTTTAAGTTTGCCAAATATTCAATTAGAAAAATACCTAAATTACCGGTACATTTATAACAAAAGTAAGAAAACATATATAAATTACACATTACTAAAATAACCGGTTTATTTTACTAAAATAATCGGTTTATTCGATATTCGAAAAATTGACATTTTAAAATATTCGACTTGGGCAAAACTAAAATAACCGGTTAAAACCGGTCGAATACTATTCGATCGATCACCCTAATATGTATATATGTATATCGAGCCCTAACCGCGAAAATAACGTAAGCGCCAAAAATCAAATTTCACAGGAGAGAGTTTTTTATTTTATTTCATATAAATTTTGTATGCAATTTGTCACTTACGATAAAATTGTTTTTACTATAAAATCGTAACGGTACTTTATGTGACCATGCGATTTAAGGAGATGATGCAAGTGAAGCCATAAAAGTAAAAAAAACGAAAATTGGAAATGATGTCGCTTACGTCATTTTCGCGGTTAGGGCTCGATATATTTTTTATACATAAGAAGAGGTTTACTTTTTGTAACGATTATATTTAATAAATATGAAAATGTTCTTATTTTTAAAGTTGCCCCTTTCTTTCACAGAATTCCCCTTTTTATGCCACTTTTCTTTTGAAAATCCCCTTTTTGAAAATTTTGAACGGTAACGTTGCTGGCAATACCGTAAAGCAGTCAATACTGACACTACAATTTCACAGTTATTTATTTGTGTTACTGATTAAAGCTATTTTTTCTTTGTGTGTGGAGAATATTTGGTTGAAAATTAAAGGATATGCAATATCAGAATCATTAAAATATGCATATTTACATTATTTTTGTTTTGCATTCAAAAACTTGGACAAACCGTACACATCGAAAATGTTTTGCATATTCTTCATTCGCATTAAGATTTTTTCAAAAAAATAAAACTAGGTGCAGTGAACGCGAACAAGGGGAGCGTGCCCACCAAGATTAAATGAAAATTGAAAGAATTTATCAAGGATTTTGAGACAAAAGCATGCTGGAAGACTATTGCTGAACTCTTATACGTGCAACCGAACCAATAAAATACAAATCACGTTCAAATAACGCCATTCACTTTTGAAAATTCATTCGATTTTTAAATAAACTAGTGATTTTTTATGTAAGAAACGAATAAAAACATATTTTTGTATCTCTAATTACAGAATCGAAATCCCAAATTATCCTAGGACAGTTATGTGGTTGCTTCAGTCCACAACCTTGTTGGTTAGCGATATTATTATTCGAAGCGAAAATAGATAAGGCTGGTAAAGTTTTTGGGGTGCCCTGGAAACACCAAGAGTTCCAAACTATTGAAATAATTGAAAGATTGGTGAGTAACAAATGTAAAGTAGAAGAGATACGAAGTTTCCACAACTTAACAACTTTCAACCTGTGGATAAGTGCCTTATTTTTGTGCATGACTTAATTTCCAAGCATGAATTATTCAGAAAGGCCAAAAGTGCTCATTCTATGGCACAATCTTTTTTTTTTTCTTATTCTTCTATTACGTAAAATGTGTATTAAACAATACTTTTGCTATAAATACAGTACTGTTCGTGTAGACACATCCTTCAATTGCAGCTAAGGCCTGGACTATATCGCTAACGTGATAATAAGCCTAATTCATATAGATGCCACTTTAAGGCATATAACCGAATTCGAATGGCGGCATGAAATAGCCCCCCACGAAATGAAACCCCAACGAAATGAACTAACTCCCCAAATCAAATTGAAAGAAATCCCCAAAAATTGGGAAGTTATTTCATTTGAAATAAATCCCCGATTCCTGAAATGAAATAAATCCCCAAAAAGGTTACAAAACATCCAATCAATTCGAAATATAGATTTATTTGCAATAATTGAAAAATTTAATCAAAAACTTGCATCGATTCGTCAACTGTTTGACGGCAACAGGGGCAGTTGTATTTTTTCAGCTCAATACAAATGGAATCCGCCATGAATTTAGCGTCACATTTGTTGCATATTTTAAGATGCTTGCAGGGAATAAGAACAATGTTTGTTCTTTTGTCCTGATAAATAACACACAGGTTGTCGTTATTGGAAACTGGGAGTTCAGAAATTTCTTTTTCCGATTCTTCATCGGAAGACTCTTTAAAAATGTCTTCTTTTGGTGTCATATTGATACAAATTTCGTTTCCCACAAACACTATACTTGAAAGGAATTCAGAAACGATTAGTTTTCCTTTCTGCAATAAATTTGATGCACTTTCATTTTAATGAATTTGGCAAATTTGTCCCTTGTTCACCGTTTTTGGGCCATTGCATAACATAGCAAAATTCCTACTTTTAAAAAATTCTTCGTTGCGAATTAATTTCACAAATTTGAATAAGTGACAATTTTTTCCTGCGAACCGACCTAAAACTTTATTATTAATTAACACAAGTTTTTTGTACATATTAAAACGTGACATAATTTGCATTTTTGACGATTTTGGAATAAATTTGAAAATGAAATAAGTCCCCAAAATATTTTTAGGGACTTATTTCATTTAAGATTTTTTGGGACTTATTTCATATGAAATACTTCCCTAATATAAAAATTAAATAAGTCCCCAAAAAATTAAATAAATCCCCAAAAAACATTGTTGTTGCCGCCCATACACTTTTTTGGGGAGTTATTTCATTTCCGCTTTGGGGCTTATTTCGTGGGGGCTATTTCATGCCGCCAATTCGAATATGATTAATCTATATGAGTGAAGAAAATAAAAAATTTATATTTATAACACCGACAGCAGGCTTATGATTTTGCAACAGAGTTTCACACTGTATATAAAACAAAATTAAAAAGATATTAAATCTCAGATACCAAAAACAAAAATGAATTTTTTCGAGTGGAAAGTTTATGATAAAAATTAAGCGATATAATTCTTAGCTCTTTTTTATGGCATGTTTAATTATAGCGGCAGAAAACAAAGATAAACTAAACTAAATCGCTAATGCAACTAAAAACGGTAGTGACTTTAAACGAAAAGTACTGTACAAGCATTTATTTAACTCTTTTTAAAACAAAATTGTTCCAAAAAAAAGAGCAAAACGCAAAGTAAACTTTAAATAAGAAAACACACATCAAATGTCAAATAAGTTCTGGTTCACGCGTTTAAGGTTAGAATTGTAGTCACATGTTAATAAATGGCAATTTTCTAAGATAATTATTCCAAAACTCTTGTGTATAATAAGTAAAAGTAATTTTCTTGCTATTTTATTTTGTAAATATGTTTGACAATTTATGTCCGGAGGATGAAATTCTGTGGCCAGAAATGAAAAATCCATCATACAATCATTTCTAGCACAACTTATTTTCCCACTCTCTCACTCTCTCGATTACTTTTTTTCTCTTTCTCGCTTCGTAAACACAAAACTGCTGGTTTAGTATGTATGTATGTATGGATGTATGTATGTATGTATGTATGTATGTATGTATGTATTTATGTATGTATGAGAGTGTAATTTAAATATCATAAAAGTTCAGACAACCTGTCAAAAGTCTTTTTAAATTGTATAATTTGACTATGTGTGTGCTGGGATTTGTTTGTAGTTCAGAAAAAGTTTAGAAATTTAATGTAAAATTAAATAAATAAATAAATAAATAAACGTATGTAACTGTTACTAGTAAAGAAATAAATATTTATTTGTAGAAATTTAATTTAAGACTTAATACACATTTTAAGGAAGAATGAAAGAAATTTATGATTAAAATAAACAAAAATTCTTAATAAAAGCAATAGAAATAATATTTTGAGTTAAAACAATTGTTGTTGTAAAAATTGTAAAAGGAAATATATATATTGCTGCACACTACTGTAGATCAGGGATGGAAAATGTTTATTTAAGAATCCAAATCTTTTGGTTTTTGAATACTACTTGAGTCTAAGATTATAAATTTTTTTAAGCAACATAAATTATCACAAAGTCTCAAAGTTGATTTGTTTATGTTTGACACTTAAGTGCCGGTTCACACACGTCAACTTTAACTCGTCAAGTCTTAAGATTTTAGGAGAGAAGGGAAAAGAGAATGCCATTTCTTTTCCCCTCTCTCCTAAAAACTCTAACTAGTCAAACTTGACGAACTAGGAAGAGAACAGTGATAAAAATATATATTGTATTGGTGTGTAAGGAAATAATTTCGTTCCAACAAAATATCTCAGTCTGGCGACAACCACAAGACACGTGACTGACTTTGACATTTGTGGTCGCATCATATTTCTTAGTTGGCCGCAAACTTGTATGAAAACTGGTACGTTATCGTTCACTTGCATCGTCGATCGACTTGTCCTGCTAAAAACTTTGAGTGGGTCGCAAATCAGTTGTTTGTCGTTGAAAATTCAAGGGAACGATAACGGTCGATATTGCGGACCAGAATGGTAGTTTTATAAATCAAATTGATATATGGTTTTAGAAATTTTCAAGACCCTTGATTTATTCTAAGTCGATTTAGCAATGTCCGTCTGTCTGTCAATCTGTTTAAAGCACGCTCACTTTCGAAAGACTCAACAGAAAAGTACAAAACTGGTGCCAAACTCTGTTTTAGTTGTAAGATTTATGAATCCAATTGTAAAACAACCACTCTTAAAACATTTATATTTTTGTTACAAAAAATAGTATTTTGCAAAAATTCTTTTTATATGGCTAAAAATCATACTTCTGAATTTTAAAAAATCGGTTCATAATTTACCATTGACCCCATATAAAGTCCACTGGCGAAAACACTTTACTACGCCTAAAACCACAACGAATAATTTTATTGGAGTAAAATTTAGGCTGTCACAGTTAAGTTAGATTAAAAAGCCAAAGGCCCCACATTAACCCATTCTGGAAATCATTTCAATACGACTTAAGCCGAAGCAAATATTGATTTTGAGTTAATATTTGATCCGACTTAAAAAAAGGCGTTTTTATAGACTGACACAAGTTTAATTCATAAAAACCAAGGAAATATAAATTAAGTTATAAATGAATAAATATGATTTCTGCTATGTGGCCGCCGCGGCTGGTGCGTAGAATCGGGAACACCAATTTTCAACAACTTTTCGCATTCAGACCATAATCGTTTTTGAAGACATATGGGCGAATGACGCCGCCAGCCCCTTAAGCGTACGAAACAGTAATTTTCTGTGGATGTAATGGTGTTTTAAAAAGCTCCTCACTACAAATGCGACAATTCTGCTTATTTACGTACCCATTCAACCAGAAATGGGCTTCATAGAAAAATAACATTTTTAAAGGAAATTCAAAATCAATATCAATTTGTGCTTCAGCCCATTAAATTATTTTGATTAACAATTTGCACGATTTGCTCTGGTGTAAATCATAATGAAATTTCAAAGCAAACTGAACAAAAAGAAACTATCAGCTGGTAAATGGATGCTCAATTAAAGCAGTGATGCCAACTTAAAGTTGTGACACTCTAAAAAAAACACCCTCTACATAGCACCATGTAGATTTGCGGCAATCAGTCCAAAATTTACCATAGCTCTCAAAAAACGCGGCCTTCCGAAAAGCAATTCACGCAATTTCACTCACGTACGTAAATTTTACGTGTAAAAGATATGGCACAGACGAATACAGCATTCTTACTTGTGAAGGGTATTATTTGTCATTGTTAAATTGAACGAATCATTTGAATGTTTTGCAAATAAAGTGAGTTATTGCTAACGGCACTTTGAAAAAGCAATGAGTAAACACTAATCAATTGTGAGAGAGTAAAAACAGTGCTAGCAATATAATGAGCTCAGGTTGTTGTATGAAAACAAAATAAAAGCATTGCAAATTAAAGTGACAGCAAAAGCCAATCAACTCATTTTCATCTCTCGTAAGAATAAACGAGTCATTTTACAAGTTTTACGTATACCTCGCTTTTTTTCATGTGCAAAAATTGCTGGCGTTTGTGAAAATTCTGATTTGCTTTGTTTTACTAGTTATTTATGACTTGATTGCAATCAATGCATATTTTTTTTTTTTTGCAAATTCCGGTATATCTCAGTTCTTTTTTGACATTTGTAAAGTAAACAAATGCAAAATACACGAAATAGAGTGCACTACTCCTTAATAGCGCGGAGCAATTGTTTCGATTTTTCTTTGCGTAATAATTTATGACTGGTTCTGGCGCAGCATATACATTTTTTGAATTCTCGAATAATCAGAATTATCGCTTCTGGACTACCATAAATCCACTTATAACACAGGAAGAGGAATTACACCCGCCCATAGTTACTGTATTGAGTAATGTTTACGCTGAAGGCTTTATCGGACCTTATCTTTACCAAAAACGTTGCGCACCAAACGAATACTGAGAACGTCGAAAGCTGCAGAGCCATTTTTAATGACTTTCTCCTGTCTCAGCTAGATGAATGGGTTCTGAAGAACATGTTGTTCCAACAGAATGTAGCAAAAGCTCATACTAGACGCCCTTCAAATAAAATTCTGAGGGGGATCGTCCGTTTGAACCGTTCTAGACTTATTTTTTCTTGTTGGGCCTTAGTCATATTAAATAACTTCTTGCCTCTTTAAAGTCAAATATTTTTAAATTTTATAATGAACTTTTATGATATTAGGAAATTCAAATGTTCGATTTTATAAAAAATTAGGACCCCTTTGGGTTTCTTTATAGCCCTCAGATTAATTCAATACTCACAAGACCACCATTTCCCAGGAAGGATTAAAAAAAGGTTTTTAAACCTGTCTAAGGACTTACCTGTAAATAAAATAAAGAAAAAATGATTAAGATTTTGTTCAAAAGTAAAAATAATAAATAAATAAATCTACATAAAACAGTCATATGTCTTAAAATAATTACAGGAAAAATGTATGACTGCTGTGGGCAACCGCTTTTTATTTAAATTTCTAATGTACAGTTATGACGAATCAATGAACTCAGCATGAGAATTTTTATTTTGTTTCAAACACAACAATACTTTTTTTAAACAATTGTCTTTTGAAAATTGTAAAATATTATTTAGGACATTATGACGATATAACTTGACAGCTCACATTGTGAATCCCTCCAATTGTAAAGGTTGTTAATATTCAAGAGGCACATAACTTTTTTTAAAAATAAAACACAACAAGTTCAATGGAATTACCAAAATGTAATTGTGTGAAGATAAATATGAAAAGTTAAATTCGTTTTTAAAAAATATCGCATGCGATAAAAAATATTTTAAAAAAATATCGCATGCGTATTATAAAGAAAATACGACTATTTACGCGAAATTTTGCAATTTTTATTAAAAATCAATCATTTTTATTTAATATTTAACAATAATAAGATATTTTATTAGTCTTTTAATATTAAAATGTATGATTTTTGAAAAATACGACTGAGAGTGAAATTCTCATGAAAGTGCTGTGTGAGGGATATGACCACTGTGTCCAAACCCTTCGACCTCAGGGAATCAAACATAATGGAAAATGAAGCTTATGGACAGGGCTACAATAACCTATAAGCAAAAGTGCTTCATTTTCCATTATGTTTGATTCCCTGAGGTCGAAGGGTGGGGACACAGTGGCCATATCCCTCACACAGCACTTTCATGAGAATTTCACTCTCAGTCGTATTTTCCAAAAATCATACATTTTAATATTAAAAGACTAATAAAATATCTTATTATTGTTAAATATTAAATAAAAATGATTGATTTTTAAAAAAAATTGCGAAATTTCGCGTAAATAGTCGTATTTTCTTTATAATACGCATGCGATATTTTTTTTAAATATTTTTTATCGCATGCGATATTTTTTAAAAACGAATTTAACTTTTCATATTTATCTTCACACACGTCCAAAATGTTAGCTTTATAAGCTTGCAAATTTAATGGCATTTTATGTTAAAAAAGAATTTCTGGCATACATATTGTCGCCACCCTGCCGGTCCGATTTTGCACCACTTTTCCGAACATACTCGGTCTTATTTCGTCAATAGTTCGTCGGTTGTTAACTTCTAAATGTTGATTCGTTGCTGGTTTATCAGCATCCATATTACCAGAGACTGCACAATGGTGCAAACGGTAGAACGACAATGAGTTTTGATGATGGGAATGTGGTTATATTCGAAACCTGTAAATTCGCCCCGAATTCAATCCCGTGTTCAGTCAAAAATAAAATTATTTAAAAAAAAAATTTAATTCTTTTAATGGTGTAAATTCCTTTCTTCACTAATTAAAATGAAAAATCATGTGATTACTAGGGACTTTACGTTCCCCCACAAAAAGTAGTCCAAAGATGCCAAATCACTTAAGTGGGGCCACTTCACATGTCTATTTCTTGAGTTATGCGGTCACTAAACTTTTGGCTCAACAAAGTGGTGGCTTTAGGCGCAGTACAGCATATTGTGGCGTCTTGTTGGACCTATTTCTCCTCCAAATAATTTGCAAAGACACAAGGGAAACAAATTCACAAATCATTTGCCTGTAGCGTTCACTATTCACGGTAATGCTGGCGCCGGTTTTGGATAAAAAATGGGCTTCGGCAGGGCATGTTAAGCGTAACAAGCAGTGATTTCTTTGTTCACTCTCCAAAAACGACAGTTCTGCCTGTTAGCATACCTGTAAAGCCAGAAAAAAGCCTCATCGCTAAAGATGATTTGACCATAACATTCGGGTTTAACTTCCAGTTTATTCTCAGCCCATTCACCGAACACACGACGCAATTGATGGTTAGCTGGCCTTAATTCTTCAGTTCAGTTTAATCTTACATGGATGTTCAGCAAGATTTTTCCTCAAAATTTTCTAAGTAGTGCAGAGAATGAGTTTGTGAGAACTGCGTGCGTTGGATCGATAAATTCGAGTCCTCTACATTCACATTCACCTCTACAGCGGCGATAGCTTCCTCTGTATGCACAATTCGGGCTCGATTTGAATTAATATTATCCAAAACAGTAAATATGGTCGTGTATCGATTCATAGTATGGCCTATTAGCTGCTCCGAGAGACGATAATGCGAAGCGCAAATTTTTGGAATTGGCTTTATTATTTTGGCGAATTGAAAGCGAATTTCGGAAATAAGTTTCGCCGATTTGTAAACTTTGTTCTGGAATGAGCTTTAGCATGAGAGCTAGTTTTACAATTATCCCTTCCTCTAGATATATTTTTTCTTTTTAACAAAATCACTGCAATAATTTTGTGCAATTCATTAACTAGAAGAGTTACTAGACAACCGCTTATTTTAATCGGGCATGTTCTGTAAATCGAAATAAAGTGGATTTAAGATCGCACAAATTTTGAAAGCGAGTCTGTTAAGTTTTTTTTGTAAGTAGAATCCCGATAATTCGTAATCGCAAGGGACCGGCCATTTCTTACGAATTATACGGGTTTTCGATTAAGCGGGGTTTCGATTTAACAGGGTTTAAATAAAATAAATTCGAATTTACGGGGTTTTTCAATTTATTTACTAAAACTATAAAAAAAAAACATAAAAAAATGGTTAAAAAGAAAAAATATATAAAAATTGTTTATGTAACAAACTGATCTTAAGAAAATAAAGAAACAAACAAGGAAAATCCCCACGCAAAAAAATAGCGGTAAACAAAAAATCTTGCTTTCCATGTTTCTGTTGTTTTTATTACGAATTATAAGTCGTAGTTAGCAAACAATTACGATTTATAAGAGGCAAAGAAGATTTTATTTGAAAAAAAAAAAATTACGAATTAGCGAGAGGACCAAAATGTATGGAAATTTTAAGAATTAACGAGCCTTTTTCAAGGGGCCGACAGTTTATTACGAATTATCGGGAATTACGATTTATCGGGGTACGAATTATCGGGATTTGACTGTAATTGAGATCAAAATCTCGTACGATTTCAATTCCACTTCACCTCGATTTGTAGAATATGTCCGAATATTTTGGAATGGCTGACTGAGTTTCTTAGCTTCAGTCGCAAGAACATTTCGAGACTGATATGCGTGCTTACTGGTCACTTACGATCGGTAAGCACGCTAAGACTCGGTCTCCCTTTTAATGAATGCTGCCGCAGCTGCAGAGAACCTGGAACTGAGGAAACGGGATTTCATCTCTTATGTGATTTCCCAGTGTTCAATTCCACACGACATGGATTATTTGTGAAATATCTCAACGCAACGGGCTGGCTCTAGCCACTTGAGTATTGCCCTGCTATCACGCTTGATACGGGGTTCCTACTCTTGGGGAGTTGTCGACCCTACTTGCAGCCCGACTTGTTTTCGGGCTTTCTAGACCGTTAACCAGCCAACCGAGTTTAAACAGTTTGAGGAGTTATGGCAACTGTTAAGACTGAAAAATAATAATTGAATTACTGTAATCCCTTTTATGTAAATTCGTTTTAAGCCGATTTATTTTCCAAAACAAAAAAGGCAAATTATATTAAAACATTATATTACCGTATAGCAAAACATTAACCATCTGCCAATTGCGTTCTCCCCCATTTTGTCCTGGATCTCAATTATTCATTTAAAATTGCATACAGCTTTTATATTGCAGTTAGGTTTTTTTTTTATATGCATCCATTCTTAAATGTCCAATCTACAGGGTGGCGCAGAATGAGCTATATGGTTTGAATTCTCTAGTACTTTTTTAATTATTATTCTTTCTTTGTTTCTTTTTCCAAGCATTTTGTGAAGGAGACTTGGGGAATTAATTATGAATCATTGCACGATCGAGCAACGTACAAAAATTATTGAATTTTATTTTTCAAACCAACTGCACAGAAAAAATGGAAAATCGACTTCAATTAAACCATTCGTTCAGACAATTAAATATTTAACTAATTTTGCCCCTGCAAAGGAATTGATCATATCAATTAACGGATTTGTATTTTCGAGTCATGGGGCACAAATTTAGTCAATTAAAAAATGAATTGTATAAACAAAAAATACACCACATATACACAAACATTTAATTGTATGGGTTTTGATTAAAAAAATTAATTGCAGCAAACAAAAAATTAATTGAATAATTAATGAACACCAATTAATTATTTAATTGAATAGTTTTTAGCAAAAATTTTTTCTGTGTGTCTATTAAGTTGATATTCGGCGAACGCATTATTTTACGCACAAGCGATTTTAACTGGCCTCCACATTCATGAGATTTAACAGCTCCTGAGAGTTTTCTTTGGGGATGTTTGACAATATGAGAAGCAGAAAATGGACAACACTTACAGGACATTATTTTTCAAAGCTAATTGCAAAAAAATTCCCCAATAATGCACTGTATTTTAAAAACAAACAAAAATATAATAATCGCACAAATAAAAAATGTATAAACCATTTAAACCATACAGCTCATTCTGCGCCACCCTGTATTATAATCGTATCTCTCTGCATATGTGTGTGTCATTCATTTCCTTGTGTCAGAGTTTTATAATCCCCAAAAGTATAAAACAATTTATAGAAAATTTAACTGAATATTTAACATCAATTCATCAATTAAACGTATCCGAGAGAGATGCATTGAAAAAAAATACAAATTTTACTAAATAAAACTCAAAAAAAAGAGGTATAGAAACAACAACAGCATCATACAACAAAATGCAGTCATTATGTCGAACAGGAGACAACAACAGGCAGGATAATACAGGCTACAATAACATACACACACACACAACGAGAACGGTAAATGATACATCAACACAAAATGTGTACAAGAAACGGAGGCAAAAATATACAATTTCAAAATAAACATAATTTGGTTTTTGGAATATCCAGTTTTGTATGATTATGTGTGTGTGTGTGTGCGACTGTGTGTGCTTAAGCTCACATCCAAACATGTATTAAGGCAAATAATCAAACATAAAATTTATACACAGATGCCCAAACATTTTCATATACACACACACACACACACACATACCTATTGTACCCATGATATTTGCATATATTTTACGAGAGTGCAGTCATATTATTATGGGTAAGTAGTTTGGTATGTTAAAAGGTAATTGATGCTTACTGATATGTACAGGGAGGACCCAAAGAAACGAAGAGATTTTAAATGGTTTAAAACATCAGTTTTTTAATGATTTTTCTTTTAACTTTAAACGATTATTTTACAGAAGACTTGGAATTTCAAATATTTAAAGCAACACTTTTAAGCAAAAAGATTTAAAAAAATTGGATATTCCCAGCACGAAATCTGGGGTCAAGTGTAACGAAATCGCCAATTTTGTCGATTATTTTTGATGACTATTTGGTGACTTTCATCAAATCGTCTAAAAGTATGTCTGTCTTTAAGAGAAAAAGAGAAAATTTTTTGACAGCTGTAAAGCAAGAATTGGTGAAAATAATATTTTTATTAATTAAACTTATTATTTTAACAAAATATATGCAGGTATTTACATTTAAATAAATTCTGTTACATAACAATCTCAAAATCTAGTAAAAAATATTAAAAAATGCGGACTAGAACCATTAAAATGTATTGAGGAATCTCTAGTTCCTAGAACTCCATATGCTCCTACAAGAACTACTTAGCCAATTGTTTTAAGGTCAGTAGCGGGTTATCAAGGACGAGCACATGTTTAATGTCTGTACAAAGTACAAGGCATTGTTTGGTCTGCAGTAAAGTCAATAGTAAATCAGTACAGTTTAAGCATTGATATTTCCTACAGGGTTATTTTTAAAATTAAATCATAATAATTAGTTTTGTGGTTATTTCATTGAATTGTTTGTGGTTTTTAATTCAAATATTCTACAGTACTTTTCGCTTATAGTCCATTCCGCTTAAAGGCCAAAAACGGATATAAGCCAATACGGTCATATTCACATGCAGATTTTTTCGAATTTCATACAAATTATTTGTCCTAAGGTCCATTTCGCATGTAGTCCATTTTCGTTTAAAAGCCACATTTTCTTAGCATACGAATATAATTCTTTATGCAAAAATGTTCGCTTATAGTCCACTCTGTTTTTAATATTTTTTTAATCAACTTGTTTTTATTTACATTTCTGGTAACTATTACAAATACCAAATTTCGCAATTTATATTTCGTAACATGGTGTCTTCATCTGACCATTTTTGTTTTTATTGTATTATTTTTTGTTTTAACTATTTATTTAAATTAAATCAAAATTTGGTTATGTTTTTAATAAACTTTTGTTTTGTTTAAAAAAGAGCAGTTTTATTGAAGAAAATAATTTTTATAAAGTCCAAAATGTGGATTATACACTTATAAGCCATTAAATGGCTTATAAAAAAATCGGTTATAGTCCAAATTCGCTTATAGTCCACAAAAGTTGTGCAACTATAGTAGTGGACTATAAGCGAAAAGTACTGTAATGTTTTAATCAGGCTTAAGTTCATTGACTCAAATTGTCATTAAATTATTTGTATTAAGAAAGGAATTGTACAACATGAAATGAGCTTAAATTTACTAATATTTTTTAATTCTTGACTGACCTGGACATCGAACCCACGTTCACGGACCGGTTGATTTGACATGTTTCGATAGAATCAAACTGATAATTGACATACAAGCATATCATACAGTGGGTCCACTTTAGTTTCAATGATAACTGTTTTCTCCAATCCAACCTTTTTGCTGGACAATGATACCGTTATTTCCATTCTTAAATCAGACAGCTTATCTAGGAGAGCTCGTCTCATAATCTATACTAGTTCATTCTAATTTGATGAGTGTTGGGCCTCAAACACATTCTGATAGTTATGTGGGTCATTACTCAACCAACCACCCATCGCTAGACTAGCCGAGTACTGGTATTAACAAATTTAAATTGAATTTAAATGATGTCCCAACTGAGTTTCTACTAAAAAAATCTCTTTGTTTACCAATTTATTTGATCGTGTAAACTCCTTAGATGGTTAACGTGGTAAAACGCCCAAAAAATAGGCGTGCTTCAAGAAGAGTTGCCAGTGACTCCGTTTTTACACTACACAACTCATCAAGAGTAGGAACCCTGGACCAACCTTGGCACCAGGGCCATACTGATGTTGCTAGAGCCGGGGCTGTTGCGCTAAGATAGTTCACCAAATATGGGAGTTACACCCGCGATATCTCAGAGAGTCCTTGTAAAAGGTAATTTACAAATAATCCATGTAGTGTTGAATTTACCACCGGGAAATCACGTCTCCTCAGTCCTATATTCTCTGCAGATGTGGCAGCATATATTAAAAGGGAGACCGAGTCTCATAGCGTGCTTACCGATCGTCCAGTTCATACAGTGAGTGAGTGAACTTTGGCTCCTATTCCAAAAATCTGAGCTCATCTCTAAATGAATTTTAGATTTTGAAAATTTTAAAACCTTTTTAATTATTTCCAGTTTTTTTTTTAATTGTTTTAAATAATGAATCCCTGACGGAGCATGAAAAATTTTCATCGTGGTTTTTCGAGTTTTAAAAATTAAATGGTTTCAATCTTCTCCAAACAATCCATTCAAGATGCCCCCTGACCATCTCTCCCCTTGGAAAAGAGGATAAAATCATTGCAAAAAGGTAGGAATCAATAATTTAAAAGGTTATCAACACCAAAATAAACTTAGGCAACGACTGATGACAGCCCAATTATCCTAAAACCTGAAACAGCAGGTCACTCATCTGCTTAGCTGGATCAACAAACGACTAACGAAGCTGATAGAAGGTAAAATAACTATACTGAATAGATCGATACCCCAAAGAACCAACCCCTAAGTCAAGATTCGAAACCTCTCTCGCGAGTTCGTCCGCCACCTCATTACCATTCACCTTGCAGTGTCCGGGTACCCAACACAGCCTGACTCTAAATACCGCTATGAGCTCTCTCCGAGCATTCATACACCGCGTGCCACCAGGCACAATCGCACCGTATAATTTGTCAATGCTCTAAACCAGTGATAACCAAGCCCCGAACGCACGTACCCAAAGATATTATGTGCTTGTGTGCGTGGTGGTGCTTTCACAAAGCTTGAGCAGAGACTGATGGTAGACTGATGTTTTGAAACGAACAAAGTTGTTGTATACATGTGAATTACCAACCGTGACTGTGAAATACGATTATTGACTTACTCGCGAGTCTATGGAGTGGTTATCACTACTCTAAACGCAGTCTGAATATCGACGTAAATTGTCACCACGGACCCTCTACGATGTATCACCTCCGCCGCCCTCCAGAACGCTAGAATCTCAGCCAGGAAGCCAGTACACTCATCCGGGAGTCTAAATGACCTTTTCACGTCAGTGTCAGCAGGATAAATACCAGCACCACTGCCAGCGTCCATCTTGGACCCCTCCGTAAATACTGCCAACCCCTCAAATAGCCCATTGGACCCACGCCAAACTTCCCTACTCGGGAACTCCACCCGTGGTGTTACACCGAGTTCTAAGGTTGTAATCCTATGATCTGAAATTCCCTCGAGAATACTACCCTGATCAAGCAGACCCACTTCGTACAAGATTCTTGCATGATCATCTCGCCTTTGTCTTACAAGCGAAGACTCGTAGAGTCTAAATAAGTTCCTAACAGCCAAACTCATCTCTTTGGGTTTCATAATAATATTTTTTTAATTTCTTTATTATTGACAGCTTTTATTATGTCGTTGAAGAAATATTTAAGCTTAAGGAAGAGTATGGTGCATTAGCGAGGCCGCTTTTAATGAAATTGTTAAGATATCGTGAGAGGCTTTTAAGGCAGCGAAAACAAAGCGAGAAGTCGAAAATGCACGAAGAGAGGAATTGAACATAGAAAAGAAAGACTGCTGAAAGACCAAAACAATATCCAGAGTGATTTAAAAAAAATAGAGGAAACAAGAAACACAAGATAGATTTTAGAAATCACCTTTTCACCAACCCCAAAAATCATCACTATGTGCATTACTTATACAAAATTTCGTAACAGACACATAAAGTTTGTTTGGCAGTTACTATTGCTTTTAAATTTTGCTTTTATGTATGCAACCACAAGCAAATTAAGAATGTAGTTGTTGTTGTAGTTTCAATAAGTATCAGTAAATATTAAATACACATACACACACATCCTTGCAAATGAATATACGAGGTCGGGTCAATAAGTCCGTAACTTTATTATTTCCTGTCCCTTAACTCAAAGAGTAGCCAAAACTGCTTTTGTCAACAGGTCATTGACTCCAGTCAAAAGTTTTATAATCTACGTGATTGAGTTTGTGCTTGACAGCCGTTGGAGCAGATTACCTGGCGTTTTGAGAAGAAAATTCCAAAAAAAAAAGACATTTTGAGAGATCATTATGCAGTCCATGGCAAAAGTCCATAAATTAGGCTCCCTCATCCGCCATATTCGTCGGGTTTAGCCACGAGTGACTATATATTGTGGCGGAAAGAGATTTGCTTCCAGCGTTAAAATCATCTCACAAGCAAATACTTATTTTGATATTCTGACAAATCTTTTTTTAACGGAAGTGATACGCAAATTGGAGACACGTTGTTCAAAGACATTTGTTTTATACCATCAAAAAATATTTGAGCTCATTCTATTCTGGCTAAAATAGTTGTCTAGGAACTGTTCAAATCTTAAAGTAGGAGGAGAGCTTTTAACTAAAGCAGATATTATGAATTTGGTTTTCTTATTCGCCAAATTGCATTTATTTCATTTGATTCCAATCAAGGCGAATTCATACACACGGTGGTAAAATAACAGATACATCAGAGGTTTTTACATTGCATCGTTAGTGTTTACGGCTCGAAATGTACTCCATTTTCAAGCAAAACACAGTAAAACCAAAACAAATTGGTTCGAACTGTAAAAATCAGCAGGCTTTTCGCCGCCAGCTGTAGTAACTTCGAGACACATTCTGTTATGCAATGTTAACCACTTAACAGAACTTATGTTAACGATGTTATGATGCATGATTCCAGATTTCTGGAAAAGGAGTCAACGTGGGCGACAAAAAATGATTAGGATTTGTGGACAATACTATTCTCCATCGTTCTCCATCCCCAGAATACTAACAGAGCGAGTTGTAGCGACTTATGGCCAATTTACTCTTTTGAATTCTCTAGGGGATGAGTCCAGATTTCTGGAAAAGGAGTCAACGTGGGCGACAAAAAATGATTAGGATTTGTGGACAATACTATTCTCTTTCATACAGTACTATTCTATTCTCAAAAGAGTTAAGTGGTTAACATTGCTCTGTAAACATAACAGAATGTGTCTAGGGTTATAAATTTTAAAATTTAACATCACACACATGTAACTTCGCTTTGATTCGAATATTTTTCAAAATGCAGTAATAACGTTGATTTGCATAGCCCAAAAAAAAAGTTGAGCTTTGAAAGTAGCAGTTTTATAAGAAAGACACCAAAAGGTTTTGCTGACTGAACAGAAGTTGTGTTGCCAGTAGCGGAATCACGCAACGCCGCTGATGCTAAAGTATAAACAAAATTTTTATATTTTTCAATTAACAAGATTCTGTTTGTCGTGCTTAATTCCATATTTTTATCTTTGATAAAAACACTGAAATTTCTTGTTAATATTTTTATATTTTAACATTTACGGCGTTCCAGTATATTTTATTTTCGTCAAATATTTTGAATTGGTAAATAAAATATTTGATTCAAATTTGGAAACTTTAGCTTTAATCGTTTTGAAAATAGAAGTGTGGTGTATTTGGTGTGTTACAAGGCTGCCATCAACACTGTGCTATTGACAATGTGCATTGTGCCGGTTCACACACATCAAGTTTGACTCGTCAAGTCTTGAGTTTTTAGGAGAGAGGGGAAAATACATGGCATTCGCCTTTTCCTTCTCTCCTTAAAGCTCAAGACTTGACGAGTCAAACTTGACATGTGTGAACCGGCACATTGATTCATACTTGCTATTGTTTGTGCTCCCATCTGTACATTGCTGGATGTTTTTGGCGCTTGAAAAAAAATTGCCGAGAATTTTTTCTGAGTTATTTTGCATTGCCTTTATTATAAACATGCAATGTGTAGAAATAATTCAAAAAAGTTTTACTTTTCGGGACAAATAAAATTCTGTGTGGTTTATTGCTGAGAAACCCAGCCCTAAATTTTGCTTTTAATGCCTTTTTTATAGGCCCTCTTAGCAAGATCGCAAGAAAGGGTATTTTTCCCCCAAAGCTAAGCCCGCAAAGCTCTACGCTTGTATGCAGGAGACAGAGCAGAGTGTGGTGTGGAAATCGAAACCGCAACCCCGGCACCGATGGAATAGCTCACTACCAGCAAGCCTACCGGGGCACTCTTGCAAAAGATCCTGGGAATATTAAAAACAAGCATTTAAAGAAGCGCCAGGCTAAAATGTAAAAGCATTAAAATTGCAACATACGGCAACCTAGAAGGCATTATAACTACCGCTTTTGTCCGCTGGTTAAAATGCTTAATACAATATGCAGTGAAATCTCTCATAGCCGGCCAACGTCGACACCATTTGAATGTGTCGGCACAGGGCTCTGAAAAGAACTTTGTCTGAAATGAACTTCATTATCTAACGAGGCAAGAACCAGGCAACAGTGATCGTAAAAAGGGGATAACCACTTAGGAAAGATTTCCGTTCAGAAAGATTTTACTGTATTTACATGAGTATATGCAGGACATTGTACTTAAGTTTCCATATACATACATACACTTGTATGCTTTACACAATAGATTTGCGGTTTTATGTTTAGGTTAAGTTTAACATGCATCTGTGTAAAATATAAATTGTATACCTAAATATGAGTGTGTGTGTGTGTGTGTGTGTGTGTGTGTGACTGCAAGGATATGTGAATATTTGTATATATTCATTAAAGCCCATTTGCCTTGATGCCATGCATTAGTGCACCACAATGAAGAGGACAACGACTGTGATGTATGTAGGCGAAGGATAACAAGGATAATGATGATGGTGGAAATGAAGATGAAGATGATGACGTTGCTTTAGCTTTACTTTTAATGTATTGAAATTATCTACATAAACAAAATGTCCTTTAACTAAAATTTACAATATATGCAATATAGTTTGTGTTTATTGTAACATTTGTCTTTCAACTCTTTAGAGAAATAAACTACAAAATGCATTTCATTTTATAACAACAACAACAAGAAGACCAACAGCAACAAAACATTATGAACGACAACTACCATTAAAATTCTCCTTCCGATATCTACAAGTATGTAAATATTTTACCTAAAGTATTGTATGTATTTGTAAAGTTGTCATCATTCTTATTGCCATTGTAGTGCAGGAACAGTGACGTTGTCTTTATTCGGTTTGAAGTTTTTCGGCCTGGGGTAGGATTTTTTCTTTCTTTATTTTCATTTTGCTCTTTGTCCAGGAAATGGAGACATTAAAAGTTTGCTGGACAATTCAATTAAGTTTTTGAAAATAGGTAGAAAATAAATTTTTCAAAAAGAAGTTAATTTGCATAAATTCTCTTTTAAGGCCTTTAAAGTATTTATGAGAAAGTTTGGATGTATTGCGAAGGAAAACAAAGTTCCATTGCTTTTGAAAATCTATAGAAATTTCCTTGTTTATAAAGAAATAATCCGAACTAAGCGGTTGGTTGATAGTCATTAGTTCTTGTCAATTTGGTTGAAATGTGAAAGGCAGTAGCCGAAAATGTTTGTACAATTTTAATTATTTAGGTACACACTAAATGAATTTTGACAAAAGTTCAATGAAAAATTACATTAAAATTCAACTTATGTAACGGTTGGATTAATAACGAATATTTCATTAACCTCCAATTATGTTTCATAAAATCGATGAAAACTTTGCGTTAACTAAATGCAAGAAAATGTATTATTTTTATTTTTTTTTTTACTATTCGTCATCACATTAATGAATCATTTTAATGGGCAGACTTTTGTATTACAATGAAATTTTTAATTTGTTCGATGGCATAAAGTCATTAAATTTATTAAAAAAATTTGTAATTTTTATCACAGTCTTTTATAAATTTAATGATTATTATGGTTATTTATTTCAGCCATTTTTTCAATGTACCTATTGAGTTGATGTGAATTTTATTTCGTTTTGTTTTATTCTTGTTCAAGTCATCAAGTTATATAAATTTTATTTCGTTTTTATAGTCCTGTTACATCATGCTAGTCTGTTCTTCTTTGATAAGAAAACCTTTAAGGGTGGTGTTAAAAACGTGGAGATTAGAGATTTAGTCATCTTTAATCTGTGTTTTAAGTTTTTAAGATGAGGATTTATTACTTTTATTTGCCAGTTTAAGCGGCCAATGTCGGTGGTTTAAACTTAATCATCAAATGTCAAAACATGCACATGTATGACAAAAGCATCTGTTAAAATTTTTTTTTTAGAAAACAGAAAAATTTATTATTCTAGTAAACATTAACGCCCGTATTTATAAACGGTTATTAAATTTAACAAACGTTTATTAAGTCAAATTTTCATACAAAATTTGTTTGGTAAACCTTTATTAAATTTAAAAAATTTTTATAAATACGGGCATAAGACTTTAGTGATTCTGAAACATATGAAAACCTAAATAAAATAATTATAAGAATTAATTTTCTTTTTATAGGCATTAAAACAGCGAAAATTCTTCTTCTTCTGTATGAAATGCTAAGTGGATTGATAAAAAGTTGCGATTTATTGTTATTCAGTATGGCAATGCTGCTACGTTTAAACCAGCTTTTAAAAACAGCAAACACAATTAGTACTCAATTAAATTTATTCTCAGATTAATTAATTATACTTTGCCGCTAAGATTAAACTCGATGTTAAAAACCCACTCTCATGGCAATTTTCTCAATGTACCGTCAAACTGCCTGTTACTAAATGTCAACATAAATTTATTAGACCGATAAACTGTCTGTTACCAATTTTGGGTTTCTCAATATACCGACAAAACCATGGTTTTAAGTTGGCAACACCTCTCAAAATACATGTAAAAGTTGGGAGTCAGCTGATTGAATTTATCTGTACGGCAAATAAAAGGAAAATAAATAATCGGCAGATGAGTGCTGGTTAGCTTTGCGACTGAATAGAAGCAAATGAGACATTGAGAAAACCAAATTTCTTTAATGTGCATTTTTTTCGTTGGGAAATAAGTTAGTCGTGTAATGAGAATACGGCCATAAGTCAATTGTATTTAATTAGTTTTCCAACCTGCGACGACTTTGATCAGCATTCTTTTCTGTTTACTGGTTTGTAAACTAAAGGAAAAGAAAATGGGAATTATTTGCTCTTTTTGTTTCATTTAGTTTAAATCAGTATTTCGTTATCGTAATGAATTTTTTTCATTGCCATTATGAAACATTCAAATTTACTATTTCTTTTGCAAATTAGTATGTTTATTGCCAAAAATTTAATTAAAACAAGTAAAAAAGTATAGTTGGCCAAGCCCGACAATATGATACCCTACACCACAGTATCTAAAAACAAATTTTCGAGAAGGATCTTTGTATGCTTTAAATTTCATTAAAATCTGTTAGGTGGTTTTGGTGAGGCGAAAATTGCCCCTATCTCCCCTCGTGATCCTATTTTTTAAAAATTCTTGCCTTATGTGTCCATATAAATATAGATCGATCTATGTTTTAAATTTCAGTAACATTAGTTTGATAGTGGACACAACGACCCTATTCCGGAAAGCAGTTTATATGGGAGCTGTATGAAATTATGGACCGATTCGCCCCATTTTCAATAGAATTGGTCCTTGTGCCAATTAGAGTCTATGTTTAGGTTTTATAAATAAATTCAGCCAGATCGTCCCATAGATGACTGAGATATAAGCAAAAAGCACGACTGCCTCTAATTTTACCGATAATTGCTGAAGTGGGTGTGGCCCTTCCCGTACAAGACATTATAAATTTCTGTATACTTGGAGAACGAAAAGAGCCAAAGTTTTCAAATAAAGTACAAACATCTCGGTTATCCATACACAACATCCGACAAAATCTGCTAAATATAGCACTCTTACTTGTTTTGTATAAAAATCTTCGCAATTCGTAAAGTCTTAAGGCAGATATTCCAAAATTCAGTTACAAAATTATTTGATTTATGTAAAAAATAATCTAACGTCTCGAACGCTTTGGCAAATGACCTTCCGGATTTGAAATCGCTATAATAAAAAAAGTATACCACCCTCTACGTTAACCAAGCTTAAGAATATAATGCAGCACATTTTTTATAACCAAAACTTAATCATCCTTTAAAAGAAATCTCCCCCTTTTTGTAGCGACACTCTGATAGGCCCTTTAATATCTGTCAAACTATGCTTTAGACTCTTCAATGTCACTTTAAAATTTGAGATAACCACTTCAAAAAAGCTCATAAAACATCACATTGACAAAAACATGTATCAACATACGATTACAATTGGACTTTCGTCAATGTTTGGTAACTACTCACGTTCGTTAAGAAAACTTAAGCGATTGCTGTCAGGCTCATCTCATCATCATCATCATGATTTTATCATCATCGTCTTTTACTTCGAATACAAAAGAAAGGCAACAGTAGCATTTTGAAGGAGACATAAGCAGTAATTTAACTTTATGTAACATTCATATAAAGCCAGAGGAGTTCCATAGCTAAACAATATATTTTACCTTTAACAACGATTTCGTATAAATAAATCTATGTACAAAGTATTGAATTGGAAAAATTGTTTTTACCGTAAAATCATTATATTATGGAACTCCTCATATACAAACTCTTCAAAATAGCCATAATCTTAATGTGTTTCACCAGTACACAGTGGGCTCAGTGACCAGCTTTTGAGGCAATTAATCACTGGAAACAGCTAGACGTTTGAAATTTAGTGGAATTGAGTATAAGGCCCATTACAGACCTCATTAAAAATTTCAAGTCGATTGGGCGATGCCACGCCCACTTCTTCGTGGATAAATGAATTGTGTGTCCGAGGAAAAATTATGTCTTGAAATTGTGTTTAGTTTAATTATTAATTTGACATTAAAGTTTCAGATAAAAATTTAATGTCGATGTTATTACCAAACCCAATTTAAAAATCTAAAAGTTGTCTGCAATTTTCAATATAATGCTTGCGACCAGAGCTGTTAAAGTATGATGAATTTTTAAAATAATTTGTACATCAAGTAAAAAAATTAATTTGTGATATTTTGAATTCATTTATTAAAATGATGCCACATATTTTTATAAATCATTAGCTGAGCCCGGTCCGCTTCGTTGGGACAAAATACATATATATTTTTTTTACTATGAAATGCTCATATTTTTTAAAAAAAATGAATTAAAACTAAGAAATGTTTTTTTCTGTGTAGGTATTTAATTAAATTACTTTCTATTTATTCAACAAATAGCAAAAAAATTATGTACAGTACAGCAAAATTAAAATTCATCATAGTCTTCCGATGTTTCATCAACTTCTAATTCCAAATTAATTTCAAATGAGATTTCCTCTTCTTCAGAATCAGAATCATGATCATTTTCGATGGCATTTGATGTAGATGGAAACACACATTCAGGAGTCTCTGGGACCTTTAAAAGAGAAATAACTTCTCTTGGAAAAGGAAACTTTTTTTTGATGAGCAACGGTTCTTCAAATAGACACTAGATAAGAATTGAAGCAGCATGAAGCAACAACTTGGTGTCATTTCCCTGTTCCGCCGAAACAACGGATGCATGTTTTCGTTTTTGACGCTCACTTCCTTCATTGTAACCAACATTAGGACGACCTTTTGTAGTTGGGACATTGTTATTTATTAATTTAAGCTCAGTTTCACATGATAACCATTAGCTTTCTTATTTTTCCAATTTAGACCAGTTTCTGAAGTTTGCGGCCCATTTCTGGTTGACATATGCACATAAATTATTAATTTTCTTCTTAATTGATATCATAGAGTTCTCATTAGCATCTCTCTGAAATTTACTGTAGATCCAGTTGACAACAGCGGTCACACTTCGATTATTTTCTAACCAAAATTTAACAATATAAGCATTTTTTATTTTTAGGCAATCTAAAAATATTAATATCTTAGAAGGTTGCAGACAGCCGCAGTCAATTTTTAAAACCCATAAACTAGACATGAATACCTTTCTTTCGATACCAATGGTTTTCACAATACGTTCCAATAAACAAACTTCTACTCCAAAAAACGTAAAAACTTTTACCAAAATTTCACAAAAAAGACGTCACAAATTAACAGCACAAATTAAGTAACACAACAATATTTGTGTACAAATTTTTTTTAAATCTAAATTCTCATACCTTTACTAATATTTTCCATTTTAAAATAGTTTATCAAGTTTGATAAATATTGCTTATTTATTACTTTTCTTTGTTTACTTCTTAAGTGAAAAATATATGAAAACAAACTAAACAAAAAAAATCTGACTTTGGCAGCTTCCCGTTAAATGAAGGGTTGCCACATAGTTCAAATTTTTTGCAATTAAAGTTCCCAATGTATTAGCTATAAAATCCCATCGTTACTTTTTTTAAATTGTTATGTACGAAAAAAGGACTTTCTGCCTCAAAAACTAGTTGGGGAGCCCATAGTGCAGTGTCTCGAAAAAAATGTGTACATTTGATTGCTGGAAAGTGTAGTGTGGTTAGTGAGGCATTTAACTGTATGACAAATGTTTGTTAGTGTAACTGCAGGTTCCAGGCTTAAATTGTGTATGTGTGTGTGTGTGTGTGTGTGTGTATACCAACAATATATATGCGATTTGACCAAAGTCCATCCTGGCCATCTAACCGGCCAATCATTCATCAAAAATACCGCAATTTTGAAATCTTTCTTGGCTATTTTATTTACTGGTTTTTTTTAACCCTGTCTCTCTCTCTCTCTTTGAATGCAGTTTTTCTATTGTTGTTTGTATTTGTTTTGTAATCAAATGGCCTTAAAATGTTTGCTTATTCCAAATACTAGTGCGGTACATTATACCATTTTTGAAGTTGCTCTTATTTGGGTTGTTTTCTCTATACTTATAGATTTCTTTGGGGGTTTGTAAATTGCAGAATAATAATGTTGTAGTTAACAGGATATTTCCATACCCATAGAGAGTTCAAGAAAAAGGCATGCACTCAGAGAAATACTGACTAAAAATTACAGAAATCAGTCATTTGACTTGAATTTTTGAAAGTACGATTCGGATTTATTCGGAAATTTAAGCCAATCAAAATATTCGTCTTTGCAATAACCTTTTAACTTAAAATCTTTATACAGTGAGTTAGAGGAGGCCTCCGAAATTTAATTTGAACACAAATTCTAACCATTCCATGAAAATTATTCAACTCAAAACTCTTGTGTATCTGTCACAAACAAATAATAAAGAAAGGTAAAGGTTAATCGTCTAATTAACGTATGTGAACGTGTACGAGCAAAAAAAAAACAAATTCTTAACTACAGTAAAAGTGCGGGTATATAAATTACTCTCAAAAATTAACAAGTGTATATAAAACACTCGCAACAATGAGAAAGTGAACAAAAAATTCACACATAATTTAGTTGTGTAATGTGTCCGCAACATACGACGGACAATTAAACAGCAGAAATTTTCGCGAACTGCACAAGTTAATGTTCAAATTCTAGGAGTATAGGCAAAAATTGTTTACTGCAATGAATAGTTTTGAAAGAAGTTATTTTACCCTCACAAGGCACCCGCTTGGTAGGCTGGTAGTGAGCCAATATAAAGTCGGTGTGGCATCTCCCATACAACGTTATATAGATTTCTGTATATCTGGAGTACGGCAAGAACCAAATGTTGGTACACATAGCTGGGTTATCAGCACATAACCTCTTTAAAAAAAAATCGGCAGGATTGGAGAAGTGGGAGCGGCACCTTTCATACAAATAAAAATAGATTTCTGTATATCTTGCCAATCGTTACAGTAAAAGTTTCCAAACAGGATACACATAGTTTCGATGGCACTGCATGACATTTAATAAAAAAAAGTGGGCAGGATTGCAGAAATGGGCATGGCATTTTATCTGGAGAACGCTGGAAGAATAATTGTCCAAGTTTGGTAAACAATTTTGTGTTTTAGTTCGGTTTGGCAATGTGTCGCTTTACGTTGGGAAAATTGTATTAAAGATTCGGTATTCGGAATTTTTTTATTCTCTCTCTTAATTTCTTTCAATCTTTTTCTCTAAGTGTTTATAATTCTGCAACATACAACAGAAATGCATAGAGACATGCATTGTGTATCTAGATATTTGTGCTCGTGCTTCAAGTGTGCTGTCGATGTTGCCATTGCCTTTTACAATATTTTGTATGTAATACTATGGCTACTGTTACAAGTACTACTACTTCTCCACATACTCTAGAGGACAATTTGACTCAATGTACGTTGACTGCATACTAAGAAATCATAAAACTCTTCTACAGCTTAAATATGTTTAAAGGCTATATTTAAGTTTTATCCTTCTTCAATGGGATGAAGGCGGTGGGGTGGGGTTGGGGGATAACTTGTAAGTTTGTTTTGGCATCTCTTTACTACTGGTTTTTGCGTAGCACCATTTTTTTCTTTGAAATTCTTTTTCTACATTGTAGATGGTCTTCTAATACCATAATTTTCTTTAAGGCCTAAAAACTTTAGAAAACGTAGTATTTTTTTTTTTTTTTTTTTTTTTTGTTTCTATTAATATGTTGACATGTATCATCTAATACTCCAACAAAAAACAGTAAAATGATGGTGCTCGTATGAGGGATCATGCATGATGCATCATCGTCATCATCCATGTAATCATAGTGCATGTCTTACAAAAACGGCAGTACACAAACATGCCAACTACACAATACTGTTGCTTGCAACTATTTAATAAGATTATCGCATAAAGACAAATGTCATTTTATGGTTTTATGGCAGCAAGAGTAACATTAAGGAAAAAAGTAGCAGCAGTTAAAAACAAGTAAGAAAGTATACCCGGTCCAATTCGACCAAATCCAATCGGTTGCTACCTGAAAGTAGAACAAATATGGGTATTTCCACCGGAAAGATTTCCTTTTGTCACGTTACGCCACTGAGCTCTTAAAACGTTTTCTCAAAGAAAAGTTTATATATTATTTATTTTTTTTCTTTCTTGTTCTTTGGTGTAAAGCGCAATTTAGTGAGAGCGAGAAAAATTTTAAAAAAATGGGTTGAATATAAAAGATTAATTTCTTTGTGGCGTTAAGTGACACTTCTGTGGCTAGAGACCTGACTTAACAGAGTTTTTAAGTATTTTATGGATATGAGAAGGGTTGCCAGACGGCCAGGAATGGCCTGGATTGTCCAGTTTTTTTTTCGTTGTTGTCCAGGTTCCAGTTTAAATGCACTTTGTCCAGTTAAAAAACTTTATTTACAATTAATAATATGCGGTCCAGTTTTTCAATAAAAATAACGTACAAAATTTATACAAATATAAACTAGCAACACTTTTTGTGCCAGGATTTAAGATATTTCTAATAATCTTTACTCACAAGATTCCATTCCTTTGACCGAATAAAGGCTACAATTTTTATATGGCTAAATTTTGATGAAAGTTGCAAAATGTTTCAAACATTTTTGCTTAGTCTGGGTTCACACTATGAAAGTTTTCTTTCAGAAAGTCTGAGTTTATAGGTGAAAGAGGAGAAAAGAAAAGCATGTTCTCTTCCCCTCTCACCAATAAACTCAGACTTTTTGAAAGAAAACTTTCATAGTGTGATCCCAGACTTACAAATTGAATTCTTCGAATAACAATACAAAAAAAGAAAAAATATGTTTGTATGTGGCTAAAAAAAAATAGTAATCAGCCATGTTCTGGAAATCGAATTCGAGTGAAATAAAAATCGATCAAACTTTGAAAGTGATCTAGTGTGTAAAGTTCAATAAATTGTTTTGTTTTGTATACCTCACACTTTGAGCACAACTTATCTTCATTAGAACTTATCTTAAAATAAAATAAAAAATACCAAAATGTAACTGAAAATCTCCATTGATTTCAATTTTAATCGATTTTCATAATATTGCTTTAATTACTTTAACTTCTTTAAATTTTCATTAAATCTTGGTGAACACGCTCCCCTTGTTGGCGCTCACTGCTGCTAGTTTTTTTTATTTTTTTTTTTTTTTTTTTGGAAAAAAATCTTAATGCGAATGAAGAATATGCAAATTATTGTCGGTGTCCACACACAGCAAATAATAAAAATTGATTTCAATTAAAAAATTTGTGATATTAATTAAAAAATTGATTAAATTTGCACCAGTAAACAAATTTATAGTATCAATTAAACGTTTAATAAAATTGACTAAACTTTTAATTCACTTGATTAAACGTTTAATTTATTTTATTAAAAGTTTAATTAAAACTGATTTTATTTTTAATGGTTGCTTTAATTAGTGAAAAATGTTGGAGAATTTTTTCTGTGCAGTTTGTCCAAGCTTTTAACTGCAAAACTAAAATATATGATTCTGATATTGCATATTCTTATTTTCAACCAAATATTCACCACACACAAAGCAAAAATAGCTTAATTTAGTAATACACGATCTCCCTGACATGCTTAAACGCTACTTTTATGAAGATTTAGAATGAATGTGGGCTTCTGTCAAATAAATAATTGTGAAATTGTAGTGTCAGTATTGACTGTTTTACAGTATTGACAGCATGCGATAAAAAATTAACAAGATGTGATAGACCAATTTGTATTCAATATTCGAATTCAGCGCACCCAGATTAGTTAAAAAACATGCTTAGTAGTTTCTGTAGTCAATTTTTTTTAAATTTTGTAGACCAGTGTTATTAATTAAATGTGTTTTGGGATTAAAAATATTTTCTGCAATAATGTTGTGAATTAAGGTAAATGTATAATTCACTTTATTAAATTTTTAATTAAAACTGATATTATTTTTAATTAATGGTTTAACTGAAAAATTCAGGGCTGTGGAGTCATCCGAAAAAAGTACTAACTCCGACTCCAAATGCTGAAATTTTTTAAGTGCGACTCCGACTCCTACTATAATCTTGATACTAAATGTATATGAGACTCAGTGATGTTAACTTTTATTTTTTCATTACCGTACGGCCTTCTAAAAATTAGAGTTTTTGAGAAGCAATTACCGTACGCAAACATTAATGTGCTGTTTCCAAATGACAGGCGATTGATTATGTAGCAAAATTTATCAGGGGTGTGCTGGAAATCGCAAACGCAAGAATTTGGAAGTTGTTTTTAATAAACTTTAAACCAAATTCTTATAATTTTTGGTTTCAAATCCTGTTTAATAGGAAAATATTTGTTAAATATTTGTCATAAAATTCTTTTATTACAAAAATCTTATTTAAAAACAACTTTTAAAATTCTTGCGTTTTACGTTTGCGATTTCCAGCACACCTCTGTATATGAAAAGCACTCAGTCCATCGCCTGTCATTTGGAAACAGCACATAAGAGCAGTATTCATAAACCATTTATTTAAATTTTAAATGTGTTTTAAGAAGATAATTTTTATTTTAGAAATTTTTTAAAATTGTTTATGCCGAAAAACTTTGGAGTCGGAGTCGCGAGTTTTTGTGGGTACTACGACTCCGACTCCGGCACAAAAACATCAACTCCGACTCCGACTCCACAGCCCTGGAAAAAATAAAAGAATTGGCGAAATTTGTATCTGTGTGAAACTGGCGCACTGGTTTCGTACTATTCTCAAGAAGATGATTTGGCCTTTTGCATTGATCTAAGTGAATGAATATCGCTCATTAAACAACTTCATGTCCCTGCTGAATGCCATTTTTTTTATTGATTTCTTAAAGAGAAGAAAAAAAGTTAATAACAGATCCAACTTTTACATCTTCTCTTACGGATGTTAAAAAGAACGAAAGGAAAAAAAACAGCATGTAACGCTTTCATTGATATCACAAAGAATTACTTTGGTAGCAAAAAATCAGAAGATTTTCCTAAAAAAAAAAAATTGAGTTTATTTTGAACTTCCACTATAAAATGGGGTACTCTATGTCACTAAAATTGCGTTTTGTTCGCTCGAATTTTATTATTTTTCACCCACCTGAAAAAATGGGTCATAGAGAAATCTCATTAATAAAAACCAGGGTTTCCTCGGCACTAGCTTTTTTAACAGTTTTTACCCGCAAATGCCGGGACCTTTCAAAATGGAATTTAGTGGAGTTCTTTATGTTTATGTTTACATAACACCCAAATTGTGTACCGAAATTTATATTTTAAGGAGGCTCTGATTTCAAGAACATTTTGAGAAATCATTTATATTGGATCGATATGTATTTATGGGAGATATAGAATTTTATGGTTCTGCCATTGTAAAGTTTTTGGAAATCATTTATTTACCTTACGGTTGAAGGTTTTATCGACGAAAGTTTTAAGTGTTTTTATCCGCATAAAGCTTAATGGGAACTGCGATCATATGTTAACCTGCTAAAATGCAATTATGTGGAGTTCTTTGTGTTTCCGAATGAATGACAACCGGTGGACAAAACGTTAACTAGAATGGAGACATAATGAAAACAAGAGGAATAAAGGCAGACTACCGACGAGATAGAGCTATGATATGAAATGAGTAGAAACAAATTGGATGAATGTAGCACAAGACACAGAACAACACGGAAACAACATTGGACTCAAGCGGTTGCTAGGTGATGATGGTGATGATGACTCTTCCCAAATGTTGTAACAACATTTACATTTTTAAGAGGCTTTAATTTCAAAAACATTCCTTTTCCTTAGACCGTCTCTGTCTCCAAATTTTACATATTTTTTCTGCCTGGATTATAAGCTTAATATGAGTAGAAAGATATCACTAAATCAATAGATACAAAATCTAGTTTTGTTTCAGGCGTTACAGACACCAGCACAAACAAATAATACCCTCTCTATTAATAAAGGTCTAGGTTGTAAAAACCGATAAGAAAAACACTATTCCTAGTTAAAACACATTTAAGAGAGAATGGAAAAGGAGATTGCGATAGAGGGCAGCCTGATTGCTTTAGAGTTGTTGTATAATTTTTAAAAATTGCATTTTCCCCCCTTTTGTGGCAACATCTGTGTGACAAATTGCGCCTAACTGGGTGGTAGTTTAACAAACTTTATGTTAAATTTTTTTTTTTGCATGTTTATAATCTTTTTTTTTCCTAAATCTTTAGCTACATTTATATTTTTCCTTAGACTAAAGTAAAGCCATGTCTTTTAGGAATTTTGCTCTATTAATCGAGAGGCGATAGAAATGAATTGTTGTTGTGTTGCTGTTGCTTGTGGCACACTTATGTTCTACAAAAAAAAACCAAATTTCAAGTGTTCCTGCAGAATATTGTTTATGGTTTTAAAATAAAGATTAGAATAATTTAAGAGGTTTCTACATTGTGGTCATGTAGAAAAACGACAACAGTAAATATTAAAGAGAAAAAACAAAAATTGTTTATGTGGACATTTAGTTAAATTTATAACTTGTATCCTTTTTACAAGGACAACAATATATAAAAAGTTAAAGGTTTATCTGAAAGGACTGCATACAATAAATATTCTAAGAGGAGGAGTTGATTGATAAAAAAATTGTTCGACTAATTAAGTAAAAGAAGGAATTTTTAACTACAATTAAGATAATATGGTTATTGAGTTGAAGTTCAGGATAATAATTTCTAATTTTTTCTTCATTATCCTGTAAAGATTTGTAAATAAGAATTTTTAAATAAACAATTTTAAGAATAGATAAAATTGAATATTATTGAATCAGTTAGCTGGGAGTTACAGTAACGTTGCAAATCAGCTGCTTCATTTTGTTGTATGTGAAGCAATTAGAACGATTATAGTTAGCAATAAGATGTTGCGTCTCAATCTGTAAGAAATAGATTGGTCTTACTTTTTTAACGGTAAGGTTACTGTAACTGTTAATCACGGCTAACTGAGCCTTTAATCCAAACTGCAAAATAAAGAGATGAACATAATTTAACTTGAAATCGATCTTAAATACAAGGTTCGAAGGACCAATTTTAAGTTGCTTTAAAATTTTAATGAATACATTTTCCTTCTCTATAATGAAATAATCAACTAAGTAAAACAATAGAAATAACGCAGGTTAACTTAAAGCTGCTTTGAGAGCAAATAAAGCTTCGTTAACAATGGCTGCGATATCTTCAATTGGTGTTCACAATAACGCAACAATTCTTTTCACAACCTCAAACATTTTCAATTAGGAAAACGTTTGCAAATTTTGCCCAGAACAATTATACGTATTTTCTTCCTATTTTAAAAATTTTTGTTAATATTTGTAATTTAAACTTAATAAAATTATTATAAAATTCATTTACAATTTCATACAAACTGTTGTTGAAGTTGCAGTAGACTCAATTATAAAAAAAAAAACTTTGGTTACATTTTTGTTTGAAAAATTAAAGGAAAATAAATAAAACACTTTGGGAAAAAAGAGAGATGAAAAAACGAAATTGTTGCTACCATTGTGAATGAGGCTTAACTCATGTGTTGGCTACATAAATATACTGACATCCACCTTTGACATCGATCTATAAACATTTTCCCTAATTTCGAATCACTTTTTAGTCTACACACACTTAGGACTTTTTCGTATTCGCATCTCGGAAAAGCGAAGTCTGTGTTTTTTTATTTTTGTTGAGAGGGGTAGAGAACATGCTATTCTTTTTTTCTTACTTACCAATAAACTCAGACTTTCTAAAAGAAAACTTTCATAGTATGAACCCGGTGTGTTCATCCCATCAAAATTGTCTAGGAATGCCGAGTAACTCTAAAGGATAAAGCCAGACATTCAGTGGTTACCTTTAAGTGGGTCCCCGGACTCTGGGATATACATGAAAACTCCGCCATTTGACTCGTTGTCGCATGCAGGCACCACTTTAAACCAAAACGATTTAACATTTTATATAGGTTTTTCACTCCCAATGAGCCAAAATTTGTACATGTGTGCGTTAAATTGTTTTTGTTTTATATGAATAAAATTTTAACAAGTCGGGTATTTTTATAGAGCAGCATGTCAACACTCCCAAATGAGTCTACCTACTCTTTATGTCTATATGAAACCAGGAAAATTTGGCCCATCATAGATGAAAAAAGAACTAGGCGGGCGTTACTGCCATCCAGACTTTACCACGGACTCCCTTTTACATTTAAAACTAACCACTGGCCCATTGGGAGGCACGCTCACATGCAAGGTCTTCTTTACAATGACATTTGTAGAAGTTGCGGCGAGGATAAGCAAGAATCAACGGAATATCTTTGTCATTGTCCGGCATTAGGAGATCTAAGACTTGAACTGTTTGGTCGAAGAACCCTTGTCAGATTTTAGCACGAGCCACTCCTTTATTGAATCTGGACTGGGTGGCTGAGTGAGAATAATAGCAGCCAGGTAACAAAGGACCCTAGGGAGATGGTGCGACATGGTTACCCAACGGGGACTATTTAATAGGCCCACGTCAGCTGTTCTTGATAACGGTTACCAATGGAATCTAATAACCTTCATTTGAATTTTAAAAGTGAATAAAAATGTTTATATTTCAATCTCTTGAAAGTCATAAAAAACAAAAAAAAACATTTTCTTGAAGTTTCCGCTTATTTTTGATATATATTTGTTACCAACTTAAGTTTAGGGGTCACCTCAAAAAAAATGTTTTCCAAGGGCTCCGCGAAAAACAAGGGTATATAACTTAAATGATGGCGTTTATTTATCAAATAACTTTAGTCTTTAATAACTTATATAGCATTTCTAAGAGTAGACATCCACCATTTATTTTCATTTAGTCCTGAAACGAAAAATATGAAAAAAGTGCAGCTGAGGAACAGCGATTGCTCGCTGAATTCTATTTTAAATATATTTCACTGATTTCCACATGTAAGAATTGGTTTTTGTGGGTTGCAAGTGGTAATTTTGGCTTGGACGTTCGAAGATGATGTCGTAGAAAATTTTTTGTCGAACTCAAGAAGAACTTTGAATGATTTTTAATGTCACTCCAGCAATAGCATTAAGGCGCTTGAAAACAACAGGATTCAAGAGACGTTAAAAGAAGATGTGGCAAGTCCAAAATGTTATTGCGATAAAAAAAATTTTGTAATTTTTGTACCGAATCATTAGGGGCGATCCATTAATACAAACTGAAGTGCAAGAAATTAAATGAAAGCAGAGTGTTCGCAGAGTGTTCGCTGCTTTGCAACGTTTACGGGTCAAGTCCGTGTATAAGGAAATTGGAGTACTTTAAATATACACAGAAAAAACATTTCAAAATTTTTCACTAATTAAGGCAACAATCAGAAATAAAATCAGTTTTAATTAAAAATTTAATCAAGTGAATTAAATGTGTAATCAAGTGAATTAAACGTTTAATCAATTAAATTAAACGTTTAATTGATACTATTAATTTGTTTGCTGGTGCAAATTTAATTTTTTTTTTAATTAATATTACAAGTTTTTAAATTCAAATCTATTTTTATTTTTTTTCTGTGTAGAATATTGTTTTAAGCAAAATACAATAAGACTTTTCTACCACCCCTCGTATAAAACTATTTAACAGAAAATTGTAATAACAACCGCAAATTACAAATTATAGTCAACTAATGACAACTCCAGGTAACCAAAAAGTACTGAGTTAAAATTTTTTTTATTAAACAATCTGATACAGTAAGACATTGATAAGCTGAATGTTTAATAAATTAAAAAAAAAATAATATTAATTCATTAAAAAGCAAATAATTTCAGTAGCTTAAATTGTTGAAAAATATATTCTGCCAAAAAAAAATCTCTTGAATTACATTATTAAATAATATCAATTGGCCTTCAATCAAACAATCAATGTTTGTTTAAAGGATTTTATTATTACAAATTCCAAAAAAGAAATGTACTTATCTATTCAAAAATTTAAATTGTTCATAATATAAATTAAAAACTTTTAAATTAAAAAAAAAAATCTCAGGCAAATTTGGAAAATAATGTTTTTGTATTGAATTGAATCTGGATGAAATAAAAGAAAATCTTTTTCGTATTCCCCAAAATAATTAATATTGTGTAACAAATGAAGCATACAAAACCAAATCAGAAGTGCGTCAGTCTTTCAAATTGCATGCCATTCAGTCTGACAGTCACAATCTGTCAATCAATTAGTCAGAGCTAGTCGTGACGTCCAAAGTTAGGCCGTCATCATCAGCAAATGAGCAAACATTTTCACTACAGCACTGTGCATTTTAACGATAATAATGTTAATCAAGAAGTTATTTGGCCAAACACAAAAGAAGGGGAATTGCAACCAACCTGCTTTAAGAGACACAGCAGTTATAACATCACCAACAAATGTTGCAATTGATTGCAAATGAGTACAAATTTCATGCACAATATGTTCGGAAAAACTTCAATTTGTTTGCTGTAAAAAAGCTTTTTGGTCACTACACTAAAATTCCTCCTTTAATATAGACAAACTTTTCTTCACTTTTAAGAAAAATTAGCAATTTCTCAAAAAAAAAAAAAAAAAAAAAACTTTTGTAACGAAGTGTAATTTAGTGAGTGAATAAGTGAACGAGTAAATGATTCTGTCTGTTTGATTGTTTGAGTGTGTGTGTGTGTGTGTATGTTTGCTAATGGCAGCCATCAAATGCTACAGACATTTGGTCATGAGACTTTAATGCAATTCACTGGGGAAATTATTTAAACTTTTTTTTTATTTGACAATGCAACCAAAATTTGCAATACGTGTTATAGTTGCCATTGCACAGTGGGAATGCGTAACCAACAGAAAAGAAAAAAGGGATTTACGAAATTTCGTTAAAATTTCATTTAAACAAAAAACACAGGGTGATGATTTTTCTATATATCTGCATGTATATAAGAGAGCGACCCATAGTGCGTTATTAAGAAAGATAAGAATATTGCTTAGTCTACGTTCACACTATGAAAGTTTTCTTTCAGATAGTCTGAGTTTATTGGTGAGATAACATGCTATTATTCTCTAGCCTCTCACCAATAAACTCAGATTTTCTGAGAGAAAACTTTTTAGTGTGAACAAAGACTTAAGGTGCTTTTAGACTATGCTAATATTTGTCCAAACACAACAAATAATGGTTTGGGCTAATAGTATGGTTTGTGACAAATGTTTGGGCATGGGTTTAGATTGCACTAATATTTGTTTGAATTTTATTTGCGCAAATAACAGACAATTTTGTGTCAGCCAAGTTTGGTACAAATATTTGTATACGGGTAATTCCATGTCAAATCGACCAAGAGTGGGACCCGACTCCTTTCGATTTGAATGAAATTTGGTGAGAAGGTTCCTTTTATCCTATAAGGAACATATATGAACGAAAAAAATTTTTAAAATTTTTTTTTCAAAAGTTACGTCATATTCAAAATGGCATAATTTCGCCGAATTAGCCGAATATGTTGAGTTTATTTTTTCTATATCTCAAAAACTACTGCACATACGAAGATGATTTGTATGTCATTTTAAAGAGAATACTTGGGGCTATAAGCAATATATTGAAGAAAAAATTTTTTTTGGAAAAAATGTAATATCTGCAAAATATTAAATTTTTAGAATGGACTAAGTCAAAAACCTAATTTTTTTTTTGCCTAATTTTTTTTTATATAATACCTCAAACTGTTCTTTAAAAATCCTAAAACTTTGAAGGAGGTGTTTTTTTTTTTTTTTTAGATATGAATTTTTTTCTTTCGCAACCTTTAAAAAAATAACCTAAAAATAAAATTTTAAAATTTTAATTTTGAGCAATAAGTATTTATAAAATCTGATTTGTTTGAAAAAGTAATATTATTGGTAAGGTTGTTTTTGTTTATTTGTTGCATCTTTTGTTGGGGCTCAATGTGGGCATTTTTTTAAGAAAAGTACACCTTTTGTCACGTTACGTCTTTAAAAGTCGTTTTTTCTTCGTCTCTTTTCCTACCGTTAATGCCGGGCTGCTTTTTCTTAACCTAAAATAAATGAAAATGCTATGAATGTTGAAGCCTTATTCAATGTAAATACAATATTAAGAATTAAAACGTTATTTTTTACCTGGTTTTAAAGCCTGGTTCGCTCAGAATCTTGTCGATATTGTTCAATTTAACATCCTCTCCTTCGCTAGATGAAGATAAAGTTTTTATTTTAATAAATTTATTCGAAATAGGAATGGCGGCATGACAGGAACGTACTCCTTGAACTGGTGAAGCATTTTTAAACCTATTTTCCAGTTTTTTTCCAGTACGTTGAATGTGTTGATCTGAGACGAAATTAAAATTGATTCCTTGAATACTATCTTTCGCCCATCGACACAGTTGCTCGGGTGTCTGAATTTGTTGATCAGGTGTCAATTGTAGATTGGCTCGGCTAGCTAATCGCTTAACTGTTCCACCCAAACCATCACTTGGCCCTTTTCCATGAGAAGTTGCAAAAAAATGCCATTCTGCTCGAATTTGAAAATCCTCTTCGTGGTGTATCAAATTTACTAAATTGTAACGATTTTTATATTGGGATGCAGCACCATCAGAAAAATAAATTATTTTTGAAATATTTGGAATCTTATGTTTAAGGAACGTCGTTAATGTCTCTTGGAAGCTGTAAACTGCAGTAGTATTATGAGTTAAGTTATCTGATATTATTACCAAGCTAAGAGGTACGATATCACTTCCATTCTCAGCAATGGATCTATAATAGCAAGCGAATGGATGAATTGTCGCTTGTCTGTTATTCCAATACACTCCTTGAACACTATTTTGAAGTAAAAACGAATAATTTTCAGAGAAATCAGCAACAACAAGAACTTGCCCTATCTCAAGATTATTTTTCGTAGTTTTAAAATATTCGGCTTGTTGTTTAGCTACAAAGTCATGCCAAAGTAATTTTGGAATATATTCTACAACAAAATCAACGAAATCTTCAGTTGATTTTATAACTGTCTCCAAAGAGCAGCGGTCTACTTGAATCCACTGATTATATGTAATGTCATCTAAACAGTTTTCCGTAAAAAGATTTTCGAGAATATTTTTTAATTTGGACGAGCCGGGACAAGCATTGCATACACCAAGATAACAGTCATCCGTAGGTGTTTTACAAATAACCATTTTCATACAATCTTTATATGAAGAAAATGGTTGAGATCCATCCTTCATTTTTAGTTTTTCAAGTCTAGCACCTTGAAATAGCATTTTAAAATTTTCATGAATCCGGCAAACACATACTACGTGCGTACCAGATGCACCAGCTAGAACACATTCGGGTGGTCTTAAACTTGCAAATTTTGAAAAACCAACTTTTTCAAATGGATATTTTTCTTTAAACATGTGAAAAATTTCACTTAGGTTACCCAAGATTAACCGTTTTTGTTTTTGCACTCGCAGACCGTTTTCATAAGCAGATTTATATTCTTTTTTACCGGGTAGTTCTCTGCTGACGTCTTGTTTTCTAAAGAACTCTTGAATTTTTTCTTCCGTGGTTTTTAACAACGGATGACCTTTATGTTTTTCAGGAATGAATAAAATGCCATCTTTTTTTACGTTTTCTTTAATTTTTTTAGCCATGTACGAAGTTGCTCCGAAAATATCAACAATTTTTTGGGTTGACCAACTTGATGGTAAGACTGACAGGATTTGTAATTTTTCACTCAATTTGCTAGTATTATCAAATTTGTTCTTCAACTGTACTATCATTTCTTTTCCAGTTAATTCTGGGTTGTCATCAACAATTAAATTGTCATCGTCAATTGAGTCAAAAGAACTATCCGTAACATGCTTAAAGCATGATTGTAGTTTAGATATAATTTCATAATATTTTTGCTGGACATAAGTTTTTGATCGATTTACGTATTTTTTTTTAAGAGGAGACAACCCGAGTATTTTTGCAACAGCATTGACACGATCAAGATTAATTGTTTTTGAACAAACAGTTTCACTTGTTGAACTACAAATTTCAGATGTCACATCATCTTGTTCAGATGGGGGCATCACTTGTTGATATTTTTCCACTTCAATAATAATTTTTTTCCAACACGAAATACACAGTTTTTTCCCGGGTGCAATTAAAGGAAAAATTACCTTAACATGAGTATAAATCTCAAAAGTAACGACTTTCAATGATTTTTGTACTCGAGTTACATGAATGTTATACGGATCAGCACACATTTTTTGGTTTAAGGTGTATTTTTCACAAAATTGTCTATCATGCTTATCGCAAACAAAACTGACCACAATACCACTTCTAGCATTAAGAGTAATGCGTTCTTTATCAGGAAGATCTACACAATTAATGAATTTTCCCTCAGAGCATACCTCATTATTAACTATGCCAATTGAACACTTATTACTTTCCATGATTACCGTTTTGACTATTATTTATTTTAAATAAAAAAAATCACACTTTTTGCTATTCCAAACACGAATAATTGCAATAATTGATTTCAGACTTACATATGGTTGACAATTAAATCAGTGTCGACTGAAAGTGCATTAAGCACAGCGATTTTTTTACTGTATTAACTGTAGAAACCAGCCCGGCATTATCGGTAGGAAAAGAGACGAAGAAAAAACGACTTTCAAAGACGTAACGTGACAAAAGGTGTACTTTTCTTAAAAAAATGCCCACATTGAGCCCCAACAAAAGATGCAACAAATAAACAAAAACAACCTTACCAATAATATTACTTTTTCAAACAAATCAGATTTTATAAATACTTATTGCTCAAAATTAAAATTTTAAAATTTTATTTTTAGGTTATTTTTTTAAAGGTTGCGAAAGAAAAAAATTCATATCTAAAAAAAAAAAAAAAACACCTCCTTCAAAGTTTTAGGATTTTTAAAGAACAGTTTGAGGTATTATATAAAAAAAAATTAGGCAAAAAAAAAATTAGGTTTTTGACTTAGTCCATTCTAAAAATTTAATATTTTGCAGATATTACATTTTTTCCAAAAAAAATTTTTTCTTCAATATATTGCTTATAGCCCCAAGTATTCTCTTTAAAATGACATACAAATCATCTTCGTATGTGCAGTAGTTTTTGAGATATAGAAAAAATAAACTCAACATATTCGGCTAATTCGGCGAAATTATGCCATTTTGAATATGACGTAACTTTTGAAAAAAAAATTTTAAAAATTTTTTTCGTTCATATATGTTCCTTATAGGATAAAAGGAACCTTCTCACCAAATTTCATTCAAATCGAAAGGAGTCGGGTCCCACTCTTGGTCGATTTGACATGGAATTACCCATACCTCTTTACACTATGCTAATAATTTTATTTGTCCGGTGTGTATGACAAACATTTGTCAAACAATGAGGTTAAATACATGGGTTGTTTTTTCAGTTGTTTCGTTATTCGCTCTTTTAACATACACGTACCGTCGTGACTACACGATTCGTTATACACGTACATATGTATTTTCATTCTTATTCAGTACCATTTGTTTGTCTACATTATTAAAATTGCTTAAAAACTGATTATTTGTGTTGCATTTCACTCCATTTTATTGATTTTTCTTATTTTTCTGTCTTTCTTTTGTTTTATTCACTTTATAACTTTGTTATTCCTTCCTTTTTTGTAAGCGTCAAAGTTCAACCAGAAAAAGTTTTAAATTTCCGGTTGTGCTTTCGTTACTCTGAACCCCTTATATTTCTATACCCTTCGACCAATCTGTCAAAAGAACGTATAACGAAACAGCTCCAAAAACAACTGGTCTGTCAAACAATATCAAATTGTGTTTGTGGAGCAATGTGAAAAGTTAAAATGTTTAGTGACAGTGATATTGGAGATTTATTATTAATAACTGCTGGAGCTATAGCAGTTTCAGAAACCCAGCAAAAAGGAAAAAAGAAGAAAAAAAGATCCAGAAGAATGTGGGTTCGAGCTTGGGTGCAGCGCCGTAAAATGGAAGGATGTTGCCAAAAACTTCTGAAGGAATTGCGTTCTGAAGAACCTTCGCTGCATAAAAACTTCGTGCGCATGGGTTCAAATGACTTCGATTACTTGGTAATTGTATTACAATATTCAGTATATTAACATTAAATATATGTTCATGTTTTTCACATAAAGCTGAATCTAGTGGCGCCTATTATAACAAAGAAAACCACACATTTGCGGGAACCAATATCTGCGTCTGAAAGATTAGCTCTGAAAAATATGCTTTATAATTAAGAATTACGGAAGGGTGTTTTTTACCTACCAATCTGTCAAACGAATTGACCAGTATTGCCATTTCAATTTATTTAATTTTTTATATGTTAAGCACTGTCAAAAATAACTGTTGGCAACTCAAGTTTCTACAAGTATTTGTCGCTGTGTGTTCCGCCAAAAATATTGCGAGAACAAACAAAATATCGAGCCAAATATTTGTTGCGACGTGCTGACAAACTGTTTACACTATCCAAAGCTTTCTTCACAAACAAAGATTTTTGTTAGCCAACAAACAGTCGAAAAATATTTGGTGGCTAACAAATTCGAGTGTTTACACTAGGACAAACAAAATTTTTATGATTTTGCACAAATATTAGCATAGTCTAAACGCACCTTTACGCAAAGCGTGTATTTTTAAAACCGATACAACTTATGGAAGGGTTAGATGACAATAGTATTGTCATATTGAGCAACTTTTTGAGATTTATGAACCGTATACTCTGGCACACCATCATGTATAAATTCACGCTTGAACAGCTCTACTTCAGAATCTAAATTTGCTTTATTAAATCAATCATCGGTTAGCGCAACTTACAGACGACAAACGTGTGTAAAGCGATGAGGCTCATTTTTGGGTTAAAGGGTTTATTAATAAACAAAGTTGTCGCATACGGAGTGAGACTAATTCATAATACACTTCATTACATCCAAAAAAAATACATCGTTTAGTGCGGTTTTCACGCTGGGGGCATCTTCAGAGTCGATAAAATCCTAACTTTAGCTATCGATAAATTGTGAAAACGGGCCTTAATGTATTGGTTTACTAATGTGAACGTTAACTTACATAAGACAGTTTAAATTCAAAACCATAACTTAACTAAAACTTGTTTATTTATTTTTTTTTTTTTGACTCCGTCCTTGTGTAAAAGAAAATTCACATTTATTTCCCTCTTTTTTTAAATCTCCCACTGTGCTTTTTGTATCTTTTCGTCCATTTCGCAAACGTTGTTCAACGATAAATTCAGCTGAGCCAATGATTTCTCTTCTTTTGTCATTTTTTTTTCTCTCTCTGTTATTCTTTTTTTCCAGTCAAGCCATCATACAATTCATTTTCCTCTTAACATTAGACAAATCTGAAAAGGTAATGATGATGATGGTTGTGTGGCTTTGGTGGTTATAGTTGTTGCATTATCCTTGTCCCTAGTGTAAAGAAAACGGAGTCTGTGAGTAGTCTTTTAAGTTGGGTTGTTGTTGAAATAAATAAGTCACTGCTGTTGTTACGTGCATAAAAGTGGCATTTGGTTTTTTTTTTTTAATTCACTTTTCTTACGTTTGCGCTACTGTTCAGAGTCCTGTAGAGTTGTTGCTGGTAGTATGACATATTTTAATTGAAATGGCGTTAAGCATATAAGAAGGATAACAAATTGTCGGAATTAGTTTTGTTTAATGAAAAAGTTAAGGAGGCAGGCAGCGACGCGTATTTTGGGGAAAGTTAAATGCTTTGGCCACATAAAAGAATTTGAGTGAGCAGTGAAATATTTTTTATACCGAGAAAGGAGTGTAGGCTTCTGTTTGGTTTTATAACGGGTCACTGTTGGACGGCTTTATACGCTAAAAGGGCGGAGCAACTGACTATTGATAATTGTAAATTCTGTGGGGTACCAGGGGAGAAAGAGACGGTGGAACACATACTCTGCTACTGTCCAGCACTCATACGCTCCAGAGCGAACTGTCTGGGAGGTAATTTTTTCCAAGATTGAGGAGAAATCTCTGGAATTGGACTATTAAGACTCATGGCAATCGCCTAGAGAATGTGGAGTACTTTGTGTGTCAGCACATCGTACTAACCTTATCAATTAAAGGTTTTCGTATATTGTGATAACGCTAGGGACCAACACGGCAGGGTCATTATGACCGGCCACCTAACCAAATCTAACATCCCTTTATGCCCGTGCTTTAAAAGAGTTTCAAAAACGAAAAACGCAGCCCATTATGCTCTCCTTTTTTAATATTTTCATTTACTTTTGTTTTTTATTTTCTGTTTACAAAATGTATAAAATTTAATTCAAATATGGCATCATTGTTGAGCAAATATCACACCAAATTTGGAAGGCAAATTTTTTTAATTTGTTTGTGAAATTGTATAGGAAAATGGGGTATCTACGCATTTTTGATAGATCGTTTATGCGTTACACATGTGGCAATTTGTGTACATGATCCGGCGGAGTCATAGAAATCATTTGCAATCACAATTCCAGGTGACTTACTTTGGCTTTTGCAATATTTTAATAGCAACTTTGTATCGCAATATCTTTGATAATACCCAATATCTACCCAATATACCGAAAAGATTATTCGTCTTAAAGTGCTTTTGTTTGAGTTTTTGTTCTGGCATTAAAAAAAAATAATTGTTGGGTTTTTCTTTCGTAGCTTTTCAAAGTTACTTTAACATTTTCTTAACTTTTCATTAATTTTTTTTCTTTTGTTAAAACAAAACTTTTTTTTATTAAGGTTTTAAACAATTTCCTTTTGTTTTCGTATTTCTATTTCCGATATTACATGTGTGCGTGTGTGTGTGTGTGTACTGGCCCACAAATTTGGATGTGCGTGTGTGTGTATGTATTCTGAAAAAAACACTTAAGTGAAACTTTCCATTTCTGGGGTTTTTTTTCTCATTAAAGGTCTTTTTATAGTGTGATTAGCTTTAAATGAAGTCTATTAGAGCTTTTAATTGGGTTTCTGACAAGTTCGCAAGAACAAAAAATAAAGACTTTTTTTAACGAATGGAACAAAGCATTTGGAAAAAACGAAAAGTTTGTCATATAACGAGTTTGACATAACCAAAATTATTTTTTAATTAAAATAAGTTTAATTGAAATGTTTTAAAAAGAAGTTCAAAATTGTTTAACGAACTACAAAATAGACCCCCACATTTTACAATTTTTAGGTCTTAAGTTTCGGTATCCAAAATTTTTTCTTTTAAGTTAGGAACTACGCAAAGCCTTATACAGTACAAAATTTTTCAATTAAACCATTAATCAAAAATAAAATCAGTTTTAATTAAGAATTCAATTAACAACATTATTGAAGAAAATATTTAATTGAATTCAATTTTTATTTTTTTTGTGTAGAAAAACTTGATAAAAAAAAAACTCGATTCAACAGCATCCTTTGGTGAGTTTTTGGCATGCATATGCGACACGAAAAGTGTTGCATTTTGGGGCGTGGCAAATTCTTTTCAACAGTTCTAATGACTTGATTGGTATACACTTTAGAGCTTGACTGATTTTTTGTGTTGTATGTTTGCTTGTAGGTCGGAATAAAAAGTTAATAAGAAAAGAAATTAAGCCATAAAGTCAAAGCTTAAACAAAATTTCACAATAATCCTACCGCATTACTTTGACAACTCTTATCTTAAGCTAAATCTTATTACCTTTAAATCTTTTAATCTCCTTCATTCACTATTAATATTTCCCCCTTTTAAAAATTTACATAAATCAAAATAATAAATCCGTTTATAAAAAAAAAATACATTGCAAGTTTCTTAGAAATTAATACATAAATAATCCTTCATATTAAAGCGAAACGAAAAAAAAATCTAAAAGTGTTAAAATCAAACATATTTAAATCTCATAAATCATTATAAATTCCCATAAATTCCTGGTTAAAAAAAAGTAAATAAAATGCGCAAGGCGCCACAAATTTGTTTATGATTACAAAAAAAAAATACGGCTTTGCAACAATAGCACACACCGCTATGCAACATGCACACACAACAGACGTTGGAAAAAAAACCATAAAATATTTCAACCACAGCTTGCAACATACATACTTAAAAGCAATGCGTAAAATTATGGCATTCACTAAAACAAACTCAATGGAAAACATATAGTAGGGGTATTCAGGGAAAGAGAGAAATCAGAAAGGTAAATGGTGTCCACAAATTTAAGTATAATTTTGATTTTAATAAAAAGAATTTTTTTGTTTTTGAGATATTAAAACTTTTTTTGTCTGTTTATTACAAATGGGAATCCGTTTTAAATGAAAAATTATGTCGGTCAAGTGCCCCCCTACTGGCTCGGCAGGCCCCCAATCTTAAACCGAAATTCTCAATTACATTTTTCAATAAACTGTTGTCAATGGTTGATATCTGCTCGATAATGTTGTTTTTAAGCTCATGGAAATGTTGTGGGATTTTGCTGTACACTTTCGATTTAAAAAAACCCATCAAAAAATTTGTTTTTCAATGTATCGACAAACTTTCTGTTACCAAAGAATTTTTAAAAAGTGGTGAGCCACTATAAAAATAAAGTCGCACAAAAAAGTCGTTTAAGTTAATAAAAGTCGTTAACATTTTCAAATGGCATTTATTCATAAAAAAGATAACAAACATAAAACAAATCAAACGCAACAAAAAACATGCAGCAGTTGTTGACATCATTCAACTCAATTAAAAGATAAGCTGATTGAATTTTTGATGCTTTTTAATAAATTTTTCAAGAAATATTTGTATTTAATATTATAGAAAATCGCTAAAAAGCTTTCTGATATTTTATCAATGTCAATGTATTGAAATTTGATCGATTGCTAAATCGTTGTTCTTCATTTTGACGATTTTTCGTTAAAAACGCAAAATGAGAAAAGTTAACAAGGTCTCCCAAAAAGTCACAGACACAGAGTAAAATTGCAACTTTAGTCGACGAGCGGTAATCCTGATGGGGTACAATCTGTAGTATCAAATGGTCAGTCAGGCCTAAACGATTTTTTTTTTCTTATTTTTTTGTGGGAACAATTAAATTTCTAACTGAAATTCAGCAACAAAATTCCGTTAGCACCTTTACATTTAGGATGGAAAGACAGATGTTACGTTCATATACCCAATACAATCAAAAAAACCCGCTTATCCATTTCAGTATTAAATTGCGCTACACTCTGGCTAAAAAAAACGGTTGAAATCAGTCGAATGTATCCAGAAATTGGTGTTCAAAAATAAAAACTGAGATATGGAACACCAAGACACACAGACTTCGACAGATAATAAGTTGTATTTTGCTTTGAAAAAGCGACCTCCCTAATTTCGAATTACCTGTTATTCCACTTTATATTATTGAACACACGATTAGGACTTTTGCGTATTTACACTAGAAACGTTTTTATTTTTTCAGAAAGGCTGTGTTTACTTGGTGAGACGGGAAGGGAACGAGCATTCATTTCTACCCCCCCCCCCTCCATTTCCAAATAAAATCAGACTTTCTGAAAGAATAATTTTATAGTGTGAGCCCGGTGTGTTCATCACATCGAGAGTTGTCTAAGAATGCCGGATGTATCCGGAGGAGATAGCAAGACATTCAGTGGTTACACTTAAGTGGGTCAACGGATACCGGGACACATATGGAAACTGTATGACGTATTCGTTGGCTCATACAGGTCCCACTTTGAATCAAAACGATTCAACATATGATGGAGGTGTTTCGCTCCCCAGGAGTAACCAAGTTATTGCACACAAGTTGCATCTTATTGCCGGTCAATGATGGCTTGATGAAACCGGGGAAATTTGGCCCATCATAGATAAAAAAAAGGACTAGGCGGGACTTACAGCTGTCCGGAAGTCACCTTAGAAATACTTATGCTGTTAAAGATGGCTACTGGCGCATTGGAAGGCACGCCCAAAGGCTATGGCTCCTTTTATTCTTCTTTATTTAAAAACATAATTGATTTTTGTTCTCTTAAAAACCTGGGAACTTCCCATATAATTCCCGAGAAAGCGGAAATTAGAAACAATTAAATTTCCCCAAATATCCCAACACGAAAATGCAGGGAAAAACACTCTAAGCACAATTCGTTAACTTTCGTTTAAATAGTAAAACTCAAACAGAAACAATGTACAAAAAAAACAACAACAAAGACGTTGACATGTAGCAAAATGTAAGAAAAACTAAATGTAAAGTTTGCCAATATGTTTAGCCAATCTAAAAACAAAACGCTGTATTAATTGACAATAGCGCCTCTAAACTTTTGTAAAAATACAACCCACTTATTCAGTTACAGCAATCACTCACTTCATCCTTCAGTAACTCACATTCAGGCAATTGCTTGATTAAAGCTTTAAAACGTTTTAATAGGAGAAACAACAAAAACCAACGACATTTATTCATCTTCTGGTTTGGGATATACAAAGTAGAAAGGAAGGAAAAAAACAAGGCATTCGCAGCACTCTTTAAAGCAAAACAAGTAGGAAAGTATGTGATACCCTACGCCAAACTATATAAAAGGGCAAAATTGCGTGTGTGTTCCCTATTTGGCACCCATGGGCAATCATGGAACTGCCTTTAAGTGATTTTGGAAAGGAGTTTGATATGGGATCTATGGTAAATTTTGGACCTACCAGCAGCACAACATTTTGCCATGACATATAAACTATTGTAAAAGTTATTATCGCCAAATTTTATGTCATGCCAACAATTAAGAAAAAGTTATGATACTAAAAGCTATTTTCGGGAATAGTATTTGTATAGGAGCTGTGGTCCAATATGGAACGATTCCAATCAAATTTGTTAAGATGATTTTGATTGCAGTAAAATAAGTTTGGATCAAATTTATTATAAATACCAACATAATAAGATAGTTTATGGATACAAAGCCCCTATTCCGGAAAGAAGCTTGTTTGGGGGCTATGTGAAATTATGGAACGATTCGTCCAATTTTTAATAGGCTTTATTCTTTTGCAAATTAGAATCTATGTAGCAGCCAACTATTTCCAAAATTTCCTTGCCCACAGGGTTAAAATGGATAGCCAGCCAGCCGGATGGACGGACAGACGAACGGACGGAGAAAGTTATCGGTATACCAATAATTTTAGGTGTTACACACATCAGCACAAACGCTTGACACTCCTTACACTATGGCGGTGTGGCTTTTAAAAAAAAAGAAAACTACACTTTATTTGTTTTCCTTCATTTCAATGTGTCTCTGATTGACTTCTTTCGACATTTAGTTGTCGTTAAGAGATTTTTTTACACTCACGGTCGTCTCTCCCCATGAATTGTTATGTTTGTCTTTGTTATTTAAGTGCTGACTGTCTAAGATGATGTTGACTTGGAAAGCCCACGCACTAATACATTATCAACATTAGCAAACATTTTAAAAGTCTTTGTATTTATCGCACTTTTTTATTTTCTCTTTTTCTTTGCAGCGTTTCAAGAAGTCTACGTTGACTAAATTTAAAAGGAATTGAAACATCCATAATCGATATTTTCACAAGTGTTGGTTGTGAAAAATCTTGGGAGAAAAAAATTTGCTTTAATTCTAGGATGAGAGTGGTTTGCTAAAAGAAGTTTTTATATCCCTATAATACCAGCTCAATGCCTCATACCAAAAAAGTACTTTTTCAAACTTCTAACAGTATTACCCGGTAGTTCTGGGAATGGAAAACAAATTTGTTTTTTGATAATGCAGGGGTGTTCTGGAAATCGAAAACGCAAAACGCAAGAATTTTAAACGTCGTTTTTCAATATGATCTCTGTAACAAAAGAATTTTATGATAAATATTATACAAATATTCTTCTATTAAACCGAATTTTATAACAAAAATTATAAAAATTAGATTAAAAGTGTATGAAAAACAGCTTTCAAATTCTTGCAATTTGCGTTTTCGATATCCAAAAGACTCCTGATAAACTGGAAAAAGGTAGAATATTTGAAACTCCAATATTAGTACTTTATTAAGGCCTGCATAGTTTCCCTAGAATGTCAGATCTTGATAACTGACCACATTAGACTGTGTACAGCAGTCGTAGTCTGTAGTTCGCTTAGTTAAAGCTTAATCTCGATCGCTAAAATGCCTTATAATAAAACCTATAATTGCGGCGAATTAAATTTGTTTGGCATTGCCAAATTAAGCAAAGCCTTTTACAGAACTGAATTCGAAGCCAAAAATCGCTAAATTAACTTTACAGATGTTTAGCGATAGAGATTTAGCTTTGGCGAATTACGGAATACGGCATTTTTAACTTATTCAATTAAACGAATAAAATTTTAAAATCAGTCGATTAATCGAATAATTCTAAATCCAGAAATTTTATAAATTACGAGATTTTTTCGATAATTATAGAAAAAATTAAAACTTCAGCAAATAAACATTCATTTTTAAATAAAACTTGTCAATGTAGCTCCGAATTGTCAAAATAATTTTGGATTTTTTTAAACTTTTCACAAACATTCCATCCTCTGCAATGCTCCTGCTAAAAATTTCCTCTAGAGAATCGATCGAAATATGTATCTTGTTTCAAATATTTATTCATTGGACCACTTGTAGCCACCTTGGATTTTGTTGGTGGAGCAGCTTCTTCAAGTAAAATTTTAATGGCCAATGTTGAATGTGAACCACACCTAAACGTCAGGTTTTTGTCTGCATTTCATTTGACATTTCTCAATTTCAGACTAATTAAATTTAAACCATGGAAATATACACAATCGAGCAACGCGTTAAAGTTATTCAGGCTTATTATGAAAATGGGCGTTCAAATCAAAATGCATATCGTTCACTTCGTAATTCAGCAATGAGGCATATTTTCACCTCAGTGGATGGGTCAATAAGCAGAATTGCCACATTTGACGAATGATAATCCAAAAGTGATTGTCGAAAACCCAATGCACCCACAAAGAGTGACTGTTTGGTGCAGTTTATGGGCTGGCGGCAGAATCGGGCAGTATTTTTTCCAAAATGAGGCCGGTCAGGCAGTTACTGTGAATGGTGTTCGCTATCGTAAGATAATAACGAACTATTTAAGGGTCGAATTCGAAGATATAGATGTAGACGATATGTGGTTTCAACAGGACAGTGCCACTTGCCACACAGCTAACGAAACAATGGCTCTTCTGCACGACAAATTCACAGGCCGTGTTATCTCATGTGGTGGCGATGTCAATTCACCGCCAAGATCATGTGATTTTACACCGTTGGTCTTCTTTCTTTTGAGTTATTTGAAAGAAAAGGTGTACCTCGATAAGGCAGCAACAATTCAAGAGCAAAAGGATGAGATAAATTGGTTCACTTGTTAGAAGAAAAATATTTAGTAATTCAGTTGAATTTGAGTTGTCTGTCTTAGAATACCTCACAATGTTAGTAATCAAAGCATTACTTTAGGGCATGACTAATTAAGAGGTTTTGAAATTTATGGGTGATCAAGGCTTCTTTAATGCCCAATTTTCAGGATAGTATTTAAATCTATATTAAGTTAATTTTCATAACAAACTTAAATCGTATTTAAAACAGATTGGTTTTTTGAGTTTTATTTGAAAAGTCTTATTTAATTAAGATAAGAGTATGGTAGCACTACTAAATAAAAAAAAAATATAAAAAAGTGTAATTATCTACAAGGTGGTCTGAAAAAACAGCTGACTGTTAATGTTTTGCCTGTTGTTGTTGTATTGTTATGATATTGAGGCCACCTTGCTAAAATATTACAATGGAAACTTAAGTTGAAATTAAGTGTACCACATCGGTGACTTAAGTTTGATTTAAGTTTTTAGTGAAGAAAAGAATTTTGTATTTAAATCGATTTTAAAAATAAATGTGTTTTAATATCAATCCTGAAAACTGGGCATAAGTCTCTCTAATTTCATAACCAGTAGCTACCAATTCCAACCCATAGAAACGCCGGGGACTCCCAACAAAATTTTCTGCATTTTATTTTAGTTTCATGTTTCCTTTGCCCCGGGTTACTTTGGTGCAGTTCACAGTGACTTAGTCAGTCAGTTAGTCGCTTTTCCATGTTTTTCCTTAAGTACGGTTAAATTTTGTCGTGGTGTGTGTTTTCCTACAAAGATTTATCGTCTTGCATTTGTCACTGTTATTACGTGCTGCTTAGGATGATGATGTTTTTGCTATTGCCTTCCTTATCCATTGTTGTTGTTGTTGCTGTCATCTTTGACTGTGTTGCGTCTGCTTTAGTTGGCACTGTCGCCAACATTGCTTTAAGAGGCTAAGAAACTTGGGAGAAAATTTAGAATATTAAGAAAAAGTTTCCCAATTAGTTTGCGCTGTACTACAAAGTATTGATGTTAATAGTCAATCTCGGGTTAAAGAAATGGGATTTAATGTAATCAAGCCGAATTTTAGTTTACATTTTATAGATATTTTGACAACCCTTGATCAATAATGACAGCTTCGCAAAATGTTTAGCGATCGAATAACGTTTTATTTTGATTTTAACTGGTCATCGCATTTGGCCGATTAACCGGCTCTGGTTTTATTTTTTATCTCTGAGGCTATATAATAGGAAATATACGTACCGATTCCAATAACACAAAACCATCATGCGTACACTGAAAAGAAAAATCAATCCTTCCGTACTCAAAGCAATCCGAAGCGTTATTAATAGTACGGTGAAAACGGATGTTCTTGAATCAAGTACAGAAAGCTTGATTCAAGTAGGAATTTTCAATTGCGAAATACTTTACTTATCCATATGTAATCCCGAATTCGTACATAAAATAATCCGAAAATGAGATTAATTTAAGTAAAACATGATACAAGCATTTTAAAGTTGATTCAATCCCGCATTCGTACTTGAAATAAGCCAAAAGTGAAATTAGAAGGAGAATTTTACTAAGATTTATTTACTTACCCGTTTTACACCTTACAAAATTTCAATTATTAAACACCAGCATCATTCCCGATATGGTTTTTACTTTAAGAACTCAATGTACATTTATTGAAATTATAAACTAAATGAGAAGCAAGAGCTCTCAATTTTACTTTTAAAAAATGAAAATAATGTGCTTTCGTCTTGTTGTGTTGTTTTTGTCGTTTCTACACACATCAAGCAAATCGTTTTTGAACTACCTGTTTGATGTTGTTGATGTGTCTGCAACAAACTTTGATAAGTTAAAATAGATTAAAACACTCACTTTCCAATTCTACTCTCAGAGTGGCACTACCAACGAAACGTTTAATCTTTTTTTTTTACTTTATTTAAGAATTTTGTACTTATTTTACAAAATTTCGAGATTGATTTTCAAAAGTGATCCTATTTAGGATTGTTTTAAGCACGTTTGAATTTTTGAGTACGACTCGTACTTAAAGTAAATATAAAAAACTTAATTCATCCCGAGTGTTTTTCTTTCTGTGTAATATCGATTAAAAATGTTGGACGCTGGGACCTCTGAAAAGTGCCCGTCAGGTCTAAGCAAACTATATTAGTCATTTAAAAGTAATTATCTTTTAAACTGCAATCAACATGTTCATAAATACCGACCTTAAATAAATTTATATGTCATTAAGTCACTTGTGCTCCCCGCTTTATAGTCAAGCTAATCTTAAGTCTAACGTATTTATATAAGTTATATCGATCCCTTACAAATACGATTAAGCGGAAAAAACATTATTTTACAAGAGAAGGTTTTTTATTTATTATATTTTATAAAAATTTTGTATGAAGGTTGGCGCTTAAGCTAAATTGGTTTTTGGTATAAAATCGTAACGATACCTTTTGTGACCACGACATTTTAGGAGAGGATGCAAGTGTTGAAAATAAATTCATTTATTAAGCAAAAATTGAAAATGATGTCGCTTAAGCTATTTTTGCGCTAAAGGCTCGATATAAGCCCTATTTGTAAATCTTTAGAATTGGCAGTCAGTGCTTATTTGACACAATGAAATCCAACAGTATGGCTCTATGGAATTCCACTAAATAGAACACCCACCGTAAAATCAACGCGAACTTCTAACGGCATTTAAAATGTACTTCAGTTCAATGCCAGAGATATCGTACAACGATCCGAAAAAAGGTGATGCGATTTCGGTCAGACGACTTCTCACCAATGCAGGACAGTGCCAGGGGATTTTTTTCACGTCTTGCACTTATTTTCCTTCATCGCAGCTTTGGCGATATTCATAGTGCCTGGCTCACAGACACTGTGTATGCTTACCTATAAGACAATGTCTAATGATACCAAATAAAAAGATACCGAAATTGACACATCCCATTTATGGTGTTTTCTTTACTACAAAAATATGTGCCTTTTTTCTTTTAAAAAATTCAATTTGGTGTCTTTTTCTTAAAAATTTTGCTCCCGAAAAGGGTGGCTTGTTTTATTCTAAAAAACTCATGCTTTTCGGGAGTAAAATTTTAAAGAAACAGACACCAAATTGCATTTTTTTAAAAAAAAGGCACATTTTTTTTGTAGAAAAGAAAACACCATAAGTCATCGATAGTAGAGACATGGGTTGCCTGCCATCCATTAGTTGGCACAAATTCCTGACACTCGTACAATTGAGTGTTCGCTGCCCATCTATTTTAAGACCTTGAAAATAGAGACATGGGTCGCCTGTCATCCATTCTGTGCCAAAAATACCTGGTACTCCTACAATTAAGGCCCCTATTACGGTTCACAACTCAACGCAGTTTATTTATGGTATTTTTGTATTATGGTTTACAACTTGCAATATTGCTGCGAAAAAAAAACAATTGTAATAGGGGCCCTAGTGTTCGCGGCCCATCTATCGTAAGCAATATCGGCAATTGTCAAAGTTTGAGTTTCCTGAATAGAGAAGGTATCCCAACGCCTACCAAATTTCAAAGAGCACCTTAGGTATTGCCAAGTAAAGCAAATTCATCCGCCCTAACGGTAGGGATATCAGTGTAAATATTAGTCGTGCCTGATTGTAAGTATTGTCTTTCCACTAGGGTGTTCAGCCGATTAAATCTTGTTCGATTAATCGAACAATTTAAGCCGATTAATTGTTCGAATAATTTTAAATTGCTTATTTCGATTAAAGGATTAATCGAAAAATTTATACCCATTAATCGAATAATAATAGTATATAGTATTTTTGTTAAATGTATAATTCTTTTAAGGTTTCAAGTCGAATAAACAAATCAAATGTCATGTTTAGTGAGTAATTTTGCTCGTTTTTAAAAATTTGCTCGATTTTAAATCCATCTTGTTTCGATTTGTAGAACACGCCCTTTTTTTAACAAAATAGTTCAAGCACTGCTCTCTTTAGAATGAGTTTGGTTTAAGAATATTTTACGAAAGATAAATCTTATAAAGCCAGCTTTAACAGGTGTCCAAAAATGTATTAGTGTTAATGTTTTTCAACTACTTAACTAATTCACTACTTACACAGTGACTATAAAAGTGAACTTGAAGCAAATGCTCTACCAACAAAACTAAAGGGGCTTCAAGTAGTCCAATAAATATTTTAAACAACATACCTCGATCGAAATTATTCGCAAGAGCATAGCAGAGGATGAAATGTCCCTAAAAAGTTTCAAAAAATCCGAAGTTTGACTCTTCTTAAATCTAAGTGCGCGAAAGTTTTATTTAAAAAAGAATGTTTATTTACTCAAGTACTAATTTTTTCTAAAATTATCGAAAAAAAATCTTGTAATTTTTGAGATTACTGGATTTTGAATTATTCGATTAATCGATTAATTTTAAAATTTTATTCGTTTAATCGAAAAAGTTAAAAATACCAAATATCGATTAATCGTTTAATCGAACAAATATAAAACCCGATTAATTCAACTCCCCACTTTCCACCCTTAAGAAATGCGGAAGTATTTACGGTCAATTTAGGTTAGGCTCCTTTGAGTATATTCTGATGCCCACTCCTTCTCGTGATTTGGAACCATCCGAGTAGAAATGCATGCCTCTTCCTTTACAAGAAACAACGTTTCTTTAGGCAATTTCAGCATTCTCAAGTGATAATCATGAACCAAAAATCAGTGATCAATTCCTAAATTCAAGATTGTTGTGTTCATAACTTTGTACTGTCGATAGTTATCCTGAATCTTATATCTTAAAAAAAAATTCTGAATTTAATTCTGCAGCTCCCGGTCCTCCACACTTAAGAAATTTATAAATGACAATATTACATTACTATTCACTGGGTTATTACATTATCTTCTCTCACTCTTCATTGCATGTCATTCATCTACTAAACAAAATGAAAATAAAATTAAAAAAACACTACACCATCATACAAAACAAAGAAAAACGAAAGAAAAATGATTGCGAAAAAAGATACAAACAAAGAGAAACATTAAAAAATATACAATATTTCTTAAGATAAATGGCTTAACAGCGTTTTAAAAACAGCGCCTTTACCAAGATTGCACAGAGATAAAACACAAAGTCTTTCAAAGTTCTTGATTCAGCCAGGCATTCAGTCATTCATATTTTTAGCTGATGATGTGACAAGTCGGCAAAACAACGTCATCCTATGGCGGAATACATACAACAACTACAAAACAAAAAAGCCAAGGCGGATATGTCACATTAGTGGATGGATTATTGAGGAAATCTAGTTAATGAATCTTTTTGGTTAGAATTCATTGACAAGCCACCACCTTAGAAAGATAACAGAAAAAGAAACAATGTTTTATCACCAAAGCAGATTGATGAAAATAATGGGAATGAAATTTAATATTGAATATTAAAACGGCAGACAAGACAATTGGAACAAAAAACAACAACAAAAAATGATGTAAAAATCAAATTTTTATCTTTTTTATTTGTTTTTATAAGAAAATAAATGTTATTTATTAAAAGTTATTAATCACCTAGATAAACTAATCAACTGGAACGAAAAGATAATAAACGTGCATATGAATAATAAAATTTAAGGCTCTTGAAAGTGATTTTTCAACAAAATATAAATACAAACAAACAAATTCCTTGAGATGGTAGAAAGCGAAAATTTTGTTGTAAGAAAAAGTAAACGTGCAAATGCGTTTTTAGGAAGCATCAAGCTTTTGGCGTCGCACCATTTAGGGATAGATATGCAGCATATATCTCAAGCTTATCTAAAGCTTACGATTTACAGATCACCAATACATTTCAAATGATCAGAGTTCTCCCATCAGAGAAATGAATGAAAACATAGAAGGACATTCCACCTTCTGGGGTTAAATCCACTGGGGAATTCTGTAGAATGATTGACTGATCACTTAAGATCGCGGTTGTCCAGAGCATCTATCTGATACCACGGGAGTCTGTAGTCTCGGGTGTCACGTTACCGGTCTAACTATTGGTTAAGTAACTCTCAAGGATCTCGTGGTAAATGTGATTTCGACCTTAAATCACGGGAAGCTACATCCGGAAAGGCATGATTTTGCACCACAAATGGGAAAGTACAAATTGTGGGAAGATTTCCCCAAGGATGCTACTAGTAGTAGTACCAAAAGCAGCGGGGTAAGATAACTCCAGCTCCTAAACGAGGGGCGGGTGTTAAATTTGGCCGGATTATAGAATCAAAATTAGTACACCAGAGAACTGCAACGAATATTTAACTTTAGAGTATATCCAATCATTTACTCTGATTTTTTATAATTCAAAGCGTCTTCAATCCAACTTATTTAACTCAAACAATCAGTTTGAGTTTTCGCACTCGCAACGAATATAAATATTTGTAAATGTTTTTGCTGTTACGATAGCATATCACCACAAGGAAACGAAGCGGTGTTGGCATAAAACTTTTCTAATTATTGATCAAAGCTCTATTTGGCTTCACGGGAACCAATTTCCGTTAAGCTGCCCACACACGAGTGATTTGCGCGTGGGATTTGTTCGCGATCTACGACTCGTTACTTGTTAAAGGGGCTGTACACGCTCAAATCACAAGTAATTAAACATGTTTATATTCTTCCGCTTTGCAATTAATGTTTTCTTTTTGCCGTTTAAGGTTATTGTGATTTGTTCGCCGTATGTGGATAAATGGTACGCGAACAAATCACACGCCCAAATCACTCTTGTGTGAGCAGCTTAAGGAACAACCTGAACTAGTTACTTGTGGACATTGCGTGTATATGCATGTGGCTTTTGGAAGACGCATACCCAGCGGTAAAACTCAGAAGACCTTCTTACTTCAGGCCTTTTAAAAGACCAACTTAAAAATTGTTTTGATTAAATTCCTATTCTTATCTAACTGCTAAAGAATGCCTCATAGAAGGCCTCGGCTCTTTGGTGTAAAGATAAGATACACCTTCCGCACTCGCTTCTATGAGAAGGGAGTAGAGAAGGAGTAACATTTTTTGTATTGTTTTTTTTTTGCACAAGCAAAAGCGAAACAATTATTTTTTTTATCCCGTTGCCATTTTTATGTACCTGCTAAAGAAGCGAGAGCGGAAGGCCTTCTCCGCAATGACAACGTGTGTAAAAAAGATATGAGTATGGAATGGAGCAAGCAGGCCTTGTATATCCAAAAGTAGAAGTACAGAGGCCTTCTAGAAGGCATCCGTACTTCTCCTTTTTCCCGCTGGGTAGTTTTAACTCGGAGCATTCTGCCACCATAGCATTTCCTCACGAAACTTATGAGAACATTTGTAGGAAATCAAGATTGCTACACGTTATAAGAAACGTTTAAGACAGTTTAGGAATATTTTTAAAAACTTACCATCTAAAATGTATGCCAAGCTAACATGACTTGTAAAAAATCGTTTGACTTACCTAAAAATAAACAAAAAGAGATACAAGTTTAGAAATATTTATTTACAATTGATTAATAATTAATATTATCAACCGAGTAGATTTTTGCAAACTCAACACGGCTATTGTGAATTATTGGAACAATATTGGTTTATTATTATAATTAAGATTTTAATCTTGTAGTAGTAAAACAGATAAGACACCCTGGCGGGAATCGAACCCACAGCGCAAATAGTTATCCGGGACACCAGGTACAAGTTAATTTATTTAAAGAATTGGTCAGCGCTGGTTTTGGGCTTTATCCATCTTTAAAGCAACATATTTATTTATTTATCTAGTTTAAAGCCAATTTCGGAAACCGTGTTTTTAATTGAGGAATATTCCATTGGGAGCTTTGGGCATCGATCAAGACAAATAGTAGACGAATGAGAGACCAGAACTAAGATATAGGGCGGGTAGAAACAACTTCCCAAGTACTTGTTTCTAAATAAATTTCAGATAGTATTATACAGCAGCTGGCTGAGCGTTGTCGTGATGGAATATTACGGCTTCATTTTTTATCTTCCGTCTCCTCAAGCTGACATAAAATTAATCAATTAAAAATCGCTCAATGACTTGTTTATTCTTAAAATTTCCGAACGTGTTATTGAAGACACAAATTGTATATTAAAGATACACCCTCTCTATTGTGAATACCTAATTTTTTAGTTAAAAGTTAATCCAAAGTTATCCAAAAGTTATTCCAACAATTAACATGCCAAACTTTTCAAATAAAATTGTTTTGTAACTTGACATCAAATTTAATATTTAGCCCCCACATTCATAAAAAACCTTTCAGGTTTATTTAAGTTTTATGAAACGAATTTTCTATTAAAATTCGAGCTAAACCAGTTTTTTATAATGTATAAAATTTATTAATTCGACCCTGCGGCAAATATTGAGATGGCCTCAAGTGGCATGCATTTTTAAGGCCTCTATGCTTTTTTCTTAAAGATTAAACTCTTATTTATCCTGCATTTAGAACTATGCCTTCGAGAAAGCATAAAAGACCTCTCAAAATATTCAAAACACACTCTTTGAACCCTTCTTAAAGAATGAAGAAACAAAGTTGTTTACTTTAATTTTTTTTGTTCCGAGTGACCTTCGTTACTCCAGTCTATGGGAAGGGACAGAAAAAGAGTTTCAATTTTTATATTAGTTTTAATTTCTTTCTTGTTAATCTTACTTTAGCATTAACGTTGCGGATCAGTAGAATTGAAATTTATTTTAGATTATGTAGATTATAAATTTATTAAGAAAACTATCACTCCCTACGAAACTCTCAATTATTTCGCAGCAATTGAAATCCAAGTATCAGTTCGAGCCCATATCTTTCTGAGTTCGAATTCGATTGGATATGTATCAGATAAATTAATAAGAATTCTCGACAATAACTCTCAGTTTATGAAAAATATGCTTTGTTTATTTACAAAATTTATATTCTCTAACTATTTTTTTGAATTTTGATATTTGAAAATCGATGTGAATTCAAATCATTTTTAATTTGAATTGTTAGACATCTGGAAATAACTGGATGCAAGTCAGTTCTGAATTCAAGAAAACATTCACTTTTTTATGGAAGAACTATAATTTAAAAAATTTATTTTTTAACTTTTCAAAGCGTTTGACATTAGAGGATTGACTTGACTTCAAATCATTCTCGATATGAGATTGATTTAAAAGATACTTGAGATTTATTTTGATCTATAAAGTTAAAAAGTTTTTAAGAAAACTGTGTGTTTTTTTAACTTTAAGAATTGCAACGACTTAAAGTCCATTCCCAATGCATTTGATAATAATTTGATTATAATTCTATTTTTTTTCAAAGTGCTGTAAATCTTTAATCTTAAATATATTTTGGAAGATTTAAAGACGGCACTAAATCTTAAATTTAATTTCTATTTTACTTGAAATTTTCCACCAACAATGTTGTTGCTGCAATTATTCGTGCAACATATCAAATTTACATAACAATAATTTGCCGCATTTGACTTGAAATGCACACACAAACATATTTCCACTTAAATGTCATACATTATGAATCACCTCGATTTAAAACCCAGCAAACATATACGGGAGATTTGAAAGTGCAATGGCTTAAACGTCGCTTAGTGAGTAACAACGAAATTGTTGTTTTTAAAGATTGTTGTATTGAGGATGATGCAACCCAATAAAAAATGGAGCTTCCAACTAAGCAGGTTTGTAAGGGAGAAACATAAACGTTTCGCTTACCATTGCGCTGGCGGAAGACATGAATTTTATATGGCGAGTTCCCACTTTGAAGCAATACATTTTTGACACATAAAGCGCATTATTCAGCGCATATAAAAATTGGTGTATGTAACGATCGGCCTTAAACACTGAATGTTTTGATACAGTTATTTTTTAGTATTCTCCCTTACAAACCTGCTTCGTGGTAAGGGAATGCCGTAGCACTTGAAATGTTATTTTTTTTTTTTGCAAAAGTTGTTGAGAGTTCTTTCACTTACTTTACTGCATTTTTGTATGTCTGATTTCGTAGCGCATAATTGTGCGCTTATTTTTTTAAATGCACCATTAGTGCTTCGTAAAATTATAAAATTTTTTATTGGGAACCTTTAAAGATGAAGATGGTGAAACTGCGTCCCGTGAAGAAGACACATTTTTCCACATGGTCACATCTAACAAAACTATTATTAATGGAAATTTTTTAACATACTATGGTTGCTTACATTTTTGCCACCTGCACAAATTTTCAGGTTTAATCATTCCTCCGATAAGACGCGAGGATGTTGTGATGTAGCGCCCGTCCTTGTGGGCGGGTCATTATTTTTTCGTTATTGGTATAGCAATATATCGTTATTATAAAAAAAAACATTTAAATGTTTACCACGATAAATTTAAGAATTGTAATTACATGATAACAAGTCCTTCACAAAAGCTTTGAAAATAGATCGAAACTTAGATTTCTAGAACGCTCAAAATTAGTGACAGATGCATCGCATTTTGGCTTATATTTTTTTGTTTGCTGGGAAATAAAGAGAGGGAGAATACAACAGCATGTGTGTATGGGTATATAAAAATACATTAAATAAACGATATGTTAAGGAAAAAAATCAGAGGATGGGAGTGCCATCTCAGGAATATGAATGATGAAATGTTGTCGTGCATAGATTGAAGATTGACACGCAAAAATCTATATGAAAGTATTGTAAAAATGTGTCACCTAGAAAGTAAAAAGCAAAAAAAAGACGAGAAAATTGCAAAGTGAACAAAAAATAAATGGAAATCACTCTAGAAAGGAAAAGGAAGTAATTGTAACAGTTTTTCAAATTTCTACGTAACGTTCAACAGTGTTTTAAGTAAAAATTGTTACAACTAAATTGTTCTTATATGTATGTATGCGTATGAATGTGCATGCTTATTGCAGAAAATAGATGGAATTTCACGCATGATACCAGGAATTCGTTAGTGTGTTTGTGGAAATTTTACTCATTTTCTGTTGCAAATGACAGATTTTAGTGCTGTTTTTCCACATCTTTGCCCTGAAGATAGTAAAATGCATAGTGCCAATAGAATCACTTTTGTTCATAATCGTCTTCAACCATCATCATTATCAACACAACGTCGATGTCGTTATTATTTCACAAAATGTTTAATGCATTTGTGTCACTTTGCGTTAATGCATGCCACAGCATACAGCTGATGTTCAAATGAAAAAGTGGGAATCTTTTTATCTATTTTTTTTTTATTTAATGAACTTATTTTACGTACTACTCGGGTTACAAGGTAGTTATTTTGCAAATAACTACGATATATCATCGTATTCCAATGTGCCTCTTTGCTACATCACTTTGAAAATTATAATTATTAGTAGGATGGATTTATATGCAAACGCATGTACATATTTTCTCGCAGGTTTATAAGTAAATATTCCAAATTAGATCTTTTTTGCTTATCAAATAAAAAAATTAGTTAAAGCAGCGTGCGGTTGCGCAAATTGCCGTCTTTCTAGGGCTTTCGGGTTGCACATGAGTGGCATGCAATTTCCCTGCTCTCCGATGAATTTTGCTGCTTCGAAATGTATTGAAATTGCGACTTGTATGATTCTGCATGTTTTTCATATGTTTGACAACAATCTTAATTGGACCTAATTTCACTAAAATATCGCTAGTTATTACGGTTTTGGGAGTAGGTAAATTGATTGTTTGTTAAAATTTACTTTTTATAGGAAATTTTATTAAAATTTACTATTTATAGAAAATTTTGTTAAAATTTACTATTTATAGGAAATTTTGCTAAAATTTATTTTTGTAGGAAATTTTGCTTAAATTTATTTTTATAGGAAATTTTGCTAAAAGTTTCTTTTTATAGGAAATGTTTTAAAAATTTACTTTCTATCGGAAATTTTGCTAAAATTTAGGCTCTAATTCTGTAAAACGCAACCACAACGCCAAAAATAACATTAAAAGCAAAAACAATGTAAAAAATTTGTGATAATTTTGTTGTTGCTTTCTATAAAAATTCATACTGCGTTTTAAAAATTTTAACGCCACAAGATATGCAGCGTTTGAAATTAAAAAATTCAATATGAATTTCTGTGGAAAACAACAACAAAATTATGAAATATTATTTTGTTTTTGCTTTCAATGTAATTTTTCGCGTTTAACAGAATTAGGGCCTTACTTTCTATAGGAAATTTTGTCAAAATTTACTTTCTTAAGGAAATTTTGCTAAAATTTACTTTATATAGGAATTTTGTTAAAATTTACTTTCTTTATGAAATTTTGCTTAAATTTACTTTCTATAGGAAATTTTGTTTAAATTTACTTTCTTTGTGAAATTTTGCTTAAATTTACTTTCTTTAGGAAATTTTGCTAAAATTTAATTTTTGTATAAAATTTTGCTAAAATTGACTTTCTATAAGAAATTTTGCTAATAATTAATTTTAAAGAAAATTTAATTTTGATAGGAAATTTTGATGAAATTTGATAGAAAATTTTGATAAAATTTACTTTTTATAGGAAATTTTGCAAAAATTTACTTTTTATAGGAAATTTTGCAAAAATGTACTTTTTATAGGAAATGTTGATAAAATTTACTTTTTATAGAAAATTTTGATAAAAATTAATTTTTATAGGAAATTTTGATAAAATTTACTTTTTATAGGGAATTTTGCTAAAATTAGCTTTCTTTAGGGAATTTTGCTAAATTAAATTTTTTTAGGAAGTTTTACTTTTTATAGGAAATTTTGCTGAAATTTACATTCTTTAGGAAATTTGGCTGAAATTTACTTTCTTTATGAAATTTTGATAAAATTTCCTTTTAATGGGAAATTTTGTTAGAATGAAATTTCAATTTGTAGGCACATTCGAAAAAAAAATGTTAAACATAATAAAAAATTAATGAAAAAGAAAGAATTCCTACATTCTTTTTGTATATCTAAAGCTTTATTTAGCATGTTTTATGCGCACATTTTCTAGTAATAAGTGCATGAAATTTCACCCCCTAATTACTACTTATACCTTTTAAATTTAACACATCCTGGCTGCAATTGATGTTAAGTGTGCCGCTGTAGTTCAGCTCATGTTCGTTCACTTGTCGTGAGACGTTGATAATGATGATTGCACATTTAAATGGTCACATGTAACTACTTAAGGTTGTCATCCATATTTGTGTAATATTAAAAGTACCTTGAAAGGCCTTTCATTTGTAAAATATGTATGTACATGACTGTTGGTACGATTTCATGCACATAACCACTTAAAGGCATTTTACGGAAAATTATACAGGGGTACAGATTTAAATGTATTTATGTGTGTATGGAAAATCGTTTTACTTGTGTTTCTTTATGACTACAATAGTGAAGGAGAGGAAAAAATGACGTAATTTTTTAAATTTCTTAAATTCTAGAATTTTTTTTATGAAAATAGAAATTATAATGACTTAGCGCACCTGTCTACTTTCTTTTTAAATAAAAAGCAAGTCTGATAAGAAATCACGAAAAAAAATAGTTTCTCCGATTTTGGGATTTTTAGTAAACGTTTGTTTAATGCTGGGAACTCAAGTGGGTCATACGTCTTATTTACTTAGGACATAAAGCCGTAAATTCCTAAAATTCGCGTTATTTACCCAAAATTCGGTCGTTAGTGTATTTGGTTTTCTTTTGATAAAAATTAAAAAATTAAATTTCAGAAGTATTAAAATTGTTGTTAAGTTTTCTCTCCTTTTAGTTTGCTTTCAAATATTGATTTGAAAAACAATTTTATGTTTCTAATTTTTTTTTCTGGGACAATGAAAAAGAATTAGATCTAAGTCGACGTACGACTTAGATAAGCTTTAACGTTTTCCCCAGCTATAGTGTGCTTTTGTATAAAATATTATAGGTTTTAGTATGAACACGCATCTACGTCATACGCATTATTGTATTCGCTTAATGCTTTAGCTTAATATGTACGTAACTGTTTTAAGGGTATGTTCACAGTTAAATTTCAAAGAAGTCAAAATCTTGATTAAACCTATTGTGGATTGATCTGACTCCATATGTAGTAATTTTGTTTATTAACAAACCAGTTGAGGAATCTATGACGGATTCCAAAACAATTTTCGATAATTTCGAAGAGATCTTCATGCCTGACTCTATTAATTGCACAGAAAAAACTTTTAAAATTTTTTCAATAATTAAAGTATTAATCAAAAATAAAATCAGTTTTTATTAAAAATTTAATCAATTGAATTAAACGTTTAATCAAGTGAATTAAACGTTTAATCAAGTGAATTAAACGTTTATTCAAGTAAATTAAACGTTTAATTGATACTATTAATTTGTTAACTGGTGCAAATTTAATTAATTTTTGTAATTAATATCACAAATTTTTTAATTGAAATTAATTTTTATTTTTTTCTGTGTATGATTTGCCAGAATGTACTGATCATAAATGTCGAAAAGTGATGGCAGTTGGTTTCACAGGCAACCCTTTAGAAAAAGAAAATTTTTAATTTTTTTCATATATTATTTCGTATTTCCTAATATTTATTCGAATAATATTAACCTGCATATGAAAAATTTTGCACTAATCAATAGTTGTCATATTTGTGAAATAGGAAAAAAAATTTGGCAAAAATTATTTATATCTCCGCAATAGAGCAGCAAGAAAATCCTGTTATTTTTGCCATTGTTGCCACTGCACCATAATGTTGTATTGAAATGACAATTTAAGCCATCATCATTAAATTATTACTATTATTATTTTTGTCAGCAGCGGCATCAACAACAACCAGCTCAGCATTATCATCATTTTCATAATAATCATTTGGCATTTGTAGAGAATCCTCATCAGCATCATTATTGTTGTCATTGTTGCAACATTTTGCAACAACATATGATAGTGACAACGAGTATTAAGTATTTTACTACGTACATACTTTTTTTTATACTATATGTATGTGTGTATGTATGTATGTGTAAATGGATTTAGCAATATTTTGTATGTACTCGTACACTCTGTTAAGTATCTCTGTGTATATTAATACACAATAATATTCATCAGAAATTCAATCATGTGTAATGTGCTCGTACACACAAGTTTATTGTTCGTTATTGTATTTTAAGCGAGATTTGTATGCATTTTCATTACATTATTAATTTAAAAGAACAAAAAAAAAACACACACAAAAACAATTTATGAAATTCGATAATATTCATGTAAAATTATTATTAGTTTATATTAAGCATAATTTTATATGTACAGTGTTGTCTTCCTTAACGCACACCAGCCTTTGCAGACACCCTTTCGACGGGCACTATTACCTCCTTATCCATGCAGCAGTCTTTTGGGAGAACATCTTCATTGTACGGACATATTTTAATGATCCCTTCGGTGTTCGATCGTGAGGGATTCTACTGTATTATTTATACGTACAAATGCATATATGAGGAATTCCATAACAAGACGTCAAATTTTTTTTGTTTTTTAAATGAGTTTATTTTTCCTAAAAAAATATGTGCATCTTCATTTTAAAAAAAAACCTACTAAAGCTTAACTGGCCTTTACACATGCAAAGGCATGTTCGAAAAGCTCGCCTGCAAATAATACGGCTAGTCCATACATGCATGTAAATATAGCCCATAAGGGACTAGGACTAGTCCAAAGGTAGCCCTTGAAAAAACATGGTATATTTAACATTACGAAGTCCTAGGGCTGGACCATATTGCCCAGCTGTGCACTACAGCGCAGTAATCTTAAAACAACTAAGGTGCTCTCAGTGGTTTAGAGAAACTACTCCAGGGTAGACACCAGAGGATTAGTTTTGAATTCGTATAAAAACAAAAACTTGTCGTTTAACTACAAACTCTTTTTTAACAAAGACATAATCCATTACTGCATTTCATTGGACCATGTTGTAAGTAGTCCATTTTTTCTAAAATGAATCAACTCTACTTACAAGTAATTACTTGCATGTGTAGAGGCAGGTTTAATGGGTTTGCCAAGGCATATTCATAAGATGAACTCGTCGCTCCCTTAATTCTTTGTGCTTACAGAAAATTCTGAATTATCAAAATTTCCTCCATAAAAAATAAAGAAAATTATACGCACATTTTTTGGATCACGCAAACGAAATAAAACCAAATTTTAACAATTTGGAATTATGAAAGTGAATATACCTTATGGATATGCCTTTGAATCTGCTGTATTTAAATAACAGAATATTCGTTCACATCATAATGAGGACTTATTCACTCTTATCATGAATAAAATTTCACATGTAAATTTCCGAACGTGTGAACAGTTGGTATCATGAATAAAATTTGTTGTGGAAATTTCCGAATGTTTATATTTTTAAACTCCGAAAAAAAATAATTTGTGAATTTATTGTTTTACACACGATTGTTAACACGATTGTTGTGAAATATTTTTACAACTTATAAAGAAAATAATTCACAAAGAGTTGTCTGTCGGAAAAGGAAGAAAATGTAAGTTTTTATTTAAAATTAAAAAAAAAACGTTTCAAATGCACAAATTTAATTTATTTCATTTAGCGATCCCAAATTAGTTTTAGGGTTTGTTTCAAATTTTGCAATTTTTCGCGAATTTTAGAAATGTTCGCGATAGAAGCGATTTGTTACTGTAATTTTTCTGATTATTTACAGGCCAGCCGTATTTGTATCCCTTTGTGGGCTTTGCTTTTAATTCGCTTAGGTTAATGGTTAATGTCCCATAACTATCAGGGGTGTGCTGGAAATCGCAAACGCAAAACGTAAGAATTTGGAAGTTGTTTTTAATAAACTTTAAACCTAATTCTTATAATTTTTGGTTTAAAATCCTGTTTAATAGGGAAATATTTGTTTAATATTTATCAAAAAATTCTTTTATTACAGAAATCTTATTAAAAAACGACGTTTAAAATTCTTGCGTTTTACTTTTGCGATTTCCAGCACACCCCTGTATGCTCCGTTATGGATTCTCTAGGTTCGCCATCAACTATGCGCCTTTAACTGCAGTGAAGTACCAATAATAAAACAATTTTTATAAAACTAAATAAGGGGCTGACTTTAAAAGTTTCGGCTTCCTATATGAAGGTGTTGGAAGTCAACTAGCTTTTGGATAAGGATCCTTAGCCGATGGCCAATATTTGGGATAGCTTTTGGGGACAAACAGGCCGTTTGTCTGAACTTGCCCTTGGTTTGTTTTCAATTCGATTTGGTTATTGGTTTCATGCCGCATAACTTTTTCGTTTACGGGTTATCAAGGTTCGCCATTCACGATGTGCATTAAATTTATCCTTACTTTTTGTTTCGTTCCAGTGGAGTACCAACAAGAACTCTCTTTCTTTAAATCTAAATAAGGCACCGACTTTGAATGTTTCGGCTGCCTTTACGAAGGCTTTTGATAACTTGTGGTTAATGTACCTAAACGGCTTGTCGTTATTTATGATGGCTTCGTGGCAAAATTATTGCCTAAAAGCGTCTTTGCTATTGAAGGGGTCCATTTCAATAAATCAATAACCTAAAAGCTGATTAAATTTTAGAATTTGTATAACATTTTTTATTAACTTCAATCACTCAGTATAGGGAACGAGGAAATTCGATGTATCAAGAGACTGTATTGACACCAATTTGCACAAGTTAATGAAATTCAATACCAAGAAGTGTAACTTTTATTTTGAGAGGATCTTTCAAGAAGCATTTTCTAAAAAATGATTTAAGTAATATTATTTAGCTTTGATATGGAAGTCCCCATAATTTTTGCAATGAGTTTAGACAATCTTTACATAATTGTATTAATGCATGAAATTTTATACCAGCAGTTTTTTTTTGTATTTTTTTTTTTTTTTAATAATTAATTGCTTTATAAAATGACATTTTAAATTTAATATTTATAAAATTATAATTCTGAAAACATTTTGTTAGTTTAACATGGAATGAATTGTTAATAAGATAAAATTCCATTAGGTGGCTTTAAAAATATGCTGCCAATTTCAGGGATTTTTGCGATGGCGGAATGGAAGCAACACGTTCGGTATACAAATAGATATTCAAAGCCAAAAACCAGAAATGAAAAAAAAATTATTTTTTCGCAGCAAAAGCACTTTTTTTATTTATAAAAAATTTTAGTTATAAAAATATGCTTCAAAAATGTCGAATATGCTCTATAAACTAAGAAAAATGCTGCTAAAATGGTTTTTTGACCAAAATATGCTGCAAAGGTTAAAATATGCAAAAATATGCACTTACCATTCGATGTCAAAATTCATAAAATTCTCTAAAACTGATAAATATATTAATTCTCATTTGTACTCATAACATAAGATACAACCGAAAATTTCCTGAAAATATATTTTCATTTACTTCTTTTCATTCTTTACTTCATTGTTGCTTTTCTTTTGTCACTCAAAAGTTCTTGTTGATATCATCACTTTTAATTTTGTCATCATTATGGCTGTAATTTTTTTTTAATGTGTCTTTTCTTTCGATTTCAATAACGTCATTTTCATATTCCCCAAAGAACTTTGACAATTTTTCACTTTTTTTTCGGCTAAATAAATGTAAATTTTTCCTTAGTGTAAAAATATAAGAACATGCAAAGAAGAGAATTAAAACCAACATACACACACACACACATTTAATAATGTAATTTTTGAAGCGTATTTTGTAAATGATATTTTGAGAATTTTCCACCAAACTCATGTCTGCTCCTTAACTGCACTGACGACAGCCTTTTCTTTACACGCCACGATGCCATGATAATAAAAAACTCCCCTTGTTTTTGTTAAAAATAATTTTATTTTTGCGCCAAACATTTTAAATACAACTTGTAACTTAAAACGAACTGTTAATGTAACCAAAAATATTAAATATACAATATTTTTTTTTCTTTTTTGGTACATGTTTTTTATTTGAAAAAAAAGAACGCAAATTTGCATATGTGTGTTTTCGAAAACAAAATGAGCAAAAAATCGAGAACAAAACTGCAATAATTGAATGTATAAAACCGCCTTACAGTGCTGTCGTTTTGACGCTTTCGTAGTATTTTTGATGATTTTTTTGTCTTGTTGCCTGTTTTCCCCCGAATTCTATTTTTCCCACAAATTCTTTTTTATTCACCAAATACTCTTTTTTTCTTCGAATATTTGTTTTTTTCCGAATACTCTTTTTTTCTCCGAAAGCTCTTTTTTCGCCGAATACTCTTTTAAAAAAGAGGCTATTTAAGCGCCTTTTTCTATTTATTTTTTTATTTTAAAGTTATCCCTCTAACATCAAAGCCTTTGAAGAGCAATAATTTTTCCACGAAATCTTCATAAAGCTCTTACGAATAACGGCATTACGCTTGAGAAGGCTCCTTTGCAAGCTAAAAACGAACCAACACTTTCACGTAGGAAGGCGATCCTTCCATAATCAGCTCCTTATAAATTATACAATGAGTTTTCAGTGGTTCTCCACCATGTTACCAAAAGTTGGGTTAACAACGATTGGTAAAAATATCGAACTCCGTAAAACTTTCACTCGGTACAATCATGCCGCGCCAACAATATCAACTAATTCGGTCAAAACGTATAGAACGAAACAACCTCCAATTGGCAATTAGAACAAAACACGCAAATATAGATGGTCGAGTCTTGCCCTACGTAAGCCAGCCATTGGCATCAATAGGAATTTCCTTGACTTCACCGCACAGGGAGCAAAAAGAAGAGGACGCCCTTAAAAAAATGGATCACTAAGGTCAAGCCAAACTGCAGGATTGACCTGGAAAGAAGCCGAGAGAGCAGCATCAGATAGAAATCGATAAATTCAGTTATAGATATCGTCAGCCTAATAATATACTCTTTAAGTAAATAGAGATTTTGATGCCGTGTGGTAGAGAAACATACTCCCCGTCGACCAGCATGTAGTTTTTTAGTCTTGAAGTGTGTAAAACCAATTTTGTTTGTTTTCCTCTCAAGTTGCAAATATATATTATTATATTATATTGTCTCTCCTGTAAAATGTGCTAAAAGGGGGTTAGAAGGTTTGCATATTAAGGCGACGATTTTTCGGAAGATACTATAATTTTTGCAAATGGCGGTAAATGTCAGTTTTACTGTGACATTTGTGTGGTAAACAGATACAAAATACAAGTACATAAGAAACGGAGCGCCTTACTCCTCAGACTCGTTAAGTCCTTTAAGAGAAAATCCGTTGGAAATGCGGGAACCTATCGCTGAAAGTTCTGGCAAGAGTAATTGAAAATGCTATAAATCGGGCCCGTGTGTTGATTAATTCAGGCGGCTGATTTGATATTTTTGAAAAAAAAAACCGAAATCCAAAGCAAAACTAAAGTTTTTGATTTGTTAAAAAAAAAATAAGATTTAAAGAACTTCGGGTGACTACTTTGTGCCACATTGTACATGTTCTTTTTACCCATTTTCGTATTTTTAACGCTTTTTTATCTTCTTCTGTGTGGTTTTAAGAATGGCAACACTGCATTTTTATGTAAATTATTTTCTGATGTTAATGTTTTCCCAGAATTCAGTGTCTTTATTTTTTTTTTAATTTTATTCGAATGAGAAAGGAAAGAATCTAAAGAAAATCGAGTCATTGTGGCAAAATATTTTTTTTTTTTTTTTCTTCAATTTTTTATTTTTTTTTTTTTTTTTTTGTTTCTAGGAGTTTGCTGGCAAAGCAGTTTTTTAAATAAACGCATCATCAGAAAATGTGTTTAATTATGGTGTTTAAGGTGTCATTTAGACACATTCATGAAGTAAAACAATTTCTTTTGAATTCATGGTTGATGCATGGAAAACTAGCTGATAATAAAAACTGGGGTTTAGGTAGTTTTTGGCTGAGTTTAGAAAAGGGAAGGCATATGAGATTTAATTACAGCAGTTCTATGTAATAGTTTTGACTTAACTAAGCGAAATCATAACTCTAATACTAATCTACAAACCAAACTCAACAGCTGCTGCTAGCATATTTCCTAAAAGCAGCGGAGGTGAGATGGCTCCAGCTCCTAAACCAGGGGTGGGTGTATAATTTTGCCGGATAAAATTGCTACCTGGGTATGTTGGTTGCGCTCACACTTGGAGCGCTTGGTAAACGCTTTGCTTATCACCCAGTGCGTAAGATCCACTATTTCTACAGCTGTGCCAAGACTACTGTTTCAGGATGAAGAAGGCTCCTTTTTTAACTCACCATATCTGGGGTATTCGCAACATTTATTTTACCCTTAACACCGACCGACGGACGGACAATTTTAAATCCATATCCCTAAAAATCCAGAATGTATGTTTATACTAAATGAAACCTAAGAGCAATATTGTAAAATTTAAAACGGAGTAACAAACATCCATATAACCTATTTTGAACGCACAAATCGGCCGAACTTCGCGTTTGATATTGGCCTTTCTAATGTTGTTGGCTGGTTGGCATAGACATATTGTCACAGTTCAATTTTCTTTCTATAAACGGCTGATTTGGTATTTAAATTGAGTGGAAAAGGTTTATTGTTAACCTTTTGTTCCTCCCGGGGGATGTGCTGCTCTGCTTGGAGTGCATAGTTAAAGCATTTTGAGGATTCGGACCTCTCGGGATCTCGTAGTGGCTGTGGTTTAAACCCAAAGACGCGGGTAGGGAGTTCCTAAACAACATGAAGACGTTCACTTATGAAAGTTTGAATTGCGGGAAGGGATCTCTCTAGGTACTGTTGCTATTTAACATATTCTGTAGACTATTCTAATTCAGCCGAGGTTAGGTAGCCCCAGATTCTGAACAAGGTGCTAGTGTTCACCTTTTGTATACAATTAAATGGCGGTATTTGTTCCTTTTTCCGCTTAAAAGCACTACATCTGTCTTGTGTTCCTACAAGTCCAGTTTCCTCTTACTCAGCAAATCGTCTATTGTTTTGCTACGTCATCTGCGAATCATACAGCGCGCCGCGGCGGTTGTCTCTTCTGCGATTTGCAAGAATAAATTTGCCATTGTTCAATTAACTATCAAAGTAATTTTTGGGGTAACATAATTTTTCATTAATAAGATTTTGTTTGTTGTACTTAATTTCCAATTTTCATTCTTGATAAATTCTCTAAGCCCAGATCATCAGGAAACCTTTACCCAAAAACTTAAGAAAAGCTAAAGATATTTCATATGGAAATAAAATTTTAGAGTGAATGAGAATTACAAACATACTAATTTTATTTGTAACGATATCAAAGCTTAAACAAAATACCAACAGTAAACAGTAAGTTTCAGCCTTATTGTGGTTGTGGTTGTGGTTGTCGTAAAGGAACGTGTCTTTTTTTTGAAGAAGTTTAAAGAACATAGGCTGTGCGCTACTTTAATCTGTTATATTTATCTTTTCCTACATTCCCCAATACAATTAGTTGGAATTCTGCCAACAATATTTGTAGTTGTATTCAACAGAAGCCAACTCTAGGACCGAGCCTTGCTGAACTCCCGATGTTGTATTGTACGACTCGGTTCCTATTTTGCTGGCGAATTATAATGTTCTATTTGCAAAAGAGATTTTAGGTATTTTTATAAGATACGCAGGTACGTTTGTGTTGCTTATGGATAAAAATATGTCTTTCCATCTAAGAAAATGACAGCATTGCATTTCCGGTTCTTTACTTTTACATTAGTGGCTCTTTGGGCTGATTCAACAGCGTCCATGGCGTAAAGCCATACTGTCGTTTCGAAATACCTTCTACTTGTTCAACATCGTTCGGCACACAGTTATTTATATTATACTTTCCGGGCAAGTGTGTTAAGAAGACAACTGATTTTATAAGATTGGTATGCTCTTAGTATTTTCCCTGGCTTAGGAATAAGAAAAAGTGTCTGGGTGTTAATTATCTTTTAAGCTATTTTAAAATATTCTTGTAAAAATCTTTCGACTGGTGTTTAGAAAGAACTTTGGAGCGCTATTTGGGATAAAATTGAGATCTAGTTTAGACTATAAATTAGACAATAACTTGGCCTATAGTTTGGACAACAGTTTTAACTGTATGTAAGTACTCTTGATACCAGATAGGATCTCTGGTCAGTCGCAATCGGAAAATTAAATGAATTTCAGATTCTTGGCGAGTCCAAAATATTGACTGCAACTGATTTCCCCTGACGGCGTTACAATAAAAGGTGAAATATTCTAAAGATGATCCCTACAAGTGCCGGGGTAAATAGTTTTGACACAAAAGCGTTTATACCATATGAGCTAGAGGAACTACATATGGCTCACATCTTTCTTATATATAAAGAATATTAAGCATTAAAACTGAGCCAAATCAATAAATTATTTCCACTGGTACCCATGCAAGTCTACTTTTGTTTAAGTTTTTCATTTGCCAAAAAACTATCCACGATTGGCGTCCCTATGGTACTCTATGCAATTTGTGATCATATATTATGTGTTACATGTATTTTTTGCTTTAGTAAGCGATTGCTCGGTTCCTATCGTACTCTTTTACTTCATAATCTGATCTGTGGTCTTTGTCGAGTTAACTATTATTAGTCGAAGCTGGGGACTCCGGCCGTCAGTGCTGGGATGGCTGTACACTTCAGTGGTTAGACCCATTCTTTCGTATGGATACCGTGTTTGGTGTGAGGCATTGGCACTGGCTTGTCGAAGAACTTTCTGCCCAAGGCTTAGAGGTGTGCTCCGATCGGCATGACAAGGGCCATGAGAAGTACTCCTCTAGCGGCCCTGGATGTTATTCTACATATTTTGCCCATAGAGCAGTATGTGATGGGAATGGCAGTGGCCCGGTAGGCTAGCTGGTAGCGAGCTAGTCTATCAGCGCCGGGGTTGCTGGTTCGATTCCCGCCAGAGACTCTGGTTTCTTTCCTGCAGACAAGCATAAAGCTTCGCGGGATTTGCTTAGGAAAATAAAAAAAAATAAAAAACGCGAGAAGCATTCTTAGACTGAGGGAGTTAGGTCACTGGTGGAGTTTCGTTGCGATTGGCGCTGATGGTTATAGCCTGGGCTTGCCGGCTTCACGAATTATGTGGGCACTAAGGGTGTTTTCCGAGTTAACTATTGCCGTCTAGGGAATCTAATATATTCTAAATTGAGGATCTGAACATCAGAAGGTCATTTTAAGCTTTCTTTAAGTACATAATAAATGGACCATATTAAATATGTATACAGGGGAAATATAAAAACAGTGTGTAAAATATTATAATACTTTCTTGTGTTGGCAATTTTTTAAAGTGGTTTTGTGAAACGAAAAAAAATCAAATTTTTTCTTGAATTTTTTTTTTTGTTCTTTTTATTTAAACAGCAATTTGTTGGAGTTGTGTTTGATTGTGTCTTGTATACAAATGAATATCACGTGCCTGTGAAGCTTAATGTTGATGCAACGAACACAATTTGTATGTTGGTTTTTCCCCCCAGTTCTTGTTGTTGTTGTTGTTCTTGCTACTTTTCCACAACTCATCTACAACAGATGTTGCAATATGATTTTCGTACAACAACATTGAAGTTGGACGTGTATAAGTTTAATGTGCTACAGCATTTTACTTTCAAATGGCATTTGCAAGGAGAGACAGTAGTCCCTCGAATAACCAACACAAGCCATAAGGCAAATTTTGTTTAAGGTATTGTGTTATATATTTGTAACCGCTGTTCTGATTTAAGAGAGCTTATGTTTCGCTTTTAATGTCATGCGCTTTCAATACTTTGTAGACTTAAAAAGTGGTTTGTAATATGAGAAGAAAAAAATCCTGAAACTTAGATATTTCACTATCCACATACAAGTAAATAAGATTTTTGTTCCAAATATTTTTTCAAATTCAATACAATGATGATATGACTACACAAAACTCCCGTCGCCTAATGCCAGATTCAATCCTTCATCATCATCAAGCGGCTTTAGTTGCTGTTGCTGCTATTTATTTCTAAACCTCGACTGCAACTTTATTTAAGGTAAAAACAACACGATGACGACTTCGGAGAAGTGTATTGAAAATTAAGCATTCAATAATGACAATGTGTAATGCAAATCTCGTATATTCTGGTTTCTGGTCTCGTTTCTTTTTTTCGGCTTCCCTGCACGTTGCACCAACGAATGAGTAGGCTTTTGCCTCCTTGAATACTGATTTCATCTGCTTCGATCCATGTTTTTTGGTTTTGTTTCGTTCTCTAATGCCAAAACCTAAAAAGGGATAAATATTGTTTTCTACTCATCAGTCCTATTTGTTTCTTGTTGTGTTTAAATATTTTTTTTCAGGATTTTTGTTTGTTGGCATTAGATGTGTGAATGTTGTTGTTCGTATTTTTTTTTTTTTTTGTTTTTCTTAAAGTTTTTCCAGAATCGAATATTTCTTTTTTTTTGTATCGAAGAGGAAATCAATTTTTGTTGCTGCCAAAACTACAGAAACTACATTTAAGTTGAAAAGTTGTTGTTGGTTGTTTTAAACATAAAACTAAAGGAAATTACTTTAGTTTAGCACTTAAATGTCTTAATCTCATAATTGGCTACAGCAAGAGTGTGGTTTTGTTATTGAAGGGAACACGGAAGAACAATTCCTTAAACTCGACTACAGAATTAACTCATTTTGGGAAATGTATTTAATTTAAAAATAAAAGACCTAAGATTATGGATTCCATATTCTGGTCTTTGGTCGGCCGTCTAGTTGAGTCCAAAAAACTTACTCTAACAGCTTGCTTTTCTCTCTGGCTTTGTGATTATGCTATGCTTGGCTGCTTTGACATCTGCTCTTCTCTTCTTAATGATTTATTAAGTTAAGTAGATTATGAATCCTTTTATTAGCTCGTAATTAAGCCCAATGATATGGTGGTTTTAGACTTGTCCGCAATTGGAGAGCTGTTCTTTCCTTTTTAAATCTTTTGCATACAAACAGAACACCTTCTGCATTTTCGTCCGGATTGAGGCACGTGTGACACTTAAGTAACTCTTATATCCACCACCATGTCAAGATAAAAGCTATGCCAATCGAAAGCTGACTTTCTTATGGCTAGGCTTTATTCATTTTTCATTACAATTTGCCTCCCTCCTTCCGTGGAGTCTATTTCGCTCCTTGCCACTTACCAACAATGTCTCTGTTTTGTGTTCTTCCAGTTTTTATGGTGAATATGTAAAATTATAGACCGATTCACACCATGTACATAGACTTCATACGTACACTCACAATATTCTGTACGTAAAATTAACTGAATTTGTAATATAAAATACAAGGCGAATTCAATTTTCAGGTGGCGTTGAAAGCACAGCTGTGCTATTTTTTTTTTCCTAATTAGAGAGAGGAATGTCAAAAGTTACTGGTGGTTTTGACATATCGGCCAACGAAACCAACAAAAAAAAACCTTGTTGTGTTTTTGGTGTTGTTACTTGCTGTAGTATCGACACCACAATTTACATGAATTCGCCTTGATAAAATAAATGAAAATTCATTTAAAAACCGGTCTACTTATTTTTTTTTCATTTATTTTTAACGAAAAGTTCTTTTAATTTCTACTGTCAAAAATTCAACCCCATGTTCCGTAAAAACAAATAAATTTCAAGTTATTTTATATAAATTAATTATCAAAAAATTAACTGAATATTCCGTAAAAACAAAGACATATTCAGTTGTTTTATTAAATTCAGTAATTTTCGTTTACACCACAAAAGAGCTGAATTTTTAACAAACACCATACAGACACCTGTCCGCTTGTTTTTCTAATGAGAGAGAGAGAGAACATTATTGTTTGCTTACCCTGTTACACACGCTTGTTTTACTTTTGTTTAGAGAAGAACTCACAATCAAAAGATACCAGCAGCATGACCGATATGGTTTCGCAATTATTTTACTTTCAAAATTTTATGTATTTAACCAAATCATTTTAACAAATAGAAAATGGGAATTTGTTTCACGAAACAAGCACATCGATTTTTAAAGATAAGTAAAAACTAAGTAATTTTTGGTAGTTAAATTATATAAAACATAGGGCACCACCCAATGTTCTACTACATGAACTTTCCTTTAATTAATTCACAATCCTTGTGTATAATTATTATGAATAAAGGCAATAAAAAAAAATTATATAAAATAACTGAATATTGCTTTGTTTTTACGGAACATGAATTTAATTTTTGACAGTTAATTTATAGAAAATAACTGAAAATTCATTTGTTTTTACGGAATTCGCAGTTGAATTTTTGACAGTAAAAATTAAATGAACTTTTCGTTATTTTAAATTAAATTTTTACTCAATTTTACATGAAGAAGAATATAACTTAATCAACGCACAATATTAACTGAAACTGAAAATTTGTATTATTATGCACTTAGGTTTTTCAAATAAATATTAGAATCAGTTAAAAATAAATTTGCTTGGAATTTTAAATGGTAATTTATTTAAAAATGACTGAACGGAATACTTCTTAAATAAGCTACAGTCCGTTACTGTAATAATATTGTGGGTGTAGTACAATTGAAATGTATTTATCAAATTTGTTAAAATTAGCTACAAGATTGCAACTTGTACTCTGTGTTCATGTTAACGAACAGGCAACCAGCCAGACGGACGGATGGACATCGTCAGATCACTTAAAATGTGATTCTAAGTCGATCGGTATACTAAGATTGCTATGTATTACACAAATTGCCTTAATTTTTGCTTGTTTATAAAATTGAAAGTTTAAACTTATATTATTTATCATTAAACCTGCTTGCTTTGTCTTACAATTTTCGAGTAAAAATTAAATGTAGATGGCGAAATTCAGGCAACACGCAACATAGAAAAAAACTTTTTTATTGGCTGCGAAAGCTCTTAAGTCATCTAAATAAATTAACATGTATCAAAATATGCCTCAAAAATGCAAAATATGCGCTATAAACTTAAAAAATGCTGCAAAAAGGCTCTTTTAACTAAATTATGCAAAAAAAATGCTGCAAACGGTAAAATATGCAATTACAAATCGATGCTAAAATTCATAAATTCATTTTCGCTTGCTAAGTTGGTTTGACAGCGACTGTTAACATTCACCCTTATCATGAATAAAATTTCACATGTAAATTTCCGAACGTGTGAACAGTTGGTATCATGATTAAAATTTGTTGTGGAAATTTCCGAATGTTTATATTTTTAAACTCCGAAAAAAAATAATTTGTGAATTTATTGTTTTACACACGATTGTTAACAGCTCACATGTGAAATATTTTTACAACTTATAAAGAAAATAATTCACAAAGAGTTGTCTGTCGGAAAAGGAAGAAAATGTACGTTTTTATTTAAAATTAAAAAAAAAAACGTTTCAAATGCACAAATTTAACTTATTTCATTTAGCGATCCCAAATTAGTTTTAGGGTTTGTTTAAAATTTTGCAATTTTTCGCGAATTTTAGAAATGTTCGCGATAGAAGCGATTTGTTACTGTAATTTTTCTGATTATTTACAGCTTTAAAGATTTACAATAAATAGTAGACTGTGCCATAATGCCGCTGTTTGAAATTGTTTGCGAATTTCTGCTAATTTTACAATTTTTACCGAATTTTTGCCATTCCTTATAGTTTTTTGAACTTTTAATTCGTTTTATGGCTTGTTTAAAATATTAAACCTTTTCGCGAATTTTTTACAAGTTTTAAATTTTTCGCGAATTTTAGCCATGTTCCCGATTAAAGCGATTTTTTCCTGTGATTCTTTACAGCTTTAACGATTTTTAATAAATAGTAGACCATGCCGCTGTTTGCAAATTTTTGCGAATTTCCGCTAATGTAACATTTTTAACCGAATTATTGCAATTTCTTATAGTTTTAAAAACTTTAAATAAATTTTATGGCTTGTTTGAAATATTAAAACTTTTCGCGAATTTTCGCTATTTTTGAAAAATTTTTTTTTTGTTATTTCCCGACACTGTTCATTTAGCCCGTTTAGCGATTTCAAATAAATTTTAGGGTTTGTTAACAAATTTTTTTTTTTGCTATTTTTCGCGAATTTTATCCATGTTCGCAATTTTTAATAACAATTAGACTGTGCTATCATGCCGCTCTTAGCAAATTAGCGATATTTAATTCAAATATGGAAATAATTCCATAAATTTCCAAAAACACAGTTTTCTTAAATACATTAATTGTTTTTTGTTTACAACTCCGAATATAATGACAAAGGTTTTTAAAATCAGGTATGTTATTTTATTCACAGGGAATTCATGATACGAAATTAAAATTCATGTGAATTAAGAATTTCATTCGGAAATTTTCACATGTGGAATTCATGATAAGGGTGATTAAATGAATCACAAGTAAAAGAAACAATTTTTTTTTTGCCAATTACAAATGAAGAAGTAGAAGAAATGGCAGCTTTTCAACCTTGACTGCAGTTTCTGATTTTTTGCATTCATTGGTTGCACAAGGAAAAACAAGCAATTGCATATTTATGGTTTCCCTGGTTATTAAAAATTATGTATGTATGTAAAACACTTATGAAAAACGAAACAAAATGTTCTCGTGGAGAAATAATTGCAAGAGAGCTACCCCAGCAACCAGGGAAAACGTGTCGTTACCAAGTTATTAAAGACACAAACCATGTGTAAAAGATACGATTTTTATTGCGAATTCAAGTTATACGATAAATATAATTTTCCCTTTATAAAATTTGATTGCAAAATTCTTGTTCATTAATTCAAATCTTTATTAAAAATCTAACTGTCAGAGAAATTTGCAATTAAATTTTTTGTCTTCAAACTTTATTAAAAAATCCATACAGTCATAATCTTTAAAATACTTTCTTAAACACTTTACTACATATTTAAGTTTTTTTTTTAAACACTCCGTTGCCATGGTGCACAGCTGAACAGAGTCACATTCATGTTAAACAAGACAACTACGAGAATCTAATAAATTCCATATGTTTAACACCTTGAACACATACAATAACGCTTAATTAAACTTGCAGACAAACACCTAACGAGATGACAGCCGCCTCTTTAGAGGAGGAATGAATGAATATGTTGGAATACAAATGCAAAAAAAAATATTTCCATTTTCATTTAAACATTTTTTTTGTTTTTTTTTTTTTTTGTTCAACTTATCTTACAATTACAAGCAATTAAATGTTACAACGATCAATAAAGTAGAAAATTTACAATATACACACACTTTTTTTTAATTTTAGTTGTGTCAGTCTGTAGTCATCCTCCACCTCCTTCTCCTCCTACTGGTTAAAAAGGTGAGTATGTATTTCTTTTTGTAGTTGCCACAGTTGGATGTTGGATATGTATGTTGGGCTTGTAAGCATGTTGCATACATTTAATTCTTTACATCCATCTATCTTTTTGTCTGTCTGTCTGTCTGTACAATCATAATGAAATTTTCTGCACAATTTGTGCACATGGTGGTTTTTATTGGACAATGACAATGACTACTATTACCACTTCCACCAACACTACAATTGCGCCAATCTACCCTAAACTATAGCAAGTTGTAGCGCTGACACTATCATCCAGCCATTATGGCATAAAGTCTGCTTTTTATTTACGTGTTCCGAGGAGTAACATTCATAAAAAAGAAACCACAACTAATAAAAGAATGAATGCACAAATGCATTAGGGAGCGGATGAACGGTAAATGAGTGTGGGGGTGTGGGGGGGGGGGTTAACGGGTTGCCTGGCTGCTTGTTTGAGTTGCTCGTTTGCCTGGTTTAAAATTATTTTCTATATACCAAAAATAGAAAAAAAAAACTAAACCAAGTTGCAAGTTTACAACCAGAACTAGACAATTGACTAGAAAATTATGTGTACTTCCGTTAAATGTAATTATAGCTGCCCCAAAGTCGTAGGTAAAAATGCCAAAGAAATACGGCAGTTTAAAGTTAATAGACACTCAACGCACAAAAGGTGAAAAAAGATAAGCGAACAGACAGACAGACAGACAGACAGACAGACCGACAGTCACTTGTGTTCCACAACATTTTCAAATAGAGTTTAAATACAAAAGACAAAATGTTGTAAGACTTTTTGCTGTTTTTTTGTTTTTTTTTTAGGCAAAGCCACAAAAAATGTGTTTCTAAATGGAAAATTCCCTCTCATTTTTGCCTCAACATACATTTGTGCCACATATAAAAGGTTTGTTTGTACTAACAGTTTTCACTGTGTTGCAAAGAAAAATCTAAAGAAACACGTAGCAATTGCTGCATTAAAATGCATTTCCTGCGGTTAAACATTTTGTTGCTGAGTTCCTGCTGCCTTGCCTGGCCGTTTATGTTTTTGTTGTACATACACGAAAATGGCAAATAACGTTTTTAAGGTTGTCTCACCGAAATGTGTGAATTGGAATCTTAATGCTATTAAAAGCAACTAACGAAACACAATTCGCTTTCAATAAAGGAGAATTTGGGGGGGAAATTTTTTGAAGGGTACTCTTTGAGGAGTACCTTATGTCAGTTAAGAAAGCAAAGAAATAAATTGTTTTGAACTTGGTTGATGTTAAAATTGATTTTAAAATCCGGAACATGCCACGAACCAGAACCCTAACAAATGTTTAAGATATGTAAGGGAGATATTGGGGGAATCAGGGTATAAGAATATTAAACTAGTGGACTTCTCCCGGCGAAAAATAAACCAAAATAGGTTTGAGTACTACATAAATTCGGTAGTTTAAAATCTTCAATATCCTTTACCTTCCACCCAGTGGTATAATCACCGCATCAGATAACGAGCAAAATTTATGAAATTTTTTTTTTTTTGCTATCATGACACTCGATCACATTACCAACCTGTTCTTCGATTTCGAACGTTAACGTTCGCATAGAAAATTATGTATGTTTAAACAAAATTCTAAAATTTGTTTTTGTTGAACAGGCAGTAAATCTCTCGAGTTTCCATTCGATACGTCTGTGTCTATTGTATTCAGAAAAATAAGATGGTTTACTCGATACTGAATGCGGTGATTAGACTCCTACGAGGGATTTAATGGGCAGAACTTAGAAAATGCCGTGGTTTGGTTGCTTATATCGCAGCCATTTGTGGACCGATCTGGCTGAATTTTTAATAGCAAACAATTCCGGACTATATTTTAAATAAACACATACCAACTAAGTCCCCATCATATCTGGTGTCTTCGGAAAACTTGTTTCAACAGATGGGTATCGAAAAATCCCCTTCGCTACTCATAACTACCAACCATTATATACACTTTTTAGGGTCTTAGATCAATATTCTAGAAATTACAAACGGCATGCCAAACTTATTTATACCCTCTCCATCTGTGGTAAAGCGTATAGAAAAAGGAAAGCAATAACGTTTTGAAAATAAAATTTAATCTCAAAACTGGAGGCAATTAAAAACCTTGATGTGTCTCATGCTTTTAACCAACATGCAACATTTTATTGGCAAAGAGATCGAAGACGATAATAATATAACAGGCATATATGACCGATTTGGCTTCCATTCCCTTTCAAACAATCCATTCAAGAAGTCGCCTGACTACCCCTCTCCCAGGTAAAGAGCATAACATTACGCCAAAGATCCCCTGGGAAAACATGGTAGAAATCAACGATTAGCAATGTCACCCACCACTACACTTAAATATACAGAGTGCGTTGTTTCTAGGCAACGACAGATTGCAGCCCCACTATCCTTAAGACCAATCATCACAACAATCGATTACCGAAACTGATAGAAGGCAAAACAATAATACTGAATGGATCGTAACTACAAGAACGGGGAGAGTGAAATCTTTATTGAGAAGACACGAAAACAACTGCAACAATTCGCGTAAAATGGAGATGCTTTGATGAAGCCATATGCTCCCAAAAAGGGTAATGGAGACGAAAAATATGACAGAAACTTTTACGATACATAGTATTGATCCTAGTAATGCAAAAAGCATAGCTCGGACCCGAAGCCACTGGCGAAGCCTTTGTCATAGCTTCATACTGCAAAGAAGAAGAGATCAGGAATAAGTATGAAAGTAACCAGATGCCAAAGGTCAAAGGTACAAAATTTTAAGGAATTACAAAAACTTGTTAATGTCATTTGAAGAAATTGGAGAGGTATTTCCAGATTAAATTTAAATTACTTTCCAGAAAACACACAAAATTTAGTACTTTAATACACCAAATGTACCAATTTGTCTGCTGAATCATTAAATATTTTCTCCCATCACTATTCACACTTCAAGTGTGCGGAACTAAGGTTTATATTCATACTTATTTACGAGCAGGTTGAAGATGATGATGATGAAGATGATGATGATAATGACAATGATCATGTTGTGTTGTAGGTGCATCTGAATATAAACAATTTAATGTTTATGTAGAATTAAATTCGTCGTATGTGTGCGGTAAATGAGTTGACTAAATTTATAGACTTGAATAATGACAAAAAGAATAGTGGAAACGAGGCAGTAGGGTTGCCATACGTACTGTTTTTAACAGTACATGTACTGATTTTTTGCAATTGTACTGTTTTATGCATAATGTCTAAAACAGTACGCAAATGTACTGTTTTTTACAGTGTGTACTGTTTTTGTACTGTTTTTTTTTTGTTCAGTCTACAAAAAACCAAGATATTAAGAAAAACCCTGTTAAAGTCATATTTTAAAAATATACTAATATTTAACAGTACATTTCTAAAAAAAAATGTTGTGTTCCAAACAAAAAAGTTCTAAAATAATCAGACTTTTAACGCTGTGGTCAATGTTTTCTCATAAATACGCAGTAGAAATCTTAATTATAATGGGTGACTTATAATTTTTAAGACATATGATTTTATGGCTACCCCTTTCAATAGTATTTTCCTTTAAACACCTGAGAAAGACAAAAACAAAATCAAAATATTGTTAAAAATATTAAGGGTCCTCATGATATCGTTTATAAGTCTCGTAATCTGTGCAAACTGTGCATTTTTACGCCCTCGTAAATGAACTGTCAAAAATTGTATGAGAATTCATTTACACAAACTTTGTAAATTTACCCAACAATTTTGTCTCGTAAACTTGCGCTGTTCAATTGTGCATTTATACAAACAGATCTTTTAATGATTTTAACGTCGTGTCGTTTTCAATGAAAAATCCAAGTGTCTATAAATCACAAACAATAAATTCTAGCAATAATTTCAGTAAATTGGTCTTTTGGCTTTCTTTGAGCATTTTTAAAAGCAAATTTCTCATACATATTAATCACAAATTTAAACACAAATTTTTATATTTTTGAATTTTAATTTTTAATTTATTTTTGTATTGACGTTTCTTACAAACTGACATTAATTGTTAAAAATTACACAAAAGTAAAAAAAGGGGCTTCATGAAACAAGACTCGTAAGTTTGCGCATTTGCACAAATGGCAATTTTAAGCGACGTCATGAGGACCCTTATTATATTTTTTAAATACTAAATAAATACTTATTCCAACACAATTATTTTTAATTCCTAGAATTTTTTTTAATATTTGGGCAAGTTCTGGAAATCGAAATCAGGTGAAATTGAAAACGTACAAAGTTAACAAATTCTCCGGGCTGAAAATTTATAAAAATACCTAACTCCTTTCAGGTGTTTGAAATTGGAAAATTAACTTAGGACACATACATTTTCTCAAATTCTATATGATATGTGCAACTATGTGTGTGATGAAAATTGCTTTAAATACCAATATGCTTAAAGAAAGTCCTACTTACACAATCAACGAGTTATTTGTTTTAAGCTAAGTTAGGCTTTTCTCCTTTCTTATATGGCTTACAGGAATGTTATGATTTTCCTGTCTTCAAATTCAAAAATAAAAATATTTTGGCCAAATGCTTCGTTGTAGTGTTTTTTTTTAACGCAGATGGAGTAATTTCGTATACGTATAAAATGCTATAATACGGAAATCATTCCTATAACGTTACACATTCAATCAAAAGTTTTAAAAAAGAACCCTGAAGAAGGCACTCAAAGAAGTGCCGAAATATTGGTTAAAAATAAACGTTAAAGTTTTTTATATAAAATAAAAAAAGACCTCAAGCTTACAAATTTAGTTGTATTACATATAATAATAAAGGTCGAATAAAATACATATAATATATATAATAATTTAAATAAATAGTTTTGTTTTCGCCAAAAAAAAAATGTACTGTTTTTTTCTTGATTGTACTGTTTTTTTGTGTTCAATGTACTGTTTTTCCGAATTTAAAATCTGGCAACCCTACGAGGCAGCCGGGTACGTTTGGTGAAGTTAAGCAAGAAGAAGATGGTGTAATGGTTTTGTGTCGAAATGTGTTAATAAAAAAAATTTTTGGAAGTGTAATTAAGCTACAATAAACCTAAATTAATTACCTTGAAAAAAAAAAGTTTTATGTTTTTAATAAAATTGTTTTAAATGGAAGGTAAATTATAATTGCATTTTTTGGGAGGGTACTTTATTAAAGGGAGTACCTATAGGAAAAATTAAGTAGGCAGTTTCTAGAATTATTATTTAGAGTTAAAATAGAACTGCGTCGAGAACATATTTTCCATACAGCTAAAAGCCGTTGTAAAATAAAATCTATTTTATTTTGAGAACGGGTTTTCTCACATATAGACACTTATTCTCTCAACAAAAAGAGAGAGAATTTTAAGTTACTAACGGCGTTTTAAGTATGGGCTTTAGGATTATTGCCTGAAGTTGAGGACCTAATTCTGTTTGAACACTTATTCAATAAGCTTTAAAATTACTTCTTAATAATTGACCAGGTCTGGTTCACGGATGGTTCGAAACAGGTAAATGGTGATACTGGTGCGGGTATCATGAGCCCGGGTTTCCAAAGGGGCGTGCCAATGGGCAAACAGCCTTCAATCTTTCAGGGGGATATCTAAGCCATCCTCATATACGCTGAGGTGTGTCTAAGGAGGAGGTTAAGTGGCTTGAGACTTTATATAATGTCGGATAGCCAGGCCGCTCTTAGGGCACTTTCTTCTTTGGAGATGACGCGTTAATGAAACACAATGACTTGAATTTGTGTTGGATTCCCGGCCATGAGGGCAATGAAAGGGCTGATTGCTTGGAAACAGGGGTGCTCGGCGTCCATGGTCCGAGCGTGAATTCCTTTACGCATGGACGTCCATTTCTGGATTAAGACAGTCCAAAAGATTTGTGACAAATTCCCGGCGCAGGGCAGGCAAGTTTCGGCTGCTTGAAAAGGCGGAACTTAGACTGCTTCTTGGGCTATTCATGGGGCAGTGTGGTTTTAATATGCAGATTCTGTGAGGTGGAGTACGAAACGTCGGAACATCTGCTCTGCTGCTGACCCTCCTTGGGGACTAATAGGTGGAAATTTTTTGGGGGCAAATAGTGGGCACGACTTATATTTATGTTCTTTCACTGGGCAGGGTAAAAGGCTTAATACGTAGCCTGAACATGGTGAGACAATTGGGCTGCACAAAATATCCTCTGGGTCGCGGTGCTCGTGGCCGTCACGTATAATACAATACAAATACTTCTTAATTTTTTGTTTTAAAATCTTTAAACAGTTCTACGAATTGAAAACTTATTCCTTGAAATTTAAAATTTCATAAAAGCCTTTCAATTTTCATAAGAATGTGCAACCCTCTCTCGCTTTTGCATTTCATATTTAAATACAACCCAAAAAAAAAGAGAACATAATTACAAAAATGTCTACCATCTCCTGCTTAAAATAAATAAATCCCAATTTTATTTAAAACGAAATTAATTAATTGTATTAATTTCCTCTTTCTGAGAATCTTTGCAATTCTGCAGCAGATGTTTTTTGTTTAAGCATTTTAAAGTCATCGGAAATGACCTTTTCGTAAATATAGCAATTTCTTTTCTCTACCCCTCTCTATCTTTCTCATCTCTCTCAGCCTGTTACACGTGTCATTTATTTGTGTTGAGAATTATTTTGTGTTCTGTTGCAAGCACCACAATTCGTTGCAATGCGATTTAAATACTTTTGTCGTATTTGGAAGTTACGTGAGTTTTGTGTCAAGCATTTATGGCTCTGAATATCTGTCTGTCCATGTGTCGCTACAATACATTTAACACTTCAAATGCAATTTTAACTTCGACTTCTACAAACACTAGTGTCCATGGTAGTAGCTTGGTTGGTAGTTGTCTTTTGGCATTATTGTGTGTCGACTTTGCTTAATGAAATCACAATTAAATTGTTAATTGTAAAAAAAAACAAAATAAGCAACAGCAACGTAATATGAACGAAATATTTTAATGAACATTTTTGAAGCCGATGATAACACATATGAATTTGTTTTCCTGCAAGCAGAGAGTCTAAACTTTTAAGGAAGGGAAGAAATTAAAATGCCTCGAATTCGACCTTAATTGAAGTTTTGCTAATCGCATATTGAAAACATTCATATTTTTTTTTTTTTTTTATTGAGTCCAGTTGAAAGTCTAGTGTAAACGTAGGTTAAAGGCTTAAGAATCCCTGAATGCAAAACATAAACACACGCATAAGTATGCCTGACCATATGAGTGCACAATACCGTAATTTTTTTCTTTCCAAGCACTACACTCCTCCCACAATGACACGTTAGCAGCGGTTAAAAAAAAAATATACAACTGTAATTAACAGTTATATCCTGCCTATACAATTTTATATGTATTCAACTGACTGCCGGCCAACCGTATGTTTTTTAAAACACGAACAAAATGCATGTTTTGAGAAGACATGCCATATAATTTGCCATTTTTGTCTACCATGTCGTAGTCATAGTCGCAATAACAGCCACCATCAACGTCAACATCAGCGTGTAAATACAACGACACACTGCCTTACAATAAATAAATATTTTTACAAGAAAACCATGACAATATTTGAAAAGAAAAATAAAAAAAATATTTAAGAAAACAAAAAAAATATGAAAAAAGGAAAGAAACAACATTTTTATAGTGTGCAATTTACAGCAGAAGCTGTGGTAAAAATGCCTGAATTTCTACATAAAAATACCTCTTTAACGAACTACAAAAATGAAGATCTATTAACAGGAAAAAAGTGTACGGAATAAAAATAAGTTTCTAATTGGAAAACCTGTTTGCGTGGGAAGATATTAAAAGAGCAAATAAAAAAGAAGAGTTTTAATATTAAAGTGGAAGAGAAGGGGCAGGACAAAGCCGATCAGAAGAACGCTTAATTTAATGGAAACCGTAATAAGGATAATTTTTAGTCCGGCAGTGACAAACTTAAGAATTAGCATAAGATTTGGACATTATACTGGCTCATATATGAAGGTTCAATAAATAAAATAAGAAAAAAAAACTAGTTAAGTTAAGGACCAACCCGTTCCTGCAAACAGTTAATAGGAACATTTGCGTCAGACATTGACAGGTCATAAGCTTAAGAACTAGAATAGGATTTGACTTATCATTGTTACTTCATACTTTAATATATGAAGATTTAATGAATAAGTTATGATCACAAAAATATTGAAATTACGAGTGTTGCAAAACTTTGGTCCTGAGAGCCGTTATTAAACAAATATTCGTCAGTTATTGGCAGGTCGTAAACTTAAAAATTAGAATAAGATTTTAGGATTATTGTAAATTCATACTTAAATATAAATATAAGGCTTTAAAGGTATGAAAACAAAATATTGAACTGAAGAGTTAAGCAAAAAATTTGGTCCTGCGAACCGTGTTTAGAAAAAATTTTCGTCCGTAGTTGGTAGAACGTAAAATTAAAAATTAGAATAAGATTTGATTAATTATTGTTAGTTTATACTCAAATATATGAAGATTCAAAATTAACAAGATGTGCGAAATGTTTGGTCCGGCGAACCGTGATTAAACAAATATTCGCCAATTATTGGCAGGTTGTCAACTCAAGAATTACAAAAAGATTAAAAAATTATTGTTAGTTCATACTTAAATATTAAAGGATTAAATAAATAAGTTATGAAAATTAATATTGAAGTTATGACTTGTACAAAACTTTGGTCCTGCGAAACGTGATTAGCAACATTTTCACCCAGCATTCGCAGGACGTAAACTAAAAATTTAGAATAATATTTGATTGTTAGTTTAAACTTAAATATATGAAGATTCAATAACTAAGTAATGAAAACAAAATATTTAAGTAATGGTCCTGCGAACCGTAAATGGGAAAAATTTTCGTTCGTCATTGGCAGCATTTAAACTTGAGATTAAGCGAAAGCTTTGATTAATTATTGAAAGTGCACACTTTAATATATGAACATTCTATAAATAAATTATGAAAAAAAATATTATTGAAGTCACGAGTTGGTCCTGCGAACCGTGGGTAGGAAACTTTTCGTTCGTCATTGGCAGGTCATAAACTTAAAAATTTGAATAAGGTTTGCTTAGCGATTGTTAGTTCATACCTAAATAAATCAACATTCATAAAATAAATTAAAAAACCAATTTTTTTAGAAGTTAAGAGTTGTTCCCGCGAACTGTGAAAAGGATCATTTTCGTCCGGCAATGGCAGAACTGATTTAACCTTATATTTTAATACATAAATATTCAGGAAAACCATAAATAAATTATGGAAAACCAAAAATACTGAAGTTACGAGTTGTACAAAACTTTGGTCCTGCGAACCGCAATTAGGAAAATTTTGGAACATCATTGGCAGGTTGTAAACTTATGAATTTAAATGAGATTTTAATAATTATTGTAAGTTTATAATTTAATTTATGAAGATTTAATAAATAAATTATCAAAAAATAAAAATTTTTAAGCCACGAGTTGGTCCTGCGAACCGTCAGACATTGATGGGACTTAAACTTTAAAATGTTAATTAGATGTTATTAATTGATGTTAGTTCATATTTTAATATGTTAAATATATTTAATGAATAAAATATAAAAAAATATATTGAAGTGTCGAGTTGTGCAAAACTTTGGTCCAGCGAATTTAAATTTCGAAAGACCACTTACAAGTCTAAAATACTTTTACTTTAATCTCTCATTTAATTTCAAAATATTTGTTTAACTAATTTATCCACATCTATATTAAAAACCATTTATTTTTTTTGGAAATTTAGAAATATTTACAAAAGCATATTTTGAGCGCAGCACATAAATCGCATTTTAATTTCAATAATTAGTATTAAATTTTTAAAAAAGCAATAATAACAATTGTCCAACTTACCTAATTCCACATATAGTTTTGGTCTTACATTCTCCTGCCAGGCACTTAAATTTCCAATCACGAATAGTGTCAATATAAGGAAGACTTGCAAACTGCCATTTGTACATGATGTACGCAAATGATGAGCGGCCATTTTTAAGCGTGAGCAATTTAACATTTTAGTTTTCTATCTTTTACACTCTGTCTTTCTTTAACTCACGCGATACTTTCAGTTTTAAACCGTTTTAATAAGTGTTTTACTATTGTTGATAATACTGATTTTTAATAATACAAATTTAACAGAAAACGAAAATGTTGGTTAAATTTTTGTTTTGATATCTACTGCAGCTGTTATTAAGGGAACAAAATTGCGAGTTTGCTCTAACGTCCAGCTGGATTGTGCAACTCTTTAGGTTTTTAAACGGCCATTTAATTGTTGGAAAGAGTTAAAAAAGTATTGAATAGTTATGAGATAAATTGAGTTAGTAACCGAAAAAAGGGAGATTGAAATAAAATTGTATTTTCTGCTGTCTTCGCGTTTTAATGAAAACTGCCAACATTGCCAGATAATAGTCTTGTTGTTCCTAACGCTTTAAGGTTTATGCAAAACTGTAACGAGTACGCCATTTAGAAACTGAAAAGAGAGCAAGAGAAAAAATACAGAGAAATTTTATTTTAAGTTAAATATTTCTAAAAAAAAAAAAAAAAGTTAGTGAAAAATTCAAAATTATCTTAAACTTAAAATTAGGTCTAAATAGGAATAAAAATTTCCACAGAATCCGTGTTTCTTGCTCTAAAATGCCGATGTTAAAAACGAATATAAAAAAAGGGAAAAGTGTTTGGTAATAGATTAAAGGCAACAAGTTCACGTTCTCTTCAATCTATTACCAAACAGTCGTAGACGTATTTTAAATTTGCCAACCACGATAAGGTTGAATATATATTCTATCTAAGGGGCGCATAGTTCCGTTCAAAATTGTTTAAATTTAAAATTCTATATATTGCATTAATCTGTGTCAAGCTGGGATCTTCGTTTACAGACTTTATTTTATTCGTCAACATTCTATTCCATTATTCTCTGGGAGTTCGCCTATACCTAGCTCCTTGTGAGTTAAAGTCTAGAGCATGTCTGGCCATATTATTTGAAGGTATCCACAGCGTGTGTACAATTCATTTCCAGGCTTTGATATTTGCTTGCACCTTCGGTGTAGTTCGGGGCCACCATATCTAGGTGTATATTTCTTAAACAGCAGTTTCTATAGGCCTAGATTTTATTTCTATCCCTAACGGATGTAAGCCATGTTTCGCTTCTTTATTAAGGTGTAGATTTAACATTGGAATTGAAAATTAGAATTGAAAATTCTTATTTTTGTTTCTTCTGATAACTGCCGACACCGCCATATTTTGTGTAGCTCAGCAAAGGCTCCTTTTGCTTTGCAGAGCTTGGCATCTATATCGTCCTTAATGCCTCCACCAGGTGTAATTTGACTGCGAAGGCAACAAAATTTGTGGATTTCCATAATCTTGCCGCCGCTAACCAGAGTGTGGTGCGTTTACTTTTGTTCTTAAGATGTTTATTTTACTTTGCATATGAACCTGTTTGGAGGAGATCAACGACATTTTGTCGGCATACGTTAAAGCATTTAGATGTTCCATGTTCAAAGGGAGACAAACAATATATTCATTTGGCTGCACATCGGTATACTGGCAAATGGATTTTAAATATTGCCAAAACCCCGACAGTTGTCGGCTGATGATCCTGATAAGATGTTACCGTTTAGATTTTAGTGGCTTCATGTGTCTTTCTAGATTCATGTTGAACTCTTTCCTTTACTCCACAATTATCCAAACAACGGTATCTGTTTAATTAATTATTGTTCATTATAACAACAATTTTAATTAATTTTTTAAATCTATTAGCAAACTATTTGTAATAAACCTACCACATAAATGCGTGTAATAAAGAATTTGCATGTTTTGCTAACATTCAAAATCATCTTCAATCAAAACTTAAGGCAGCCCCCCAAAAACACTCCAAATGCACAAAAAAATGTTTTCCTTCAAAAATGAACAAAAACTTAATTACATGTTGTAAATCTAATTTGCCTTGAAATAACTTAATTTTTGTTGCAATATTTAATAAAAGGAGTAAGAAAACTGAAACTAAAATCAAACAAATTACCAAAAAAGGAAAAAAACAAACACACACACACAAAACATCTTGACATGAATGAGTTTAGAACTGAATACAAAAAAAAAAGTAAAAAGTTTACCAGCCCTGTTTATTACAACTGCATTGCGTGTAAGAACAAAATTAAAGTTAAACAAAAACACAAAAACATTAAAAAATAAACCTTAAATTCTTAATAAAAACTTTGATTTCTAAGGGTTGAGAATAAAAGCAATAAAACAAACTAGACGCCACTATTTATGCAGTTTAAGCGTTTTTCGTTTTTTTTTTTTTTGTCTTCACAACTTTTTGTTCCTTTGTGCTTTTGTAAACTTAATTAGGAAGAAATAAACACGTTAATGAATCTCCTCATACTCATTATATTTCAGATTTTTCTATTTCCACTGGGTGTGAGGAATGCGAGTTTTATAAAAAATAAAAAAATTTTATGAAAACTGTTTCAGAACAAAAAGTTTTTTGTCTTCACCTTTATTTGATATGATTTCACAAGCTCAAACATGAAATGAAAATGTTTTTTTTAAACAAACAAACAAATAGCAAAACTTCTAGTAGAATATGGAAAACAGAAATGAAAGGGTTTTCAAGACATTAAAAAGAAAAGGTAAAAAGACAGAAGCCACTATAAATTAGGATTCTTGTAATCCACAATTCACACCAAACAAAAGCTTCTAATGTACCCAACGATTCAAACCAAACACGATTAAGTCCAAACTTGTGTAAAGCCTAATTTTGTTTAACCCATGAGTGAATCAAAATCTTGTAAGCCACACGGTTCAAAACATATTCTTTTAACCGAAGACTTATGGTGTTTTCTTTTCTACAAAAAATGTGCCTTTTTAAAAAAAAAAATGCAATTTGGTGTCTGTTTCTTAAAAATTTTGCTCCCGAAATGCATGAGTTTTTTAGAATTAAACTGATGACTGCCCGGCGCTGGCATGGGCCAGAAGGAGGCACTTGGGGCACGGTATAATGGGTGCGTCCCGAATCGGTACTTTACCGGCAAAGACCCTTGTTGGGTTCCTTTGGGAAGCAGAGGGTCTTTTGGCCAACAAAGAGGAGTGGGTAAAATAGACCTAACCTGGTCGCGGTACTCGTCACTGTGGGGGGAACCTGCCCGCCTTATGAAAAAACAATATAACGAAAAATTTTGGAGTCAGAGTCGCGAGTTTTTTTGGGTACTTCGACTGCGACTCCGGTACAAAAACCTCAACTCCGACCTAACGACTCCACAGCCCTGCTTTTTATAACCTACGAACATATTCGAACTTCGCTGTTCATGAGTCTACCTAAACGTAGAATTAGTCTTTACTTTCTGTTCCGTTCCGTGCCGTTCTGTTTCGAAATTATAATAGTTAATTTTTCTAAATCAACTTATCAGCCATTTGTGACAAATTTATTAGTTTTGCACCGTTTGTTCTTTTACTTCAAAAAGTTTAATTTGAAGAAATAAAATTTTATGGATTCTTAAAATCAAAAAATTGTTTCTTTCAAAATAAATATGTGTTTTTTATTATTTATTTTGCAGTCACTAAAAATTACTTAACATGTTTTTGACTTTAACAAACTGAACGCAACAGAACAGAAAAACTAAGCAATTTCACAGGTTTTTTTAATAACAAAAACAAATCAGCTGATTCGTAACAGAACAGAAAGTAAAGACTAACTGAGCCTTAAGATAACATCTATGGCATCCTACAAGCCGCGTCTTATTCTAAACTGTGGTTTCTTACAGACAACGCTTAAAGACTTAAACGAAATTCAACTCTCTACGGTATCCAAACTGTAGCTTGTTAAAACCAACAATTGAATCCAAGCTATCGTTTAGTACAGACTAAGTCTGAATCAAAATTAAGAGTTCTTTTAAGGCCCAACTTACCCTCAACTGTAAACAACGGTTAAATCAAAACTAAGGCTTCCTTCAACCCGTGATTAAGTTCAACCTAAAGCAGGAATTATAAGAGGACTTCGGTTAATGGTTAAACATTTTAGATTTATGGGTAACAAATAGAGGCAGTCGAGGTATTTTGTTCACGTCTTAGTATTTTATGCGCCGACCAGGCTGAATTTCAATAGCAAATTTTAACGGAGCATATGTGACATGAATATATAACAACCTTGTCCCCACTATAAATGGGGTCTTCGTAAAACCCATTTCCACAGACAGACGGACGGACATCGTTAAATTTATTGGCTACTCATAGGGACCCAGATATATATTTATATTTATATATTTATGATAAATTGCTTTAAACTGATTATACTTAATTTTTTTTTCTATTTTTTTTTTGTAAGGCAAACCAGTAGCCATATTCAGTAATTCGCTTAGCTAAAGCTTAAGCTAGATCGCTGAAATCCCGCAAGAGAATAAAAAATTTAAAAATTTTAGCCATTACATTAAAGCTAAAATTGCGGCGAATTAAATTTTTATGGCATTTCAAATAACCAATGCACGTTAGAGTATTGCATTTGTTGCTAAAAATCGCTAAATCAACTTTATAGATTTTTAGCGAATTACAGAATACGGCTGCAGGGGAAAATTAAGGCATTCGATATCCATTGAAATTACAATACAATTTAAATGGGAATTTTAATCGATATCGAATGCCGTAATTTGCCCCCAGTTGTTTTGACAATGTTGTATATTATGAAAACTGTTGGTTGGACCGTTTATAACGTCTATTCTATAATCTTTTGTAGGCACTATTTTTAATTAAATTTTATTATTTTTTTTTTTTTAATAGAATCGTTAATTGTGGTCGAAAGTTTTTGTGAACAAGGTCGCTTTTTAGTTTTGGTTAGTTAAGGCCTTTTGCGTTTTAGGTAACGATATACCGTTTGCACCTGTGGTGAAGAGTATAAAAAACAAAGATCTCCTAAGTTCACATATGCCATCAAATCTTAAGAATAAAAAATTCTAATACAAATTTTCCAATATTCTCGGCAGCCCTTTCTTTGTTTTCCACAAAAAAAAAAAAAAATACAAAAAGAAAGAAAAACGTACGTTTCTTTTAGTCAAACAGTTAGAAAATAACAAGAAAATCTAGTATCAACAGCAATAAAAATATGTCAGCTTTCAAATGTAATAGATGGGAGGAGGTTGCGCAAAAGAAAACCTAGACAAATAAAGATGAAACGAAAATAAAAGAGAAACATACAAATTCTTTACACTGACAACATAATTATGAGGGAATTCACACATAAAAACTAAAGCAGAACACAGAGAGCACTTGCACACCAACACTTGATTGACATACACATCCACCTACAGACAATGAAAGACAATGCAGAAACATTTGAACTATAAATTACAGTATACTGAGTAAACATGCGAGGCACATCAAAGATCATGTTAAATATGAAAATATTTTGGGAATCTAGGGTTGGAAGGAAAGGTTTTTGAAGGTCCTATAGAAAGTATTTCACAAGAAATATTTAAAAGAAACTTATATGAGAGATCATGAACATGAAGATCTGTAAAGTAACCTTTGGAAAGAATTTCTTAGCAATTTTATATTTAAAATGTAGCTATTCAGAATTTCGGTATCAATATATATATTTTCCTATGGTACGATGGAAAAGCATAGGGTTACATGTAGTTTAAATAATAAAGGGTGTTTTAGATGAACCGCGATTTAACCAATTGCATCGAAGTCTATTACCGAGGCTGCCGATTAAAACATTCAGAACTGCTATAGATCTATTGGCTTTATGGCGCAAATTACTCGCAATGACTTTTCAATGATCATTAGCATAATCGGAACTTGTGCGAACTCGAAAGACCCTCCTCCACTTTCCTCTGAAATCGCTGACTGCCTGCGACTGCTACAAGTAGCAGCTACTCCGTTTATCTACAGAACGTACACAGAAAAAATTTTTGCAAAAAATTATTCAATTAAATAATTAATTGGTGTACATTAATTATTCAATTAATTTTTTGTTTGCTGCAATTAATTTTTTTAATCAAAACCCATAAAATTAAATGTTTGTGTATATGTGGTGTATTTTTTAGTTTATGCAATTAATTTTTTAATTGACTATATTTGTGTCCCATGACTCGAAAATACAAATCCGTTAATTGATATGATCAATTCATTTGCAGGGGCAAAGTTAGTTAAATATTTAATTGTCTGAACGAAATGTTTAATTAAAGTCGATTTTCTATTTTTTCTGTGTATCACAATCCGCAACCTGTGACAAGTCCGATAGCACTCAGATGTGCTTCTTATAAGCAGATAAAATACCATTCAATTTTAAAAGCCATTTCAACGCTATGAGTTTTAAAAGTGGTATATTTGCAAACCTTGGTGGGGATGATAATAACAATAAAAAAAAATTACCCCATAAAGTTTAGCTTTGGAAAAGAATCGTTTATAATGGGTGTATAATTTTAAGCAAAAATTTTTTGTGCGTTTTCGAAAGTGATAATTGTTTTACGCAAGATAAAGACGGACGGTCCGTTGACGTTGCTTTTTGACTTCCATCAAATAAGAAATTTTTAACAAGGTTTCTTTCAAATGTGCTAAATTCCCATTTCATACTATTGAGAAACTGAAATTTATTGTTGAAGGGATAAGCTATTCCTATGCGCATTTCACTGGTTGCTTAGGCCAGATCGTCAGGAAACTTCATCCAAAGATTTTAGAAAAGCTAAAGTTATTATACAAATAAAACTGTTAAGCGAATAAGAATTATAAACCTCAGTTTTACCTGTAACAATATCAAAGCTTTAACAAAAACAACAACAATAAACAGTGAGTTTATCTTTTCTTACAGTCCATATTGTTAAAAAAGCAAAATTGGAAAAAGCCAGTGCCCACTATTTTGTGTGTTTATTTTGCTGCTGCTTTTGAAAAGTGTGGGCATTTTGAGCAGTGATTTTTTGACTTGATTTTTTTAATTAGGAAAAATGCAAACTTTGGCTGCTTTTGCTAACATGGCGATAGCATTTTTAACCCTGGGCGGACCATGTCGTCCAACAAAATGTCGTTTAATATACTTGATTAAACGTTTAATTCACTTGATTTAATTTTATATTATAACTGATTTTATTTTTGATTAATGCTTTTTTTTTACTGGTGCAAAATTTTTTTTCTGTGATTGATTTACTCAAAGAAACTTTTGATGAAAAAATAATTTCAAGTAATGGCCCAATTAATTGGCCACTAAGATCTTGTGATTTAACCCCATTGAATTATTTTCGTTGGGTTTATGTTAATGGTCTTTTCTTTGCTGGCAATGATGTTCGATGTATGCTACCATTCGCGCGGGTTTTTGTTCTATTCTAAAACAATATACAAAAGTGTAAGCAGTTGTCGTTTTTCTTTCTAAATACACTCAAACCTCGTTTTATGCGAATTTTTTTTGTGCGAATTCAAATTTGTGCGATTTTGAATTTTTTTTTTGCACGCTTTTTTTTTGTGCACGCTTTTGTATGTACAAGTGGATTGAAACCTAGTAAAGAAAGCTTAACGCTTTTACTATTCAGCAACGCTTCAGGAGATAAAATGTTAAAACTATTAGTCGTAAAAGGAAAAGACTTATAACGTTTGCCAGTTCACTGGATGGCAATCACTAAAGCTTGGGTAACCTCTGCATTATTTAGTGAATGGTTTTACAAATGTTTTGTACCAGAAGTTGAATCCTATATGAAGGAAAAAGTCTTGAATTCAAAATTTTACTTGTTATAGATAATGCTCCTGGACACCCACATTTGGAACATTCAAACATTAAAATACAACCAGTATTCTTCAACCACTAGATCAAGGAATAATCTCCACTTTTATGAAATATTATAATAAAAGCAAATACCAATTTATTTTAAATAAAATTGAAAATGAAGAATAAACATTGACCGAGGCGTGGAAAAAATTTAATATTTTCGACTGCATACTTTTGGTTGCATCTGCAGTATCCAGTATACGACCAAAAACATTAAATGGGTGCTGGAAAGCTGTATGGCCAGGTTGTGTTCGGAGTAATACTGCTGATGAAATATCTGTATTATCTGAAGAAATTTTAATGCTGGCTCGACAAATTGATAGCGATGGATGGATGGATTCTTTGAACCATAATGATATAGAAGAGCTTCTCGTAGATGTTCCGTTATCTGATGACGACATTGTAAATCTAACTGCTGATAATATGGAAGATAATAATTGCGAAAGTAATTGTTAAGAACTTGTAGAATCCCTTACTTTAAAAAAGGTTGATAAAATTCTTAAAACAGTTAAAGACTTACAGAGCGAAATTCTTAATGTGGATCCCAATACGGAACGGGCACTAAAAATTCAGCATGGGCTTAACAACACATTTTCGGCATATCGAGAGTTACAAAAAGAGTTAAAAAAAATCGACATCACAAAAACTTATGACAAATTATTTTCAACAAGTACCTAAGGAGAAAGAACTGACTGAAAACTTTGATGTTCCTTGCAGCCAAAGTGAGAACATTTGTGGTGATAAAAATAGTAATCTACCCATAGATGTGTTTGTTTCCTCTAGTGATGAAAGCGATATAGAGCCAATTCAGAAACTCATGGCGTGTGCCGAGTGATTCTGATTATGAGATATAATTTATTTCTTCAATGTAAATATTTTTTCTTTGTTAAGTACGTAGTGAATTGATGTTTATTTGTTTTTTTTAATAAATGAATTACTTTTTTGTTGACTTTTTTTATGCGATTTTGTTTGAGTTTTAATGATTTACTTTGAATTTATGCGTTTTTTCAAAATTCAGGGACGAATCATTAATTTTAGTATGTAGCTAGTGTATCGTTTTATGCGAATTTGTTTTATGCGATTTTCTCTGGAACGGATCAATCGCATAAAACGAGGTTTGAGTGTATGTTGCAAAAAAATTGCAAATTTGTTCCATTTCTTACCCCCAGTTATAGTTGAGTGTGAGATAATACCCTTTTTTACATCTGCGTAAAGTACTTTTTTAAGCAAGCAAGTATTTTTTTTTTTTTATTAACCTTTTTCTAGTGTTTGCGTACAATTTGTGTTGTATTTTGATTTTTGGTTATACTGTGATGGATATTTATTTTTTTTATTTTTTTTTTTTTGTATTTTACTTTTTGTTCTTCGTTCGTTTTACTTGCATTTAATAATTTTGGGCGCAAAATTGTTAACAACAGCTGCCTTTATTAACGGAAAATCAGTGTTGTTAACGCTTATTGGAATTCAAAGAAAATTTAATGTTGAAAATTGCTACAACCGTGGTGAATATCGCTTATTAGTACAAACTGTGCATTCCATATTTTACACTCTAAATCCACATTAGTGTTGAGTGTAAAACGTAGCTAAGTAGCTAAGGGTTCGTGTTACCTGATAAATATATAACACAAATAAAATGCCTTTTTTAGAAAAGAAAACACCATAAGTCAATTGTCTACGTCGATAAACCACAAACAATTGATCACCTGGAAATCAACATTCAAAGAAATTCTGCGAAAAGTTGCTGAACATTGGTGTTCCAGATTGCACCTTCTACGCGCCAGCCGTGACGGTCACATGGAAGAAATCATATTTAAACATGAATTTCGAAAAATTTTCTTTCCAATAAATATATTTCCTTGTTTTATTATGATTAAAACTTGTGTTACTCCCTAAAAAAAAACACCCTTTACACTCAAACCCTTTAGAAGTCTTTCGATACTTAAAACTTGCTCTTACTTGTCGCCTTCAGCTACAATTCTTTTCATAACATAAAAACTTTTTTAAATCTTCCAATCTCTGCTAATAATCTTAATGTGTATAGACGAGAACGCTGCGAATTACCAACCTTGTTAGTCGATATCCTGATATTTCTTGATCTCATACAATCGAGAACTCGATTAAATTAATTGGTGTCAATAAACATCATTCAGATCCAAATGTCTTTTCCAATAACATTTTCAGATTACCTTCGTTTCTAAATGTATGCAGGTTTTTACTAATTCGTGTCTGTGTGTGTTAATAAGATGGTTTTAATAATTGTTAAGTAACACAAAGTTGATGAATTTGCAAAGCAAAAGCTCAGACACAACCCTGCAATTCGTGAAGTTAATTTTACAGTCAACAAGAAACCATTGTTGGGTACATTAAACACTTTTTTGGGAGAATTTTATAACAGAATGTCTCCAAGTAACTTTTACGATTGGGTCGACTATAGATGACGACTGAACGGAAAATGAGTTGTCAGCAGCGAAATCAGGCAACGCCGATCATGTTCTTTTTTATCAGAGTAATTTTTGGGAACACAAAATCTTTAATTAATAAGATTTTGTTTGTCGTGTTTAATTCTTAATTTTTATATTTGATAAAAGCACTGAAATTAATTGTTGATGGGATAAGCATTCCTATGCGAAATTGTAGTGGGGAATGTAAAAAAAAGATAAAATTACTGTTTATTGTTGTTGTTATTGTTTAAGCTTTGATATGTTACAAGTAAAACTGTTCTTGTTATTATTTTCTTAGAATTTATCTAAACAGGCTTTCAAGGTCATTTGTATTTAAATAAAAGATTATTTATTTATAATTTTTTCATCCTACGTTTCGTTGGTATTTTCCAACTTCATCTGGGATTTTTCAGTTTATTAAATATTTAATCTTTGTTAAATTTACATTTAATAATAAAAAACACACAAGTTTTACAACATAAAACACGAAATTGTTTAAAATTATTTAAAAATAAAAATAAAAAAGTAAATAAATATCACAGGTTTTTCATTAGTAATTTATCACAGTTGAACTAAAACTGTTCTTATTCGCTTTACAGTTTTAGTTGTATAATAGCTTTAGTTTTACTAAGATCTTTGGATGAAGTTTCCTGATAATCTGGCCAAAGCAACCAGCGAAATGCGCATAGGAATAGCTTATCCCTTCAACAATAAATGTCAGTGTTTATATCAAAAATAACAATTTGGAATTAAGCAGGACAAACAAAACCTTATTATTTTTTGTTTTTATTTTTTAATTTTTTTAATTCCCTAAGCTAACCCCCGCTCTACTCTGGCGGGAATCCAACCCGCAACACCGGCGCTGATAGACTAGATCACTACCAGCTAGAATACCGGGGCTTTGTATATTTTAACATGAGTTGTGTTGCTATCCGTAATCGACCCAGATGTTTGAGGAGCAATATCTATTTTTTTTAAAAACTCTAATTGGCACTTCCAATAATGCAGGAAAATTGGCACTTTCAATACTGCAGGGAACTGTATTTATAAGTTTTTTAAGTGTGTGCAACTCAAATGGAAACAATCTCAAATTGTTGCAATTTCCTTTGCTCCTAATAAATACCACCTGCTCTAAACGCCAACTACAAGTACAGACTAACATTTATGTACATCTAAGAGAATGTTTTCGGTTTCTCTACCAAATCGCACTACTTCGTCACAATTGGAAGTTTAACGCAAGAATTTGTAGAATTCAACAACAACTTTTCCGTTGCTTAAAAAAATTGCTCAAATAATTATCGCTGTTTTACAATAACTACAATAGCCAAATTTAACTATAGTGGGTGAGTATTTAGTGCCAGCAGCGATACTACTAGAGTGTAATTTATATTAAACCAGCGAATTGCTTAAATTAGTCCGAAATACCAAAACCTTAGTTTCACACCTTCTTCCGAACGATGTTATGGCATCTACATAAATTCGGTAGCATCAAGGGCCAAATAAACGAAACAAGCAGTTTGACAATTATAATTACACTAGCCAACAAGGTTTTGGACTGGAACAACCAAATATCTTTCCTAGGGAAATTTAGTGGGCTGAATTCGAATCTGTTATTGGTTTGTCTCTATCACCTCAGGTTTTCGAGACACAAAAATATGTTTGTAATCGTTTCTAACATAAAAAATCACTTAGTTTATTTAATAATCAAGGAATTTTCAATAGTGAATGGCGTTGTTTGAACGTCGTTTGTATTTTGCTGGTTCGGTTTCCCGTATTAGAGTCCTGCAGTAGTCTTAAAGCCCTTGATGAATTCTTTCCATTTTCATTAAATCTTGGTGAGCACGCTCTTCTTGTTCGCGGTCACTACACCTAGTTTTTTTTTATTTTGGAAAAAATCTTAATGCGAATGAAGAATATGAAAACCATTGTCGTGTCTACAGTTTGCCCAAGCTTCTGACTTTTTTCCAACCAAATATTCACCACACACAAAGTAAAAATAGCTTGAATTAGTAACACACGATCTCTCTGACACGCTTAAACGCTACTTTAATGAAGATTTAGAATGAATGTGGGCTTCCGTCAAATAAATAATTGCGGAATTGTAGTGTCAGTATTGATTGTATTGCCAGCATGCGATAAAAAATTAACAAGACGTGATAGTCCAATTTTTATTCAAGCGCACCCAGATTAGTTAAAAAAAACATGCTTCGTTTCTGGAGTAAATTTTTTGTCCAAACAGTTTTATTGAGGGATCAGAATCTGCTGATGTTCTGGGCATGAAGAGACAACGTGATGTCCGTTCTTTAAAGTCTGTTTTGGAGCTTCTCAACCGCGTGCAGGAGAAGGCGAAGGTTACCATTGGTGACACGAGGATATCTAATTCTATTGAATCCCTTGAGCACAGTCGTAGGTTGTGGGCTGTATTTCCCTGTTTTATGGTCACTACAATGGGATGTGTTCTGATGAAATTAGAGATCTGGTTCCTGTGAAACCTGTACGTTTGTTTGTAATACACGCTTTCCCACAAGAGCCCATCATTCTAGAGGTGGAGGCAGGTGAATCGTACCACGCATTACGTTCTTTAGGCAGACATTTCATATGTGGAATAAGTCTTCCCTCTCACTTTCAGCATGAATAAATTCAAGTCGAATGTTCACAAGCACTACTCCCTCTACCAACCTTCCCATAACCTATTTTCCTAATTCCAACGCAATGCAATGCATTAAAAGGGGTCATCCCCGGTGTACTGGTGCAAACAAAATAATTATGTGAACATTCAACATTTTTACTATCCACTCAAACATGCTCCATATATTTTTCATATGCTTGTGTGTTTTACTTAGCCCTTAAGTCGCAATTTACAATATGGGTATTTCTCGCCGGATAGAAAAGGTTTGTTGGCGAGAGAGGCAAAAAGTCAAGTGTGTCACCCATACGCCATCGCCTTTTCACCAACAAACATTTTCTGTCCGGCAAGAAATGTCCATAGTGTAAATTTCGACTAAGCGATATTTAGATAATTTTTTGCTAGGAAATGCTTGTAGGGTTGGTTATCTTGTGTGTGTATGTATCTGTGTCTCCTAGTGTTGATGTAACCTTTCAGTTAAAATGATGTCAGAAAACTCATTAGACTTTTTTTAGCACAGTTTGTTTTCCATTTGTTGTTTTTCGTTTTCCTTCGTTCTTCTTCTTTTTTTTGCATCCTTCGTAGATTTTAATTTTTGTTTTATTTGTAATTTAGTCGTTTAGTTGTTGCAGTTGAGTTGAGTTTTGGTTCATGTTTGTATTTGTTTTATTTGTTGTGCAACTGTTATTTGTTTTTATAGGCGAAGGCCATTGAGCAAAGGATATTTACCTTTTTACTACCTTCAGTTTTATTATTATTATTATGATGATTATTTTCTATTTCTGTTTTTGTAAGAGCTGCTGTTGCCGCTGAAGAGATTCAACTACAGCTGTCGTTGTTGTTTCTCTTAGAAATGCAAACAAGTGTCTTCCTCACTAGTTTCTTAACAAGTGGATGATTTAGGAGGTTGGGTTGCCAGGAGGCTGGTTGGTTGGAGGATTTTTCTTGTTTCGTTTACTTTTTAAACAATTCATATGAATATCCTGCTGCATCGTTTTGGTTTTCATCAGCATCTCCTTGACTATCATACAGGGTGCTCCAAAAGCAACGAAGGGATAAAGATGGCCTAAAACTTCATTATTTAAACGCCCCATACATGTTTCAATTCAATTGTCAACTGAGTCTTTCAACTAAATTGATGCTTGGCCACACACTTTATCAACTGAATTGAAAGATTTTAAATTAATTTGAAAGGTTAATGAAATAAAAGACAATTTTTAAAATACTTAACTTTTTTGTTGCAAAATAAAACTACAAACATTAATTTTGACAGCTAATCAAGAGCACACACAGTACAATCGAATTGAAAGATTTAGTAGTCAACTTGAAAAAAAATAAAATCTTTTGATTTTTCTTCAACCAACTCGACAACAGTCAAACTTATCAATTGACCAAGCTACGCACGCTTAGATTTGGACAACTCACCGACTCAGTTGACAATTGAATTAAATCGTGTATGGGCTGCTTTAAAGATGATTTTTCAGATTGTTGTTAAGAAGTCTTTAAAAATTTAATTAACTTCTGAATTTACTTTACTTCTGAACAATCAACTTCAATAGTTCAGTTTTATTTTGAAAGCCCACGATCTACTGCTTCAACTCAACGACCATATCGCCGTTTTTTAAGCACTAAACCTCTATAATTTTTTGAAAGACCTCAATGAAGAAGAACGCGAGGAAGTGTTGTGCAGAAAAATCCAACAGCGTCAGTGAGTTGCCATTTACGGAATTTTGGGTTGTCGCGCTTACCACTTCAATGAACTCTCAATAAATGGAAAATATTCCTTGATAAATATATTCGAGCTGCGGAATTCTTGCAAATTATAATTGAAAAGCTTTAGAAATAACGAAACTAGGGAAAGCGAAGAATGATCGGCACTAACGAGAGCTTATTTTGCACATCTTAGGCCCCTATTACGGTTCACAGCTCAACTGAGGGGCCTTAATTAACTAAATTTCACATTTATTATTGCTGCGTAATAAAGCAGGGTTTAAAAAACTGCAGTCGTAACCAAAAACTTTCGAAAAAAAAACGAAAAATTTGTGTACAACTTATCGCTTTTTGAGTTGGTTTCGAAGCGACTGTTTACATTTAATAAATTAAAAGTAAAAGCAACAGAAATTTTTTCTGGCCAATGACAAATAAATAAGTGGAGAAATGGCAGTTTTTCGACTTTGACTGCAGTTTTTTAAACGCTGTAATAAAGTAGTTTCTTTTAGCTTACCCTGTATAGTTTTAACCGTAGTCATACCTTGCATACACATCTTATAACATATTTACATTCAAGATGTAGATTGTTGGAAAATATTAATGCAAACAATGTGAATTTGTTGTTATCACAAGGATCTAAAGGGGATTGTGTGTTAAGTTAATGGGGGAAAACAACTTCATGCACGTAGAGAAAAAAACATCTTTCAATATGGTCACCTAAAACAAATATTGCTAACCATAGTATGGTTAATTTAACAACATCATTGTAATCGTCAACCATGGTATGGTTAAATTAGTCTTCCAACACGAAGCAACAACCATATTATTGTTGTGATAGAAGACAATGTTTGTATTGTCGCGCTTAGATTCAGATGGAAGACAACTTAGAAGACTCTGTCGCTTATACTGTCCCACATAGAGTTTGATAGAAGACAATGTCACTCATCCTGTCCTTCATAAATTTTAATAGAAGGCACCTAACAAGACGTTGACGCTCACACCTTGTCTTACAAGACGATTTTCTCTAAACTGTCTTCTAGAAAACCTGAACGATAGTGGAAAACTCGCTCATACATCATTGACGACGATATCGTCAACGACAATCTGGCCAACTGGGAACCAAACTTGTATGTGAGCACAGCAGCACACGCAGGTACAAGTTTTGAGTGTGTAATTGGACAGAATTATACATTCGCAGCTTATTAAACAGCCGAAGCTATCTAAGCTCCGCTGCTTTAGGTAAAGCCAGCAGCAGCCCTCTAATCTGGTATGTTAAAAACCTGCTTCCCGCGATTTTAGGTATTAGCCACTGCCACCACGTGATCCTCAATATAATCCCCTCTCGATAAAAGTATCCCTTTGTAAAACAAAAGACCTACGCAAGAGCCCAATAAAAAATTGAGCTTCAAACGAAGCAGGGTTATAAGGGACTTATGTTAATGTTTCGCATGCCATCTCGCTTACGGAAAGCATGAATTTTATATAGTGAGTTCCCACTTTAAGGCAATAAATTTTTGACACAAAAAGCTCTTTATTCAACGCATCAAAAACTGGTGAACATAGCTTTTAGCTTTACACACTGACAGTTGTTTTACAGTTATTTTTTAGTATTCTTCCTTACAAACCTGCTTCGTAGTAAGGGAATGCCATAATACTTGATACTTCCCTGCATCTCTGTATGTCTTATTGCTAAGCGCATAATTGTGGGCTTATTTTTTTAATTTTTCGCAAAATGATACAAATTTTAATTGGGAGTAAACTTTTTCTTTTCCCAAAAAGTATCGTGCCTTGCAAAAACAATATTTTCGAGGCGAAAAGCATTCTTCAACAAAGGCCTCATCTATATGGCAGAAAGATGCCGAGACACCAGCGGCTACTGGCTCTGGTAGACCACGATCTTAAGGAGTCTGCCGACTTTTCATTCTGCCGAATTCCAGGTACTGGCTGCAGAGGTAATAACACCATGAGGGGGAATATCCTGGAAAGTTTTTCGCTACTTACCTCTGGGGAAAGTATTTAGATCACAGATATTGTTTAAATTTACATGAGCACCTGCCATATGGCCTAATCTCATTGTGGATGTCAACCACTTGGTGTGTTAACATTAAGCACATACCAAATTCCCCTGTTTGGGTGAGGATTCATTTGCATGCACAGGTAGCAATTTTAGTGTCTTGCTTAGGAGCTGGCGCTATTTTACCTCCGCTGCCTTCCATTAAATCCTGAAAGTTTCCGTCGAATAGCAACAGTTCCTAGAGATCCCTCGATGAACTGAACTCCTGACGAGCCACTGGCTTAGCGTGGTTAGAACTAAAAACTTTATAAAACTATATTTATCCTGAAAAGTATCTTCTTGTCAAAAGGCCAAGAACAAGTTTTCTTCATAAAAAATACTTCAGTTTTTTTAACGAAGTTTTCGTCATACAAATTGTTTTTAGTTTTTTAGGGAAAACAATTGGGTTTTTCACGAAAGGCGGATTATCAGGTTATATTGTTATGTAGTTATAGTAACATCAACAAATTATATTTAAACAAAATTATAAACATATTTTGTTGTTTGTGAATATAACTTAATAACCTGATAATAAGCCTTCAGTGAACAATCCAAATTTGCTTAGTATGTAAAAATGTCCTTTCAACTGAAGCAAATTTGAGAAGTTTAACCTAAATTGTCACGAGGATGGGTATTGGGAAGGCGAAGTTGAAGTTAATAATCAAGGCGAAACTAGTCAACCGTCCACTAACGGATTCAGCAATGACCTCAACCTGGTTTGCTCCGGAGGGTAAAACGCCAAAAGGGAAAATATCCTTAAGATGATCCCTACAACTCCCGGGGAGTTTTGAGAGGACAAAGGGAATGGGATTTCTTTTGCCCCAGACTAAATGAAGAAATTTGGCTTGCCGACGAGGGAGTGAGTATATGTGCTGATCCCAATATTCAGAGCAACATAAGATGAGGATATGATTGCCAATGTGCGCATTAATCAAGAACAGATCTCCAATGTCCAATCAAAATAAAGATGCCAAAAAGCCACTATACAAAAACTGTTACAAGTTCTTTGCGCCTACCTTCACTAGGGAAACTAAAGTTTACCAAAACTTATTGCCCCAGCCTCGTTATTTACACATGTATGTACAGAAGTAGAGCATTCTTATGTTTACATACATGAATGAGTATATTGACATAAAATGTTGCACCAGTAAAAGAAAAATATGAAGAAAGTACAGCAGCAGCAGCAACTACAACAACCAGTTTAACAAAAAACAAAAAAAAATAGATGATGAAACATGTTGGTAATTAAAAGAGTGTCATTGTAGTGCAGAGTTTTAAGAGTTTAGTCTACATACAAATACAAACACATCATGCGCATCTGTGTGTGCACATCATCTACATCATGAGCGTTCGTCAACATCATCTGGGGTATGTTTCCTTTATTGTTTTTCTAGTTGTTATAGCTGATTTTTTTTTGTTCTTACTGCAGATGCTACTGATGTTGCAACAAGAAAAAGATTCTAAAAACATTAAAAACACACATCCATACATACATAAATTTTTGTAAGAAAACCAAGTGTGAAATTAACAACATAAACAAGTGCCAAGAGGTATTCCAATTGACTAAAGACTTTTTTGTTTAATGATGTTGATAGCAAAAAAAAAACAAGACACACATCTAAAACTACTTGATAATGCAGACAAAAATAAGTCAAGGAATTTAAGTAGAATTTTATTTAAGGCGAACAAAAAATTTGCTTGAAATGGACTGGGAATTTCTTTTAGGAACGCCTTAAGTGAAATCAATTAAAACAGTTGTCCTACGGAGTTTTCAATTTATGTTGTGAAAACGGAAATTTATCAAATCGAGAGCCTGGAATACACAAGAGATAAAACCGTTCTAATTTGAAAGATGAAGGCGTCAATATCTTAACTCGAGGACTTCTTTTAAACAACCCAGTAGTTAATACCCAATTTGTTCTCTACTTTAAAAGAATATAATATCCGAATTATAGTTAACTTCAGAAGTAGAATTTGGATAGCTTAATTCTATTAAATACTTAACTTGTTTACTGCTGATTCCTTTGTTCAGCCTCGAGAATATAGAGAAATACTTGCAAGAATTCTTTGCAACAAACATATTGAAAATCAAGACCGCATTTCGATTAGCATTTTAATAAAATTCGGATAAATTTGATCTCCCCTATCGACACAGGTGCTGATTATTGTAGCGAGACTCTTGCCGCTTGTTGCTTGGGTTACTAGAGGAGAGAAGATGTGTATGCTTCCTTTAACATGGGATTACCTTGAACTCTCCTATTGACTCAGGTGCTGATCGTTGAGAGACTTCAGAATTTTGAATTTTAGGTTACTAGAGGAGAAAAAGAGGCTTTAAAGACTTCTTTCAAACAAATCTATTAAGAGTAAGAAGCAGCTTTGTATGCGATAATTTTATTTAGGAAGAGTTTCCATCTTATTCAATAGATCTGCCCGCGACTACAGACATATTGTTGATAACACAGGTGGCGTCTTGCAGAAACCACATTTCGTCCAAGACCCTTATAGGACGTCGCCATGTTAAAGTGAAATATAAAGTGTTGGAACCAGAACCTACCACTTTAAAACTGTCACGTAACCAGTTTCGTGTTAATTTCCTTTCCCCTAGGTATAATCCTGGGCTGCTGGTCCTTTTTTCATATTTTTTCATTGGGTACTTCCTGCAAATAAACGGTTGTGTACTGCTCAGAATTCACTTTCATACAAAACGGTTAATACATTTTCAGTTATTCCCAAGTAACAGATGATTATTTGTTCAAAGTTTTTTTGCGCACGACTTTCCTTTTTTGATTTTGGCTTGCATTGGAAATCCCATTTAACTGTGTTAGGATTAACGTTAGTACCTTCTGTGTCGACCTAGTCCCACAGTATTCTCAACACTGTCAAAAAACAATGCGCAAATGACTCCATTTGCGAGCGTTACTTAACACTCACAGGTAGCAATTGCAGTGGATGATCCGAAAGAACCATACAATCATCCCTTCCTTAGGAGCTGGAGCATCTAACCTCCACTGCTAAAGGGAAGCAGTGTCTTGTGATTTGCTACAGAGCCTAGGGAGATCCGCCAGCAGCCCGAAATTCCACACAAGAAGTGAATAATCAGCCGTTAAAACTGTCATTTTAAAATCTACATTCCAACGATTTTTCGTAAAACCACATTTACCAATAACCAGTCTAAGATTTAAGTCCCAGTGGCAGAAGCCAAAAAGGATCTCTGCTTAGCCATGATCAACCTCTTAAAAAGGAAGACCTGAAAATGTTAGGTCCGCCAAAAATTGGGTATTTGCTGCATCTGTATCCTTGGAATATGTAACAGCAAAAGTTGAAATATCCTTAGGATTTACCCCAAATAGAAATCACTGTTTTAATGATTTCTGTTTTGGGCTCATCGGCATAGATCCAAGATTCGTCACCTCTGTAGATGTTTTAAACAGCTTTTGATGTACCGCTTATTATATTTCCCTTTTATGACACAACAACTGATTTGGGACGAACTTAGCGTCTCTTAGCGAATTGCTGCCACTATTAAATTCATTATATCGGCATTTCGTAGTGGCCTAGGATGGGGTTCGTAGCCAAAAGACAACACAAGTGGTAAATAATCAGACGTAAATCTGTAATTTTAAAATCTACATTCCCACGATTTTTCGTAGAAACCACATTAACCAATAACAAGTCTAAGATTTAAGTCCCAGGCACAGAAGCCTCTTGGTGACAAAGTACGATCTCTGTTTAGCCGTGATCGTCCTCTTAGAAAGGAAGACCTGAAAATGTTAGGTCCGCAAAACATCGGGTATTTGCTGCATCTGTATCCCTGGAATATGTAACAGAAAAAGTTGAATTATCCTTAGGATTTACCCCAAATAGAAATCACTGTATGAATGATTTCTGTTGTTGGGCTCATCGGCACCTCTGTAGATGTTTTAAACAGCATGATAATTCAGTTGTCTGGCACAACAACTGATTTGGGACGAGCTTGGCGTCTCTAAGCGATCTGCTGCCACTATTAAATTCGTTATATCAGCATTTTGTGATGGCCTAGGATGGGATTCGTAGCCAAAAGACAAAGCAACTTAATTAAAAATTCATGTGGAAAGTCGTTTATTATTATCGCAAGATAATGTTGATGAATTAGTTTAAATTTTCACTGAGACGAATTTTTCGAGTCATTTATTAACACCACAAAATGAGTTTGGCAGAACGTCCTTTAAATATTACGATAAAAACAATAGTTAAACTTTTAATTCTACACATCAGATGGCACCTGTGTTTGAACACACAATTTTCCTAATAATGGAAAAAGTCCGGGAAATTAGAAATCCTATTTCCTTTAGAAAAACAAAACAAATTTATCAGTATTTTACAGAAATTAAATATAGAAACTAGTTTTTTTTTTATTCTGCTCCAAAACCTGTGACTTTAAATCACAAATTTTTAGATATTCATTTTGGTCACACCACTCCCATCTCCACCCCCAAGACCATTTCACATCACCAAATGAGTAACTCTGGCGTAAAAATGATAAAGGATTTTTTGTTATGAGAGAGAAAGACCACTAAAACATGTTTAACGGAAATAAAGAATGTTGTTTGTGATTGTTGCTGCCACTAAAACTGGATGTTGTATGTATGTTATGTATCTGTGTTGTTGCCACTAAATGTGGTAATGTATTATATTGTCGCTAGTTTTTTGTTGCTCTTGTTGTTTATGTTTGTATTGTACCGTTTGTATAGTAACTCTATGAATTTCCGTTGTAATTTTTTTTTCTCTCTTTTGCTTTGTAATGTTTCCTTTTTTTTTGGGTCCGATTTAAAACGAATTCGTGTTCATATGAATTCATATGCAACGACCGGCAATAGAACAATAGAAATATTCCATTGATAGCCAAGTCCTTAAAACATGTTAGTTACTATAACAGAAACAACAAGGACTTAAGCCAAATAAAATCCATAAAGAAGCCTAAATAATACCGAGGCTGGAAAAGGGGGGCCGCCGATCCAACACTCTGCATTGAGTGGAGGTTTTCATGTTTGGATTTACGAAAAAAAAAATAGACCACCTTTTTTTGCTTCCTACAACACAATAAAGTTAGTTGCAGATTTTAACAAGGAATTGTGAAAAAAAAAATTTATAAATTTTTAAAGGAAATGAAAAACGAGATGGTAATGAAATATTTATTTAAGTCGAGAAGAAAAAAGAGATTTAATTAAGACAAGGTTTAAAATGCTAAAGTATTTTATGAAAATATAAAAAAATAAATTTGTCCACAGCTTTTCTTCTGTGCTCCTAAAATCCTGAAAGGAACACATGATTATTTTCTGCTCAGCAATTAAATTTTCTTCAACATTTCTGTTTTCGGGGGGTTACCGCGTATTTCGTTTCGAAAGACATCATTTACGGATTCGAACAATTTGTACTGTGTATTACGATTTTCGTAATATTTGTTTCGAATGAACTTTTTACTTTATTGAAAACAAAATATCCCTTTCTTAACAGCTGCTCGCTATTACGAACAAAAAGTGTTCATCAAATTTCGCATTTTTTTTTTTTTTTAATACAACCTCTGCCATCGTTTCGAACGATTGCAAAAATCGTAATACACAACACAAATTGTTCGAACTCGTAAATTATTTCTTTCAAATCGAAATACGCAGTAACCCCCTGCATTAAGAAAAACTTTAAAACCCCTCAAAAATAGATCAGTGGTAACATTTTGCTTAGTGCAACCGAAGCAACCGAATTGTAAATTCCCTTAAAATCCTCTATATATGAAATTGGAATATGAAGCCAAGTTGGAAGAAATTTAACCGCAATATTTATATATGCTACGGTATGGGCTTTATATGGGGCCTACAGTAAATTATCCGATCTTCACGAAATTTTCCAGTGTGATTTCTTGTCCTATAAAACTGTGAAGTGCCAATTCGACACCAAGTTTGTCCATTTCTTTTGAGTTTTCCGAAAGTGAGGGTGTTTTTAACAGACGGATAGACAGACGGACATGGCTAAATCGACTTAAGAGTTACTCAAGAAGCCAGAATAAATACACTTTATGGGTTCTGAGATGAATAATAAAAAAAGTTTCACACGGAATGACAAACTTAGTATACGCTCATTCACCACTTGTGGTGGTGGAGGGCACAATAAAAAATAAAAAAAATTACTTCTGTTTTTAATTAAAGAAAAATAAAGAAAAGTCCACTTGTTATGCTGCCACAGTGTATATCAATTACATTTTTAACTTAATCAGACAGTTCTAATAATGGACCCTACAAGAAATTGCTGATGTAAACTAACACATACAAAACTTATAAACTAACACATTCGCAAATTTGTATTTAATTCTCGTATACATATTCAAGTTCACAAGTATGAGTGTGAAAAAATGTCACACGTACACGAATGTTTACATCAGTTTTCTCATATTGCCCTTAATAAAATGATAGAAACTTCTGATCTATAAACACATCAGCAATGCCCATCAGATGATGCATCAAATGACTGTCATTGTTCTTGTAGGGGAGATAAGTAAATGGTCACTTTATAGTTCACTTTAGCTATTGTTTCCGTTACCTATCAGAAACTTTATCATTAGGTTGTAATAATGGCCCTAAGTGATTTTAGGAAGGGAGATTATGTGGAACATTTGGTTAATTTTGGACCAACCTGCGCTAGATTCAGAAGATTTAGAAGTCATAACATAATTTTTATATCATAAGTTCCTGTCGCCAAATTTTCTGTCAATACCAACATTTATAAGAAAGTAATGGCATTAAAACCTATTTTCGGGAGTAGTATTTGTAAGGGAGCTATGATCAAATATGGACCAATTCTAATAAAGTTTGGTTAGATGATTTAGGTTGCAATAAAATAAAATTCAATTAAAGAACCAACATAATAAGGAAGATTATTTTGTAGTTATACAAAGGCTATATTTCAGAAAGAATTTCAGAAAGAAGAAAAGGGCTTTAAGAAAGTTTGGACCGATTGTCATCATTTTTATTTATCTTGCTTACAAGTAGAACTTATGTAACAATTTTATTAAAATTAATCCAAAGTTGTGACCAGTCCTTTGCGCACAAATTTTACATGGACAGCCAGTCGGATGGCCGGACAGAAGGACATCGTTAGATCGATGCAAAATGTTATTCTAAGTCGATCGGTATACGAAACGGTGGGTCACTCGACTAATATTTTAAGGTGTTACAAAAATCAACACAAGAGCACCAAAATTGTACGAAAAAAACCAGAACATTATTTAGCGTACGGCTCACACACCCAGAATAGATATCTATTTTTGAGTGTTAGTGTGTTAGAACACAACCCTTAATACCGTTTGAAACTATTTTCATGAAAGTAATGAACATTATATGGCGTTCCGTTCTTCGTAATACAAAAGAACAATTGTAGCGGTTCTATAGAAAAACATTATATGTTAATGTTCTTTTTTACATTCAAAAATAATGAGAAAACAAAATATTTAAGAAACGACCACAGCACAGCTTGTATGTGTGTATTGCAGACATAAGACCGCACCTGAAAATAAAGTTTCGAGAATTTGAAGTTACTGCCGGCGATTTAGTTATGGGCTTTAGGCTCTTTGCCTGAAGTTTAAAACTCAATTCTGTTGTTAAAATTTTATCCCTTTTGTTACCAAAATAAATATAAAAAAATTTAATTATATGTATACGTAGAAAAAAAATATGGTTGGAGGTAACCATATTCTAAGAGCAACATACTATGGTTGGTTTTTAACAATGTTTATGTTTGCAGGTTGCCATATTATGTTGAAATAAAATCAACAAAATTTGACCCTAAATCAACCATAAAATGGTCGAAATTAACCATATTTTAGTCAATATTAACCATAATGATGGTCAAAACTAAACATATTATGTTCAAAATTAACCATAATATGGCCAAAATTTCCCAGAATTTTGAGAAAAGTAACCATATTATGGCCAGGATTAACAATTTTATGGTGAATGCTAATCATATTATGGTTAATCCATTATTTCAATTTGTTTGTGAAGTGTCAAATTATAATTTTATTTAATTTTATATTCTTGATAGCTGTTGCGTTCCACTTTTATAAAAAAAATCCCCTTTGGTTCATATTCCAGCCTGTGACGACCTTCATATTACCATTTTTCTGTTCTACTAGTTATTTCTACGTAAATTTATGTGTTTTAATCAAACGATCAGAATATTGTTGCTTTTTAATCATATTATTTAAAATATAAATTAATCATACAATTTCGAACATATTATTGTTATTAAATATTAACCATAACATGTTTGGAGGCAACCATAATATGGCTATAGCTTTTGGATGGATGAATTAAACCATAATATGGTTACCGTGACAAAAATATGGTTAAGGTAACCATAATATGTTTAAGTGTATGGTTGTAGTTTTATTTTATGTAAACATTATATTGTCAAAATCAACCATATTTGAAGTTTCAAGGAAGGTAAACACTTTATTGTTAAATAGAAACAAAATATTATCAATCGTGAAAAAAGTTATTTTAAAAATAACAAAAGTTTGTTTGTTGCCATTGCAGCGACCATAATATGTTTTGTTTTATCCATTCTTCAACCATGTTTTTTCTCTTCGTGTACATATAAAATTTTTTTTGAGAAACTATTTTAATTACTTGCTAGCGTTACGTTACAAAAAGTAGACTTTTCGCTGGAAATGCCCATATAACGGTACGTTATGAAAACTTTAATCCCGTATTGCCACGTTTGATTTTTTTTTTTTTTTGTTTTTTTATATGACTTTGTTGCAATAAAGGAGCGATATATACATATATTTTTTTTCAATCCCATGGAAAATAGTTAATATGTACGTTGTAGTTGCTTCTAAAGTCATGATCACCTTTTTCTCTTAAAAACGAATTTTGTCTGCCTTATTTTTATTGCATTTTCTTTTGTAAAACTTTAGTTTTTGTTAAAATTTATTTTTATTTACATTTTAAGAAACTTTTGAAGTGTTTTTTCTCTTTGTTTTCTTTTTTTTTTTTTACTTTAAATTTATTTTTTCACTCACTTCTCGGTTCTTAATATTTGCAGTAGTTTTAATGAAACAAATAAAACATTTTTTGTACTTTTTGTTATTTACTGCAAGAAAATTTTAAAAGAAATTATTTTTTCTTTAAATTAAATTTTACTTTATTTATAAAAAAAAAAAAAAAAAAAAAAACCAGCTGCATTTTAACACATGCAATTTCCAGGCTGCGGTTTATTTACATGGTTGCAATAAAAAGTATTCAAACTGAAAGGCAACAAAAAACACACACTCCCGTACTTAAAAAGTGTGTTTACATAAATATTTTCGTTTTTCCTACTTTGATCATGTTTTGTTTTTATTTTCAGAAAAAAAGGAAGGAAAATGCAATACATTTTCCCAACAACCGCATGCTAAATAGAAAAACACACAACAAACCCATTTTAGGGAAAAATAAAAGGGCACTTAAGGGGAGAATATACAACAGGGCCGCATTAAAGGACAAGTACACACACACATACATACATACATACGTAAATTATTTTAGGGAGCAGACTGTTAAAAAAAGAGACAAAGTGGCAGACAGAAAGACAGACAGACAGATAGTTAGACATACTTAAAGATTCACAGTTACTTTTTAAGTTCTGTTTAAGTTTGTCTGTTGGAAAAAGTTGAAACTACATTTTCATAATAAATAGTATTATTATGCTAATCCTGTTATAACAACCTTTTCAAATACAAACATAAATATGAAAAAATTAATTCATATGAAGAAGATTTATTTGATTTTGAAAAAAAGAAAAACGCTATTATGAAAGAGATTTTTGATTTCAAAACTTAAAAATATTATTAGGACGTTACTGAAAGGGTTCGTATTTTAAATAGATTTCCTTAAGCATTTGAATAGTATCTCTTAAACTATTGGCGTTATCTTTTCTAAAAAAAAATTTTGTTGCATAAGTGTTACATGTGACTTGGCAACATTTTTAAATGCTCCCCTTATTTTTAAGAAGTGTTTCATATTTTACGTTTACAAAAGAACATAAATTTCGGTATTAAACAATAAAGTACAATTAGCGCAAGATAAATTCATTTACAGGTGGTGGCAAGACTACAATAATCCAAAGCCAACAGAAACAACAGATGTTTTTTGTATTGCATTGTTAGTGTTAACGGCTCGAAACTTGCCACCACCTTGTATGGAATTCGCCTTAATCTAGTGCTGCACTCTTGCCCCATTAATTAAAATGAGCGTTGAACATGTAGCATTTTTTTTAATTTTAAAGGGAACATCATCAGAAAAGAACGCTTTACACTTTTAAAATAACACATGTATTTCAGAAAAGAACATACAAAAATGTAAAAGGCAGAATAAATGCAGAATTCTACTCAGAAAAGAAAACGCCATATATTTAACCTCTGGTTATGCCTGTGGTTAAATTTTAAGGGCCGATGTTGATTTGAACGCCCATTTTCATAATAAGCCTGAATATCTTTAACGCGTTGCTCGATTGTGTATCATTCCATGGTTCAAATTAAGTTGGTCTGAAATTGAGAAATGTTAAATGAAATGCGGAAACAAACTTGACGTTCAGTTGTGGTTTACATTGAACATCGACCCTTAAAATTTTAACTTAAAAGAAAATGTTTGTGGTTAAAGAATTTATTCCTGCTCCTAATTTGGGTCTTAAAATTTTAAAAGTTACACAAACAAAACCAATTAAATATTTGCTTTAAGGTATCCTTTGATTTTTAGCAATTAAGAGATCTGATAAAGAATTTTGTCTGGAAACTGCGGGTAATATCGTGCACATTTGCGGCAAATCAATGCAACAATAAGAAGAAAAATATGAAGTGGTTTAAGTCTTTTTTTCAGGGTTGGAAGTGTCTTGTGTAGAAAAATTTTCTTTACAGTTATAAAGTTTTCATTGATTATCTAAAACCATAATTATTTGTTTCCGATTTTCTTCTTTTTTTTTGTGTTTTAAGTGCTGCAAATAATGTTTTCCTGAAAAGTTTCCTTACAAAAGTTGTTAATAAGACATGCGGCAATAAGCAGCAGTAACAAAATGGAAAAAAACAATTTAATTTTGATTTGAAAAAATAACTTTCATACATTTAAAATAATTTCTTATTATTTAGAAGAAATAAAAATAAGTACAACTACAACAAAACTAAGTACTTTTGTTACAAGTTGCGAAAACAAAAAATGTAGAACGCCATAAAGTAACGAGAGCATTTCATAGTTTACCCCAAAATTCTTCTACACCAATTATTTAACAGAAAAAAAATTTAGTTCTCTGTTTTGCTTTTTTCTAAATTCGAGCAAATAAAAACAACAGCGCAACCGAAAAATAATCTGTTCTGTATCTGCTGTAATGTGAAAATATTAAGTTTTCTTAGATGAACTTATAAGAAACAAACAAAAAACTTTGTTAACTAAAAAATCACTGCTGTATATGCTATTTTTCTGTTTTTACAGTGGAATGTCTAATGACAGGGCACCAAAGTCGCTATTGAAATGTGACTCATTATGTGACGGATGTACTCGCAAAAGAACTAAATGCTTTCCAAATTAAACGCTGCCTTGTCAATGCAACAGTTTTCATTTAAAGTGAATTTCCTCTACAGAAAGGTTTCCGTTAAGGGTAGCTTACACTGTACTTGATAGTAGAACTTGTAGTGCATCCTCTTCAAGTTCTTGTTTGTTCAAAATTGCACTTTTTCTTCTTGTTCTAGAGTTCCTGGAACACTTTGAGAAACTGCAGGAAAAATTAGAAATTTTTTTCTTGCAGCAGAAAAAGTGGAAAAGTTATGACTTTGCGTGATAGTTAAAGTGTTGCCGATTTGCGTAAGTTAGTTGCTACTACTTTTTTGGAATCTATTGTTTCTAAGGTGGTGGTAAATTGCTAAAGGAAAAACTAACTACTATACAGTGTAAGGGCAGTTTTTTCTTCAGCTAAAAGTTGTTTTCCTAAAGTTTTTTTCTTTTATGGAAAAAAATATTAAATTAAGACAAAATTTAAAGTTTTAAATGGTTTGTTGTTAGTTGAGATTGAAAAAGAAGGAGAAAGAAATCAGTCAAAAATATTAAAATATGTTTGTATTTTGTAAGCATATTTCGCCTTACAGTGAGTGGTTTTATTTCGTAACAAAATACAATAAAGTTTTCTTATTAACTTTAGAGCCTAGAAGTATGCAATCAGTGCGTAGCTTATAAAGTAGCAACACTATTCAACAAATTACTTTTAGTCTGTTTTGTATATTCACAGCATATCTAGTGCTGAAGTCGTAAAAGTATGCAGTTATTTGAAATAAAGCAATATTGTCTAACCTTTTGTTGAAATATTAAGTATTATTAACTTAATAACAATCAAATCTTTAACAATTGCCCCTGTAAGTAGGCAACTTCGAAAAGCTTACAATCCTGGTTGCCACATTTGACAATTTATCGTCATTTCGGAGATTTTTGCGTTCAAAAATCTAAATTTGACGATTTTTCAGATGACAAATTTTAAAAAAATTTACAAAAGATTTTAATATAATTTCACACTTCTATAAAATACACTTCAACGAAATTTAGCACTTTAGAGATGTCGAGCCAAATCAAGTTCGGGCATGTTCTAGAAATCGAAATGAAGTGGAATTGAAATCGAATGAGATTTTGATTTCAATTATTTACAAAATGAATGAAGTTTTTCCTGTTTTTAAGAGTTGTTCTTGTTAAGATAATTGGTACTCAAAGTATGGTGTACATAAAAAGGAATATTTTAATGAACTTTCTTTTCAAAATTTGTTCGATTTTGAATCCACTTCATTTCGATTTGTGGAACATGCCCGGTTGTTTTTGACTAGATTTTCCAAACATAACATACAGGGGTATGCTAGAAATCGAAAACGCAAAAACGCAAGAATTTTGCTAGTCGATTTTTAAAAAGATTTTTTTAATAAAAGAATTTTATTGTAAATATTATACAAATAATTATTAGTATTGTGGTTATTTTATTGAACTATTTATGGTTTTTAATCCAAATTTTTAATATTTTTAATTAGGCTTAAGTTCATTAAATTTAATTTTGATTAAATTATTTTTATGAAGAAAGGAATTTTACAACATGAAAATTAATTAAAATTTTTATTGATAATTTTTCATTCTTGACTCAATCTGGGCTCGAACCCAGGTGTTTACGGACAGGTTACCCTGACATGTTTCGATTGCAACCACTCAATCTCTTCAGAGGGCTTGCCGTTTAACACTCGCAGCCATCGACGACTGCTGACGTCATTAGTCAAACATCAATCCTTAAACCAAATTGTATTCAACCTTTTGGTAGATCGAAATTTGCTTTTGAATGATTATCCATTTTAATTTATTTCAACATGTTATTCCTTATCTTCTCTCTTTCCGTACTTTTGTCAAGAATTCTTCTTGAAGTTCAAAGTACATATATTTTTTGTTTTTCCATTTTTTTGTCTTTCCTTTTCTTGTTGACCTTTTCAGCACAACTTGAAGGACAAATGCAAACATAGAGCTCGTGCCCTAGCTCTAACAATTATTAGTATTGTGGTTATTTTATTGAACTATTTATGGTTTTTAATCCAAATTTTTAATATTTTTAATTAGGCTTAAGTTCATTAAATTTAATTTTCATTAAATTATTTTTATGAAGAAAGGAATTTTACAACATGAAAATTAATTAAAATTTTTATTGATAATTTTTCATTCTTGACTCAATCTGGGCTCGAACCCAGGTGTTTACGGACAGGTTACCCTGACATGTTTCGATTGCAACCACTCAATCTCTTCAGAGGGCTTGCCGTTTAACACTCGCAGCCATCGACGACTGCTGACGTCATTAGTCAAACATCAATCCTTAAACCAAATTGTATTCAACCTTTTGGTAGATCGAAATTTGCTTTTGAATGATTATCCATTTTAATTTATTTGGATTAAAAACCATAAATACTTCAATCAAATAACCACAATACTAATAATTGTTAGAGCTAGGGCACGAGCTCTATGTTTGCATTTGTCCTTCAAGTTGTGCTGAAAAGGTCAACAAGAAAAGGAAAGACAAAAAAATGGAAAAACAAAAAATATATGTACTTTGAACTTCAAGAAGAATTCTTGACAAAAGTACGGAAAGAGAGAAGTTAAGGAATAACATGTTGAAATAAATTAAAATGGATAATCATTCAAAGGCAAATTTCGATCTACCAAAAGGTTGAATACAATTTGGTTTAAGGATTGATGTTTGACTAATGACGTCAGCAGTCGTCGATGGCTGCGAGTGTTAAACGGCAAGCCCTCTGAAGAGATTGAGTGGTTGCAATCGAAACATGTCAGGGTAACCTGTCCGTAAACACCTGGGTTCGAGCCCAGATTGAGTCAAGAATGAAAAATTATCAATAAAAATTGTAATTAATTTTCATGTTGTAAAATTCCTTTCTTCATAAAAATAATTTAATGAAAATTAAATTTAATGAACTTAAGCCTAATTAAAAATATTAAAAATATTATACAAATATTTATCTATTTAATAGAAATTTAGCTAAAATAATAAAAAGTTAGATTAAAAGTGTATTAAAAACAACTTCCAACTTCTCGCGTTTTACGTTTTCGATTTTCAGCACAGCCCTGAAAATCTACTTCGCGGCTTGATTTTGATTTCTAAATCTAGTAGCACTTAGTAATACAACTATGGTTCGAAAAAAAAACCTTAAATACTTTAAACACTATGTACTTTAGTGTTCTGTACGGTAGAAACAAAGAAAACACACACGCTTATAGTGTTTGTGTAGTAAATACCTTAAAAAACGTTTCAGTGTTTGTGATCTTCGTACAAAATTAAAATGCATAAACCAACTCAACATAAAGATGAGAACATTTCATTGCTTTCGGTTTTTGGCAAAAAAATAAAAACACAAACTTCATTGTGTTCTATTCAGCGCATTAATGTTTGTTCATGTCAGTTGTGCTCAGCTCCAGGTTATTCGTACTGTGGTCATGCAAATTGCGTTGCTAATATTTTTTGTTTGCTCATTCCTTCATAAATGTGAAAAAAAAACACTACAGAACATTAAAATATAATGTATGTCTAGCCACTTTAAACTAATATGAATACATTAGTTTTCAATTTAAAAATGCACAATTTTGATTGAAAATTTTTTTTGGGAAATGACAAATTAAGGGTGAGTTTGACACCAGCGAATGGCAACTTATACGAGCAGCTGTCGTTTTTTAAGAAAGTACAAAGCAAAATAAAACTCTTAATGTTGTTTTTTTTTTTTTTGTAAATGAAACAAGCCAGAGAAACATAAATTAAAGGATTATTTCGGAAAAATAAAAAAGTCAAAAAAAAAATGTTTTTCCATAAAAAAAGTTTAATGATGATATTTTCCCAACTCTTTTAAGCACGTTCCCAAGATTTATTATAAAAAAATTTGTTCTCTCTTTGAATACACCATTTCGTGTTGAAATTGAGAAAATCGAAATATGTTACTGATAATTAAGAAATTATATTCAATACGAAAAATCGGAGTTCAAAGTCATCCGATTGCCTTAAATAATTTCCATTGCTTCTAAAAAAGTTTCATTGCCTAAAAATATTTTCTAAAACCCACATTAATCTCGTTTTTATAACTCTTGAAAACTCATTGACCCGTTAAAGGTTAATGATTTTTTTTGTTTGGTAGGTGCTCATTTAATGGCCTTGACTTTTATTCATAGTAAAAATCTCGCCACAGCAATAAAAACTGCCAATAACAACCCTACAAGAAATGAATGAGCGAATCATCAGATTTATCCAGTTGGTGTCAAGTTTTCTGTCATTTCTTTCTATAATTTTCCTAACGCAAACGAGAAAATATGATGATTCGCCGCACATTCATTTCTTGTAGGGAATAGCGACAGGGCTGCCAGACTTGGGGATTTATCCCCAAAGTTGGGGATAAACTTTTATCTTACTCTTATCAACAACTTATAAGTTAAAAAGGGTCCTAATTAAGATTACAATTTTTGTTAAGTGTGCAAAAGGTACTTAATAAACTAATGTTATTATTCTTGAGCGGGTGTATTAAAAAGGAAGAATTTAAAAAAAAATCTTAAACCGTTGACAGCACATAACATTTTTGATTTTGTAAAGACAATTTTTAAGCAAATATGTGTTTTTTCCACAAATAAAGGTAAATATGACAGATATTATATTGTAAGTTTGGGAAAAAGAATGCTGATGCGTATTTTAATTGTTGATTTTAAGGATAACTAAAACCGACTGAACAAGTTCTAAATGCTTATTACTTGGCTCTCGTCTTCAAAAACAGCATATTGTTCTGCTTGTAATTCGTCACTGGAATTACAACCAGTCGCTACACACAAAATAAAATCATTTTTTTAAATAAAAATTTTTATTTTGGGATTTTTGGGGATTTCTTATTAAAAGTTTACTTTCCATTTTAAAAAAAAAATTAAATTTGGTCAGAAAAAAAATATTTACTTTTTAAGGTTTGGTTTTTTAATTTGGGGATTAGGAAAAGAGTACCTGGCAGCCCTGTTGAAATCAATCCTGTATCCGTCTTTTCATTCATTAATTTCTTACGATTATGATTTTTATTTAATTTCTTTACTTTTTTTTTGTTGTTGTTTCATTTTAATGCCCGTCGTCAGCACACTTATTATTTCCAACATTATAAGAGACACGAATATTTTTATTATTTCATTTTTGAAACGAATGGTCAGTAGTTTATTTGAATCTGGGTTGTTTTTCAATTAATGTCGCTTGTGCTTATCGAATATGGCAGGACTGTCAATGGAAGTGGGTATGCAGGGATGTAAATGTACAACTTTTTAAAAAAAAGCCATTATTGAGGTTTAAAATCTCAAATATTTTTATATATTTACATTTACGACTGTCAAATGATTGATGGACCTCGAAAATATATATATGACAATATCGAAAAATCAGCTTATAACGAATATTGTAGTTTGCAGATCTCCTCAGTTTTGTTTGACTTTTATTCGAGGAGTTGTTTGCTTTAAGTCTCTATATTAAGAGATTTTACACCCTTTCCACATGTAATAAGTCAATTTTGTGTTATATCGACTTAAGTTGATCTTCCATATGAGCACAGATGTTATTAAAGGCAGTTTCACACTATAATGAAAGTCTTAAGTCTTTTAAGGGTCTTAACAAAAAAACCTCAACTTTCCATGTCTGCATTACGCCTGGTAAGTATTACTAAAAAGATACCCAACAAACAAGGAGGTTTGATTTCAAATTGAAAATGATTTGATATTAAACGTTTTCTCAAGCGACAAACGTTTGATAATGATTTAAAAATCTTTTGAAAATTCATTCATTCTCAACAAAAAGGGAAAATTATTTTCAAATTGAAAATTCCTTTATTTTCAAACGTAAATCTCAAATGTTTTTCAAAGGTGGATATATTTTATTTTTTTAATTTGGATTCGTTATATATTTAATTAAACTGTTAGATAAACATTTGGTACCATAACTAAAAGATGAAATAATGTTCTTTCCGTTCTCTAATTCTTGGTAAGACAAAATACTTGTATCCCTTTTATTTTGAGGATTGTAGCACCGCGATCATACAACAAACTTATGTATAATTTCTTCACTTTCCCGTTTTATTTTTTTTTAATTTGTATTCTTAATCATTGTAAATACACACAAATAATTTTTATTTTTCACAAGAAATAAATCGTTCACCTGTAAAACACATTTTACCACGAAGTACAAATTTAACTAATCGCCACTTTTAATGTCTACATTTATTTTTCGCTTTAGTATTGGCAAGTTTCGTTCTGGATTGAATTTAGCATTTGATACTGATTTGACGTCAAATTGATAAAACATTTAACGTCAAATGTTTATTTTTAAATCATTATCAATTTGAATTGAAATGTGAAACGGGAAAGTGAAGAAAGTTTGTTGAACGATCGCGGTGCTACAATCCTCAAAATAAAAGGGAGCCAAGTATTTTGTCTCTCCAAGTAGGGATGGGCAAGTTGAAAAAATATATCGATATATATCGAATCGATATTTTTTTAGAGTATCGATATTTATTATTTCAAAAATATCGATATATCGAACGTATTTTGCTGAAACTATTACCAAATTAAAAAATTCAGTATACCTTTGTACAAACATATTTATGAACAAACAAATTATATGTAATTACATTGTTACTTTTTATTGTTTCATTTTATTTTAAAAAAATTAATAAAACAAAAAAATTTAATTAAAACAAAAAATTTAATTATAACAAAAACAAAAGGGAAGATTACAAATAAACCATATGAAATAAAAAAAAAATAAATTACGAAAAATTTCAATGGAAGTAAATAAGTCATGGAAGTACCAACTTTCCTTAAAATTTGAATTGCAAACCAAAAGTACCAACTGGTTTTAGTCAAACCAGTAATCATCAGATATGGACATCAGGAGCACTCTCTTTTTTATGTGCTCTCCAGTCAATCTGCTTCTTGTATCCGGCACTGCTTCTTATAAATGCCAATCATTTTAGATCTTCATATTAGTTTAAAAAACATATGATGCATGCAATGATTCCAATTCTTAAAAAAAATATTGTTTGAAAAACGGCTAAAATTTTGAGTTCTTAATGAAGACTGACTTTTAAAAATATCGAATTCGATAGTCGTATTTCAATACCGATACATCGATATATCGGTATTCAAAATATCGGCGATATATATCGATTATATTTTTTATCAAATATCGATATCTTGATATATCGATATTTTTTGCCCATTCCTATATCCAAGAATTAGAGGACGGAAAGAACACTATTTCATCTTTTAGCTATGGTACCGAATGTTTATCTAAAAGTTTATTTAAATAAATAATAAATTTATATTAAAAAAATTAAATAGTTTTATTTATATTCCACATTGTATTATAATCCACATTTGAAAAAGATTTGAGAATTACGTTTGAAAGAAAGTTGAAAATAAAGGCATTTTTCAATTTGAAAATAATTTCCCCTTTTTGTTAAGAACGCTATGATTTTCATATGATTTTCAAATCATTATCAAACGTTTGATTTCAAATCATTTTTAATTTGAAATCAAACCTCCGTGTTTGTTGGGTAAGTATAGAAAGAGATTATGAGTGTATGTGTGACAGAGTTGCCGTTTTGGTTATTTTAAACCAAAATTGTTTTTTTTTTTTTAGTTTGTGTAGTTGTGCACTTTTTTGATTTTAGTTACTTTTTTATTGCAAAAATAATCAATTCTTTGAGTACCAGAAATGCCGAAGTTAAAACTGTAACAATATACCAACATTACTGTTTGAATGTTTTAACCTGATACTTTATTTAAAAATAAAACCGATAACATCGCCATAAACTAAACCGATCTTGTCTGCACATTCGATGTTTCTAGCCGTGTTCCGCATTTTATGCTGAAAGTTCTTAGATTTTTATCCAAAAGTTTATATTAAGTTGTGCTTATTGAAATTATTAGCTTTTAAGGTGAGCAGATGATTTGTCCACGGCTGGTGTTTTATTTCCCATAGATCCACTTAGACGGGATGTTTGAAATTCGAATGTTTAAAAAAAGGGTTAAAACGTATTGATTCAAATCAAAATTTTATAATTATCGTTCTTCATTAAAAAGAAATAAGTGGGCAGGTGTCTGGTACTTTTTTTTAAATTCGGTCCTTTTGGTTAACGGGTCAAACCTGTATTTAAACTAGTTACGTCGAAACACACATACTTTGATATTTGCATTTTCGATAAACAGCTTTCAAAGCTCTTACAATTTGTTATTGTTTCTTTGCAAAGTAAGCAGCAAGCAGAAAAGCTTGCCCATTGGGCTGGACGTTACTGTTCTAAACCAATAAACATAGAAATAAAAATTATATCTCTCACATTCGTAACTCATATAAAAAATACAAATATAAATTTGAAACTCATTCGCAATTCCATCGCTTAAGAGGTGAAACTCGTAACTATTTTTGGTACTTTTTTCACAAAACCCTTTTTCCCCATTCATTGCAATAAACTTATTAAATTGTTGGCTTCTACTACAATAATGAAATGTATGATACTCCAATGGGGAGAAAAAAGTATCGAAAAGGGGATATACGGAAAATGAAATTTGATTATTTTAGTTTCTCGTTCTACTTGTGGTACTTTTTGAATTTTTTTTAATATTGAACTTAGAAACATAAAATTATAGGTAAATGAAAACCTTAACGATAAAAAATGTTGGTTTTTTTTGGTTACTTTTTTCGCATTTGTTGATTTTCTTGTACATTTTGGTAAAAAAAAAAAATTGTTTTGGTCGTGGCAACACTGTTGTGTGTGACTGTAAAAATGAGTTCAAGTATCTGTCACAGAGTGGCTTGATGTCGAAAAAGGGCATTAATTTTTATTTTGCTTTTATTCTTGGTTTATTTCAACATTTTTATTGTCATCTTTTTACGATTACTAAACGTGTGGTAAGTACCTTACGTGACATTTATGATTGTTTGTTGTTTTTATTTTCGTTTTAACTTTGCAGCAAACAGTGTAGGTCAAAAGTTATGGATTTATAGTAAATAAATAGTACCAAGCTGAAGTTTTTGTTTGTGTTTGAAATTTTTTTCTCCCACTGTTTGTAACACATTTTCTATTCTATAATATTTCTATTTGTATAATTTTCCCAGCACGTTTCTTTTTGCCTTGATTGTGTTGACTGTTATTTAAAGAAATAAAATCTGATTTGTTTGTTTTTAATACCTCAAACTAACAGGATAATATTTTATATCCTGCTTTTCTGTTTTTATTTTCAATAAGAGTTTCTTGTTTTTAAATGTCTGATTTTTTAGAACGAATTTTAATATTTTTAAAAGGTTGGGTAAATTATAATATCGCATAATTTTTAATGGGCAAAATACTAAAATTTTTATTGAAACATAACAGAAAGCAAATATTTTTAAGAAACAGTTTCATTTTTCATTAAGACCACGCACAGCAAAGAAAAATTAATAAATATTTTAATTGTTTTGATTTAACATACAAAATTTATTTTCAGTTAAATTAAGTTCTCAGATTTTGCCAAAGGTCAGGTCTACTAAAGAATTTGTTGAAGCAATTCTTCATCAAATTTTTAAATTGTTTTTTTTTTTTTTTACCCATTGACCTCAAAACCGTTCGCTATAAAACACAGATTTTTGCGGGGAATAAAGATTCATTGACAGACCTACACAACAAACACGGAGTTTTGATTTTAATTTGAACACTATTTGAAGTCAAACTTTTTCTCAAACAACAAACGTTTGATAATGAATTGGAAATTATAGCATTCTCAACAAAAAAAATGGAAATTATTTTCAAATTAAGAAATTCCTTTATTTTCACCATGCTTTCGAACGCTATTCTCAAATGTTTGTCAAATGTGGATTGTTATACAATGTGGAACATGAGTGAAAAATATTTTTTAATACCCTTCACCGAAGGCAAAAGGCTATGTCATTCTGTTTTAAATTTCTACAATATTAATCTTAGACCTTGGGTCCTTATGGGAAGCGCCAGTAGATGTGTCCGTTGAAACGGGTTTTCCGAAGACCCGCATATAAGACCCACATATATTCTGGAACTGTTTGCTATTGAAATTCAGCCTGTTCGTTCTACAAATGGCTGAGATATGAGCCTAAAACCACGACTGCCTCTAACTTTACCCAAAAAATTCCTTGTTGTTGTTTTTTATTTTATTTTTATATATAACTGGAGCCAAAGCTTCTCAATTAGGTACAAGTATCTTGGATATAAACATACAGCAATACTGCAAAAATGTTCCCCAAACTGGACGTTCAGAAAGCGCATCTTCAAGAAGAGCCGCAGTGAAAAAATGCCCTAATCCATTTGCATACATATGTAAATGTTGTGTTTTGATATTTCAAATAAAATTTAATTTTCTACAATTTCAATCAAGTTCTATCGAAATGGAAAAAATACCCTTTATTTAGGGTTTGATTTAAACCAGTAATTTTTGGATTGTCACCTAAAGCTTACCTGAAAATAATATAGAAAATATCCTTTAAATCTGTTTGTAAATAATCCGTGTTGAAAACAAAATGTTTTTGAACTTCAAAATATTCACAATCATGATACAATTAATCTGGTAACCCTAGTGCTACAACAAGGCAAAAACAACATGAATTTTGTTGTTAGAAAGCCAGATAGATTGTCAAAAAATACTTGTGTATTTCTAGCAACAATAAAAACTCCAATTTGTTAACAAACAACATTGTAAGCCAATTGTGACATAATGTAAGGTTCGTAAAGGATATTCAGCTGGGCTTCTGGGACCACCTTGTTAATTGTACCATGATGACAATATAATTATTAATTAAGGCCTAGGCCCACGATGTCGACAAGATCATTTCTTTCGTATATTTGTATAGAAAACAAAAACAAATTTTAGTTTTTTATTATTGTTTTCAATATAAATATGCGAAAGAAATGTTCTTGTCGACATCGTGGGCCTGGCAGTAAAAAAAAAATTAAATATATTTCCAAGCACTCCAATTTTTTTAAACACATTTTTCTTTTTATTTAAAATAAATTTAATTTACTTTTTACTAATGTATTTTCTTTTTTTTATTATTTTAAATTTATTTTCATATTTTTTCTTTCTGCACTTAAAAATATTTACACCGAAATGCTTCTTTTTCACTAGCTAAATAAAAAAAAAAAGAGAAGCTAAGGGTGGTTTTTGAACGGCGCGGCAATAAAAACGCAACCAACCACTTACAATAACACGCTTTTTTAGACTGTCTGGTGCAACTATTTCCATGTGCAGCGTAGTCATATTACATCCCCCCAGAATTTGTTGTTCACTAAACTACCATCCGCAGGGATGAAAAGAGAGTTTTTCAATACTAAATTTATAAAGTTCGAAAGTTAAAACCAGTAAAGAATTGCATTCCTGCGATTTTTCGTAAACTACTGGAATATTAATCAAAGTGAACAAAAAAAAAATGTTTTTAAGTGGACGAAACTCTACATTCAAAATTAAAATTTCTTTAAATTCAAGGATGTTTAAAGACTTGCAAGGAACTACTCTTATTTCATTCAACAATTATGTTGTGCTTAATTCACAATATTTATTAATAAAAACTCTTAAATTTACTGCCGGGGCGATAAGCTAGTTTCTATGCGCATTTCACTGGTTGCTTAGACCAGATTATCAGGAAACCTTTTCCCAAATACTTTTAAAACGCTAAAATTATTATACAAATAAAACAGTATAGCGAATGAGAATTACCAACACGAAAGTCTTATTTGCCACGATATCAAAGCTTAGACAAAACACCTGCATTTCAGTTAGTTAATTGATCAATTAACTCAATTGAAAAACTTTCATACATTTAAACTATTTATATAATCCCTGTTTACATGGCACAACTTATTTAAGATGTCTTTAGTTAAAGTAAAACTAGGAACAACTATTAACTTTTTATTAGGAATTGAAAAAGGTATTCCGTAGAGAAATACTGACTATCGCTAAGTTGTCTCCTGGACCCAAAATATTTGAGAAGCAAGAAAAAAGTTAAGCTTGCTTTGAAACTGATTAAAGAGAAACGATAAGATTTGCTAGACTCTGTCTTAGACTGATGCGAGAGAAGCCATTACAAACGAAACCATTTTACTGTTAGCGCCGAGAAGTCGCTTGCTACTTGGTTTCAGTAGGGACCAGATTAGGACGGGTCACTGGTTGATAGAGACACAGATGCGAAGAGAATGGGTGAGGATAAGAATGCCTACTGTAGAAGTTGTCATGACGAAGAGAAGAAGGAAACGCTGTTTCATTTTCTCTGCCAATGCCCTGGTCTAGGGGCAATTGGGTTAAGCCATTTTGGGAGACCAGAATCTCGTGAAAAGAAATGCCATATCTACGCTTTACCGCAAAAAAAACTTAAGGGACAAAAACACAATTTTACAGGAGATGTTTTTTTTGTTGTTATATTTTATAAAAATTTTGTATTGAGGTTGGCGCTTAAGCTAAAATTTGCTTTAAAATCTTAACGGTACCTTATGTGAGCATGACATTTTAGGAGATGATGCAAGTGCTGCCAATAAATTCATTTATTAAAAAAAAAAGCGAAAATTTAAAATGATGTCGCTTAAGCTATTTTGGCGGTAATGGTTCGGTAGAATGATGTGATTTTAAAGAAAAATCAGACGAGTATGTTTTACTTCACTGAATTGCTTAAAAACTTGTTAAGTTATATCCGTGGATACCATCTGCTTAAATAACTGGAATTTTAAGATCATCCCGTTAGAATTTATTATTAAAATCTACTTGATTTCTAAGATTCTGAAAATCGATATTTAAATTTTAATCAGCAAGTATTATCGCATTTTATGTATAAACTACTGCCACAGATACTTTTTAAGGGATTTTTTTTTTGTTCGGTTTATTGTAACCCAGTCAAATGTGTTGCACCGAACACTTGACTTTTGGTGCAGACACAAATTTTTTTTTTTTTTTAATTTAACTTTTTTATCATCAAACGTTAAATTTTACTCGAGTTTTTTTATTCGAAGCCTCATCATTAAAAACATTTTATTTTACTTTGGCAGATTTTAAGCCGCATTTAATATGCATTTTACATTCAATACACCAAAAAGGATGTTGGCATCCTCTTTTATGTGAACATGTACAAGGGAATGAAGGAAGGATGATTCTCTTTTTTTTCGTATTGCATTAATAATGAAGTTTCGGTGTTTCGTTTTGACTCACATTTCGTTGTTGCTGTTTTCAGAAACAACAACAAAAGAGGAGCAAAAAGACGGCAAAAACAGGAATCAAAAACGTATCGCATGTGATTTAATGTTTTGATGTTTATGAGAATGGCGACAATGATAATGATGATGATGATGATTATGATGGAGAGGCTTTAGAGCTCTTCTTCTTCTTTGTATAAATAATGCAACAAATCCCACTTTTCTTCCTTTTCTATAAACTGCAAATGATGATGATGATGACGGTTTAATGGTTTGTTATACGTTTTGTTATTTTCGTTTTTTTTTTTTCTTTTTTCCATGCAACAATATTTTTTCGTTCATTTTTTTATGACTCTTTTACGAATATTTGTCGGTTAGGTTTGATATGCTGATATGCAGTGCGACAGCTAGACACTGTGTCAGCCAACCAACCAGCCAGTCGCTCATTTTGTTGGTTACATTGCAGAATGTAATATTAATAATAATAGAAAAATTTTAAAGAATGAAAAAATAGAAGAAAAAAATTTGTATGGAAAAACAGAAATAGAATAAATGTTGACTGTCTGGCCACATGCCATAAATCAAATTTAATTCATTCTAATTGTGTGATTAAATGATTTATACGTTAGATGTGGTTGGATTGTGTCTCTCTTTCTCGCTCACTCTACTTTTAAAAATTGCTTAGCTGGCAATTTGATTGAAAGACTAATTTGCTTTTGTAAAGGGAGGAGAATGAGATCCAATCATGTTTCTTTATGAAAATCATTTTAAATTTCCCAGGAATAAAAGACTTAAAAAAATTTACAAAAAATAATAACAAAAAATTAAATTTCTCCAAATTTTCCATAAATCTATTAATTTGTGGACATATCTATTCATGTGGCAATACTGGTTGTTTCACTGGTCGATTCAGAGTTATCACTCTTTTTTATCTTATATTTCGAGTTTTAAACATCAGATAAATTTACAAATTTTTTAAATATTTACAATGAAGGTTGAAAACAATTATGGCATTGTATAGAAATGCGATTAAGAAGTACACAACGGTAGTTGTTTTTGTAATCATTTCAGGGATTATCAAAAAAAAAAACACGATTTTTTGGAGTTGTTCCCCTTTATGTGAAATTTGTTCATTGTGATGTCATTTCAACCACACAGAAAAAATAGAAAATCAACTTTAATTAAACAATTCGGTTAGACAATTAAATATTTAACTAATTTTGCCCCTGCAAAGGAATTGATCATATCAATTAACGGATTTGTATTTTCGAGTCATGGGACACAAATTTAGTCTATTAAAAAATTAATTGCATAAACTAAAAAATACACCACATATATACAAACATTTAATTTTATGGGTTTTGATTAAAAAAATTAATTGCAGCAAACAAAAAATTAATTGAATAATTAATGTACACTAATTAATTATTTAATTGAATAATTTTTTAGAACATCATCAAAGTAAACCGCTGTGACCTAAGGACTAGCACAACTTAAAATACTTCTCTTTAGTTGAAAATAAACTGAAATGAATTCAGCTACATTTGGGGACAACTGAACATATTACTCTTTAGTTAACTCTGGAGAAGCTACTTTTATATCAAGAAGAACGATACAACTGTATTTTTGGCAAAATAGTAGACAATATTAAGTAATACTTTTGCAGTGGGTAGATATGACCACTGTACGTCGATTTCCTGCAAAAAGTCAAAATTAAACAATTTCGAGCAGACTCTCTTTAGAGGAGCCAGTGCTTTATATAAGCCGAAAGGCCTGGTTTCTCTTTATGCCATAGATCAGGAGATCGTACGAAATTCATAGCTAAAAAACACTTTACTTATCACATCCTTGACCTAAATTTACTAACATAATTTTTTGTATTATGAATTCTAATAATCAATTCAATTGACTTTTTAATTTGGCCCGGATAAGCGACCACTAAATTCAGTTAAGCGTGACATACCCATTACCATACAAAACAGCTGTTTACACCAACCTTATGGGCAACACTGCATTTGATTAAACGTGACGCAATACCGAATTGAATTTTGGTTAATATAGTTGTGGATACATATTTGACATTATAGTTGTGTCACGTCTAATTGGACCGAGTATCCACAAATAACTAATCAGACTCTTGGATCTTAAGTTGGGAGATTAACATAACATAACTCAATTGCCTTCGCTCTTTTAATCATGTTATGCGATTATAGAGTCTTATAGTTCATCTGAACAGTTTGAGATTGAAATACAGCAAAATAGGTGTTAAAGTTATGAAATTATGGACCCAAACGTCAACCAATGTTCTTTAAAAACAAATTTTTTCATCAGTTTAACCCGAATATTTTATGTGGAATCATAAAAAAAACCCACTTCTAAAGCACTTGTATACACCGAACAGCGAAACTGATACTGAATGATACGGTAATGAATTCTGCTACTCGCCGGTGTACAGGAGAGCGCAATGAAGCTCATCGGTGACAGAAGAGTATCTCACTCTTTTGACACTTTGGAGCATCGAATCGAAATGGCGAAATTCTAAAAACTTTGTTTTTGTTTTAAATGTAGTTGTAAGAAAGAAAGAATTCTTTCGCACATTGGAAAAAGGCAGTTAGCGTACATAACGTACAAAAAGACACAGAGAGAATTCCTTCTTGTATTTTTAAACGTATGGAAATTCAAGTCAAAAGTCTTTTTAACACTTTTTTCGGTTTCTTCTTCACTATAACATATTTTTCAAAGTTCGGCTCAATCCACAGGGGCCATCCCCTGAATACTGGGCCTTAAATAAAACTAAAAAAAAAAAAAAACAAGTATATAGTCGGTCAAGACCGACCTTATAATACCCTATACTGTGGTGGTATTTAAAAAACAATTGTTCAGGAGTTTTTGGCTTTATGAATAGGGATCTATCTACATACGTTTTAAATTTCATTAAAATCGGTTCGATAGTTTCTTAGAGGTGGAAATCGCCCCCCTTTCTCCCTTCGTGGCCCTTTTTTCAAAAAATGTATAGCTAATGGTCCATATAAATATGGATCTGTCTATGTTTTAAATTTACGTCGTCAACCAAACCGCCGGACGGACAACGTAAGATCAACTGAGAGAATCTGAGTCGATCGGTGCACTTATAGGTGGATGAAGGACCAATATTTTAATGTGTTACTCACAACAGCACAAATGCATAATACCCTTTTCACTACTGTCCTGTGGGCATAAAAATGCAATGATAAATAATATAGAAGTGAAAGTATCAAAATTCCAAATTTTTAATTCCCGACATGGATAATATACGATTTCTGAATCTTAAAATCCCGAACTTTATAAGCCCAAATTTCGATATCCTAAATTTAGAATCTTTACTTAGCGAAGCCGTTGTTAGTTATACGATATAGTGTAAACAATCCTTGTGGTAGCCCAAAGGCCACCCTGGCACATTCAGCGTTAGCGTTAGCGACATCATTTTCAATATTCGTTTTTTCTCTAAATAACTTTATCTGCAACACTTGCATAGTTACGATTTAATAGCGATTCAGCGATTTGGTATTTTTAAATTAAGGATATTGAAATCCGCGACAATAACGTTAGCGACATCATTTTCAATTTTTTTTTTACTAAATAACTTTATCGGCAACACTTGCATAGTTATGATTTAATAGCAAGTACCATTTTATCGTTAGCGATAAATTTCATACAAAATATATATGAAATAAGATAAAAAAACTCTCTCTTTTGTAAAATTTGATTTTTGGCGCTTACGTTATTTTCGCGGTTAGCGCTTGATATGACCCCAACTCAGAATTGAAATTAGGTGTAATTTATGACCATAAATTATAATGTCCGATATAATTTGCACAGAATTTATATTAAATCCACTACCGAAAAAGGTCAATCTTGTTAAAGAATATCAAAGATACGACATCGCCAAAAATACCAATTACTGCTAGTTCAACGATTTCGAACGTTTACGTTCGAATAGAAAATTTATATGAAAAACACTCAGTTTTAAAAATATTTTCTATATAAAATGCTATGCGAACGTCTACGTTCGAAATCGTTGAACAGGCAGTTAATGTATTGACGTTTTAAGAAACATATGTTTTTGTAGAAATATCTTACCATATAATGAGCCGATCTTTAAAGAGCAAAACATTTCATACCTATAAAGACACAAAACATAAAGGATTTATTAAAAATAGTTGGTAACTTTACAAACTTTAAAAATATTTTAATTTTCCCTTTGTCGATGTTGACGTCAATTTGAAATTGTTGTCACATCAACTCGATAACTACATAACTTCGATGTTATTTGGTATTTTTAAAGAATGTTGTTGTCAAATAAATTGTAAGGTTATGTTCTAATTTTTGCCGGGTTAGCGATATAAGCGATTTTTTCCTGTAAGTTTTCTGATTCTTTACAGCTTTAACTATTTTGAATAAATATTTAACTTTGCCATCATGCCGCTGTTAGCAAGTTTTTGCGAACTTCCTCTTATTTTGCCATTTTTACCGAATTTGTGCCATTCCCTTTAGTTTAAGGGACTTTTAATAAATTTTTTGGCTTGCTAAAAATAATTAAAAATGTTCGCGAATTTTTTGCTATTTTATCAAACTTTTTTCCCATAGACTCCTAAGCTAACGAACAAATTTACCTGTAATTTTCACATTAACATCATGTTAGCCCTGGAAATGAAATAGAGAAGTGGGACCCCCAATAGGACGCCAATATTAAATATATCATATCTTAAAAACTGTTACAGTGACAATGCTCACACTTGGTAGGACTCACTCATATGGTAATCCACACCTTTGAAAATAAAAATTAAGGGGGTAGACACGGGGGGGCGTAATACCCCCTATAGGATTCATGTATTAAATTTCGCGGGCACTGAACAAATATTACAGCGAGAGTCTTCAGACGTGGTTAAAGCCACTTTCAATGTATGCTTTAAACTTGAAAATACTAATGAGCGGGGTTGAAGGAGGAGGAGCAGTACCCACCATAGAAACGTCTTTAAGCTTTGTAGGACCCATTCTAATCGTAAAATAAAATATAAATAAATGGAGTAGGTGCAGGGGCAGCAATAAATATGCATATAAAAATTAAAAAGCCTATGTCTATGTGATTGTTCCCTTGAAACTGCTTAACGGATGTTCCTGAAATTATCACAGTAACTTCCTGATCACCTGGTTTAAGAAAAGCTTAAAATTTAGAACAAATGGTTTGGGTTTTAATGAAAAAAACCTTTCAAAAAGCGAGCTCTAGACTAGAAAAGGACTATGTAAATATCTAAATATCTGAAGAAGGACAATAGGTAATTATGGTATTTGGGGGTAGCAAAGCGCACCGGGTTAGGCTAGTTACCAGGGCTGTGGAGTCGTCCGTAAAAAGTACTAACTCCGACTCCGGCTCCAAACGCTGAAATTTTTTAAGTGCAACTCCGACTCCTCCTATAATCTTGATGCTAAATGTATATGAGACTCAGTGATGTTAACTTTTATTTTTTCATTACCGTACGGCCTTTTAAAAATTAGAGTTTTTGAGAAGAAATTACCGTACGCAAACATTAATGTGCTGTTTCCAAATGGCTGGCGAATGATTATGTGGGAAACAGCACATAAGAGCAGTATTCATAAACCATTTATTTAAATTTTTAATGTATTTTAAGAAGATAATTTTTATTTTAGAATTTTTTTTTTTAATTTTTTATACCGAAAAACTTTGGAGACGGAATAGCGAGTTTTTGTGGGTACTACGACTCTGACATTCTAACTATAATTTCTTTAAATCTCATTTGAGTTGTCGCAAAATATCCTGTCAACTAAAAAGAGTAAATTCGATTAGACGTCGACTTAAAAGCGCCTTAGAAAATATTAAGTGACTGTCAATAGTAGTCGATTATACGATACTAAGTAAATACAATTACTGTCCCGTTGCTGTCGACTTTCATAATGAATTAAGTTCCAAATAAAATATGGGTATTTCCACAGGAAAGTCTATTTTTTGTCTCGTTACGCGAACAAGCACTTGCAATTGTTCCTCAAAGAATAATTTATGTATTTAGTATTTGATTTTTTTGTTTCTTGGTGTAAAGCCAATTCCAATTTAGTGAAAGAGAGGTAAACTTTGAACAGATAGGGTTTAATATACAAAATTAATTGCTTCGTGGCGTTACGTGAACCTCTTGAAGCACCCATATACAAATTTAAGAAAATTAAGAAACCTTAAGCAATTTTCTAATAAATGTGTATTGTGATTTAGGCTGGGTTTTTGAGATCTCAGTTAAACTAAGTTAAGTTGATCTGAAAACGGATTTGTGTTTGTATACAAAATATTGACGGAACAGCTTAGTAATGCTTAAAATTTTGGTCTTTAATGAAATACATATTAAAATAAAATCACATTTCGCCGGAAAAATCCGAGTTTCAGACTTAATACACATCTCAAAAACCGGGCATTGATAGGCAATCAGCGTTGCCGTTGTCATGCTTAATCGTAAGTCGCAGTAGTCCCGCCATACCTTCAAAGTGTAAAGGGTACAAAAAAAAAATTACAACTGTATCAGTTTTTCAATTCTTGTTTATGTCGTTTTTTCGTTATTTTTAAAACTCAAAAAAGTGTTAAACTTTATTGCCCACCTCTGTATCAAACACCCCAAATAGGTTTAGAGTAGGGCCTGAGAGTTGAGAGTCAAAGTGAAATTACTCGTTACTATAAACTTTCATTTTGATAAACAACGTGGGTCATTCAAATGTTTCTTCGGACTGTAATGAATACCTTTCCTATCAACTTTATTTAAATAAGAAACTTACGACATTTTGTTAACTTTTTTTCTGAGTTTCTATTGAATTTCTCAGTTCATATTTGTGAAAGATTTGCATGGCTATTTATCCTTTAATGGTTAGATACCTTTTTTAAGAGCAGTTTTATTTATCTATCATATTTTCCAGACAAAGTGTTGTTAAAAATTTATAGAATTTTAAAGTTTGTTCACTTGTTTCATATTTCTTTTTTTTGCTTCAGAAATATGAACACATTTTCATAAATTTTTGCAACGATGTGGTTCTGTCTTTGATTTTTTTTTTTCATAATCCTTTAAAAAAGAAAATTTCTTGTGGAGGACGTTTGAATTATTAACCAATTCGGCAAGAGTCCGAGGAGGGTACGCCATCCTGATTTTTTGTTTTTTTTATAGTTTATTGCGTCATAAATTTTATTTATCAATAAAAATTTTCTTATTTATTTTTTATTTCTTTATGGGCGGGTATTTGTATTTGTTTTAACTTAATTTTTAATATTAGTTTTGGACCAACATTTACTTTTTTATGCTGGCGTTGAACTTTACTTGGACGTGATGTCTGCTGGTGTTTTGTTTTTTTATTTTATTAAATTTTGCCCAAAAGCAAATTGTTGTTGACCCACCTACGAGGACTCTTGCAGCAAATTGGCTACTTATGTTTAAGTTCTTTGTAGATCTGAGTGTGTAGTTACACGTGTTGCAAGGTTATTTTGTGGTTTTTATTTTTCTTTCTCCTAAAAAAAACTTTTAATAATTTTGATTGACTATCAAGGCTTATAGAGGCAATGAGGAGAGAAACCATACATAAAGTGATTATTTTTTCTAATTAAATAAATAGAAAACTTGTGGCATAATTGAGTAGAAGGGGTCAAATGTTGATAAAGTTACAAAATTGGTCATTAAGTGGAATTTGATTACAACAAAGATAAATTATGTTGGATAGGAGTAGGGTTTCTAATCAAGAAAATTTAAAAAAAAAAGAAAACACATTTTAAAAACTTCTGGACATTTTCATATGGAACATTTTGGGTATTTCTATTTAAAGTGTCATCTATTTGCTTTACAAATAGTTGCCGAGAATAAATAAAAAATTAACCGTTAAGTGGGGACCAGAATAGTCGCTGTAGTACAACGTTACCAATAGCGCTGCAAGCTTTCGAAAGTTAAAAACGGCAGTTTCAAAGATGGTTCAACAGATTACGTAGTTGTAGTAATCATTGCAGAATATAAAGAATGATTCAGTTTCTCCTCCGTGTAAAATTAGAAAAGTAATTCGATTGATTAGACGATGGCACGGCATTATGTACAAGGGGGATGTGGTAAGTGAATTTTTTAGAAGCCGAGAGAAATCTTCTTCGGAATAAACGATATATTTTTTTGTAAAACTGAAAGCGGCTTTGCCATAAAATCAGCTCAAGGTAAGGGTACTCCTCAAAGCAAGCTGTGTGGATAACATTATTTGGTTTATGGACTCCCCATGCCGATATGTTGCGTACCAATGGAGAAATATCTAATTATTTTGGACTAGAACCAGCTACCTGTAGCAAAATATCTATATGAAAAAGTGCTAACACTCTGGGCTCTGTATTGTAACAAGCTTACAACGAACAAGAAATTCCTGTTATTTGTGTGCCAGAGTCAAAGACAATTGGCTCCAGAATCTTCATATGAGAGCTTTCGCGACGGATATTTAAACGATTTCGTATTCCCTAAATAATGGATTAAGTTGTACTTTTAGGTGCCATAAAAATTATTTCCATTACTAAGCAGCAAGCCTTTTAATTAATATAATTAAAATTAATTCAATGAAGCAGTAGATCCTATTCAAATCAATGTCAGAGAGAGAAGTTTTGTCCCTTAGGGTTCTTCGACCAAACAGTTTGAGTCTTAAGTCTTCGTTGACTTCTCTTCTTTTTCGTCGTCGCAACTGCTACACAGGGCATTGTAAGGGAGCTTTAGCCCCTGGCCGTGTTTTCCAATTGGACAAGAGCCAGTTATAACCTTAAAAGTATTTTAACAAATGCCGACTAATATGAAGTGGTCTAGGGTTTTGACCGTTGGAGATTAAACCACTGTGCTTTGTTGAATGGTTTTTTTTAAAGTTCAACTGAATTTTCAGTCCTAAACTTTGACAAAATTTAGTTTGATTTTTTAATTTTTCCCGAACTTTTCTGCTATTTTTATGAGACAAAAACTTTGCCTGCAAACTCTGTCGCTTTTACTACAATAAATAATACTAGAACCTCTTTGTTCCCGCTCTCTGCATTCCAAAAGATGTATTTTGTTTGTTTTAAAGTTTTTTTTTTTGGAATTTCTGAAAAATTTTCTTTAATTGAAATTTCAACAAAACTAGCAAAACTTGTCAAATACTTTCGAAAACTATCAAGCGGAAAAAATTTATATAAAAAACTAAAGATGACTATTTTTTCTCCTTAGATTTTATTTGGGAAATTTTGTATTTTATTGCATTTTATAGAAACTCACATAAACACACACACGCATGTCTTTAGGTGCAATTGCAGAAGATGTGCGTCAGAAGTCATAAAAGACAGTTTTATTGAGCAAGAAGTGCCGCCCAAAACAGAAACAACTTGAATCAACCAAAAAAAAAGTTTTAAAACAAATTTTACAGGAAACTTTTAAATAAAAAAAAAACTCAAGACATCCAAAATAGTTAAAAATTTAAAACGGAACAAGAAAAAAATTTATAAAAATTATTTACAGTAAAAAAAAAACTGTTAAATAAAAACCAATTTAAAAACGTTAAATTAATTTTAATTTTTTTCTTTTTTTATGAAAATCGTAGAAGAAAAAATAATTCATGACACACATGGCAATTTTATCCAGGCCTCACAAATAACCACAAAGTTATCCATTTGCAAACAGCCAACCACAGCCAGCCTGGCGGGGAGTACCCAGGGTAGCCAGTCAATGTGGGCGTAGTATGGGAAAAAAAATTTTGCAAAACTTTATTTACTTAATGGATGTATGAAAATGTTTGAAAATTTTGTGTCGAAATGTAAGTTAAATATTGTTTACATGGGAAAATGTGACATTAAGAAAAATAATTCCAAAGTATTAAATGGATTTGAAAGATCATTTTAACCGCAGTGGGATAAAACTTAAAACATTTGAAATTTAATGGCTAAGAAATAATGTTGTGTAAGTGGTTGAAATTAGAGATGTGCGCGTGAGTGGTATTTGACTCACGGTTATGCACAAATGTGAAGGAAGGTAATGTAATCAAGAACGAGAAATTTCAAATGTCTTACGACCGCGATTGCTCGCTAACGAAATTTTTTATATCATACATTCACACTCACGAATCATGTGTTAAGTCTTACAATCACGCACACTCGGGCAAAATTGTATTAAAAAAAATCACTTTTTAATACAACACGAAGCTGAAACCCAACTAAATTTAAATAAATATTTGTTGAAACCCTTCATTAATAGCAGGTATTTAACTGCCAGGCCCACAATGTCGACAAGAACATTTCTTTCACCTGTTGATATTGAAAACAATAATAAAAAACTTAAATTTGTTTTTGTTTACAATAAAAATTAACGAAAGAAATGTTCTGGTCGACATCGTGGGCCAGGCTGTAAGCAACAACTAGTTACTTAAGAAATAAAGGGTGTTTTTTAAGCCTGATTGAACCCTTCCAGGCCTTAAAATTAATTTTAAATATTTAATCGCACTTACTTTCTTTTTTTCTAAATCAAAATTATGGATGTATTAGAACGTACCTTATAGAAAAGAATAAGAAAAAAACTCATAAGGTCAAAGTTTCAATAAAAATGTGTAGATACAAAAAGCAACGGTTCCGCCGGAGCTTTTGGAATCGTTAACCGATTACCAGGGGGCCCGCGAATGCGATAACTTATTTAATTTCTAGTTTTTACCATTTGTAACCGGATTACATCTGAAGTTCTAGCGAAAAAAAATTTTTTTTATGAGGTTCGTAAAAGTTAAATTAGTGGACACACTATCGAAAATGAATGGCCGCTAATTTTGTCAGTTTGATTTTGTGATTGGCTGATGACAGACGAAAGTTGACACACCTTTAATATTTAACAAGTTTTTCTCCCCCTGAATTTCTTAACACACAATTTTTAAATTTACCAATTTATCAGAAATTCTTAAAACTCGCAAGTTACAAGCAACCGCCAAACTTGGATGTGTGTGAAGTTAAATTTCGAAATTTATAGCATAACAGAGCTCTGTTAAAGCTCTAACATAGCACTGTTAACCATATAGAATTGTGATATATGTTTTCAAATTGGAATTATACCTACATTTATGGATCAAATGGACTGGAAAAAAATATACAGCTTAACACACATCCCACTTATCAAAAACTTTCATTACTTTAGGTATATAATAGGACTTTTCATGTTTTTTTTAATTTTTTAAATTTACAATTTCTCTGGAATATTTTCCCGAATTCCAGGAAAACGGGAGGAGATGGGCGGATGAAATTTGATGGAATTTGTGGACAAAGTGGACCTTTATGAAAATTAATAATCAGAAGCTTAAAGGTGTTGCGTCTTTATACGAATTTTTCAATTTTTCCATATTTTTCAAATTTTGAATTTCACTGTAAGATGAATTCCAGAAAAACGGGAGGAGATGGGCGGATGAAATTTGATGGAATTTGTGGACAAAGTGGACCTTTATGAAAATTAGTTATCAGAAGCTTTAAGGTGTTGCGTCTTTATACGAATTTTTCAATTTTTCCATATTTTCAAATTTTGAATTTCACTGTTAGATGAATTCCAGGAAAACGGGAGGAGATGGGCGGATGAAATTTGATGGAATTTGTGGACAAAGTGGACCTTTATGAAAGTAAGTTATCAGAAGCTTTAAGGTGTTGCGTCTTTATACGAATTTTTCAATTTTTCCATATTTTCAAATTTTGAATTTCACTGTAAGATGAATTCCAGAAAAACGGGAGGAGATGGGCGGATGAAATTTGATGGAATTTGTGGACAAAGTGGACCTTTATGAAAATTAATAATCAGAAGCTTAAAGGTGTTGCGTCTTTATACGAATTTTTCAATTTTTCCATATTTTTCAAATTTTGAATTTCACTGTAAGATGAATTCCAGAAAAACGGGAGGAGATGGGCGGATGAAATTTGATGGAATTTGTGGACAAAGTGGACCTTTATGAAAATTAGTTATCAGAAGCTTTAAGGTGTTGCGTCTTTATACGAATTTTTCAATTTTTCCATATTTTCAAATTTTGAATTTCACTGTTAGATGAATTCCAGGAAAACGGGAGGAGATGGGCGGATGAAATTTGATGGAATTTGTGGACAAAGTGGACCTTTATGAAAATAAGTTATCAGAAGCTTTAAGGTGTTGCGTCTTTATACGAATTTTTCAATTTTTCCATATTTTCAAATTTTGAATTTCACTGTTAGATGAATTCCAGGAAAACGGGAGGAGATGGGCGGATGAAATTTGATGGAAGTTGTGGACAAAGTGGACCTTTATGAAAATTAATAATCAGAAGCTTAAAGGTGTTGCGTCTTTATACGAATTTTTCAATTTTTCCATATTTTTCAAATTTTGAATTTCACTGTAAGATGAATTCCAGAAAAACGGGAGGAGATGGGCGGATGAAATTTGATGGAATTTGTGGACAAAGTGGACCTTTATGAAAATTAGTTATCAGAAGCTTTAAGGTGTTGCGTCTTTATACGAATTTTTCAATTTTTCCATATTTTCAAATTTTGAATTTCACTGTAAGATGAATTCCAGAAAAACGGGAGGAGATGGGCGGATGAAATTTGATGGAATTTGTGGACAAAGTGGACCTTTATGAAAATTAGTTATCAGAAGCTTTAAGGTGTTGCGTCTTTATACGAATTTTTCAATTTTTCCATATTTTCAAATTTTGAATTTCACTGTTAGATGAATTCCAGGAAAACGGGAGGAGATGGGCGGATGAAATTTGATGGAATTTGTGGACAAAGTGGACCTTTATGAAAATAAGTTATCAGAAGCTTTAAGGTGTTGCGTCTTTATACGAATTTTTCAATTTTTCCATATTTTCAAATTTTGAATTTCACTGTAAGATGAATTCCAGAAAAACGGGAGGAGATGGGCGGATGAAATTTGATGGAATTTGTGGACAAAGTGGACCTTTATGAAAATTAGTTATCAGAAGCTTTAAGGTGTTGCGTCTTTATACGAATTTTTCAATTTTTCCATATTTTCAAATTTTGAATTTCACTGTTAGATGAATTCCAGGAAAACGGGAGGAGATGGGCGGATGAAATTTGATGGAAGTTGTGGACAAAGTGGACCTTTATGAAAATTAATAATCAGAAGCTTAAAGGTGTTGCGTCTTTATACGAATTTTTCAATTTTTCCATATTTTTCAAATTTTGAATTTCACTGTAAGATGAATTCCAGAAAAACGGGAGGAGATGGGCGGATGAAATTTGATGGAATTTGTGGACAAAGTGGACCTTTATGAAAATTAGTTATCAGAAGCTTTAAGGTGTTGCGTCTTTATACGAATTTTTCAATTTTTCCATATTTTCAAATTTTGAATTTCACTGTTAGATGAATTCCAGGAAAACGGGAGGAGATGGGCGGATGAAATTTGATGGAAGTTGTGGACAAAGTGGACCTTTATGAAAATTAATAATCAGAAGCTTAAAGGTGTTGCGTCTTTATACGAATTTTTCAATTTTTCCATATTTTTCAAATTTTGAATTTCACTGTAAGATGAATTCCAGAAAAACGGGAGGAGATGGGCGGATGAAATTTGATGGAATTTGTGGACAAAGTGGACCTTTATGAAAATTAGTTATCAGAAGCTTTAAGGTGTTGCGTCTTTATACGAATTTTTCAATTTTTCCATATTTTCAAATTTTGAATTTCACTGTTAGATGAATTCCAGGAAAACGGGAGGAGATGGGCGGATGAAATTTGATGGAATTTGTGGACAAAGTGGACCTTTATGAAAATTAATAATCAGAAGCTTAAAGGTGTTGCGTCTTTATACGAATTTTTCAATTTTTCCATATTTTTCAAATTTTGAATTTCACTGTAAGATGAATTCCAGAAAAACGGGAGGAGATGGGCGGATGAAATTTGATGGAATTTGTGGACAAAGTGGACCTTTATGAAAATTAGTTATCAGAAGCTTTAAGGTGTTGCGTCTTTATACGAATTTTTCAATTTTTCCATATTTTCAAATTTTGAATTTCACTGTTAGATGAATTCCAGGAAAACGGGAGGAGATGGGCGGATGAAATTTGATGGAATTTGTGGACAAAGTGGACCTTTATGAAAATTAATAATCAGAAGCTTAAAGGTGTTGCGTCTTTATACGAATTTTTCAATTTTTCCATATTTTTCAAATTTTGAATTTCACTGTAAGATGAATTCCAGAAAAACGGGAGGAGATGGGCGGATGAAATTTGATGGAATTTGTGGACAAAGTGGACCTTTATGAAAATTAGTTATCAGAAGCTTTAAGGTGTTGCGTCTTTATACGAATTTTTCAATTTTTCCATATTTTCAAATTTTGAATTTCACTGTTAGATGAATTCCAGGAAAACGGGAGGAGATGGGCGGATGAAATTTGATGGAATTTGTGGACAAAGTGGACCTTTATGAAAATAAGTTATCAGAAGCTTTAAGGTGTTGCGTCTTTATACGAATTTTTCAATTTTTCCATATTTTCAAATTTTGAATTTCACTGTTAGATGAATTCCAGGAAAACGGGAGGAGATGGGCGGATGAAATTTGATGGAATTTGTGGACAAAGTGGACCTTTATGAAAATTAGTTATCAGAAGCTTTAAGGTGTTGCGTCTTTATACGAATTTTTCAATTTTTCCATATTTTCAAATTTTGAATTTCACTGTTAGATGAATTCCAGGAAAACGGGAGGAGATGGGCGGATGAAATTTGATGGAATTTGTGGACAAAGTGGACCTTTATGAAAATTAGTTATCAGAAGCTTTAAGGTGTTGCGTCTTTATACGAATTTTTCAATTTTTCCATATTTTCAAATTTTGAATTTCACTGTTAGATGAATTCCAGGAAAACGGGAGGAGATGGGCGGATGAAATTTGATGGAATTTGTGGACAAAGTGGACCTTTATGAAAATAAGTTATCAGAAGCTTTAAGGTGTTGCGTCTTTATACGAATTTTTCAATTTTTCCATATTTTCAAATTTTGAATTTCACTGTTAGATGAATTCCAGGAAAACGGGAGGAGATGGGCGGATGAAATTTGATGGAATTTGTGGACAAAGTGGACCTTTATGAAAATTAATAATCAGAAGCTTAAAGGTGTTGCGTCTTTATACGAATTTTTCAATTTTTCCATATTTTCAAATTTTGAATTTCACTGTTAGATGAATTCCAGGAAAACGGGAGGAGATGGGCGGATGAAATTTGATGGAATTTGTGGACAAAGTGGACCTTTATGAAAATAAGTTATCAGAAGCTTTAAGGTGTTGCGTCTTTATACGAATTTTTCAATTTTTCCATATTTTCAAATTTTGAATTTCACTGTAAGATGAATTCCAGAAAAACGGAAGGAGATGGGCGGATGAAATTTGATGGAATTTGTGGACAAAGTGGACCTTTATGAAAATTAGTTATCAGAAGCTTTAAGGTGTTGCGTCTTTATACGAATTTTTCAATTTTTCCATATTTTCAAATTTTGAATTTCACTGTTAGATGAATTCCAGGAAAACGGGAGGAGATGGGCGGATGAAATTTGATGGAATTTGTGGACAAAGTGGACCTTTATGAAAATTAATAATCAGAAGCTTAAAGGTGTTGCGTCTTTATACGAATTTTTCAATTTTTCCATATTTTCAAATTTTGAATTTCACTGTAAGATGAATTCCAGAAAAACGGGAGGAGATGGGCGGATGAAATTTGATGGAATTTGTGGACAAAGTGGACCTTTATGAAAATTAGTTATCAGAAGCTTTAAGGTGTTGCGTCTTTATACGAATTTTTCAATTTTTCCATATTTTCAAATTTTGAATTTCACTGTTAGATGAATTCCAGGAAAACGGGAGGAGATGGGCGGATAAATAAATATAAAAATAAAGTAATAACAAAATTATTTACTATGTTTAAGTTTTGGATTTTTTATTTATTCTTGAAATTTAATTTTTATTTATTAATTACACAAAAGGTTGTAATAAATACTTATAGGTATTTTGATTAATAATTATTTTTTAGCATATTTATATTTTTAGAATTTTGTTAATTCATGCAACTTGTAGTAGTAACAACGGTAACGCTGTCTGCATATTGTTCTTGCATTTGTACCCATGTGTGTTTGCGTTTCATTTAAATTTTTTTTCTTCAGAATCCAGCATACGAAAAAACCAATACGTACACATAGCAACTGCTGTATGTGTATTTGATGGTGTTCATAAAATACAAATTTTTTACAATCACACAATGACATGTACCAACTAGAACACAATGTTAAAAGAACATCTAAATGACCGTTACATTTTGTATTTTTTCCTTTGACACATAAAGATGAGTACAAAGAGAACATTTTCTCTTTCTTTGAATGTTTGTAGGTATTGCCACTTATTTTACGGAAAATAAATGGTAAAAATAATTTCATATCATTTAATAAAAAAAAGCTAGGTAAAATTAAAAATTATTAAATGTCATGTATCAAAAGGGTTTAAAATTATTTTTAATGATTAAATTTCAAATTAAATTAATAATTTAAAATTTTTATATTATACTAATAGGTATTATCCTTATAATTAACAACTATAAATGATTGCGAGTATAAATGTCCGGTAACGCTTAATACAACACTTAATAGTTCTAACAAGTGAATGCAGCAATACAGGTTGTTTTTTAATTAAAATTTTTTTATTAAAAATAAAGTTTAAGTTAAAAGTTAAAGTGTTAATTTATTAAAAATGAATAGAGAAACATTTTTTGTATTGTTTGCAAAAATATACTATTTAGATCTCAAAAAAAAAAACAATATATCATTAAATGATTTTAAAAACTGGAAAACAAACATTTTGTTTTTAGATTTTTTTGAAAAAGTGAATAAAGTTATTACTGGTTTTGGAAAAAGAGTAAGGCCAAATAAGAAACAGATAAAGCGTTTATATTCTTTGTTTAAAAAAGTTGTAAGTTTAAAATATTGATACATATGTAAATGTTTATCTCTAATGTTTTCATAAAAAATTTGAAAAGCTTACAAAAAAGATTTAGAATTGTATTAAAAACAATTAAAAAATAAAAATAGGTATATATGTATATATATATCGAAAGTTTTAACAGGAACTAAAAGAAATTACATCGGGTTAAATTTTTAGTGTGAATTATTTAAAAATGCTAAAATAAGTTAAAAAAGATTTTAATGTTCGTAATTAAATTACATATTAAAAAAATTTTAAAACGCAATATGAATTTCTGTGTAAAGCAATAGCAAAATTATAATATATTTTTGACTTTTTTTTCTTTCAATGTAATTTTTGGCGTTGTATTGCGTTTTACACAATTAGGGCGATAATGTGTTTAAAAAATTTCAAAAATTCTATAATAACAAAATCTTTAAAAAAAAAATTACTATAAATATATGATTGTGAAGGGTATATATATTTCTCTTACATAACGCAAGTATATTTTCATGAAAATAATTTAATTAAAACTTTTTGTAAGCATTTCATATATGGCCCAACTATAATATGTTTAAGTTGGCTTGAGAAATTGTGTGTGATTTTATTTTTGTTTTTTTAATTTTTTGGTTTTTTGACTGTTGCTTAAGCCAGCTTATGCATACTATAGTTGGGTCTTAAAGTTGTAGAGATAAAATATGCATAAGAATGTATGTATATTTATAATTTTCTTTATTTAGAGTACACAACATGTTTCGATGCGTGACTTATTGGACATTCTTATGAAAGCTTGCAATACCTCTGCATTGAAAATCGTTTATGAGAAAACTATCAAAATTTTCGAAATAAGTATTGGTAACTAATTAAAGAATTTTTATATAGTTAAATATGTAAAAGATTTATGTTTTATAAATAGAAAACAAGATTGATAAAACCAAAAGATATCCCAAAATATCACAAGACGAAAAAAGTTTACTTGAAATAGGTTAATATTTTACATTTTGATTATTTTTTAAAGTTTTTATTTACAAATATTTTTTTGATTTTAGGTGATGTAAGAAGCATCGATTTAGGGCAGGAAAACGTTTGTAACTCAAATGATTTTGAGGTAAATACATCAAACGAACTAAACGTTGATCTAATAGATTCTTTAGTTTTTGGAAAATCATCCATTAATCCTCCTCAATTTTCGTCAACCAAAAACACGTGTAGCATAAATGCTACATCATCTACAAGACCTGAACTTGATGAATATAAAGTCCTACGTAAACGTGTGAAGGACGTAAAAGAGTTACATGTAGTTATTCCATCAAATGATCTTCCTCTTCCCACCATTAATTTAGTAAAAAAAAGCAAAATCTATAAAAAATTTGAGGGCGAAATAATATTTTCCAAGAGAGAACTTTTATTTTTAGAGCAGTATTTGGAAAGTTTTCGAAAATATGAAATGATTCCCTTTTTGGAGGATCTAATGCGTGAAAAGTTCAAAAATTGTAATGCAATATGTCCAATTACCTACACTAGTTCAACATGGAACAAGGCAAAAACCACATTGTATTTATATGCTAAGTGTATATATAAAAACGATGGCTGTGCTCGATTTCGTTTTACAATTCTCATTGAAAAAGACGGCATATCTGGAAAGATTGAATCAAATGCCGTCTCTATCTCACACCCAAAGAAAGTTAAACCCCAACAAATTCGAAGCATTCGACGTGACATTGCTAAACACGAATTAAAATATCAAAAGGCCTCAAATTGGCGCAACAAAAAATTATGCCAACAAAAATCAAGTTTGAGGTATTTGGGTAACGACCAAGAAGTTCCATCTAGAGACGTGGCACGAAAAATTAAATCGGAACAAATACGATCTATGCAAAGAGACGATAATATCTTCATTGACCTTTATAAAATGCAGGCAGATAAAAACTGGATCTCTTTTATCCAACATATTTCAAACCCCTTAGAGATATATTTATTTTCGGTTAAGCAGCTGCAGTTACTGCACATCAAAAAACGAAAGCTACTGCAATTAAGTAGAAATACTTTGTTTTTCGACGCTACGGGGAACATAATCAGAAAATTAGACCCGAAATCAAAGCGAGTATTTTTGTACTCCCTGGTGGCGCACATTAGAGAAAAGCAAGAACGCGGAATATTAATTCCAATAGCAGAGTCTCTACTTAGCAGCCATTATTCAGACGATATCGAACGTTTTTTAATCTTTTTGAAAGTAGCATGCCTTAAAAATAACATAGCTTGGCCAATTTGTAAAAGAATATGCATAGACTGGAGTTATGCCGTTGTAAGAGTATTCAACAAAGAAAATAATATACACAGTTTAGAACAATATGTGGCAAAAACATATGCAATTTGTAAGGAAAATAAAGATAATACAGTAAAAATAAAACTTGTAGTTGTCCAGATTTGCTGCGCACATTTCCTTCGCATGGCCTATAAGGATTTGGAAACAAATTTTCAAGAGCAAAGAGTGTTTAGCTTTTTGAAGTGGCAGATCGTGTTTGCTGTAAATCTAAAAGATCTGAGGTCATTTTTTCAATGGATTCGACACTTATTAACGATTCTTTTAAATGAGTTTCTAACATTGGATGTCGAGAATTCATTGGCGGTTCTAAAAACCGGTGTCAAAACAGTACAAGTTGACGATTTAGAAGAGGTCAACAAAAACAAAAGTAATATAGAACATGATATTAGATCCAACTATAAGAAAAGCCCATACTATTTACAGTCTCTAAAAATTTTCAACAACGTAAAAAACTCAAAAAAATCATCAAAACTAACTAATGAATTTTTCAATGAAGCATATGCAAATATGCTATTAAAAAAATACTTGCCTTATGCTCCGCTGTGGACAAATATTATGGGTAAATTTGTCGACTCGAAGAACAGCAGAATCTCCAACAGTGCAGTTGAAAGTTATTTCAATATAACCAAAAATATTACGTTAGAAGGAAAAAGCAATGTTGTTCCCTCAAAATATATAAGAAATAGTTATATTTATACAAAGGCCAAGATAAAAGACATTGAGAACACATACATTAACCACAGCTCCAATGATCAATTAGGACAAAAAAATGGAAAATTATCAAAAAAATCAAGCAAAAAACAACCTGTCGAACCAGTTATTAAGCTTGAAGAAGATGTTTGGAGAAGAACAAAGGCCTCAGATAAAAAAAAAAATAAGCCCACAAACAGTTTTTAATAAAATAATAAATCAATACTCTTATTGGCCAAGGCATTTAAAAGAAACAAGATATATATTGTATTCATATCGTACCTTATATCAAAATAAATCTGTACCTTATCACTTTACAATTGATATGTCCGAGTACAAAAGTTTGAATTTAAGAAAATGTATTTATAACAATGTAATTGATATATATGTAACTATATTAATTACCCAAAGTAAAAAGTCAGCTACTTCGCTTTCAACAGAAGAAGGTAAAAGTTTGTTTTACTCCTCTAACAATATCCAACTGCCTTTAGAAAAGTTTGATCACATATTTATGCCAATTATAAATGGTCACCATTATACATTGGTATATTTAGACATAGTAAATCATTTTGTTATTACTTTATTTTTATATTTATTTATCCGCCCATCTCCTCCCGTTTTTCTGGAATTCATCTTACAGTGAAATTCAAAATTTGAAAATATGGAAAAATTGAAAAATTCGTATAAAGACGCAACACCTTAAAGCTTCTGATAACTAATTTTCATAAAGGTCCACTTTGTCCACAAATTCCATCAAATTTCATCCGCCCATCTCCTCCCGTTTTCCTGGAATTCATCTAACAGTGAAATTCAAAATTTGAAAATATGGAAAAATTGAAAAATTCGTATAAAGACGAAACACCTTAAAGCTTCTGATAACTAATTTTCATAAAGGTCCACTTTGTCCACAAATTCCATCAAATTTCATCCGCCCATCTCCTCCCGTTTTTCTGGAATTCATCTTACAGTGAAATTCAAAATTTGAAAAATATGGAAAAATTGAAAAATTCGTATAAAGACGCAACACCTTTAAGCTTCTGATTATTAATTTTCATAAAGGTCCACTTTGTCCACAAATTCCATCAAATTTCATCCGCCCATCTCCTCCCGTTTTCCTGGAATTCATCTAACAGTGAAATTCAAAATTTGAAAATATGGAAAAATTGAAAAATTCGTATAAAGACGCAACACCTTAAAGCTTCTGATAACTTACTTTCATAAAGGTCCACTTTGTCCACAAATTCCATCAAATTTCATCCGCCCATCTCCTCCCGTTTTCCTGGAATTCATCTAACAGTGAAATTCAAAATTTGAAAATATGGAAAAATTGAAAAATTCGTATAAAGACGCAACACCTTAAAGCTTCTGATAACTAATTTTCATAAAGGTCCACTTTGTCCACAAATTCCATCAAATTTCATCCGCCCATCTCCTCCCGTTTTTCTGGAATTCATCTTACAGTGAAATTCAAAATTTGAAAATATGGAAAAATTGAAAAATTCGTATAAAGACGCAACACCTTAAAGCTTCTGATAACTAATTTTCATAAAGGTCCACTTTGTCCACAAATTCCATCAAATTTCATCCGCCCATCTCCTCCCGTTTTCCTGGAATTCATCTAACAGTGAAATTCAAAATTTGAAAATATGGAAAAATTGAAAAATTCGTATAAAGACGCAACACCTTAAAGCTTCTGATAACTTATTTTCATAAAGGTCCACTTTGTCCACAAATTCCATCAAATTTCATCCGCCCATCTCCTCCCGTTTTCCTGGAATTCATCTAACAGTGAAATTCAAAATTTGAAAATATGGAAAAATTGAAAAATTCGTATAAAGACGCAACACCTTAAAGCTTCTGATAACTAATTTTCATAAAGGTCCACTTTGTCCACAAATTCCATCAAATTTCATCCGCCCATCTCCTCCCGTTTTCCTGGAATTCATCTAACAGTGAAATTCAAAATTTGAAAATATGGAAAAATTGAAAAATTCGTATAAAGACGCAACACCTTAAAGCTTCTGATAACTAATTTTCATAAAGGTCCACTTTGTCCACAAATTCCATCAAATTTCATCCGCCCATCTCCTCCCGTTTTCCTGGAATTCATCTAACAGTGAAATTCAAAATTTGAAAATATGGAAAAATTGAAAAATTCGTATAAAGACGCAACACCTTAAAGCTTCTGATAACTAATTTTCATAAAGGTCCACTTTGTCCACAAATTCCATCAAATTTCATCCGCCCATCTCCTCCCGTTTTCCTGGAATTCATCTAACAGTGAAATTCAAAATTTGAAAATATGGAAAAATTGAAAAATTCGTATAAAGACGCAACACCTTAAAGCTTCTGATAACTAATTTTCATAAAGGTCCACTTTGTCCACAAATTCCATCAAATTTCATCCGCCCATCTCCTCCCGTTTTTCTGGAATTCATCTTACAGTGAAATTCAAAATTTGAAAAATATGGAAAAATTGAAAAATTCGTATAAAGACGCAACACCTTTAAGCTTCTGATTATTAATTTTCATAAAGGTCCACTTTGTCCACAAATTCCATCAAATTTCATCCGCCCATCTCCTCCCGTTTTCCTGGAATTCATCTAACAGTGAAATTCAAAATTTGAAAATATGGAAAAATTGAAAAATTCGTATAAAGACGCAACACCTTAAAGCTTCTGATAACTAATTTTCATAAAGGTCCACTTTGTCCACAAATTCCATCAAATTTCATCCGCCCATCTCCTCCCGTTTTTCTGGAATTCATCTTACAGTGAAATTCAAAATTTGAAAATATGGAAAAATTGAAAAATTCGTATAAAGACGCAACACCTTAAAGCTTCTGATAACTTATTTTCATAAAGGTCCACTTTGTCCACAAATTCCATCAAATTTCATCCGCCCATCTCCTCCCGTTTTCCTGGAATTCATCTAACAGTGAAATTCAAAATTTGAAAATATGGAAAAATTGAAAAATTCGTATAAAGACGCAACACCTTAAAGCTTCTGATAACTAATTTTCATAAAGCTCCACTTTGTCCACAAATTCCATCAAATTTCATCCGCCCATCTCCTCCCGTTTTCCTGGAATTCATCTAACAGTGAAATTCAAAATTTGAAAATATGGAAAAATTGAAAAATTCGTATAAAGACGCAACACCTTAAAGCTTCTGATAACTAATTTTCATAAAGGTCCACTTTGTCCACAAATTCCATCAAATTTCATCCGCCCATCTCCTCCCGTTTTCCTGGAATTCATCTAACAGTGAAATTCAAAATTTGAAAATATGGAAAAATTGAAAAATTCGTATAAAGACGCAACACCTTAAAGCTTCTGATAACTTATTTTCATAAAGGTCCACTTTGTCCACAAATTCCATCAAATTTCATCCGCCCATCTCCTCCCGTTTTCCTGGAATTCATCTAACAGTGAAATTCAAAATTTGAAAATATGGAAAAATTGAAAAATTCGTATAAAGACGCAACACCTTAAAGCTTCTGATAACTAATTTTCATAAAGGTCCACTTTGTCCACAAATTCCATCAAATTTCATCCGCCCATCTCCTCCCGTTTTCCTGGAATTCATCTAACAGTGAAATTCAAAATTTGAAAATATGGAAAAATTGAAAAATTCGTATAAAGACGCAACACCTTAAAGCTTCTGATAACTAATTTTCATAAAGGTCCACTTTGTCCACAAATTCCATCAAATTTCATCCGCCCATCTCCTCCCGTTTTTCTGGAATTCATCTTACAGTGAAATTCAAAATTTGAAAAATATGGAAAAATTTAAAAATTCGTATAAAGACGCAACACCTTTAAGCTTCTGATTATTAATTTTCATAAAGGTCCACTTTGTCCACAAATTCCATCAAATTTCATCCGCCCATCTCCTCCCGTTTTCCTGGAATTCATCTAACAGTGAAATTCAAAATTTGAAAATATGGAAAAATTGAAAAATTCGTATAAAGACGCAACACCTTAAAGCTTCTGATAACTAATTTTCATAAAGGTCCACTTTGTCCACAAATTCCATCAAATTTCATCCGCCCATCTCCTCCCGTTTTTCTGGAATTCATCTTACAGTGAAATTCAAAATTTGAAAAATATGGAAAAATTGAAAAATTCGTATAAAGACGCAACACCTTTAAGCTTCTGATTACTAATTTTCATAAAGGTCCACTTTGTCCACAAATTCCATCAAATTTCATCCGCCCATCTCCTCCCGTTTTCCTGGAATTCATCTAACAGTGAAATTCAAAATTTGAAAATATGGAAAAATTGAAAAATTCGTATAAAGACGCAACACCTTAAAGCTTCTGATAACTAATTTTCATAAAGGTCCACTTTGTCCACAAATTCCATCAAATTTCATCCGCCCATCTCCTCCCGTTTTTCTGGAATTCATCTTACAGTGAAATTCAAAATTTGAAAAATATGGAAAAATTGAAAAATTCGTATAAAGACGCAACACCTTTAAGCTTCTGATTATTAATTTTCATAAAGGTCCACTTTGTCCACAAATTCCATCAAATTTCATCCGCCCATCTCCTCCCGTTTTCCTGGAATTCATCTAACAGTGAAATTCAAAATTTGAAAATATGGAAAAATTGAAAAATTCGTATAAAGACGCAACACCTTAAAGCTTCTGATAACTAATTTTCATAAAGGTCCACTTTGTCCACAAATTCCATCAAATTTCATCCGCCCATCTCCTCCCGTTTTTCTGGAATTCATCTTACAGTGAAATTCAAAATTTGAAAAATATGGAAAAATTGAAAAATTCGTATAAAGACGCAACACCTTTAAGCTTCTGATAACTTATTTTTATAAAGGTCCACTTTGTCCACAAATTCCATCAAATTTCATCCGCCCATCTCCTCCAGTTTTCCTGGAATTCATCTAACAGTGAAATTCAAAATTTGAAAATATGGAAAAATTGAAAAATTCCTATAAAGACGCAACACCTTTAAGCTTCTGATAACTAATTTTCATAAAGGTCCACTTTGTCCACAAATTCCATCAAATTTCATCCGCCCATCTCCTCCCGTTTTCCTGGAATTCATCTTACAGTGAAATTCAAAATTTGAAAAATATGGACAAATTGAAAAATTCGTATAAAGACGCAACACCTTTAAGCTTCTGATTATTAATTTTCATAAAGGCCCACTTTGTCCACAAATTCCATCAAATTTCATCCGCCCATCTCCTCCCGTTTTTCTGGAATTCATCTTACAGTGAAATTCAAAATTTGAAAAATATGGAAAAATTGAAAAATTCGTATAAAGACGCAACACCTTTAAGCTTCTGATTATTAATTTTCATAAAGGTCCACTTTGTCCACAAATTCCATTAAATTTCATCCGCCCATCTCCTCCCGTTTTCCTGGAATTCAGGAAAATATTCCAGAGAAATTGTAAATTTAAAGCATTAAAAAAAACATGAAAAGTCCTATTATATACCTAAAGTAATGAAAGTTTTTGATAAGTGGGATGTGTGTTAAGCTGTATATTTTTTTCCAGTCCATTTGATCCATAAATGTAGGTATAATTCCAATTTGAAAACATATATCACAATTCTATATGGTTAACAGTGCTATGTTAGAGCTTTAACAGAGCTCTGTTATGCAATAAATTTCGAAATTTAACTTCACACACATCAAACTTGGTGGTTACTTAAGAAAACATAAATTGCTTTTGTAAAATCAATTTACAACAATTTTAAATGAATCATTTTCATTTCTGTCCGTCCTTCTTTCTTTGTAACCATTTTTCAATTTTATTATGTTTAAAACTCTTAAAAAATAATCTGTTATCGAAACTCCAACGTAATAAAATCTAATGAAATTAAAGGTTCCCTGACCTCTTATTTACAAAAACCCGTATGTCAAATAGAGTGTGAATGTGTCTGTTGGATTTCGTGTGCTTCATTTAAGTGCGGCACGCGTATTTTCCATTAGGGGATGGATGGATGGATGGACAAGTCATGTATGAATAAACAAATATTTATGCACACAATAAAAAATTGTATCCGGATAAGCCGAGATAAAGAGAAGAATTGTTTATATGATATTCAGGAAACCAATATAATTTTGTATATATTTAGTTATTTAAATAGAATTTATATTTGATAGGAATTTCCATGGAGGGATTTGGAGAAAATTGATAAAGCTTTTCAATTGGGCATACGAAAATACTGAGACAATGATAAATTTCTATTGTAAAGAATTAATATATCATAGCAGCACTAATACTTTATTTTTATAATGCAATTTAATTTTAAATGGGGTTCCCAAGAATATTTTAGGAGTCCCTAACAGGATTTCAGGGTTTTCTTGAATAAAAAAAGTGTTTAAAAATTACTAAAATCAAGAACTAACAAAAAAAACAAAAAAAGGCCTGCCTAATCGCTAAGAAAAAACGCTTAAATCGAAAAGTAACACAAAAACCGCAAAACCTGCTTATAATCGCTAAAAAAGAAAAAAAAGATGAAAACTTGACCAAATTGCTGAAAAAACTCCCGCTTATATTAAGAAGTAACACAAAAAGTCTTAAAACATCAATAAAAAATCGCTTACATTATAAATTTGCTAAAACGCTTAAATCTGTAAGAAATAAAAAAAAATGCATATCTAACGAATTAACTATAAGAAATCGAAATTCTGAAAAAAACGTTAGGCAAAAAACCACCTCGCTTATATCAAAAACTAACAGACAAAAACACAAAGCCTTAAATGTCAAAAATCGCTTAAATCACGAATTTACTCAAAACTCTGATTAAATCGCAAAAACAATTTTAAAAACTTACCTAAACAGGTTAAAATAATCACAAAAGTTATAGTTACTTAAAAAACGCTAAACTTGACAAAAAAAAATCGTCCAAAACCTGCTTAAATCAAGAAGTGATACAAAATAAACGCAAAACTTATGATAATTCGTTAATAAAATAAATAAACTGGAAAACCTGTCTTAATCGCAAATTAAAAAAAAACCTTAATCATGAAGTAAAAAGCTTAATGTAAAAAATCCCTTAAATCACGGTTGAGCTTAAAAATCTGACTAAATCGCTAAAATATATATGCACAATTTGCCTTGAAAACGGTAAAAAAAATATACTAAAAACTTGACAAATTTTGTGAAAAATCGTTTAAAACCATATTAAATCAATAAGTTACACAAAATCGCAAAATATTTGTTGCTTCGTAACAAAAAAATCGCAAATGTCAAAAAAAAAACCAAAAATATTATCAAACAGCCTAAATCGCAAAAAAAAGAGGATTAATTCATGCAGTAACGTACAAATCTTGACAACAAACCATTAATGTTAATAATCGCTTAAATTGCGAATTAACAAAAAACGCTAAACCTGTCTAAAATTGGTTATAAAAAATATATTAAATTAAGTATTTCAAAAAACACACAAAATTTGCCCAAAAAATTTAACAAAAAATTTGACTGAATTCAAAAAGTTTGTTTAAAATAAAGTTAAACAAAGTCAGTAAAAAAAATTAAAAAAAAACCACAAAAATACTCAAAAACGGAAAACTTAAATTACACTCGTAAAACGAAAACGCAAAATTAGCTTAGAAACGATAAAACAAAACATTGCAAAATTCACTAACTACGTAAAAAAATTCAAAACAAATCTGACAAATTTCTTTAAAACCCGCCTCAAACATGGATTAATAAAACCCCCCAAAATTCTCAGAGCGGAAGAAATCTAATAAAAGGTCAAAAAGAGAAAAAAATTACAAAATTAAACAAAAAAAAACAGAAAATTAAAAAAAAATTTAATCCGAAAAAATTATTAAAGTAAAAAAGAAAATGACAATTGAAAAAAAATTCATAAATTTAGAGGAAAAGTCGTTTAAAATCGGTAAAAAAAAAATGTTTGCTAAAAAGTGAAAAATCAAAAAAAAAAATTCCAGATCGAAATAATATAATTTTATAGACATAATTATTATTATAAATAAATATTTAATAAAAACAAAAATCTCTTAAAATTAGAAAAAATTAAAAAAAGAAAAAGTAGAAAAAATCACCGAAATCTTTAAAAAACTACTTCAAAATAAAAAGATTTTCTTGTCGCAGAGAATCTTCAAAACATAAAAAAATATTAAAAAAGATCTAAAAATGAAAAGCATCGCAAGAATCAAAATAAATTTTAAGTCATGACTGTTTCCCCCATGCAAAAAAAGTCATTATGTAAATCCAGTCTTATCTGCTAAACACTTTAAAACAATCTCTAAGCTTATTTTTACTAGTTTTATCCATTTGTGTACTTAATGCCTAATTGTTTAAACACTTAAATGAATTTTTAAATAAAGTATGACAAATTCATCTTGAATGCTTAAACCATGATATTTAAAGCAGTCTCTCGCGGACAGCATTTTATGCCATTGTATTCCCCGAAACATACCCACCCAGACACAACAGTTAAACAAATTTTATTGATAATTTATGTTTTTTTTTTTTAACGCCAATCTCTTGCTCTTTTATCCCTGATATACTCGTTTTACAAAGAACAGCCTGCTTGTCAATGCAACTGCAGCAGGCAGTCATGCATGCAACAAATTCTTCTAAATGGTGGCGCTATTTTTAACAATCGTATTTACACAAGCTCTAGCAAAACAACAGCACTTATTTGTTTTCACCCTTAAAAACCAGTAAAAGGGAAAATTACTGTGAACAAAATCCAGTGAAATTTTGAAATTTCATTTTAAATGTCTACAATTTGTGCTGACATTGATTGCGTGCAAGACGCGTGTGAAACCAAAACATACTACGCGTACAGTATAATTTTCAATTTTAATTTTATTTTTGGCTCCCTTTTGTGTATATATTTTTTTAGTTTTTGTTTCTATCTTACTTTTCTCTTTTAAAATCAAGTAAGAAAGTTTAATAGTCAGTCAAGATCGAACAATTGATACCCAACACGACAGCATAAACAGACACATTTTTTGAAAGAGGACCCCAAAAAAAATAACGAAATAACCTCTCAAAATTAAGGCATTATTAATATGCAATAAAACCATAAATGTTGAAAATGAAATAAAACCGCAATAAAACGAAATAACGCTCCAAACAGCAATGAAATGATAACCTCATTATTGGGGGCTTATTTCGAATGAAATAAGACCGCAATTTTTGATATAAAATAAGACCCCAATATGTAAAGGGTGGTTTAATTTTTAGTGCCGAACCACACCTGACCACACCTAAACGTCAAGTTTTTTTCTGCATTTCATTTGACAGAATTGCCGCATTTGGGCGAATGATAATCCAAAAGTGATTGTCGAAAAACTAATGCACCCAAAAACAGTGACTGTTTGGTGCGATTAACGGGCTGGCGGCATCATCGGGCCTTATTTTTCCAAAATGAGGCCGGTCAGGCAGTCACTGTGGATTGTGTTTGCTATCGTGAGAGGATAACGAACTTTTTATGGCCCGAATTGGAAGATATGGATGTGGACGATATGTGGTTTCCACAGGACGTTGCCACCTTGCCATACAGCTAACGAAACAATGGCTCTTTTGCGCGACAAATTCAATGGCCGTGTTATCTCACGTGGTGGCCATGTCAATTGACCGCCAAGATCATGGGATTTGACACCGTTGGACTTCTTTCTTTGGGCCAGCAACAATTCAAGATTTAAAGGATGAGATAATTCGACACATTAACGGTATAGAACCTCAATTATGCCTAAGCGTCATCGAAAATTTGGACCATCGGATGGAGGTGTGGCCGATATTTTGTTTCATGCATAATTGAACCGTACCAATATTATCATAATAAAAATAAATGCCAATAGTTTCCTAAATAATTAGCGTTTTATTCAAAATCAACATCGACCCTTAACCACCCTTAAAAATATTAAGGCTAAGTTTTTGAGATCTCAGTAAAACTAGGTTTAGTTAATCTGAAAACAGATTTTTGTCGCTTTTACCAAGTTTGTATACAAAATGTTAGCGAAAGTGCTTAGTTTTGCTTAAAGTGTTGGTCTTTAATGATATAACAAAAAAAATCATACTTTGCTGGACAAATTCGGGTTTCAGACTACGTTAAACTAAGCTTAAACTTAATCCACATCTGAAAAAACTGGCCTTAGTCGATCGATCTAGAACAAATATTTTCATGTGTTACACACATTAGCACAAAAGAATTATACCCACTCCACTATAGTGGTGTAGGTATAGAAACCCCCCTAAACAAAGTAATTTTCCTTTATCAATTTTAAAAAAATAAGCGAACAACTGACAGAAGTAAACAGTCATTCTGTATTAATTTAGAGTCAGCCGGTCATATTCATGCGACTCTCACTGTATTGCATTGTAAAAGCGTAGTGCAATGTTTCGATATCATGACGAACAACACAAAAAATAACTAAATGTCATGCCAAAAGTTTTTGCCTGCAACTCATATTAAAATCCATACGTCATGATTTAAGTGCATAATTTCAGAAATAAAATAAAAAAAAAATATTAAAAATAAAATTCACAAACGAAAATTAAAGAAAAAAGTTATGTAAAATTTAGAATTATTTAAGGTTCACTAAAGAGTATAAAGTCTTTCTATTATCTGTAAATGAGTTTTTGACGTTTTTTTCATATTTTTTTGTTACAACAATCAATTTATTGTATTATTTATTACTTTCACAGTGGGATATGGGAGATTAAATTTGAAAAACAAATCTACCACAATAAGAAAACCCTACCCACATAAAATTATTATTAATAAAAAAAAAACTATTTCCTATAACATTTCCACACAGATAATAATGAAATACCATGATTTGTGTTAAAAAAAAGTCTAGTCCTTCGGACCACCTGTCATGACCAGCAGTCATGCCCATTTTCTCATTTACCTGGCACTCTGGCTTAGACGACATAATTATGTGTGTGCGTACACCAGGGATCAAAATTATTTTTTTTTATATTTTGTACCAATTTTAAAAACAAAATCCAATTTTTAGACCATTAAAATAGTAATTTTTTCCAATATTTGTTAAGAACAATTTTTCTTGAAAATTATTTTAAAAATTTTTCTTTCAAGCGTACAATTTAGAGGGAAAAGAATGATATACATTCGGACTAGTTAGATATTTATTAAGGTTGACTTTTATAGTGCGATCACTACTAGTTCAATAGAACAAAATTGTCGATCTAAATTTTTGTTCAATACAGTTTCTACACCAAAGCTGGGAGAACCTTTGTTTTGGAATGTGATAAACGACATAGTACCACTTCGTACAGTCCGAATTAAGAGAAGGGGCCATAATGTTCTCTGGTGACTTCTAGACTCAAAGGGAACATTGGGTTGTTCATCTGGCTCTACAGCCGATGCTGCGAACAACTCTGAAAATGTATGGAGAAAAAAACCCAAAATTGTTTTAGGTTATCCTGAAAGTACCTTGAAAAATTTTTCGGAGATACTTTTTGGTGTACGCATCTGATCACCTGTACTTTTAAGGCCTTCCATGGGAGCTTTTAAGGACCAAATACACTTGTTAAATGCTTGTCCAGCAGGCGATTCACTCGTGTGCTTGTGCTGGAAGTAATATTCGCCATCATATCTAATGGTGTTTTCTTTTCTACAAAAAAATGTGCCTTTTTTTTAAAAAAAAATTCAATTTGGTGTCTTTTTCTTAAAAATTTTGCTCCCGAAAAGGGTGGCATGTTTTATTCTAAAAAACTCATGCTTTTCGGGAGCAAAATTTTTAAGAAACAGACACCAAATTGCATTTTTTTTTTAAAAAAAAAAAGCACATTTTTTGTAGAAAAGAAAACACCATAATTTTTTTGATTTTTCACCAGCATCGCCGGTGTGACACATACAAACACATTTTCACTAATACCACCGCAATGCTTGATGAGTATTTTGATCAGTGTATTTTGGCCTTTAGAAATCAAAGACTGGGAGCGTATTACAATTCACGAGCAATAAAAAAATGCCCTTTAAAATATAATAAACTTTACATGCAAAATCGGAAAATACGCTTGCAAATGCAAAGAAATTGTTCGTACTAACTAACGTTTAATTGATATTATTTATTTGTTTACTGGTGCAAATTAGTATTGTCAATTAAACGTTTAATAGAGTTGATTAAAAGTTGAATTCACTTGATTAAACGTTTAATTCACTTGATTAAAATTTTAATTAAAGCTCATTTTATTTTTGATTAACGCTTTTAATGGTGCAATATTTTTCCTGTGCAAGGACGCTGTGGATGCTGTGATAGAAAGTGTCCACACGCATCCGTCTGAGTCATCTTTTCGACATTCGTCTAAATTGGGAAATTCCATTAAATCTCTGCTACGCATTCTTAAAGAATTCTTAACTAGGGATGCATCACAACGGCTACAAAATGTCAGTCAGGAAGTCAGTCGAAGTTGGCAGGCCCACCCTGTGTTTGTGTTACGATTTTAAATTTTTCAAGCTTACTGAGCTGCTTTTTAAGAGGGTCAAGAGCTTTCTTTATGTCAAGACTTCGCATTTCCATAAAGTTTATGCAAAACAAACCTTTAGAATGCTAATTCAACACCACAAATGTATTGGAAATAGAATTTTTTTAAATTTTTCAGAAAATGGATACAAAAGCTTAGTACTTTTATTCTTTTAAAATTACTCTTCCAGTAGTAGTAAAATCTGAATTAACCATCCCTGAACCAAACTAAAACAAAAGTTACCTACAAAATTCTTGGAAAATATTTCACTTGAAGCGTTTTTCTTTAAGAGAATAAAAATTTGCCACTTTTTAGTGTTAGAAGCAGACAAAAAAGGCGACATGTCATAGCGTCCAGTGACACAGTGTCCATGGATAATATGACGCTGGCGTTACGACACTGCAGCATGTTCACAAACTCGAAAGCATAGCCAGCCTACTACCGGGCGCAAGGATTTTCTCCTCTATGGTATAACAAATAACAGCTTCAGTTAATAAAGCTTCTCTTAACAGACGACCTTCTGCCAGGTGCAAGGATTTTCTCCTCTATGGTATAACAAATACCGGGGTCGGTTACAAAAAAAAAAATCAAAAAATTTCATATTTAAAAGGGTGCCATGTCATAACGACCAGTGTCGTAGTGTCCCTGGACACTATGTCACAATGTCCACAACATGTTTACAAACTCGAAAGCATAGCCGGACTTCTGAGCAAATAAGAAAAAATATATATTTCTGTGTGTAATCTTTAATCTATCTGACACTCTATTTCCTTTTTTTTGCGCTTAATAATGCAAACATACAATTTGTTATGTCAAAAACATCTGGAAACATTTAATTTATCCACCCACCCACAAGCCATTACAGATTCCTTGTGTTTCTTCAATCATTCCATCAAATTATTTTGTTGTAAATATTTTAAAACTCTTAAAATTCTAAATTAGTTGCTGTTTAGAAAAATACAACTGGGAATATTTACGAGAATTGTTAATGATGGGATTACAGCCATATAAATTTATTTATGGAAAATATTTTTTTATAATTGTCAGGTTTTCATACAAACTACAAAATTGTTTTAAGATTAATATGTGATGGTGTCAATCAAGGAAGATATTGGGGTAACTAGCTAAATGGGGTGCTTGGTTACACCACCCTATAAAAATCATTTATTTTTAAAGATTGAATGCCTTTATTCGTTTGACATTTGTTACGGTTTTTTGGATTTTGAGAAAACCCTTAATCTTTAAAGAATCCACTTAATTTTATAAATTTAATTTTGCATTTCATCAATTCTCCTTCTGTTTGAAAAACAATCTGTCTCTAGTGTTGAAATTCACACGCCTTTGGTAGTATTGACACTTTTTTTCATGTACTATGAAGACACGAACGGTGTCACAGCAGCAGTCTTAATCGTGTCATCTATCAAAACCCTGCAGTTTGTGAAACAAGTTTTACTAGTTACAATGACTTCTTAAGTCACCAAGAAAGCAGCAATGGTTGCTTTATAGCTTACTGCCTTACATTAATTTGATCCTTTATTTATTCCTCGGCATTTGAATATTTCTCTATCATCTACTTTTCGTTTAATTTCGACCCAATTTTTATCTATTGCACTTTAATCTATTTTTGTAGTGTTTTTATCCACGTCATCTAAGGGTGATCTAGCAGTCAGTCTGCTGCCCTGTGGGCTCCAGTCCAAAGCTGCCATAATTATTGATTTGAAGGGCTTTCTGAGAGTATTTATTGAAGAATTGAGCATTTATTTATGCTCACCTGTATACGTTGAGTGTTCGCATTTATGCCATGTTTTGCTGTCATATTACAAGGTGGATTTGGTTTTGTGTGTGATCTTAGAGTTTCTCCATACACCCCATAATTGGCCAAATGCGCGTCTGGTTTTCGTTATTCTGTTAGTGACTTCCACATCAATTCCTGCGTTAAATAATAAAACAACAACAAATTGAATTGTCTGCTCATTGATGGTGATGAGGCTCTCAGTGGAGTGATTGACTCGCATCGCAAATGCCTTTCTTATATTTATCCGAGTCCGCTATTTTTGAATCCGACTCGTACTTAAAGTAATCATAAGAAACTTGATTTATCCCGAGTGTTTTTCTTGCTGTGTAGTTCCTATGCGCATTGCACTGTTTGCTCCACAGGAAACCTTTTCCCAAAGACTTTGGAAAAGCTAAAGATATTATACAAATAAAACTGTAAAGCGAATGAGAATTACGAAAACTCGAGATGTAATTGACACGATATCAAAGCTTAGACAAAACACCAACAATAATCAGCGAGTTTATCATTTCTTACATTTAAAAAAAAAAAGTGTGCTTCTAAAAAAACCTCCTTTTTAATATTTCCACGTTTCTGCAGGGTATCGGCTTTAGGTCTTTTATGGCACATTTTATAAATATTGTCGATTCTGGCTTTAATTCAGATGGACTGGCGAAGTCAATGAGCTTTTGTCATTGCCCGCCATTTGTGAAAACACAAACACTTTTGTTGCCCTTCTATTAAAGGCATAATGGCTTAAAAACTTACAGTAAAGTTTGTATAAAGTGGTTATATTCAAAATGCCTTAAATGGGAATGACGATCAATAGAGGCAATGTATGAAAATCAGGGTTTCTATTTGTGGAAAATATCCTAGGCTTTCCCGAGAAAAATATTATTAAAATTGCCGGGAAATTTCATTAATTTCTTTGCAAGATTTAATTGTGGACGCAGTTCGCTCAGAGAAGAAAGTCGTGAAATCGTCTAAAATTCGTTGTTGTACCAGAAAACATTAATGCTGTGCGCAAACTAAGAAAAGAACCCGAACGGAAACTAATAAGAATTGTGATTTTTCATTGAACTGTTGGTTTTTAATTAAAGTTGTTGATATTTTAATTAGGATTAGGTTAATTTAAATTTAATTTCCATTAAATTCTTTTTAGTGAAGAAAGGAATTTACAACATGAAATGAAATAAATTTGTTTTCATAATTTTTCTTGGCTGAATACGGGGTTTAAAGTGGGTCGAATTTGTTTGTTTCGATAACAACCACATTCTCTTCTTCAGAACGCTTTGCCCTTCTACAGTTTGTACCACTGCGGCGCCTGCCAGCCTATAGTCAAACATCAATCCTTAACCACTGGCAGGCGCCACAGTGGTGCAAACTGCAAAGAATTCTAACGATGAGACTGTGTTTGTGCTCAAAACTGGTAAATTCGACCCAAGTCCTATCCCATGTTCAGCCAAGAAAAATAATCAAAATTTTTTAATTCATTTCATGTTGTAAATTCCTTCCTTCACTAAAAATAATTCAATGAACTTAAGCCTACTTAAAATACCAAAAACTTCAATTGGAATTTAATAAGTTCTGCCCTTTATGACCAAAATTATTCAAGTTAATTCCGATTATCTGAATGGTAGGAAACCAATTATATCCAATATTTATTAACAGCCGCATGGGTCTGTTTAAATTTATATGCTGACATACATACAAACACGGAAAATTTAAAAAAACGGGTTTAAATTGCTCGATCTGGAAGTCAAATTTATGCCGCTTTCACAAAGCGAACAGAATATCCACTGCAATAACAAAATTTATAGCGGCCCAATTTACCGCGATTCGTCGGTTTTTTTGTTTTTGCTTTAGGGCTATCATAACTGGAATTGGCCTCTACAACAATTTATTTAAAAAGGTTTTTAATGTTATTCATACATAATTTATATTTTTTAATTTCGTAAGCTAATCCCGCGAAGCTCTATGCTTGTTTGCAAGAAAAAAACCCAGATTTTCTGGCGGGAATTGAATCCGCAGCCCCTGCGCTGATAGACTAGCTCGCTACCGGCTAGCCTACCGGGGCACTCTAATCCATATTTTAAAGGCACAGAATCCGACATCTTTTTTAATTAAGGGCTGCAAAGACACATGTCATTCATGTGGGGAAAAGGAAATATTAAATATCTGCCAATAACTATTTAGCAACTGCCTAGTAATTCTATAACATTTAGGCGCCGCGACTTTTCAGAAAAGGTTTGTCTCCTCCGGTTACACAGGAAGTAAAAATTGGAAGCCAGCAATCTTGTTTGCAGTGGATACCTTGCACGTTTTGGTGTTTCCCCAAACAGCCTCAGAATTCCACTGTGTAGTAGAGTCTGTATTTTTCTTAATACTTATAACGGAATTGGAATGTCAATTACTCTGTTATACGCGGTAATTGAACCCCCCGTTTTGCTAATTGGTTGGCCACCTCGTTACCTTCTATGTCTTGGTGGCCGCGGACCCAGTAGATGTGTACTGTTCTTTTGGAACTAAATTTATCTATTGAGTCCTTCCACTTCCATACTTCTCAAGTCGTGAATATATCTCATTTGAATACATAAAATGCTTAATTGATAACATCTTTCAAATCAAGGCAATCGCACTCATTTGGAAATTTTTTTTCTTTTCCGAAGCATACACTTTCTAAAGTACATTTTTTCCTCACACTCTCTTAATTTTCTCCACAACTCTTCCCGTTTCTACTAGACGCAGAACTAGTATTTGATAAATTTGCCAGCACATCTGTTGTCTTGATGTTAATGTTGACATTATCGTTGTTGTTATTTTCGTTATTAAACTTGTTGTTGTATAAATTACAACATCAATATGAGAATGTTGCATTAAATTATTCTTCACTCCAAATGAGTATTTCAGCCTAAGGGCTTCATACAAAGTTCATATACACGAATACAGCCAATTACATGGTGTAATTTGTGACCGTTTTTTTTTTGATATGGTTAGTTTCATATGCGAGGGTAAACATTTTTATAAGAAAGCAGGCAGGTAGTAGATTTTGTAGGGATTGGGTGTATTTGGATGATGCTTAACTAAAATATGTCAATGAAATTGGTGAACTTGGCTATTAAAAATCCTTTATTTTGTAGCGTTTGAAATCACTGAAATTTTATATAGAAATCCAGGAAATGGTGTTTCACAAAACCAGGAGTGGAACGACGCTTCGCCAATAGTCGATTTGGTATATGAAAACTCTGTTTCATCGATACAAAAAAGCCAAAATAAAAAAAGAAAAGAAGAATTTATGTATTTTAACAACCTGAAGGACAGATCGAATATTTTATCGGTTCCCAAATGAAAGGGGAACGCCAAAGCAAAATATATATTGCTCTCAGGCAAAATTCTTTGCTGTAAGACGAATTAAAAGGCTGAAAGCTTTGCAGACTACAACTGACCAATTGAAAGAGAGCAGTTAAGAAATAATTGAAAAACAACACATGAAACGTTGTTCGAATGTTGTTAATTTGTGACGATCAATAAGAAACAATATGTCTGAAACTGGCTGCATTTACCCCTGAGTTTCAAGTATTAGCTTGATTCGTTTCTCCATTTAAAATATTAAAAGTTCATGAAGCGATCTCCCAGCTTACAATGGCTTATGCAGGGTTATCCATTTTTTTTTTTCAAAAGTAAAGTAAAATAAAACTCACCACCTCTTTTCGCACATTTCGTTCGGTATCTCGCCCAAGACTTGACGAACATTTGTTTTAAAATATAGGGAGGATTACCTGCGTAGACATGGTCTTTGACGTTGTCTAGCGGCGTCAAATCGCATGATTTTGCTGGTCAATTGACGTCTAAAATACGTGAAATTACGCGTTCTGGCAACTTTCCATGCGATTAATCCAAAATCGGACGTGTTGTGTTCCTTGTGGAAACGTCTTGTAATTTATAATCTTCAATTACAGGCTAAGAAAGAGTCGGTTATCTCACCGGCAACGGTTCTTGCGATATTTTCGATACTTTCGGCGATATTTTCGGCAGTGCGCACATTGCGATGATTCACAGATCATAAATTTTCTTTATAATCTTGCCAATTCGTTTCACAGTAGGTCGATTAAGGCAACTATAATGACCCCGTAATGCTCGTAAAGTGGCCACGTTTGAATCACCACTTTTGTAGAAGGTTTTTACTATTTTTACGCTTTCTTCGGTTATCCATATTCGTAAATGGCAAACCTTTCGCTTAATAAATGAAACTTCTAATAACAGATATTTAAAAGCTGACCGTATTGCCAGACCGGCGGTTTTGAAACCACAAAAAAAAAAAAAAAAAAAAAAAAAAAAAAAAAAACAGTTATTATGGATTTAAATATGTTCTTATCTTTTTATAGCCACCCTCGTTTACAACCGTGTAAATGCTTGATGTTCATTTAAGTTAAAAAAAAACCCTCTTAATAAATATTAAAATAATATTTTTGTTAAAATTACTTTTTGATCATGAATATAATTTAACGCTTAAGGGTTTTTTTACTTTTTTGTTGTTGCGTTTTTTTTTTTTTTTTTGGTTGAGCCTTAAAAAAATATTATTTAAAATTTGTTAAGTTGCCATATTAAACAGCTGACTGGAATGACTGCCGTCGCTCTGTCTGTGGCTTGAACAGTTTTAAGTGCTTTCTGGCAGCAGCAATTAGTTTTTATTCGTATATAATAAAAATTTATGCATAAAATTTACATACATAATAAAAACTTAATATTAATTAAATAATAGGCAGAATAAAAATTAATTAGAAACAGAGTTTAATTAAAATGGAGTCTAAAAACCTAGAACATAATAATACATATTACGTAAGTTAGATTGGGTTAAGTGAATGAATTTAATCGTGATAGCTACTTTGCCAATAAGACCCATCCCCCTTTAATGTTATTTAATCTAACCTACGTCAGTGGTGGTCACTCTTGGTAAAATTATACGCAGCATATTCGATTCATGGAAAATTATTTTTAATTTATTTTTTTGTAACAATTCAACACAAATTCTAAACTAATCTAACTAACTTTTAAACACCTTTTCTATTTGGCTTATTTCAAGCATTTAAGTCGATTTTCAAGCTTCAGAGAAATACAAAATTTTTTTTTGTTTGTTTTATATTTTAACATGAATGGCGTTGCCTGATTTCGCTGCTGGCAACTCAACTTCAGTTCGACCGATAAATGTTCAATGGCACAGAATCCTAAAAAAAAAGTTAAGAAGCTTCTTTGTTCACAATCTAATTTTACACAGTTTCTGGATCTCTCAATCTATTTCTATTTCTCTCTCCCATATTTCTCAAATAAAAAAATTGAGTCTTCTTTGTTTAGTATCTAATTTCTAAACAGCTTCTCGATCGTATGAAATAAATTTTATTAATTTTCTTTAAAATGTTGTATGCCTTTAAAAACTAATTTATTTTAATGGAAATATATATTTTTTTTATTGCATTACAATTTTTATTAATTGCCTTAAATTAAATTGTTAATAATTAATCAAAAAATAGTTGCCGGTGCAAAAGCCCAGATAAAACAACACAATTGCATACATAATTATAATTTATAACGAATTTAGATTATTAAAATATTAAACAATTACAAGCAAACATTCTAAAATAAAGTTCAAACTAATTTACAAATTTTTGGTGAAAATCATAATAAAAATGAGTATTTGCAAACCACAAAATCTTTATAATTGTGGGGAAGGAATACCTCGTATAACAATTTTGAAGCAATTTAATGTTGCAGTAGTGTTGGTATGTCAATCTAAATTTGACAATATTACCCACCAAATGAGGCGAAAAGCTGAACTGAAATACTGTTTGATATCTGAAAATCTTAACTAGTTCCTTCTTTACTATTTACAGTGTTTCCATCCCTGGCTCTCTCGTAGAATTCACATTAGCATTGCCCTTTAAACCAAGATCATGAATTTCCTCTACATGTCTTAATCCAAAGCTATCTTAAAAATTAATTGGAGTATTTTCTTGTTTCTAGCTTTATAAAGTTGGAGAAGTCTTTGAAAAGGTCATGGACCGTAGAATTGCCTAGGGCGGATCTAGCCTTCAGTTCAGACAGGGGGTGGGGGCAGTCACACAATACAAATTTTTGCCGGGGTAGCCTCCAAGCCCAATTAATTATGCAGTCCGCAGAAAACAGTTAATTTTATTGGATGTAATTGTGCTTCGTTAACGGCTTAAGAATTATCTTCGCTTCAAATACGGAAATTTGGCTTATTGACGTCGCCATTTAAATAAAAATGAGTATCGTAAATGAACAAAGCGCTCTATAAACTTTGCAAATAGATTTATTTTTTTTAAGTAAATTGCCGCAATTTGAAAACGTTGTATTAACGCTTAACGATTCATGATGACTTTCTAAGCTTTACCGAACAGAAATGTCAACTCAGTTTGACGGTCTCACCTGTCAAACCAAAGTTATCGATAGTGAAATTTCTTATGCAGCTAAAAAAAAAAGACAACCGATATTTATTTTATGTAATAGATACAACTCCACCACCGAGCTATAGCAACGTTGATTTTCAGCCTGTTGCAGTCTCTAGCGTGGTTCGAACCGGTATATCTCGCCCTGAGTGTGTTCAAAAATTATTTCGAATCAGCTTTGAGGAAAATATTGTTTTTTTTCACGTTGGTTTACTTATTATTACTCTAAGGTTACTTTCCCTTTAGCCATTAGTTAATTTATTTTAAACCAATAGAAATAAATTCATTGTAAATTTAACTCCTATTTTTACTTCGCCTACACTCCAATGCAAAATTTTATTTATTTTACTTTGGCTTTTAACATTTTAAGTAATTTTTTTTTTTTGTTTAACTACCGAAATTAAATAACTTCAATTATTGTTTAAATATACAACAAATTTAACTCACATACAGTATTTGAGTTTATGTACGATTATAAATGCATTTGTAAAAAACTTTTGTAATTGCGGTTTACAACTTAAAAAACTACGAAAGCAAGTGAAAGCAAAAAAACTATTAAGAACGTATAATCGGTCAAGCTTGATCCTATGAAACCCTTTACCACGGTATTTACAGACACATTTTCGAAAGGGTACCCTATTTGAGGCCATGCCGCCTGCCTACCCAAACAAAATTTAGACGTCTTAATCGTCTTGAAGTGCTTTAAGTGATGGAGTTTTTATTTTTTTTTACTCTTGACCTACCAGCACAAAATTCATATAAAAGTTCTTTGGGCCAAGTCTTACCCAGAAATCTACACATAATTTGAGCCTTTCCGCAAAAAAAGCTTAAGTGACAAAAACATAATTTGAAAGAGGAAGTTTTTTTTTTAATTTTATAAAAATATTGTATGAAGGCTGTCGCTTAAGCTAAAATTATTTTTGCTATAAAGTCGTAAATGTACCTTATGTGAACATGACATTTTAGGAGATGATGCAAGTGTTGTCAAAAAATTAATTTATTAAAATAAACGAAAATTAAAAATGTCGCTTAAGCTATTTTTGCGGCAAGTACTCGATATCAAGTGCTATCGTCGTAAAGTTATTTCATGCAGTGGTTTTTTAAGGGATTTATGGTGTTGTTCGTATAAATACAACACTTTTATGTACAAAGACACAGACTATAAAGCACCTGTAAACCAGTGATGACATATGTACGAAAAAATCCCTGCATATGTTCCCCCCATCTGTTATATAAAAACGAAAATTTTCTTAAATATGCGTTTTTGTCTTTTTCCGAAAGTAAAAAGTTTTAAATATGGTTTGTTTATATTTAATTCCCTTAGCTACGCTTGTCTGCAGAAAAGAAACAAGAGTCTTTGGCAGGAATCGAAATCGCAACCCCGGCGCCGATAGACTTAATCACTATCAGATAGCATGCACCTGCATCATGAAAAAATAGTAAGCGAACAGTTTTTCCTTCGAAATGTTGCTTTTCCGCATTAATTTTTAAGGGAACATTTTTCGAGAGAAGTTTTATTCACGATTCGGGTGCTTTAATTTTATCTGTTCAGTTAAGGAATTTATTATTCCATTTATATTAAAACAAAACTCAAACTTAATTATTTAAAATAATTCATCGGCAGTTTTTTCCATATCCCATTTGTATGCCCTCTATCTATTTATAAATCTTGTTAAAAACGACTTTTAAAATTCTTTTGTTTTACTTTTTCGATTTCCAGCACACCTCTGATTGTTGTTTCAAGAACTTGCATAAATTGGCGACAGAACACACCGTTTCTCATTAAATTTTGCACAAGCTCGTTTTTTTACGGCTGGAAATCACACTAAAAAAATTTTTTAAGATCATTCTTCAACTGTTTCAGTATTTGGCATGTCATACTTCCATACGATTAGAAAGAACTCTGCTGAATTTCATACAGATCGGCCCATTAAACCATAGGCCCCGTATGAAACCAACTCTAGAAAATCATTTAAATAAAACTAACGCCACAACAAAAAGAGATATTGTGGTAAAATTAGATCAAAATAAAAACAAATTTCAATTAAAAAATTTGTGATATTAATTAAAAAATTAATTAAATAAAAAAATTAACAGTTTCAATTTAATATTTTTTGATATTTACATTGTCTGCATGTTATTGATATAATTAAACATTTAATTCACTTGATTACATATTTAATTAAAACTGATTTTATTTTCGATTAATGGTTTAATTAAAATAAAAGGCCAGCATTTTTTCTGTGTAAATAGAAATGACACCATGTAATTTTCATATACTCGGTCATTTATTTACTGAAGGTCCCATTAAATCGGCCTTCGAAAAGTAAATTTAGAAACAATAAATTCTAAAAAATCTTAACTATTTACTGCATTGAAATTTGGTCTAATTTAGGTTTTTTTACTACACAGAAAATATTATTGCCGAACCATTTTCAAACAAACGCTTGTTTGAAAATTTTTTTAATTTCTACAAATTTTTTACTGATTCAATTAATATTTTTGCTTGATTTTTATTTAACCAACAAAAATGTTGACAACTATTCAAAGTTTTAATTTTTTTGTATGAAATATTTAACGCTCTTTTAATGTTGTCGCTTTTTTGCATTTTTTTATTTGATCGTATGCCACACTTCTTTATGTGAAATATAAGAACAACAACAAAAAACACATACAGTCTATTTTTGGACGCTTTAGAAAAGTACAACAACAAGAAAGATGATAAAATAGCGTGACGAAGTTTGTAGGAAAAAATAGAAAAAAACCAATAGCAGGTAAAAAAAAAACGTTTCACTCTTTTTAAACAACAGAAACAACAACGTTATAAGAAGCAAAATAAATTTTTGGTTGGGTTCAAAGTTGGTAAAAAAGAATGAAAAACAAAATCCCGTATTCAATTTTTTTAAACTGTTTGGTTAAATACATCAAATACAAATAATGACGAGTCGGTCTTCCGCCGTGTTTTTTTTTCAATAAACAAAGTGAAAATAAATTGTTTGAATATGCAAATTTGTTTATAGGACCGATTTCAGACAAAAAATGTTTTGATTCTACAAATTTTTTGTTTGAATTGGAAAAATAATTTTTTTCTGTGTAGAATATGCTGTAGCGAATTTTTTGATAAACTTTCCATTATTTACGAGGGGTCCAATACAAACTCCCCGCCTGCAAATTACTTTAGAACGAATAATTATATTTCTGAATCAAATCATGAGAATTTGTTTAAATTAGGCAAGGAATTATAATACTTATAAGTTATAGATCCAAAATAAAGTCTACTCCTTAAATATTCGAAGTCTCGGTGGAGGGCGTTCAACGATTCGGTACTGTCGAATATAGCGCTGTTAATTGTTCTTTTTATATTCAATTGTTAATAAACTAAGCTGTTCCGTCCAAATTCCAGATTAAATAAACTAAGTTTAACTGAGATCTCAAAAACCAGCCTAAAAGAATAATAAGTTCTTTAGTTAGAAAAAAGGCCGAACTTAGGGATCCTTCGTCCCAATTAGCATGCAAGTCTTATTGATCAGCTTGCTACATAATAGGAGAGAGGGACGAAGAGAAGTGAGTACTTAGCTTGATGTACTCTACTTGTAAATACGCACACATGTGTGTGTACTTCATATATAAAAAGGTAATATATTGGCAATTAAGACTCGCATTGTGAGTAAGTTAAAGATAGTTCACAGAAGAAAATGTGATTTGACTTGCATCATGAGAATCGGAACTTATAATGTCTTTTGAATCTTATAACAATTGTGAAGCAGACTCAAACAATCCGGCCTGACAACTAGAACTTTTGTTTAATTTTTTTTTACCATTTTATATGGTGTATTTCATTTTTTTTTTTTTTGCACATCGGATAAATTTCAATTTGTTATTGCATCCTGACCAACTTAAGCACAAATAAATAGTAAAAAGCCAATATGTTTTCCATTCAAATTTTGATTAAATTTTTAATAATATGCAACTGAGTTAACCACTAGTTGTTTAAAAGGGACAGGAGGAGTAAGTTGGGGAGTTTAGAAAAAGGAATGCAGTTAGAGGGAGAGTTAAAGGGTCCAAATGATAGCAGTTGTAAGTGCCTTCCGTCCTGGTGGTATGTAATTGTTGGTGTGAAAAACGTTTAACAACTGCAGTTGTGTTATTTTGACTGTATTTGTATTTATTGTCAATTTAAAATTCTATTTAAAACAAATTAATAGAGCAACACAATGTGCATTTATAGTGGCTTAAATGGTATTTTTTATATTATTCCTGTCATTGTGTGTATGTGTTTGTGTGTGCCTGCGTGAAAGTATTTATGAAGTTATGCATTTCCTAGGAGTAAATGTGCATGTGTATATGCATTTATAGCTTTTTCTTTTTTTGTTTCATCCATTGGCAACATATGCATATTTATTATTTTATTGTTTTAGTGGATAATTTGCGAATATAGAAATAGTTAAGTTCTTTTTTTATACTGCAAAATAAAATCTCTACAATATTTTATTAAAAATTATTTTAGTTATAGTAATGATTTTCAAACGAAAGCTATAAAGGGTGTTTTTTAAGCGCGATAGAGCATATGAAAAAGTTAGCTCTCAAACGAACTGTCATACTGCACTTAGTTTTTGGCCACTTTTATGTTCGGTTTACTCTCCTCTGAAACCATCATGAATACATTCACGATTAAGGAACGCTACTCAATTATTGTAATTCACTTTGGAAATCAGACATCGATTTTTGCATCTCTTAAAAGAAATATTGTGTTGTGCGACTAGGCTCATTTTTGCCTTAAAGGATTTTTTATTAAACTATATAAAGCAGATGGGTTAAATCTAATCCACAACAAGCCCTTCAGACTCCAGTATTTTCATAAAAGTGAGTTCACACGATGGTGGCATAAAAGGACTTTATTTCTTAAAAACTTAAGCCCGATCTGGCGTTGCGTTTAAGGAAGATTGCAACGACACCATTATAAATGATTTTTTGTTTGAAAAAATTTATGACATTGATCAGGGCGAGATGTGGCTTAAACGGGATTGCGATCTGTGCCAAACGCCAGCCCCAACTGTCGACTTATTTCAAAATTTGGCGATAAGTTGATTTCGTGAAACATACCTGTCAATATTTCCAGTAAGGCTACGAGAAGTCGATGATTTATGCAGAAACACCAGCAACAATTGACGCCACATTGTTGCTCGAAAAAAGTGACCCAAAATTGAGCGTTTAGAATGTCCTCAAGAACAGCCGCAATTTACATGTTCCCGAAATAATTTTTAGATGTCAGTACAATGTTTTGATATTTTTTTAATAAAAAATTTTTGTTTAAAATTTTTTTTTTTTTTTTTGTTATTTTTACAATTTCAAGTTTTAAAAATCTGGCTTAAAAAGACACCCTTTACAATTTAGTATAATTTGGTAGTATTTTAGGCAAAAACAAAAAAGGCAATCAGAGCATTATTTTAAAGCAGAAACCCATTATTTTATAGGAAATTTTAAAAACGTTAAATCGTGTAGTAGAAAAATTTAAAAAAATAATCAAAATCTTGCGAAATTTAACTTTGTTTATAGGAAGCTGAGCAGAATAAGGAAATAAAGGAAATGTTGCAAAACTTCTTGGATTTTTTTTTTAAACAATTTTTCAAACTTCACAATTCTTTTGTAAGACATTTGCAAAATTTTCCAATTTTAATTGTAATTTTTCAAAAATTGTTTCAATTATAGGAAATTTTCGAAAACGTCACTTTAAAATAGTAACTTTTTAACAAAGGAAATTTTTAAATATGGACTGTTCATTTTCTTGAAAATTTTCACGAGTTTTTTAACAAAATTTTGCAAACTATCACCATATTTTATTGTAAATTTAACAAATTTTTATAAGCAATTCACAACAATTACACAATTTTTTTTGAAAATCTTACAAAATTTCAAAAGCAGTACATTTAATTTAAACTTTTCTAAATTTTAAAGGAAGTTTTCAAAAGTTTCACTATAGATAACTTTACAGAAAAATTTTTTATAGAAAATTTTATAAAATTTCGTTACATTTTAAAGAAATTTGGCAAAACTTCGCAATTAATTATAGGAAATTTTCTAATATTGAAACATATTTTAAATATTGTTTAATAAATTGTTTATAGGAAATTTTTGCAAAAACTTTTTTTATATGAACTTTTGAAATATTGTTGTATAGGAAATATTTGTAAAATTTCATTTATTTAAAATATGTTTGTAAAATTTCACTATCTATGTACTTCAGAAAATTTTGTAAAATTTTTTATAGGAAGTTTTATAAATTTTTTTTTTTCAAAGATATTTTGCAAAAAATCGCAATTTTTTTTTAAGTAAATTTTTCAGTATTAAAATATGGTTTAATAGGAAATATTTAATAATTTAATAAAATTTCAATATTTTTTTAAGAAAATTTTGCAAAATTCAAAAATTTTTTTATAGGAAATTTCCCAAAATTTCACTATTTTTTGTTTATAGGAAATTTTTGTAAAATTTAATTTTTTTTTGTTTATAGGATATTTTTGTAAAATTTCACTATTTTTTTAAGAAATTTTGCTTTTATTTAAAAAAATTTTACAAAACTTTACAATTTTTATAGGAAATTTTACAATATTAAAACTTATTTAAAACATTTGTAAAATTTCACTATCTACTTCAGAAAATTTTGCAAAATTTTTTCATAGGAAGTTTTATAACATTTAGTTTTTTTCAAAGAAATTTTGCAAAACATCGCAATTTTTTAAAGGAAATTTTTCAATATTAAAATTTTTTGTAAAATTTCACAATTTTTTGTTTATAGGAAATTTTTGTAAAATTAACTATTTTTTAAGAAAATTTTTTTTTAGGAAATTTTATAATATTGCGCCATTTTTAAAATTCCAATATTATTAAAAGAAATTTTGCAAAACTACAATTTTGTTTATAGGAAATTTTGCTAAATTCGATTTAAATTTTTTACAATTTCTTAAAGAAAATTTTTCAATTTATAACAATTGTAATTTAATTCAACTGTTGGTTTAGAATTAACATTTTTGATTTGTTTTCGAATCATGTAAATTCAGCCAAGGAAAAGATATATAAAAAAAATATTTTTAAATTATTTTTATGTTGAAAAATGTCTTCCTTTATTAAAATAATTTAATGAAAATTTAATTAGATCAAGTTAAGGCTAATTTAATAAATATGTACCAAAATTTTTAATATTTCAAAGTTTAGAAAATTTTAATATTCTACCTGAAATTATCTTTGCTATTTTTGATAAATTTTAAAAAAGTTTAACAATTTTTTAAAAAAAATTAATATGAAAATATCACAATTTTATTGAAAAAATAAAATTGCAAGATTTCACAATTTTATAGAAAATTTTGTTTAAATGTCCTCTTTTGATTAGTTCGCCTCCTTCGTTATTCCCCCTTTAGCACTTTGCAATCATCTTCAGTACCTCTTTGATCTTATAAATTATTTGCAAAAAACTCTATTAACTATTTAAATAAATTTATGCAAAATGTTATTATTGAAATAGTATTTATTTCCCATTAACGCATAAAGTTGTTTAATAAAATTTACATAAAATTATTTTCTTAATAAATTATGCAAATAGCCCAAAGAAAATAAATGCATTTATAAATGCCAGCCCGACAGAACAGACAGAACAACAATACTACAAATATTTTCATAACGATTTTAAATTAAATAAAACATAGACACAATTTTTTTTTCTTTTAATAATACAGATAAACAGTTAAACACGCACATGCACAAACTGTTATCCTTTATTTGAAATTTTAACCATAAATATTTCAAAGGTGTCCACATTTCCAACACAGCATAAATACACTGGAACACACGCAGGCACACCTACAACCGGTTTTGATAAGAAACAATGATTAGAGGGATGGTTGTTGGTAAAATTTAATGAGTCTATGTCATATATGTGTACTCTATATATGTGATAAGTATACTTAACTACCCAGCGGGAAAACTCAGAAGACCTTCTTACTTCAGGCCTTTTTAACGGCCTGCTTTAAAATTTTTTTCATTAAATTACTATTCTTATCTGACTGCTAAAGAATGACTCGGCTCTTTGGTATAAAAAATAAGATACACCTTCCACACTCGCCTCTATGACAAGGCAGTAGCGAAGGAGAAACATTTTTTGTATTGTTTTTTTGCACAAGCAAAAGCAAAATAATTTTTTTTTTTGATATCGTAACCATTCTTATGTACCTGCTTAAGAAGCGAGAACGGCAGGCCTACTTCGCAATAACAACGTGTGTAAAAAAGATATGAGTATAGAATGGAGCGAGCAGGCCTTGTACATCCAAAAGAAGGCATACAGAGGCCTTCTAGAAGGCATCCGTACTCTTTTTTTTCCCGCTGTCTAAGTGTGTGCTTAAGCTGGTGTCTGTGTGTGTTAATGAATGTGTTTGAAAACGAAAATACATTATTAAATAACCAATACGTTCGAGTATTAACATTTATTTGAAACATAAAGATACATTATTATACATACAGGTAGGAAAGTTGTAATTACAGTTAAACCTCGATTATCAAGCTCTCGTGGGACCGGCACCAGCACGGATAATCGAAATACACGGTTAATAGAGGTTAAATTAATATATACAGAAAATATCCATGTCTGAACTTTTGTTGTATTTCTCCTAATTTCTTAAGAGTAACTATACGACACCAGCTGCAGACCCGATATCGTTTTCGACATTATTCTGTTTTGAAAATTGAAAAGTGGGGAATGTAAGATGAGATGAACGCACTGTTTATTGTTGATGTTGTTTTGTTTAAACTTTGATATTATTACAAGTAGAACTGTTGCTATAATTCTTATACGTTTAACAGTTTTATTTGGTTTAATATCTTTAGTTTTTCTAAAATCTTTATGGATGAAGTTTCCTGATGATCTGGCCTAAGCAACCAGTGAAATGCGCATAGGAATAGCTGATCCCATCAACAATAAATTTCAAGTGTTTTTATCAATAATAAAAACTGGGAATTAAACACGAATGACAAAATCTTTTGAAAATTAAAATTTTGTATTCCCAAAAATTGAAATTACTTTTTGATAATTGAAAACTCATTTATTTTAATAAATAGAATTCGGGAATCCTTGATTTTTATTTCACTTTTCCTTTTACAATTAACATGAAAAATTATGTTTTTTTCTTGTAGTGTTATTGTTGTTTATACAGAAAACAATCAAATCGTGTTTTACCTTTTTTTGTAGTGTTGTTGTTGTTTCTATAGCAAACTTTTACAAACACTCGCGTATGCACCGCAAAAAGAATGCAATGATGAGATGAAACTATTAAGTTCTTTTATTCAAATATTAGTATTTTAGTCGGTCTAATGATTATCAAATTTAATTTTAATTAAGTTATTTTTATGAAGATAGGTATTTTACAATCACCCCTATTTTGTAAGTCGTCGTCGACGTCGACATTCATTTTAAATTTTTGTAACATCAAGTCGACGACTACATCACTTCGACGTTAATTTGGTATTTTATAAGAGTGTTGTGTCGACGTCGACTAGTTATCGAAAATTTGACAAAAAAAAATCCCATCTCCAATTATTTTTTTTTTATTATTTTTGTTTTTCACTCACTTTTTAACGCTATTTATGCTATTTTCCGACATATTTTTGTAACCGATTTAGCTTTTTAAAATAAAGTGTAGAGTTTGTTTCCAATTTTGAATTTTTTCGCGAATTTCCGCCATGTTTTCAATAAGAGATATTTTTGCTGTAAGTTTTCTGATTCTTTATAGCTTTAACGCTTATTAATAAATATAAGACTTTTCTATCATTCCGCTGTTTGCAAATTTTTGCGAATTTCCGTTAAATGAGCAATTTTCGCCGAATTTTTGCCATTCCTTATAGAAAAATGGACCTTTAATCAATTTGATGGCTTGTTTGAAATATTAAAAATGTTCGCGAATTTTCGCTATTTTTGCACAAATTTGTTTTATTTTGTTATTTCCCGACATTTGGTTTTTTTTTTTTGCCGATTTAGAAATTTCAAATCAATTTAAGCGTTAGGTTCCAAGTTTTCCATTTTCGCGAATTTTAGCCATGTTTGCGAGCGATTTTTTTACTATAAGTTTTTTGATTCTTTACATTCTTAACGATTTTTAATAGATATTAGACTTTGCTATCATGTCGCTGTTAGCAATTTTTTACAAATTTCCGCTAATTTTGCAATTTTTACCCAGGTTTTGCCATTTCTTATAGTTTTGGGGACTTTAAATCAATTTTACGGCTTTTTTGATGTATTAAAAATGTTTGCAAATTTTCGGTATTTTTGCAACTTTTCGGAATTTTTGCTCTTTCAGGCGTTCGTCGTAAATTAAACATTTTCGCTATTTTAGCAAACTTTCCGAATTTTCGCAATTTTCGCGTTAAATTTACTAATAAAATTTGTGCCCATAACTGTTTTTAAATTTGCATTTTTTATTTTAAACGTATTTAATAAATATGTTTACATTTCATTTACAATTTTTTTAACTTTCATTTGAGTCGTCGCAAAATTTCCTGTCGACTAAAACAGGGACAATACTACTCGACGTCGTCTTAAAAGCGCCTTAAAAAATATCAATTGACTGTCAATAGTAATCGATTATTGTCAATAACGACTCACAAAATACCATTACTGTTCAGGTCCCGTCGACTTGTGTCGACGTCGACTTTCATAATAGGGGTGAATATAAATAAAATATATTAAAATTCAACTGATAATTTTAATTTTTGACTGATCGAGAAATCAAACCCACGTACACTGACAGGTCGATTTAACATGTTTCGATAGTAACCACACTATCAGAAGTCAGAAATCTTTTGACATTTAATACTCACTGCCGTTGACGACGGCTGGCTGTCAATAGTCAAACATCTTATCTTTAAACCAAATGGAATTTATACTTGTTGGATCGAAATTTGTTGCTTGTCAATGACTATTAAAGTTCCCTGAGAATTATACGCTAACATTGTAATTTTACTCTCAGAGTGACACGATCAATGAAAAGTTCAAGTTTTTTTAACTTGATTTAAACGGTGAACAAAAACATAACAAAAATTACAACTGATCATAACCAGTTGTCTTAGTTACAACTCAACTGAGAAGTAATGGCCTATTTCACGAAGTAGTGGTCGATTTCACCATTTTATTTACATATATATTAATTTATGTTTAAAATTTGTTTTATATGTCAAACAATAATAAAATTATATGAAAAACTATATTTAAATAAGAATTGATGTTTAAATAGAATGGGTGAAATCGACAAAAAGTGTAAAAAATTTAAATTTAGTAAGAGTTTTTTCTTTATGTGAAGAATATGGCCTAATATAACGGAGGATCTTTACCACTGGGTGAAAAACAACACACAGGTAGCAATTGTAATTTTACAATCCGAAAATAATATTATGCTCGGCCCTTGTTTAGGAGCTGGAGAGTAGCACTCCCTGAGGCCGAACTCTCCAACAAGTGGCGAAAAACCAGACTTTTAGTAGGCTTTTCAGTACTATTTCTTGCCGCGACTTTGGGTTTAAACCACAACCAATACGTGATCACCGAAAGAATCTCTTCGTCATAAAAGCAACCTTTCGTTAACTCGTTTGTGAGTATATGTTAAAAAAGGACTCTCTAATCGGACGGAGAATAGCACAAGCAGCCTTCTATCGGAAATGTTAAACGCAAAATTAATCTCTTCGAAAGAGATACAATTTCCCGCAAGAAGCATACTAACGGAGGCCTCAGACAATAGTCAGTCCGGTGGCTGATCACCAGGGGCTACTGACTCCCGAGGTTTCTGAAAAAAAGGATCTCTGGTCAGCCTTCGGTCTGAAAAGAATCACGAAGACTTTAGTAGGCCCATAATTTCGAATCATTGCCGGATTTCAGGTAGACTACCCCTAATTTGCCCCGGAAAGTTAAAATATTCTTGATACACCCGCCGGTTGGAAAACAACCATACAATTATTTGTGGCTAAAGTTACCATGATTTGCTTGAAAACTTTTCCATTCTTTTCACGTGCAGTTGAGTTTAAATAATTAATTGTTATAATTAGTCGAGAATTTTGATTAGGTACTAAATGTTGTTTGTTGATTCTTTATTTGTTTAGGCTATTTGCCGATGACATGTTTGTTTATTTTACTTATTTTTTTTTTTAGTTGTGGTAAGTTGTCGTCACTCTTTTACTAGAAATGCCAGGTGATATACGAGTCGTACCCCTTCATAAGGCACACTTGTGTATAAAACAAGTAGATGCCACAATTAAGATAAGGAAATTGTTGTTGGGATAGCAACAAATAATACAATACAAGTGAAACAAAATAATGTCAACACATTTAATTTATTTTGTTTCGGTTCGTTTTAGTTTCTCTTGTTCGTCTTTTTTTTTCTTTTTTTGTCTGGTGATTCCTTTTGTGATTGTAATGACTAAATGAGTGATAATGTTAATTTGCTAGTAAGTTATAATAATGGTAATTGGAGATTTTAATGTAGAGTTAATTAAATTTTCCAAAAAAAAAAGAAGGAAAACTTATACTTGTACACACAATTTAACACGCAATTTGAACTGAGTTAAGTGTGGACTTAATTAAAACTCACCAACTGGGTTTAGTGGACATAAAAAGGCTTTGGAAAGTTTTAGTTATTTTTTTTCAACTTGTTCATATTAGATTTTAATTAGAAAAAAAAACGTTAAAGAATTGTGGTTAGTTTAATTAGAATGGCTTTTTATTGACTTTGTTTCGCTTGGCGGAACAGACATGACTTTGAATGTTGTTGTCGAAAGGCGCAAAGAGTCATGAAAAGAAGTTGCAAGGCGTTATACGGGATACATAAGTTTCAAACTTTTAGATTATGTCTGTTCTAAGGAACAAAAAACAATTGGTCCCCGAAAGCAGAGAGCAAGTGGCTCTACGATAACAACCTTCAAGGGCCATAAAACACTGCGGTCCACGTTAAAAGAACTAGGAAAAAGTTCTGTATTTCTTGCTATAGAAAAAGTCGTAAGAGCATCACAAGAGAGAGAGAGAGAGAAAGTACACTTTCAACCAACACACCCTAAAGAGATTAAAGGCCTTTAATTTTTTCAAACATAAAAGTGTAGACGTATCCAAAGGAAGACATCCCAGTTATAACCAATTTTCCCTCTAATGCCAAGTTTCAGAATAATTTAGAACATATTATAAAAATCATTTTTTAGGGTTTTTTTGAACCTCTGAGTTTACAAAAAACTATGTTTAAGCCCGTAAAATGAGTCGTTTATATTCCAGGTGCACCTTCGGGCAACCAGTAATAAAATCACATGACTTTTTTGGGAATTATAATTATTAGTTTGTATTGAAAATAAAAAGTAATGGAACAAATTAAAAATATTTTTAATAATAAAAAACAAACAATTTTTTTATTTGAGCAGCATAAAAGAAGCTTGCGTATTAACTAAAGCATTGTGTTCGAATATTCTTACCAAATAATAATTAGAGCTTTTAAGAGCTTTCGAAGCTTCTTAAAATATTTTGCTAGATCTTTAAGTAATTAAAAAAAAATTAAAATTAATTATATATTGGATGACAGTAGAAATTTTGTAAAGCATGCCTTGAGGCACTCTTAGGGATTAGAGACAAAAGTCAAAGAGACCCATCCTTCTTTCTTTGGTCCGAATTAAGGGTATACTCTTATGGAATCCCTTAAACAGTCGTCTTTATAGATAATTGCTATCATTTTTCGCTTAGAGAATATTCGTCTTTAAAAAAAAGAAACTGTAGTTTTATTAAAACTTTTTAACATCGGGCACTAGTGTTTTTTTTTTTCAAATCAGGAGTTAAAAAACTGCAGTCCAACTCAAACTGTCAAACAAAGTTTGAGTTGGTTTGAATGCGACTGTTTACATTTAATGAATCACAAGTAAAAACAACAGTTGTTCTTTTTGGCCAATGACAAATAATGAAGTGGGAGAAATGGCAGTTTATCTACTTTGACTGCAGTTTTTTAAAAGCTGATTCAAATTACTTTCTTTCGTTAAAACTTTAAAAATCACAAGTTTTCTGTCCCCTTATCTGATTTCAAAATCCTGGCCTTAATCATTTGATTCCTTTTTATAACTACCACATTAACTGCTCTAATTTGCATTTATAACCTCAATAAAATGAAAATGTGCATAATTTAAATCATTATCTCCACAAACACACAAAAACATTTAAATTATCTGAAATTATTTTAAACAAATATTGTCGATATTTAATTAAGCGTATTATACTTTTTCTCTCTCTCTCTCTCTCTCTCTCCATTTTATACATTTGTGAAAAAAATAATCCAAAAATCATAATTCTATTTAAACAATTCGTTATAAGCAAAAATGTATTTTAAAATAAATACAATACATTGGCAAATAGTTTATTTTTATTATTATTATTATTGTTATTATTGCTCTTGTTTTTGTTGTTGTTGTTGGCTTTGATAAAATCAAACAATTACGAAATATTAATTTGAATTTAGCAAAAATGCAAATGACTGCGTTTTGCACAGATTCGAAAACTAAACGAGTGGAGGAACTATTTTGAAAAACATTATTATTAAATTCCCGTAGTTCGAAGGTGGAACATAAAGAAGGGAAAAGTGAAGACTAAAGTCAATATATTAAATTGTTTATCTAAAATAGTCCATCAAGAAATGTTATTAAATTATTAAATTTGTTTTTGGAATGGAGAATATAAAAATTAAAAAAAATAATAATTAAACAGTTAATTTTGACAATTAATCGAGGGAAATCGCAGGGATTTATTTAAAGAGATAATTATTATGTGGAAAATTAGTAGTTTAGCCATAGAAAGCCACAAAAGCTTTTAAACTGTTGATAATTGAAATATTAGTTTAATTGCTTTAATTAAATTTAATCATTAAAAAAGGGAAACTTGTTAAAAAAAATCTAATAAAAACAAAATAAAGTCCATATGTACTTGTTTGCCGGACTTAATATGTTGGTTAACTAATGTGAACTTTAAATTTGTTTAAGCATGAGGGGGTTGATAAAAAAACGTTGTCAGAAAAATTCCGCGCAACGTTAAAGGCAAAGATCGGATACTCTGTTTGGAAGCGAAACGTACTCCAGTCACAACGTTCTGCATCGATCGAAAGAAATGTTTGTAGAAGGGTCTAGACTTTAAGAAAGGGGAGGCATAACTTTGCAATATTTTTTTTTTTTAACTGAGGTTTCAACATGTGGCAGAGAAATGTCGTGATGAAACATTAACCCATTTTTTGCCAAACGGTGATATAATAACCAGCACTCACTTTCTATAACTGACAAATAAAAGGCTGTTCTGGGTACCGAGTCACTGCAAATTGGTGTGGAAAAAAATGGCTTAAGGCTTTACGCCTGGGCATTTTTCGGACATTACTCGCTTGAAACGAATCAAATGTTTTCTTTACAGGTCAACTTCACCCAGGGGTATGTCGGGAAACGCTAAAGGATAATATTACTTCTGGTATTAAATCCTCTGAGGAAATCAGGTGCAGTCTATACATGGAAGTCGGCAAGTTAAAAATTAATAGATCGCTTGAGTTTGCGTTTGACCAGAATTCCTATATTGTACCACGATAGTCAATGTCCCTTGCGGCACGGCATCAGACTGACTATTGGCTGAGCTCCTTCGGTGATCACGTGGTAGTTGTGGCTTTCACGCATGAAGGGAGATCTTAAAAGCCTTCTTCGAGAGCTGATTTTTTACAACTTTTAAGAAAGTTCGGCCTGCGAACGGATCTCAATAGGTGCTGTTGCTACTCAATAGATGCTGCTGACTATTATAATTCAGCGGAGGTTAGATAGCTCCTAAACTAAGAACGAGTGTATAGTTTTGCCGAATTGCACAGTTAAAGATCGTGTGTGGGTTGGATGTTCTCAGAGCACTAAATACCGGGAACCGTGATAAGGAGAATTTCCGTCCGGCATTGGCAGGAAGTATATAATAAGAATAAGACTTGATTATTTTTTGTTAGTTATAATAAATTTATGCCTGATCCGGCGTTAATAGTTTATAATAGATAAGAATCGACTGATCCTCTCAAATAAGGAGCATTTAGTTGGCCGGATGCGTTAACATATCGCAGCATCCAAATATCTTTGCTTAAGTGGCTTCTAAAAATGTTGATGTTTTTGTTTAGTTTTTTTGAGGTGACAACAATCCTGGTAGCAGGTGCTTGTCGTTTACATTCTTCCCTGTGGTTACCGGGTAGTGGAAACAAAGTAAACTTATCAAAAACTATCAAAATCCAAATATTCTAGTTTAAGCACCCTATAGTTAGCCCTTTAGTCAGAACAACCAGGTAGTTAAACATGGCCTGCAAGTGGCTTTTGAAACCACATCCCTTCTGTGGTAACGTAGTCCAAATAACCAGAGCTCTTTTTATTGGCTGGCGGCATCATCGTGCCGTATTTTTCCAAAATGAGGCCGGTAAGGAAGTTACTGTGAATGGTGTTCGCTATCGTGATGATTACGAACTTTTTATGTCCCGAATTGGAAGATATGGGACGGTAACACTTGCCACACAGCTAACGAAACAATGGATATTTTGCGCGACAAATTCAATGGCCGTGTTATCTCACGTGGTGGCGATGTCAATTGGCCGCCTTTGGACTTCTTTCTTTGGGGTTATTTGAAAGAAAAGGTGTACGTCGATAAGTCATCAACAATTCAAGAACTAAAGAATGAGATAATTCGGCACATTAACGGCATAGAACCTCAATTATGCCTCAGTATCATCGAAAATTTGGATCATCGGATGGAGGTGTGCCGCCGAGGTCGCAGCGGATATTTAGCCGATATTTTGTTCAATTCATAATTGAACCATACCAATTATTATAATAAAAAAAAATTACAATAATTTCCAAAATAATTTGTGTTTTATTCAAAGTTAGCATTGGCCCTTAAAATTTAACCACCCTTAAAACTTGCCATCAATGAGTCTGATTCATAAGCTCTGAGGAAAGTTCTGCTTTTTGGCATTAAAAAGCCAAGCTTGACATCTTTTACCACACTGGTTCTGGTTCTGTTAATGCGAATTAAGTCGAGGCTGCCACCATCCTGCTGACAAAAAATGTCGGAAAATTTATTACATCGCAGCTTCGAGAAGAAAGCTTGGATAGTTTACTAGGAAGGTGAAAGGGAAAGATGACAAAAATATCAATCAAAATTGTTTGGCTACATCGATATCCTTTCAACATTTTTAATAAGAAGTCTTCTTCTGGATTTTTTTCGAGTATTGAGGGACTTTGCAACAAGACAATAGTTCTTAAGGAACATTTTTTTTAATCTACGACTTTGATTTCTTAATGCTGATCTAACTTTATTGAGGAAGCTGAGTTAAAATTCTCACAGGTGACCACGAACCTCCGAGGATTTTTTTCACATTTTTTTTTTCAAATAACTTCAATCAATTTTTTCTTTTTATTATTATTTTAAACAGGTTTTTTCTGCCAATTCATAACAAAAATAAGTTGTTTTATTTTAAAAACTTTGCAAAAAAAATATTCAAATTTCTATTTCTGTCAATATCAATTAACATTTCAAATACATACAAATTTTAAGTAAAAACATGCCGTCAAATTAAAAAAAAATTTGCATACCATACCTGACAAAAAAAAACTGAATGAATTCTAAAAAGCATGCACTTGATTAATCAAGCATTAAACGAACAATTTTTTTTTTGCACATGTAAAGAGTGTGATCGAAAAAATTGTAACAAAGAACGAAAACCGAGATTTTAATTTAATTTGAAATTGTATACGATTTTTGCTTTTCTTTTGGCAAATAATGGAAGTATGTAGATAAAAAATAGAAACTGGGAATTATTTCCTTCTGAAGGTTACTTTTATATTATATGCAACATTTTTTATTTTTCGAATTTATTCTATGAGCTACAAAAAAGCTTTATAAAATACATAACTGAAATGTAGCTCATAGAATAAATTCGAAAAATAAAAAATGTTGAATATAATATAAAAGTAACCTTCAGAAGGAAATAATTCGCAGTTTCTATTTGTTAAAATAGTTGAGTTAAATACATTCAATTTATAAAGTATCACTATCCAGTGTGACACAAAGAATGATGACGAAGGCCGTAGCGGGCCAGAAAATGCATTACATTCTGCTGGTGTCTAATAATTGTAAATTTTTCTGTTCATACAAATTTCCAACGGAAAGCTAAGGGAAAATGTAACAAGAAAATACAAATAATAGTCTGATAGTGTATAAAGTCATTTCTGAAAAATTGAAGGAATATGACTATTACAAAAAAGCTTAATAAAATATATAACTGAAATGTAGCTCATAGAATAAATTCGAAAAATAAAAAAAAAATGTTGAATATAATATAAAGTAACCTTCAGAAGGAAATAATTCCCATGTTTCTATTATTTTTTTTTGTAAAAAAATTATGTAAACAAATTTATGTCGTTGTTTACATATCTTAGAAATTTCAACATAGCCTTTTAGATTAAACGGTAAAAATATTCAATTTCATTTATGAACAAATTTTGGCAAATAATGGAAGTATGTAGATAAAAAATAGAATCTGGGAATTATTTCCTTCTGAAGGTTACTTTTATATTATATGCAACATTTTTTATTTTTCGAATTTATTCTATGAGCTACAAAAAAGCTTAATAAAATACATAACTGAAATGTAGCTCATAGAATAAATTCGAAAAATAAAAAATGTTGAATATAGATAAAAAATATTTATAACAAATAAAAAAAAAAATTTATCTTTAGTAAAAAAAAAGTTTTCTATATATAAATTCTGCTATCGACAGTTAAATATCAGCTTCAATTTCCATTGCATCAACAGAAATAAAAATATTTGATTCTCTTATACTGAAAACACCTTAAAAGCTCGCCTTTTTCATTGCTTATAAATCCAACCCACTGATAGTGAGTATTAAGCATGTTTCACTGCTTCCTAGCTCTTAAGTGGTGTCAAGCTTTGGCCACTTCTTAGAAACTTTTATAATCTCTACAGTCTGGGTTCGCACTACGAAAGTTTGCTTTCAAAAAGTTCGAGTTTATTTGGTAAGAAAGGAAGAGATCATGCTATAATTCTCGCCACTCCTATCAATAAACTCAGACTTTCATAGTGTGAAACCAGACATAGCTTAACTTCGGTAGTCAAATTCTTGCACGTCTAATTCTCATCGATACTTACGTTGTTTAGTTTTAACGCTCCCCTCTCTCTTAAAAACTCCCTTCGCCAAAATCGAAACGAGGGATGGGAATTTATTTATTGACGATAACGAAATCCAAATTGGACTTGTCTGCAGGAGACCAGAGTCTCTGGCGGGAAACGAAACTTTCGGCATCGTGTTGATAGATTTCTTGTTCTTTAGTGTTAAGTCCCTTTCAGTCTTGACGGCCAGGGTTTAACGTGCTATTCTGATTTACTCTCACATCTCGATAGTTAGACTGAACACACAGACAAAAATATCAATGTTAAATTAACATGGCGCAATGCTGACTTAAAATCAGCATGCAAGAGTATGGACTTTATTAAAAATTATCTTGGTTTCATGTTTATTTTAACTGAAAAATTTTAAAATAAAACTGTTCATTATTAAAAAAATTAAAACCAGTTTTACTTGTTTTTTATAGAAAAACGTAAGCCGTTACGTCAAAACATATTTAACTCGGCATTTTTATCTTCACATACATTATTTGCTACTGTCATTATCGATAATTAACAAATTTTTTATAGAAAATTTTTGCTATCCAGAGCAATAAAAACTTGCTATCAAGAGTTAGCACTATTTTCCATGTAAAAGTTTTGCTTTCGATTTTTTCGTTCTCACCGTTTTCTGTTGTTTTGGGTTTGGAATTTTTATGAATTGTTGTATTAATTAATGCAAATTCTAGCACTAAATCAAAATAAATCATTTTTGAAATTCTATGGACTATAGAAAATTGCTATTTAAATGAGAAATTCATTACTCACACTCAATTGTTTATTTGCCGGTGTATAATTTTTTTTTTAAATCTACAAAACAAAAAACGAATTTGAAATTCCACTAAAACACAAATTATGCATGAAAAATAAATGAGGGAATGAGTGCGAGAACGATTTGAACAAAAGTTCGTAAGAATTTAGCACATTCGACGTCAAGGTTGTGGTTTTTTTTGTTAAATTTAAATAAGCGCGTTCCATAGTAATTTAATAGCACAATGAAAACGACAAACTACACGATTTCAATTCATTCATTTAAATGGCAACTAATTTTTTTTTTCCGAAATGTATCGTCTTCTTATGGTTTTTATTGTTTTTTTTTATATATATTTTTGTCGTATTGTGTGCTTTGGGACTTAATTTGGCATAAAGCGTTTGGTTTTTTTTATTTCATTTTAGTTTTATTGTCATTGTCGTCGATATTTGATAGCGAAAAATGGGCATAAAAAACCACTCAGAGCAGAAGTAGCTAAAGCCGACGACTGTATTGTAGGTTTTAACCCTTAAGCAATTTTGTTTTTTTTTTGTTTTGACGACGACACACCTTGTTTACACCTTTCGTGTGTTAAAGTATTATTTTTTTTTTATTGTGTTTGGAAAAAAAGTGTTTTGGTGTCAAGAGGATTTAATAGTATTTCGGAGCCTGCTGTTTTGTTTTGGTACTTCTAACTTTGATGGTGGTTGTTTTAAAAGATTTATGGAAATTTTAATTTGATTTCGTACTTACGGATTTAAAAAGCTTTTTTTTTGGCAATAAAGAATGTTTTATTTACCTGAAAATATGTTAAGAAAAAAAATTGTTATTAAAAAGGATTTTATTTGAAATTTAATAAATAGGGAGTATATTTCAAAATGTAAATCAATCTTTAAAAAAAACTGCGATATCGCAAAAGCGTTAGCAGTATTTGGTAATTGTGCTGGTGTTTATAATACACGAAAATAAGAATCTTCCACTTTTAAATAAGAAGATGTCATCGAAAAAAGCTTTCAATCAAACTGTCCATAGTATTTGCTACAATCATCGAATCAATCGAAGTTTTCTTTTGTCCCTTAAAAATTTGATTCTTAATTTTAAATTCTGTTGGAGTATATCCATATTTGCTTGTAGTTTTTATATAAAACACATTCCTCAAGATATTATTTACAAGATTTCAGGGATCTTTAAGGCCGTAGAATCGATAAAAATATAGCATAACTGGGAGCTCGGAGGTAACTATCAGGGGTGTGCTGGAAATCGCAAACTTTAATAAACTTTAAACCTAATTCTTATAATTTTTGGTTTAAAATCCTGTTTAATAGGAAAATATTTGTTAAATATTTGTTATAAAATTCTTTTATTACAAAAATCTTATTTAAAAACGACTTTTAAAATTTTTGCGTTTTACGTTTGCGATTTCCAGCACACCCCTGTATATGTGAAAGTGGATATCCAGTCGTCTCTTAGAGTCTTAATGGGCTGTTTATGTGATTTCCAAATTAGTGGATGATTGTAGGAGGGCTCTAAGGTAAATCTTAGTCGAGTATGTAGTGAGCCTATGGTGGATAGCGGGTCACTGCAACATCACCAGCAATGAACAGGCCGAGGAATTGGCGAAACTAGGCTGGAAGATGGAGGATCCTTACTGTGGGGCGACAATCAGACCTCCAATATTCTCTTATTTTATGGAAGATTAGAGAATTCTTTCTAAGCGGGACTAATAGGGCCTGAAGGAATAGAGGGGATTGTAGAGAATTGCCGACATTACGGCGGGTGCCTTGGAAGATCGGTTTTAACTCTTACTAGGCAGAAGCAAGCTCTGCGTTAAAACCGCGATAGGTATTGTCAAGGACCACTGCATGATAGGCGCCCCGGCAGAGGTATTGGGATGTGACTCGTCGGATTAATGTAGATTGTACTCGGACACAAAGGATTTGAGCACATTCTTTGACACAGTCCTACGGCACAGAACAGCAAGCTGTGATGGCTGGGTAGTAGTTTCATAGTCGAATCTGGAGATGTCTCAGTATGTAGGCTCGAGAATCTAACAGGATTCGTAATGGGCATGACCTGGCTGTATAACAGGCGGCTAGGAACTGGGTGTATCTAGTACAATTGTGTATAGTAGGGTTTCTGATACGATATTATCTTCCACTACATCTTTTCTCTTCTTTCTTGTCTTTATTTATTAACTAAGGCGTCACAATGAACCATACTGGGGTCTGGGTGAGGCGTAAAGATTGCCTTCGCACCAGCCTTTCTACCTTACTTCAACTATTATTTCTTAATCATCAAGACTAATTAGACTGACTTTGTTTTGCAGCTGCAAGAATTTCATAGTAAGAAACAAAAAAATGTACATCTCTTTCTAAAGCAATAAAAGTCAGAAGGTCTCCGTGTTAAACGTTTTTTTTTACGAATTTCATCGTTAAAGGATGATTATAATTTTTTGTGGTTCCTTGCTATGGGGAAAATCTGCTTAAATTACGGAAGGTACTCCTGCAGGCTAAATAAAAGAGCTCTAGTATATCCATATTTCGTGAACCCTTTTTATAAACTTTTTAATTCCTAGTCTCGTCCTAAAGCAAAAAAATGCGTAATATTCTCGCCCTAAACGGGTACGAGACGTCTCTTCTTTTTAACGCTTTAGGATATTTTTAAAAGTTTTGTGGCATTCATTAACCTTAAGGGAACTTCTTTTTTAATTTAGGCAGGTGCTCCTGCAGACTAAATCACTTTAAGACTCATTTTTTCAACCTTTTTGATTATTAATATCTGTCTCGTCGGGGTGTTATTTTGATCCTTTTTTAACGAATTGCATCGTTCAATGTTTTCACCCGTTCGTGGGCTATAACTATTGGAAAATTCTTATTTAATTAAGTAAGATGGTTCTGAAGCAGTGTTGCGAAATTAAAATGTTTAAATTGTACTGAACTTCAAATTAAAGAGTAATTTTCCCACCACATGGGTATCTGTGGATTCGGCTTCAAAGTAGTGTGATTTGACACCTTTCGAAAATTCCGTGTGGGCTACTTGCGTCGCCTTGAAGGTCAACTAATTTCGTGTTTTCGTGACATACGACCAGAAATGCTCGAAAAAATGGCCTAGAATTTTTTTTGTCGCGAATCCTTAAACTCTCAATTAATATTTTTTTTTTTTTTTTTTTTTGTTTTTAGCAATTTCAAGATCTATAAGGCCTTAGAAAAAGCACCCTTACTATGCAACATTTTCAATTTTTCTCTTTTTTTATATTTAATTTAATTATTTATTTTTCTGTCATTTTATTTGAAAAATCAAATTGCAATCCAATTGGTTTTTTGGCTTATTGAAAATTTTTTGTACATCTTTCCAAAACAAAAATTATGAAAATGTACAAATTATTTGATTTTTTTTTTTTTTGCTTGTAAATTACAAATAACTTTACAAAAATGTTTTTAAATATTATTGTACAAAACTTTACAATAATTTCTAAATTATTTAGTTAATTAATTTATAAATCTCTGTTCGTTGCATTTATGTATTTGGGATTTGAACAAAAGAAAAAAAAAAGAAAATACTAACAAGCACAAACAACAATACCCAAAGGTACAATATAGACATTTTAAATTTTTAATAAAAAACAAATTATTTATTTATGAATTTATAATAAATAGAAATGAAATTTATTGGCAATAAGTTTATTGTTCAGTTCGGTTCAAAGTAAAAGAAAATGCAGTCAGAAAAACTATCCTGTGCTTAAACTTTTATATACCCCATACTTTAAGCACCACTTGCCTTCCTCAGAACTACTTTTAAAATCAGGTTGATTTTTAAAAAAATTTAACTGAATTTCAATTTCACGTGATTCGAATTCTATTACATGGCCGATTATGTGAAAATATTAAAGGGTGGTTAAATTTTAAGGGCCGATGTTGATTCTGAATAAAACAAAAAATAAAACAAAAACTATTTAGGAAATTATTGTCATTTCTTTTCATTATGATAATATTGGTATGGCTCAATTATTTGTGGAACAAAATATCGGCCAAATGGCCGCCGCAACCTCGGAGGCACACATCCATCCGATGATCCAAATTTTCCATGACGCTAAGGCATAATTGAGGTTCTATGCCGTTAATGTGTCGAATTATCTCATCCATTAGCTCTTGAATTGTTGCTGGCTTATCGACGCACACCTTTTCTGTCAAATAACCCCAAAGAAAGAAGTACAACGGTGTCAAATCACATGATATTGGCGGCCAATTGACATCGCCACCACGTGAGACAGCACGGCCATTAAATTTGTCGCGCAATAGAGCCACTGTTTCGTTAGCTGAGTGGCAAGTGGCACCGTCCTGTTGAAACCACAAATCGTCTATATCCATATCTACCACTTCGAGCCATAAAAAATTCGTTATCATCTCCCGATAGCGAACACCATTCACAGTAACTGCCTGACCGACCTCATTTTGGAAAAAAATATACTGCCCGATGCTGCCGCCAGCCCATAAACCGAACCAAACAGTCACTCTTTGTGGATGCATTGGTTTTTCGACAATCATTATTGGATTCTCATACGCCCAAAGACGGCAATTCTGCTTATTGACCAATTCACTGAGGTGAAAATGTGCCTCATCACTGAAGATGAAGTGCACGATTTGCATTTTGATTTGAACGCCCATTTTCATAATAAGCCAGAATAACTTTAACGCATTGCTCAATTGTGTATCTTTCCATGGTTGAAGTTGAGTTAGTCTGAAATTGAGAAATGTCAAATGAAATGCAGAAAAAAACTTGACGTTAAGTTGTGGTTCACATTTAACATCGGCCCTTAAAATTAAGCCACAAATTTATATTGAATTTATTTATTTTAACCCTTTAAAATTATTTAAATTTTATTAAGGACTTGAAACTATGTAGACAACTTAAAAAATAACCAAATAACTCAATACAACTGCAATCTGCTTTTAAATATAAATTGAATAAAAAAAAAAAACGTTTGTTAAAGAAAACTTTTCTTAGAAATTCAAAAAATTGTTACAAATGGCCAGATAAGAAAAGCAATCAACTGGCCAAGAAACTAAGAAAAATGTCTAAAGGAAAATACAGTAAAAATAATTGATTTCTGTCTTTATCTCTTTGTGTTATTTTCAAACTAGACAATCAATATTAATCTGGCAGTGACACACACATACAAACAACAAAGAAAATCTAGCATTTAGAATCAGGGATGTTAGATGTGACGATTTTACGTCATTTTGACGATTTTTTCCGATGAATTTACCAAAATGACGATTGACGATTTTTGATGTAGAATCACTAATGTTTTGACGATTTAATCCCGTCAATAAATTTACTTTAAACTTTAAGCTGGCATCAATTTTATAACACTTTATGCTAGGAACACAACTGGGACGAACGACGAATTTTTGGCCGCGAATATTCGTCGCCAAAAATAAAAAATATTTGTGTATATGAAAATGCACACAATCAGGGCGCCAACGAAAATTCGCCGGACGTTTCAAACTTTAAATAGATTTAATTCTAATTCTTACGCCGGCGAACGACGAACAAATCAGTACTGGGTAGCCATATTGCTTCAAAATGGTAAGTGTTTTAGTAAATCAAGTTACTTTTTACTTTAGAAATTGTAAAATTTTAACTGAATATCATATAAAATACAAATTGAAAAAAAAAATTAACAATAAAGAAGTACTTTAGTTAAGTTGTTTTTAATGTTTTATTTATGCATTTTTTTTCATATGGTACCACTATTTCTTGTTAATACAAAATATTTTATTTCCATTTTGTTTTTTCGTCGTTATTGTGTTTCATACGACGAATTTATACAGCGAAATTTTTCCGAATAATTCGTCGTGCTGGACGAAATTCGTCGTTCGTCCCAGTTGTGTTCCTAGCATTAATCTGGCAAGCAGGTTTGGTAGATGTGACTATTTTTCGTAATTTTAACGATTTTTTTGAGAAAATACAATAATATGACGATTTTTTTAATAAAAGTAATAGTGTTATGACGATTTTCTGGCATCGATAAAACACTCAAGAAATATTTACAATTATATTGAAAACAGTCCAAAACTTAAAAATCAATTTTTCGAAATACAAAAATTTTTGGAAACTAAACAAAAAAATTCCTTCCCCATCACAAACCAGGTGGATTTCATTAGAAGAATTAGTAATTCAAATTCTACAATTATAAATGCCAGCGATACTACAAAAAATATACACTAGAGCCCTAATTTGCGTCTGTTCTTTTGGTCCGCTTTTTAAAAATTGGTTAAATCCGCTTTGCGTTTTTATGATTTCGATTTGCGTCGCCACATACGAATGTATTTTTCGATGAAGTCATAATCACATGTGAAGAATTTTTCTGTTTGTGTGTAAAATGGCAAATCCCATTTAATTCTGTTGGGTAAGTTATTCTTAGTAAAATTGCATATTAGGAAGTAAGAAGTTACTTTTTAATAAGAAGTTGTGTAGAAAAATGAGTGCAATGAGAAAAAAATTTATTATTTTGGAACTAATATTGGACGTAATAAAACGTTTCAAGTCGATTGATATAGACAGAATCCTTGGTTTTTACCACCTTTAACAATGGAAACAATTTGCAATAGAGATAACGCTAAAAGTTAATCATTTAAAAATAGCTCGAGTTAAAAGCAAATGAGATTTTATTTATTATTTAATATTTTTCTGAATATGTATAAATCAAATAAAAAATATATTTGTTATGCATTTATGCAAATATATTTTTTCTTATGTTTTCTTTTTAAATGATAAATATATTCAGCTCACTTGCTGAAATAAATAGAATAAAACTAAACCATATCACTTTCTTCTTCATAAATAGAATTTCTCGCTAAAAATTTATATTTTCGAACCAATCCATGCAATAAATTGTCTTTAATTTGTAAAATTTATATATTTGACGTTTTGTTGACAATTTTGTTCAATTTTCGTGACGATTTTGACGAATTTTGTTAAAAAATTTGACGATTTTTGAGGAAAAAAGTCTAACAACCCTGTTTAGAATAGACCTTTGATTTTCTCCGAGTTATTTAATGTGGTATCAATTGACACTTTCAAATCGAGGTACCGCGACTTCTCTGTTGAGATTCACTCAGATGTAGAGGGATTTTAAAGTAAAGAAAGCATGATTGGTATGGAACGTTCTACAGAGGTTAAGAATTTAGGATGCTGATTGATGGAGATCCTTATTAATTGAAATTTTTGATATTCTTTAAATTAGGCCTTAGATCGTCAAATTAAATTTGTATTCTTGACTGAACGGGGGATTAAGCTCGGGTCGAATGTTCGAGAATAACCACATTCCCTTCATCAGAAGTCTTTGCAATCCTACCGTTGCACCACTGCAGTCTGTAGTCAACCATCAATATTGTAACCATTGGTATTGGTAGATCGAAATTTGCTGTAATTCATTATCTATTTTTCAATTTAAAATATTTATAAAAAAATATCAAAAATTTCAATGTGCAATTAAATCACAATTGTGATCCTTATTAATTTTAGAAAAACCTTGCAGGAAGATTGGAAGTAACACAATCAAGTTTCATAATTCAATTGGGGGATTCACAAGGTGTGCTATCAAGTCATATCGTCATAATGTCCTAAATAATTGTTTACAATTGTTTAAAATTAATGTTGTTGTGTTTCAAACAAAATAAAAATTTTAATGCTGTGTTCATTGATACGTCATAACTGTACAGTAGAAATCAAAATTATAAGCGGTCGCCCACAGCAGTCATATATATTTATTGTAATTATTTTAAGACATATGACTTTACAACGTTATGACTACCTTGTGAATACCCCAAATGTGTATTTTGGTTATTCTCACAAAAAGGCGCAGTTGGTGAACGGATTGTTTTCACTCGGTGGCAGTGTGACCATATTAGCTGTTTTCGAGCTAAATTTAGTTTTATTCTTTCAAACTTTATTTAGCAAAAGTCAATCGAATTATGTGCGTTATAGTCACATTAGCATATAAAAGAACTAAGAATTAAACCGTGTAAATTTTGTCATCAACACTCAACTTGAAAGAAATTAGTTTTTGGTTTGGGTATCAGGGAACAAATATCTTGTTTGGCCTTCCCATGAGTTCTAAAAATTGGTATAATGATTAACGCAAACGACATATGGGCAAATCCCAGAAATAGTTTTTGGTTTAGGTATCAGGTATTTGTTCCCTTGTTGGCTTTGACGCAAACGACATATGGGCAAATCCCAGAAACAGTCCACCAACCAAAAATTTTTTAAATTATTTTTTTTTAATGGAATATAAGACTAGATGTATAATTTAATTATACCCACACCACAATAGTGGAGAGGGTACTATGCATTAGTGCTGATGTGTGTAACACCTTAAAGCCTATTGAAAATGGGCCGAATCGTAGGACCACGAAGGGAGATAGGGCGCAATCTACCTCTCAGAAACTATCAAACCGATTTTAATGAAATTTAAATCATAGATGGATCCATATTTGTACGAACATATAAGCTATGCATTTTAAAAAAAAAATAGGACCACGAGGGAAGATGGGGTGCAATATTTGCCTCTCAGAAACTATCAAACCGATTTAAATGAAATTTAAAACATCGATAGATCCCTATGCATATAGCCATATACTCTCGGGCTTGACCGACTATACTTCCTTATTAAAAAATTAAAAATATTAAAAAACATGTATTTCGCTTATCTTTAATGCAATAGTTTTAACCAACTCCTACCCCATCGCTTATCTCTTAATGTTATACGTGAATTTAACATTATTTTAAGTGATTTATGAGCTTAAAAACGCACTTACAGCAGACTCATCAAAATATAAATTTCGCTTAATAAGCAAAAATTGATATTATTCATTCATACATTCATTAATAATCACCAAATTAGTTTAAGAAATGCAATTCATTAAAATACAATTAGTTTTGTTAAAATAAATAAAATTGGGTTTATTATATATTTAACTACAAGAAGCAATAAAAAAAACTTAGTTTTATTTTTAACTTTAAATTTCCTTCTTTAGCTCTGTTAAGCTCTATATCAAGCATGGTTAAGCTTTATATTTCTTAAAAATCTGGTGGTTAAAATTATTTTCAGATAAGGCTAACTTTGCAGGTACTCTAGCAAATCTTTTTTACTCATTTTCCCCAAAGAAAGGCAGAAAGTCAGCTTTTTCTCGAGCATACCATAATTAAAACAGAAACGGAACATTAACCCAAAAAATGTAAAGCAGCACTTACACCAATTTTAACAGGATTTTACACTTTCTGACTTCTCTCTCGCACTTTCTTTCTGCTACTCTTATTACACAGGCAATTGCATTTGGTGAATATCTAACAACAACAACAAAAAACAGTGTTTTTATTTATTAAAATTTACCGAGTATGTGAGCCTTAACAAACGAAATAAAAATAACAGAAAAATAAATACAAATTTATATGAATAATAAAATAGGTAAACTTAAGCACACACACACACACATATGTACATAAGCCAGAGATGGAAAATTATTTTTTTTATTGGTGTTGAAAATAATGCAACTCAAACAGCGTCCGCAAAATAAACAACAACGTCTTCCTAAATTTGTAAATTTTGAGGTTCTTCTGTGCAAAATAAAGAATAAGAAAACAAATCAGTTGACGTGTAAATTTTGAGGTTCTTCTGTGCAAAATAAAGAATAAATAAACAAATCAGTTGAAGTGTATGTAATGATTTTATTATAGATTTTAAAGCAGAACGCATTAAAAAACTTGGAAGTGATTTGAAATCGTCATTCTGTAAGCCGATCGGTTTTAAATCGCGAAATTTCAAACGTTTTTCAGCGCTGAACTCTATTTTAGTGATTTTAAATAACTTTACGAAAAAGTGTGTTTATTATCGAAGGAACTACAAAGTATATTTACATATTATTGGTTCTTCAAAAATTCAATAAGAATCTAAATCTGTTGATTGGTTTGCTAATAAAACGTGAAGGATCATGAAGACCTTAAAAGAGCAAACTTCAAGAGTGGCCCAAGAAAGAAAAAACTTTATATGAATTTTGTCAGATGACAAAAGTGTTGAAAAAATGCTCCAACGAAAAAATGTTCCAAAATTTTTCACCAATTAAAGCATTAATAAAATAAAAATAAGTTTTAATTAAAAATGTAATCAGTGAATTAAACAAACGGTAAATCAAGGGAATTAAATGTTAAATCAAGTAAATTAAACGTTTAATTGATACTATTAATTCGTTTACTGGTGCAAATTTAATTCATTTTTAAACAATATAACAAATTTTTTGATTGAAATATATTTTTATTTTTTCCTGTGTACACAGAAAACTTTATCAGTAGTTTTTTATCAATTAAAAAAATTGTTTTAAAAGTATTTCAATTTAATTTATGTGATAATTGAATCAATTATTATTTTGTTGAAAGAAAATTAAAAAAAACAATTTTGATTTAATTAACATTTTAGTTACTTTAAAATAAATTTTGAATTAAAATATTAATTCAATAACAAAAAATCTTTATTAATTTTTTCGTTTTAGATAAAATAATTTAAACCTGTAGAATTGTTGTTGGGAAATATCAAAACCTGAGCTGTATTTATTTAATCAATTAACACATTGTTTGAAACGGCAAAGTTTTTTGATATTTTTTTTTAGTTAAAATTAAAAATGTCATTTATTTAAAAAAGCATATACAGTAGAATCCCGATAATTCGTAATCGCAAGGGACCGGCCATTTCTTACGAATTATAGGGGTTTTCGATTTAGCGGGGTTTCGATTTAACGGGGGTTTTTCAATTTTTTTACTAAAACGATAAAAAAAAAACATAAAAAAAATGGTTAAAAAGAAAAAATATATAAAAATTGTGCATGTAATAAACTGATCTTAAGAAAATAAAGAAACACACAAGGAAAAAACCCCACGCAAAAAAATAGCGGTAAACAAAAAATCATTCTTTCCATGTTTTTATTGTTTTTATTACGAATTATAAGTGGTAGTAAGCAAACAATTACGATTTATAAGAGGCAAGAAGATTTTATTAAAAAAAAAAAATTACGAATTAGCGAGGGGACCAAAATGTATGGAAATTTTACGAATTAACGAGATTTTTTCAAGGGACCGACAGTTTATTACGAATTATCGGTAATTGCGATTTATCGGGGTACGAATTATCGGGATTTGCCTGTACATATTTAAAACTTAAAATTTTAAGTAACCTATGTAATAATTGTTGGTAATAGGCGCATAATCAATAAATGGTTTACTTGATTCTATGAATTTTGAATGAATTTGATTAATAAGAGAACATTTTTAATTTTTTCTATGTATATTCGTATGTGTTGGGCTTGTTAAGCAGGTGTGTTACATTTTACATTTCTATTTTAAAAAGTTTGTTAACTTTGCTTTTAAAAAGAAGCATAAATTTTAAAAAATTTTAAACTTTTTTTTATTAACAAATAGTGTTAAAGTGTACAATTTTCAAATCACTTTTCCAGCCCTGCCACAAACATTTAACTTTCTGGTTGAAGGCAAAGAAAACAACAACAAATTTCAGTGAAATAAAAAACAAACTCATAGGTATAAGAACAACAAAACATCCATACATTCGTAATTTATTTTTATTGTACTTGTAAATTTGTATTTTTTTCACTTCCTTTTTCTCGCTCTTATTGTGTTGGTTGTTGTTGTTGTTTAATTTAATGTCTACAAATGGAAATTGTTGGTAACGCATGGCATAATAATCAAAATAAAATAAAAATACCAAAAAAAAAACGAATTTGTAATATAAAAAGAATATTAATAATAAAAATTGTATACAAAAGAATAATACACACTTTTTCATACGATTGCATGCCGCCATTAAGGTTTTATAAGGTGTAAGAGTTACCCTTAAATTTAGAGTGGCGGTTATAATAAAAAGTACATTAAACAAACTAATAAATTCCACAATGTCAATGGATGGTATCAAAACGACAACATTAAATCATGGGAAAAATTAAATAAAAAATTTTGCGTTATGAAATCGATAACAATCTGTTGTTAAATTACAAACATTTTGTTGTTAAATCAACAACAAGGCAACGTTGCTTAGATTTCAAGTTTTATCAAGCAATAAATTAAAATTTTGAATATACAAATAAATAACAATTATAATAGGATTTAAGTTCTAAATCAGTACAAAGACGTTTAGTATTTCAACTAATCAAGTATCTGCCAGGAACATTATTTTTTTAATTATTTGATAAATTTACGGGATTTCGTTATGGATCCAACCCAAAATTACGTTCTCTCGCCTAACAAAACAATAGGCTTCGTGTGTAACCTAAAGCTCTAACAGTGAATTTCGAAGGGGATAATATGAGAGATAATATGAGTCGCAGTGATTATTGCAGTAATAAAAGTATCAAAAATTCGGAAATTCTTCTAGAAACCGAAATCACGTGATATTTAAATCGAAAAAATGTTTTATTCTATCCTGTGGTTAAAGTCCATAAAACTATTTCCTTTTCGATATCTCATAGTTTTAGGAACACATATCTTTACTAAAACTATTTTTGAAATCCGGAAAAGCTACGTTCATTTTTGAAGAAATTAAATTTTAATCTCCATCGACTTCAAGTAATTTCGATTTACAGAACATGGCCAATAGTCACGTTTATTTATTGTTTAATACAAATAAAAAAGTCCATTTTATATTTGCTAGACAAACAATGTGTTGGCTATTTCTAGATATATAATAAAACGTAGTCGAAATTCCATTACAAATGGTGTTAATATAACAACGTTGTATTGTCGAAATAAAAAGAGATGAAAACAATATGTTGTTAACATAACAACAGTAGGTTGTCAAAATATATCGAGCCCTAACCGCGAAAAAAAAACGTAAGCAACAAAATTTTAAATTTTCGTTTTTTTTAATAAATTATTGGCAACACTTGCATTATCGAAATTGTCATGCTCACATAAGGTACCGTTACGATTTTATAGCAAGAACAATTTTATCGTAAGCGACAAATTTCATACCAAATTTATAAAAAATAAAATAAAAAAATTCTCTCCTGTAAAATTTGATTTTTGGCGCTTACGTTATTTTCGCGGTCATGGCTTGATATAAGAAAAAAAATTAATAATTTGGATAACGTAGAAAAGGTTAGGTTAGGATGAAATGACGTCAGTACTCAACTGACACACTTAGACCCAAGGATACACATTTTGATACCATGGAGTTCCACTAAACATAACCCCCACAGTAGAACTTAGCTGAACTTCTAATGAAGTTCAAATTTCACTCGAATTAAACGCCAGAAATATCATATAATCTCATTTCAGGCAGTGTCAGTGTCAGAAGAAGAGTTTTACGTCTCTTTCTTATTTTCTTAATCGCAGCTACGGCATTAATTATTGGGTCTGGCTTGCAGACGCTGTGCATGCCTTCCAATACAACAGTGTCCCGTAACAATATATACAAAGTAATTCTTCCCTTTCAGTCATCGATACCAGAGACGTGAAACTACCGTTATCTACTACGTGGGCCACAATAACGTCCATCCAGTGTTTGGACCATTAGTCATTAGCAATATCTATAGCCGATCGCCGAAATTCGAGTTTTCAGGAGAGCAGAGGTATCCCAACGCCTTTCAAATCCAGTGGAACTCGTCAGTTATTAGCAAGTCTAGCAAGCTTATCAGCCCTTACGTTCTCAGCTTTATCTTAGGAATATGATTCTGAAGGAAAACGTTAGACTGAAACGAGAGTAGCTGCAAAATTTGGCACAATTTTGAACCATTAGATTTAATTCCTTCTTATATCTCTTATGCTAGGAACACAACTGGGACGAACGACGAATTTTTGGCCGCGAATATTCGTCGCCAAAAATAAAAAATATCTGTGTATATGAAAATGCACACAATCAGGGCGCCGACGAAAATTCGCCGCACGTTGCAAACTTTAAATAGATTTAGGCCCTAATTTTGTAAAACACAACGCAACGACAAAGAATTACATTGAAAGCAAAAACAAATTCATAAATATTTTTTAATTTTGTTGTTGCCTCTAACAGAAATTCACATTGGTTTTTAAGATTTCATACGCCTCATTGCTTGTGGCGTTGAAAATATTAAAACGGTAAATAAATTTCTGTACAAAGCAACAACAAAATTACAAAATATTTATGAATTTGTTTTTGCTTTCAATATAATACTTTGGCGTGCGTTGTGTTTTACAAAATTAGGGCCTTAATTCTAATTCTTACGCCGGCGAACGACGAACAAATCAGTACCAGGTAACCATATTGTTTGAAAATTGTAAGTGTTTTAGTAAATAAAGTTACTTTTTACTTTAGAAATTGTAAAATTTTAACTGAATATAATTTAAAATACAAATTGTAAAAAAAATTGACAATAAAAAAGTATTTTAGTTAGTTGTTCTTAATGTTTTGTTTGTGAAGTATTTTTTGTTCATATGGTACCACTATTTCTTGTTTATACAACATATTTTATTTCCATTTTGTTTTTTCGTCGTTATTGTGTTTCATGCGCCGAATTTATACAGCGAATTTCTTCCGAATAATTCGTCGTGCTGGACGAAATTCGTCGTTCGTCCCAGTTGTGTTCCTAGCATCAGGCTGTCTGTCCATCTGTTGCATAAGAATGAAGTTCATTGAATGATATTTAAGTTTTTATTGAATTTCGGTTGAAGATAAATCAGGCTTCTGCTACAAATAATAGTATAGTTTACTCTTGCAATAGTTAATGTAGAAGCCAATTAAATTAAAGAAATAAGTATGACTACAGTATCTTCTTGGTGATTGTTCACTGGAAGAGATACGACGATACAATGCAATATTTCGCCACGAACCACTACTTGTGTTTTGTTATGTTATCGTTAAAAAATTTGTATGTTAAGATAAGCTTGACAATGGCCAATATTGAATAAAGCGATGTGGCAATATAGTGCCAGTAAGAGGAAACCCAGTCAGCAAAATAATTCGACGTTTTTTGAATTAGACATTTCTTGCAAATGTCTGACTTCAGTCTTTGAGATGTCGTTCAGATTGATTATAAGTGCTGTCTGGGCGCTTTCTGATCGATTTCACATGGATATATCGTGAGGAAATTTATGTGCGTGCCGATATGTTTAATAGATTTCTGACTGAATTCATGTAGATGTGTCTAAGTTGTTATGTGTGTGTTTTTTTTTAAATAATTACAATTCCCATTAAGTTGAAAATGTGTTTAAAAAAATGTAAGTAAAATTTGTAATTATTTTTGCAAGATATCTATCAGAATTTCCTGCAAAAAAACGAAATTTTCCACGACATGTCTGCGAAAATGCATGTCAACTACTTCATTAATAGTTTTGCCAGAAAACTGACAGATCTTGAATACGATTCCGACTTTTCTGTAGTCGTTTCTCTCAGACGTTCTAAAGACGTCGGACTATTTTGCTGGCTGGGAAGCTGTAAACGAGTACATGCCACAAATCAGCTAGTGAAATGGTTTGTAGCATGTTCTCGCTTTGTAGAAATCTTTGGCTATGTTAAGAGTGTGTGTTTAGGTTTCTCGCATTTGCATAGAACAAGTATTTTCGCTTCTCGTCTCGTCGCATCGTCGTCAGTTCTATAGTTTGACCCCCTTAGAGAAGTTTTATTGCTAGACGAATTTGAATAATTTTCTTTCTTTTTAGGCCAAAATATTCCCGAAGGTCCGACATTTTTTGGTTTCATTAAAGAGATATTAGAAGCCAGTTTCGCTTAGTTACTCTTGTATCTAAACTTATCTAATTTACCGCTGTAATTCCCTATTGATTAAGATAGAAACCAGCCATACATATCTTTAATACAATACAATTATGGATATGGCTAACCATTTTCCAAGTTAGTTTGTTAGTTGTTTTCTTCATTATTCTTTTTGTAGGCCTCTAAAGCAAATTTCTACATAAAATTGTATAACATTTCTTTATTCGGTTTGAGTGTCGTCTCCGATACCCAAGTCACCAGACATTGTCTAGGGTAAAGTATAAAAGCTTAAGTTATAAAATTTTTTTTTTTTTTAATTTTTCTGTTATTTAATCCTTGGAAATCGCATTGTATTACATTGATTACAATTGTTACTCTTGTACGTTTTAAGGAAAGAAGGCGGTTAGAATAAGAAACTTAAAGAGAATGTATTTGTTTGCTCTGCTAGTGAAGAAAATAAAGATATTGATTAAAATAGACAAGAAAGAAATAATGTGTAAAATACACAAATGGATAATAAATATCGTTTACTAAAAACACATAAAACCCAGAGACTTAAAGACTTAAGACTTGGAAAAAAAATTAATTTAAAGACATTTGTTTGTTTTATTGAAAATTTTTAACAAACGGCATAAAAGAAGAGTTTGATGTTTTAATAGGGTAAAGTATGTTATTGGCAGTACAAATTAGTTCTCGCTGTTTGGCAACAAAAAGCTATATATCTGAAATTAAGTGAAGCTTTGAAAAAAAGGTTAGGCAAGACAACTGTTAATACACAGCGATCAAGTTCTCTCCCTTTCCTCTTTTCTCCGAGAGAATGCATGTTTCTCATAGATATTTCGAAGGATAAGCCAGGTTATCCGTGCTTGTAAACAGAGAGCTTCTTATAAGAACTTCTTAACGCTTTAAAATTATTTTTCCATGGGAATTATATGATCCCTCTTATGTCGACAAAGATGGTTGGGAGGTCGTTAACGATCAAAAGTTATTAATCAGTAAATGAGAAGAAATCTAGAAAATGGAATTTGTATAACAGGAGACGTTAAATGTATTTAATACGTTAAACTTAGTTCTGTTTTAATTGGTAAGTATTTTTACAAGAAATTCTGAATGTTAATTAAAAATTGATTTAAAGCGGGTGCCATAAGCAAAATTAACATCAAAGGAATATATCCATTGCAGTGAGATTGATTTGGTTTGGTTAATTTGAAAGCAGTTAACGCTTGGAAAGAGGAACTTTTAATCCATTAAGTCTCCACAAGTATATTTAAATTTCAAAAGGAAATTTGCTTTTTCGTTGGAGAGAATTAAGATTTATTTCAAAACTTGGGTGTCACATGAACGAAATCCAAGAAATTTAAATTTTCAACAATGGGGATACAGCTCTTGTGCCACAAAAATAACGGTTCTTTCCATCTGTTTTTGACTTGGAAAGAAATATAGATCTATTCCGCTAAACCAAAAGGTTTTTACGCTGACTAATGACTGGAGATAAAGTATTGATCATTACTAAAACTCAAAGTGTATATTTTATCGGGTCTAACGGAGGAAGAGGCGGTGTATCATGCCCCGTTTTAGGGGACTTTAGGCATTTTGAGAGACCGGAATTGCCATGTCTGGACGATATGTTTAGCTTAGGGCTGAAATCGATCTCTCTGTTCTGCAAGTAAGCCTTCAACGTGACAGCTGTCTATTAAAAAAAAAAAAGGTCCAACGAGCAGAAATAAAGTTCTACTATTAGTTTGGTTGAGTAACTTTAAAGATGATTATTTCTATTGAAAACCTGAAATTGCTCGACAATAATCCTTGTCAAACACAAGAAGATCTTGCACACTTTTTAAGAGAAGCACTATCGGTTAAAATTTTTAAATTGAGCTGTGACTGGGTATAAAAACCATAAATCGGAATTTTTCAGTGAGTCCAAATAGCGGATTTCAAGTAGCGAGTACATCTAGTGAAAGCATAGCTCTAGGGTAGTGTTCTCAACTATTCCATGCAATGGCTTTTTAGAAATCAATCAGTCTATTTAAAGGGTGCAATATAGACAACTCCCCAGCCAGCAAAATACTTCGACATTGTCTGAATCAGACATTTCGTGCAAATGTCTAACTTCATTCTTAGAGACTTCGTTCAGATTTCTGTCAGACATTGAATATACTTACGGTCTGGCCGATTTCTGATCGATTTCGCATGGATATATCGGGGCGAATTTATGTACAGATATGTCCAATAGAATTCCGACGGAATTCATTCAGATTTGTCTAACGAGACTTATTATTTTTTTAAAATAATGACAATTGTCATTCTGTTGGAAATAATTTTAATTTTATTTTATTTGTTCAAGATAAAAAGCATAAAAAAGGTACGTACGTGTAAAAAAAAACCAAAATTTCCCACGACATGTCTGTCAGAATTCGTGTCAACCACTTCATACGTTTTTGGGTCAGAAATCTGACAGAATTCGTATACGATTCCGACTTTTTTGCCGACGTTTCTCCCAGATATCTGAACGACGTCGGATTATTTTGCTGGCTGGGTCTCTAATATATGCTCTTTAACATGAGTCTATTATTTTGCAACAGTAATAGTACTTGATTTGATGCTTGGATAAGAGCAAACTGAAGATTTATACTCAATCAAGTAATAGTCAGGACTTTGTCCCGTATGACCTTGATTTGTAACAAAATGGTTAAGATTACTGTGAGTACCAGCCTTGAAGGCCTAACACAACGGTGCTTAGAAACACTGAGTAGACATAATGTTTCTTTCATTAACGCACCCAGATGTGGGTTTACTCCTTACAGCGCACACAGATGACAATTTAAGTGTAATAAAAGAGCTATACCAATCTCCAGGACCTAAGTCCCGGGAGCTACTGGTTTTCGTTGTGCCAGAGAGAAACTGTGGTCAGCCGTTATTTCTAGCAAAACCCTGTCGTGTTCACGCTATTATACCCTACGAGTGCCCCCCAAAGGATGGTGCTTTAGTACATTTTTCAAACCTGTGTTTTTCATATCCCGGGGGTTACAGTCTTACATCTTTGCTTTGCACTCTTGTGAGGTGAAGAGGCAGAGTGGGGTAGCCAGATTTTAAATTCGGAAAAACAGTACATTGACCACAAAAAAACAGTACAATCAAGAAAAAAACAGTACATTTTTTTTTGGCGAAAACACAACTATTTATTTAAATTATTATATATTTAAAACTTTTGATTGAATATGCAACAATTATATAACGAAAAACACTTGAAATGTGTAACGACAAAGGAATGATTTCCGTTTTATGGCATTTTAAACGTATACGAAATTACTCCATTTGTGTAAGTAAGACTTTCTTTAAGCATACTGGTAGTTAAAGCAATTTTCACCACACACATAGTTGCACAAATCAAATAGAATTTGAAAAAATGTATGTGTCCAAGTTAATTTTCAAATTTCAAAAAAATGTTAAGCTATTTACGGACAATTTTACCAAGTTCAGCTATAATCTATAAATTCCAAAAAACAGTTTGGTGTATTTTTATTTAACAAAATCCGAAAATATTAAAATAGTAAAAAACAAGTTTCAATAAAATTTATACGCTGAAAATATTCAATAAAATTTTTGTAAAAATTAACGTAGCTTTTCTTTATTTCAAAAGTAGTTTAGGTAGAGAAAAGTGGTCCGAAAGGAATTAGGTATTTTTATAAATTTTGAGCCCGGAGAATTTTTTAAATTTGTTCGTTTTTTCAATTTCACGTGATTTCGATTTCCAGAACTTGCCCGAATATAAAAAAAAAATTCTAGGAATTAACGATAGTTGTGTTGGAATAAGTATTTATTTACCCCCGTATTTATAAACGATTATTAAATCTTACAAAAGTTTATTAAGGAAAATTTTTATACAAAATTTGTTTTGTAAACCTTTATTAAATTTAAAAATTTTTTATAAATACAGACGTTAGTATTTAAAAAATATAATATTTTTAACAAAATTTCAATTTTGTTTTTATCTTTCTCAGGTGTTTAAAGGAAAATACTATTGGAAGAGGTAGCTATAAAATCATACATATGTCTTAAAAATAATAACATGAAAATATACAACTGCTGCGAGTCACCCATTATAATTAAGATGTCTACTGCGTGTTTATGAGAAAACAATGACTACAGCGTAAAAAGTCTTATTATTTTAGAGCTTTTTTGTTTGGAACACAACCTTTTTTTTAATCTATGTACTGTTAAATATTAGGATATTTTCAAAATATGACTTAAACAGGGTTTATCTTAATATCTTGGTTTTTTGTAGACTGAACCAAAAAAAAACAGTACAAAAAACAGTACAAAGTGTAAAAAACAGCACATTTGCGTACTGTTTTGGACATTATGCATAAAACAGTACAATTGCAAAAAATCAGTACATGTACTGTTAAAAACAGTACGTATGGCAACCCTAAGGCAGAGGCAGAGGGAGATCTTAAAAATTTCGCGTAAGGCGATGATTTATGGAAGGAAATGAGGGCAAAGTACGGATGTCCCCAAGCGGTTAGATTTTTCTGTTCAAAAGCAAACAGTTAAGAGCACAGTCTAGGCAAGAGCGAAGTCTAGACTCAAATGTTAACTAGGGCACGCGTGTCTACACATGTGAGCGTCGTTTTCACCTGGTAAGAATAACATGGGATAAGGTTCTCTTTATGGGATCCTCAAAAGACAACCAGTTCTTTTAACACAAATACAGGCTAAAGTTTTATTAAATAAACGGAGAAAACTTTTTTGTTCGGCTAATAAAAGGAATTTCTTTTTAAACAATTTGAAAATTATAAATCATATAATATGCAAATTTAAATTTGTTTTGGCAACAAAGTTTGTTAGAACATAAAAACGAACGACATTCAAATTTGTTTGAATCAACTATCTTTTATGGTTGTCTACGTAGCAGTTTGCCAAAAACCAAATTTAACTGAAAGATTTTTTGGAATTTTCTATTGAATTTTTAATTCAAAACCAAATCATACATAAAAACAATAGTTTTACCAAAAGCAGAAAAAATTCCGAAAGAAAAAACTTCAATAAAATACAATAGTCAAAAGCAATTTCATAGCCAATCCAGTGAGTCGGTATAGCTGTCTAACTGGTTGGCTGGCCCATGGTAAAATTTTTTTTTTTTGTTTTCTTTTGTGGCAGTTGCAAAAGTGATTTTCAAAAGAAGCTCCTCACTGCCACAATACGTAGTGTATTTATACGATAGGCTGATTTGAACATGGCAATTGTTTTCGTAAGCAATTTGCAACATGTAGAAATGGATGAATGGTTTTACTAGTTGGCATGTCCGTATGTATTTTAAAATATACATGAAATGTACAGCGATTTCTACCTTACGAATATAGCAACAATAAGCAACGATAACCAACTACTCGCTACTATTGTTGCTACCACCGCAGTTACTGCCGCCACTTGCTACTTTTTTATTTAATTTTTTTTTTTGTTAAAACAGACAATTGAATGCGGTAGTTAAAGACCTGCTGTGTTCGGAATGAAAACTGTAGGCCGGTCAATTTTTTACCGTCTAAATAAATGAAATCAAGAAAATTACATTTACCGTTTTTGGTTTGCAACAAGAAAAATATTTCTTCCTTTTTAGACCGCAACAACTCTTATTTAAGAATTTATAACAACCAGCAACTCATACTACAAATAAATCTTTTTCAATACCACTAGATAATTTGTAACAATGGGTTTGTTTGCTACACCGTTTCGTTAAGCGAAAGTGGAAGAACAAAACTGATATAATCTTTTCAAGTACCAAGTTAGAGCTTTAACATTTCGGGCAGCATTTTACTAGAGGCCAGTTTACACGGTAATACAATGTATTACGACTTTGTAGAATCAAAATAATATGAAATTCTGTCCGTGTTTAAAAGAAAAAATAAAAGTCTGTTGTAAGTATATTTTATGTTTACACGAATGGTATAAGTAAAATTAAAAATAATAACAAAAAAGCACATGGTTACAGATTTACAATTTTTACAAAAACAACATAAAAATTTCTTGAGTTGTTTTTGTAAAATGCTACCACCTTCAATATACTCCGTTAAAATACCAGGGGTGATGAAAATACATAAGTTCTTAAAATGGTTTAGAAAAAAACCATTTACCGACCGCTTGTCAGATTGTGTATCCGTATTCTTTCTTACTCAATACATTTTGCTTTTACATTATAAGATTTTACTCATTCTACATCCTTTTTCGACATGTCGTAATACATTGTATTATCGTGTACACTGTCCCCAAATCCTAATCATTATCGCCCACGTTGACTCCTGTTCCAGAAATCTGGACTCATCCCCTAGAGAATTCAAAAGAGTAAATTGGCCATAAGACGCTCTAACTCGCTCTGTTAAAAATTCTGGGGATGGAGAACAATAAATAATAGTATTGTCCACAAATCCTAATTATTTTTTATCGCCCACGTTGATTCCTTTTCCAGAAATCTGGACTAATGCATCATAACAGCGTTAACATAAGTTCTGTTAAGTGGTTAACATTGTTCTGTAAACATAACAGAATGTGACTAGGGTTATAAATTTTAATATTTAACTTCACACACATAACTTCAATTATACTTTTGTCATCTGCAACCATATCGACCCCTTTGCGCTAAATTATTGGAAATTTCAAATTTTTTTGAAATTGAGTTTTTGATGCAATCTTGTTCTACATTCAAAGAGACGTCACCTGACAAAATATTGTAGGCGAATTCCACTTCGTTGCTCCAAAAATTTAATGTATATTTTCATTTTTATATGCAAGCGAACGCAGAGAAAAGTAGAAAAATGGCTGTCCTGTAAAATTTGGTTTTTGTAACATACGATAATTTCGCGCAAAGGGGTCGATATTATGGTTAAGTCAGAGTTTCATAAGGAACACGCAGCAATAATTTTCCATTAAAATTTTTTTTATCCGATTTCGATCCATTAAAGACCATAAAATTGGTAAAAACATCTTCCGATATGAAAAAATTGGTGAGAACCATTAAATATGTTCATTAAATCATAGATTTGATCCACTATAACTCCGCCAGTTCTTATCCGATCATATCCGTTATCTCCCAAATGTGACATTTAAACAAAGTTAACGTATATTTACTTGTAATATAAAGTCCAACTTCTACCTTTTTTATATGAAACTTATAAAAAAAAAAAGATTTTCATTGGAGACCTGTGCAATCAGTTAACATATTTTGTAGGCATGTACAGTATCTGGAAGAAAATAAGTGAAAGAATGTGGAAAACCTTCTTTGTCTCTGTCCTGCATTGCTGCTTTCAATGATGATTCTCTATCATTGAGCCGAAGTGCATTTTGAACTTCATGAGGATTTCGGGTTGGTTCTACGTTGGAAAATCTGTAGAATTCCATATTATCACAATGGGTCTAAGTGTGTCGGTTAAGAATTAACTGCCATTTCTACCAAACCTGATTTTATTAAGTTCTCTAAGCCGACAAAAACTAAGCTCCTTTGCAAATTGTTGGATTCCAAGAGGAAATCGGTCCATGGAACAAATGACTTTCGACTATCGAATTGTGTTTTGATCTCACCAATACGAAAACTTTTAGTATTTAGAGACAGGGTTGATATAAAAAGACAATCTTGACAGATTGAGTCTGTCATCTGGTACTCTCTTTGCTAAAAAGATATGACCAACTTTTTTCATTTCTTAAGATCTTAAAATCTAACAAGAAATGGTGTTCCCAAATTTCAAAAACTCCTTGTTAGCTGTATTTCAAACACCATTGTACGAAAAATCGATTTCGAAAATAAAAAAAAGAAAATTGTCTTGTATTTGGCAGAAAACAAAATACAATCTTTCAAATATCAAGTAGGTAGAAAACAACTACAGATAATAAACCTAGACAAGCAATCATGTTTGTTAGAAAAACTAAAATGTTTTGTGCTAAAATAGTAGATAGAAAAACAAAAAGGAATTAAAAAACTCCAGAATTTTTTTTCTTTTAAAAAAAAAAAAAAGAACAAATTTGCAAAGAAAAATGAACTAAAAGTAAGACAACTCAAAGAAAAACGAAAGAAATTGAGGAAGCACTTCAGTATTTTGTGGCCACTCAAAGTCATTGAAAATCTGTCTGTCTGTTTTTCGATTGGACGGTGTCTCGTGTAGTTTTACTTTGTTACCATTAGGAAGAAGTTCCCTACTCATACACACTTAGGGTAGCCAGATTTTAAATTCATAAAAACAGTACATTGAACACAAAAAAACAGTACAATCAAGAAAAAAACAGTACATTTTTTTTTGGCGAAAACACAACTATTTACATATTTTAATTATTATATATTTAAAACTTTTGATTGAATATTCAACAATAATATAACGAAAAACACTTCAAATGTGTAACGTCAAAGGAATGATTTCCGTTTTAAGGCATTTTATACGTATACGAAATTACTCCATTTGCGTTTTAAAAAAAACACTAAAACGAAGCATTTGCCGTAAATATTTTTTATTTTGAAGACAGGAAAACCATAACATTCCTGTAAGCCATATAATAAAGGAGAAAAGCCTAATTTTGCTTTCTTTAAGCATATTGGTATTTAAAGCAATTTTTACCACACACATAGTTGTAAAAATCATATACATAGAATTTGAGAAAATGTATGTGTCCTAAGTTAATTTTCCAATTTCAAACACCTGAAAGGAATTAGGTATTTTTATAAATTTTGAGCACGGAGAATTTTTTAAATTCGTACGTTTTCAATTTCACGTGATTTCGATTTCCTGAACTTGCCCGAATATAAAAAAAAAATTTAGAAATAAAAGATAATTGTGTTGGAATAAGTATGTATTTAGTATTTAAAAAATATAATATTTTAAACAAAATTTCGATTTTGGTTTTGTCTTTTTCAGGTGTTTAAAGTAAAATACTATTGGAAGAGGTAGTCTTATAATTAAGATTTCTACGGCGTATTTATGAGAAAACAATGACCACAGCATAAAAAGTCTTATTATTTTAGAACTTTTTTGTTTGGAACACGACATTTTTTTAAGCTATGTACTGTTAAATATTAGGATATTTTCAAAATATGACTTTAACAGGGTTTTTCTTAATATCTTGGTTTTTTGTAGACTGAACAAAAAAAAACAGTACAAAAACAGTACAAAGTGTAAAAAACAGTACATTTGCGTACTGTTTTGGACATAATGAATAAAACAGTACAACTGCAAAAAAACAGTACATGTACTGTTAAAAACAGTACGTATGGCAACCCTATACACACTCCAGTTTGTGGAAAAAACTAAAGATGAACATGTATGTTTCGAATTTTATTTTGTTTTTTAATATTTGCTTCTGCTGTTGTCTGTCTGAAGATTTCTTGAACGGTATGGAAATGGCAAAAGCTGGAGTACAGAAAAAAAAATAACAGAAACCAACAGACCGTACAAATAAATGCAATGATAAACAGACTTAGAATGTTGTCGATTATTTTCTTTACTTAAGGTTGTTTTAGTTCTTCTTGGTATTTTTAAGTATTTGAGTATGCCAGTATCATATGACAGCATAGTTTCTTTTTTTATTTTTTCCCCTCTCAGTTTAAGCAGACTGAGTGACAGACTGCTTGCTCTCCTTATTACTTAAGAAGATGCAAAATAAGACATTGTAAAAGCTTTAAAAATTAACAGCCCAACAACGACCAAGGCACTAAGACAAACATTTGTAAAAAGGGAATATGAAAGTTGGAAGCAGTGTTGCCAGAAAATTCGATTTTCTTAAGCCTGAAAAAAAGTTTTTCGCTACAAAAATCTCTGCAAAATTTTGCAATAAAAACGCCCAGCTCAGCCAAGAAAAAAAATTATCAATAAATTTTAATAAAAAAAAATTCCAAGTTGTAAAATTCCTTCCCTCAGTGAAAATAATTTAATAAAAATTAAATTTGATGAACTCAAGCCTAATTAAAAGAATATCAAAAATAAAAAACGCAAATTTTTACAAAAATTAATTTATAGTATGTACTCCAAAGATTAAAACAGTCGTACAAATCTGGGTTTAATTTACATGAGCATCTGCACTATCGCCTTACTCATGAAGGATCTCAACCACTTGGTGATTTTTCTATGCATTTACCAAGTGCACCTGTGTATGCAAGAACCAGTCGATGCCCATCGATTTAATGGCAGTTTTCGTGCTAATAGCAACAGAACCTCAGGATGATTTAAACATCGCACCAGGTGCCCACTCCACATGGACTCCCCTTCGAATAATGACACCCCTTATAACACGCCATTTGTGTTTAATCACAGCCACCACTTACTACTTCTTTCAAAAAAGGACAAACCAGTCTTCAGAGTTATCGGGATTCAGGAAGCATTTCTAGGTAAAGCATACTAACGGATACCTTATTAATAATCAGACTGGTGTACTAATCACCGGGCGCTACTGACTCACGTGGCATCAGATGACGAAGAGGTGCTCTAGTGAGCACTTTAGACTCAAAAAATTTGAAAACCTCCGGAGCCGTCTCATTTCGGAAGTTTGCCGCATCATAGGTATGCAAACGTTTGATCGCCCCAAATCGCTGTTGCGAAGAACTCTAAAGAAGTACGACTGTTAAGCAGAAAAGATAAATCTTCCGATACCTTTCTACGGCTTCTCTTCGAACGCGTCAACTGTTGCCAGTTATTCTTTATGGTGAAATTTGCCACCTTTCGCATCCCAGGATTTACCCTGGAGGATGTAACCACAAAAGTACCCGCGGCAGAACGTGGGTCATACAGAAGGGCACAGGGGAGATGGAAGGGTAAGAATACCTTCTTGATGGTCAGGAATCGATGGCCTGGTTGTGAAGTGGGGAAAAGTCGAGTGCTCCTTAATTTTGGTAGGAACCAGATTAGGACTGTGTTATCAGTCATTACGGGTCACTGGGTGATAGGCACCCATGCGGCATAGACGGGCTTAGGTTAGAATGACTACTGTTGAAGTTGCCATGATGAGGGGGAAACGGTGTTTTTTGATTTTGGAGATATAAGGATGAGACATTTCGTACCTGGGAGTAAAAATGGTTCGGGGATTTAGTGGTGTCTTGGAAATGAGCTTGGAGGCAGTAGCTGACTCTTGTATCACAAAGAACCACTATAAGGACCCAAGAAAACCCTCCTCCTATCGGGTGCCAATTGAACCCAACCTAACCTATAGATTAAAACAAAAAATCTAAATACTAGTAATTCAGGAATCTGATGAAAATCTATCGAAATACAAATCAATTAACATCTCGTTACCTAAAACGCAAAAGGCCCTATTTAGCGCTTTGGAAATTTTACAGCAGAAGCAAAAAAACCATTTAAAATCATAAATTTATAAATTCAATTAAACTGCTCTTAATTTATTGTTCTTCTATTTATCTTGTTAAACGTACCCAGTTGTTTTAATAATTCACAATGTTGCATATTTTTTGTTTTGTTTATATAAAATCCCTCATTTTGGTCGATTCGTCAATAAGAAATGTAGATTTATAATTATGGTTAGAAATGGTCTTTTGCGTTTTAGGTAACGATATATAATATAAAATAAGAAAGAAAGAATACACAAAATAAAAGGAAAATGTATTAGAAACGAAATTTTCGATTTTAAATCGTTTCATTTTTAATAATACTACAAAAAAAAAATTCAAAGTACTGATTGTTAAACTTTTAAAAATGAAGTTTTTACAAGGATATATTAGGCCTAGACACTTCACTCCTTCCGGCAACACTGGCCAGAAATTTATATTATATTTAAAGTATGTACGTATTTTTAATATTTAATGTTGTTAGAAAGTGTTGAAATGTATTTAAAATGCATGCAAATAAAAAAGGTAAAGAATATAATTGAAATTAAATAACTAAAAAGCTTAAAGTAATTTAAAATCGCTGGAATGGTTCTCAAAGAACTGAAAGCCCGATAAGAGCTGCCGACACATAATTTACAAAATAATTTTTAGTATTTTGACAGTTTAAAACTGCACGTAATTCGTTTAAAGACTCAAAGAAAGAAGCTTTGGTATATTCGCGAGGGCATTACATACATAGATACATTTTTTCCTTATCTGTATAATTTTTATGTTACTTTGAAGCTTCGAAAGTTTAGATAAATAACATATGGGCCGATTCCAAATTATTCCTTAAGATATATAAATTTAATACCAAAATGTGCACTCACAATATTATTACAGTAACGGACTGTAGTTTATTTAAGAAGTATTCCGTTTAGTCATTTTTAAATATATAAATATTTAAAATTCCAAGCAAATTTATTTTTAACATATTCTAACATTTATTTAAAAAAAATAAGTACATATTCAGGTATGTTCTAGGTTTAGACTCGAATTGAAAACGAAAAATTTTTTGAATCAGCATAATTCATAAATTGTTGTTCTCAAATCAGCATGTTTTTGTGTATTCGAAGTTTTTGTTCGAAAAAACTTTTGTTGAACTAATGATCGCTAATTTGCTAACCGAAGTATGATAGCAATGTCTAATATTTTTTAAAATCGTGAAAGCTGTAAAGAATCACAAAAAAAATCGCTAACATGGCTAAAATTCTCGAAAAATTGCAAACTTTTAAACAAACACTAAAATTTATTTGAAATCTCTAAATGGGTTAAAAAAACAAAATGTCGGAAAATAACAAAAAAAAAATTGCAAAAATAGCGAAAATTCGCGAAAAATTTTAATATTTCAAACCAGCCATAAAATTGATTTAAAGTCCCTAAAACTATAAGGAATGGCAAAAAATCGGTAAAAATTGCTAAATTCAAGGAAATTCGCAAAAATTTGCAAACAGCGGCATGATAGCAAAGTCAACTATTTATTATAAATCGTTAAAGCTGTAAAGAATCAGAAAACTTACACGACCAAATCGCTTATATCGCGAACATGGCTAAAATTCGCGAAAAATTGCAAAGTTTAAACAAACCCAAAAACTAAGAGATCGCTAAAGCGATTAAAGAAACAAATTGTCTGAAAATAACATAAAAATCGTTCAAAAAAATTTGGTATAATTACATCAATATCAATGAAAATGTCGACTTTAGATTTAGGGTTAGTAAGGGCCTTTTGCGTTTTAGATAACGATATATTTTTGATTAAATTGGATTAAGAAGATTTTAAGCTAAAAGCAATATTAATTTTTTTGTTAAAAATGTTATCACATATTACAATAAAAGTCGATTCGGTTTACTTTCACCAACCCATATCTACTCTAATTGAAAACGAATAAAAACATGTGGATGTGAAATGCAGAACACCAATAATGCTAAAGTAATCCACTTTCGAGTGGATTCGGATTCTAGAACACGCCCGATTAATAGGGATTTTCAGTGTCAGTTAAGTTAAATTCTTCTTTATGTAAAATTAAATGAAAGTTGATTTAATTTTTACTGTCAAAAATTCGCGGTTGAATTTTTTCCGTAAAAACAAATAAATTTTCAGTTATTTTATATAAATTAACTACCAAAAAATAAATTTTGACTTATCTATAAGAAACGATTTGCTTATTTTGTATAACAAATTCCCATTTTTTATTTTCAAATTTTTAAAGTAAAATAATTGCGAAACTGTATCAGTCATGCTGCTGGTGTCTTATAATTGAGAGTTCTTCTGTAAACAACGGAGTCAGTACAACAAAAGTAAGACAAACGAGTGTAACGGGGTAGAGGCCCAACCATAATGTGCTTAAGTTGGCTTAAGCAAATTTGCAAATACATGTTAATTATATGACGCAAACCATATTGAACTTAAGGAAACTTTTTGCTAAGGTTAATGAAACTGTCATTTGCTTAAGCAAGCTGCGAATATAATCGCACATTCCGTACGGAATCAAATGTTTTTATACCCTTCACCGAAGGTAAAAGGTTATATATAAGTTTGTCATTCCGTTTGTAATTTCTACAATATTGACCCTACACCCTATAAAGTATATATATTCTGGGTCCTTATGAAAAGCGAAGTTCAAATCCGGTTGTCTGTTTACCCCCCCCCCCCCCCCCTCCCCCCTTTACATTTCTTTACATATATTAGCATAATGCCCAATTTTAACAAATAGAAACGGGGAATTTTTGATTATTTTTGCTACTCGCCAAAAAAGGTAAATCTACGGTAAGACAACACTGGCTATACTAAAAGAACAAACAAACACACATACATGGTACAAACCATTTTGGTGAATATAGGCCACTATTACGGTTCACAACTCAAATAAGTTGAATTGCAATTTTTGTGTTATGGTTTACAACTTTGCTGAGTTGAGTTGTGAAACCAAAAGGGCCATATTTCATTTTAATGATATTCAAACAACGTTCGTTTATGGTTCAGTCGTCTAGGGGGTTGAGTTTAGAAACTGTGAGTCCTCTGGTTCAAATCTTGGTTTTGTAAAGAGAATTTTTTTTTTAATTTGTATGTTCTAAAAACGATTGTAAAAAAATATTTACCAGTTTTAGATTATTAAATTTAATTTATAATGAAGTTTTTAGAATTGTGAATATGTATGTATATGTAAAAATTATTTACTTTTTGTCTAGTGGCTCTGTATTCTGCTCGCACAATGGTGAAGGGTATATAAGATTCGGCACAGCCGAATATAGCACTCTTACTTGTTTTATTTTGGTTTGTTTTATTTTTTTAATACACTTTTTGTTAATTTTTGATAGTAGGGTATAACTTATAAGGCTTATAAGCAAAGCTATGCATATTATGGTTAGGCCTTAAGTAAATAATAATAGTTTCATTAGAAAAACAAGCGGGCAGGTATCTGTCTGGTATTTTTTAGAAATTCGGCTCCTTTGTGGAGTAAACGAAAATTACTGAATTTAATAAAATAACTGAATAATCCTTTGTTTTTACGGAATATTTAGTTAAATTTTCGATTGTTAATTTGTATAAAATAACTGAAAATTCATTTGATTTTACGGAACATGGGGTTGTATTTTTGACAGTAAAAATATATATGAACTTTTCGTTAAAAAATAAATAAAAAATAAATGAAAAATAAATAGACCGGCTTTTAGCCGAATTTTCATTTATTTTAAATTACAATTTCAGTTAATTTTACAATTTTACGTACAGAACATTGTGAGTGTACTACTCATTTATTTCTTAAAAGCATTCCCTTTATTTAAATCAAAAAGTAATTAACCCCCCGCATTATAAACTCGTCTCAATGATTTATTACGATTTAAGACAAATTTATTACAATTTTTCTCCCCCGAATCTGTGGGTAAATGTACATTTTTTCATTCTCTTACTTTATATATTTTAAATTTCTGACGGCAACATTTTTATTTTTTGCCATTAAATTATTTAGAGATTTTCAACACCCCGGCTCTGAGTGTTGGAATAAGAAATAAAATATCCCTTCTTACGGCTAAATCAGGTAAAAGAAACATGAATGGAGGATGCACTGGCATTTACAATCGTTACAAGAGTGTGAGTGAATTCTTGCGTTAACACATTAATTTTATAATTATGGGGTATCATTCATTTAACTTCCAACTAATTTAAAGTTAATTGTTAATTATGGGTTTAACATTTGAAATGGCGTTTTTAACACACCAGACAATTTGGTATTGTAAATAAAGCAGGATATTAATATGGGAATAGTAGAGAATTAAAGATAAGAGATTTGATTGAGGGAATTTTAAATGAAATTTTAAATAAAAATTTCTAAATGACAGGTTTTTGAAAGGAAGAATTAGAAATTTTTCAAAAAAAAATTACTGTTTTAAATCAAAAAAATCCACTGACAACCAAAATTAAATTTATTTTTATTCGAAAGTTTCACAAATTTGCAAAAAGGCAAAGAAAGCAATTCTTTCTTTTAAAAAAATCGAAGTCATCCAAAATTTAAACAAGGAAGAGTGCTTTATTTTATTTTGGACATATAACTCTTCTATTTCTGCTAAACAAAACTTTCGATATTTTGATTTATATTTTTAATGTATTCATAGGTCATACAAACCCTTTTTGGAGTACTTTAATCATAACTCGGCTATTTTATAACCGTTTTGACAGTTTTACACATATATCGACGTGACCTTCACCAATCCCGCCCACATTTTTTCGAATGTTATGTGTTGATAACCATGATGTTTGTATCTCATTTAAAAACTTGGGCTTTTGCTGTTCTCCAGATATACAAGAAACTATTATGTCTTTGTATGAGAAGTGGTGCGCCAACTTCTCCACTCCCGCCTACATTTTGGCGGATGTTGTGTATTCATAAGCAAGATTATTGTACCTAATTTGGAAACGTTGGCCGTTACCATTCTCCAGGTATACATAAATCTATAATGTGTTTGTGCGGGTGCTGTCACGCCCACTTATCCAATCCCGCCCACATTTTTACAGAATTTGTTTATGAATAACCCAGATATGTTGTTAAATTTGTAAAAAATTTTCTCTTGCCGTTCTTGAGATATAAAAAAACTATTTTGCGCCACGCCCACTTCTCAAATACCGCCCACATTTTGTGGGATGCTATGTATTAAAAGCCAAATTACACGCAGAGAAAAACATGTTTAAATATAGTCACCACCAACAAAACTATTTTTATTATGTTTAATTTAACCATATTGTTGTTATCGACAACCATATTATGGTTAAAGTAAGTCTCCATCAAGATGTCACAACCATATTAGTAGTAGTAGCAGTAATTTCTTTATTTTTTCAATAATTCATTACAAACATTTTTGTTTTTATATGTATGTATAATAAAAGAATAAATAAATAAATAAAATAAAAGAAATTTACGTACGGCTTTGACATTGTCGTCAGCCGGACACAACCATATTATTGTTGCCTCAGAACATGTCATGGTTATTAATATAGCATGGTTGGTTTTCACCATAACATGTCGCTCTTGGAAAAGAGCAAAAAAAATGCTATTGTAAATTTAAAAATAAATTTTTGTCATATTTAACAATACCAAGTCAAGAGGCAACCATAATATGGGTGTGACTTCTTGATGGAGGACTACTTTAACCATAATATGGTTCTCAATAACAATAATGTGGTTGGATTAAACATATGTTTTAAATTTTCTTTAAAAATAGTTTTGTTGGAGGTGACTATATTTAAGCATGTTTTTTCAATGTTACCTACACATAAGATGTACCTTATTTGGAAACTTTAGTTTTTTTTTAGTTCTCCAGATATACAGAAATTTATAATGTCTCTGCATGGGAAGTGACCCGCTCACTTGTCAAATCCCGCTCATTTTTTTAGAGGTTGAGTATTCATAACCAAGATGATTGTACTTTAATTGGCTCTTGCCGTTCTCTAGATATACAGGAAAAATATAAAAAGGGATTTTTGGGTAAAATAAGACGGTCGTAGTTTTTTGCTCATATCGCCGTCATTAAAGGACCGATCTGGCTGAATTTTAATAGCAAACTTATATGTATATGACATAAATATGTGAAAGTAAATGTGGCATAAATCTATATCAACATAGTCTTCGTCATTTCTGGGGTCTTCGAAAATCCCAAACGGATTTGAACATCTTTCTCAAAAGAATCACCTTTGGTGAAGGATATAAAAAAAATATTTTATTCCAAAATGGTCATAAAAAAAGATACAAAGATTAAAAAAGAGAGACCACAAAGCAATCCGTTAACGTCCAATATCTAACAGAATGAAATGAACGAGAGACTTTAAAACAGAGCCCGACAAACACTTACACTACAATATTTAAGTAATTTTAGTAAGAATAATAAAAATCAATGCAAGATGTGTTTATTTAATTATTAGTCCAAAGTCTGCTAAATGGAATATATTTATTTTAAACTATATAATTTTTCACATCTGCACTGTTTTAGGGCACGTTATCTCAATTAAAAAAAAAAAATATATACTAAAATGGTAACATTGAATGCATGAAACATGCGATAACGAGCTTGTTTTCTGTACAAGCTTAAGAGAGACTCAGCAAGCTGACTAATAAGTTGTTTCCAGGTCACAAGCAATTGATTGTGTAGTAAATTTTATATGAAAAACGCTCTAAAAACTGAGTGATTTTCATAAAAATGTTTCTATACAATCAACTGCCTGCCTGTCATCTCGAAACAGCTCATAAGGGTTGACAATAATTTTCATGTGTTAGCCGTTCTTAAAATAAAATAGGCTTTATTGTCTTTAATGTTCATTTTGCTCAATTACCCTGTTTTTAATTAAAATTAACGATAATTTCTTTAAAGTCTTCTAATATCTACACGAGTGGCTTCAAGACAGATATAAACACAAAGAGACGTCAAAAAGATCCGAAGACCTTTTATAATAAACAGAGAGAGTTAAAATCAAAAGATGCAATTTCGTCTAACTCTGCTGGAACTATCCGAGGTAAATTTCTATTTTAAAGGTTAAAAATTTTGGGGACTTTTCTAATAAAATACTTAACAAAAACTTACCTTTTTTCCTAGTAACGACTTCAAATTGGTTAATTTCTTAATGCCGGTAATTAAAGTTGGTGATAAATTGTAGAGCGAAGTAATTCCCAAAATAATATTAAAAGGATTTCATCAAATTGTCAACGACTTCCATTTTTATCCAATTGTATCGCTTTTTGTATTATAAAATCCGGTAGGTAAGCACAGACGCAGATGGAATAGTCAAATGGCGGCTGTTAACCGTTAGTTGAGACTTATTAAAACAAAACAAAAATGAAGATGAGAGTATCGATTTGTAGTTCCGAAAATATAACGGGGATGGTTTATTTATATTCGATTGGTTTTGTTTCAAATAGCTGTAAAGGACGCACAATATTTTCGATATTTGTTCGCTATATAAATCTTTTAAAGGGATCTTTTTTATAATATTTGCTGTTGCTTTTATATACAATTCCTTAAGTTGCTCCGATTTTTATTTTAATCAAAAACCTTAATTAAATGCATTCGTTTGATATTTCTTTAAATTTTATCTACAGTACACAAATTTGTATGTTTATTACATTCTATTTTCCAAAAAGGATATGAATAATAAGAAATTGGTTTTTTTTCTTCAAGATTTACAGCTTAAAACGATTTTTTACAAACTCACTTTTTGCTTTGGTTACACTGAACGGACACAATTTTAAGGTTAGAGAGATATAAACACACACACACACACGTTTACGAGACAACAACGAATATATGACGACAAATAATTACAACAACAATAATGACGACGACGACAAAGACAACGACTATAAAAAAAAATACCGAATATTGTTTACATATATACAAATCAACCGAAAATTATGGTTTAAAAAGGTGCTAGCGATCTGGTTTTGATATCACGTTAAACATTAGCGACAAATTTTCTTTAGAAATGGCGAATGATTTTCCTTTAGTTTGATTTTTATTTTTGCTGTTTTTTCAAAGGGACTTTTGAATTAGTTTTGTTTTCTTATTATGAATTTGATAATGCGGAAACTATTTATTTAAAAACTTCGCACGGGAAGAATCTGTAAGAGAAATATAAGAGAAGAAAATATTTAAAGATTTTACAGAACTTGTTAGAATAAATATTATATATTACAATTCTTATTCTAGCATCACTTTTCAATTCTATAGCGCAATTTATTTAGCCCGAATTTAACCCAAATCTGTCTTAATCTAAGACATTTGTTCATAATTTAATAAAAATTGTATTTCGTTTTAAATGACAAAAAAATATGGTTTCCTTAAAATTAAAAAACTTAAGCTTAAAATATACTTCGGCTTAAACCTGGCAACAGCTGGTCTGGCAATGTGCTGAAATTATACTACCAAAGAAAAATTGGCACCAATAAAAAATTACACAAGGCTACAAATTTTAACTTTTTTAATTCGGTCTGGAATTTGATTGAAAATTTTTACTAATTTTAGGTCGCTGATTTCAAATCTAATCTAAATTTTTCTCTATCAGCTCTACTTTAGGAGATATACCGTTATATACAAAATTAAGGCACTTTCACTACAAATATTGGAATAACTTGAAAACGGTTGACGATAATCAGTTAACAAAAAAATCGAAAAGTCGGCAACAATATTATCTTTAAGCTGTGCTTACATTGTTTTTAAATTTTCCCTGTTGTTAAATTTTTGAAAAAGAAAAAAAAATATTTGAAAAAAAAAAACAAATTCTTTTGTTCTTTAAAAATTCATAAAAAATCAAAATGCAATTTCGAATGAAATAAGGTTAATTTTATTATTATCGGTGCACAACTTTTGATTTTATTCACAATTTACTGAGAAAACTGAATATCGATTAGTAAAAATTTGCAATCAAATTCCAAACCGCAAAATGACTATTCCTCAGTGTTATCAATTCAGACGATTGTAAGAAAACCATACAATTTCATTGGCAGACAACTGTCTGACAATTAGGTCAACTACCAACAAAAGTTGTCAGTTCACACGGTTGTCAGATAACCCCTGCAGATATTTTTGGACTACGTGATCCAATTTGATGAAATGGACTACTCCCTGGACTTATGTTATTGTTAAAAAGTGTTTGTAGTGAGACGACATGACTTCGTTTTTTAACGACATGTTTTCGTTTTTAAACGAAGTTAAAACTAATCCACTGGAATATACCATGGAGTAGTTTCAAAACTAGTCCACTAGAGTATGTATGAAAATGGAGTAGTTTTAAGACTACTCCGTTGATGCAAAACTGGGTTATATGGTCCACTCCTAAATAGACCACCTTTTAACCATACATTTGGAGTATTTTTGGAGTACTCCTGCTCCTTTATGGACTACTCTTTACATGCATGTATGGACTAGTCTCGGTATCTGCAGGGACTGTATGACAAGAATTACCAGATCTCTATTTAGAATTTGTCAGAAAATTAAAATTGCATGAATTTTTTACTTTTTTATGTCGTTTTAAAAAGGTTTTATTGATTTTCATTAAAATTAATTTTAATTTTGCAAAATAAAATTTTTTTGTTTTTTCATTTCACTCATGCGTAACAGGGATGACAACTATGGGGTTTTTTTTTAATACATTGGTGATCATCTTTAAAAAAAAAATTTCATAATAAAAAAAACCTTTTTTCTAAATATATTTATCAAGAGATGAGCCAGAAAATATAAATTTTGTGCCGTCATAGTCTCAAAAGTACATTTTCTTAATTAAGTTGGTTAAAATCCCTAAAGCCCATTTTCCATACCAAGTACGCATGTATTTGCCTCTGACAATAATGCCATTGTCCGATGCATAAACTTCGCACATCTGATAATAAGTTAAAAGTTTCCAACGGCTGACAATGACCTGGAAATTTCAACAAAGAGTGTTCACACGAGTGTCAGATATCTAATAATATTGTTGTCTCACAATAAACGGACAATTTTATTTTCTTACAACATTGTCAAACACAGATTGCCAGTTCACCCCGTTGCAAGACATTTTTTTAACACATTTTACTGAAAATATTGTTGATCTGACTACCGTCTGTACGAAGCTAAAATGTAAATAGACCTCGTTAGTTCAAAAGTCAAACTCAGGATTTACAGCTTTAATCGTGCACATCATGAAAAAAGCTGTTAAGACCAATTCAATCCTGAAATCAGCAACGTTCTGCATTCACTCAAATATTGAAGACAGAATGTTGCAGGAATTTTAAAATAAATTTTGACTATTTTTTGTTTGTATACAAATTCGCAGGTTCCTTAAAGTTCTATCCTTTAAATTTTGACACAGTTTTACAGTAGTTTGATAAGAATATTAAAACTTCAAGCTTAAGGCTCTATAATTTAATGATTTGTCTGAATTGCAACAAAAATCTCGCTGCACAAAAACTTTGATAAACAGTTGGAAGTTGCAGAAATTTAAGCTAAACAAATCTATTTACACCACAAAGGTGGACCTCTAATGGGTACTAAATACAGGTGACCACCGGAGACCTTGAGGATTTATGCCTTCCTATCAGTGTTACATTATCCGAAAATATATATGTGAGTGTAATACCTGGAACTAGGCTGGGTTTGAAATAAGCAAATATCCTTGAGATCTGGGCTAACCGGTGATCTTAGCTGGTGCTATGGAAGCCATTAGACTCTTGGTCATAGGTCATGGACCGGTTATTGGTGAACCTCTTTTGGATATCATTTAATGGATTTAAAAGCAGATTTTTTTTTTGTGAAAAACTTCGGCCTTGTGGGGATTTCCTAGATTCGTAATTTTTATCTTTGTCATCTAAATAGTGAAAGATTACTACGTTTTACAAGGCGAAAGTTTATATTTTTTTAAATACCTACTTTGCTCTTGTTTTATACATATTCTTAAGATTTGGCTCCACGTTAAAATATTCAAATAAGGATAAACAACTCCCTAATACAAGAAACATTTAGATAATAATTACAAAGGCTTTAAGAAAATATAATTTATTATTTACAATTTAAATGAAAGTTTCGATAGATACCTAGAGAATACCGTAATTTGGCCAATGTCTTTTATTAATTTGACTTTTAAACTCTTTACTTAACAATATTATTGTGGTTGTTGCCAGATGACTTTAACGACAGGATAACAACAAACGAAAACAGTTAAATAAAGTAGGTATTTACTCGAACAATAAAACGTGATGTTTTTCTAGATTTGTTCACATTGTAGATGTTTGATTTAACCTGAGTTTGTTGTTGTTTTAATGTTTTTTATGGCAACGAATTATTTTGAAACAACAACAAAAACAAAAACTAAATGGAAAAGATTTTTTGGGATATTATTGACAGCAAAACAAAAAATTAATACAAATGAAATGTATACTTACACAAACAGAGACACTCGCCCTCCCTGTAAAACAGGGGTTTTTTTTCTATAACAACAACAAATATTAATCAAACACCGCATAAAAATCAACAAAACATTAAAGAGAAAAAAACTAAAAAAAAAACCAGAGTGAGAGTTACAGCTAGAGAGAAAGTATAAAAAATCAAGAGTAATTTTGTGCACATGGCAAAATAACATGTGTTCATTTTGATAAACAATACGAAACACTGAATGAACCAATTTGAAAATGAAACACTTTGGAATTAAGACTTAAAAGAGATAAACAAAACAACCCAATATGAAAAGAAAATATAGAGAAAATTCTCAATTAAAAGATATTTTCTTACAACAAAAAGAAAAACGACAGTAAATAAATAAAAAATTTCCCAACAAGCGGCTTTTTTCCAACTAAATACACGCTTGCACTAAAAAAAAAATAGAAAAAAAAGAACACAACATAAAGGAAAGCAAGAAACCCACTCTTTCTTTACACAAAAACATTTAACCACAGGATTTTAACCTCAAAAATTCCTTCTAATCAATGAAACAAAAAAATCAATGTTGGAATAAAGGAAAACTAAAAAAAATTAAAACAAGTTTAAATAGCAAAATTTAATATATGGCTACGATAAAGTTAAATAAACAAAACAAAAGGAAGGGAGGGGAGAAAGAACGAGAGAAAAAACAAAATAAATGCCAGTTGATGAAAAGCAAACTCGTGGCAAAGCTCCTTTTTTGGAGTTTTGGGTAAAAAGAAAATGTATTCTTTTAATTAGATTAAGTGCAATGGCGGGGAGTTTTTTTAAACGCGAAAGAACTTGAAATTGTAAAAAAAGTAACACAAAACATTAACGGACTTATTTACTTTCTCGATTCGAAAACAATTTTATTTCTTATTATTTCTGTCGATACTGAACGAATCGCAATTTTTTTTTAGTATTGTGAAACTCAAATTAATGCTTAACAACACTAAAAAATAATTCCGATTCGTTTAGTATTGACTGAAATAATAAGATATTGAATTGCTTTCGAATCGAGAAAGCACTCGATTACGACTGCCAGATTCAGGCCCAAGGTTATTAGAAGATTTATATAACCTGTTTTATTTTTTAAAATCTGGGCAAAATGTTAATCAAAACTAAAATGTTTACTAAAAAAAACCAATATATTTGAAAAAATGTATCGGCTGTTCTTGACGAAGCACCTTTTGCGTGTCCAATTTCAGACCACATTTTTAAGCATTTCTGGCCGTGTGGCATGACAAACCCAAACAATGCTGGCTTTAAGACTTCGATTGTCGCTGGTTTATCTGCATTAACCAGTGACGTCACGTTGCCTTACCGAAAATAATCGAGCGGTGCCACATCGCACGACAATGCAGACTAATTGACAGGTCCATTTCTCGCAAATAACGTATTGGCAATTTTTATTTTAAAAATTCGATGGTTGCGGTCGCCGTATAGCCATCCTGTTAAAACCCCATTTCACCAGAATCAATGTCAATCATATTGTCAAACAAAAAGTTATTGAACGATCGCCACTGGCCGTAAAGCGAGTTTCGGCATCATTTTTGAAGAGCACAGCTCCAATGATGCCACCAGACTGGTAACCGCACCAAACGGTACATTTTTCTGGATGTAAGGGAGTCTGTTGTAGATTGGTCTCACTCCAGTTAAGGCAGTTTTGTTTAATAACAAATTCCTTAAGCCAAAAATGAGTCCAATTGCAGAACACACTTTGCAGTAAAACATCGATGACTGTTGTTAGAGTTAATTTGGAAGAATTGTGAATATATTCATGATGATTTGCCAGAGTTTACTGATCATAAATGTCAAAAAGTGAGCGCAATATGAGTGTTCGTTTGGCAGCTAACTCTTTTGTACGTACTCTCTGACTTTAAAATACACCCTTTATAGCTTATTTGTTTAAAGATGTTCAAAAGAGACTTTGAATAAAATCCAAACTGGACGGTTATTTGTATCATATTAGTTGTGCAGATGAAGGTATCCCTTTCCGCAAAAAGGGTTAGCGTCCTAGTAAACCATACAAAAGCCTTTTCAGCAACCAGCTAAGGATCTATAAAGTCCTTTACCTATAAAGATATTAATAGATCTGCTCATTTTAGCACCAGACAAGCTTCATCTATCGACTGCACCTATTTCTACCGGGAATTCAACGCTAAGAGCTAGGTGCTCCACAACAACCCCTGGAAAAGGTTATCGGTGAACAACTGTGATATCAATTTACATGCGCACCTGCACAATGGCCTAGTCTCATGGTGGATCTGAACATTATGATGTGTTAATTGGGTTATAACTAAAGCCAACACGTGTGCCGACGTGTCGTGCTCGCGCCAACGCACTCGAACAGCAGCAACAGCACCGACTCTACTCTTTACTAAGACGACTATGGAGTCCTCACTACAACACCACGCAACCAAAGACAAATTTACACAAGAAAAATACTCACTCTAAAAAGAGCCATCTTTTCGTTTCAAAAAGCACTCTCTTCATAGAAGAGAGTATGCAAAAGACTACCTCAACCAATAGGCTGGTCAGTGCTTTGTCACCGAGGGCTACTGACTCCCGTCGTATCCGAAAATTTTAAGAGCGCCAGCATTCGATATTTACCGCAATATTGGTATGCATCGTCAACATTCCCCAGTGGTTGTAGGTCGGACTCCTCAAGGTGTTTTAACTACGCCCCCTAATAGACAAAGCACAACCCCCGGGGGAGTTATCGGCGGACAATTCTTTGTCTGACGCTTTGATTGCACATTTCAACTATACAAAGAAATTAATTTGGCAAAAAGAGCGTGAGAACTCCTTCGTACCGCCAATATTTTCAATTAAAGGTAAGTACAAATTACCGCATAATTTAATGGAATGTCCAAATTTTGGCTTAATTAGCTTATAAATTTAATGGCAGTTATATGTTTAAATATAACTTCTGGCATATGGCCTCCGCGACTGCGACTTATTAATGCAACCCTGTCGGTCCAATTTTGCACCACTTTTTAGAGCATACCTGGGTACTAATTCTGGCAGCCTTATTTCTAATTATTTCAGTCGTACTGCACGAATAGAAATTTTTGCAGTGCTTTTAAAACTCAAATAAATGCTTAACAACACTGACAAATAATTTCGATTTGTTCAGTATTAGACACAAAATCTCTTTCGAACTGGACTTTTTTTTACCAATAAATCATTGAATGTTGGCTTTTAAATGATGAATCCTGGTTGTTTTCTCATCGCAGACAGATCACAGAGATTTAACGTGCCCCCAAAATAATTAGTGCAAAGGTATCAAATCATACGATCAAGGTGGCCAATTCACACCATTCCATTTCTTGAGAAAATTTGGTCACAAAACGTTTGGCTCAACAAAGTGATGGTTTAACGCGCTACATGGCATGTTGCGCCGTATTGTTGGAACAATTTCTTTGCAATTACACGAGAATAAATAAAATTACGAAGCATTTGCCTGTAATATTTGCCTTATACAATAATGTTGGCAACGTGTTGCGGATTTAAAGACAAATGGGCCGATGACGAAACCGGCGAAACAGTAATTTTTCGGGATGTAATGTAATCTCATGACAAACCGCAAATCTGATTGTTAAGCCACAAATGAGCCTTATCTCTGAAGGTATTTTGATAATAAAAATCTGGTTTAACTTCCAGTTGGTTGGATGGTCCGCTTACTTTAATTTTTGGATCAGTTGGATATTATATGGGCGTGCCAGTGTCAAGAGAGATTGAAAATCAGTCATATATTAAATGAAGGCAAAACGCCGCAATTTAAGGACGAAAGCACAACGAGTTATTGGCATATTAAAATTTTTAAAGCGAGCCTGACAAGGCCTTAAGAGTATTTTGTATGGGACATTAAATAAACCTGGAAATTTTTATTTCAATCTTTAAAGTGAGAAGACATATGACAAGAGATTGTCCTAATAAACAGCCAAGTTCTGAAAATCAAAACCGCGTGAAATTGAAATCGATGGAAAGTTCCATTCAATTTTTTTTTTAATAAGCAAAAAAAAAAAGAAAAGTAGTTTTGGTAAAGGTCCTTTAAGTATTAGGTATATAAAAGAGTATTTATCTAAACTTTTAACAGAGATAGTTTTAAAAATTTGTTCGATTTCCATTTCTCAAGAATTCTATTACCAGAACATGGCTGAACGAACAACAATACTTTATTTGGTTCTAGGAAAGTATTTTTATTTAACAGGACAACCCATATTGTATTCAGACCCTTAAGTTTTGTTCTATTTTATTTACTGTTCAATTTTATTTTAGTTCATATCATTTAACCTCAGCGCTATTAAGGCATTGTTGAGTCCATTGTTATTATTTTCGTATAAAGTCCTCTTTTGTCATTTACCGCTACTCCTTTGTCAACGCCATCTTCAACCATTAACTAACTCCGGTAAAATATTAATCCATTTTAACCCCAAAAAAAACCCGGAATTTGTAAGTGATAAATTGCTTTTAAATCCTTAACAAACCTCGTATATAACACATCAGGAAGCCCTTATAAAACAAAATAAAAGATAAGAAAATACAAGCAAACAACTAAAAAAACCCAGAAATAAATAAAAAGGCTAAAAGAAATGCAAGTGAAAAACTAAGATAAAGATATAAAATATAAAAAAGGCAAAAAGAACCACTGAAAAAGCCAAAGTTTTACTCCCTTAAAGGTTTAGGGGAAAAATGTGTTTTTCATAAGAAAGAAACTTAGAGGAAATGGGTTGGAAAAAAGAGCTTAAGAACATATTTTTGGCAAAATGCCTAAAGTGTACAGGATAAAACAGGATAAGGAAGAAGTTGCATGTGAAAACCGGAAAGCTAAGCGTAATCTAGTTTAAACTTGTTATTTAAGAGAGAGAGAGAGAGAAAAAAAGTAGAGTGAATTTTTATAGAGAAGAGTTTGTGGTGGACATTGAGACGAAATAAGCCATGTTTTTTTTGGTAAAATCTCTTCACCTCTATAAGAGAAGTAGTGTGTGTGGTGTATTTGTTAGTGGGAAAAAACACATGCTTAACCACTAAAATTTGTATACAAAGCAAAACATTTGACAAATGTATATAAACACTAGAGCAGAAAAAAACAACAAAAACAAAATAAAAGAAAAACGATATTATCCAAATGACAGCAACTCCAACTGCAGTCATAGACCCCAATAAAACAACAACTACCAACAAGAGGAATAAACATAACAACGAAATAACGGTAAAGCAAAGTACAACTATTTATGAGTGTATAATTTGTGTGTGTGTGTGATTGTGGATTTTTTGGTCAACATTTATATACAAAACAAAACACAAAAAAGGATAAGCAATAGCAAAAGAAAAATCACAAGGAGAGTGTGGTAAACATAAAATAAGGGAGGCTTGGAGACAGCTCCCTAAACACAAAAGGTTTTTCCTGCTCGTTCTGTTTATTGTGTATGTAACACCACTAACTTCACTCTACTGCTGTTTTTGCTTGAATTATTTATTTGAATATTGGTTTTTTCATATTTTTCCTTTATTGTTTATTTTTTTAACAAAAAAAAATCTTTACACAAAACAAAAAATTACATATGTATAAAGAAAAATGAGTGTAATGTAAAGTATGTATAAAATTGTACATAAAAAGGAACCCGCACCCGTAAATGAAAACTCTGAAAAATATAAAGAAGAACCCGCAGGGGTTTTTTAAGAATAATTTATGAAAGCACTAGAAAAGGAAAATAAAGCAGCAACATAAACATCAATTGAATAGAATAAAAGAAAAAGAAAATAAAGAATTCATAATGCTAAGAAATATAAGTCAGTGATAAATTGTGGCTTTTCTTTCATCTGTTTTTTTTTTATTTTTTAATTAATACGAAAATTATTATTTTAAGTTGAATGCTGTAATAAATTTTCTTAATCGAAACCATAAAAACTAGTTTCAGAGACTCTCTGAATTAAGTGAAATGCTTAATAAATTCGAAGCCCATGAGAACACTCTTTTAAGGCCGCTTTAGCCGACCGTAAATGTAATGAAATGCAATGTAACGTACCGCAACGTACTGTAAGCTCGTTTGTGCACTTATAGCACATGTGAAAACGTGTCAGCAGTTTTTCAAAAATATAAACAAAAGAGCATACACACAGTGATGAGAATTTATAACATTCAAATGGTGACCCCTTCGCAGAAAAAGTACCAAACGATTTAAATAATATTAAATGTGTGTATTTGTAACTCTTATTAAATAAATAAATAAGTTGATATTAATATAACAGATTTGTAATAAACAAATATGTATAATAGCATATTCATAAACATGTACTTACATTATTTTAAAAATATGCATACATAAAACAAGGTTTCGATACCATTAAAAATCAGACTTTTTATTTTTTGTGTTTAAGTACATTTTGAGATAGAAAATATAATAGTACACCCACTACGTAAAAAGTACCTTTTTCTAAAAACATTTTAAAACTAATATTTAACGAAAAAGACGTAAACAACAGGCAAACTAAAACCTTTAATTGCAATATTTATTTTGATTATCACCATTAGTGTTTTTCAAAAGGGAATTCCCGGGACAAAAATCCCGGGATCCCGCACATTTTCTGGAAAAAAAATTCTAGAGCTAAAAATCAACATATGTATTGTATTCCGCTCTACATCCTCCGTTTATTTTAGTGCCATCACTAGAAAAGTGGCAATAAATTCTATTATTATTCTGGCATCACTGACAAAATGGGATTTGATTCAAAAGCAGCGTTACCATTTCTTAAGTTTTTTCTTGTTTGTAAGTCTTTTTTTTGTTAATTTTTTTTTTATTTTGGGGAGTGCTGAAAATCGAAAACGCAAGAATTCTTAATTACGTTTTTTAATGCAATTTCTGTAATAGATGAATTTAATAAAGAATATTATTGAACAGAGCTTTATAACAAAAATTATAAAGATTAGATTAAAAGGGTATTAAAAATATATACAAAATTTTTGCGTTTTACGTTTTCGATTTCCAGCACACTACTGATTTTTAAACAAAATGACTTCAAAAAACATTTGCAAGTAAAAAAATAATATTAGGAAGATGAAATCGGGTAAAAGTGATTTTTAGCCTATAGATTCGTGGGTGTTACAAATAGACAGTTTGTTTTTCACCAAGCACGTATGTATATAAATTTCAAAATGTTCATGTTAATGCTTTTGTCTTTCCATTTTAAATTTCTAATAGATACATGGATAGATATATAGTCACATCTCCATTTTAAATAGTAATTTTGAGCAGGGTAGGAAAAATTCAAGTAGCGAGCATAATTCGAGTGAATTTTCTCCTTTTAAAATTTGTAATCGCCAGTTTCCTACCCTGCTCAAAAATACTAAAATGCAGATGTGACTTTTTTTCTTAGGAGGGCAAAATAGATTCTGCACGGACGAATATAGCTTTCTCACAAGGTTAAATTTTTAATTGACACTTAAAATGTATTGTATACAAGGGAAATATCATTGAAAGTACGACGAGTTTATATAATCAACCTCAAAGTGGACAAGGGGCAGGAATTTTATCAGCACATTTTTTTAAAATTTATTAAATTTTAATTTCACTGGAATTGGATTTCCATGAGATGGTCGGATATATCCGACAATTTTTAAATTCATATCCGTTTAAAAGGGTTTAAAAATATCAAAAATAAATATATATCGTCGGTCACAGGTTGACAACTCTTAACATGTTTTTTGCACTTTTCAGGAGACAAAAAAAAAACGTTATTACTCCGTTACTGAACCGTGTTTGAAGTAAATAAAAAAAACCAAAATTAGTAGGAGATATTTATTGTAAGATGGTGTAAAGAAAGCAAAGGTATTGAACATGCAGAAGGACAAACACAGTCTTTTGGCATCAAAACCCCGATTCGATTTTTTTGCGAGTTAAGAGTTGTCAACCTGTGACCGACGATATGTATATTTTAAACGTTTTCAAGTTCGATTTTTTAAATATGACCGACAAATTTTTTTAAGCAATGTTCTTGTCGTTTTCACAACACATTGCATTCCCACTATTGCACTTTTACATATTACATACATGAGTTTTTGACATGTATAAATACAAAGTACAATAGTGCAAACTAGCATTTAAAAGTAAACACCGTAACGTTTTTTGATGAAATTTCAGGAATAATAAGTATTGTGGTTATTTAATTAAACTGTTTATGATTTTTAATCCAAATGTTGATATTTTAATCAGGTTCATTGAATTAAATTTTTATTAAATTATTTTTTTTTTTAGGAAACGAGTTTTACAGCATGAAATGAATTAAAATTTATTGATTATTGACTGAACTGGGAATCGAACCGGATGCCCTGAATACTGTAACCACACTACATCTTCAGAGAGGTTTGCCATTTAACTCTTACCGCTATTGACGGCGGCTGTTAGTCAATAGTCAAACATCAATCTTTAAACCAAATGATATTTTTACTTTAGTAGATCGCAATTTGTTTTAAATGATTTTTTTAATTTATTTACACGTTCTTCCTTATTTCTGTTTTTTTGTACTTTTTGTCAAGAATTCTTCTTGAAGTCCAAAGAAAAATTTTCATATTTTTGTCTTTATTTTTCTTGTTGACCTACTAGTGACTCCCAGCCGTCGTAATTGGCGGTGAGTGTTAAGCGGCAAGGATTTCTGAAGAGATAGTTTGGTTACTATCGAAACATGTCAAATAAACGTGGGTTCGATTCCCGCGGCAGTCAAGAATTATTATTAATAAATTTTAATTTGTTTCTTGTTTTAAAATTCTTTTCTTCATAAAAATAATTAAATGAAATTTAACTTCAAAGAATTTCAAGCATAATTTAAATTAAAACACAGAAAAAATTATTAGTAGTTTTTTTATCAACTAAAAAAAATAATTTAAAAATTATTTCAATTTAATTAATGTGATAATTGAACCAATTATTTTATTTTTTTTTTTTTTTTTTTGTTGAAGGAAAATTAAAAATATAATTTTGATTTAATTAACATTTTAGTTGTTTTGAAATAAATTTTGAATTAAAAAATAATTAAATTACAAAAAATTATTTCGTTTAAAATAAAATAATTCAAACTTGTGAAATTGTTGTTGGAAATTGTCAAAATCAATCAACACATTGTTTGAAACTGCAAAGTTGTTTGATCATTTTTTTAATTAAAATTAAAAATATCATTTATTGAAAAAATAAAATATTCAAAATATTAAATTTTTACAAAATAACATTTTGGTTTTAGGTGCAAAATCAACAAAAGGGTTGCTTAATTCTATAAATTTGGTGATTAGAGACAATTTTTAATTTTTTCTGTGAAATTATATTCCGGCTAAATTAACAGAGAAATAGTAACTTAGAAGAACTTTAGCTTGTTGCAGTGAAAAAGACTTTAGTCTCTGGCGGGAGCTGAACTCGCAACCCTCGCACTCATAGGCCAGGGGTCTAATCACCGCATTCGATACTATCGAATGTTTTTGCATACGAAAGACACTGACGTATCGAATGAAAACTTGAGAAATGTAATGTCAAGTTACTCGAAATCGAATACTATTATTTCAAGTTCAATAAATTTCATTCTATATCAATATTTATGATACCAAAATAAATAATTTCAATCAATTTTGCTCGATATCATATGCGGTGATTATACCCCAGCTCACTACCAACTAGATTCCTTTGTACCCAGGAATAATATGAAAAGTTACCCAATATGACAAATTTTTAATTATTTTTGTTACAAATTAAGAGTGTTTCTTGATTTTTTATTTAGCTTCTCGTTGATAATCCAACGCTTTTGTTCTTTTATTCTTGACTCCTGCCAAATTATAATAATTTTTAATCTAGCTCATATCACTTTTGTTCTCCTTTAATTTCGTTTTAGAAAAATATTTTTATTCACTTTTTTTATTATATTAATTAAATTCAAATTCGAATGTATTTGTCTATTAGCCATTTTAGTTTGTTAGTAATTTATTCACATTCAAAAGATACAAAATGTTTTAAAATGCAGAATTTAATATTTTATTGAAAATTCGATTTAAATTTAATACAATTTTTTAAGTTTTCTTAATTCAATTGAATATTTATTCAAAATTATTATTTAGCAATGTTTAAAAAGATTTGCATATTTGTATCTCATTCTTTTTTTTATTTTTCAGATTTGAACGCCCTGAAGTAAAACGTATTTTTTATAAAGAGAGGTACAACCATAATGCACGATGTTAATTGTGAGTGACACCTTAACGTAAAATTTTCTGTCCAACTTAATTTGACATTTCTTTGATTAAGTGTTTCGACAAATTCAACCATGGAGAGGTACACAATTGAGTAGCGCGTTAAGATGGTTGACAACTTTTACGAAAATGGGCATTCAAATTAAAATGCATTTCGTACATTTCGTAATTGTATGGTCAGCATAATCAACCACATGTGTCCACAATCGGGAGAATTCTGCGCAAATTTCAGCAAACGGGGTCTGTACGAAATGTAAAAACACTTATGCATGATCGCCCAGTTCGTTCTGCGTCATCGGGCCGTACTTCTTCGAAAATGAGGTCGGCCAAGCAGTTATCGTGAATGGCGTTCGCTATCGCGAGATGACAACGAATTTCTTGTGGTTAGTAGCTAGTGAACGGGTAAGAACGACCATTGACTAGGAGATTATATCTCCCCAACAGATTTTCTTACATGATGCTTAAATGGTCAACTTGTCAGAGATGTAGTAAAGTAAGAGGCGACCTGCGCGTGTGTATCCTTCTCTGCCAGTTGACGATTTAAGTAGGTCAGTGCTAGTGGTGGGCAAGGAGATTACATTTCCCAAAGCGCACCTCTAGCTCCGAACGCGGCGTTCATGTATTGCCTAGCCATAAGTGCCAGTCTGTAATTGTATATTTGTGCAGTTTTCGTATGTAAATAATGTAAAAAATCTTTTAGTTACCGTGAATAATCAAAACGACACTGGCCCGTTGAGCTGCCCCAGAACTGAGCAAAATAGTGTCGTTACAATGAAGCCGTAGCTAGCATTTGGCTGATATTTTGTTTCACACAAATTTTTCATAGATCCTTCTATAATAATAAAAAAAAATTTAAGACACTTCTCGGAAAACTTTTTGCTTTATTTACAATTAACATCGTGCGCTTTGGTTGAACCACCCTTTATAAAAAAAATTGTTTACGTTTTTTTAATTCATATATTTAAGATCTGAATGCACTGTAGTAAAACATATTTTTTATATTTAGCGAACAATTTCAATTAAAGAAATCGTTAGTTCTAAAAAAAAAAGATCATGGATGTCTTTGAACCCTTTTTTTGAAAATTTTTCGAAAAAAAAATTTCAAATAATTCTAAAAAAATGAAAATTTTTATATCTCAGTAATAATTTTTTGCAAATTTTTTGTTACAAACATATAAAATAATTCAAAAAAAAAAACAAAAGATTTTGTATCTCAGGGATAATTTTTTTTTAAATATTTGATATATTTCAAGATACTCTTAAAGTATTTTATTTTGGCATTGGAAGATACAATTATATTTTATGGATGTTTGCTTTGAATTTTTAGAGTAAATTTTTAAATCTTTAAGATCACAGTTTGATAATTTGAGGCCGATACTGAATTTTAAATAATTTTTATTTTTTAGTTATTATAACTAACTGCCCAGTTAAAATCCAATTGTAAACTAAAAGAAAAATAGATTTGTGTATCTCGTAGGTTAATTGATACATATTTATTTTTTTACTGTAACAATTTGTTCACAAACATTTGGAAAATGTTTTAAATTTGATGGATGTTCACTTTTTTTTTATTTATTTTTGGTTAAAAGTTTTTAAAGATTTCCTATTTGTATCTTATAGATTGCAATTGAAAATTTAAGGCGGAAATTCAAAATCATCATTGAAAGATTCATTAATATTTTTTGATTTCTGAAACACTGAATCACAGATCATTTGTATTTTTAAGATTAAGTTGTGTTTTATTTACAAAATCCTTTTGACGTTTTGGTTAGAAACTTTTAAAGAAACATTTGTATTCCAAAGGGGGTATCTCTTTAAAAAAAAATGTAGGTAGGTACTTGTATCTTAAAGATACGGTGTTATTTAAAAGGCTCACAGGAATTATTTTAATTGTAGTTTAATTAATAATATTTTTTTTTATTTTTTTTAATTTTTTTTTTTTTAGTTACAAAATCCTTTAGTTTATTAAAGAATTATTGAAATAAGATAATTTTGTTTCTAGGAGATCAACTTTTTAGTATTAAATATAAATTATTGGGGTTTATCTTAATAAATATTTTCATAATAGACAAGTTTTCACGATTTAAAAGATTCTTATTTTTAAAAATATGTGTTTTTTATAAAATTTTCTTTATACACACTTTAAGCAGCAACAAAATGAAAATATGTATTCCAATTATGTATTTTTACCTTTTATTAATTTTTTATTTTTTGTTCTTTTTAAATAATTAATCTGAAATCTTTTTTTTTTTTAATATTAAAGTAGTATTTTTTTATAACGCACTCAAACACTTTTTCATTAAAGAGATTTATTTTCTGTATTTATTCTTTCTTGATTTTTTTTTTATTTTGCTTTAAAACATCCCTTTTTTAAAAAAATAATAATAAACGCGCGCGTATCGTTTACGTACGTTTTCGTTTAACGTTTATTTCGGCCTGAATCCAACTTGCGATTGAAACGGAGACAATGCAGTGAATTCTGTTTAAGCAAATTTCAAGGAGTGTTTTGTTTCTCTTGTCACATTGTTTCGCCCTCACAGAAGACAAAACACCACACAGTGTGTTGAACTTGCGCATTTTTCATGTTTGGGGGTTAAAAATAAACACAACTAAATTTCTTTGACGTCAAAATAAGAAACTCTTAAATTGTCATTTTTTTTTAAAGAATTCGCTCTTTTATGCTCTTTCTATTTACGTTTTTCTTTGTTGTTTTTCTGTCATCATTGTTTTGATCTTTTTGTTAGTGTTTTCTTCTGCAGATATCACCTTATCCACATGTAACATTTGGATGACATTTTTAGGAGTTGTCATGTCACCTAATTTCTAACTTTCAAAGAGGTTTTCTGACTTTAAAGTTACATTTTCCAAAAGTTTTCAAATTGTTTCTGGTTTTACAAATGATAAAAAAAAACTCGCTTAAAATCATTTGTAAAACAAATGTTTTATCACTAAAGTAGAAATTAAAAAAATTAAGAAATGCCCTAATGCTAGGAACACAATTGGAACTGACGGCGTAAGAACGTAGGTCGTACCTTCTTTAATTTCTAAAAACACGCTGCGTTTACCCACAATTACGCCGTAAACGCATTTTGTTTTTTTTTGCAAATAGTATTCCAAATATATTTACATATGTATATAGGAGGCGATTAACGAAAGCATAAGCAGAAATGCACGACTTAATCAGAATCGCGAGAGATTGCCTGGTAAGGACACCAGAGAAACTGGAGGATCTAAGTTATAAAAAAGAGAACGAAATTACAGAAATTTCAGCTCATTATAAGAAACAAAAGTATCGGCTCAGTTAGCCGGGAGTAGCAGTAACAGTAACCTTACCGTAAAAGAGTAATACCAATCTATTTCTTACAGATTGAGACGTAACATCTTACTGCTAACTATAATCGTTCTAATTGCTTTGCATACAACAAAAAAAATCAGCTGATTTGCAACGTTACTGTATCTCCCAGCTAACTGAGCCTTATGTCAACAACACGGCAGTAGCTTGATAGGCTCCTTAAGAATTACGCCTAAAAGCAAATGCCAAGTCTGCAAGCATAAATAAAATTAAAAATCCTTTAATGTTCTTAAAGCCTCCTAAGACTACATTTTTAAGATGTCTAGAAATATTCTTCGATATTTCATAGAAGGGATTAATAATCACCTATTTTGAAAGCAACGCTTGACTAGAATCTAAGGAACCTGCTGCTCTAAAGGTACTGTTTTGGGGTTGTCCATTCCCGAAGGACTTTGAATTAATGCGGGCGAGGGTCAATACAGTTGTTAACAAAAGCAAAGGGTCCAGTTCAGAAGCAACTTGCAGCGCATAAGAAAATTTGTAAGAACAAGCCATTAAAACCGATAAAATCATTCAAAAGAATGGAGCAAACTATCAAGCTATCATGTTAAAACGTATTCGCATTGTGTTAAGAACTTTTATAAAGCGAGTAAAAAATCGTTAAAATTATGTATATCACTATCAATTGTTCATTCTTAAAGATGCCCACACATTTTCAATATTATTGTGCAAGATAAAACTGCCGGTGTGTATATAATCACACTTATTCTATTTAGCGGCGTCGTCATCGTTATCAGTTAATATCAATATAAATTTTTATCGACGTCGTTATCCATTCAATACAAAATTTGTATTCTACAACAGCAATGTAACGATGTAGATTGATTATGGATTGTTTATGGCAATTTGATGATCGTTTCTTAAAAATGTTTTGCTCTCAAAAAGGTAGATTGATTTATTCTAAAAAATTCACCCCTACTAATGCACATAAAGCATTACACATTTCGCCCTGTATAAATAGACAGTGCCTTATAAAATACAGACCTTGGTTTATATATGGGGTTATCTTTACAACGGAGACGATTGCCGAAAAGGGCAACTAAAAGTTACGAGAAAATTGCAAATATAAAAAATATAAAATAGCGAAAATTTTTAATATTTCAAACAAGCCATAAAATTGATTAAAAGTCCCTAAAACTACACCAATACCTCGGTTTGCGTCGCTAATTGGGACCGGAAAAACTGGAAGCAAGCCGAAGCACGATATTCCATACATTTGTATTGCTTTTCATTTATGTAATTGGTTTCGAGATTAATAATTTTAGCTGAACATTTTTTATTATTCGAATTTATTCTATGAGCTAAATTTCAGTTATGTATTTTATAAAGCTTTTTTGTAATAGTCCTTTTCCTTCAATTTTTTAGAAACGACTTTATACAATACATAACTGAAATTTAGCTCATAGAATAAATTCGAATAATAAAAAATGTTGAATATAATATAAAGTAACCTTCGAAAGGAAATAATTCCCAGTTTCTATTTTTAATTTTAGCTGCAAAAAAAATTTTGATTTGATAGATTTTATAACGGATAATTTTATTTTAGATCTTCAAATAAAGTTAAAGCTTTCTTTTGAATAACCTTTTGTTTTAAGGGCATTCATCGCTAATTTTGATCTTTAATCCGAATAATAGGAAGTGGCTCCTTTTGTCTTATTTTTGTTGTAACAATGTTCATTTCCTAATTTTATCAGCGTCACTGGAACAGCTAATGGATTTTAGTGTAGAATTGGCTAGTTCAAGGTTTCTCTCGATATCAACAGCCTTTCCCCCTGATTTAGAACGCGTCAAATGCCCAGTTTTTGTTCTAAGGTTATTTGCTTTTTTTGACTCGTTGCTGCAAAATATTAAAATTCAACTTTACTTCAGCAAATGTACTTTGAAACCAATTGCAATCAGCAGACAACCTTCACATGCATATTTGCATTAGATTTCAACGGGAAATTCCCTTTTTCTGTTTAAGTTTTGACAAACATTTTTTTTATTAACGCCGCAAATCGAAGCACATGCGACGCCATGTGATGCAAAGTGAAACAAAAAAAAATCAACTTCGAAATCACAGAAATTTTAAAAAGACGCAGCTTCGAAAACGACGCTAACCGGGGTATTGGTGTGTAAGGAATGACAATAATTCCATAAAATTGGCTGAATTATCGGAAATTCTCAAAAATTTGCTAAGTGCAGTAATAAATATTAAAAATCGTTAATGATGTACAAAATCATACAAACAAATCGCTTTTATCGCGAAATTTCGCTAACTCGGAAACAAACCCTAAAATTTAAATTAATAACAGAATTATCGCCATTTCTATTTTTTAATTCAACATAATTATTATTGAAAAATTAAAAAGGAATAAAAGACCGACGACAAAATCAGAGTCAATTTATATCGATGACGACGTTAACGTTGCGTACTGCATACCAAAAATACATCGACACTTATTGATAAAAGTCGATATTGACATTGGACATAACAAGTTAACACAATTGACACAAAATAATATCGTTTCGTGTTGATGCCGCTAAATGGAATACGGGTGAACAACTAGTAACTGAGCTACCTAAACAAAAGCGGCAAGCGTTTTTTTAAGCATGAAAATTCTATTGCCAATACATTATCAATAAAATAAAACGACCAAGCGATTTATCAAATAAGATTTCCCAGCTGGGTGGTGTTAAATTTGTGATCTAATGGTATGTTTCGTATAAATTGTGTAAAAACTAAAAGTTTTGACATAAAACAGACGCTTGCCGCTCTTATTTAGGTAGCTCAGTAACAAAATTCGAAAATTTGTTTTTGTTTTAAATTCAATTTTCTATGCGAGCGTTGACGTTTGAAATCGTTAAACAGGCAGCAAGTTTTTTATTATTTGTGTTTAATATTAATTTGTACACGAAAGAACTGTTCTTCTCGACATTGTTGGCCGGGCAGTAAATTTAAACAAAAAGATTACTAGAAAAGATAAATACATATATCGGACATTCCTAAAGAAGTCAACTTTTCGTAACGTAACGACACCAAGCATTTTTAAATGTTTCTCAAAGAAAAATTTATAAATTTACTTTTTTGTATTCTGGTGTATGGCCCAACTAGCTTAACATTATGTGAATGAGTCTAAAATACAAGCTTAATTTCTTGGTGGCGTAACGTGAAAAAGAATGCTTTTCTGTGGAGATGACAATATACCTACATATACATATTTAAATCATTATGCAGTAGAATAAAATACTTTATTTTTGGGAGGATAGATTTTTAAGGTCAAATAACATTTTCCCTGTAATTTCTTCAAAATAAATTGTCGAACTGGCAACCTTTTATAGTGGAATCTGTTTTAAAAGCATTAAAATTTTTCCTGCAAAGATTACAATTGCTCTCTAATAGAACACAAAAAATTACAAATGTCTCAAACACACAAACTTCTAAACAAATAATTAATAAAAAAATTAAATTCAAATACCTACAACAAATATTGCAAAAATAAGCCGGTCAAATTTTGTTATTTTTTCTGAGTCAGTTACAAAAAACAATTAAATTTTATACACCGGTTTTTTATATGTTCTCCTTTTGCTGTTTTCTTTTTTAGCAAAACAAATTCTAAATGAAAAAAATATCAAAGGCGCTGTCTCTTTGTTTTTGTTTATTCCTCTTTCATACTCATACACAAACATCACACAACCAAATATGTTTTATGATAAAACTTTTATCTTCATTACGCTTTAATTTTACATTCTTTACAAATTCGATTTTTCACCAAAAATATTCTTCTTCGTGACAACGAACAAATTTTTCTTTCAAACACTTTTGTTTTTTTTTCACTTGAGAAATTTTCAATTAAAATTATTTTGGTTACATTTAATTTCACTTGTTTGCGAAAGCGGACAATATGCGGCTTAAAATTGTGTACAATTTACACATTTTCAAGTTGATTTTAGTGAAATATTTTCAAACAAAAAAACACAACACCAATATTATTCACGTCTACGTTCTATAGTAACAGAGATGTGAATTTATCTGTCAATAAATTGGCAAATGTAACATGGCTGTGTTCATGTTGGTTTACAGAAAAACAGAGTTGTACCTGAAGTGACTGTTAAGAGAGCTACCAGCTCGTTGTGATTTTAAAAAAGTTTTTAAATAAAAGAAACGTTAGTTTTAATTTTTTATAGCTGACAGCGTTTGTAATGATTGAATTCTTTTGCAAATGATATAATTTTAATATTAAAGTTTACGAGTTTTACTATTAGTACTTTTAATAATAAAGCCAAAATCAATCGTGTTGTGTGGATCGTGGCAACTTCTTGCTTAAATCGCAGGGCAAAAAAAAAGTCGGTTATCATATGGCCATAGCGATAATCGACAAGCTCTGACAATCCGCCACACTTTCACTAACAATTTTCAGCAGTGTGCAGGCCTGACCACATCTCTAACGCTTCTACCCAGTAAGTGGATTATGACGACCGTAATTACCCATAATGTTCGAAAGTGGCCACAATTGAACCACCTTTTTTGTAGTTAATTTAAACTATTTTTAATCGTTCTTCAATTGTTAAATATCAATTGTTCGTAAATGGCAAACTGTTCACTATATTAAATGACACTTCAGATGACAGATTTTTAACAGCTGACAGTCCTGCCAGACCAGCGGTTTTGAAACCAATAAATATATAACTAAAGGCCCAACTATAATAAGCAAAAGCTGGCTTGAGCTACCGTCAAAAATTAGCAAAAAATTAAAAAACCAAAGCATTAAAAAAAACAAAAATATTTTATTCCGTACGGAAAGTGATATCTGTTTCGCACTTTGCTTAAGCAAATGCCAGTCTCATAAAATTAACCAAAAAGTTTTCTTACGTTTACCCTGCCTCTACACAGGCAAGTAATTACTTGCAAGTAGGCTATACGTATTTACATCGAAAATGGCGACGAAATAGTCGAATGTCATGAAAGTTGCATGAATGTTTACACAGTCAAGTAAAAGTTCCTTATAAATAAGAGTTGCCAAGTGCGAAACAGAGCTTCATTTCTAAATAAACATTTGGCATTATTAATTCTTTTTATAGTTTTAAATAATGGTGTTTACAAATTAAAGTAATTGTCTTCTTTATGTAAATATGCAAAAAAAAATTAAGACATATGTTTAAATATACTTTAAAAAGGTAAATTCTATAATTATTATTTCCGCAATCAAGTTAATTTGGTAGCGCTGTTTATGTTTTTGACAATAACCTCGCGTTTCCACATGCAAGTACAAGTTCGAAAAACTCAATACACCGACACTTTTTCACTAACATTCACACAATTTTTTTACTTTCAGCCAATCGGCTGTTTCCACGATTTTTCGTTGATAATACGTATACACTACTTGCAAGTAATTACTTGCATGTGGAAACGCCGGGTAACTTGCTGCGAGTGTCAAATTATCACTGTCTTCAGAAATTTATTGCAAGTTGAGCTGCAAGTTGTCTGCAAGTACGAAAAATGTGACGGTGTTAGTAAAAAAGTGTGAGTGTATTGAGTTTTTCGAACTTGTACTTGCATGTGTAAAGGCCAGGTTAATACGGCTGGACAGATGACGATTTCTTGCTCCTGCAAAGTTTTGCTAATGTTTACAAAAACTCCACGTTGTGAATAGTGAATTTTATTAAAGTTTTTGATAATTGTAGTTGGTAATAAATAAGATAATGACCATAATTAAATAAAAATTTACAAAACAAAATTTATTTTTTAAATCAAACTCAGTGGCACGCTTTGATTTTTGTTTGAAATATTTTTTGACATTAGCTGGGTCTAATTTATTTATTTTTATTTTAATGATATATTTCATGCCGTGGTATACCTGCATTATTTCACAATGCAACCACGTACCTGCCTTACCATTGAAACCGTTTTGCCTTTCTTTACTTTAAAAAAATAAGCAGTTGCCATCTTAATGTGAGAATTTTAACGTGACTTGATAGATCATTGCCAGATGAAAATATATTACTTTCTATTTTACAGATACAGATGGTGCCGCACATAACATTAATTTCTACTAGGTCCGGTTGTTGACTTTTCCACTAACAACCACTAGCTAAGTAAATTTTGGACAATTTGAAAATTCTACTCTCAAGAGTGAATCTTGTACAAAATAGTAAGCGAAGGAAAAACTTGCAGATCAGTGTTCGAAAATAAACAGTGCATTTTTAAGCGTTCGGCTCACACACCCAAGAATGATATCTATTTTTTAGTGATTTTGTAGACGAACACATCCCTTAATACCGTTCGTATCTATTTTCAAGAAAGAGCCGAACATTATATAATGTTCTGTTCTTCGTTAAAAAACACTACAATTATGCTGTAGACAAACATTATATTTTAATGTTTTATAATGTTTCTTTTTTACATTGATAAAGAAATCAACTAACAAAAAATTTTAGCAACGACGGCAGCACGAACAGCTTGTGTGTGTATTGTGTATACGTTTTGTTTGTGTACGATTATTTTGCTGGCTTTTTGTTTTTTCGTATGTGTATTTTGTTTTTGTAAAAATGTTTAGTTTTTTTTACCAGTCAAAAGCGACAAACATTAATGGACCGAACTGAACACAATGAAGTTTGTGGTTTAAAAAAACGAACGAAATTAAATGTTCACTTCTTTTGTCGAGTTAGATAAAAACAGTATTATTTTTGTGTTCAAAAGATGACAAGCATTGAAACGTTATTTTTAAATGATTTGCTACACAAACTCTATTAGCGTTTGTGTTTTCCACAAATCTACTGAACCGATCACTAAGGAGCGATATTTAATGTTTATTTTCGAACACAGATAAACACTAAAAAATACGAAGTGTAAAATGTGTGATTGCGAAAGATTTGTTGTTATTTAATTACATAATATTTAAATTAAAAATATATGTATATCAAAAAAACTTAAATGTTGATTAAAGGCTCAGTAAGTCTTTACTTTCTGTTCTGTTGCGAATCAGCTGATTTGTTTTTGTTATTAAAAAACCTGTGAAATTGCTTAGTTTTTCTGTTCTGTTGCGGTTCAGTTTGTTAAAATCAAAAACTTGTTAAGTAATTTTTAGTGACTGCAAAATAAATAATAAAAAATACATATTTATATTGAAATAAACTATTTTTGGATTTTAAGAATTCATAAAATTTAATTTCTTCAAATCTATGTGCTTTAAGCTTATTGAAATAAAACAATGGACGGTGCAAAACTAATAAATTTGTCACCAATGGCTGATAAGTTGCTACAGAAAAAGTAACTATTACAATTTTGAAACAGAACGGCACGGAACAGAACAGAAACAGAAAGTTTAGACTAACTCTGCCTTAATAAATATATCAAAATTATAGATTTAATTTATTTTTTTCAACAAAAAAAAAATAAACGATTCAGCTCACACATTAATTATATTAAAATAATTTTCAAACTATTTTTTTAATTGATAAAAAACTACTGAAAATTTTTACAGTGTAGATACATTTCGTCAAAAATTTTGTTCAATATTTTTATTCAATAATAAAAAACAGGGACTCTAAGGCCTGTTTTCACAACTTACTTATAGCTAAAAGTAGACTTTAATCGGCCTTATAAAAAGTGTTCCATTATTAAGACTTTACTTTAACCTAAAGTAAGCGATTAAGTAAATTAAAATTGTAATAATGGAACCCTTTTTATACGGCCGATAAAATCCTACGAAACGAAACAAAAAATTATCTATAATCATTAATATTGATGAATTAAAGGTAAAGGTTTTAAATAGCAATTATAATTTAATATATTTTATTAGAGTTATCGTAATCAATTAAAGTAAAAAAAATTTATTTTTTTTTTTGGTTATTTTTGCATTTAAAGTCTTTAAAATGTTTGTAGATATTGAAAAACGTACCTTATAAAAATCAACAGCTTTCCTTTAAACTGCCTAAAAAATCTTAAAACTTTAATTAAATTAAATTTTTCTATATCTCTTTTATGTCATTTTAACTCACTTTTAATTCTATATAATTTTTTTCACATTTTTAATAAACTCGCCATATTTTGTGGAAATTTGCCATCTTTAATAAACTACATATTTACATTTTTTAATTTACCAACAAAAAAACACTTTTCTTCTTCTTATTGCCTTTAATTTTATTTCCTAAAATACTACAAACAGAAACTCACTCACTCACATCCAAAAAAAAAACACCACAAAAAAACCTCAGCCAATTCTGCCCACAACCGCGGCGATTTTAGCAACTTAAAACCAACAGAGACTGTGCTGTCGTTAGCTCTGCTTTTTGCGAAAAAAGTTTCTATCACATTTTTCACTAAGTTGCGTTCAACGTTTTGCTTAGATTTTTTATTACACAATTCAATGGTGTTTTAATTTTATTTATTTATAAAAATTACAAATTTTCTAACACTTTTTACCCTCTTTTTAATTGATTTGTGGGAGTATTTTTTTAAGACGTCCACGCAGTTAGCAAATTTTTAGAAACTAAAAAGAAGTGGAAAAGGAAATTAAGAAAAAGGGAATTAATAAAAAACCTGTCGGTTAAATTTGGTTGTGAGAGTAAATGAGACAGATAGTGCCAGCAAAGGAAGATTAAGTCTAAGGCGAATTTATTACAGGTGGTCTTAAAAGCCCTGCTGATAACTTTTTTTCAGATCTATCATTGTTGCATGTCAAAATTTTGTTTATTGTCTTTGTTTCTGTTATGTTTTATTTCTGTTTTTGACATTGTACAATGATTTGAGTAAAACAAATTGCTTGTGGTTTTTGTGCGAGTTGTACTTGTTGTAGTACCGAGATTACCTGTGCTGAATTCGCCTTGAATAAGTGCTTTTGTAATAATTAGAAAAAAATGGTAAGGGAAATTATTAGGTGTTGTTTAGAAGATTAGAGCAGGGTTGTCAGATGTGGTGATTTTTCGCCAAACGTGGCGATTTTAAGACTAGTTTGGCATTCTTACTGTTGATTCGGCGAAATGGCAATTTAAAAATAGGTGGCGATTTTGCTTCCTATTTTTAATGAGCCATGATTTTTTTCGAGAATCGTTAAAGTCAATACGAAAAAATATTATTTTTACTATGGGGTTTTTTATGTATGAAATTGAAGGAATTTATTTATGTGTATGAAATGGCTGGGAAAGAGATTAAAAATCTTCATATCTGAATATGCTTTTAAAAGTACTAATAAATTGAGTTCCCGATAACTTGAATAAATTTAAAGCTTACGAAAATATTTCTAATATAAAATATGGTAATTAATTATCGCAAGCAAAATTCGTTGTTGTGTTATGAAACACAATGGACAAAATAACCATTTGCTAATTTAAATCCAAAAGTTTATATACATAAGGATTTGGCAGGTACGTACCCTTTTAAAAAACTTGCTTTGGCTGTACTGTATGTGCTGGTAATTCCAACTAAGAACTATCAATAATAAGCTCCACTTAACGTCACCTTTAAAATAGAATTCAGTACGAACTTCTTGAAGCGTTATTACGTGTTATATGAATTTAAATAGTACATGTTGCACTTCTTTTGTACCTAAGCAAGATTTGTGGAATGAATTCAATTTCTATTCAATGTATTAAAAAAAGTATGTACCTGCATTCATAAAATTTTATAAATATGATAAAGGTTTAATGAACAAATTTACTATGAAAATTATACTTAATAAACGTTTATAAAATTCAATAATCGTTTATGAATACGGGGGATAGTGTTTCAAGCTGAAAGTCCACACCATGCGTTCATACGCTTGATACTGTTTATGCATTAAATGTGTTTCTAAATTCAAGTTAAATGCAATTTATCAGCTGTTGCGAGAACATTTTTTTATCAAATAAAAACAATTTTGGCAATAGTACGTATATACTAGGGGGTGGCGCATTTGCTATTTTCATTCGCACATTCGCAAAAATGCATGCGCATACTAAAAGCAAAATCTAATTAAAGGAAATTCTACAAAGAAATTTATTTTGTACCGAGAAAAAAACATTACATCAAACTAAGAAAAATAAAATCATACAATTTCGACTTTTTTAAACATTTTTATTGATAACTTTTAAAGATATGAAAGATATATTTTTAAATGGAATTTTTTTTTAATATTTTTGTAGAGGGGAACTGAAGTTAAGATATTTTAAAATTCTACAGAGCCTTTCCTTTAATTTAGTACCGAGTTTGCTAAAAAATATTAGTAACTTATGAATATTAAAAAAAATTATTTTAAATGTTAAGTATTCTTGAAAAATCTTATTAAAAGAACAAAAGATAAGGAAATAAAAAATCAAGCACGCACTTTGACTTTGTTGTGTCTCTAGATCGAAAATATATAGCGGCGTTTCTGCAATAAATAAAACATTTAAATTTCATATGCGTGTGCATATTTATTTTGGACTTTTTTTGTTGTTGTTAATAAATGCTTGAATTATAAATGCTTTAATCATAATTTTTACAAAATGTTGACAAACATACAAATGTTTGCCTGTTGCTAAGAACAATTAATTAATTTAAAGTATGAAAAAGTGTATGGACAATTTTTTTGGTTGTAGGAAAAAAAGTGATTTTTTTAAACACGCATGGATTTTTTTAAATTATTACTCGCATCACTGCCACAAATTTTTAATTTTTAAAAAATTTTAGTAATCTACCAAAATGATTATAATGATTACAAAAAATTAAAAATTTTTAATTTTTTTTTTCAATGGATGGTATTTTTAATTTTAATTAAAAAAATCACCAAAAAAAATTTAAAAAATAATTAACAAAAAAATCTTTATTTTATTCAATTGCCTCTGTTAATTAAACATAAAATAAATAATAAATAGAATAGTTGAATTGACCAAACTAGTAATCAAATTATTTATTTAATTTGTTGAATTAACTAAAATGTATAATTGAAATTTGAATTCAAAATTAATTAATTAAGTTTGTTATGGCTAAAAAATCAGTTCGCATATTACTATCGGTATCATATAAAGCTCACTCATAGAAAAAAACCTAAACATGTCTAAAACGTCTAAAACAAATAATAAAATTTTGGTGTAATTTGGTCCAATTTGGTTTCATGAGACTATTATTAATCACACCGAAAGAATTCTGTGATGGTGGGTTGAGAACTAACTTTCTAGTTTCGAATAAAAGAAATAACGACTAAATTTTGTCATGTGCGGTCAATAATTTGCCAAAGGTCCTTCCGAAAATAGTACGCCTTTAACAGAAATTAATCATAATATTTTGTTTCATTTGTTCATAAATGAAATTGAATATTTTTACCGTTTAATCTAAAAGGCTAAGTTGCAATTTCTAAGATATGTATATGTAAACAACGATATACATTTGTTTACATAATTTTTTTACAAAAAAAAAATTTAAAATTATGAAATAAAAAATAAGTTTTTGAGAATTCCCAACATAAATTATGCAAGTTTAAATTATTTTATTTATATAAAATAAATAAATTAAGGTTTTTTGTTATTTAATAAATATTTAAATTTAAAATATATTTCAAAACAACTTAAAAGTTAATTAAATCAAAATTATATTTTTTATTTTTTTTCACTTAAAAAAATAATTGATTCAATTAAAATATTAATTATATTAAAATACTTTTCAAAGAATTTTTTTAATTGACAAAAAACTACTGAACATTTTTTCAGTTTAGGTACCTACCTAAATTTCGTCAAAAATATTGTTCAATATTTCCTTTCAATAATAAACAAATATGTAGGAAATTCACAGAATATTATTTTTGCATTTTAAGTCTTATAAATTTTTGTAGATATTGAAAAACTTACCTTATAAAAATCAGCAACTTTCGTTTAAACTCCTTAAAATGTTTTTAAGCATTAATTAAATCTTATTTTTCATATTTCTTCCGTATCATTTTAATTTTTTTTTAATTTTATTTAATTTTTTCACATTTAAAAAAACGACATATTTTGTGGAATTTTGCCATCTTTAATTATTTACCTATTTACTTTTTTTAATTTACCAACAAAAAAAACCAAAAAAACACCTTTCATTTACATTGCTTTTAGCTAAAACACTTTGCTTCTTCTTATTGACTTTACTTTTATTTCCTAAAAAACTACAAACACAAACCCACTCACTCACATCAAAAAAAAGCACCACAAAAAACCTCAGCCAATTCTGCCCACAACCGCGGCGATCTTAGCAACTTTAAACCAAGAGAGACTGCGCTGTCGTTAGCTCTGCTTTTTATGAAAAAAGTTTCTATCACCTTTTCACTAAGTTGCGTTAAACGTTTTGCTTAGATTTTTTTATTACACAATACAATGGTGTTTTAATTTTATTTATTTATAAAAATTACAAATTTTCTAACACTTTTTACTCTCTTTTTAATTAATTTGTGGGAGTATTTTTTTCAGACATCCACGCAGTTTGCAAATTTTTAGAAACTAAAAAGAAGTGGAAAAGGAAATTAAGAAGAAGGGAATTTTAAAACAGCCTGTTGGTTAAACTTGGCTGTGCGAGTAAAAGAGACAGATAGTGTAAGCAAAGGAAGAATAAGTGCTTTTATAACAATAAGAAAAAATGGTTAGGGAAATTATTAGGTTTTGCTTAGAAAATTAGAGCAGGGTTGTCAGATGTGGTGATTTTTCGCCAAACGTGGCGATTTTAAAACTAGTTTGGCATTCTTACTGTTGATTCGGCGAAATGACGATTAAAAAATAGGTGGCGATTTTGCTGCCTAATTTTGATGAGCCATGAATTTTTTTCGAGAATCGTTAAAGTTAATACGAAAAAATATTATTTGTATTTTGGGGTTTTTATGTATGAAATTGAAGGCATTCACGTATGTGCATTAAATTAAATAATGTTTAAATGGCTGGGGAAGAGAAAACAAATCTTCATATGTATCTAAAAATACCTTTAATAGTATAAATAAATCTGTTTTGGCCAAAAGTTTATATACATAAGTTTATATACATTGGCAGGTACGTACCCTTTTAAAAAACTTGCTTTGGCTGTACTGTATGTGCTGGTAATTCTAACTAAGAACTATCAATAATAAGCTCCACTTAACGTCACCTTTAAAATAGAATTCAGTACGAACTTCTTGAATCGTTATTACGTGTTATATGAATTTAAATAGTACACGTTGCACTTCTTTTGTACCTAATCAAGATTTGTGGAATAAATTCAATTTCCATTCAATGTATTTTTAAAAAAGAAAGCATATGCCTGTATTCATAAAATTTTTTAAATTGGATAAAGGTTTAATGAACAAATTTACTATGAAAATTATCCTTAATAAACGTTTATTAAATTCAATGATCGTTTATGAATACGGGGGATAGTGTTTAAAGCTGCAAGTCCACACCATGCGTTCATATGTATGATACTGTTTATGCATTATATGTGTTCTTAAATTCAAGTAACATGCAATTTATAAGTAGTTGTGAGAATATTTTAAATCAAATAACAACAATTTTGTCAATAGTACGTATATACTAGGGGGTGGCGAATATTTGTGTTCGCATTTGCTATTTTCATTCGCACATTCGCTAAAATGCATGGAAATTCTACAAAGAAATTTATTTTGTACCGAGAAAAAAACCATTAAAAAACGACTGGGTTCGAGCCTCTGGTCGGTCAGGAATGTAAAATTATCAAAAAATTTTAATTGACTTCGTGTTGTGAAATTCCTTTCTTCATAAAAATAATTTAATGAAAATTAAATTTGATGAAGACTTAGCCTAATGAAAATATCAAAATTTGGATTAAAAACCATAAATAGTTCAATAAAATAACCACAATACTAATCATTTAATAAATATTTTAATTTAAAATTTATTTCAAAACAACTTAAATGTTAATTAAATCAAAATTATATAAATTCTCATATTAATCGAATGTGTATTCTAAGTCAAATTACAATTTTAAACGCTTTTTTATACTTTAATAGTCTTATTCCTTCAATCTGAGAAATAAATACCCAGATTCTATTTGTTAAATAAAAATTATATTTTTAATTTTTTAACTAAAAAAATAATAGATTCAATTAACATATTAAATTAAAATACTTTTAAAAAAATATTTTTTTTAATTGATAAAAACTACTGAACATTTTTTCAGTGGAGGTACCTACCTAAATTTCGTCAAAAATTTTGTTCAATATTTTCTTTCAATAATAAACAAATATGTATGTAGGAATTTCACAGAATATTATTTTTACATTTAAAGGCTTTTACATTTTTGTAGATATTGAAAAACTTACCTTATAAAAATCAGCAACTTTCGTTTAAACTCCTTAAAATGTTTTTAAGCATTTATAAAATCTTATTTTTCATATTTCTTCTATATCATTTTAATTTTTTTTTAATTTTATTTAATTTTTTCACATTTAAAAAAAACGCCATATTTTGTGGAATTTTGCCTTCTTTAATTAATTACCTATTTACTTTTTTTAATTTACCAAAAAAAAAAAACCAAAAAAACCCCTTTTATTTACATTGCTTTTAGCTAAAACACTTTGCTTCTTCTTATTGACTTTACTTTTATTTCCTAAAATACTACAAACACAAACTCACTCACTCACATCAAAAAAAAACACCACAAAAAAACCTCAGCCAATTCTGCCCACAACCGTGGCGATTGTTGCAACTTAAAACCAACAGAGACTGCGCTGTCGTTAGCTCTGCTTTTTATGAAAAAAGTTTCTATCACCTTTTTCACTAAGTTGCGTTCAACTTTTTGCTTAGATTTTTTTATTACACAATACAATGGTGTTTTAATTTTATTTATTTATAAAAATTACAAATTTTCTAACACTTTTTACTCTCTTTTTAATAGATTTGTGGGAGGATTTTTTTTAAGACGTCCACACAGTTTGCAAATTTTTAGAAACTAAAAAGAAGTGGAAAAGGAAATTAAGAAGAAGGGAATTTTAAAACAACCTGTTGGTTGAACTTGGCTGTGCGATTAAAAGAGACAGATAGCGCAATCAAAAGAAGAATATGTGCTTTTATAACAGTTGGTCTACACTAAAGATAAATACATATCTCAGCAAGTTGGCAATAACGTCGGCAGAAAAACAGAGCAATATTTCTTATTGCTCAGCTTATATTAAAGGCATGGGAAAACGTATTTATGTTAGCTCATAGTTTGAAAAAAATCAAGGAAGAAGGTTCAGTGTAAAAACTAGCGCTATCTAGCAAGAATTATTTTTATTAATATAAATTCTTTCTTATTCGACTTTATTATTTAAATGTATATAAATTTGTTTAAGCTTGACGTCATTTTTAATATAAATATATTAAACAAATTAATTTTAAAGACCGAATAAGGAAAAAATTATATTAATAAAAATAATTTTTGCAACTTTATTTTAGTGTTTATTTAATTCTTTAATTGAATTTACTACAATTATAATTTACTACAATTTCAAAAACTTAATTTCTTTCCCAGACAATTTTCTTCTATTTTTTTCTTCTTTGCTTCTTTTTTTCAATTGACAACCCAATTTGACGTTTTATGTTAGCAAAAATTGTCTACGAAAATTCATTAACAATTATTGCAATATAAATTGCCGACAATAAATATGTACAAAAAAGTGCTGTCTACATTAAAGATAACATAATTTTTACATTTACTGCAATATATTGCGAAATATTTATAGTTATAACCAAGGCGTTATCATACAGCACAGAAAAAATTATTGCCGAATTATTTTCAAACAAGCCCTTGTTTGAAATTTTTTTAATGATTCAATGGTAAGCAACAATTTTTTATGTGAACTATAAGAACAACAACAAAAAACATATACAGCAGTGATGTCAATTATGATTGTGTTGGTGAGATCACTCTTATCTCTTACATGCCCAACGGGCGAAATATGCGGTTTCGAGGCCTATTGCGAGGCCTTATTAAAGACCTTTTCTAAGGGTCATCTATGTTCGATTAAATTGTTGGGAATCAGGAAAGGTATTAAAACTTACAAAACATTTTCATGAAAGGGCGATGCAAACACCAGGGCCAGCATTATGCGAGGAAAACACATCTTCTTACCCAAAAATTTTACCTGCTGTCACATTTGCTTTTATGTGTATAGGTTTACACATAAATTGTAGCAAAACAAGACTTTTTTAACTTGTTTTTAAAATATTTTTACCTACTTAAGAAAAGAGTTTTCAAAAAAAAACCCACCGACGCGATTGGTAAGAAACAAACATATTTTTACAATCACCAAATACCAACAAATTCTTGTGGCTTTTTCTTTTCTTAATAATTTCTGCATATAGGTACGCCTTTTTAACGAAAGAAAAAGGGACCCTGTTACAGGCATCAACGAATTTTTTTCACGAACAAAACACATATCGTTAGCTTAAATGCAAAACAATTATTTGGAAAATTTGAAATTTTTGTTGATTAGGATTCACTTTACATATATATTTTTCTAAAATTTTAAAATTCTATCTTAAAAAATAACCACAATTGCACAATTGTGCAAAGAAATGGAAATCCCTGTTTTAAACTCATTGTACAATGTCAAAAACAGAAATAAAACAAAACAAAAACATAGATAATAAATAAAATAAAAAAGATAATAAAACAAAAAAAAAAAGATACAGTTATTGTATATTTATTTATACACATATATATATATTTAGAGGCCTCAACACAGGCCTTGCAATATTTGCGATATTTCCCGCTGAATGAGAGTGTTTCTCAGTAAACAATTATATTTTACGCTCGCAAAATAAAAGAGCGTAAGCGTACATGTGAATAAATTTGCACAATTGTGCAAGGCGCTGACATCCCTGATATACAGTCTATTTTGAACGCTTTAAAAAAGTACAACAATAAGAAAGATGATAAAATAGCGGGACGAAGAAAAACAATAACAGGTAAAAAAAAACGTTTCACTCTTTTTAAACAACAACATTATAAGAAACAAAATAAATTTTTGGTTGGTTTCAAAGTTGGTCAAAAAAAAAGAAATACAAAATCCCGTATTCAATTTTTTAATACTATCGAGTCGGTCTGCAGCCGTTTTTGGTAACATTACAAAAAAACTTTTTTGTTTGATTCAGCAAAATTATTTGTTTGAAATTTATATGAATTTCAGTATACTTTTTGTTTGATTCAGTTAAATTATTTGTTTGAAAAAATCAGTGTTTTTTTCAATAAACAAAATGCAAATAAATTTTTTGAATATGCAAATTTGTTTATAGGACCGTTTTCAGCGAAAAAATGTTTTGATTCTACAAATTTTTTGTTTGAATTGGAAAAATTATTTTTTCTGTGAGGTGACCGCATCTTGAGATAGCGTTATGCTAGCTATCCCTTTAAAAAAAAATTATTATGTATTCTGTTTTTGTTTAAAGTCAGAGTGAATGTCAAAATTATTTGCTGAAAGTATAAAAAAGGGATTTTTATTGTTTATGAAATATGTATACACAATTGCTTTAGAAGGTAAATCTTTTTCATGTATTGGAAATTTATTGTGGCCTCACTTATTCCTTACGCCCTTTAAAATGTTTGTGTTTATATTTTGTGTTCACTTTTTTGTTTTATAACATATAAATAAGTTTTTTTTTCAAGTATTTAGAGTTTTATTGAATTTAAATTTTAACAAATTTTTTCACATAATGTAAACAGCGCTTGACATTCTGTATTACACACAAGGAAATAAACAAGAAACAGATGTCTCGAAAATGTCACCTTTATGAATTCGCCTTGGTTATAACAATAGGAAAAGATCAAGGCGAATGAACTACAGGTAGCGGCGAAAAGTCAGCCGTTTTTTTTTTGTTCAGGCCAAATATGTCAAAAGCAGGGCTGCCAGGTTTTTTTTTGCCTTGTCGCCAAAAAATTAAAAAAAATCCCCAAACTAAAAATCAAAACCTTAAAAAGTTAATATTCTCTTTTGTTTTTATTTTCTGAACTAATTTTTAATATTGTTAATTAAAACTTTTATATTTTTTTAAAAATATTAAGAAACATTTTAATAGGAAATCCCCAAAAATCCCCAAATAATAATTTTTAGTAAAAATATTATTTATTTTGTTTGTAGCGGCTGGTTTCGGCATGTTTTTTTAAATCCTTTTTATGTAATTCCAGTGAGGAATTACAAGCAGAGCAATATGATATTTTTGAAGACATATGAGCCAATTTATAAGAATTTGGAGCTTGTTCAGTCGGTTTTAGCCATTCATAAAAAAATACATAAATCCGTCGATTATTTAATACTTCGAAGCATAATAAGTACTAACCAATAGCCCCGCATTCTTTTGCCCAAACTTTATTATATTGTCTTTTATATATCGTCACCTAATACGCAAAAGGCACTATCTAACATTTTGAAACTTTCACAGCAGAAGTAAAAACTATTCAAAATGATAAATTAATAAATCACCTTAACTGTTTATACTTAAATTTCTTTAATTTTTCTTGTAAAGCATTCCAGTTGTTTTCACAATTGACAATGTAGCAGATTATGCAAACTGTCAGTTAGGCCTTTTAGCGTTTATCTTTGTATCTTTGTAGATATGGCCTTTTGTTTTTTGATAATAAAATCGCAAATTTTAGTCCAAAAATTTTTTTGTGGACATTTGTGTTGATGCAATAGATCAGAATCAATGAAAACGTTGATTTTTAATTTTTCGTTAATAAGTTCCTTTTGCGTTTCAGGTAACGATTTACTTATTTTTGGGAAAGACATGTTTGCTTGAAAATTGTCTTTAAAAATTCAAAAATTGTATGTGTTGTCAACGGTTTAAGATTCTTTTTTTTTAATTCTTCCTTTTTAAAACACTCACTCAAAGTGTTTGTACCTTTTAAACACCTTTTACACACTTAAGAAAAATGGTAATCTTAATTTAGACGCTCTACACTGTGTTAGTTGTTGATAAGAGTAAGGTAAAAGTTTTGCTAATTTTTCCATATTTTATATACGAAACAAAGAAAAATAAGCGTAAATAATAAAAGAAGGGAAAATACCATTTAAAATGTATAAAATCCCCGAATTTTTTTTTATATCCCCGAAATAATCCCCAATCCCCAATCCCCAAATGACTTTCTTTGTCCTTTTTGCTCGCATGAAATCCCCAAGTCTGGCAGCCCTGGTCAAAAGTTTTGTTTACATGTGCTTTTTAAAATTATGTTTTAAAATTAACATTTTGCTTTAAAACTTATAATTGAAAAAAATTAAACAATAAAGATATGATTAATGAAACTATGTATTAAAACTAAGTGAAAATTATTTTTATATCAAAAAAACTAATTTTTACCGTTATCACTATATCTTAAAGGTATTTTTATGATTATGTGCAGTTTTAATATCCAAAAGCATAAACTGAACACAGAAAAGATACGGCGAAGATTATTTTCAATACAACATTCAATTCAACCGAATTCGCAATTAAATGCTCACAAGAATTGCGCAAGTTTCTGTTATAAAAACTATTATTTTCTTAATTCCAAAACTAATTGAATTTTTATTTTATTTGTTTAATCAAATATTTTTGTTAATTTCAGTCTAGGGATGCCAGATACATTATTTCTTCAATCCCAAATATAAATAAAAATTACTTAAAACATCCCCTCCAAAAATAAAAAACCCCCAAAATAAATTATTTAGTCTAAATATTATGTATCAATGAGGATTAATTTTATCTTAAAAATTTGTATTTTAAATTTATGCAAGCATAGATAAGCACATTAAAACAATAATGTCATGTTAACAAATTCTGACCAAATATCTACGTTATTAAAAGAGAGTGAAGTTTTGATCTGTAAATCTAAAATATTATGAATACATTTTAAATTTATTGTACCGATGACTACTGGTAAAAATATAATACTTAAAGCATCATGTGCATATTGGCAAACATGCTTCTAGCATTAACGGAGTCCGCCTGGAAATCCACGTTAAACCTTTTTATGTCGTTTACGACCTTGAAATTTTCACAACTTCAGAACATTTCCAATTTGGAAAATTAGGGTTATATAAACGACTCCACAAACACATCCATTTAACGCGTAAAATATTAATTGTCTTAGCCATTCAGGAGTGTTCTGGAAAACGCAAAACACTAAAATTTTTAAGTTGTTTATAATACCCTTTTAATTTAACTTGTATAGTTTATATTATAATATTCTACTTAATAAATAAATATTTGTATTATATATGTCTTAAAATTACAGAAATCTTATTAAAAAATTACATTTAAAATTTTTTCGTTTTTCGTCTTCGATTTCCAGAACAGCCCTTATTATGTTTGTGGGCATACATTTATAAGTATTTTTACCTCTATGGCCCGTTTTCACAACTTACCGATAGCTAAAAGTAGACTTTAACCAGCCTTTTTTTATTTTAACCTAAAGTGAGTGATACTGTAAATTAAAATAAAGTTGTAATAATGGAACGCTTTTTATACGGCCGAAAAAATCCTACCTTTAGCTATCGGTAAGTTGTGAAAACGGGTCTTAGAGTTTTAACAGGCCAACCTAAACAAAAGGGGCAGACATTCATTAAATAATAACAACTCTACTGCTGATAAATTTTTAATAAAAAACTGATATATACTGATCAGTAAATCAGATTTTTAAGCCGTCCGATATTGTATTTGCGTTATAATTTGTTTCATATAAATTGCATTAAAATGAGTTGTTTACATACAAAATGTTGCAGTTCTTATGTATGTATGTATGATGGCTTGTAAATGAAACAAATCTATCAATAGCGGTTATCACCTTTAATAGTAAAGTCCCTTGTAGTCCTTGTGAATCTTACTAATTTACTTAAAGTACTAAGATTTACAACACTGCAACAACAAAATGTATAAGACTAAAATTTACTACGCTGGTGTTGAAAAATCCAACAAAAAGCTGTAGTTAACACGTTTGTTAAATAACCTAGAATAAAACAGTTGAAGAAACTATATCTGTCTCTTTCCCTCACTCAGCAACTTCATTAATTTACCATTCTATGCTTTGTATTCGTATTTAAGGCGAATTCATAACAGGTAAGTGCAACTCTACAACTACAAAAAGCCTCATGTATTTTGTTTTTGCAATTTAATTGATAGCTGTCAAAATTTTTTTATTGCAAATTAAAATTATCACTTTTTTATAAAAGATATTATTTAATTCACTTTAATCATTCGCAGTTTTGAATTTTTTTTATTATAAAAATAATATTTTTAGCACTTTTTAATCAACTTCTTCTCAAAACAAATATACATACGTTTCTCATTTTTTTTAAATCGCCGAGGAGACAGCTGATGAACGGCTGACGAGATGAGTTTACCTTTTTAAATTCGCCTTGATCGTATTAAGAAAAGCAGAGTTGTACACTTAATACAAAGGGTGAAAACCGCTAATAATTTCCCCAAAAAGAAAAATGGTTTTTTAAATTCTTAATATAAGCTCAAAATTATTTTTTCTACCTAATTGAAGATTAGTACCCACAATCTGGTGGCCCTATTTTAGTCAACTGTTTTATACAAGGCGAATTCATTTATATATACTAAATCACCTTGTTTTTGACATTACATGCAGCGTTGTTAGATGCTCCGATTTTTCGTCATTTTGACGATTTTTTTGTGAAAATATAGTTAAATGACGATTGACGATTTTTTACCTAATAGTAATAGCGTTATGACGATTTTCTGGTATCAATAAAACACATACAAGAAATATTTGCAATTATATTGGGAACAGTCTAAAACGTAAAAATCAATTCTCGAAATATGTACAAAAATTTTTGGAAATTATACAAAAAATATACTTAAGAGCCCCTATTTGCGTCGGTCCTATTTGGTCCACTTTTTAAAAATTGGTTAAATTGGCTGTGCGTTTTTATGATGTTGATTTGCGTCGCTACATACGGTTGCATTTTTTCGCTGAAGTCATAATCACATCTAAAGAATTTTACTATTTGCGTGTAAAAAGGCGAATTAACTAGAAGGTGGGGTCCAGTCAACATATGGTGTTTTTTTCGGTGGTCATCTTATCAAAGTTTGTATACAAACTATGTAGTTTTTTATAAAAACAAACCTATTTTTTTTACTTGAAATATTTTTTTAATTCAATCAATAAAAACATTGATTAAAACGGCAATAGGCTTTGGTGATTTTTTTTTAATTAAAATTAAAAATAACATCTATTGAAAACAAAAATTAAAAATTTTTAATTTTTAGTAATCATTACATATAATCATTTTGGTAATATGTAGGTGCAAAATTAACAAATTGTTTGCTTGATTCTATTAATTTGGTGATAGAAACAATTCTTAATTTTTTCTGTGTGTGACTTTTAGTTCTACTCAGAAAACATTAAAAATTGTACCAATATGATTATATAGATTACTAAAATTTTTAAAAATTTAAAATTGTGGCAGTGATGCGAGTAGAATTTTAAAAAAAATCCATGCGTGTCTAAAAAAATCCCTTTTTTTCCTTCAACCAAAAAATTGTCCCTTCACTTTTCCATACGTTAAATTAATTAATTGGTTTTAGCAACAGGCAAACAAATGTATGTTTTGTCAACATTTTGTAAATATTATGATTAAAGCATTTATTAACAACAACAAAAAAAAGTCCAAAATAAATATGCACACGCATATAAAATTTAAATGTTTTATTTATTGCAGAAACGCCACTATATATTTTTGATCCAGAAACAAAACATAGTCAAAGTGCGTGCTTGATTTTTTTACATACCTTTTGTTCTTTTAAAAGGACTCAATATTTTTCAAGAATACTAAACATTTTAAATGATTTTTTTTAATATAAGTAACTTATATTTTTTAGCAAACTGGGTACTAAATTAAAGGGAAGGCTCTGTCGAATTTTAAAATATATTAACTTCAGTTCCCCTCTACGAAAATTTAAAAAAAAATTCATTTAAAAATATATCTTTCATATCTTAAAATGTTATCAAAAAAAGTCGAAAATGTATGATTTTATTTCTCTTAGTTTGATGTAATGGTTTTTTTTCTCGGTACAAAATATATTTCTTTGTAGAATTTGCATTTATTAGATTTCGCTTTTTTAAAAATAGCAAATGCGACCACAAATATTCGCCACTCCCAAGTATATGCGTACTATTTACAAAATTGTTTTTATTTGATTTAAAATATTCTCACAACAGCTGATAAATTCCATTTAACTTGAATTTAGAAACACATATAATTTTTTAAAAGTATCATACATATGAACGCATGGTGTGGACTTGCAGCTTTAAATGCTATCCCCCGTATTTATAAACGATTATTAAATTTAATAAACGTTTATTAAGGATCATTTTCATAGTTAATTTGTTCATTAAACCTTTATCAAATTTAAAAAATTTTATGAATACAGGAATATGCTTTCTTTTTTTTAATACCTACATTGAATGGAAATTAAATTTATTCCACAAATCTTGCTTAGGTACAAAAGAAGTGCAACATGTACTATTTAAATTCATATAACACGTAATAACGCTTCAAGAAGTTCGTACTGAATTCTATTTTAAAGGTGACGTTAAGTGGAGCTTATAATTGATAGTTCTTAGTTAGAACTACCAGCATATACTGTACAGCCAAAGCAAGTTTTTTAAAAGGGTACGTACCTGCCAAATCCTTATGAATATAAACTTTTGGCCAAAACAGTTTTATTTATACTATTAAAAGTATTTTTAGATACATATGAAGATTTCTTTGCTCTTCCCCAGCCATTTAAACATTATTTAATTTAATGCTCATAAGTGAATCCCTTCAATTTCATACATAAAAACACAAAATACAAATAATATTTTTTTCGTATTGACTTTAACGATTCTCGAAAAAAATTCATGGCTCTTCAAAAATAGGCAGCAAAATCGCCACCTATTTTTAAATCGTCATTTCGCCGAATCAACAGTAAGAATGCCAAACTAGTTTTAAAATCGCAACGTTTGGCATAAAATCACCACATCTGACAACCCTGCTCTAATCTTCTAAACAAAATCTAATAATAATTTCCCTTACAATTTTTCTCATTGTTATAAAAGCACTTATTCTTATTTTGCTTGCATTATCTGTCTCTTTTACTCGCACAGCCAAGTTTAACCAACAGGTTGTTTTAAAATTCCCTTCTTCTTAATTTCCTTTTCCATGTCTTTTTAGTTTCTAAAAATTTGCAAACTGCGTGGATGTCTTAAAAAAATATTCCCACAAATCAATTAAAAAGAGGGTAAAAAGTGTTAGAAAATTTGTAATTTTTATAAATAAATAAAATTAAAACACCATTGTATTGTGTAATAAAAAAATCAAAGCAAAAAGTTGAACGCAACTTAGTGAAAAAGGTGATAGAAACTTTTTTCATAAAAAGCAGAGCTAACGACAGCGCAGTCTCTGTTGGTTTTAAGTTGCTAAGATCGCCGCGGTTGTTGGCAGAATTGGCTGAGGTTTTTTTGTGGTGTTTTTTTTTTTGATGAGAGGGAGTGAGTGCGTTTGTGTTTGTAGTATTTTAGGAAATAAAAATAAGGCAATAAGAAGAAGCAAAGTGTTTTAGCTACAAGCAATGTAAATGAAAGGGGTTTTTTTTGGTTTTTTTTGTTGGTAAATTAAAAAAAGTAAATAGGTAAATAATTAAAGAAGGCAAATTTCCACAAAATATGGCGTTTTTTTTAAATGTGAAAAAATTAAAGAAAATTAAAAGAAAATTAAAATGATATAAAAGAAATATAAAAAAACTAAGATTTAATAAATGTTTAAAACATTTTTAAGGAGTTTAAACGAAAGTTTCTGATTTTTATAAGGTAAGTTTTTCAATATCTACAAAATTTTAAAAGTCTTTAAATGCAAAAATAATATGTATTCTGTGAAATATCTACATAGTATTTGTTAATTATTGAAAGAAAATATTGAACAAAAGAAATTTTGGTTGGTACCTAAAAAAATGTCCAGTAGTTTTTTGTCAATTATTTGAAAAGTCAATTGTTGAATTTCCTACATATTTGTTTATTATTGAAAGAAAATATTAAACAAAATTTTTGACGAAATTTATGTATGTAGGTTAGACTGTCCCAAGCTTGTATGGGGAAATTTTTTTTTTTCGAATTCAGATATGAGTACCCTCCAATTTTTTTTCTTTTGATCCGAATAACCGAAATATGAAATATTATTGGGATCGGATAACGTTTACCAGTGTCGACTTGAAGTCAAAGTTTGAGATAAAGGCCAGTGTGAAAGCCATAGAATAATCTTGGAATTTAAAACCATCTTTTAATTTTACTTGTGTTATACACATTTATTTATTAAAAATATGCTAATATTCAGTGTTTTCTGAATCCTCTAACCACGCCCACTACAACCCCCCCCCCCCCATGCTGGTACTATACTGTTGCCCTGCCACAAGTCCTAAGTTCCTGCCTAAGACCATCTGGACATGGTAAGTGATATAATGTAGACAAAAAAATATATATATATGTATATTAATTTTAAAGTTTTAGATTTTATTATCTTTATTCATTAAATTTTCTTTTTAAAGTTTGTTTATTGCAGTCCGGATACATCTGTCTGTGTTCTTGTACACAACGTAGTAAATATTGCTTTTGGTCCTCTTCAGCTGTAATTAAGCCATGAAAATCCTTTACTAACTTAACCGCTCTTTCAGCAGTATCATTAACCGCTCTCAGTGCATTAACTTTCTCTTCACTTTGTTGAAATGATGCATTAGTTTGCCACGTAGTGGGACATTCGCTTAGAAAATTGTTACTTATAGGAAATTCATCAGTATTGTATCCTAAAGCCTCAATGGTTGCTTCTATTACAAACACAGCATTTCTGTTACTTAAATGGCATCTATCTAATGTTGCAACAAGTTATTATCAAGCTATTTATCGGTCCGACAAAATCCGACTTTTAACTATTGGCAAGTTGTAATAATGGCCCTAATAGTCTTATTCCTTCAATATTTTTCAGGAATATTTTCACTATCAGAATTTTCGTTTGTATATTTCTGTTACGAGGCTTACTTTAGCTATCCTTTGGATAGCAATGAAGTAAATTGTACAGAAAATTTATACAACCAGCAGAATGCAATGCATTTTCTGACCCGCTACGGCCTTCGTCAGAATACTTTGCTTTTGAGGATTGTAATTTGACTTAGAAAACACATTCGAATAATATGAAAATTTGTTTAAACAATTTTTAAGGAGTTTAAACGAAAGTTGCTGATTTTTATAAGGTAAGTTTTTCAATATCTACAAAAATTTAAAAGACTTTAAATGCAAAAATAATATTCTGTAAAATTGCTACATATTTGTTTATTATTAAAAGAAAATATTGAACAAAATTTTTAACGAAATTTAGGTTGGTACCTACACTGAAAAAAAGGTTCATTAGTTTTTTGTCAATTAAAAAAATTGTTTGAAAAGTATTTTAATTTAATAAATATTTTAATTGAATCAATTATTTTTTTAGTTGAAAAAAAATTAAAAATATAATATTGATTTAATTAACTTTTAAGTTGTTTTGAAATATATTTTTAATTTAAATATTTATTAAATAACAAAAAACCTTAATTTATTTTTTTCATATTTTTATTTCTTTCAAATTTTATGTTGGGAATTCTCAAAAACTTATTTTTTATTCAATAACTTTGTATATACAATACAAAAAAGATTGTATTGTCACCTGAAATGCAGAAGGGCTTAGCAACCATAAAATATATAGGGCCAAACAACATTCAGTAGTATCAAAAAAATGGCACAATTGTGCCATAAATCAAATAACTGATCGTTACCATCAGTAAGACCCCATTCAGACTGGACAAGTTACTTGCGCAAGTCTCTTTCACAACTCTTTGTTGGTTGATGTCAGCGGGTTAAGGGTAATAAATTGAGTACAGCGTTTGCTGTACTCGACAAGTGACTCGGCGTAACTAATGGCGTTTTCTTTTCTAAAAAAAGTGTTGCATAAGTGTTACATGTGACTTGGCAACATTTTTAAATGCTCCCTTTAATTTGTAAGAAGTGTTTCATAAGTTACGTTCACAAAAGAACACAAATTTCGGCATTAAACAATAAAGTACAATAAGCGCAAGGTAAATTCAATTACAGGTGGTGGCAAGACTACAACAATCCAAAGCCAACAGAAACAACAGATGTTTTTTGTATTGCATTGTTAGTGTTTACGGCTCGAAACTTGTCACCACCTTGTATTGAATTCGCCTTGATCTAGTGCTGCACTCATGCCTCTTTAATTAAAATGAGTGTTGAACACAGCGCTGCCAGAAGTACGATTTTACCTTATTTTTTAAGATTTTTTAACCGAAAAAAGATTTTAAGATTTTCTCCCCAAAAACAAGAGTTTTTGTTATGTCTAGACGAAGGTTAGGTTCAATAAAAAAAAACCTTCCTTGTTCCCATTTAAACGTTTTTAAACGAAATAAAACAATTTAGTATAAGAAATTAAATTTTTTGTAATGTTTTTTTTTTGTTTATTTTATGTATTAAATAAAATATGAATTGTTTTTATTATTTATAATAAAAAAACTACTTTTTTCAAAAATAAGATTTTTTTTCAAAATAAGATTTTTTCTTCAAAAATAAGATTTTTTTTGGTGAAATTATGATTTTTTGCTGAAAATTTCTGGCAGCCCTGGTTGAACATGTAGCATATTTTTAATTTTAAAGAAATAAATGCAGAATTTTACTCAGAAAAGAAAACGCCATAACTTGCCGAGTCTCAAAGAGGTCTAAGTCAATATTTTTTGAAAATTCTATTTTTGCCGCAGTGTAATACATAATTTGCAGAAAAAAGTAATATTTTGTAGTACAGTTAAAACTAACTATTACTTTAACTTCCAGTTAACAATAGGGTTTTAAAGTTATAACTTATAGTTAATTTTAACTGAACTTTGTGAAATTGGCCGTAAGTCCAACAATGTTTAAGAAAATTTCCTCTTTTAATATGTTTGATATTTCAAAACAGAAAATTAACACTTGTTGGTTTAAAACTTATAAATGAGTGAAAAAAGATTATTATCAACAAAAAAAAAAAAACTCCATTTACTTGGACTTAGCCTTTTTACTGAAGGTAGCGATCTTGTATTGTTTAAAATAGTAAAATACATATCGTTGGTTTAGTCGGCAAACCTGTCAATCCAATTTTTATGCAAATTGAGTTTTTGATGTAGTAGGCTAGTATAACTCAAAACACATAATTTACAAAAAAAAAAAAAAAAATGCCGTTATATTGTTTTTTCTTGTTGTTATTCAGTGGCAAGAAATTCTGTCAAGTCCAAAAAAAAAGCAAAACATCAAAAGCCACGTGCCAAGTCCAGAAATGTTACCTCACAAAATAAATAATAATATAGAATCTATGGAGTTTTCGAATTTGGAACAACTTTATAACTAAATTTTAAAGAATTTAACTTACGGTTTTTATTTTTTTTTTTCCGTTTAAATAATTTCTTTTACTATGGTTTTTGTTGATATTTATTAAAAATAAAAATTTATATTAAAAATTAAAAGATATTTATAAAATGAATTCAATACTGGGATTAAAAAAAAAATACACTTAGCTAAATTCACCCATTGTTCCCGGACAGTTCTTGAGAGAGAAATAATTTTATTGACAAAATTTTTGACTTGAATTAGTTAAATATACTGGGGCCTGATTCTGGCAGTCGTGGTCGCGTAATTTCTCGATTCGTAAGCAATTTATTATCTAATCATTTCAGTTAATACTGAACGAATCGGAATTATTTTTTCAGTGTTATGAAGCATTAATTTGCATTTATATGAAAAAATAATTTCGATTCGTTAAGTATCTACTGAAATAAAATAGCTTTCGAATCGAGAAAGTACTCGATAACGATCACTGCCAGAATTAGGCCCCTGATTTTTGTCCGGACACAATTGGACTGTGCTGCCACATATTTTAACTTTTTAGCCTAAGTTGATCTGAGCTGCCACATCATGTTATATACATATAAAATAAATTCACAGAGTATACTTGTGAGAAATAGTTTTTTTATGTATTGTCTTAGCAGAATTTTCATTCAAACAAATTATATTAAAAAATGTTTTAAATGAAGATAAACGAATCAATTGCGCTAAAGCTTACGCCTCGTTTACACATGATTTTCGTATGGTAGTTTTGTTTTTCCAGACAAATTGTTAAAAATGGTGTCGAATCGTGTTGGGAAAAACTCTCAGTAAAAAAATTTTCTCTGGATAGCAAATTCTTCGGAAACAATGTGTGAATTAGCTTAAATAAGTACGTATTTTACTTAAAGTCATGCAAAAGAAAAAATTTAACAAAATTTTTTAACATTTTTTAAACAATTATTTTAAATATACTGGTATTGGCCACAAAATGTACAGTGAATAGCACAAATTATTTCTTAAAAAAAATTATAAAAAATAAAACATCCTTCTAATCCACTTGTTTACTTTCATCTCTTGTTTTGCGGAAGGAAACCGAGTGTATTAGTAACGGCGGCAGAGCTCCCCTCAACATCTGCAAACGTTTGCTCTTCTCTTTTTCTGGTCTTCGTACATCCTCACGCAAAGAGTTGGAAGGAGTGACAGCACCACTCGATAATACCTCAGTACTTTGCGATATCATTGCTGATTTACGGAAATATCTGGGCATTGAATAATCATCAGAATTAAGTTTGGCAGCATTGGCTGTCTGAATGGAATATAAACTTTGCGAAACTCTATATTTCTCAATGGTGGGAGTATCTTCGTAGTTTTTAGGCAAATTACTAAAGGATATTGAAGGTACTTCCGGTGTCATACTTATGGGATTTCCAGAACCCGTTATAGAGAATATATCAGTTTCACTGCCTGTCGAACGTATATTAAAGTGTGGCACACTTTTAGCACTACGCAAGATTCTACGTGGTGTTGCTCCAAAAGCGGTGCTCGGTAAGAGATGTGGATGCCGGTCAATTAATCGGGGTCTTAGTAAAACCCCATCTATTTCGGCGTCTGGATTAACGATTTCCTCTTCGACTATGGCATCGAAATTTTTAGGTGTCAGCATCTGACTGCCTTCGGGCGAAGAATCCGTACTCAGGGTGAAGGTTATACGTTTATCAGGCGATATTACTTTAGTGGCTTCGTTGTTGGTTATTGTGTGTGTGTCTGCTATTTTGGGAGAATCCAGGGTATCACCATTTAAATTTCCTGTTATTAAGAATGAAAATAATAAAGAAGAAATATTAGGAAAGCTTTTTAAAAAGGCAGGGAAATATGGAATTCAATCTAAAATAACGTTGGCAAATCTTTTCAATATATTAAATGTAAACTTGAAAAATTATTTAAACTGTATAGAAAAATATCTTAAAATAGTCTTTAAACCTTGCAGTGCCAAGTATAACTAGATAAGAAGGACGCATCTAATTAAGATAATGTTAATTTCGCAATAACCGTATAATTGTTTAACAAAGTCGCAAGTACCGATGAAATATAAGCCGATATTTCTTAGAATGAATGATGAGATCAACTGCTATATTCAGCTAATCTGAAAGAAGAAAATGCTTCCATGTCAAACATTCTTTGTCACGTCATCTACGAAAACGTAAACATGACAGCGGAAACGAAAACATTGCGCAACATTTTTGCTGCCTAGATTTTTTGAGTGCGCCGTGTCAAAGAATTAATTTTAAGTCCCCTTCGATACTCGGATAAAATTAAATCTCTGCAAAACTTGTACACGATTGCAGATTCAGAGAGAAAAGACAGCTAACATTCGCTATTAGTCAATAGTACCAAAGATCTCAGACACGATAACAGCAAAACATTTAGATGTTTTGACGTTTTAACGCAGAAAACAAACAATTTCACACATTAAATTGGCCTGCGTAAACCGCTGATGTCATTTTTTGTTATATCCTTTGTACACTTGCATACATTTCGCATGGCAGATGTGTTGAAAATGTGAAACACACATCCACACTTGAAACATCTAAACTCTACTATCAATAAACAAATTTCTGAAAAAAATTTTTATTATTTTTTAAATACTTTTTTTCTATCGAATTGCCAAAATTTACAAAAAAAAACACCAACATGTATTTGGAATTAATTTTGTTTAATAATATTTATGGCCATTTTCTCAATGTACCGTCAAACTGCCTGTTACTTAATGTCAACATAAATTTATTAGACCGATAAACTGTCTGTTAACAATTTTGGGTTTCTCAATATACCGACAAAAAACATGGTTTTAAGCTGGCAACACCTCTCAAAATACATGTAAAAGTTGGGAGTCAGCTGATTAAATTTATCTGTACGGCAAATAAAAGGAAAATAAATAATCGGCAGATGAGTGCTGGTTAGTTTTGCGACAGAATAGAAGCAAATGAGACATTGAGAAAACCAAATTTCTTTAATGTGCAGTTTTTCGTTGGAAAAAAAGTTAATCGTGTAATGAGAAAGCGGCCATAAGACTTGCAAAAATGTAAAAACTTGACAAATGGTAACGCTGCTTTCAAAAAAAATCCATTTTGTCAGTGCTGCCACAGTAGTAATGTAATTTGTTGCCACTTTTCTAGTGCTGGCACTAAAAAATCTAAAGATGTTAAAGGGAACAAAATGAGATACATAGTAAAGCGGCTAATACACTGGCAATAAAATTGTTTAATTTTACGTATTGTACAATTATATCACCAATATGTGATATTCGAAGGTTTTATTTTATTGCACAACGAAAAGAAAGTGAAGTGTGTTGGCAACATTGTATAATGCTGTTTATGTTATTCCTATAGGTTATGTTCACCTTTTTATTGAATGAATGTAATCATTGAGTAGGAGGTCCACACCACGCGTTACTCAATTTTTCGCTGCATACGCAGCTGTCAAAAAAGTAGAATCTGTGTAGTTATACGCAGTAAGTTACATGCACAAAAGCGTAGATGCCTTGAGGCGAAAAGTAGGTTTACTTTCTACTTTTGTAAGCGTCACAAGCAGCGTTCGAACAAATCAACTGATTTTGACAAATTAAATTTTATTTTTACTTGTGCTGCTGCTGCATAAAAAGCGTTGCATGTAACTGGAAACGTAGAACGCAAGTATGGTTAGAAAAGCATGCAATGCGTGGAGGCAAAAACGCGTGATATGGACCTCCAGCGATTTATTGCATGATATAGGACAAAATGAAAATAATATGGCGTATATCATTTATATAAAATATATATATTATATATTATTTATAATAATATTACAAGTATATGGACCGCTTAACATTTTGTAAAATTAGCAAAAAATTAATTGAACAAAACGTTGGCAGAATTGCAGATACACAATAGCTTTTTTTCTTTGATGTAGGGATTTCGTGTAGCATGGCAACCCTTATAAAAAGCAACAATCAAAATCTGTGCTCATGTGCTGTATGTAACTTTAGTGAGAACTTCTCGCATCGAAAAGATGTGAAACAAAATATTCCATCGTATCTCGAAAAGTGAGAAAAAATTGTGTCTGTAACTCATGTCGAAAACTATCAAAAGGGATTACATCGTTACGATATAAATGTCATAAAATTGTACTCGAAGCCGATGTGACATTGCAGGTGTTGAGAACGCCAGTCGCACATATCGTTTACGGCGACAAAAATTTAGTAAAATTGAAAAATGTTCAACGACGGTGGCGAAAATACAACCGTCGCGACGGCCATACCAAATAATGTTAAGTGTGACTTTAATGTTTGTTGTTTGCAAACGAGCTTTGAAACAAATTCGTATATTTTATAAAAATGTTAAAAGCAAAATACTAATACAATGAAAAAATGTGCCAAGAACAAAATATAATTATTATTATTCTTTGTATTTAGCATTTTTTTTATTGTTTTTAGTGTTAACATTTTTTCTTGCCCCATATTTATTCGTGAGTTTATTTGACAGTTCAAAGCGGGAACTTTTCTTACAAAAATTTTACAGACACACTTTTTCTGTAAATTGGCGAGTAATTTCCTTACGTGACAGCTAGTACTCGCCAAAAAAAAAGGTACAGACACAGTTAAGTGAGAAAAACAGCTGTTTGTTTCAATATATGGCATTTTGTTTCATTGCACACATTTCAATCGAAAAGATTCTCGAATAATATGAAAATTTAATGTACGATGAACTAACCTGATTTTTTTTGTTTTAATAAACCTAAACAATTTTTTAACAAAGAAATTCGATTTATTTTCTATCTACACATGGGTGTTTCGCTTTATTGCACATCTTGCTCAATTAAGCGATTTTCGCTTAAATTGCGTAGGCGATTCAATTAACCGATTACTGATTAATTGAGTTCCCGTTTAATTGCGTCAATTAAGCAGAAATAACTGTTAATATATGAACAGCGTTGCCGTTGTGACACTAAAGTATCTCTTTTGACCCCTTTTGATGCCAATGACACTTTTTGTGACCCTTTTTTAATTTATCCCTTTGTAGCATTTTAACAATATTTTTGACACTTTTTGAACCTCTTTGAAAATAACTACAAGTTTCCATATTCCTTACGAAAGTTCTCATTAGTTTTGTGAACATACGCATCATAATTGGTAGCGTTTCATAACGTCCAGTGTCATAGTGTCCATGGATACTATTTACAAACAAACTTAAAATAGAAACTTGTGAGTCCATGCTTTCCTCTCTCAATTTGCTCGAATCGGAGCTATTATATTTCTAATATTTCTAAAAAGTGATAAACATTATCAAAGGTTTTGGTAAAAGTAAGATTCTTTTTAATAATATGAATAATATTGTAATGTTCGTGTGAATTCTTTCTTAGTTTTAACATTGATTTATATTTCAAGTATCTATAATTACTTTTATTTAAGTCTAATGTATTTAATGAATAAATACTACTAAACAAGACCCTATTAACCAGTAAGATTTTGCAATTTTTCCGTTCGTTTACTTTTTTGTGCAAGAGCCAGTTTTGAGTGTAAAATTTTCGCATTCCTCTCTTTAAGTTAGAACAAAAAGTTGCTCAGCTTGATTTCACCGCCACCTGCGTGCAACTCTCTCTTGCGATGCGAAAACGATTTCGATGCGAAAGCTAAATACCAACTTGGTACTCTCTAATACTTTCGCAAAATTTTTTGAAAATGGAGCAATACTGGCAACAAAAATTAAAGATGGCACAGATTGACAGTAACAAAATGCTAAAATATGTAAAAATATTTGAATTGGAAAATTTAAATGAAATAAATAGTGATGATTTGCAAACACATTAAAGAGTACCAATCGCTAGATTTGCTACCATTTTCTTAAGCATCGCAATCAGTGATGCCAGAAGTGCAGATTTATCTGCATTTTGCAGATTTTAAGCCCCAAAATTGCCAATGTGCAGATTTGCAGATGTTTGTTAAAAAAATGCAGATTTTTGGTTAAAAAATGCAGATTTTTGGCTCGGTGGAATCATCTTTACATTGTCACTTATGTTTGTTCTATTTCCACTTCTTGCATCTATAAACGAACCATATCAACGATTCTTGGAAAAACTGTGAGGAAATAGATTCATTAGTAGAAATTTTATTCACGAAAAAATTAACAATTCGTATTGTCTTGACACAATAATATCGTCGGACTTATGTCATCTGATTTGACACGAAATAATATGAATATATGAATACCTACCTATGTATTCATATGCACTTATGAATGAATATCTTTAATAGTTTCAATATTTTATCTCTTGCAAATTTTCAAAAAGACCATTGATAGTTGAAATATTATGTCAAACAATTAACTTTTAACAATTTGTTTAAAATATCAGAGATGTGAATAATTTTTACTCAGCCTGACTAATTAAATTTGGAAAGATATTTTTAATAAAAAATTATCCAACAATTGTTAGCCATGTTCTGAAAGTCACATTCGGGTTATATTAAAGTCGAAGAAATTTTTAAAACTTTTCTGTGTTGAAGGTGTAAAAAAAATTGTCCTTTTCTATGCCTCGTACTTCGAGGACCACTTATAAACATTTACCAAAACTACTTTTAAAACTACCATCGATTTCCAATTTCAGAACATTGGCCATATATGTATATTGAAATGACTTGGTGTATCTTTTTCTAAATAAACTACAAAAAAATTTAATAAATGTTTCCTGAAGATTCATTTAAGATTTTCAAAGTCTTGGCGCAGATTTTGCAGATTTTTTGTTGAAAAATTATGGGTTTTTGCTGATTTTACCTCTAAAAGTTCTGGCAACACTGATCGCAATAGAGAGTAGCCCCCATAAAAAAGAATTCGCCTTGAGTACTACCAACACTGAGAGTGCGAAAATTACAACCAGCATTATCAGCAAAAAAAATCATTTAGTGAACTTATTCTTAACGTAATATTTAAAATAATTGCAATGAAAAATAATCAACTTAATCCAGTTTTGAAATTTTTTTGTTTAGGTTTTTCGCATACCAAAAAGAAATCACTTAAAATAAATAAATAAAATCGCAAATCAGTTGAGATTTATGAAGAAAGATTATTGCGGGTTTTTAACAAAATATTTTTGTTTCTGTGTTTGTCTTTGTTTATAAAGTTTATTGTTGCTTATATGTGATGACAAAATTCGTAGTAGTGAAATGTTCTCTCATTGTTAAATCTTGTTCATATGTACTTGTACGGTTTTGAGATTTCTCAGCTTATTTTCAATTATGCACAAGTATTTACTCACGAGAGAATAAAATCAGGATGCTGAAACTTTTGAGTTATTTCGACAAGGTTACAAAATCCATAAGCAAAGCCACTGCTACATTGCCTGACGCTATTTCGCTAGCTACCAGTCTTTGAATTAAACTAGAAAATATAATAAATATTTACATCAAAGGAGATGGAAAATAGTTCAGAGTCCAGCAAGTTCGCGACTTACTTAGCATTTGCTCTGAATGAAAGATTATACGGGTTTGAGAATAATAAAACCTATTGAGTATCCACAACTCGTGGCACTCGATAAAAAGCTCGAATAATTCAAAGACCATCGACTTTAATTAAATCTAAAAAACATCTTATGGAGCTTCTTAGCATGACTCTGCGTTCCGAAAGTGTTGCAGTCTTTGTAGCGTAGTAAACAAATTAGAAGATACTCCTCAGACTATTCATCCTTAGCTTAGGTTCAGCAAAAGAAGAAGTCGAGAGATATCTTAGATCTTCTGTAACTTCTACGAGATACAGATTCGCTTGTATACTACCGCAATTGCTTGTTATACCCAACCTTGAAGAAAATGGCGCAGAAATACAAAAGTTTTCGAATGTGTTCTCTCGCTTCTGAGAGACTATTTTCGACTGCAAATCTGGTTCAAAAGGACTTGCGAAATCTTCGTTCCTCCCAGAAGTTGAGAATTCTTAGTTTTATTAACATCATTTTTAATATTTATAATTTCCAGAGCTATTGAGTATTGCGACATAAAAGATAATGCAAAGAGAAATGCAAAAGGACAGCTTTCCAAGAAAGAGGCCATAAAAATCCAATATTTTCTGCCTCTGGTAACCTCTGTGACCGGATGCATCTACGTTTTTAATTTTAAAGGCTGCCATATTGTCTACTTATACGAGGGAAAGTTTACTTTTTAATAATAATTTAACAAGACTATTTTACTATCTATGAATTCAAATCGCTTGGATAATTTTTAATATATTTTTTATGTGATAAAATAAAACAACAAATTAAATAAGTATTTATTACAATTTATTTAATTTGTTGGAAAACCCACGATATATTCATATACATTTTTTATCATAATTTTTTTTTCACGAATATAAAATTTGTTTAATACACAATGTAAATATCAACTGTCCGATACTAAAGGCCTAAGAGTGCTATATTCGGCTGTGCCGAATCTTTAATACCCTGCAGCGGAAGTTCGGATATTTCAGGAATCTATTAATTATCCCCCGCATTCATACACGATTATTAAATTTAACAAACGCTTATTAAGGAAAATTTAAATACATCACATATCTTTAATAAAACAGAATCTATAAATTATAAGTTCATCTTTATAAAACGTGACCTCACAGTATTATAATTCGTATGGCCATTTTATCAATGTACCGTCAAACTGCCTGTTAACAATTTTGGGTTTCTCAATATACCGACAAAAACATTGTTTTGAGTTGGCAACACCTCTCAAAATACATGTAAAAGTTGGGAGTCAGCTGAATTGAATTTATCTGTACGGCAAATATAAGGAAAATAAATAATCGGCAGATGAGTGCTGGTTGTCTGGGTTCACACTATGAAAGTTTTCTTTCAGAAAGTCTGAGTTTATGGGTGAGAGAGGAGAAAATAAAAGCATGTTCTCTTCCCCTCTCACCAATAAACTCAGACTTTCTGAAAGAAAACTTTCATAGTGTGAACCCAGACTTAGCTTTGCGACAGAATTGAAGCAAATGAGACATTGAGAAAACCAAATTTCTTTAATGTGCAGTTTTTCGTTGGGAAAAAAGTTAATCGTGTAATGAGAAAACGGCCAGAAGTCTTATTTAAAAAAAATATCATTATTTGTTTGCAAAGTATTATTAGGCTTATTAAAGTGATATTGGAGTTATCGTAAATTACGGATCGTTCATTACAAAATTCGGTAAAGTGTTTAAAAGTGGTAACGTGATTTTAAAAAAAGCTAAATTAGACCAAATTTCAATAATTCTTTTTTTTTAGAATTGCTTTTCGGAGAGCCGCTTTACATGGTACCTATGGACAATTGTAGACCGATTATCACAAAATTACATGGTGTTATTTTTATCCATATAATGCTTAATGGGACCCAGATTGGGCGTTATATGGGGAACTTTACTTTAACATTGGCAGAGTGTTTTATATATTTACTTACATACAAACTTTATGGGGTCATAGATGAATATAAAAATTGTTTCACACGGAATGACAAACTTAGTTTACTGTCATTCAACACTAGTGAAACAGTTGTTCAAAGGTTTTTAAAATTATAGGAATTATGTACAGGGTGCTTAAACGAATTGAATCTATAATTTTACAACTTCATGAGGGGAAATAATTTTGCAGCTTAATGGAGGAAAATTATGGATAAAAAATCCTCTTTGTGTAATTTTGATCGATGAATGTGAATTTTAACGTACTTTAAATATACGATTTAGATCCAGTTCGATAATATCATGGTAACTGCGAATTGGAGGAATTCTTGGAGAAACTTAAGATTTTATTGCAAATCAATAGAAATGTTGAGGTTAAAGTTTTGCTTCTAGATACTAAGGATAGGTTTTTAAGATCTCAGTTAAACTAGATTTAGGTAATCTAAAAAAAGATTTGTGTTGGTTTACAAAATTTTGAAGGAACCGCTTAGCTTTGCTTAAAATGTTGGTCTTTACTGAAATTATAAAAACAAATCACATTTCGCCGGAAGAATCCGAGTTTCAGACTATTTTCAACTAAGTTTAAACTTAATCCTAACCTCAAAAATCCAGCCTAACCGGACGATATATTTCAGTTAATCAGTAAAACTGTACACAGAAAGAAAAAACGCGTTCTAAAAAACAAAAATCTAATAAACAATTCTTGAATCAAGCACCGCTTGAGATTAATTTTATCTCACTTTTAATCAAGTAAATCATGTACCCATGTTCTTAAGTGAGAACTTCCCGCATCAAAAAGATGTGCAACACAATATCGTTTCTCGAAAAGTGAGAAAAAAGTGTGTCTGGAATTTATATACCCCTCTCTCCTAAAAACTCTTGACTTGAAGAAAAATGTCGAAAGCTATCATAAGCCATTGCACTCGAAGCCGATGTGAAATTGCAGGTGTTGAGAACAAAATATTAAGGGAAATCACGATGGGTAGTGCAAAGTGTGCAAACGATGCAAATGCGTGCAAAAACACACAAATTCGCGCAACACAACAACAAAATGTACGTATTTGCAATTAGCTCTATTTACTTCGTTTGCACTAAAAAACCTTGAGCAAACTTAGTAGTGCATATTTGCTCTCTTGCAAACAAATGAAAACAATAACATTTGACATATTAAGCGCCATATAAAATGAAAATTTTTGTGGGTTTTAATATAAAAAAGAGAATTAAATTTAAATAATTAAAAAAAAAATTAATTTTAATTTGATTGTGTGTAATTGTAAACAAATTCAGACTTTTTACAGTGCTGCCTGAAGTTTTTGAGTTGCCAGAAAAAGTTTCTTGAATACCCTTATTATTATTTTTTGTATTTTGCATTTTTAATCGTTTTTATACCCTTCACCACAGGTGGAAAATGGTATATATAAGTTTGTCATTCCGTTTGTAATTTCTACAGTATTGATATTAGACCCTATAATGTATATATATTCTGGTCCGTCTGTCCGTCTTACGCTTGAAATGTGTTTTCCGGAGACTCCAGACATGATAGCGGCTAGGTTGTTTTACATTTATGTCACATATAGTCTACCATCGGTTGCTATTGAAATTCAGGAAGATCGATCCACAAATGGCTGAGATATGAGAAAAAAACCACGACTACCTCTAATATTTTCCAAAAATCCCTTGTGGTTGTTGTAATTTTATTACTTTTTGCTGTATATCTGGGAAACGGCAAAAGCCAAAGTTTCCAAATTAGAAACACACATTTAATTTCATGAAAGACCCTGTATATTTAAGTTTAATTAGCCAGTATTTATACATACTTATTTGCACGAGACTTGAAAAATTAAATTTGCATACTAATTATAAACTGGATTTTATATTAATACCTATGCAACCATTTTATTTTATAAGCTGAAGTAAGCAAAGAAACAAATTAAATGTATATGAAATAGTTTGAGTCGCTTTTTTTTAATAATTTATTCATTTAGTCAGAATATTTTATTTAAGAAGATATTAACTCCTAAAAAAAACATGAGAACACACAATATAAAAATAATGCAGTGTTGCCACTTTATTTTACCAAACTTATCTATGAAACCTCCCGAAATCCTTTGAAACCGACAAATTTTTTTAAAAGTTAAAAAATATAAATGTAGTCGGGACTGTAAGAAAAGATAAAACTCTCTGTTTATTGTTGTTGTTTTTGTTAAAGCTTTGATTTTGTTACATGTAAAACTTTCACACAAAAACTCGATTTTCGCTTTTTCCAATTTTCCGACATTTCCGAAGGGATTTTCCAAAATGTTCTCCCGTAAAAACCTTCTCTGTTTGTTTATTACTTCTAACGATGTTATGGACGCTGTAAAATAGTTAATCCAACAATTTTCCTATTAATCGATAGGTGTTTCCTTCTTAAAAATGTTTAATTATGAAAGATCTTACGCCGAAATCTATCTCTTTTCCTTTACCCATAGTCTGCGTTAAATTTTACAATAAGGCATCAAAAAAATAACTTACAGCAACAATTGAACGATGAACAGTTAATTTGACATTAAAAAAAGGAATAATAACGGGAAAATAAAAGGAGGAAATGGTAATTAATTCGATAAACTTCAATTTTTATTTAAACTTTTTTCCTCGTTATTTTTTTGTTTTTTTTTTTTAAATTATCGTTATGTATTCAATAAGGTAAAATTTTTTTTTCTTAATTTTATATTATCAACGAAGGGAAACAAAACTGCAAACCACAAATTTTCGGAAAAACTTTAGTTTTCCAAAAACTCGAAATTTCAAGTGTGTATTTAAACTTTAGTCTCTGACTGTATATAGAAAAAGAAATATGAACTAACAATAACAAAAAAAGTGTGTTCCCAGACTGATCAAATTTCGTTACAAAAATAACAATAGCAATTTTTCTTGTTTGTTCATAAAAAGTTTATTTAAAAAGGAAAAATGGAAACGACATCTAACTTAAAGAGCTCAAATAAGGTGACCGATGACTAAAGAATACTTTTCTTAATTGCAACCTCCGTTCTTTCATCAACAATCAAAGAACATCTTCTGTTTTATAAAAGAAATGTTAGTTTTACAGTTATATAAATAAATCTCCCACATAATTTTCAAATCTAAACTCACTGGTGATGTAGGGTATCATACGAGTAAGATTGCGTCTGCCTATAAAACATTTTTATTTGTTTGCTGAACAAATATTTTTAAAAAGCACAACCGTAACAACTTTTCCATTCCTGTGCACTTTTTATTGATAAAAATGCATTAAAATTGTTGTTGTTGTTGTTGTTACTTCTATGGTATTTTATTGTTGACAAATAGTAGAAGATAAAAAAAATGTATTGAAAATATAATCGAGTTTAAACTGTCAAGTACTATGCAACAGATTAAAGTCAATGACTGGTATAACTTTATAATATTTGTAATGTTTTTTTTTTTTAATAAAATGTTGGTGAATGGGGCACTAATTGCATTTGCTATCTGTAGAACAATTTATCTTCAAAGTTGTACTTTTTCTTGAAGATTAAAAAAAGTACTTTTAATGTTTGGAGCGTTCATAAAAGGAATACAATATAAAATTTAATTTGAAATTTTTAAATCGGTATACAGGGTGGCGCATAAGTTACATTATAATTATATTAGTAAATAAATTTTTTGATTAGATTTTTTTATGATTGTTTTTTTCGAATTAACTTTCAGTAGCTTAAGGAACATTAGGAAAGAAATAAGGGCGCTAGGCTTTGAAATTTTAAAGCGCAACTATAATATGCATAAGCTTGCTTAAGCTTCTGTAAAAAATTAACTAAAAATTGACAGGCTTTTGCATTTAAATATGTAAAATCAAAAAAGATTTGATTCCGAACGGAAAGTGCGATCAGTACACTTTCGCAAGAAAATTTTTATTTAACTCTAAACTCCGCTAATGTGACACCAAAATTGTTGTTTTGTTTTGATTGATTCGAAGGTGGTGTAATTTTAACAGACGGAAATTGCTTAATCGACTGATGATCGTTTCATAAAAGCGAAAAACAGGAGTTTGAAGAAATTAGCGGCATGTTCTGGCAATTGCACGATTTGAAATCGCAAAACGTAAACTTTTTTATGTTTTTTTTTTTAATTGTGCCTTAAGATTGTGAACTGCCACATTTTCTTAGAAAAACATATGTATGTATACTAGTTCCCAAGCATACTTTTGCAATGTTATAGCGATTTACAGAACATCTTTAAAGCAATTTTTTTTGTCAGCATTGCCAATGTTAATCGTTTTTCGATTGTCAGAACTTGACCGTTGGTTTTCGCAATGTCTCATTTGCTTCTATTCTATCGCAAGGCTAATCCGCCCTTGTCGGCCAATTATTTTTTGACGTGCAGATAAATTCAATTAGCTGGCTGCTGTTCTTTCACTTCTGTTTTGACAGGTATTGTCGACTGAAAATAATGTTTTGTCAGTATATTGAGAAAGCCAAATTTCAAAAATCTGTCTAATAAAATTATGTCGAGACAAATGGCGTTTTCTTTTCTGAGTTATATTCTGCATTTATTTTGCCTTTTACTGTTCTGTTCTTTTCTGAAAAATATGTTCTGTTTTAAAAGTGTGACGTGTTCTTTTCTGAAGATGTTCCCCGTAAAAAGAAAAAAATGCTACATGTTCAACACTCATATTAATTAAAGGGGCATGAGTGTAGCACTAGATTAACTGCTGGTTTTGTTATTATATCAGCAAAAATAAATTATTTTTTTTGTTCGCCTCTCGTATTTTTTTTTACTTAGAAATCAGCGGTATAAAAGGCTCCAAATTTTTAACGATAGTTGAACTTTATTGTTTTATGCCGAAATTTGTGTTCTTTTGTAAACTTAAAATATACAACACTTCTTAAAAATCAGGTTATCATTTAAAAATGTTGCCAGATCCCATGTACACTTATGGAACACTTTTTTTTGAAAAGAAAACGCCATAAGTAACAAGCAGTTTGTCGATGTATTGAGTAAACGGCCGTTAGAATAACTCAAGGGCCAAGAATATAGACGTATACATACTTTATGTAGTCTCAGATAAAAATCAAAAAAAATTTAACACGGAATAACAAACTTAGTATACCCTCACTCCACACTAGTGGTGAAGGTTATAGAAAGTTTTTTTGTTTGAAATTAAGCAAACCGTTACCTTTGCGGCACCCTGTAAAACATTTATTAGTTGCATTGATTGGAAAACGTGGGTAGCATTTTTTTTGTGGTGTCACATTTTATTTTAATAGTATGACGTATTTCTGTTAAGGTTTTATAAATAATTCAGTTGTTAATTTATGCACGTTTATAGTAAAATACTAAGAGCATTTCAAATTAAACACAAATGACAAAAACTAATTTTTACTTCTTATATGTGCTACTATTTGCTGAAAATCTGTGGTACTGTTTGCAATATTTAGAAGTATGTATGTACTAAGAAAATAAAAGGTTCAATGGGGCATAAGGGACCAAGGGAAAATTTTAACAAAATTTCAAATCGTCTATACTGCGCTCCTTTGGGGCCCTATGCATACTTCAACTAAAAATATTTCAGAATTACTAAAAAAAAAAGTTGGTCATGTCTACTATTTATCAGAATAAGACAACGTTAAATTGCCAACAGGAATACGGAGTGATATCGATAACGGTAGCTCGACAGTCATATCAATTAAGAATATGGATAACGGTATTTGATAAAGAGTAAAAACCAATTACAAATACAGGAATTCCGACATGGTAGAATAATTGAGTTATTACCAAATAATTTATATATTTTTCAATTGTAACAGCTCCCTGTATCCAAAAATTATCTGAGACAAATTTATAAGATTATAAGGGCAAACATTAAACGCAGTCGTGGTTTTTTGCTCATATCTCAGCCATTTTTTTTTTGTTAGGACCAGCACTCAGGGCACAGATTACTAAACAGATATGACACGAGACGGATGATTTTGCGTTTTTTTGTCTCTTTCTAAGAAAGCTGCCCTTTTGCATTTCTCTTTGCATCATCTTTTATGCCGCAATACAATGAACACAAATTTAATAAGTTGAGATTTATTTGCAAAACTGTTGTAAAAATTAACTTTTAAGCAAGAGACCAGAGTCTGTGGCCGGAATCGAACCCGCAACCTGCTCAATGATAAACTAGCTCACTACCAATTAGCCTACCGGGCACCCCTGAGAACCTTCGCCCTTTCCTGCACGCGGTCGAGAAGCTCCAAAATAGACTTTGGAGCACTGACCCAAACATGGGAGTTATATTCTATTCGCGGTCGGATATAGGTGGTATAAAAAGTAAGGAGATCAAATGAAGTGTCTCTTACACCGCTTTAGAAACCGGGCACTTGTATGCTTCTTTCGACACCTTGAATATATGTTTTGTCCATCGGTCATCAAATTGTATTTTCTTGTCCAGAACATCAATAGATTCTGATTCCTCAATAATTATACCACCGATATACACAGATGCGGCAGTTTGATCCGATTTAAACCGACCCTATTCGCATGTTCCCATTCTGTGATTATAGCAAGGTTTCGATTAAGCATATCATTCATATTTTGTCTCATAGCGCCAACACCGCATACACTTGGTCTATAATCAAATGAATACGAATGAAAAAGGTTGCTGTCATCTGCAAAAACGTAGATAGGATTGAATAGAAAGAAGTTAATTTAGAAAAAAATAGAATAGGAGAAAGAACGGAGCCTTGCGGCACCCCTGAATGACTCTTGACCGATCATGTTTAATTTCAATAGCAGACTTTAAATTAAAAAATAAAGAAAACAATAAGCTCGCTTTAGAGGATAGATAATTTAACGTCATTTATGCCTAAATATAACTTGGACCATGTGTCCCAAACAGCTGAAGCAATTTTGAACTTCAATTTTCCCACACTCTTCGCAGCGTTTGTGACCGTATTTCGCCAATAACTCGTCGAATATTGCTTTTCTGTTGAATTAATATTTCTAGTTTATCGGCGTAGGCGAGATGTTTTACATAAACCAAAAGGAAATTATCCATTGTAGTTAAATCACACGATCTTGGTGGCCAACTAACTCAAAACAACCAAAAACTGTCAAATCAGCTGCCACAGTGCTGCCAAATTTAATTTTTTTGCATCAAAAAAAAAAAAAACACCCGATACATTTATCTGAATGTTATTAGTGATTAAAAATAATTATAATTAATAAGGGAATGAATACCTACAAAAAGTAAATGACTTTACAAATGTTAATTATAATTTTTAACAATAACAAAATTATATTTTATTGAAGTAACAGCCAAAATATTTTGATAGTTTTTTTTTTTATCAGTTTTTTGTTTTGGTGATTTAATAAAAATTATTATAACAATAATTTGTTGTTGTTGTTGTTTTTTTTTATTACAATGATTTTCTTAAAAATTATTTTATACTGGAAGAAACTTTTTAATCTTTGGCATAAAATCAAAAAAGACAGCTTAAAAGTTATGAAATTATTTTAATACAGTTGAGGTTAGGATATTTGTTTACATTTTAATGTAAATAATAAAAAGATTTGCCAACAAAAAACAAGTTTCAATATTGTTTTTTTTTTGTGTTTTCATTTAATTAAATTAAAATTAATTATTAAAAAGAATATAATATTGCGAATTTTTTATAACTTCATTATTTTTCTTTGCATATTTAACTTTTTTAATCAACTTAATTATACAGCTTAAATAATAGAAAATAATACTTAACTTGTTTTTTTTCAATAACCCGCCCAAGAAAAACCGAGTTAGATATTGAATCTACCTTAATCTAAGTAAAATTTAACCTTTAATTGTGGCGTGCTAGTCCCACTGTCTGTACTATGTTTTGATAAAAATGGTGTAGATTCATTACCTTCCAAACGTCTCAGCAAACGATCCTGATCGCTTTCTCGGGGCGTTGTGGGTATTTCTCGTTTGGGCGAGTGTATGCCGGCTAAATTGATCTTGGTACTAATGCGATTCAATTTCGTTGGTTGATGATCCTGGAATATTTGTGAATTGGAAAAAACAGCCAGGATTTCAGGGCCCAACATGGGAACATTGGTTTGGGTTTCACGTCTATAGACTTCTTCGTCAATTTTACCATTACTGTGTTAATGAATTGTATAAATGTTGAAAAAATTTATTTAAAATTTTTTTGCAAAGAAATTCTCAATAAATTGAATTGTTAAATATTATTCACACGAAACTCAAATTAGAGAAGAAACAAGCTAACTTAATTGAATTTTGATGATTGGTGGTAATCATAATAACGTTAATAATGATGCTATTTTTGTTACGAGTTAATTTTTTTCGTATTGAAGTATTTGTTTAATTAATTAGTATACCTGAACAAGGCTGATGAGTTTCCCCTTCTTAATGGTTGGTCAACTATAATTTGTGGTACGGTTAAATTGTTATTGTCCGCCGGCTGTATGCGACCTAATACATTGCCGTTCTTCTGCGAGGCAATATATTCTTCATCTTCTTCGGGATTGTAATTGGCTGAAATAAAAGAAATGCGATTAGAGATTTGAAATACTTTTTTTTAATTTTTATTTTTTTATTGTATGTCTATTATTTGTGTGGAGTATTTAAAAATTAGTTTGGTCCATATTTACTTCACTGATGCAGCACAGAGATGCGTTTACGAACGTACACCTTGTTTTCTTTCAAGCGTGATGAACGATATCGCTTGTTTTATTTTTCTAAATATGTTTGAATGTCCTCTGGGTCAAAACTAATGTTAAAATCGTTTTTCAGTACAAACATACAAATAAATTTTCTAATTTTGTGTGCTTTTCTGTGTAGGAGCCCTGTTCTAAATATAAACAATACAAGCTATTTACGTCATCCTAATACAATTTTTCTAATAATACATTTATAATATTAGATTTATTTCAATTAACCAGGCAATATTAATAAAACTATTGCAATATTAGATTACGAATACAAAAAAACTTGGGCCCGTTTTCACAACTTACCGATAGCTTAAAGTAGACTTTAACCGGCCTTTTAAAAAGTGTTCCATTATTAAAACTGTACCTTAACCTAAAGTGAGCGATAAAGTAAATTAAGGTTCATACTACCGGGTAGGTAAAAGTAAAGTTGTAATAATGGAACACTTTTTATACTGCCGATAAAATCCTACCTTTAGCTATCGGTAAGTTGTGAAAACGGGCCTTAGAAGTCTGCTCTAAAGACGAAGTCCTACGACATTCGTTTGAAGTTCCTCAACTTCTGACTTTCTTTATTTCTACAGAACTGTTTCGAAAGCCCAACTACACTCATAGACAAATGCATAATCATATTGATGATGCCTTAATATTAGAATTGTGTCATCAATGTTATTAGAAATGTCTTTAGTGAGGCAAAAATTTATGTCGCAATCCAATGACGAACGTCATCATAAAATTTCGTCATATTTTATGCGGCGTTTATACTATGAATATAGTGACATCAATTCAATGCCATATTTTGTGTATTATTAACATTATTTTCATGTTTAAAAAGTAAAATAAGAAGCAAAAATTCCCATATTTGATTTGCTTAAATTACTTGGTTACATTCTGCAAATTTTCAACAGATGACTCAAAAATTTCACCTGTTTGAATTCTCCTTACAAAAAAAATCTTAAAAATATATTAATAACAATAGAATTTTGTGAAAAATCTCTATCGACCAATTTTAACCTTGTGATAGTCCGTGAATGGTTTATGTAAAGTTTGCACGATATTGACCTAGGGGTTCCGGAGATATGGCATTTAGATTTTCCTTTATATTATTCTCATACAAATATCAGCAAAATTCCAACCATTTTCCATATTAGTATTTTATATTATCACTTGCAAAGTTACCAAACCATGTATCGTAATGTCTTATGTGTGCAATGACATTCGGAATAGATCTTAATGTATATTTCATATCGCTAGAGGGTATCAAATGGGGCAAAACTGGTTTTCTTAAAATTTGGCAGGCAAATAGTGTAATATCTAGAAGGAACTATAGTCTACAATTTATACTATTTAGGGCGTGAAATAGGGGCAAACGCTTCCCCTCCCTTTATCTTATTAACTAATCAAACGGTTTTCCTAAAATTTGGCATGCAGACACTGTAATATCTAAAGAAACTTTAAGATATACCTTTTTTGGAAATTCGTAAAATAGGTCAAAAGGTAAGGTGACCATACGTACTCTTTTTTAGAGGACAATCATCTATTTTAACTGGCTGTCATCTATAAAATTTGTGTCCTCTTTTATCATCTTTTTTTCAAAATCTGTCATCTTTGTCCTCTTTATTTTTAAATGCATAATCAATATTTGTTTTTATTTTTATAAACTAAAATAAATTTTATTTCACGGCGATCGCCGGTTTTTTCCTGTCAAATCGTATGGAAAATGTCGGGCCGTGCTTATTCTTTTCATACTTCTACTGAACTCTTATTCACTTGCAGTATACAATTTTGAATAAGTTAGTGCAATGCATTTTAATTTTCGTTATTTTTTTTTTAGTAATTTTACTTATTTATAAGTAAACGTAAATGTGTATATGTATATCGCTGGCTGAATATGCAAGCAAACCTACTAAGTCCCTTTCAACAAATTTTACAGGAAAACTTTTTTTCCCAATTTGCTGCTTGAAAGGAAAACCAAAAATATAGTTGATTTGACACACTTCAAGACTCAAATTAAAGGAAAACTACATGGTGTTCGACGAGGAATATCTTTCTCTACCACACGGCATCAAAATCTCCATTTACTTAAAAATTGGATTTAACAGGTTTGCATTTTAAGGGATATGTTATTTTTTTTTTAATTTACTTAACATATGTGAAAGTGCGAATGCAAATTTGTCAGTAAAATATGTAAAAAAAATCTTAAATTTTTAACTTTTTTTCTTTTTGTCCTCTATTTTTATTTTCAAAATCTGGTCGCCTTACAAAAGGGGTAAAACCTTCCGTTACCCATGTCTTCTTAATTAATTATTCAATGATAGTTTCAAGTCTTGAAGGAACTCAAGGCTATTCATTTTAACATTTACTGCGTAAAATAAAGCAAAAAGGTAAAAGCACCCACTTCTGTACCTTCTAAATTAAATAACCGATTCTTTTGGAAAGTTTATGTATTTTTTGACAAATTTTTTCCAATTCGGAATTTGAACCCACCACGGCTATGCAATGGTACAACTATTGGTCTTTAAAAAAATTGATGTAAAACGTTGTCGAAGCTGCCATTTAAAATGGTAGATTCCGAGACCAAAATGTTTGGCTGCCACGAACTCCGATGATTGCCACATACTTCCTAATTGAATTCTATATATATATATATATGTTCCCATCGATCCTATAAGGAGCAAAGGGCCTCAATTCAAACGCGTTTAATTTCCTATTAAATTGGCATTTGTAATGACAATCAATAAGACGCAAGGCCAACCAATGTCTGTTTGCAACTTATATTTGGGCACACCACGGACAATTTTACTTACGTGGCATGTTCTCGCCATCGAGCTTATTTGTATTGGCTAAAGACGGACTGATAAAAAATATCGTACACACAATTTCTCTTTGTAATGAAAATTGATTATTTCTGTTTGCTTTTCATACTTCAGGATAAAAAATACATCACTTTTTTATGTTTAACATTTCAATATGTACCTAACAAACATTTTCATCGCCGGTTATTGTATAAAGTGCTTTATTTCTCTTTCTTTAACTAGAAATAAGTTATATGGCAAAATAAAATGTTTTAAAAAAATATATGTAAAAAATATATATAATCGAGCGAAAATAACGTAAGCGACATCATCTCCAAAAATACCATGGTAAGGTACCGTTACGATTTTATAGCAAGAACAATTTTATCGTAAGCGAAAAATTTAATACAAAATTTATATGAAATAAAATTTAAAAAAACTCTCCTGTAAAATTTGATTTTTCGAGCATACGTTATTTTGGTGTTTCAAGTAATACCAAAGAAATAATATCGTTACATCCCATCGGGGAAAAGAAGGAGCCTTTTAGAAGGCCGCTGTACCCCTTCTTTTGGATGTCCAAATGCTGCTCGCTCCATTCCATACTCATATCTTTTTTACACACGTTGTCATTGCGGGGAAGGCCATCCGCTTTCCTTTCCTTCGCCAGAGCTTCTTAAAGGCATGCAAATAATTGGCTCTTAGAAGGCTTCCCAGAGAACGACTGTCAAAAGGACTTAGAATAAAGGTCATATTGAAGGGTTTTTAATTAAGGTTTATCAAAAGGCCTTCAACTGCAGGCACTCAAGACGGCCTGCATATTAATCCCTGCTTATATGCCTTCCCATAATTTTAAAAAAAGAATAAAAGTTTAGCGTTTTATAATTTTAGTTTAGTATACATCTATATATATGGAGGGCTTAGAGCTGAAGCGAACCAAGTCAAAAAAGAAAATTCAAAAATAATTATATTGAGTTTGAGTAAGTAAATTGCCATTAATTGCTGGAGCCACTGACTTGGGTTTATTACCGTTACCTTAGGAACGAAATTACAGAACTGGATTGAGTTAAATTTTGCGGAGATTTTCGCACCAGATTTCAAATACATATGTATACGTGATATAATTTATGACTTGGTTCGGTTCAGCTCTGAGCCCTCCATATCAAAATAAGTTGTCCTATGTTAGACATTTTATATCTCGAGAGCCACTCAACCGATTTTCAAACGAGTACATGCGTTGGAAAGGTCTACTTTCACTGATGGTGTATAAAAAAACTCCCGATAGGTGGCGCTGTTGTCGTTATATTTAAATTTTTGTTATTGTTGATAGCGCTGGGGTGAAGTTATGGACAAAATTCTCCAGTATTTTATTATTTTTTTTATTTAGAAAATCGCGAGCAGCGCCGGCACCAAACAGCTAGTATATGTACATACATATGTATATTTATTCACAGAATTACTATATTGCTATACACAAAAAATATAAAAAAACACTTCAGTCCTAGTTACTTAAAAATATTAATTAAATAAAAAAACAAAACACTTCAGTCCTTGAAACTTAAATATATAAAATTCACTTTTTTGAACTTTTCACTTTTTAGCACAAGTACCTATTTTTAATGAACAACACTCAACTAAAAATATTTACATTATTGTTTTTAATTGGTTTTTGTATATTTACCTACTATGTTATGCTAGGAACACAACTGGGACGAACGACGAATTTCGTCCATCACGACGAATTATTCGGAAGAAATTCGCTGTATAAATTCGGCGTATGAAACACAATAACGACGAAAAAACAAAAATGGAAATAAAATATTTTGTATAAACAAGAAATAGTGTTACCATATGAACAAAAAATACTTCACAAATAAAACATTAAGAACAACTTAACTAAAATACTTGTTTATTGCAATTTTTTTTTTCAATTTGTATTTTATAAGATATTCAGTTAAAATTTTACAATTTCAAAAGTAAAAAGTAACTTTATTTACTAAAACACTTACCATTTTGAAACAATATGGCTACCCAGTACTGATTTGTTCGTCGTTCGCCGGCGTAAGAATTAGAATTTTATCTATTTAAAGTTTGAAACGTCCGGCGAATTTTCGTCGGCGCCCTGATTGTGTGCATTTTCATATATGTACACAAATTTTTTTTATTTTTGGCGACGAATATTCGCCGCCAAAAATTCGTCGTTCGTCCAGGGTTGTTAGACTTTTTTCCTCAAAAATCGTCAAAAGTTTTAACAAAATTCGTCAAAATCGTCACGAAAATTTAACAAAATCGTCAACAAAACGTCACATATATATGAATTTTACAAATTAAAGACAATTTATTGCATGGATTGGTTCGAAAATATAAATTTTTAGCAAGAAATTCTATTTATGATGAAGAAAGTGATATGGTAAAGTTTTATTCTATTTATTTCAGCAAGTGAGGTGAATATATTTATCATTTAAAAAGAAAGCATAAGAAAAAATATGTTTATTTATTTATTTGCATAAATGCATAACAAAAATTGTTTTATTTCATTTATCCATATACAGAAAAATATTAAATAAAATCTCATTTGATTTTAACTCGAGCTATTTTTAAATGATTAACTTTTAGCGCTATCTCTATTGCAAATTGTTTTTATTGTTAAAGGTGCTAAAAACCAAGGATTCTGTCTATATCAACAGTTCTTTTACCCGACTTGAAACGTTTTATTACGTCTAATATTAGTTCCAAACTAATACATTTTCTTCTCATTGCACTCATTTTCCTACACAACTTCTTATTAAAAAGTAACTTCTTACTTCCTAACACGCAATTTTACTAAGAATAACTTACCTAACAGAATTAAATGGGATTTGCCTTTTTACACACAAATAGAAAAATTCTTCACATTCGTATGTAGGGACGCAAATCGAAATCATAAAAACGCAAAGCGGATTTAACCAATTTTTAAAAAGCGGACCAAATATAACAGACGCAAATAAGGGCTCTAGTGTATATTATTTGCAGTATCGATGGCATTTCTATAATTGTAGAATTTGAATTACTAATGCTTCTAATGAAATCCACCTGGTTTGTGATGAGGGAGGAATTTTTTTGTTTAATTTCCAAAAATTTTTGTTTCAATATAATTGTAAATATTTCTTGTGTTTCAGAAAATCGTCATACACTATTACTTTTAGTCAAAAAGTCTTCAATCGTCATTTTACTGTATTTTCTCAAAAAAATCGTCAAAATTACGAAAAATCGTCACATCTACCAACCCTGCTTGGCAGATTAAAGTGTTATAAAATTGATGCCAGATTAAAGTTTAAAGTAAATTTATTGACGGGATTAAATCGTCAAAACATAAGTGACTCTACATCAAAAATCGTCAATCGTCATTTTGGTAAATTCATCGAAAAAAAATCGTCAAAATGACGTAAAATCGTCACATCTAACATCCCTGCGTTCGTCCCAGTTGTGTTCCTAGCATTACTTTGCTTTTATAACGGTATTTGAATTTTTTTGCTTTGGCGAAAAAAAACAAAAATTGTTACTGTTTCTCTTTTCAACTTCAACTAGAATGATTTTACATTATTGTTTTCATTTGGTATTTTAATATGTATGTATGTAACTTTGTTTTTGTAAAGGGATCTGAATTCTTTTGCTTGTGCAAAAACACAAAACAAAAAATATTACTCCTTCTCTTCTCGGTTCTCATAGAAACGAGTGTGGAAGGTGTATCTTATCTTTTATACCAAAGAGCCGAGGCCTTCTATGAGGCATTCTTTAGCAGTTACATAAGAACAGTAATTGAATCAGAAACATTTTTAAGCAGGCCTTTAAAAAGGCCTGAAGTAAGAAGGTCTTTTGAGTTTTCCCGCTGGGATATTGCAACAAAAAGCCTTTGTGAACAACTACAAAACATTTGTAGTCGCATAATAGTTCATAGTAGGGCTCAAATTTGTATGAAAACTATTACGCTATCGCTCGCTTGCATTGGCGATCGGCTTGTTGTTCTGAAAATTTTATTTAAATGGGACACGAATCGTTGACAAAGTAAGCAAGCGATAGCGATCGACATCGTGGGTCAGGCTGTTATTCTTTTTTTATTGTCAGATGATTATGTACTTGTCAAAAAAACACAAAGCGTTAAAAAGTTTAAATTTAACCAACTTTCTGCCGCGAAGGCGCCAATAAAATTTTTATATAACTTATTCTATGAAAAAATTAGTTTAACTAATACAAATTCACTCTATAGGTGGCGTTGAAATCACAGCAGAGCTTAAGTTAAACTTTTTTTGACAAAAGTCTACATCGCGCTCGCAGGAGATCTTTGTTTGTATCCAGACCATACGAAACTGCTTCTTATTGAAATAATTACTTTCGAATCTACTAGTATTCAGAACCATGTCTTATAACAGTTAAAATATGTTTGTTTGGATGTGTGTACATATGTATGTATGTAGGTATGTACTTACCAATAGACTCATCATAACAAAATTTTTCCTCAAAGCAATTCCAATAAAAATCTTCCCAGCAACTAAAAAAAAACATAAAAATTATTACATAAAAAATTTCAACAATTGCTTAAAAAACTTTTTAGGAAAAAAAAGTAACAACTAAAAAAAATTATTTTGTATTTTTACTTACTTTTGACAACAGCGACACATTTTTATGGCTGGTGTTGAAAAAAAATGTTGATACACCCGGCTACCGTCGTAATAAATATTCTTTTGTTTTAAGCGTTAAATCAGTTATTTTATGTTTATTGTTATTATTTTACATTAACTTAAGTTTTATTGTACTATTGTTTAATTTTATTTTTTTTATTATTTAATTTAGCTGCTAATGAAATCAATTATTTTTATTGGATTATTATTTGCAAAAACAAAATTTTTTTTTACAACCACGACAAAACTGTGTTTAACGTTAAAGGTCTCTTTAAGCTCTAAAAGCGTCAAGAAAATAAAAAAAACCGAAAGTAACAAGCAACAAAAAAAAATGATAAATTAATCCCAATGTTTATATTTTTTTTTTTTTATTATTAAGAATCGCTCGCCATTGAGAGCGTAACAGAAAATATATTTTTAATACGATCCCATACATAAAAGTAATCAGGTCTTATTTCTTACATTATTTCGTTAAAAAAAAAGATTCTTTTCTTTATAAACAAACTACCTAAAAGCGTGACTATGACTGCATCTGAGTAGCAGACTTATTGACTGAATAAAGTGGTTGCTTGTTTCCCGTAAAGACGGTTGTTTTTTTGAGGACAATTTTTATTAGTGTGCAAAAATGAACACATTTTTTTCTTCTTTCATTAACAATTTGCACAGATCCACAAGAAAGCAACAACAATATAAATACTTCACCTGTTTAAATATTCATATCGGATGAAAAAGAAAGAGGGAGATAGAGAGAAAGAGAAGAATCGCAAGAGTACTAAGTAAATAATTTCAAAATTGAGCAGAGAAAAGGTGTGTGCATTAGTTTGTTGAAGAGAACGAAGATAACATTTATTAAACCCTATTAAATATTGGGGGTTTAAATTAATTTTTAAACCAAAAATTTAAAGCTCAAATTAGACGCGACATAACCATAACCATGCAAAACAGCTGTTTGAACCAACCTTATGGGCAACACTGTATTTGATTATAAGTGACTTTACAAAACAACATAACCGTAACCAAACAAGCCAATTGAATTTTGGCTGTGGTATTATGTTTATTTCACGTCTAATTGGACCTTAGGTAATAACTTTGGTTTTTAGTTAACTAAGGCCGGGGTTTCGAGATGTGGATTAAGTTTAAATTCAGTTTAACGTAGTTTTAAACTCGATATTTTTCAGCGAAATGTGATTTTTTTATTATTTCACCAACAGTTTGGGCAAAACTAAGCTGTTCCGTCAAAATTTTGTATACAAACTTGGTAATGGCGGCACAAATCTGTTTTGAGGTTATCTAAACCTTGTTTAACAGAGATCTCAAAAACCCAGCCTAATTGTAGTTATATTTCCAGGATATCAGACAAAGTAGGAACCTCAGCCAAAGTTAAAAATCAACCTACACATTTATAAGTGAATATGAAAACTCTCAGAACCCGCTACTGAGTATGTCTGGATTTGCACTAGGAAAGTTTTCTTTCAGATAGTCTCAGTTAGTTGGTAAGAAGGGAGAGAAGAATAGCATGCTGTCTTCCCCTTTCACTTGTAAACTCAGACTTTCTGAAAGAAAATTTTCATAGTGTGAAATCAGACTATTATGTTCACCGGTATTCAATCTGAGATTTTAATGGCACTCCACCAGTCAACCGTCTCAGTTTTTAATTGTAATCCACTAAGACACATTGAGTTTTATATGGTTTTCCACCGGACAAACAAAAAATGTGAGGCTGAAGCCCACTAGCCAATGCGAAAATCAAAAGCAAAACGCGCGAAAAGCAGACACACAAGGTTGCCTGTGTAATCTGAACGTGAGTGAGTAGGGTAAATGGTTGTCAGCTTATTATTGTATACTTCAAAAAACAAAAAACCAACAAAATTGGTAACGGGAATTTTAAGAATATGTTTTTGTAGTGAAGGGAAATAAGTATTATTGGCCCGCTCAAAAAATTAAGTTTTGTATTTTACACTAAAAATTATCTTTTAAATTCGTCTTATGCAAAAACTTGAACTTAATGTGTTGCTTAACTAATGAAAACTTTAATTTTTTTTGCATAAGAGGGTAAGTCTTTTAGTTATATTAAAGTAAGAAGGTGTACATATTTACTTGGCGGCCAAGGCAAATAACAATCATAATTTTCTATAATGTCGCCTTTTAAATAAATATACTTTGCAAGTTCCTTTATTTTAGTTTAACAGCTGTTTATAATATTTTTTTGATATTTAGTAATGAAACTCTACTTTAATCTTAATTAAATAAGATTAAACAAGTTGCACCTAAAAACTAAAACTTTATTTAAATACAACTTTAATAAATATTAAATAACTACTTGTTTAAATACGTCAAGACAAAAACTGGCCATAAGATAATCGTATTGTTTAAGTTTTGCATTAAAAGAAGCTTCAAACTTTAAAGCTTCCTTAGTGTGTCCAAATTATTGAAAATGTAAAACTTCAGCACTACTGCACCTCGGCTATGTATATGTATATGGAAATTTATCAAAATCAAACCATTCGTTTAGAAATCATTGACCGACTTAAGACGTATTCCCCCATTGAAAATTTAACAAACGTTCATTAAACTTTATTAAGCGGTTCGCTATACAAACGTGAAATATGTATAGACAGTCAGATGGCTAAGATGGCAGCCCCATCATCAGAATAGGATGCAGGAGACTAATCAACTGCCCATCCGAGATAACATGATTAACGAAACCTCAAATAACATGAATGATGAAGCTCATTATAGGATCGAGGGGAACATACAAATTTTTAAATAATTTAAAAAAATTATCGATACAACGAACACAAATTATTAAATCCCCCCAATAGCCACCATCCATATTTATCAACATTTTTATGTCAGCTGTTTAACACCGTTGGTAAAGTTTTTTTTTTACGTACAAACAACGAGTTTGGTAATTTTTATTAGTAACGACTACACCATATTCGAAATTTAACAAGTCATGTACAAACATACATATGTATGTATGTACCCCAGTGCGTAGTAGATGTTTTGGGCGATTTTGTTTAGGTGTTTTAATAACAAACTGATAAATAAATAATAAAAAAACAACCGACTAACCAAAGAGAAAAATAGTAAAAAAAATTACTACAAAATATGTATTGTAAAATAAAAATAAAAAAGTAAATAAAAATTTTATTTTACGTACTTATGTACATATGTAGATATAAATAGATTTTATTCTCCCAGCCAGGGATTGATAAAAATTTTCTGATTTTGCACCAACTTTCAAAACAAAATGTACCTTTTAGTTAACGACCGTACCATTTCTTAAGGTACCCAATGCAATACATATTAATTTAATGCATATTGTACCATTAAATAGGCTGTGTGTATATCATATTGATAGATGGCACAATATATTGAATAAAGCCAAATGTGTTTTGATTTATACCCTGCAAATTAAATTGGACCACCTGATCCATTTTGATAAAATGGACTACTCCATGGACTGGTCCGATGTAATGCAAGCATGGACCATATCATTGTTAAAAAGTGTTTGTAGTGAGACGACATGTCTTCGTTTTTTAACGACATGCTTTCGTTTTTAAACGACTTCAAAACTAATCCTCTTGAGTATACCATGGAGTAGTTTTAAAACTACTCCTTAGTGGTCCAAAGGTGGGTTATATGGTCCTCTCCTAGGACATCGTAATGTTAAATAGACCAGGTTTTTTCCATACGTTTGGGTTACTTTTGGACTAGTCTTGGTCCCTTGTGGACTACTCATTACACGCGTGTTTGGACTGGTCCTATTATTTGCAGGGTATTGCGCAAAAAGAAATATTTTTTAATGTGTAGACAATACGCACATGTGTAAGTATGTATGTGCGTTGGTTTTGTTTACTTTTACTTGTATTCAATAAAAAAATGCGCCAGATATTTGTTTTTTATTTTGCCCAACTTAATGAATACTTTACAAATCGACAATAACAACAGCAATTAAATACTCAATAATATTGCAAATTTATTTTAATTATTCATTAATAATCAAAACGCCAACATAGGTTAAAAGAGATTACATATTTAAAGTTTCGGTATTTTGCCTTATTTTTAAAGTTTAAGGCTAAAGATTATCATAGGTCTAGTTTGTTTACTTTAAACGCTGACTAGCTAAGCTTCTACGACAAACAGTCAACCACGACCTAATATTTTTATGATCTGCTTTGTATTTTAATTTAATTCAAAGTCACCATTTGATTTTCACTTTCTAATTCAAAACCCTTATGCTGTGGAAAAGATTTACATGGATACTCAAGGACCTACTCCATGTTGGATCGTTACCATTGGGTGACAAACAATGAGTTTGCTAACCATCCCCCGAGTGTAAGCGCAACCAACATACACAGGTAGCAGTTTGAGTGCATAATCTATCAAGATTACAGACTCGTCCCCTGGTAAGGAGCTATCTAGTCTCCACTGGTGTGAAAAATGCTAACTGAATCTGATACGTAGCAACAGCACCTAGGGATAACCCTACCTCAGAGCGAACTCTTCAATAAGTGGTGAAAAATCAAGTCCATCTGAGAGATTTTCTGGGTCTCCCTTCCCGCGTATTTTGATTGTATGTAAACCACAATAACCACGTGAAAAGTATTCTTTCAACGAAAAGACGAAACTTTCGCAGACAATTTTCCTGAAAGACAGAAAGCATTTCCCTAAAAAAACATACATACTAATTGAGGTCTTAATGAATGGTCAGTCCAGTGCCATGCCACCGTGGGCTACTTATCCCCGTTGTACCAGGTGGTCTACTCTCTATTGCGATGCGAAAGAAAATTGTAGCAAATCTAGCGATTGGTACTCTTTAATACGTTCGCGCATATGTCTTTCGCATCTTTTAATTTTTTTTCTTTTCTTAAATCATATTTTATTTACATAAATTTTCCAATTTCAAATATTTTTACACACTTTGGTATTTCATTACTGTAAATCCGCGCCATCTTTAATTTGTATTGCCACTATTCAGCTTCTTTTTCAGAAAATTTTGCGAGAGTGATAGAGAGTACCAAGTTGGCATTTAGCTTTCGCATCGAAAATGTTATATAATGATATACATAATTTCTACATGCACCTAATTAAGCCCCGGAGGATGTAACACCAAAAGGTAAAATTTGGTGTATATTGGTATTAGATGCCGCCGACAGTGTCAATAGAAGAGGAAGGAGCTTTTAATAAAAGCATACATATATGTACTATGTAGGTATGTACATAAATGAAGGCCATGACTGTTGAAAAAGTGACATGATTTAAATATAAATCGTAATAAAAAGTGTTATATGTAGGTACATTTACTCTAGTAAGTTGTAAATGTATGTATGTCTAATCTCCAAGTGCATTTCGGTATTATTACTGTGATTTCTATAGCATTAATTAACTTTAGCGATCAATTGTTACAAATTCTTTAAGTACCATTTTTAAGTACGATGGTACTATTAATAACACAAACAAACATACATACATATGTATTCACTTCTCGTACCCGTTTCATAGCTTATTTTTTATGTATGTACATATGTCGCACATTTATGCTTTTAGCAAAACGTTGTTGTAAATCAAAACTACGTTTCATTTTATTTTCTTCATGTTTGTAAAAAAATATACTCGTAAAAAATGTTTACTTTGCGTTTTGATAAAACAATGTTGAATTATCGTTAACTTTTTCTCTTCTTCTCGTTCTTTGAGAGATATATACGAAATATTATAATTTGAGAGCAGTGCTGCCATCTGCATGCAATTACACAAATTGTTTGCAATTTCTACTTGCATATGTAGTCCATGTGGAATTAGTCTCGTGTGGAGAGGTGTTTTAAAGCGGCTCATACACTTGCAATAAAATTGATAAATTTTACGTATTGTACAATTATATCGCCAAAGTGTCTGTGATATTCGAAGGTGGAACAATATATTGGCAACAATCAAGACTTTTGATTTTTATTGCCCAACGAAAAGAAAGTGAAATGTGTTTGCAACATTGTACAATGCTGTTTATGTTATTCCTATTTATATGTTATGTTCAACTTTTTATTGAATAAATGAAACCATTGTGCGACTTATTGCATAATATAGGACAAAATGGAAATAATATGGCGAATATCATATACAATAATATTGCCGCTTAAGACGACATGTATTTAGCAGTGTGTTTATCAAATTTGCCACTGTCAAATGCATACATGTCGTGTAAAAGCAAAAAATTGCTTCTATAAATAGGTGCGTTTGTTAACTGTTCCAGTAAAATCCAGTAGGTGAGTAAATTTTGGCCAATATGAAAAATTTTACTCTCAAAACTGGCTCTTGCACAAAAAAGGAAACGAACGGAAAAATTGCAAAAACTTGCAGGTTAATTCAATCATATGACCGCTTAAAAACTTAGTGTTGTAAAATATGTGTTATTTAGACTACCCAGTATATATTGTTTTTGGTACCTGATGAATTGCATTTTAATAATTATAAGTACGTAGCAAGTATATTTTATTAATGAACTTCTGTTGAAGCTTTTAGACTCGTTTAGTTTGTACATGACTTTTAATTTTGTTTCTAGTTAAATAACATAGAAAATACATGAATACTTGATTTTTGATATTCGATACCCAGAATAATATGCAGTAAGTAGTATTCATATATTTATTAGGTTTATATCCCTAAAATATTAATGCAATGTTATTTATATTATATTGAATTTGCTTTTCAAAAAAACCTATTAGAAAACTAGTTTTTAGGTTATTCTGGACTTTTAATTAATCTTTTGTTCTTTAAAATGTTTTTAATTACAAATTGTAAACTTTTTGTTTGCAAATTGTATGTTTGTTGCTTGTTTACTATATTGAATCATATGTTTTTGTTTTCTACTGGTTTTTACAGGCAAAAATTTGTTCAGTGAAAATTTGCATGCTCTTTGTTGACTACTGTCTCAGTAGATGTTTTCTTTTGCAAATTTATTTGTACGCGAACGCATTTCAGTAAAACCCAGTACAAATTTATAAAAAAAATTCAAATTTTGGGGTAAACGGACGCAGCTAATATCAGCTCAAATATGCAGTGTATAATTTTTCCTTTATTTTGAACTGGCAAATCATCTGAGATCAGCTGTTTTGTAAATCACTTGCAGCAAATATGCATACATACATTAAAACTTCTTTATTTACACATAGTCTTAAAAATAAACAACATATTTAATTAACTTAAATGCAATTAAAAGTGAATAGAAATAAAAATCAGTACATACATACATATGTACATGTGTATATAATATGCTGTTGTAAACGATTGAAGGTAATGTCAGATGAAACCAAAAACGAACGTGTGAAAGCAAAATTATAAACCATTTCTATTTGTCAATTTACACAGAAAAAAAAAAATAAAAATAAATAGCTTAATCTGTTTGTAATTTAACTTTTAATTATTTATTTTCAATAATTTTTGGTAGTAAAATATTCTTTCGGAACATTGATTTCTTGTAATTTTGTTATTTGATTGCGCTGAAGTCAACCCTGTTTTTCAAACAACGTCCTTATTTCACTTTTCATGACAAAATTATAAAAAAAAATAACATGGGGTAATTAAATGCCAACACCATATATCCATGTGTAGACCGTAAAATGTTGTGCTCATATTTTGTGAAATAATTGTTTAAGCATTTTTGAACAAAAATGTGTTTTGAACAAAAACTTTTTTCATAAACTGTCAAATTTGATTGGCATTTCTTATTTGCGCAATTAAAAAAAAGTGCTTCATTAAAAATATTTCTGCAGGTAATTTAAGATAATTGAATACAGGATACCTAAAAGTCAATAAATTTGTTTTTATCAAGCAAAACTGTTATATTTGCTTACATTCTTAAATAAAAATTGTTGTACTGTTCTTCTGCCTCTGGGCAGAAAATTGACCACATCACCAAACTTGGACTTGATGAACATTTTTGACCAAAGAATTGCTCAAAGAAAAATAATTCTAATTGCACAAATTGATAAGTTGCAATAATTTAAAGACATGAAAATTAAATTAAATAATAATATGAACAACTTATAAGTGTAATAAAAAAATGTACTCTAATCTATATGTTGGATTATTTAAATAAAATATTTTATCTTAGATATGTATTTGTGTACTTTTCATTTTATATATGTGCCTTTATATGTGTTTCTTTGTATATAATACAATAGAAATACTGTTGTTTTTTCCTTCTATAAAAATAAATTTAAAATATGTACACAGACATGGTTTTATCAATTTTTTAAGGAGCAGTTTTTCCCCAAAAAAGAACCATTTTTTTTTTTTTTTGGAAATGATCAGTTTTTTAAATTAATATGGCAGCACTGCACGTAGGGAGTTTTGTAAGAAAAATGTTTTTCAGAGAGTTTCTCCTCTTTTTATTCATTCTTAATCAGGTTTGATAAAGTTGGTACAATTGTACTTTTTTTGGTACAATTCAATGCTAAAAAGTACGCTGGTACCCCCGTTAGGGATGGGCAAGTTGAAAAAAAATATATATATATATATCGAATCGATATTTTTTTAGAGTATCGATATTTATTATCTCAAAAATATCGATATATTGAACGTATTTTGCTGAAACTATTACCAAATTAAAAATTCAGTATACCTTTGTACAAACATATGTATGAACAAATTAACTATATGAAATTACATTGTTACTTTTAATTGTTACATTTTATTTAAAAAAATTAATAAAAACAAAAAAAATTAATCAAAACAAAAAATTCAATTATACCATAAGAACCATAAGAAAAAAAAATAAATTACGAAAAATTTAAATGGAAGTACATAAGTCATGGAAGTACCAACTTTTCTTAAAATTTGAATTGCACCCAAAAAGTACCAACTGGTTTTAGTCAAACCAGTAATCAATCATCAGATATGGACATCAGGAGCACTCTCTGTTTTATGTGCACTCCAGATTCTTCTATCCGGCACTGCTTCTTATAAATGCCTATTATTTTAGATCTTCATATTTGTTTAAAAAAACATATGATGCATGCAATGATTCCAATTCTTAAAAAACATATTGTTTGAAAAACGGCTAAAATTTTGAGTTCTTAATGAAGACTGACTTTAAAAAATATCGAATTCGATAGTCGTATTTCAATATCGATACATCAATGTATCGGTATTTAAAATATCGGCGATATATATCGATTATATTTTTTTTAAATATCGATATTTTGATATATCGATATTTTTTGCCCATTCCTAACCTCCCTCACCCATTTGGTACCTACTACATATTTCCAAAAAGTTCGTTGGTACGATTTTGGTTTCCTCAATTATCATCCCTGTTCTAAATAAGATGAAGCTGGTACAATTGTACTTTTTTGGTACAATGCAAAACTAAAGGTAGAAGTACATAACACGCGTTAACTCGTCGACGTTTGTCGTGCGTTTAAAAGCTTTAGCGCACGAAAAATTCCAAGTTACACGCCGCGCGTTACAAAATCCGTTCCTGTCAGCTGTTTTTTATTTGTTTACTTATTTTAGCAATAAAAACGGATTCGAAAGTATATTTTATTGCATTTATTCTTTTTATATAAATATTGTATGTTTTTGAAGCTCTTCAATAAATTTTTCTTTCACGATTCGTTAAATTTTTCTTTTTATTGTCAGCTGACACTAACGCGTGGTATGTTCGTCTACCTTAAAAAGTACACTGGTACCCCCATGACTCATTTGGTACTACAGTAGAACCGCGAAAAAGTTAACCAAAAATTATTAAAACGTTTAGAAAAGTTACATAAAAGTTAACTTTTTAGAGCGACACAGGAACGCTAAGTTCGGATAACTTATCCGCGAGATTAACTTTTCCGAAAATTTTTTTGATAATAAACTGTCAAGTGCACGGCCTAAAAAAACTGACTGGCAGCCCGCTTTATATTTTGTTTGCGAAAACAATAAAGCGAGTTGTTTTTGTTTTTATTTTGTTTTTTCTTAACCTACTTACAACTACAATTAATGTTGAAAGAATTCCAATCAATTGTAGTGGGGAATGTAAGGAGAGATAAACTCACTGTTTATTGTTGATGATTTTGTTTAAACTTTGATATTGTTACACGTAGAACTGTTGCTGTAATTCTTATACGCTTAATAGTTTTATTTGAATTAATATCTTTAGTTTTTCCAAACTCTTTATGGATGAAGTTTCCTGATGATCTGGCCTAAGCAACCTGTGAAATGCGTATCCCATCAACAATAAATTCCATTGTTTTTATCAAAAATAAAAATTGGGAATTAGGCACGAATAACAAAATCCATTAAACTTATTTTTTTGTTAAAATAAAATTAATATTTTTATATAAAAAATACTCAAGCTTAAAAAAATTAATAAAAATTTAAATAATAAAGATCAAAAAAAAAAAAATAATATTAATATAAATAATGTTTGCAATTTTATTTTAGTGTTTATTTAATTCTTTTACTTCAATTAAAATTTGCCACCAGTTCACAAACTTAATTTTTTTTCTCACAAAATGTGTTTTTTTTTAAATGCCAACCAAATTTGACGTTTTATGTTAGAAATAATTGTCAACGAAAATGAACTAACGATTATTGCAACATAAATTGCTGCTAATAAATACGAACAAAAAATTTCTGTCTACATTAAAGATAACATAATTTTGACATTTACTGCAATATATGTCGCAATAATAATCTCTGGTATAGAAGACGGGCAGTAAAAAGTGCCGGTTCACACACGTCAAGTTGGACTCATCAACAGCGTTGCCATAATGACATTTCATCTTATTTTTTAAGATTTTTTGACCAAAATATGATTTGGAGATTTTTTTATAAAATGAAGATCTTTTATTTTAAGAAATAAGATTATTAACTTTAAGTTGGTACAACATGCATAATTTTCTACAGTCTTAAACGTTCAATTTCAGTTAAAAAAACTGTTTTATATCAGCGTGTTGTTTATTGGTTTTGCACACTTTTGTACCCATTGTCTAGCATACTCAAAAATGCATATTTTTTTTCTGGGCATGCAAGATATTAAAAAAGCATCTCAAGCGGTTATTCATTTTGGGAATTAATGATGAAAAAAACGTATTTTTAAAAAGTTTCATACACATATTAAAGAACAAAAAAGTTCATTTATTTAGTACCAAAAGATAAAACTAATGAAACTTAAGAAGGTTTAAGTTTGAAAATTCCACATTCCATGTTTATGATCATTTTTAAATAAATATTTTTATATTTCATATTTTCTCAAGAATTTTTTTAAAAGGTGTACCAACATTATTTTAATAAGTATTCCATTAGGAATATATTTAGGAAAATCCATATATTTTCAATGAGCTTTTTCGAAATGCAATTTTCTCAAAGCGCCTTTGATCAAAAAATATAAAATTACGCAACTAAAATCTTCTTGCCCAAAATTTATATATCACTAATTTTAGAATTTAATTACTTTCAATAAAACTTCTTTATTTAGACCCCTTTCACACTCGGCAAGTTACTTGCGCAAGTCTCTTGGTTTGTAGATGTCAGCGGTATGGTCGGGGTAAGGAAAAAAATTTTGTACAGACTTTGTTGTTGTCGGCAAGTAACTTGCGAAAGATACTTGCTGAGTGTGAAAGCGGTCTTAGATGGACTTTTTACGTTCATATTTAATAATAATTAAATGGATTTAAAATGTATTTTTAGAAAAAAATTTATAGAAAATATAACTAAAAACACAATTTAAACCTAATTTAATTTTGTTTCCATAATAAGAAGTATGTATGTTCTTATAAAAAATAAATAATTTTTACTTTTATAAAAAAGTTACGATTTCCCTTCCAAATTTTCTGGCAACGCTGCTCGACATGGTTTGAGTTTTTGGGGGAATGGGAAAAATAATTGGCATTCCCTTTTTCCTTCTCTCCTAAAAGCTCAACACTTGACAAGTCAAACTTGACGTGTGTGAACCGGCACTAAGCGGACTTCAGTGTTTGGTGCAACCCTTGCGAAAGAGAAATCGTGGATTAAAAAAAAAAGCTATGATATTTTGTATTTGCACCAAACCCTGAACTCCGCTATTGTGAATAGAATTTTGCACTAATTCATTAGTCGATTGCATATGCCACATTCTAAATTTAGTTTTAGCGGCAGCATATAAGTATGCATTTTCTGATGATATTGACAAGTTTTTAAAAGATATAGGAAACCACTTCCGCAAAAGTTCTAATTTCAAGATTATTTTGGAACGTTATCATAATATTTTTAAATATTTGTCAACAACACCACATTATTTTTTTACTACGAATAATTTTGAAGGAGATTTTACAAGCGCTAAAAAAAATTTGATTATATTCAGACTTTCTACTCCAGCTTATAACATGTCTTTCCTTTTTCTGCAGTGTATATTGAAAATTGTAAGCACAATAAATTTTTAAATGTGATCCGACTTTACATGTACAAACGAATTTTAAGTACCTTTTGTTTTTGTTGTATTAAATTTTTGTTTATAAAAATAAATATGTAAAAAGATATCCTAAGCAACCAGCGAAATGCGCATAGAAACACAATAAATTTCAATAAATTCCAGTGTTTTCAAGAATAAAAATTGGAAATTAAGCATAACAAACAAAATCTTTTTAATGTAAAATAAAAAAATATTATAAAAAAATTAGTCAGTACTTTTATTTAGTACGATTTTAACACTTCGTTGGTACGATATTAATTTACTCATTTATCATCCCTGTCTATCATTTAAGCGATTTGGTGTTGAAATTTAGCCACCAACAAGAAAATGAGTAAAATTTTTTTTAATCTTTAATACCTGCTTTAAAACAGTAAATAATGAAACTTTGTTAATTAATAAATTTTTATTAATTAAAAAAAAAACTGTAAAAAGAAAACATATTTTTAGGCTTACACTGAGATTGTGTTTAAAATAGTCCAAAATGTATTAACAAAGTGACCTCAGTACTACAACAATGAAACAATAGAAAAAACAACAGGCATTTTGCTGCTAGAATTGAGACGACAAATGTCAAAATGCCTTTATAAAAAATGTAAATAAACAAACAAAAATGACGCCAAGCGTCACACACGAAGAAAATCACTGCAAACAGCTGCGCTTGTGAGGTCACTTTTTTAGTACATTCTGAAATAGTCTGATATGTATGTATGTTTATTAGGGGCATAACTTTGTTCCAATTTTTTGCAAATATCAAAATGGCCCTAGCATAGTCGAATAGTCCATTGAAAACTATTAAAAAAATTATATTAATTTTTCGCGGTTTTTAAAAAAGGTCACCCACAAAACGCGATAAAGTTGGAAATTAGTTTTTTATTTTTATTTAACCAAAAACTTTAGCAAAACAACACGCATATTAAATTTGAAATGCATGTCCTTTAATAATTAAGAAACTTTTTAACTTTTTTTCATATTTTAATAAAATATTTAAAATTTTGTTATTAAATTTTTATTTTTAGGAATTTTAGAAAATCGCTTTTTTTATTTTCAAACGACCCAAACAAATTGTTTTCGTAAATAACACAATATTCGTTATTGCGAAGTGATAGGGCCGAATTGCAATAATAAGCAAACTAAAAGGCAGTATATTTATGTGACATAAAATATGACAACCTAGTCCCCATCATTTCTGCGGTCTTTGGAAAACCATTTTAACATATACACGAACAGAGTCTTAATCAACTGTGATGCAAATACATAAAAATCTGGGCCCAATCATATCTGCGGTCTTCGGAAAATCCATTTCAACAGACTCACGGGCATCGTTATATCAACTTGGCTACCAATAAGGACGCCGAATTTATTATATGTATGTATTCTTTAAAGGATCTAAGATTTGTATTGTAGGAACTACAAACGGAATAACAAACTTATATGTATGTAAATACCCTTTCAACCCGTAGCAAGGGGCATAAAAAATATAACCAACCTAAAAATACAATTTTATGGTTTATCAAAACAACGTTTTAACTGTCAATAAGATATAAACAGTTATTTTAGTAATCATTGTAAATTTTTTGTAATAAATTAAATACAATAAACAAAATTAAATAAAGCTAAAATAAAATAAATGTGTATTTGTTAATTTGCTGTCACAGTTTTAGATACTTCACTCATGCATTTAGTAGTAGTGTCTGAAATGTTTCTCCTGGTTAAATATAATTTTTAATGACATGTTTTTTTTTTAGCTAAAATTTAATTTTATTTAAATGTATTCACTAAGATCTTCTTTTGTGCTAGACTTTGTAAATATTATTTGAAAAAAAACAAAGAAAAACATTCATTTTATTCTTTTTATGGGAATTGAATATTTAAATAAAATAAAATACTGATTTAGTAGATTATAAAAATAAAATAGAATACTTAATGAATTAAAAGGTTTTACAATGTGTAGTAAAGTTTTGAAGAGAAAGGTTTTACAAAATCTAGTTTAGTTTTAAAGAGAGTTTAGCTAACTAACAATGAATTATGAATTGTAATTAACTAAAAAAATGTTAAATTAAAAGATAAAATTCTAGGAAAAAATATTTTCAAATTTAATTTTTTGAAGAAAAATGTTAATAAGTTCTGTGTCAACGTTTTGACTTTGAGTAAAATTTTTTTAGATTTAATGGTTCTAACTGCAAGTTTACTAAGCGATTACTAACGTCGTGTATAGACACACTTTCTTTTATGTCAATCCCAATATTTACCAGAAAGTTATGGCACTAAAAGCTATTTGTGGTAGTACCTAGTATTTTTATGGGAGCTATCGTTAAATATGGACTGATACCAATAAAGATTATTAAGATTGCAATAAAATAAATTTCGACCAAATTCAATCTTTTTACCAACATAATAACATGGTTTGTGAGCACAAAAACTCAATTCCGGAAAGAAGCTTTAAATTATGGACTGATTCTTACCATTTTCAATAGGCTTGAAAATATCTCCAGAATTGTGACTTTTACTTTGCGCACAAGGTTTTCGTAGACAGACAGACGGACGGACATCGTTAGACCGATTTAAAAATGATTCTTAATCGATCGGTACACTCAAAGGTGGATCTAGGACCAATATTTTAAGGTTTTACATATATCAGCACAAACGCATTATACCCTTTTCACTGTTGGGGTGTGGGTGTTAATATGCTTAAATTATCCATTATTTCACATGGCCCCCAGACGATTTAAAATCCCGTAAACGGCCTTCGCAATACGTTTTCTTTTCCTTTACCTGATGATATTTTTGTCACTCCCAATTGTTGCTCGTTACTATCTAAAAGGACCATAACAGAAAGTCGCTTTACACTAAAATATAAAAAAGTAAACTTTACATATACAATTTTTTGAGAAACAATTTAATTTACTTCTGGCGTTACGTTACAAAAAGTAGACTTTTCGCTGGAACTGCCCATATTTAACACGACTAGGAGCATGCTAGGAGTTGTGGGAGCCAATTTTTACAATTTCATAAAATTACAAAACTTTTAGTGAAAGATCCCTTAGGGATGTTGTTAGGGGAAGCATACATTTTAACTATCCAGAAGTGACTCTGTGGCAGTTATGGAGTTTTGTTGTCAATTTTTCCTTTCTGCCTCACTTTCAGCTCAATGAGCGTCTATCTCCTCTCTTTCTTAATTTAATTAATCCATTTCTGCCCAAAGTTCAACTTTAATTTTAAAAAATTATTTTAATGATGTTTTTGTTTATTTCTCATGAAATGTTTCTAAAGTAAATCTCAAAGATAAAATCTCTGTTTCTAACATTTAGCTGTAATATATTCCTAAGAATTTTACAATAGATGAAAAAAAAAACAAAATAAATACAAAATAAAATTGATTGTTAAATGCTAAACAAACACATTCTTAAAATTAATTTTAAAACACTGTTTCCTGAATCTTAAAGGTTACCGTTAATATTACTGATTTTTTTTTTTTTTTTGTTAAAACAAAAATAATGACAGACTAATTAAAATAATTATTACATTATTATCAGTAAGACAATTCTAAAAATACAACTTAAACAATAAAACTTTTATATATACAAACATATATATATTTTTTAGCGGTTCCTGGTTAACTTTCTTATGGTTATTTACAAAATTTTTTTCCTGTTTTAAACATTTGGTGGGAGTGAAAATGACAACACAAAAGCTTTAGCAAAGATTTGTTTAAACAGTGATGCGCAATGCACATTCTGTTATATTAACGTTTGTATTAAGTTCGATTCACCCATCCGTTCCAAACAATATTTTTGTCCGGAGGATAATTTTTTTACCGGGTACCGTTTATATGTATGTAGAAATTTTAGAGGAAGGCGGAAAACGACCTTAACTACATGGGGCCACCAAATAAATACTGAGGGGTAAATTTTTGTTAGGGCTACTTTACACAAGTCTTATGTTTTTAATACAACCCTGTGGTGGTAAGGGGCTATTGTGTTTTGAAAATTTTTGAAAAAATAATTAGATCAGGGAAGAATTTTCTTTAAAATACATACAAATACAAGACTTGTATTACAATATAAAACGGCAATTTTTAATACAGCACAAAACAAAAAAAAGTACACAGGAGGAATAAAATTATAAGTCGAAGTTGTGAAGAAAAAGCCCGTTTGGGGTTACCGACAAACCGGTCACAAAAGAAATTTACAATAAAGAACTTACAAGCCAATGATATTCGTTTATTTTTTTTTTCAATTTTAAATAAAATTAATTTCACTTTAACTTGCACAGCCACAACAAAAAACAAGTATGAAAGTATAGTCGGTCAAGCCCGACCATATAATACCCTACACCACAGTATTTAAAAACACATCATGCTAATGTGTCTATATAAATATAGATTTATCTATGTTTATAAGCTTCATTAAAATTGGTTTGAAAGTTTGTGAGAGGCAGAAATTGCCCCCATCCTCCCCTTGTGGTCCTACGATTCGGGCCATTTCCAATAGACTTGGTCCTTTTGCAAATAAGAACCTATGTGCCAAATTTTATAAATTTATCTTCAAAACTGCGACCTGTACTTTGCGCACAAGGTTACATGGCCAGCCAGCCAGCCGGACGGAGATCGTTAGTTCGACTCAGAAAGTGATTCTGAGTCGATCGGTATACTTTAAGTGTTACACACATCAGCACAAATGCATAATACCCTCTCCACTATTGTGGTGCAGGTATAAAAATCAATGTCAATAACAGGGTTTAAAAACAGCAGTCGACACCAAAAACTGTCGAACAAAAAACCAAAATTTGTGTACAACTTATCGCTTTTTGAGTTGAGTTCAGCTTTATGACTGTTTACATTTAATAAATCAGAAGTGAAAAGTGGAAGAAATGGCAGTATCATTACTATGATGACATTTTTATTGTCATAATGAAAATTTAAATTTATGATGGCATGCTTTTTCGAAATATTTTTATATTCTTAATTATTGAGATTGAGACTATTATTGAATGTTAAAAATAATTTTTTTTTTAAATTATTAATATATGTTGCTTTTATAAAAAAATTTTTGATTTCATAGATTTAATGGCATATTACATTAGATGTATGAAATTATTAAATCTTACATTTTTTAATTAACAATTTAACATTTTTTTAAGGAAACTGTAATTTTGTATTAATTTATGAATAAAGTTATGTTTGTATATTGTTTTTTTATGTTTCCAATTGAAATTTTTTGTTTACTTGGACAAACTTATGTTTTCATATATCCAATGAAAATTTTTAACGTAATTACGAAATCCCATGAAGCGATTTTAACGAAAATACTTCATTATAACTATGAAATTTCATTTAGAAAATGAAAATTTTCATTTAACCAATGAAAATGATTCATTAAATATATGAAGCATTTTTCTTTCAGTGTACCTTACAAATTTACTCAAAATTGACAATCTATGAGGTGATTACATTTGTGGTAAACACTTTTTATATATTTACAAACATACTTTACTTTACACTTGAAGGTAAAAACACAATTAAAACTGTATAAATATGTATATCAAAATGTAAAATGGCTTGTTAAACCGTAATTTGTTGATACTTTTCCATTCAATTTTTGTAACACAGTGTAAATTTACTGGAATTACAAAAAAACTCAACTTTAAAAAAAAAACGAGTTAGGGCTTTTCTACACGAGACCAACGATATGGTTGTATTAATGTAGGAACTTTAGTTATAATTTAATTTTTTCTATACATAAATTAATTATCACCTACCAGAAATGAAGAGACTACAACGTACAGTTAAGTTATTACGTGTTTAAAAATTGTTAAAATATATTATTTATAAAAATAATTGTATGGGAAAATTTTCAATAAATTAAATACAGAAAACACCGTAGAAACTGTCATTAAAAATCTCATAATCAACATTTTCACGTAAAATATTGTAAATTGTTTCTGTGAAAAATTCAACGGTTTTGAGTACAGTAAACTATCTGAAACTTGTTAGCTGATATTTTTCTTGGAAAGGCGAAAGACAACTTTTGGCCCCCCACCAACGTATCTTAAAAATATTACATGCAAAATAAAAATAATGGGCTATTGGTAAACAGCTGTTCTAACGGCAGCTTTGCTTCCCAAAATGAGCTTAACCACCCAATGCTAAAATACCAAATTCATTTGCCACTATAAAACATTCACAATAGTTTTAAGCTGGAGGTCCACAGCACGCCTTACTCGCTTTTTTGCAGCATACGCAGCTGTCAAAAAAGTAGAAACTGTGTAGTTATACGTAGTAAGTTACATGAACAAAAGCTTAGATACCTTAAGGCGAAAAGTAGGTTTACTTTCTACTTTTGTAAGCGTCACAGGCAGCGTTCCAACAAATCAGCTGATTTTGACATATTAAATTTTATTTTTAATTGTGCTGCTGCTGCATAAAAAGCATTGCATGTAACTTGAAACGTAAAACGCAAGTAAGGTTAGAAAAGCACGCACTGCGTGGAGGTGAAAACGCGTGATATGGACCTCCAGCTTAAGTCATATTCTGGTATCTGTTTCTTGTTACTAAATCGGACATCTCTAAAGCCGGCGATACACTATCCTATTCAGTCGTACGATTTCTCAAAAAAATCGCGTGTGCTCATAAAGTAGGATAGTGTGGCTTAAAAATGAATTAAGTGACAGATTTTTTTGACAAGTTTGTCCAACTTGCAAATGTTTATGAAAACCTTCATAAAATGATAGTTCCTATGCGATCAGAGTTGCATTTTTGTGTAAAATAGCTGAGTCATTTGAATTGGCATCATTTTTGTGGGATAGTGTGGCATTGTCAACAGATTTTGAAGACATTTTTTATGTGGGATAGAATTCCATCAGATTTTCGATTGTGTCGGATAGTGAATCCCGGCCTTAAAAGGCTCATTACTGGCCAGCACTCTATCCTAAGAGTTGCCAAGGCGAATTCATTTTTGATGCGGCGTTAAAAGCATAGCTGCGCTATTTTTTTTTTTCTTACTTAAGGCTCAGTTAGTCGGGAGTTACAGTAGCTTAACCTTACCGTAAAAAAGGAAGACCAATTTATTTCTTACGTAAAATCTTGCTGCTAACAATTATCGTTCTAATTGCTTTACATACAACAAAATCAAGCAGCTGATTTGCAACGTTACTGTTACTCCCAGCCAACTGAGCCTTTAGAGACAGGAACGTCAAAAGTTACTTGTGTATCGACCAACAAAAGCAACAAATAAAATACAATGTTGTGTTTTTGGTGCTGTACTCATTTGCATGAATTCGCCTTGAGAGTTGTTGTCATATCTAATATTCTGAAAATCGAATACGAGTGAAATTAAAACTAAATTTGAAATACAAGAACAGAAATACCATTCTGAGGAAGCTGTTACAAGTTTATTTTCTTGAGAAGTAGAAGTACATAGTTTTTTTTAATCTCTTGAAAAATATCTTGTAGCTCTAACGAGTATCAGAAAGATGTTATTGCTTTTTTAGTCTTTACATCTTTTAAGATCGTTTATCTTTATCAGAACAAGGAGTATTTTCACATAATGTATTCTAGATTCACGTATGTACGAGCCTAACTTCACGGTGCTCTAAGCCCAATGCGTCTACTCACGCCTTTAGATGGAAACACCCACACACAGTTGGAAACTTAATACGAGTAGTACATATATGCTCGTTTATGAGCTGGGGCTTTATAACCCCCAATTACAAAAAGGATTATTTTAGCCAACAACAACACTTGTAGACATCCGCCAGCAGGCCAAACTTTGTCCTAGATACGGGAAAAGCAACATACTCAGGGTATATTTTACTCCCTTCGGCGTGCTGGTTCCTGTGGTATTGGAATCAGCCGCGTTTTCGGCAGAAGCCTCAGATCAGCTTTAGATATTAGCTTCACATATATTCACCAAATGTGCCACGCACAAGTTCTTGGAAAACAATTTTATTAGAGTTGCATCCTTATAGCTTTAACTGATCTTCTGATTCGCGTACAATCATTTAAGGCCTGGAACAGAATGAAGTATTTGTAGTGGTAGCTATGGCTGACGTATGCGCTGTATCGCAACAACGTATACTACAACTACGTATTCCGTTTACACTACTTTCAAACTGCCGTTTTTAACTTATGAAAGTTTGCAGCGCTATTCGTTACGTTGTACTTCTACTAATGCTGAACTCAGGGCGTCCTTTTAAAATCTCGAGAATGCCACTACAAATTATTTATCTTAGTTTTGGGGAAACGAGCAGGGCTAAAATGTAACTGCCTAGAAGACTTGCATATTCAAAATTAAAAAAGAATCTAGATTTATATACATAACAATTCAACAGCCGATAATAATTACTTTTGGATAAAGCCATGCCAAAGAATATAACGATGATGGATCCTAAGCTGCTGGAACAAATTTTGGAACGAATTTTCCGGACATTTTCCCCTATAATTCCTTGGACAATATAAGGGACACAGTTAAGGGAGCTTCCTTAAGAAAAGTCTCGTTTGAAATTGAACTTGCTATCATGAAATGTATTTCTTAACAGTTTGTAATTTTCACATTGTTTCTTACAAAAAAAAAAATTTGAGCATCTGAAAAACTACGGGAATAGGAAATATTTTGAAAATTGGAAAACCGTTTAATACATACTTTATTTAATAATTACGAAAGAATTATGTTAAGTTATCAATAAAAATAAAAATCGTTCGTCTCTGAACTGCAAATTGGCTTTTTATAATATAAATTTATCTTATTTACATTCCCTAACTATACGATATACATATCTAGCGCACTTTCACTTTATGAAGAACTTTTGCTTTTTAAAACATTCAGGTTGCAGTATGAAGATTCAGTGTCATTAATCCGATCACAGTGATACTCGCTAAACTGGCTTTTATCCCGAAAATAATTGGTTAAAATTCCCACACTACACAATTATTCGAATCTAAATCTTCCAATGCAAAATTTTTTACAAAGAATATAAAGATACCTGAATAAAAAATTATAATTTATTATTAGGAAATTCTTAATAAAACAAAACATTCTATAGAAATCTTTCTAACGAATTCATTAAAAACCGTGATTAAAGTTTTCTTGTTTTCGTTTTTATAATTGCTGCTGCCGCTGACTAATTTTCAGTTTAAAAACGATTATTAAATAAAGATAATTTTTTATTCAATAAATTTATTTGCTAATTATTTGCACATGCATCGCATTACAAAATTGTTGACGTACAATGTTTCTTTAGACAATTTCTTCTCAGGTTGCTTAAAACACGCCTTCTTTGAGTTAAACGAGAGTGCATTAAATCGAGACATGACTTTGGATTGTTTAAAAAAAACCCAAAAAATTAATACGAGGGTAGTGCGAAAAAATCAGTTGAAATCGAGGCGACTAACGTCGCAATTTGACCCCTCATTTAATTTTTTGGAACTTTATTCGCTTTTTGAAAACCAAATCGGCAAAATGACATTGTCGTCATAATATTTTAAGCAGTGTTCGAAAATCAATATTATATACTGTTCTTTAGTGTTCGGTAAGGTAGAAATATGGAAAGCGCAAACGCTAATAGTGTTCGTGTAGTAAAAAACATTTCTCTGTTTGTGCTCTTCGTACACAATTAAAATACTGTACTAATCCAACTCAACATAAAGATGAGAAAATTTCATTGCGTTTGGCTTAACGTAAAACTTACAAGCTTTGTTGTGTTCGGTTGGGTACATTAATGTTCATACGATTTAGTTCTGCTCAGCGCCCTTTTGGCTGGTAAACACAACAAATAATTTTTTACAAAAACAAAATTCAGCACATTTATTTTAACGAAAAAAAAAACAAAGACAACAAAAATGTATGCCTGTGTATGTAGGTTATTCGTGCTGTGGGCGTGCAAATTCCCTGCAAATAATAGGACTAGTCCAAACACGCGTGTAAAGTGTAGCCCACAAGGGACTGGGACTAGTCCAAAAGTTACCCAAACGTATGAAAAAAACATGGTCTATTTAACATTACGATATCCTAGGGTAGGACCATATAACCCAGCTTTGGACTACAAAGGAGTAGTTTTAAAACTACTCCATTGTATACTCCAGAGGATTAGTTTTAACTTCGTTTAAAAACGAAAATATGTCGTTAAAAAACGAACCCATGTCGTCTCACTACAAACACTTTTTAACAATGACTTGGTCCATGCTTGCATTACATCGGACCAGTCCATGGAGTAGTCCATTTAATCAAAATTGATTAGGTGGGCCTATAATATTTGCAGGATTGCTAAGCAACAATACTAGTGTGAAGCGTTACTAATATTTTTTGTTTGCTCATTCCTTCATCAATGTAAAAAAAAAACACTAATGCCCAATTTTCAGGATAGTATTTAAATCTATATTAAGTTAATTTTCAAATAAACTTAAATCGTATTTAAATACAGATTGATTTTTTGAGTTTTATTTGAAAAGTCTTATTTAATTAAGACAAAAGTATGATAGCACTACTAAATACAAAAAAAATATCATAACAAAGCTTATTTATTTGCAAGGTGGTCGCAAAAAACAGCTGAATGTTATTGCTTTGCCTGTTGTTGTTGTATTATTGTGATATTGCAGCCACCTTGCTAAAATATTACAATGGAAACTTAAGTTGAAATTAAGTGTACCACATCGGTGAATTAAGTTTAATTTAAGTATTTAGTGAAAAAGAGAATTTTGTTTTTAAAACGATTTTAAACATAAATGTGTTTTAATATCAATCCTGAAAATTGGGCATAAGTAACATTAATTTATAATGTACATATGTCTACAGAATCAATACAATTGTTCCGTTTTATAACGAAAAAGAGAACACTACAAAATGTTTGTTACTTTCGTGAAAATAGTTATGAACGGTATTAGGAGTTGTGTACTAAAAAATAGTTATTGTTTTTGGGTGTGTGTACCGTACTCTAAATAATGTTCGGTTTATTGTTGAATACTGATTATAAGCCATTAGCAAAGTATTCTTTGTAGGGCAACATTAAGAATTCTGGGTCGTTTTTAATTTTTTTAATACCGAACCTTAAGAACTTATGGCGGTCTGCTCATACACGCAGAGAAAAAATATGGTTGGGCATGGTTACGGCAACCACACTGTGTTTATTGTAACAATATATTGTTGTTGTACACAAATAATTGTTATTTTTATTAAATATCAGCAATATTATAGTTACTGTAAACATATTAATGTTTATCGCAATTATAAATTTGAGTATTGTTGACCGAAAAATAATTATTTTTCTAACAACTAAATTATGATAACTGTCAAAACATATTATATTACTCACAGCCATAACATGATATTTAATAGCCATAACATGATAACTTTATATACATTTATCATAATAAGTTTAAGATGCAATCAAAATATCGTTACTCTAATAATATTTTGGTATCGCCATTTGTAAAATAATTTTGTATCAGTTGTGTCGTGTTTTACATAAACATATCGAATTATTTGTTGGTGAGTGGCTAATAATAAAAAAAAACCATTAAAATAAACAAGAAATTAAAAAAAAATAATGAAAAATATTAAAAAAGAAATAACAAAATAACCATTGAAATAAACAAGAAATTAAAAACAAAATAAAGAAAAAACATTAAAAAAGGGTTGAAGTGTCACAAAATAAAATATCTTTGCTAAAAAAATTTAATAATCTTAAAGTGGTGGAAAAATTTGTGAAATATTGGTGCAAAATATTAACCATTACTGGTAAGTTTTGTGTTATTTTAAGAGAAAAATATTGAAAACTCCATAAAATAATTTATAAATAATTGCGATCTACGACAAAAAGATTACAGTAACTATATTATGTTTTTTATTTTATCATAAGTATTTTTTCCCAATAAAAATATTATGTTTAAAGTTGTAGATACAACAAAGATATGATATCATATTATGATGTAAAAAATTTATGTATAACAGTTCATATCACTTTGCATCATAATATGATTACTTCTAAGCTTATTATGATTGCCATGACAATAATATGATTACTTATAAACTTATTATGATTGCCATGACAATAATATGATTACTTCTAAACTTATTATGATTGTCATGACAATAATATGATTACTTCTAAACTAATTATGATTGCCATGACAATAATATGATTACTTCTTATCTTATTATGATTACCATGACAGTAATATTATAACTTCTTAACGTTTTATGATTAACAGGATAATAATATGATTAAGGGAAAAATATTATGATGTAATATTACGAACATATTTGGTCATAATATGATTTAATAACAATCGTAATATGGTGAATACAATCATAAATCTTATCATAATATGTTGCTCTTAGAATATGTTTACCACAACCATGTTTTTTCTTTGCGTGTATGTCTGTATACCCCAAATTCAAAACTTTAATTCGAATACAAGTCCTAAAATAGCACTTGGAATTTTAATCGAATCAGACTAAACGCTTACAAAATCCAGAATTCAATTTCCTTTTTTTTTCAAACCCATCTGAAGCACTCATTTTAAATATCTCATTACAATGCTTAATGTGAGGCTACTGGTACGAAGATTTTTAGAGAATGACCAAAATTTTAAATCATAAAATTTTACGAAATTAAAATCTTTACAAGCAACGAAAAATTTTGGTATTTAAACGCTGTTTTCAATCATTTTTTGTCTTCCGGAAGTTATATAAGAGGAAAATTAGGAATTTCTGTTAAAACCTTCGTATTAAAGGGTTCGAATTATAGAGATATTAAAAAAGGGTAGTAACTCATTTGCTAAAACTTTTCCATTGCCGAAGGAAATATCTTTCGAATAGCAACATTATTGAAAAGTTTAGGTCTTAAGGAACTTCACATAATTTTCGATCTACACGTGAAATAAGATAAATGATGTGTTTACCAGCAAACATCAAATTCAATCGCAGGGTTAATTTTACAAGATAGTTGTGATGAGATTGCTCATAAAAATCGTTTCATTATAACGGGTCCGCCATCTTACGTTTTTTTTTAAACCAGTGCTTATTTTGTGAATAGAAACACTAAGCTCATGTCTGATTTGACAGATAATCACCCCTATCGTGAATAAAAATTCCATGGGAGTTTTTTCCCTTTTTCCATTTGTCCTATGTTAATTCAATTGTAAAAATGGGAAAAGGGAAAAAACTCCCAAGGAATTTTTATTCACGATTGGGGTGAATTAGTTGTATCCTTCCGCTGAACGAATATAGTTGTTTATACGCTTGAACAACGCTGGGAATTATGCGTTTTCGCTTCGCTAAGTGGGCCTGCGATCGACTTACAGAAGATGCCGATTTTGCCAAAAAAAAAAAAATCATCTTTTCAGATGAAGCTCATTTTAATCTCGGCGGATATGTAAACAAGCAAAATTGTCGCATTTGGGGCACAGAAAACCCGCACGCATACATTGAAAAGCCATTGCACCCAAAACGAGTCACTGTTTGGTTCGGATTTTGGTCCAAAAGGCATAATTGGGCCATGGACAAGGAGTGGCGATCGTTATCGGGCCATGTTGAACGAATTTTTGTTCACAAAAATTGAAGAGGAGGATATTGACAACATTTGGTTTCAACAGGACGGCGCTAAGTGCCACACAGCCGAAGCTACACTCGATGTTTTGCGCCCTGTTTTTGAAGATCGCATTATCAGCCGCAGAGCTGATGTCCTTTGGCAACCTCGGAGCTTCGATTTGACACCGTTGGACTATTATTTGTGGGGTGCCGTAAAAGATAAGTGTTACGCCGACAAGCCAGACACAATTGACGCTTTAAAGGACAATTTTCGTGAAGCCATTGGTGAAATACAGCTGTACACAATCGATAATGTGCTTAAAAATTGGACCGATCGTGTAGGCTACTGCATGGCCAGCCGAGGCAGCCATTTGAATGAAATTATTTTCCATTATTAACCGGAAGGATTGTACTTTCAAATAAAAAAAGAAATTTGAGAAAATATTTAGTAGTTGTTTTTTTATAGCATTTTCAAAAAAAAACAAGTTATTTGGCGGACCCTGTATTTATTATGATACTAATACTAACACTTATTTTGAGTTCACGTAACATAATACTCTCTTCTATTGAATTTGTTGTTTGCTGATATAAAAAATCTTATATTTCATCCCAATTGTGGACCGCAAGTAATCGAATTTATTCTTCTGATTAAAAACATAATTTAAAATTTTGCTGGGCAGCTTTAAATCTACTTGGAGCCACTTTAATTCTTCTGATAAAAGGGCGTGATTACAAGAATATAACAGAATCAATAGCTTAAGAAGCTTAAAGCAGATTGCAGCAAATCAAATTTTATTCCACAGTATCCAATATTTCGCAGAATTGTATAAGTGCTGAATAAGTGGTTAAACTTTAAGTCGCTGGAAAGGTATTATCAAAAATGGCGAAGGCAGATTTTGCCCCAGTACATGTGATTAAATATCAACATGCTAACGATGTTCTGTTTTATATCAAAATAGCTGCAAATATAATAAAAATCAGATTTCCAGCATGGAAATTCAGGGTCCAGACAATCATGCACTAAATTCGCTACCAATGTGTATATTTGCTCGGAATTAAGGGCGGCGAGGTGTAAGGGGTGTAGGAATATTATTGCAGATTAACTTCAACATATCTGTATTCCGAGTATATCAACTACTCCCGGTATTTAATACATGGCCTATAGAAATTAAGCATTTGTAAGTTAAACTGGATCAAAGTTTTTTTTTATCATCTATTTTTAAACATCATTTCAGTACACCTTCGTATATTATTTTTGCATGCATCTGATAAAGTTTGTAATAAATATCACGACAATGATTGTCATGTTTACTTAAATAAAGTTTTTTTTCAATTGTATTTAATTTATTTATTAAAAAAATTATACACCTGATTAATTTTTTGGTTTGATTTTTTGTAACTCAATACAGTTTTATTATTTATTTTAACAGGGGAATGTTACATTTTCCTTGTAAACTCTTTTATATAACGGTATTTATGTTTTTTGTTAACGTTTGCTCTACTTTCTGTTGCAGAGATGTCATAATTATGGACAACAACAATAACAAATGTTAAGTTACCTTATTTGTTGGAAAAGCGTTTTTATGTGATACGGTGCAACGAAACTACAACAATACAAAGTCAAAAGAAGTTGTTGCTGTTATAAACAAGTTTCTTTCCATTGCATTGTTGTAAACAAACAATTTTAAACCAAAGTAAACAATGAAAACCAAAAATGTTCATAGTCTGAATTGTCAAAATCAGCTGGTCTTATACCATCAACTTATAAATTAATACGTCTCGATTGTTTGCTACAATATTTTTAATATTGCTGGCATTTGTTTCCGTTTCATTGTATTAATTTTTTAGTTGCCACTGTTGAATGCAAAAAAAATAATTGAAAATAAACAAAAAAACAACCGCCTGACAAAAATCAACAATACCCCATTTAAGAGTATATTCACGCACCATAAATAAAAAATATTGCTATATTTATTATACAATTTATACTATTCGTTATTGTTTTTTGTTTGAGTGTGAATTGTTTATATGTGTTTGTTGCTGTTGTCACTACCCGTATTGTTTCAAATGAGGTATTTGATCGGCAAATAGATTTTAATGATCTCTTTTTTATTGGTACTGTTGTTTTTAAGCGGATTTTGAAGTTATTTATTTAAGTCAATTATTTTTTGTGAAGAGTTTTAGTGCAACAGTAACTGGTGTGTTGTATACAAACAGATGCTTAAAAGTATAATTTCATTATCATTATGTTAACTCATTATAATGCATTAACAAAAATGTACTTCGAAATACTATATTGAACGAGACGCGGCTTATTTCTAAGTTATAAAATAAAATGTTTGGCTAACATTTATAGTTATATTGCCACCCATAAGTGGAGCTTCACCAAATTCGATTGACCTAACCGTTAGTATAGCAAGCCGAAAATTTTCTAAATCGGTTGCTAAGGATTGCGGTACCCACCGGTAATCAATGTGTGTCAAACACACAGAAAAAAATCAAGTTAAAAACGTCGAAAACAAGGTTGATTTAAAATTTTTCGGTGGTGATTTTGCTTCATACGTGTTTCATGTTAATTCAACCTGATTTTATAATTGCTTGCGAACAACATTTTTTTCTTTTAAAATAACTATTATTCATGTTAATTTAACATTGCTGTAAAGTTAGAGCAAAATGTCATTTATATTGAAATCAAAATCCGAATCACGTTGAATGAAAGTTATTTCAAGTTGAAACAACGTGAATTTCATGTAGAATCAAATTGGTTTGAGTGTGTTATAACAGTGTGAAGAAGCTTCACAGACAACATAAACATTTATTTAAGAATAATTCAATACACTTACAACTGTAACACATGTTTCACTTATTTTGTATTCTCCTTGTCAACAGAAGCATCAGCAGAATCGCCCTATATGGGTTTTGTCATCATTATACTTTGAAAACTTGATGTACTATTTAACTAAATATTTTTAATTAAAAGAATACGGGAATTGTCTTCATTGTATAACATATTTTAAGAATGAAAATTAAAAAATTAACATACTTAACTATGTATGCATGTTAATTTTACAAGCTAAACTTTTGATTTTAATATAAAACAGGTTTTTTTAATGGATTCAATATCGAATCCATATTTATTTAAATTTTAAAATTTTTTTTTATTTATTTTAACAGTGAATAATATTAAATAAGCGTGATTTAGGATTATTTTAATATTTTTAATTTAAAATTAATATGAAATAATGATAAATTTAAATAAAGGGCATACTTTTGCAGAAATTTAACATGATTCTCAATCAACATTTTGCCATGTTAATTTTACATTGGTATTTTTTTCTGTGTGTTACAAGAACTTTAGTAAATTCGAGTTTTATTTGATTATCCATTAAACAAAAAAGTTAAGGATATTCCCCTACAAGAGAATGAAGCGAATTGACACCTTGTAGATAAATTGGATGAATCAAATCCCTTCTGCTTCTCCACAACCTTTTCTTTAGGGTGTAAATCACGATCCTTCACAATCGTCCAATTCATTGACACCAAAGAACTGACAGAATTTCGTCGGACATAAAAAAAAAATTCTAAAAAATCTGTTGTCAATGTCACACAAAGAGATGTTAAAATATATGACTCTTGCAAGCAGGGTTGTTAGACTTTTTTCCTTAAAAATCGTCAAAAGTTTTAACAAAATTCGTCAAAATCGTCACGAAAATTGAGCAAAATCGTCAACAAAACGTCAGATTTATAAATTTTACAAATTAAAGACAATTTATTGCATGGATTGGTTCGAAAATAAAAATTTTTAGCAAGAAATTCTATTTATGAAGAAGAAAGTGAAATGGTTAAGTTTTATTCTATTTATTTCAGCAAGTGAGCTGAATATATTTATCATTTAAAAAGAAAACATAAGAAACAATATATTTGCATAAATGCATAGCAAAAATATTTTTTATTTGATTTATCCATATAATAGATAAAATCTCATTTGCTTTTAACTCGAGCTATTTTTAAATGATTAACTTTTAGCGCTATCTCTATTGCAAATTGTTTTTATTGTTAAAGGTGCTAAAAATCAAGGATTCTGTCTATATCAACCGACTTGAAACGTTTTATTACGTCCAATATTAGTTCCAAACTAATACATTTTTTTCTCAGTGCACTCATTTTTCCACACAACTTCTTATTTAAAAGTAACTTCTTACTTCCTAACACGCAATTTTACTAAGAATAACTAACCAACAGAATTAAATGGGATTTGCCTTATTACACACAAATAGAAAAATTCTACAATATGTGGCGACGCAAATCGAAATCATAAAAACGCAAAGCGGATTTAACCAAAAAAAAAAGCGGACCAGATAGGACTGACGCAAATCGGGGCTCTAGTGTATATTTTTTGCAGTACCGATGGCATTTCTATAATTGTAGAATTTGAATTACTAATGCTTCTAATGAAATCCACCTGGTTTGTGATGGGGGAGGAACGTTTTTGTTTAATTTCCAAAAATTTTTGTACTTCGAAAAATTGATTTTTAAGTTTTGGACTGTTTTCAATATAATTGTAAATATTTCTTGTGTGTTTTATCGATGCCAGAAAAATCGTCATAACACTATTACTTTTAGACAAAAAATCGTCAATCGTCATATTATTGTATTTTCTCAAAAAAAATCGTTAAAACTACGAAAAATCGTATCATCTATCAAACCTGCTTGCCAGATTAAAGTGTTATAAAATTGATGCCAGATTAAAGTTTAAAGTAAATTTATTGACGGAATAAAATCGTCAAAACATTAGTGACTCTACATCAAAAATCGTCAATCGTCATTTTGGTAAATTCATCGAAAAAAATCGTCAAAATGACGTAAAATCGTCACATCTAACATCCCTGCTTGCAAGTCGGACAGACTTATCAAAAAAAACTGTCCCGCAATTGCATTTTTGAGTCGCACTTTATGAGCACACGCGATTTTTTTGAGATATCGTACAACTGAATAGGATAGTAAATACCGTGCAAAATTACCCTTAGGAGTCCTTTTGAAGTCAAATAGTACCCAGAAGAGTACAACTGTAGACAGTTTGGCAGCATTGCTGTGGAAAGATTAACATGCATACTAGACTGGCCATAGCGTTATATAGAAAAAATTAAAAATGTTAAATCCAAAAGTTTTCGCACTGAAAAATATGAGGTTGGGGATAACAATAATTATGCATATTTTATTTTTTTTTTTTTAATTCCGAGTACCTCCGGGTTGAGCCCAAACTTTTATTACATTACCCATTTATCACTATTTTTGTTCCTGTTTATATTTAAATAACAACAACATCTGACTTTATGTTCCCAACTGAATTTCTTCGATTATTCCCTTTCCAACGAGCCGCAATAGTCTGCTGATAAACTACGGATAATCTTGCCCGGAATACCCTAAAACCAGAGTCCAAAAAATAGGTGAATTTTTAAAATTTTTTTATTGTTGATAACTTACTAATGAAGCCTTTTTGTTGGCTTATCCTCTTCGTCGTATGTCAATGCCCGATTGAAATCTGTAATTAGTTTTTAGTAATTGCTCTTTCTGCCGGGTCATTAACAACGGTTAAGTGTTGCCATATTCGTTTTGCGGGATCAGGGATCTCGCGGAAAAATCAATTTCGTTGATGATCGAATGTTAGCAAGCCTGGATAAATGCCGCATCAGTGATCGCGATGCAATGCATTAAAATCTGCTACAATTACAGCCGTCTTGCGGAAGTTGCAGGGAATGAAACCTGACTTAAACGACATAAAAGTGGAAGATTTAGTCTTTAACCGAACATCGTTTCAAACAATGCGAAAGGAATATCGGCGCAGACAAGCGAAACAGACCATATATGAATTCAAGGTTCATATTTAATAATTAAATATAAATAAATATCTTGAAGGTAATTAACATAATATTTAATTTCAACATAGATTCCTGAAGTATTTGTCTTGCACTTGGACGGTAAAATGCTTCCAGATATGAAAGGCAAGGACAAAGTTGATCGATTGGCTCTCGTTAAACCCGCAAAGAACGAAGAAAAACTCCTTGGCATTGCAAAACTTGAAGAATCTTGTGGTGAAAATATTGCTTAAGGCAAACTTCGACAGCATAAAAATATTAGACAAAGAGCGGAGAGAGAACAAGCGTTACACTCTCGAAAGCTTATGAATCCAAGAGTAAATCAAAAATACAATGAACACGAAAGGACAAGGACAATAAAAAACTGCAATACTCCGCCGCAATAGTTAATGATTATAATTAGTTATAATTCTGTGATATTTACATTAAGTTTGATTTTTTTTCAGTGTTTGTGTTGTATTGTACTTATTAATTATTTATTTATTTCTGTGTCGTGTAGTCCAGTTTTTATACTTAATAGTTAAAAAGTTCAATAAAAATTTAAACCCTTATTCGTAAGTTAAGCTGTGATATTATTAAAGTTCTAAAATTTATTATAATTATTATCTAATTGTCTAGATTATTATTAAATAAAAACTAACCCCTGATCAAGTTCGAAAAAAGCGAACGAAACGCTGGGAAAAAATAAATCAACCATAAATGTTTTTTAGTTACATTTGGTAAAAAAACGATTGATCATAATTAGCCCGTGAGGAAAACAAAATGAAACCTCAATAATAATAATGGAAGATTGATTTGACATCTACAAACACTGGTATTCAAAAAGGCTCAGCAAATTTGCTAAAGTAAATTGGGTCGCGATTTACTTTTTCTACCGTGTCGCCATCATATCAGCGAATTGCCGAAATAGAGACGCACAAGAACTGTTGTTTTGAGGCGTTGAAATCTCATATTGTGCGAGCCGATTATAAGGAGTTGTTGCAACTTTCGCTAATTTTTCTTGGTAAGGAAGTACCAAATTTTACGCAGTTGCATTTGCCTGGTGCAACAATTCATGCAAGGTTTATGTCCAAAGCTATATACTGCTATAAGATTTTTTTGCTTCGCGAACAATTCAAGATGACATCCACCGAACTGAAAGACATTCGAAACATTTGCATTTTCTTGACGCGAATTTATGTTTCGTATTGGTTCGGATGCGTTAACACTGTATCTGCACCGCGTCAAGATTTACTAAATGTTTCAAATGCCTTATTGTCAAAAATCAAAAACCATTTATGGTATTTATCCAAAGAGGCGGTGGCTCTTTAATTTTTCGATAAAATTATATCTATTGAAGTGAAGCGGAATATGGTTGAAGCTCTTGATAATCATGATGACGAAAATTACAAAGTTATTCCAAAAAGATTAAACTTAACGCTGGAACAAGTGAAATCGTTTGAAAATAAGGATTTAAGTTCTTTCGTTACTCCTCGCACCAAGCGTTTTTTCAATAGTTTAGAAATCGATGTGACATTTTTTGAATTGCATCCATCAATTTGGAAGGACCAAGAAGATTACTGCACCGCAAAACGAATATGCCAACACTTAACCGTTGTAAATGACCCGGCAGAAAGAGCAATTAAACTTATTACAGATTTCAATCGGCCATTGACATACGACGAAGACGATAAGCAGTATTTGCTTCAAATTGTGGAGCACTATAGAAAAAACTTTTCATCCCACAAAAAATCTTCATTAGTATAATATTATCAGCAATAAAAAATAAATTAAAAAAAATTTTTTTTTTGGACTTTGGTTTTAGGGTATTCCGGGCAAGATTATCCGTAGTTTATCTGCAGACTATTGCGGCTCGTTGGAAAGGTAATAATTATAGGTATCGAAGAAATTCAGTTGGGAACATATAGTCAGATTTTTTTGTTATTTAAATATAAACAGGAACAAAAATAGTGATAAATGGGTAATGTAATAAAAGTTTGGGCTCAACCCGGAGGTACTCGGAATTAAAAAAAAAAAATAAAATATGCATAATTATTGTTATCCCCAACCGAAAAATTTAACTTTTCAAAAAAATTTCCACTATGGCCACTCTAATGCATACCTTCCAGAGGGAAAACTCAGAAGACATTCTTAATTCAAGCCTTTTTAAAGGCCTGCTTAAAAATAGTTTGATTCAATTACTATTCTTATCTTATTATTAAAGAAGGCCTCATAGAACGCCTCAGCGCTTTCGTAAAAAAGATAAGATAAGATACACATTCCATATTCCACATTCGCTTCTTTAAGATGGGAGTAGAGAAGGAGTACCATATTTTGTATTGTTTTTTTGCACAAGCAAAAGCAAAATGATTATTTTTATGATCCCGTGACCATTATGTACCGGCTAAAGAAGCGTGAACAAAAGGCCATCTCCGCAATGACAACAAGTGAAAAAAATGAGTATGGAATGGAGCGAGCAGGCCTTGTATATCCAAAAGGAGTACAGAAACATTCTAAAAGGCATCCGTACTCCGTTTGCCCACTGGGCTGCCCTACGGCCCCCTCCACATCCAGGCATCAATTTGAGTGCTCAATCCGGCAAGATTATAAGCTCACCCCTTGTTAAGAAACTGGAGGTATCTAACCTCCGCTACTCTTGGAAAAATTCTAGCAGCATACATATGCTGAGTACCAACAGCACCTAGGGAAAATCCTCTCTCAGGCCGAACCCTCCCAAAATCTGCTTTTTAGCGACATTAGGTAGTAGACCACAACCACCACATGATCTCCGGATTCCAACGGAAAAGCTTCCCCAAAGACAATCTTTCTGAAAGACGAAAAGCCTTTCCCGCAAGAAGAATACTAACGGGGACCTTAACCAATATGCCGTGCCAACGAGGGCACTCCCGTAGTCGCAATCGCAATATATCTTAAAATCACCTGAGATCTGTCAATTTTCGATATTTGACGAATCCCAGGTTAGAAGCTTGGCAGCACAGCTTAAAATTGTTATTTACATTAATAAGTATGTGGTTATTTTATTGAACTGTTCATGGGTTTTAATCCAATTCTTAATATTTTTAATCAGACTAAAGTTCATCAAATTTATGAAAAATTTTTCATTCTTGACTGACCAGGAAATCAAACCCAGGTTTTCACGGACAGGTTGCGTTAAAATGTTTCGATAGTAACCAGACTATCCCTTCGGAGGGGTTTACTGTTTAACTCTCACCGCCATTGACGGCAGCTGGCAGTCAATAGTGAAACATCAATCTTTAAACCAAATGTTATTATACATATTCTTCCTTCTGTTTTAAATACTTTTTGTCAAGAATTCTTCTTTAAGTCCAAAGTACATTTTTATATTTTTTATTTTTTCTTTTAATGTCTTTCTATTTTCCGTTGACCTTTTCATTGAAACATAGAGCTCTTGTTTTATTTTTATTCATTGATCATTATAACAGATATTGCACTAATGATTTATTTGAAAAATTAAATATTCTAAAAGATAAAAAAAACTATCCTAAAATAACACTAAGATGAAATAAAATAAAGTATTTAATAAATCTAAAATCGTATTAAGCATAACTTGTTTAAACTATAAATACAAAATTTGAATAAAATTAATTTACCTTTTAGCCATTTTACATATTACTTTTTAGCCAAAAAAAATTTAAATTCACACAATCTAACTAACTGATCAAAGCAAAACATTAATATTTTAGTGTACTTAATAGATTTGATAAGAAAAAAAATTTAACTGCGATAAGTTTTCTTTGAAAACTAGACAAAGCAAAGTCGCATAAATTGCATGCGTAGTAAGCAACTCAATCGCAGTTAACAACGACTCTGTCACCATTTTGAGTGGCAACGAATACAAAATAATTTTTGATTTAACAAATCGATTAATGTCTTGATAATTATTTGATACGGCGAAATATTTGATAAAACAATTTGTACACACTTGAAAATATAAGTTAAATTAACAATTAGCGCAAGTTGGCTTAAAAATGAGGAATAAAATTAAATAAAATTTCATTGTTTAAAAACAAGCCGAAAATAAATGAAATTTAAAAAAAAGTAAGAGAAAACATTGAATAGTAAATAAAAATAATGTTTTTAGATAACTGCTGAATGTTCCTTTATTGCCACAATTTTGACTCGTAATGCTTTGTTCATACGACGATATTAAACCACTCGATTTGCACACTGAAACTAGCTAGCCTACCGGGGCACTCAACAACAATGGCCAAACATGCTGTTCATACGATTTATTCTTATTTAATTTTGGCATTTTTGTGTGTTGTCAGTGTAATTTTAGTAAAAATAGATAAAAAAAAAGCAAGTTAAAATTAAAAATATATTATTTTTTACTATTTTATACTTTTATTATAATATTATTTTATAGTTATCACTTTATTTTATTTAATATGAATTTTTATTTTGTTTTTTTTTCTTCGTTTGATTTTTTTTGAGAGCTTGTAGATCAGATAAACTTACGATCAAAATTGGAGATGATAGTACATTTTTCCTGTTTCGCAGCATGTTTCAAAATGAAACGACTTGTTTCGCTTTCAAAACTTTGTATGGCGAAACATGTATCAATCAGCGTTGCCGTTGTGACACTAAAGTATCACTTTTGACCTTTTTCGTCAATAACACATTTTGTGACCCTTTTTTAATGTGCCCCTTTGTATTATTTTAGCAATATCTTTGACACTTTTTAAACTTTTTTGAAAATAACTACAAATTTCCATAATCCTTATGAAAGTTCAGTGTCATAGTGTCCACGGACACTATTTACGAACAAACTTAAAATAGAAACTTGTGAGTCCATGCTTTCCTCTCTTAATTTGTTTGAATTGGAGCTGGAAGAATGGACTCCAAGTGAGGAATTAAAAACAAAATATATAATATAAATTTCTAAATATGATAATGTTTAATCAAAGGTTTTTGAAAAGTAACGTCTTTTTTCTGATATTATGACTATTATTGTATTGATTCTTAGTTTTAGCATTCATTTATAATTCGAGTATGTATAATTACTTTTATTTTAGTCTAATGTATGCATTTAATAAATACATGCTAATAAACGTGACCCTATTTTACCTTAAAATACCCCTTTCTGACATAACTGTTCATTGTAAATTATTTTCTTCTAAATATTGGCTCAAAATGAATTATTTACAATATGTAACTGTTTTTCAAAAATTAAAATATGTTAAATTTATTTAATTCTTCTTTAAATTAAATATAAATCAGTTTCAAATAATTAACGATAATGTCTTTTAAATATATCATTTCTTCTCTTGGAAGTTAAATTAACTATTATTTCAATTTATGTTATTCGAATTAATATTATAAAAATATATTCAAATTAATAGAAAAGCACACAAATTTGTTTGAAAAAAAAAATTAATTTAAAACAAACAAATAAAAAAAATTTGTATAAAACTTGTTAAATAAAAAAATTTGAGACTTCGTATAAAAAAATTTTATAATTTAAAAAAAAATGCCTAAATATTTTAATTTATCAAAAATTTTTATTAATTACTCATAATCTGTTCTTCGATATTAGAATTATTATCACCCCTATCGTGAATAGCAAGTGGAATTTTCGTTCCCATGAAATTTTAATTCCCCTCGAAGGAAAAAAAAGCAATCGTGAATCTCATGTGAAAAATTGTTCACGCTATCAGTTCCAGTGAATGCAAAAAGGAAGAATGATTAACAAAAATTACAAATCAATGAAATTTTTGTTAAAAAATATACACGTATATATTTTAAAGAAAAGTGTAAATAAAAAAGCAAAATATTTAGTATTGGAGGGATAGTTTGATTATAACGTTAGTTTTTTGCACTTTTTAAATTTTTAAGTAGTAAAATATTTTCCAAAATTCTGCCACCACGTCTTTCGAAAGCTTCACAAGTCCGCAAGCAATTGATCTGTTGTTTTGCATTTTGTTTACCAATATATCGGCTTGTTCGTTAATAACGAAAATAGCCCTTAATATTCGATTTATAGGAGGAACTACTTATATACATGTTCTGTTCCCTAGCAAAAATAAAGTGAGAAAATCTAAGGGAAATGTGAAAAAATTATGAGGGAAAAAACTTTTCACGATAAGTGGAATTTTTCCCGTGAACATTTTTTCACGTTATTATTCTCATTTGCATTACCTTTTTTCATGGGAGTTTTTCATGATCGCAAATATGTGAAAAGGAGAATAATTACGAGGGAAAAACTATTCACGATAGGGGTGTATGTTTTTTTTATTCTAAAATTGAAAAAAAATTATAAACGTTATTACCTTTTATATAATAAGTTAGAGCGGTATATTCGGCTATTTCATTTAAATTTCAGTCGAATTGATTTCTAACTGCACGTTTCTGTTTGGAAAACAATAGCCAGGAAGTTTTATTACAGAGCGTTTAGAGCTCGGTCCATGGTCTTATACCATGTTCACACGGACAGCTATATTCGTGTGTCGCTCTCTTATTCCTGTTTCACGCTCCAAACATGATTGAAACGACTGGTTTCCCCATACAAAATTTTGAGAGCGAAACAGGTCGTTTCATTTTGAAACAGACTGCGAAACAGGAAAAATGTCATCTCCAATTTTGATAACAGTTATCGTTTGTTTAAAAACAACAAAATAAAAACTGATGTATAATAAAATAAAGTGATAATACTAACCTAATAATATTAATAAAAGTATTAAATAATATATTTTTAAGTTTATCTATTTTAAAAAGAATCACACTAACAACACAAAAAAAAAATGTCAAAATGAAACAAGAACGAATCGAATGAGTACATAGTTTTGATTTTTAAAAACAATTCCTTCCCCAAACAAAGCCCAAAAGAACATTCGAAAGCAAGGTTTATAGAGTACTAATAAACCTTTTGTAAGTAAAAAAAAACAAGTTCTGTTTACTTTTTTTTAATACAAAAGAACAATATTGTATAAAATTGATAATTCAACAACATTTATTTACAGAAAGACTTGTTTTGTACAATATTTTTAAATTTTTTTATTACTTTTTATTAAATTTTTGACTGTCGCTTGCTAATAAAATTAAAACACGCAATAATTACTAATTCATATTTTGCAATATTTATTTTTATGAGGTGCACTTCTTTTGTTAGGGTTACCGTTAATAAACCCGTTAAAAAGGTTGTCAGTTTGTTGTTGCCACACTTATCCTACAAATTCAAGGTCAAAACGTTTTTAATTTAACTGTAAATACAATTAATTAGAATTGTGGTTATTTTGTTGAACTATTTATGGTTTTTAATCCAAATTTTTAATATTTTAATCAGATTTAAGTTCATCAAATTTAATTTTCATTAAATTATTTTTATGAAGAAAGGAATTTTACACCATGAAAATTAATTAAAATTGTTATTGATAATCATTCATTCTTGACTGACCTGAGATTCCCGCCTGGGTGTACATTTGTCCTTCAAGTTGTGCTGAAAAAGGTCAACAAGAAAAAGAAAGACAAAATGAAAAAACAAAAAAATGTACTTTGGACTTCAAGAAGAATTCTTGACATAAGTACGGAAAAAACAGAAGTTAGGAAAAACGTGTAAAATCAATTAAAAATGGATAATCATTCAAATAAGCAAATTTCGATCTACCAAAGGTTAAAATACAATTTGGTTTAAGGATTGATGTTTGACTATTGACGTCAGCAGTCGTCGATGGCTGCGAGTGTAAGACGGCAAATCCATCTGAGGAGATCGAGTGGTTGCGATCGAAACATGTCATGGTAACCAGACGCCTGGGTTCGAATCTCAGGTCAGTCAAGAATGAATGATTATCAATAACAATTTTAATTAATTTTCATGGTGTAAAATTCCTTTCTTCATAAAAATAATTTAATGAAAATTAAATTTGATGAACTTAAGCCTGATTAAAATATTAAAAATTTGGAGTAAATACAATTTTTAAAATTAATACAAATTTTAACACAAATTTTGTAACGATTATTGCCTGGCAAAGTTTCTGGAAAAATTTTTTTAAACTGATAAATAATATGCAAAATATGGCTGGTTATAGGAGTGCAGTTTCTCCTATAACCAGCCATATTTTGCATTTTATTAGAAGTTCGTCGTTTTGCAACTCTGATTTACATTTGTATTAAAGGCTCAGCTAGCCGGGAGTAACAGTAACAGTAACCGTACTCCCGGCTAACTGAGCCTTAATGCCAATAAAATTAGTGATTCTCCTGTTAACACAAGGGACATGCATACTCATGTATTGAGGGTGACTAAGAAATTGTTGTTTATTTGGAGAAGAATGAGGGTGACTAAACCAAAAGAACCAAAAAGAGCTAAGAATTAAATAAAAAAAAATTAGCTGTTGGCTTTGGTATCAGGAAAAAAATATCTTGTTTGTCGTAGTAGAAAACTAGTCGTTTTTAAAAATTGTTAATTTGATTGACGCAAACGACATAAATACGACGAACTTTTTACTTATGTGTTTTACATTGTCGTTGTCGCGATTTTTAAATCGACAAAAATTTCAAACGACTACGACTTACACTCAATTCACATGAGGGCTTTTACGACGTCTTTTTATCTTGATTCCCTTTTAAAGCAACTTCCAAAATCTCTTTGCGTTCATACGATGAGTTTTGGTTGCTTTTCTTTTTTTTTATTTACAGTATGGCCTTGATTATCCGTCATTTGATTAACCGGCGAAGAAATAGAATTTCCCAACGTACTGGATGCATAATCTGCCAATTACTTTGTTCCTCATGTTTACATAATAATACATTATATATTTTTTTTTTTTTTTTTTTTAATTTTAAGTTTTACAATCCAATACAAAGATTAAATCTTATATTAAGTACTGGATAATATACTGGGTATACAAAAAGTGGCTACACATAAAAAGTATAAAACTATAAAAAATTAAATTTATAAAAAATACAATTTTTGAGTTAAATATATATATATAATAAACGTTTAAAAAACTTTTAAAAAAAATAAAATACATTAAAAATGACTTAAAATAACAAAGTTATAAATAAAAGAATTTTGTTATGTTATAAAATATTTTACACTTGCCTAAAATGTTTAAATATTTCAGTTTTGAATTGCGTTGCATTGTTTATTTTTTGCAAACGAAAGGGTAATTTATTCCAAATTTTAATGGCATTTATATAGAAATGTTGATCAGATATATGAGTTCTGTGTCTTTATATAAAAAATGAAACATACCAAAAAAAAAATTAAAAATCAAGAATGCTGCCGGTCCCGTCTGTTATCGATAATAAAGGACTCACTGTATTTTCAACCACACACTTCAAAGTAGGAAAACGAATAAAACGCAAAGAGAAAAGGTTAAAAGAGAAATATAAAAAACAACATGAAATACACAAAACGAGACGTTTTGGTTACCCTCTCTACACCACTCGCCAACAAACCAAAAGAGACGTCGTAAAGGCCTCCATGTGAATTGGCTATTAGTTGTTGAAATTTGCTGAAAATTTCTGATTTTGAATGTTTCATGTTTATATTTACAAAACAAAAATATTAAATATAAAATAAAAGTAAAGTTTTGAATTATTCTTAGCTGTAAATAAAAAATTTTTTTATAAAAACTTCAAATGTTATTTTTTTGCAAAAATGAGTATTTTGACATTGACCTTTAAGATCAAAGCCACGGATATTATACAGGGTCCGCTACTCCTTGTCCATTTTCGAAGAAAAATGGCCCAATTATGCCTCTGGACCAAAATCCGCACCAAACAGTGACTCGTTTTGGGTGCAATGGCTTTTCAATGTATGCGTGCGGGTTTTCTGTGCCCCAAATGCGACAATTTTGCTTGTTTACATATCTGCCAAGATTAAAATGAGCTTTATCTGAAAAGATGATTTTTTTTTTTTGGCAAATTCGGCATCTTCTGTAAGTCGATCGCAGGCCCACTTTGCGAAGCGAAAATGATTATTTCCCAGCGTTGTTCCAGCGTATACACAACCATATTCGATCAGCGGAAGGATAAAACTAATTATCTGTCAAATCAGACATGAGCTAAGTGTTACCATTCTCGAAATAAGCACTAGTTGAAAAAAAACGTTAGATGGCGGACCCGTAACTTAAACACTATTTAATTTATTATAAATATCGAAATAATTAAAAGTAACAACAAGAGACTATAAAACAAATTTAGCTTTATTTTTGGCTTTAAATTTCCTGATTTAGCTCTTTTTTAAACATGATTTAGCTTTATATTTTTTAAAAATCTGGTCACACTGTTGAGTACGGTTAGGCTTCTGGGTAACTCCTGATATTACGGCAACATAACTTATATAAAGATTAATTACTAAATTCCCAAATTCTATTAATTATTAAAGTTAATGAAAATAAAACAATTTAACAATTTTTACTTTGCTTTTAAAGTAAATTTCGTTTAAATCTACACTTTTACTTAAAGTCTTATTTATTATCAATGTACTCATTCTATAAAAAATGTTAAACAACAACATTGACAATTATTTATCTCATAATTAAACTTAATTATTTTTTTATAATAATTTATGTTTTCTTTGCAATAAAAAAAAATACAATAACTAAAATAATTAAAAGAATAGCAAGATAAAAAAAATAGATAAGCTTCATTAATAAAAATAATTTTGTATAAAAAACTTAAAACTTTAACAGCAAAAAAATGTAAAAACCTAAATATTTTAATTTACTTAAATCTGTAAAATGTTTTTTTTTTTGTGTAATAAATTTTAGCGTTTTAATCAAAATTTAAATTGGCTTACAGTCATAATTTGTTATGGTGTTTTTTTTTTTTTAATAAAAACCAGTTTTTTTATATTAAATTCGTTAATGTGATAAGCATTTAATCATGCATTTGGACAATAAATCATTGATCCAAAAGCAGATATGTCCAAAGTGGTGGCACTGAAATTAAGGTTTTTAAAAAGCTGCTTATTTAGATCAGTGATGCCAAAAAAGCACTTAAAAGCGAGATTAGAGAAGTGCAACACAAAAATTAACTGTTTTTTTTTTGAAGTTATGACTAGGGATGCGATTTCTATGCAATTGCATGTTTTTTGTCGATAGTCTAGGAACGATGTCGATCAGTTATCTTTCCGAATCATTAAATTTGCGTTAAAATGGCATCGATTTGTTTTTGCATATTTTGGTGAAAATGCATAGTTTTGCATATTTACGTTTTTTATGCATACTTTGTCACTTTTTTTTATTTTCATATTATAAAAAAAGTTTTAAATATATGTACAAAAAAACCTTCCAAAAAAATTTGGAAATTAATAAATAAATTATTTTAGATCTTTGCTTTAAATACAAGATCTTCATGAATCCTGCTTTTTTAAAACGATGCACTTTTGTGGCTACCTAAACGGTGTTAACAATCATTCCTAGGATGTTCATATACTCTAGAAAGTTGTTTATTGAGATCTTAGGTACATTTTTGTAGTTGATTGTTTCCATGAATTTTGAACGGTTTGCTACCTATGGACCTAAACAGGGGGAAAAGGTAAAAAAAATCGAATTTTTTAAAGTTTTTTGCGATTTTGATCTTGAAGATGAAGTTTTTTTGTTCTTTATGGCAAGAGCTACAACTTTGTCTCAGAGGGTTAATCAAAATTCCGAACGGTGTGCAAGATATGAGCCTGAATAAATGATTTTTGCAAAAATGATACCGATGCCCTAAATCTTTAAGGGCCCATAAAAAAAATTGCATGACTTTGGGTAAAACTGGAAGACACGGGTCTTTTTTTTGGTCCTTTATGGTTATTTATTGTCCGGATATGGTTTTTTTTCTTGTTGCACTGTGTAATATTGCAATTTTTAATGAAATGTTTTTCTTGATTCCCCTGCCAATGCAGCCAGTGGTAAGTAGATGGGGGCCTGGTTGGCTTCAGGATTTTATTCAAAAAACTTTGAAAATTAACAATGTGGAAGGAATAATAGTCCGACAGTTAAAGAAAAATCCAAAACGGTTTGCAAAAAGTAAGGATTTCAAAAAATAAAATTAATTTCAAATATTTTTGATCTGAAATCAAAGTGGGATCGGAAAATAAATTTTTTCAAAATGCATTGGATTTTTTTATTTTAATAAAACAGAACTTATTTATTTAAACAGTTATTTAATTTTTAAAAGATATTTGAATAACAATAGACTGAATTTTTTATATTTTTGTTTTTAGTAAAATTAAAAAACGATTTTTTAAGATATTGATTAAATTGTAGAAAATATCAGTTGTTTGTGTCTTTAAATTTTATATTACATTATGTTTTATCAAGGTCCAGCTAATAACGATCAAAATGATAGCTGAACTGGGTTCAAGAGGATTTAAGTAAACAAGTGCTGTAAACTTAAACGTATTCTTATCAATTAGCCAAATGCTCAAACATTTATTTTAAACAGTTGCTTATTTTGAACTCACGTTTTTTTCTTAGCAAAAAGGAAGTTTAAAAATAATTAAAGTGTATAATTAAATGGGCTTACTAACAAGAATCAGTTTTTCTATGGTAAATGAAATTCTAAACATAAATTAGCATATTGTAAAAAGAACGGCCTGAAACATTTCGGTTAAAGATGTTAGAATGTTTTATATGAGGTGTTTCAGTGTGTGGTATAATTGGAATTTCTGTTAACAGAAAAAAAAAATTGTTTTTGTTTTTAGTTGTTTTTATTTATGATAAAATTGTAGAGGGAATCCAATTGGGGTAATCACAAGGTGTGCTATTATGTTACATTGTCATACTGTTCTAACATTTAACAATGGTTTAAAAAATATGGTTATTGCTTTGGAAACAAAAAGTGTCTTAAATTAATAGAACTTTGCTTGGTATGTTTATTGTGCTGTCGTAAGTAAATCAAAAGAGACTTGCACTGAGCGCCTGAGCTAACCCGACGCCGTTGTTAGTATAGTGTTATCCGGCTAATATCTGAATTAAACCTACGGCTAGCAATTTTTGTAACAAAACACTTGCAGCGTCAATTATATCGGCTTAGGACTTTGCGTGTTTGACAAACAAACAAAATAAAATTTATTTGTGATTTGCAACTAAAAAATGGAAAATAGTTAGATAAGATCTAAATTAATTTATTAATTCATGTATTAGAATTAAAAAATATATTGATTTAAGGTAAATATTTATTTTTATATATTTTTTTTAAATCAGCTGATTTAAATTCAAAATTGCACACTTAATTATGAGGGGTTGTTCACAACAGTCGTATATTTTCATGTTATTATTTTAAGACTGATGACTTTATGACACCTTGTGAATCCCCCAAATGTGTATCTTTACTTACAGTAAAGTAGGGAACAATATAGTCTTTGTCGCTCTTAAGATTTTTTTCGCTACACGAATGGGTATTTGATTTTAAAAATCCCCTAAAAGCGGAGAAATACATAAAAATAGATTTCTAGTATCGTCTTTTGGAATTATCTTAGCGATTAGTCTTAAGTTGTAGAAGTTGCCAAAACGACAGAGTGAAGGAAACGTCAATGAATGTTATGCTTGTTATTTTACATAATTGGTTTGGCCATTAAGCTTTTCAGACAGCTAATAATAAAAGAAGCACAGTAGATGTCTGCAGTCATAAAGCTATATTATCCCATCATTGCGGTACTCGTTCCCATATTGTTGTACCGGCAAAATTATTTTAGAAAAGAATTGAAAAATACAGGTTTTTTCTCTCCAATTCCATGTAATATACCTAGTAGGGTGATCGATCGAATAGTATTCGACCGGTTTTACCCGGTTATTTTAGTTTTGCCCAAGTCGAATATTTTAAAATGTCCATTTTTCGAATATCGAATAAACCGGTTATTTTAGTAAAATAAACCGGTTACTTAATTAATGTGTAATTTATATACGTTTTCCTTACTTTTGTTATAAATGTACCCGTAATTTAAGTAATTTTCTAATTGAATATTTGGCAAACTTAAACTTTTTATAAAAAATGTCAAAACAAAATGAAACAAAAGTCAAAAAAAACATTATGAGGTTCTATGCATAAGCGTGTGTTCTTGTAACAAAAACCAAAAACAATTTAAAGTACTAAAAAAAAAGTTCAGCTTAAAAAGTAATTAGCAATTTGACAGTATTATAAATACAATATATATTTTTGTAAAGATCTCTGGTGATATTTCGAACTGACTAAAATGAAAATTGTGCTTAAATGGCCCTAAAATGATAAAGTGCAAAGGTTCTTTAACGTCACGACTTATTAATCACTTTAAATTAGTCTACAAGCTTGACATAATTATACGCCAAGTAAAACTTGACCCTGTTCCAAGTAGTTTTTAAGAGACTGCAAATATTACTTTACGAAAATATGCTGCCAATAATGAATGAAAAACTCTTAAGTAGTTCTAGCATATGCTTAAAACAAGAACATATTGGCGGAATCAACGATATGGGAAAATTCATCAGTTTTATTTATTAAAACACCAAGAACTTAAAATAAAATTGAAGGAATCAAAAATGTCCTGGAAGGGCTTTAATTGTGTGATCGACGAATTGACAGATATTTCACATAAAAAGCATGTTCGTATTACTATTGTTTCTATAATGCTGAAACAAAAAAAAAAATTTAATATATAATCCTGGATAAGAGGTTTTGTTTGCCACTTTTCAAAAATATGGCCGAAGTTTACTGCTTCATATAGACATGCTTAACCAGCAACAAATTAAAACTCACTTACAATAAATTTGGGAGAATTTCTCAAATAATAAATTTATTAAATTCCTATATTTTTAAAACCAAAGTTTTTCAAAAATGCTAAAGCTTTGTTCACACCTATTAAATATTTGACTCCTAACGTAACCACCAGTTTTCTTAAAGAATTGTTTGCTTTTGCAAAACGTTTGGCTAGAGCAAACATTATTTAACGGTTTCTTAACTACATTATACATAAATGCAATTATCATCTTAGATATACATAAATTATAATTTGCTAAATAACTAGAAATTGTTTAAAATAATGCTTAAGTTGAATCAATTTACTGGTCACGCTTTTTTTTGATTTTGTCGTCAAATATTTGTGGTCTGAACATACCTTAAGTCAAATCAATGTATTGAGGCCCTATGCTCCTTATGGGATCGACGGGAACATATGTATATGTATTTTGTTGGTTCCTTACCTTCGTGAATTGTTTTGTTTTTATTATAGGTAATTAACTTTTTATTACAAAAACTAATTTGATTTTTGTATTGTTATGTATTCGAATTAAAACCGGTTAACCGGTTATTTTTAAAATGCTTAACCGAAACCCGGTTTTTTTTAAATAGCAACTATTCGGAATATTCGAAAACCGGTTATTGAAAAATGTCGAATAATCGATCACCCTAATACCTACGTTCGTAGTAAAATGATTTATGTATTACTTTTAATATTGAGAAACGTTGTGAAAATCATCTAAAAGCTTTTTAAAATGCTTCAAGTAATCTTTAAAAAATCCCCCAAGCCGTGCTAAAATTATGCACCTTTGAAAACATAAAAGTTTCCTAGGGACCTTGTCAGTCAGGGTTAATCACTATTCTAACCGTATGTGCTGTTTCAAAAAAAAAAAACAGGCAAGTGATTGTGTAATAAAATTTTTATGAAAAGCACTCAGTTTTTTGAGTGATTTCAAAACTGAGTGCTTTTCATATAAATTTTACTACACGTTCAGTAACTTGTGTTGTGAAAACAGCACATTAATTTCCAATTTGTTTCATAAATCAATTTCAAAATTTTTAGAGGTTGGCTTGACCAGTTGCAACTTTATTAAATTAAGGTAGACTAAAAAAAAATAAAACATGCGTAACCATAATATACTTAAGTGACATTCAGTCAGTCACTTGGCACACATTTTATGAGGTTGACATTTAAAAATAAAAACTAAAATATGTAAAAGCATTTTGTCTCACACAGATTTTGCATTTATGTAGTATGTTAGTCGAATTGTTTACGTTTTTGTATAACCTAATTTACTTAGAAGAGGCGCACAAGCAAATACGCATTAGAAATCTACGCATGATTTAACTTAAACCTTTAAATTAACTTATAATTATTTATTTAAACAGGTATATTTTTTTTTTCTAAATTTGTTTTCATAGGTTTTTTTACACATTTTTTGTATTTTGTGCTCAATGTTAACAACATTCAAATAAACTTCTTTAATAAGCACACCAACATAATGTAGGTTGTTGTTGTATTTTTTGCTTTCGAACGAGAACAATCACAAACACACACAACAAGCCTAACTTCATTTTATTTCACTTTAGTAATAAAGACAACAACGCATGATCACCTTGATGCGCTGCTGTTTCTTCTCTTTACACTCGCATTCTTTCCTTTTTTATTTCCAAACAAAAATTCTTTTTTATAGAATTTTTGTTTGAATCAATTATTTATTGATTATTTACTCACTGTAATTGTATAATTTTTTTTAATCATTATTTTTTTTAATAATAATTTATTTGATTATTTTCCACTTCACTTATTTTCTATCTTTTCAGAATTTTTTTAACCATAAAGAACACTACATCATCACTATTTTTGTTGTTTTGACTTCAGTTCATTTCAAATTACTTTTAAAATATTTGATCGATCGCGTTAATATTGTTAAATCAATAAAACAAACTTTTAAATAAAAAATTATAAACAAACGTATTGCGGAGCTTACATCGAGTCGAGCGTAAGATTGAGAAGATCGCGTGCTTCAACAGACGTCGTTGTACTGATATATGAACGTTAAAACGACAACAATGCCTCGGAAGTTGGTTTGGTATGTATGTATTAAAGTTTAATAATCAAACCAAGCAGCAACAATAAAATTGATATTAACAACAGTAAATTAAGGTGACCAATAGTTGTTTTAGTTTTAACAGATAATTCAAAAGTGGTAGAAGTAGATGTGAGTGAGCGATGCTTGTCTTAACTTTAAACTTTAAAGTTTAAAGACAAGCATCGATACTGAATTTTTTAGATGCAACATTTGTTTTTTTAGGTTAACGAAAATTCTGTTACGAACTTTTTTTAGCGTAATTTTGGGCCGCAAAAGGTAGCAAGGTAATTTTAATTAAAATAGGGTAATTTGGACATTTGGCATACTTTAAACTTTTGAGAGGTGTTTTTCAATTTAAAAATAGATAAATGTTAAAACAAAAAATTAAGAAGATTAATTAAGTTTCTTCAAATGTTTTCGTAACTCTGATAAGAGCCAAAATAAGAAAAATTAAATTACTCTTGTAGGTATATTATTAATTTTATATTAAACTTTTTGTTTGTTTAAAAATCAACAAAAATAATAGTTTTCGAATTATTTTAAGTACGGATCAGGGATTAAATGTGGCTAAAGTTAAGTGTTTGGCCTTTGAACACTCCGTATTTTAATCAAGCATTCTGTACTTGTTTTAAGAAAATGCGTACCTACCTATTTACCGTACTATTGACCCTGCATTGCCATTGTCTAGGAACGGATGGTTTGATTTTTCTTGTGACTGTAACAATTCAAAAATTATTTAATTAAACTTATAATTAAATGAATTAAACAAAACATTATTTTTTTAATGTTTATCACAAAAAAATATTTAGAGTTGATTGAAGAATATCGATGGCTTAATAAAAAAGGGCTTACTCAATTTTTGTTTGATTGTTTACAGGGGAAGAAAAAAACTCGTAAAATTTTAGATAAAAAAAATATATAATGCAATTTTTAATAAAAATGATTTACTACAGCCCCTTAAAAATTATGTTAATATATGGGGCCTAAGGTAAATTTAGGACCGATCATCACGAAATTTCACAGTGTTCTGTCACAGTACAACTGTACACAGAACAACTGTGACGTACCAATTTCTATTATGATACCATTATTAATTATGGTTTTAGGCGTACTTAACTGTTTTCCTGTAGTAGGGTTTTTTATGGCGCCTAGTGTAAATTGTGTACCGATCTTCACGAAATTTCACAGTATCATTTATAGTCCTATAAAACTGTGACGAGCAAAAATGTAATTATAGCATTATTTTTTACGGTTTTAGGACTGTTTTCCGGCAGTAGGATTTATATGGGGCCTAAGGTAAATTTAGGACCGATCATCACGAAATTTTACAGCGTGATTTCCAGTCGAATACAACAATATTTATGTTATTTTTTGTAACAAAATTATCAATTTTTTTAAGTTGGTGGTTCCACATTTTGATTCATAGCTCTGGTCCTACTGAACCGATTTTGATGGATTTCAATCCCAAACTGCTGAGGATGACTACAAGCAATTTGACACCAAGTTTGTTAATTTCTTTGGAGTTGTTCGAAAGTGAGCGTGTTTTCAACAGACGGATAGACAGACGGACATGGGTAAAACGACTTAGAGTTACTTAAGGAGCCAGAATATATATACTTTATGGGGTCTGAGATGAATAATAAAAAAGTTTCACACGGAATAATATACTTAGTATACCCTCTTCACAACAAATTGTGGGGGAGGGTATGAAAATAACGAGAAACTTTATTAACCCCCAATTTCACCAAGTTCAGTTTAAATTAACTATTGCTTTAACTTCCAGGTAACAATGTGCTTTGACAGCTCCTTGCAAATAATAGGAATAGTCCAAACACGCGTGTAAAATGAAGCCCACAAGGGACTAGGACTATGGTCTATTTAACATTACGATGCCCTAGGGCAGGACCATATAACCCAGCTTGTGACTACAAAGGAGTAGTTTTTAAACTACTCCATTGTATACACAGGAGGATTAGTTTTAACTTCGTTTAAAAACGAAAACATGTCGTTAAAAAACGAAGACATGACGTTTCACTACAAACACTTTTTAACAATGACATGGTCCATGCTTGCATTACATCGGACCAGTCCATGGAGTAGTCCATTTCATGAAATTGGATCAGGTGGTCCAATAATATTTGCAGGACTACACTGATAGAAAAATTCATCATCATATTGATGATGCCCTTACTACAAATGGCTTCAATGATGCAAAAGTTAACATCAATCCAATGACTAACGTCTTCGTACAATTTTGTCATTTTTTACTTGTCATCTATTTTATGACTATAGTGACATCAATTCGATGCCACATTTTGTATATTATTAACATTATTTTCATGACTACAATGCATTATAAGAAGCAACAATTCCTATATTCTATTTTTTTAAATATTTAGTTAAATACATCAAATTTTGAAAGTAGAATGATTACGAAAACCATATGGGGCATGGTGCTGGTGTCTTATTATTGAGGGTTCTGCTGTAATCAAAGGTCGTAATTCAACAAACGTGAAACAAACATATGTAACGGGTAAGTAAATAACAATATTCTCTCGCCTTAAGTCAATTCCAATGACTTTAACTTAATGACAAACTGTCATTAAATTGATGCTAATGTGTCATTTCTCCGATGTTACTTCGTCATCGCACCGAGGACATGTTCGTAATTTCTGTGATGCCGATGTGTCATCCCATTGATGACATAATTTCATTTTGACCCTGATTACACTTTGGCCAAGTGATGTTAAGGTTGACATGACAATGATGAAAAGTGTCATGGGGTCAAAATCGAAGACACTTGTCATAGTACTGATGTCAAAATACATCAGCGTTATGACGCCTTTTCTATCAGTGTATAACTGATAGTTAATTATAACTGGACTGGGTGAAATCGAGGGTAAAAGTTTTTATTTATTTGAGACTTTTTTCGTAAAAAATATTGTTATTTTAAAAGAGTTAAACCCGTCTAATTTCCATACAAAATTCAGTATGTATATTGAAAGTTAATAAATAAAATATTTTTTAATATGTCGCTTACTATGAACGAAATTTGTACTTCACAGTTATAAATAACAAAAAAGGAAAATTGTTTTCCGCTTTTTAGCTGTAATTGACCGGACTGTCAATGTGGCGATTTTTTCAAACCTTTTATCAATGGAAATTTATGTTTGGCGATGTGCCGATTGTTTTGGCGAAATTTAAAACGTTTGGCAATATGCGAAATGCGTTTTATGTATATACAAACATATTTTCTAATTTACATATATTAAAATATTAAAAAAACGTTTTCTCTTGTTTGAAAATTTTATTTTAAATTTATAATTCTTATTATTAATAACTGTTTCAAAATTGTTCTATTTGATACATTTTGTAAATCATTGTAAAATATGATGGCGAATATAAACAAATTAGCCTTTCGTAACAAACATTCAATGGGGGAAAAATATATGACTGACAGTCAAAAGTTTTTTTTATAAATTAAAAATATTGCCAAATAATTATCTAAAAAACATTAAATACCGACAAGTTATAAACAGTAAAATTTTAAATTCTCTTAAACTTAGACCCCTTTCAGACTCGGCAAGTTAGTTGCACAAGTAACTTGCCGAGTACAACAAAGTCTGTACTAAACATTTTTTTCCTTACCCCGACCTTACCGCTGACGTCTACAAACCAAGAGTTGCGCAAGAGACTTGCGCAAGTAACTTGCCGAGTGTGAAAGGGGTCTTACAGCCATTTCTTACAGAAAGTCAATGTATTTTAGAAAAATGTATTTAAATATATCTGTGGAATTTTGGTTAAACATCTTAAGTCGAGATAAGATAGCAAAAAAGTTTAAAAAAAAATCATCTTTATCAGAGAATAAAATAAACCAAAATTTTGTTTCGTTTATAATACAAAATTTTAAAAACATAGACAAAAATGTTTTTTTAATGAAAATTTGTATGATTAACAAAATTTTTTTAACTTTTTAAATTTGACTTAAGATGTTTTGTCACAATGCCACAGATATCTACTTCTCGAAATAACCTTAATTTAGAACATTTAAATTATATTCAAGTTTTAGAAACACTAACACGACTTTTGTGTAATTTTTCAGTCATTTTTTGAAATCGATTCCGCATGAGTTTATGCACTGTCTACTTTAAGTACTACTTATTTATGATGTTCTTAAAATCAAGAAAAGCTACGCTCATTAAAAAAATATTGAGAATCTCCATCGATTAAAACTGTTTTCGAAAATGTATAAAAATCACAAAACAAAAAAAAATCAATGTAAAGTTGGCGAAAGCAAGGTTGATTTTACCGTTTCTTGGTAGTGTTTTTGCTTTATTGTTACTTCATGTTAATTTAACATGATTTTACAATAACTTGCGAACAACATTTTTTTCTTTTAAAATATGTTACTATAATCCATGTTAATTTAACATTGCGGTAAAGAAAGAGCAAAATGTCATTTATTTTGAAATAACAATCCGAATCACGTTGAATGAACGTTATTTCAAGTTGAAGCAACCTGAATTTCATGTAGAATCAAATTGGTTTGAGTGTGATATAATTGTGAGAAGAAAAAGCTTCAGAGACAACATATGCATTTATTTAAGAATAATTCACTTATTTTGTATTTCCCTTTGCTAGCAGAAGCATCAGCAGAATGGCCCTATATGGTTTTCGTCATCGTTCTACTTTGAAAACTTAATGTACTATTTAACTAAATAATTTTAACTAAAATAATACGGGAATTATATTTTTTTAAACCATATTTTAAACATGAAAATAAAAAATTTATGTTTTTCTTTTTATGGTGTTGTTTTTTTTCTATACAAAACAAGTAAAACAGGGGCCTAATTCTGGCACACGTGATCGAGTATTTTCCTGATTCGAAAGCAATTTTATTTCAGTCGATACTGAACAAATCGAAATTATTTTTTCAGTATTGTGAAACTCAAATGAATGCTCTACAACACTGAAAAAATAATTCCGATTCGTTTAGTATTGACTGAATTAATTAGATATTAAATTGCTTTCGAATCGAGAAAATACTCGATCACGAGTGTCAGAATTAGGCCCCAGGTTTTTATAGTATGTATGCATGTTAATTTAACACAAGATAAACTTTTGATTTTTATATAAAACAGGTTTTTATGGATTCAATATTGAACAATGTTATTTTAACAGTGAATAATATTAAATAAACGTGATTTAAGGTTATTTTTATATTTTTAATTAAAAATTAATATGAAATAACGATAAATTCAAATAAAGGGCATACTTTTCCAGGAAATTTCCTATGATTCTCAATCAACATTTCGCCATGTTAATTTAACATTGCTATTTTTTTCTGTGTGAAATGGCAATATTTTTCTTATCAAAAATCTTAAAAAAATTTAGAAATAACCAAAAAACGGCAGGTCTGATTCTAACATACAAAATATTTCTAGTGAATATTTTGATTGTTCAATAAAAAAAATCCAATGTACATATTTATTTTAAGTGTGTTTGGATTGGATCAATGACAGCAAGAGGAATGTACTGCTGAAGACAAAAACTGCTGATACACAAAAACAGAAAACACCAACCAACCATTTATTGTTTTCAATTCAAGTTAAAAAAGTAATATGTACATTGTACATGCATACATAATAGGTATACCTATTATTATTTTTATTCTAATTAGAAAACTTAAATAAAAACAATCAATATTATTTTCGAAAAGCAATTTTTTTGCTAGTCCGTCTTTAGCCAACACAAATTAGCTCGATGGTTTGCCCAAGCGACTTATTGATTGTCATTGCGAATGCCAATTTTAATGGAAAATTGAATTATTGACAGCAAAACATATTCGAAAATTACGCAGAGGTGTGGTGGCATGCCTAGCAAATCCAGTGAGTTAAAGAACTCTGTTGGGTATTTAATAGCTTGTTTGGCATCACATCGATCGATTTGTATGATATGAAGTTGTCTGACAACGAAGTTAAAGTTTTAATCGTTGACGGTGTATTTTTAATGCCAAATCAAAAAGTGAAAAAAAGTTTTTGCCAAAGAAATAGAAAAAATTCTGGGTAGGGAGGGACACTGACCTAAACGTATGAAATATAAATTACGACCGTTTCCCATTCCTACCAAATATACATTAGAAATTTCCTAAGAATCAGTTTCGTTCTGTTTAAAATTATTTGGATATGGGAATGGGAGGCTCAGGGTAGGAAATTGAATATTTTGGGTTACGGGTATTTTTTTTAAGCCAAATTTTTTTTTTAAGGAAAAATTGGATAGGGGCACCCTAATGACTTAGCGGTAGAAAATATACTTTACGACTTAAGGGCTAACCATAATGTGCTTAAGCATACATACGAAAATGTGCAAATACATACATATAATCAAATTTACACAACTATAATGTACTTAAGCAACTTTTCGTTAAGTTTTGTCAAGTGTCATTTGCTTAAGCAAAGAGCGAAACTTATCGTACTTTGCTTAAGGAATCAGCTGTTTATTGGTTACATATTGAAAAATATTTAAAAAAAAATCACACACAATTGCATATCTTAGTACTCTTTTATTTTTGTGTTTAATTGTTTTAAAATCAATTAATCAATCAATAATGCAGATTTAAGCATTATTTTTATATTAACTCAAATTATCTTCTTAAATTCAATTTAAAAACGTTTTTGATTTTGTTTTATTATTAAAAAATTCACCGATTCTTATACCCTCTACCACTAGTGGTGGATAAGGGTGTAGGTACTAAGTTTGTCATTCCTAGTGAAACTTTTTTAATATTCATCTAAGACCTGGTACAGAATATACATATGTATATTCTGGGTCCTTGAGTTATCCTTGTCGATTTAGTCACGCCCGCCATCAGTCCGTCTTTTAAGTCTATAAAGGCCCAAACCAAATGTGCATAAGCAAACTTAAGCTACTGTGTATATTATAAACATTAATATGGTAGCTCTGTTACTTTACTTTTTGGATAAAGTTCGTGAAAATGAGACCAAGCGTTATTATGTGTTATTCCATTTAAATCGTATAATGTTACTTTAAATCACTGGATAGAAGTCCAGCAGAATCGGTTAAGAAGTGAGATAATTATGGAAAACTTCACGCAGAGAAAAAATATCAATACGATTTCCGTATGACGTGCTAAATTCCCAGTTTTTCATATTTGATAAATAAACTGAAATTTATTGTTGAGGGAAAGCTAGCTTCTATGCGCATTTCACTGGTTGCTTAGGCCAGCTCATCAGGAAACCTTTTCCAGAGATTTTAGAAAAGCCAAAAATATTATACAAATAAAACCCTAAAGCGAATAAGAATTATAAACACTCAAAGTCTTACCTGAAACAATATCAAAGCAAAAACAAAACACCAACAATAAACAGTGAGTTTATCTTTTCTTACATTCCCCTACAATTGGTTGGACTCTTTCCGACTCGAATTGTAGTTGTAAGTGGGTAAAAAGAAAAAACAAAACTAAAAAACAAACTGCTTCATTCTACTGTCTTCGTAAGCAAACAACAACAAAAAACCAATTTGCCAATTCAGTTTTTTTGCACGGGCACATGCAAGTATGTATATTATCAAAGTTATTTTCGGGAATACAAAATTTATTATTAATACGATTTCCGTATGTCTGAATTTACACGTTTCATCTTTTGATGCTCAACTTCTTTTCAATTCCCTTTTAAAGATGCCAATATATTCACACGCAGCAATCGGTTTCAACTTTTTCGGTACAAAACAACAACAATTTTTTTAATAGCGAATCAAAGAGAAAAAGAAAAGAAAAAAAATTATATGCAGCCATCGTTGTGGATATACCAACGAATCAAAACACAAAGCGTACTGACCGAGTACAGGCATCTCCGTACTAACCCCCTTTCCTCTTTCTTCCCTCACCTAAAAACATAAGAGTTGAGCATTAAAAGATGAAACGTGTGAAAGCAGACTATGACGTGCTAAATTCCCAGTTTTTCATATTTGATAAATACACTGAAATATATTGTTGAGGGAAAGCTAGCTTCTATATCGTTGGGCATGGTTACGGCAACTACACCATGTTTATTGTAACAACATATTGTTGTCGTACATACAAAATTTTTATTTTTGTTTAAAATGAGCAATAATGTTTATCACAATTATAAATTTTAGTATTGTTGACTGAAAACTGATTATTTTTCTAACAACTAAATAATTATATGTAATTTTGAAAACATATTATATTACTAACAACTATTTCATGATATTTAATAGCCATAACATGTTATATTTCTACTCTTATAATATTTTTAAGATGCAAAAAAAATATCTTTACTCTACCAATATTTTGTTGTCGCCATTTGTAAAATAATTTCGTATCAGTTGTGGTTAAAGTGGTTAAAGAATTAAAAAATACCCATTAAAAACAAGCTTAAATAAATTAATTATTTACATTAAAAAAAAATTTTGGCACAAAATAAAAAATTGGTGCAAAGAAATATTTGTTGCAGTTAACGCTTTTTTTTTTTGTTAATTTTCTAGAATGGGCTTTAGATAAAGCCCATGGTAAATTATAGACCGATCTTCAGGAAACTGAAAACAATTGAATATCCCGGGAAAAAAGTCTGACTGTCTCTCACTATATGCAGGGCTGGGCAGTTATTGAAATACATGTATTTGAAGTTCGTGTTTAAAATACAAACACGTTCATTCCAAAATAAAAAGACGAGCATGTCAAAAAATTTATAAAAAAGTAATAAAAAAAAAATGTTTGATGTTTTTTTTTGTTACTCGTCCGATAAACATCATCGTCAAACAAACAGCCTATGCTAGCTGGGTATTATTTACGACATGAATGGGAATCAGGGTTAATTTTTTTTTCTTTTAAATTTTAGACAGTGAAATTCTTAATTCACATGGATTTTAATTTCGTATCATGAATTCCCTGTGAATAAAATAACATACCTGATTTTAAAAACCTTTGTCATTATATTCGGAAAGAAAACTGTGTTTTTGGAAATTTATGGAATTATTTCCATATTTGAATTAAATATCGCTAATTTGCTAAGAGCGGCATGATAGCACAGTCTAATTTTTATCAAAAATTGCGAACATGGCTAAAATTCGCGAAAAATAGCAAAAAAAAAAAAACTTGTTAACAAACCGTAAAATTTATTTGAAATCGCTAAACGGGATAAAATAACAGAGTGTCGGAAAATAACAAAAAAAAAATTTGCAAAAATAGCGAAAATTCGCGAAAAGTTTTAATATTTCAAACATGCCATAAAATGTATTAAAAGTTTTAAAAGCTATAAGAAATGGCAATAATTCGGTTAAATTTTTTATATAAGCGAAAATTCGCAAAAATTTGTTAACATGCGGCATGGCTAAAATTCGCGAAAAATTTAAAACATGTAAAAAATTCTCGAAAAGTTTTAATATTTCAAACAAGCCATAAAACGAGTTACAAGTTCCTAAAACTATAAGAAATGGCGAAAATTCGGTAAAAATTGTAAAATTAGCGGAAATTCGCAAAAATTTTCAAACAGCGGCATTATGGCAAAGTCTACTATTTCTTGTAAATCGTTAAAACTGTAAATAATCAGAAAAATTACAGATACAAATCGCTTATATCGCGAACATTTCTAAAATTCGCGAAAAATTGCAAAATTTGAAACAAACCCTAAAACTAATTAGGGATCGCTAAATGAAATAAATTAAATTTGTTTTTTTTTTAATTTTAAATAAAAACTTACATTTTCTTCCTTTTCCGACAGACAACTCTTTGTGAATTATTTTCTTTATACATAAGTTGTAAATATATTTCACATGTGAGCTGTTAACAATCGTGTGTAAAAAAATAAATTCACATATTATTTTTTTTCGGAATTTAAAAATATAAACATTCGGAAATTTCCACAACAAATTTTATTCATGATACCAACTGTTCACACGTTCGGAAATTTACATATGAAATTTTATTCATGATAAGGGTGAATCAGTTCATTGATGGTTGCTTGCATTTTGATCTACTAAAAACTAGAATCGCTAAAAACGTAACTATCAGAATATGGAAATATCAGAAGTAGAACCACCAGTAAAGAAGACGATGATTTTGTTTTTTCCGTAGATAGGAACGATGGTGTATCTAGGACATAAAATTTGGAGTTAGAGTTTGTCAGTTTCCTCAGTGACAAGAGCAAAGACATTAACCTTTGACAGCTATCCAAATAAAAAAAGAGTATTCATAGAATTTGTGCTCATGCCGTGGGAGTATTTTATACTTTGGGCGTGTGTGAAACGGTAGCAAAGTATTATGGTAAAAAAATATTTTGATGTGGGGAAAAAATATTATGTTTGTCCTGTGTATAATAATATCTTTTTTGACGATATAAAATTTTGACTTTTGTAAAAAATAATTAAAAAATATTTATAAATTAATGAACAATTCAGGAAAATAAATACCAAGGCCCATCTATCAGGTCTGCTTACTTGTACAAAAACAAAAAACGATTCTTTTTAGTTGTCAAAAATTTACTACCACATATAGAAAGCAAAAGGAAAAAACGTGTATGTGTGGCATACCATAAACGAAAACAAACGTATACATGCACATGTAAGCAAAATGTAAACAACTTTTGACAACTAAAAAGAACATAAACAATGATCATCAGGCTTCTTGCGCAGACCTTTGATAAATACCAAGACATCATTTTTTTGTAGATGTCTCTATTTGCATTTTATTCATTGTTTATTTTGAGTTCATACAATTTTGTAAACGTTTTTATTTTACTTTTTCAATTTAAACTTCTAATTTGCTGCTTGTCAGAAATTTTGTTGGTTGTGTCAAGAATTCTACTAGCCCCCAGGGCTAGTGAAATTTTATTCACCTCAGAAGTGTCAAAATTTTACTTTCAATAGTACTTTGCTACCGTTGTACACACGCCCTTTGTATTTGAAATACGTACAATAAATGGAAGTATTTTGTATTTTAAATACATACAGATGTGTAAGTATTTTGTATTTTGCATATTAAATACATAACCTGAAAGTATTTTGTATTTTAAATACCGCAAACCATGTATGTACATATTTTGCCCAACACTGACTATCTGTTTGCACTAGCATAGATTTTTATGCTGGGTACAGACGGTGCAATCTACATGCAATCTGTTTTAATGCAACCTCAAAATATCAAAGCGATTTGATGTTGATGCAATCTGGAATGAATGAAAATAAATTTAATTTGCTAATGAAATCAAGTTTAATCTGACAGACATGATCAAGAGGTTCAACAAATTACGCATTAATAAAATTTAAGAATAAAAGATAAAAACAAAGAAAAATTAACTTGAACTTAACCCTCATTCATGTTTTAACGTCACATATTTAATAAAGATGGCTGTTATTTTTTGTTAATCGCCATAAAAAAGCATTTTTATACCCTTCACAACATTTGGAAAGGGTATACATATACATATAGTACATAAGTTTGTCATTCCGTTTGTTATTTCTAAAATATTGATGTTAGACCCTATAAAGTGTATATCAACCGCTTTTTCCGAAATAAACGTAAGCGCAAAAACACGAATTTTACAGGAGAATTTTCATGATTTCAGAGCTTTATTCAATATGTATTTGACATTAAGTAAAAAAATTGTGGTTTCTTCAAAATTTTTTCGTTAAATTTTATTTTGGAAAAAAAACATGACACTTGCGATATTTTTGTTATAAATTAATTTTTTTAAAAACCTTAAACATTTTGTGTTTTGATATATGCAAGGCCCATTGAAAAGGTCTGTGCAAGAAGCCTGATGATCATTGCTTATGTTCTTTTTAGTTGTCAAAAGTTGTTTACATTTTGCTTACATGTGCATGTATACGTTTATGGTATGCCACACAAACACGTTTTTTCCTTTAGCTTTGTATATGCGGTAGTAAATTTTTGACAACTAAAAAGAATCGTATTTTGTTTTTGTACAAGTAAGCAGATCTGATAGATAGGCCTTGGATATATGTATGTACATAATATCAGGGTTTAAAAAAACTGCAGTCGAAGCAAAAAACTGTCGAACAAAAAACGAAAATTTGTATACAACTTTTCGCTTTTTGAGTTTGAATGGCATCGACTGTTTATATTTATTGAATCAGAAGTAAAAGCAATAGTTTTTTATTGGCCAATGACAAACGAAGACGTGGAAGAAATTGCAGTTTTTCTACATTGACTGCATAATATCTAATGCATAACAAGATGAAACCACTCATGGATGTAATCGCATTATGTGAGAGCTGATGCGATTTGGTGATTTTTTTTATTCGATTCGATATTTTTATTACATGGTTTGTAAAGAAAAGAAATTTTTAATTCCTGGTAAAACTCGGAAAATTGTGGTAATGGTGGTATCTTTGAAGGATTATTGCGAGGTGCCAATTTAGAACTTGGATTCAAGTTTTGAATTAGAAGGAAATAAAAATAATTTTAAGCGAGAAACTGGCAAAAAGCGAATTTTAGCAACAAGTGAATATAACTTTTTAATTTTAAAAGATTTTTCACAATTCTTTCTGTAAAATATTTATCAATTTGCCGGTAATTCATACAAAAATATTTAAAACTAGCATTTATCCCGCTAATGCGTTAGTGTCTCCTTTTCTTTCATAGAAATGTTTATATTGCAAAGTTTATGTTTCTAGCAGTGTTGCCGTTAGGATACGAAAGATACATTTTTCGTATCTTTTGATGACTTCATGTACCATGTATAATCTTGACATGTTTCGTATCTTTTGAATCTGTACGTAAAATGTGCAGAAATAAAATATTAAATTTTAATTTAAAAAATGTTGTTAATGAACCGATGTTTAAAAATTTGAAAAAGTAGTTGGTTTAACATTTGTACTTACATTTTCGAATGCATGTGTGGAGAGAATTTTTAGCCAACTTAAACTTAATAGGACTGATCATCGTAACCGACTCAATACTAATACAATAGCAGCTTTAATTATGGTAAAAGAGAACATTAAGGATGTTTCAACATACGATCCACCTAAATCGATGATTACTAGTAGCCCGAAGTTGTTCTGAGGAAATATGAACATTGTTTTTTTTCAGGATATTTATACATATGAATTTTTTGATATAATCGCCCTAGTTTAAACGCCTTAACTCGTATATTATATATGGGTGTTTCCAAAGTAACGTTCCTTACAGATTTTCGGAAGTTTTTTAAAAAAAATTCCTACCTACCCAAATATGCCACGAAAATTGCTCCATTTTGGACTTACGAAAGTTCAAGTAAAGGCAGCAACTGAAAGAATTCATAAAAAATGTAATTTCAATACTTTTTTGACCATTAAAAAAGTAACGGTCGTTACTTTATAAATGTGCTGTTTTCAAATGTCGGAAACAAACATCATGTATTGCAAAATTTTGCGCAGGATATGTTACATTTTAAAAAGTTAACAGTTTTTTTTTGTGTTTGAATTCATTTATTATGGTTAACTCAAAGTAAAATATTTGTGTTAGTATAAAGAAAATTAAAGTTAATCTTTCGAAAAATGACAGATACATTTATTTTGTATAACATCAGCGGGGAAAAAATTCAAAATAATAATTTAATTTTTGAGCTAAAAGGAGTCATTTTCTGTAGAAACACCCATATATAAATGAATTTGTTTTGATAACATCCAAAGATAGTTGCATATAATCATTTTTGAAGTTTGCTTACTGTATTTTTAAAAATTACATGCCTAATATTTTTGACTATTTATTTAATTTATTGATAAAAATTAATTTATTTAATATAATTTTCTTAACAATATTCATTAAATATGAAATCAAAATGTTATGTAAATAAATGTTAACGTTAAAAACGGATTTTTTCAAAATGTATCTTTTTGGGAAAAAATGTATCTTTTTGTAAACTAAAATGTATCTTTCTCAAAATTTCGCTGGCAACACTGGTTTCTAGGTACCTATTAAAAAAAAGTTTCAACATTTTTCTGTACCAGCCAAACAAAAGCTCTCTTGAATATTCTCAATCACTCATTACAGAAAAAATAGAAAATCAACTTTAATTAAACAATTCGTTCAGACAATAAAATATTTAACTAATTTTGCCCCTGCAAAGGAATTGATCATATCAATTAACGGATTTGTATTTTCGAGTAATGGGACACAAATTTAGTCAATTAAAAAATTAATTGCATAAATTAAAAAAAAACACCACGTATACACAAACATTTAGGGGGTAATTTTGTTGTTCACTTCACCTTGCGTTGAGAAAATTTTCATTTCTCAACGCAAGGTGAAGTGAACATCAAAATTACCCCCTTAATTTTATGGGTTTTGATTACAAAAATTAATTGCAGCAAACAAAAAATTAATTGAATAAGTAATGTACACCAATTAATTATTTAATTGAATAATTGTTTGCAAACATTTTTTCTGTGTCAGGACCTGGAATGTTAAATTTCATGTTTCTAGGTCCAATATTAACGGAAATTTAAAAAGTACCCGTTAAAGAACGCAAACGTACCAAATAGATCCCTCCTAAAAATGCTCATTCACTTAGGGCATTGCATGTTGAATTTAATGTTTCTAGGTCCAATACTAACGAAAATTCAAAAAGTACCAGTTAGAGACCAAAAAAGTACCAAAAAGTTCCTTATATACTTGGGACATTGCATGTTGAATTTTATGTTTCTGGGTCCAATATTAGTAAAAGTTAAAAAAAGTACAAGTTGTGGAACAACAAAGCTAAGGAAAGAAATTTAATATCCCGTATTTTCCCTTTTTGGTACTTTTTTATCAAAAGTATCAAAAATTTCATATACATATATGAATGAATAGAGAAAAATGTTTTGTAAAAAAGTACACAAAATAGTTAAAATTGTTACCCCTTAAACGTTCGAATTTCGAAAAAGTGCCAAACTTATATTTTTTAGATAGGGTTCGAATGTGATATAGCCTTTATATATATATATATATATATATATATATATATATGTCCTTTATTTATTTAAATACAATATAGATACAGCGATATAAAAATACTTAAATAAATTGTTCACGAAGAACATAGGCCGTCAAAATATAGCCTTTATTTCTATATTAATTTGTTTTAAAGATATATGTATAGGGTAACAAAAAACTGCTGTATATTCCCTGCAGAATTTCAAACAAGTACCAGACAACTATACGTTTATTTTTAAAGCCAAAATGGATAAGTATTAATTTTTTATTGTATCTCTTTTAGTTTTGGAGATATAAGGTTACTGAATTTACCCTTTTTTACCCTCTAAACATTCGAATTTCCAAAAATCCCGTCTTAGTGGATCGATTTGGGGAGAGGCCAACAATTTAATATACATATAAAGGTAACGGGACAGTGATAATGTGTGTTAGTAGACGATTGGTGAAGGGTATTAAATATTCGGCGCAGCCAAATATGACACTCTTATTTGTTTAAGCTTGAAAGTTTTACAGATTGTCTTGGAATTTGCATGCCTTATATTAAAGCACAAAAACTTTAAGGAAATAATTATGTGGCTCAACTAAAATAGCAGGTTAAATTTAAAGTTGCCCATGCAAAAATTAAATCAAAATATTCCATTGTTTAAAATAGCGTGCACCACACACACAAAAGGAAGTTGTTTTTGATATTTACTTTTTTTTAATGCAGTTAAAATAAAATTGTGTAATTAACCTTAAACGCTCTTGAAATGAATGCAAGTTAACAAATCACTGCTAATTTTAAATAAGAGTATTTTAATCGTATTATATTTTGCTTGTTGCGTGTCCGTCCCAATCGACGCATTTTAATGGGAATATTTTTTTTTAGTAAACGGGATTGAAAAATAAATAGTTGTCGAGATGATGTACAGTGGTCAAAATCAAGAAAAAATTAATAAAAATCATAGAAGAAAAAGGTAAAAAAATGCTATAAATAATGTTGTTCACACTAATAACAGAACTGTAAAAAGTGACGTGTGAAAAGGGTCCAAATCAGTTGCGAAGGCAGCTTTCGAAGAAATAGACAAAAAGCTTTTTTTGGTAGGGAAGTGGCAATGTGGTTCACACGATTGTTACATACATATTTAATTTAATGTACATAAGTACATAATTGAAGAGTGTTCCGCAAGGCCGAAAACTCTCAATAAAAAAAGAGTTTTTCCTACAATATGTATATTTTTTATGTGGGGGCAGTGTTGCCAGAACTTTTAGAGGAAAAATCAGCAAAAACCCATAATTTTTCGTCAAAAAATCTGCAAAATCTTTGCCAAAGTTTTAAAAATCTTCAATAAACCTTCAAAACAAATTTATTGCATTTTTTATGTAGTTTGTTTAGAAAAATATATTACAATTAATTTCAAAATATGTTCACGAAGTTAAAATCGATGGTAGATTTAAAAATCGTTCTGGTCAATATGAGTGGTCCTCGGAGTATGAGGTATACAAAAGGTAATATATTTTTGAACTTTCAACACAGAAAAGTTTTAAAAATTAGTTCGATTTTAAGAACATGACTAATAACTTTTGGATATTTTTACATTAAAAATATCTATCTATTTAATTACTCAGGCTGAGTAAGGATTAATCTTTGTTATTTTAAAAAACAAATTAAACGTTAATTGTTTGACATGTTATTTAAATTATCAAGGGTCTTATTGAAAATTTAGAAGAGATCAAATATTGCAACTTTTGAAGATATTTATACATAAGAGCATATAAATATATACGTACATATCTATGCATAGTATTTTGTGTAAAATCGGATGACATATGTCCGGCGATATGAATGTGTCAAGACAATGCGAATTTTTAAAGTTTAAGTAATCTTTTGTGCATAAAATGTCTATGTATTTCCACACGGTTCTTCCATGATTGGTTGATATACTATATTTATTTATCAATGCAACAAGTGGAAGTAGTACAATCATGACAATGTAAGAGAAAGAAGTTTCCACCGAGCTAAAAAATCTGCAATGTTAAACCAAAAATCTGCAAATCTGCCTTTGGCCATTTTGGGGATAAAATCTTCAAAATGCAGATAAATCTGCACTTCTGTCATCGCTGTGTGGGGTGAATTACAGGTCCAAAGCCCCAACCATTTTTTTTTTTCAAGTTCTTAAGAAGCCCATACACTTGCAATATTATTGTATATGATATTCTCCATATTATTGCCATTTTGTCCTATGTTACGCTGGGTCTCCACGTAGCAATTTTTTTTGCTAAGCACAAGCAATAACGTCGGCAGAACCATGGCGCAATAGTTGCTGACTATATTGCTGGAGAACACGTGAAATTGCTTTGCCATAAAAAAACGTACAGAGAAATTAAATGTCAGATAAATAACAGCTAATTTTACAGCAGATTGCTAAGCAATAATTGCTCAAGCAATAAGAAGAGCAATCATTGCGCAATGGATTGCCACTCATGGCAATATGCGGTCTATACGTCGCATATTTTATGGAGCAATAACGTGACGTTTGCCGCAATAAATATTGCTACGTGGAGACCCGGGGTTATGCAATAAGTCGCACAATGGTTTCATTCATTCAATAAAAGGGTGAACATTACCTATAGGAATAACATAAACAGCATTGTACAATGTTTCCAACACATTTCACTTTATTTTCGTTGTGCAATAAAAATCAAAAGTCTTTTGATTGTTGCCAATATATTGTGCCACCTTCGAATATCACATACACATTGGCGATATAAAAATATCCAAAAAGTTGGCCCTAACAACAACAATCAATACTCACTTTTGAAAAAAATTTACCCTAAAAGTGTTTTTTGGACTGTATTCATATGGATACATATTTCGGTTATGGTAAACAAATTTTGTTAAAAACAAACTAACATAAATAGTGGAATAATGAACGGAATGTTATAAGATTTTGCAAAAATTCGTTCTATTCGACCGGAAATTACACTGTTAAATTTCGTGAAGATCGGAACATAATTTACTATTAGACCCATATGAGCAATATTCCCGGAAAACAGTTTATTACGCCTAAAACCGTAATAAATAATGCTATCAGAATAAAATTTAATACTTCACAGTTTTATTAGACTAGAAATCACACTAATGATCGGTCCATAATTTACAATAGGCCCCATATAAAACCCACTCAGCAGCATCAAACGTAAAACTATTTTATATGTATTGTGTGTAAGTATATCATTTAAAACCATATGTATCCATATGGGTACATACAATGTTTTAAAAATCTGCGCAGCTCTTTTTCGGCTTAAAACAAAAAACTGTTGATGCAAAAAGGTGAAATAGACCTTTTTCTTTATGTTGGATGTGTTATTTGTTTAAAAATGGTCATAAACATATTTGTTATTTGAAAGTTAAAAACTCTTTTTTTTTAAAAAAAATTATATATAAAAAAAACAGTTAAAAATGCTATATTTTTCTCAATTTTGTAAAAATCCAAGAGTTTTTCATTAAAAATGATTCATAAGATCTTAAAAAACAATAAAATGCCGATATCTAAGCCAATTCTTTGACCTGGAGATTGTCAGATGCCTCCAAAGTTGAGTGTATCCATATGGATACAATATAGCGAAAGGGTTAAAGCAGCTATCCCAGGTGGCACCGAGATAAAGGAGAGGTCAAGATAGGTACTGGGCTTCGTCAAGTTGAAGACGATCGGACCGTTGCTTGGTTTCCTTGCTTTTCTTTAGAAAAACACTGATCATAAACTTACATATTGTAACCATGGCCCAATTGCAAGGTCTGCGCGCAACTACATAAATCCAACAATTGAACAAACAAAACGCATATTGTTTGTGTGAAAAAAAGATGTCAATAGAAAAAGCATTTGTTTTTGTAAATGTCAAACACAATAGCTACAAAAATTGTTTGCACGTTAAAAACACAACTCTGCAAAAAATCAGTAGTCGTTTCGCGCACACCAAGGTCCATTGAACAAATCTGCGCAAGAAGCCTGATGATCATTGTTTTTGTTCTTTTGATTTGTCAAAAGTTGTTTACATTTTGCTTACAGGTGCATGTATATGTTTGTTTACGTTTATGGTATGCCGCACACCCAACAAACACAAAGTCAATTTCAGTTGTATGATTACAACATTTAAATTCAAATTGATCAGAATTTGAAAACAAACATTTGACATTAAATGTTTCATCAATTTGATGTCAAATTAGTATGTTAAATTCAAATCAAAACTAAACTTAAGGCCACTACACACTATCCTATTTAGTCGTACGATATGTCAAAAAAATCGTGTGTGTTCATAAAGTATGATAGTGTGGCCTAAAAATTTAACTAAATGACAGATTTTTTTGACAAGTCCGACCGACTTGCAAAAGTTTTTAAAAATTTTCATAAAATGATAGTTTCTATGCGATCAGAGTTGTATTTTCTAATACAGCTGATAAGAAAACAACAATGTCGGCTTCATTGATTTAAACTTTAAATCAATGAAATTTTAAAGCATCTTTTTTGTGTAATAGTGTGGCACCTGTAACAGACTTTGGTTGCGATTTTTTTTGAGTGTGATAGAAATTTGTCAAATTTTCCAGTGAATGAATCGTACGATTGTGTAGGATAGTGTATCACGACCTTTAGCGATACTAAAGCGATAACTAAATGTAAAAATTAAAAATGGCGACTAGCTTTTAATGATATTAACTACCATACATATATCGGTAGATATTGACATAAAATTCTAAACTTCTGACATTTAACATCAATTTCGAGTTAAATAATATGAAATTTTTCGGCATGCAGACACATTTTTTCTTGCTTTTTGCACTTAAGTGCCGGCAAGTTTGACTCGTCAAATCTTGAGCTTTTAGGAGAGAAGAGAATGCCATTTCTTTTGCCCTCTCTCTCCTAAAAACTCAAGACTTTACGAGTCAAAATTGACGTGAGTGAGCCTGCACTAAGTAGAGCATGGCTACATTTCACAAATCAAATCTATTCGTTACCCTACAAGAAGACTACCAGTCATTTTACTAGTTATATGGCTGGTAGTGTTGACCAATATATTGGTTAAAGTTTCTATTAGTTTATTAAGAGCAAAATGAAAAAACTAACCGAAACTCTTGTGTACATGTGATTTTGCCTCTCTTTCTAACTAATGAATTCCACTCGACTACGGAACATATATCTGTACTGCTTACTCTCCTGCTTTTTATTAGTCAATGATAACCAAAATAGTGGGTAATGCTAACTAGTTAGTCATAACGTAAATATTGGTCAGCACTAACTAGTTATTTATAATGTAAAAATTGGTTAGTACTAACCTTTATTAAATACACAATACATTTTTTATTTTTATTTTTAATTAAATTTTTTATTGAAAAACACACAAAATCAAGTACATACTTTTAAAGTTATCAGGATTTTTAATAAAATTATTTGTTCCTTTATTACCACCGGTAAATCGTAAACGATGATCCTGGTCAAATCCACCACCCACATGGCCGCTACCTGTTAGCGTTTGACAAAAATATATTAAAAAAATGGCTTTTTTTATAAAATGTTAGTTGTTCCACTCTAATATATATGTTAGAGTGAAACAACTAATATAAAACTGTTGCAAGTGTGCAGAATGTACTAATAAAGTGGCCTCACAAGCGCAGCTGTTTGCAGTGATTTTGTTCGTGTGTGACGTTTGTCGTCATTTGTTTTGTTTATTTACATTTTTTATAAATGTATTTTGACATTTGCCGTCTCAATTCTAGCAACAAAATGCCTGTTGTTTTTTCTATTGTTTCATTGTTGTAGTACTGAGGTCACTTTGTTAATACATTTTGCAAGTGTGTTAGTAAATTTTTTTTTTTTTTTAGTTTTGGTTATGTATTTCTTGTAGTGTAGCTTCACTCCAGCGCTGCCAGAAGTAAGATTTTACCTTATTTTTTAAGATTTTTTAACCGAAAAAAGATTTTAAGATTTTTTCCCCAAAAACAAGACTTTTTGTTTTGTCTAGACGAAGGTTAGGTTCAATTAAAAAAAACCTTCTTTGTTCCCATTTAAAAATTTTTAAACTAAATAATACAATTTAGTATAAGAAATTAAATTTTTTGTAATGATTTTTTTTGTTTATTTTATGTATTAAATAAAATATAAATTGTTTTTATTATTTATAATAAAAAAAACTACTTTTTTCCAAAAATATGATTTTTTCTTCAAAAATAAGATTTTTTTTTGGTGAAATTAAGATTTTTTGCTGAAAATTTCTGGCAGCCCTGCTTCACTCTCTTCTTCAACATTTGTACCAGTGTTGCCAGCGAAATTTTGAGAAAGATACATTTTAGTTTCCAAAAAGATAAATTTTTCCCCAAAAAGATACATTTTGAAAAAATCCGTTTTTAACGTTAACATTTATTAACATAACATTTTGATTTTATATTTAATGAATATTTTAAAGAAAATTATATTTAATAAATTCATTTTTATCAATAAATTAAATAAATAGTCATAAATATTAGGTATCTAATTTTTTAAAATACAGTAAGCAAACTTCAAAAATGATTATATGTAACTAACTTTTGATGTTATCAAAACAAATTCATTTATATATGGGTGTTTCTACAGAAAATGACCTCTTATAGCTCAAAAATTAAATTATTATTTTGAATTTTTTTCCCCCGCTAATATTGTACAAAATAAATGTATCTGTCATTTTCCGAAGGATTAACTTTAATTTTCTTTATACTAACACAAATATGTTACTTTGAGTTAACCATAATAAATGAATTCAAACACAAAAAAAACTGTTAACTTTTTAAAATATAACGACCGCTACTTTTAAAAACAAAAATTTTTTTGGGTAACTAATTTCTTTGGTTTGAAAATAAATCTATTCCTTAAACAAAACATTTCAAAGAATTTAATCAGATATTTTACTTAACATATCCTGCGCAAAATTTTACAATACATGATGTTTGTTTCCGACATTTGAAAACAGCACATTTATAAAGTAACGACCGTTACTTTTATAATGGTCAAAAAAAGTATTGAAATTACATTTTTTATGAATTCTTTCAGTTGCTGCCTTTCCTTGAACTTTCGTAAGTCCAAAATGGAGCAATTTTCGTGGAATATTTGGTTAGGCTGGAATTATTTTTAAAAAACCTCCGAAAATCGGTAACGACCGTTACTTTAAAAACACCCATATATAATATACGAGTTAAGGCGTTTATACATACTAGGGCGATTATATCAAAAAATTCATATGTATAAATTTCCTGAAAATAAAAACAATGTTCATATTTCCTCAGAACAACTTCGCACTAGTAGTGTTGCCAGAACTTTTAGAGGTAAAATCAGCAAAAACCCATAATTTTGCATCAAAAAATCTGCGTCAAGATTTTAAAAATATTTAATAAATCTTCAAAACACATTTATTACATTTTTAATGTAAAATGTTCTGGAATTTAAAAATAGTTCTCATAAATATCCGTAGGTGGTCCTGGAAATATATGTAAGTTTTAAAAAGGAAATATTTTGTTGTGCTCTTAACACAGAAAAGTTTAAAAAAAATGTTCGATTTTAACTCGAATGCGATTTTCAGACCATGGCTAATAATTTTTAGATATTTTTAAATCAAAAATATCAATCCGAAACTCATTACTCAGGCTGAGTTGAGATTTATCACGTCTATCTTATTTTAAACAACAAATAAAAAGTTAATTGCTTGACATGTTATTTAAACTATTATTGAAAATTTACAAGAGATCAAATACTGCAACTATTAAAAATATTTACACAATTTCTTCTAATAAATCTTTGTATTTCCCACGGTTCTTCCATCAATGGTTGATATATTTCGTTTATCAATGCAAAAAGTGGAAATAGTACAAACAAAAGTCACAATGAAAAGAAGGGGTTTAACGAGCTAAAAAATCTGCCATTTTCAACAATCTTCAAATCTGCATTTTAATAATTTTGGGGGTAAAATCTGCAAAATGCAGATAAATCTGCACTTCTGGCATCGCTGTGCACTACTAGTAATCATCGATTTAGGTGGATCGTATGTTGAAACATCTTTAATGTTTTTTTTCACCATAATTAAAGCTGCTATTGTATTAGTATTGAGTCGGTTACGATGATCAGTCCTATTTAGTTTTAGTTGGCTAAAAATTCTCCCCACACATGCATTGGAAAATGGAAGTACAAACGTTAAACCAACTTCTTTTTTCAAATTTTTAAACATCGGTTCATTAACAACATTTTTCAAATTAAAATTTAATATTTTATTTCTGCACATTTTACGTACAGATTCAAAAGATACGAAAAATGTCAGGATTATACATGGTACAAGAAGTCATCAAAAGATACGAAAAATGTATCTTTCGTATCCTAACGGCAACACTGATTTGTACACTCAATTTGCTTCATAAATTGCAGCCATGTTTTTTAAGCCGAAACTGCATCTTTTTGACATTTTGAAATTTTGAGTTATGCCTATTTATAATAAAGTGTGCAAAATGTAAATATTTTTTTATCTGAAGCATTTTAAAATGAAAAATTGAAATTTTTCATTTGTGTAATACTGAATATTTTTTTAAGCTGAAAATAAGCAGTAAATAATTTAATATTAGGACATTATGAGTTAGGCCCGTTTTCAAAACTTAGTGCCGGTTCACACACGTCAAGTTTGACTCGTCAAGTCATGAGTTTTTAGGAGAGAGGGGAAAAGAAATGTCATCCTCTTTTCCCTTCTCTCCTAAAAGCTCAAGACTTGACGAGTCAAACTTGACGTGTGTGAACCGGCACTTACCGATAGCTAAAAGTAGACTTTGACCGGCCTTATAAAAAGTGTTCCATCATTGTGGTAAAAACTGCCCTACAAGAAATGAATAAGCGAGTAGTCACAGTTTTCATTTTGGTGTTAAGAAAATGATAGAAAAAAATGACCGATTGCGACCGAACACTTGATTTCGGTCATTTCTTTCTGTCATTTTCTTAACACCAAAATGAAAAATGTGACTACTCGGTCATTTATTTCTTGTAGGGTGACGTGTGAAGAGGTAATCTGTGGTTGGTATGGCAGCACTATTGCTTGTCAACATGCTCAAGTGATGTCAATGTCGCGAGTGGCAAATTAAATATAAGCTACCCTACAAGAAATGAATGAGCGAATCATCATATTTTTCACGTTATCGTTAAGAAAAGGATAGGAAGAAATGACAGCAAACTTGATTTCGGTCATTTCTTTCTATCATTTTCTTAACACCAACGGAAAAAAATTATGATTCGCTCATTCATTTCTTGAAGGGTATGGACACAAATTAGTCAGGATTCACACGCTTCAATTTTTAGTGACTAATTCTAGCCGATTCCATTTTATAAGTCCAAGACCAAACAAGAAAAATTTTAATCAATTATTGCTGTGATAACTGTCAAATTCTTTTGTTTGCACAAGATATTAATATGTACTCTGCATAAGTATGTAATTAAATATATTATTACTTAGATTAAAAATATAGAACTGATCTTTTTATTTTTTGGAATTTTTAAGAAAAATTATCAGTTGTCACACGGCCCAATTAAAAATATCCAATATATTCATTAAATGTCATTACTGGAGCAAATTTTGGTAACACAGTTCGCTATTAAAAACAAAACTGTTTTTTATTATATATTATTTAACAGTCCGACGTCTTTAAGATGTCTGCAAGAAACGTCGATTTCATACAAATATATTGTGTGGTTTTGACTCTGAACAATCTAAACAATTTCGTAAATAAAAGTACTGCTCGAAACAGTGAAAAAATAAAAAATGTATTGCATTTTGCATCACTGTTCTAATTAACATTTTAGCAAGTGTTGTTTCTAAAAAGCACTAATTTGACAACACTGACCTTTTTTTAGCACAGAATAACGATGAGAAAAGAACAAGAAGAAACCAAGCCAAAAGAAAAAAGCATTGCAACTGGGGAAGACACAGAAAAAAGTTAAAAATAATTTGCTAACGCAGCAAAAATTTCATAACTATAAATTTATTTGTATCTAAAAACTGTCAAATAATATAATCAAAAATTTTCAATAGATACAAAAAAAAAGATTGAACCAAAAGAAAAAATTGTATTACCGCTTTACGTATTGAAACGTTTCTGGATTTTTTCATAATTCGTTTCGTAAGAAATAAAACTCAATGTGGTCAAAATGAAAGTGACAATTAATTCGTGGATGGGAGTTGCATCATGGCGTTGGATAGCAAACGATGAAAATTGTGGAATTTGTCGTATGTCCTTTGAATCAACTTGCCCAGAATGTGCATTACCCGGTGATGATTGTCCCTTAGTGTGGGGCGTATGTTCACATTGTTTTCACATGCATTGCATTGTTAAATGGCTCAATTTGCAACCCTTGAACAAACAGTGTCCAATGTGTCGGCAAGCTTGGAAATTTAATATGCGTTAGAGAAAAATTACTTTAAAATAAAAAAAATCTAAAAGCAAAAAATTAACATTTAAATAGTTAACATTATAAAAAATTTAAATTTGAATGTTTTAAATAAAAAAAGAGTGAAAACGCAGAATTTTTAAAAGCAAATATTGATTTAAGTATTTTATATTGCAAAAAAAAATGTAAGAAGGGACAGCAACTTTAATGTATTAAACGAAACGAATAACGTGTATTTTGTTTCCCTTTTATTTGCAGATACAGAAACATTGTGTGTGAGAAAGAGAGAGTAGGTGTATTTCAGAGTGGAGCTTTTTTTAATAATTAGAACCACAAAATCAAAACGGATACAAATTTTATTTTGCTGGTAAAAATAGGTAAAAAACCCGGTAGAAAATTATGGACGATGAACAAAAACTTACACTGCCCGGCCTACCGCCTTTGCCAAAAAGTCTTAGTGCTGCTATACAACATCCCAATACTGCATCACCGCTTAATCATGGCTACAATAGCCATTTCCTAGATCCAGAGTTATACCTGGGAGCTTCTACTTCAGCGGCTGCCCAAAGGCAAAGAAGCAGTGGTGGAGGTAGTTCTAATTCCTACCGCCATGGCAGTCTATCCTCAACACAAGAATCTCTAAGCGATCGGGAGAGCTTGCACAGCCGGGCCTCCTCCACACACAGTGGCCATCATCACTTATACCAAACGCAACAGCATACACCTACCAACAACAACCACTCAAATCACAGCAGTAACAACAACAGTCACCACCATCTGCATCACCAGTCACGCACTGATAGCGATAATAGTACATCCACTTCTAGTAGCACCTCAAAATTGGACACCCAATTGGCCATATTGAGACGGGAAATGTATGGCTTAAGACAATTAGATCTATCTCTGCTCTCCCAATTGTGGGCTTTAAATGAATCTATACAGGGCTTTCGTGCTTATCTACAGGAACAAGAGGCTCTATCTCCACCCTCACCATCGCCAACACCATCTGAAACAAATTCATTAACTTCCGAGCCGGAAGATGAATCGTATTCAAATCATCAGCCAATCAATGTCGGCAAATTAATGCCACAAATCTCGCTTAATCAACAACAACAGCAGAAACAGCTGAAGCAACAACAACAAATAATACCACCAAAAAGAGGTTCAACCACTTCGCATGCATCCTCCACCTCGATTTCCAATACTTCGGGTTCATCGTCTAATAACTCATCAATAACCAAACACCAGCAACAATCTCTTTTGCACCAACAAAAACAGCAACATCATCAACATCACAGCCAACAGCAGCTGCCGCCCTTGGCACCAGCACCGCAAAAACAACATCCCCAATTGCCACGCATACTGCAGCAAAGAATGCGTCGTGCACCACCTCCGCCGCCACCACCAAATCGACCTAAATCCTCGGCCTCTATAGCATCAGCAGGCTCAATATCAACAACAACAAGTCATGGAGGTGGACGTCATAGTAGCAAATCTTCCTCTCCCTCGCCTTCGCCTGGTGGCAGTATTGCAGGAGGTGTTGCTGCTACGGCTACATCATCAACTTCATCATCTTCTTTGGCTCAACGACATGCATGACAAAACCCCTTCTTAGACTAGGCCTTAGAGCTGCCCGTCTAGTTTAAGAACAAAGGGATAAACAACAAACAGTGGCTAAATATTGCATCACACCAAATCAACAGAGTTTACAAAGAACTATAAATCAAAATTATAAATCAATAAATTTTTTTGTAACTTATAACAACAAAAATCCAAAACATCAAGTCAATTCAACTGAAATTCGTATGGCGACAACAGCTTTTTGGAAAAAACCAACCCTACCATAAAATTTGCATACTCCTAAAACTCATGTAAGTTGTCTTTTCTTTCTTATTGTTTTTTATTTATAAGCAAATACAATATAAAAAACTTACCAGATTTAAGAAAAGATAATCGCAAAGATATAAAGGGGTGTGCTGGGAATCGTAAACGTAAAACGCCAAAATTTGGAAGTTGTTTTTAATACACTTTTATTCTAATTTTTATAATTTTTGTTATACAATTTTGTTTAACAGAGAAATATTTGTATATTTGTCAGAAAAAATCTTTTATTACACAAATCTTATTGAATAACGGCTTTTAAAATTCTTGCGTTTGACGTTTCCGATTTCCAGCACACCCCTGATAATTATATGTAACAACTTATATTGTTAAAAATCTAAGTTTTTATACATGATAAGAATTGAAGCAAAACATTTTGGCCATGGTTTGGGATAAAATCAAAAAAATTAGTTAAAAATTATGAAGTTTTCAAAAATTTAAATTTTTTTTTTAGTGAAACAATTAGGTCTTAATCGGGTATGTTCTAGAAATCAAAGTTTAATAATTTATTTTTTTATTTATTTTTAGAAGTGACAACAAGCCCTTAGGGCCAAATTCTGTCACAAAAATATTTTGGCAATACAATTATTTCAAAACATATTTATTGTTAAAGGCTCAGTTAAGGGCTAACTATAATGTGCTTAAGCTTACATACGCAAATGTGCAAATACATATAATCAAATTTACACAACTATAAATACTTAAGCAACTTTTCGGCAAGTGTCATTTGCTTAAGCAAAGAGCGAAACTTATCGTACTTTGCTTAAGGAATCTGCTGTTTCTTGGTTACATATTGAAAAATATTTAAAAAAAAACACACACACAATTGCATATTTTAGTACTCTTTTATTTTTGTGTTTAATTGTTTTAAAATTAATAAAAATAAACATGCTCATGGAAGTATATTTATTAATTGTAGACACTAAAAAAATGTCAAAGAATTGATATTTTAAGGAAAAAAAAGAAGAAAACTAAGCGTTAAAGTTATTTAAGTTCAAAAAGTACAATATAGTCACCCAAAAGCCCACAATAATTTGCTTAAGCATTTGACAGGCTTTTCGTTAATTTTTGACAGTAGCTTAAGCCAGCCTAAGCATATTAAGGCCATATATGTAAGATAAAACTTCATCGCTTTGCGTGACGTTTCTAACTTTGACAGAAAAGCGTAACGCTAAAGGTGTATGCCACAATAAACACTTTGACAACACGAAATGTTTGTTAAAAATAAATAAATAAAAAAAAATTATACTACCAGACTGTCAAAGCGCGCTTCGCTCTGCGTTAAAAGTTCTTTATGTGACATGTTTCGTATAAGTATGAATATTTCATCTTGGATGTCAAAGCGAATCTCTAACGCAACGCGAAGCAAACGTTTAACTGACATGGCCTTTATAGTTACGCCTTTAGTCTTTCTTTCTGTTCTGTTACGAATCATCTGATTTGTTTTTGTTATTAAAAAACCTGTGAAATTGATTAATTTTTCTGTTCTGTTGCGGTTCAGTTTAATAAAATTAAAAACTTGTTAAGTAATTGTAAGTGATAGCAAAATAAATAAAAAAAAAACATTTATATTGAAATAAACTATTTTTGATTTTAAGAATTGATGTGCATAAAACTTATTGAAATAAAACAATGGACGGTGCAAAACTAATAAATTTGTCATAAATGGCTGATAAGTTCCTACAGAAAAAACTATTACAATTTCGAAACAGAACGGCACGGAAGACTAATTCTGCCTTGAATAAATTAGCCTGTTGGGAAGCCTTTTTATTAATAACCTTACCGATTTTCCTCTCTTAGGGGACAAGAGCAGGAGAAATCTGTAAAGAAAACTAAACTTTATTTACTCCGCAGAGCAGTTAAAGTTAGTGGAGGATTGGGGAATATACAAACAAAATTTAGAGGTTACAGTGGTGCATCAGAGTTAATATGCACGTGTATGCTTACCTTTTTTGGTTAGGATGCCTTTGTGAGAGGAAAGCGCAGTGGTGGTTAATTTTAATACTCTAAATAGCTTCTTTATTTGGGGGTTTTTTTTCCACTTTAGAGTTTACAATATATCGGTTTAAATCAATTCAAATATTTTAATTGAACTTAAAGTTTTAAAACAATTAAAGTAACAAAAAAAAGAAAATTTAAATTAACCTTGAAATTGGTTAGCTAGTGAACTGCTTTGATTGCAAGCTGTAATGGAAGTGAGTTCTTTTCTTTTTTGATGACCCGCCTGAAGCCTTGTTCATTTTAGTTTCTTACTCTCCAAAGCCAGGCTTGACAGTCTGGTTTTGAAGAGTACTAAATTTCAATTACAATAGATAACTCATTCTTCCATCAACCCAACTTTCAATCTGCAATAATTCACAATAGTTTGAAGAACTGACCGTTATTTTCAAATTATGATTTAATTTACAATTCATTGCCCAATAGGGCCAAAACAATATAATAGGAGGAAAAAATATAAATTCATTAATTTCAATTTCATACAAAAATACATATAACTCCATTTTTTTCCGGGTGTTCAATGTACATTGAACATGCTCCGGCCTCGAACCAAAACTGCTGGGGCTACTCATCGACACACAGAACTTGAGCTAGCGACTTAATGGCCTCTAAGATCACCCTCGTGTTTGGGGCAGTGGCCGTTGAGGTAGTTGGTTTTTGTGCTGGCTGCGGCGCGGTAGTTGTTGCTGCTGCTGGCGGTTGACGCTGCTGGCGTTGCGGCCGCTGCTGGCGTGGTGGCCTCTGCTGACGTTGTGCTTGTTGACGTTGGTGCTGGGAACGAGTCCTTTGCTTCGGTTGTGAGCGCTGCGTACGACGCTGTGCACGTTGTGACTGTTGGCGTGTCCTGGTGGGCTGCTGGCGAGTCCTGCGCTGCGCTGCTGGGCTAGTTCTGCGCTGCTGTGTACGCTGCGGCTGTTGACGTACGGGTTGTTGCCGCTGGGGTGGTGCCGGACGACGACTACGGGCCTGCTGCTGCTGTCGACCAGATGTAGCTCGGACTACCGCCAGCTCCTCTAGCTGCTCCCTACGAGAGGGAATGTGCAGTAGGGTGTGATGCATCTGGTCGCATCGTCTACAGGCTTCCTCCGACGTACAATGATTTTGCGAATGACTTCTCGCCAAACAGTTAAAACAATATCCCAGGCCTGACACCACCTCTCGTCTTCTTTCTACTGGCATCCTTTTGAATCGCCGGCAGAACCTTAAGCCATGATAGCCGCGACACAGCACGCAGTACAGGACTTCCAAATCCCTCAACTGGCCTTGGCTTCTAACTGGCCCACGGCTTGGGCTACGGCTTGGGCTACGGCTTGGACTGCGGATTTGCTCACGTCGTGGGCTATGACCTGGACTGCGGCTCGGGCTGCTGCTCGTGCGCACTACTCTTGTGGCAGTGAGGCGTCGGTTCGACCTGTGGCTAAAGAATAGAACAAAAAATGACAAAAATAGAAAACTTATATTAGTACTGGTCTACGTGGTTATGGGAGGTGGCATATGCTACTTGTTAGATTTGCCTACGGATTTAGAGGTTGATTAGAGGGGGGTGAGGGGTTGTTAATATATATGTTAATATCAAAAGGGGTGTTAATATACATAAGTCCAATGACATGAGATGCATGTAAATATGTGATAAGTATAGGTATTGATGAGTGAAAAAAAATGTGTAGGTCAACAAATGTAATCGCCATGAGCGGAATCATGCAAGTGTGTAATGGGTAATTCCACAGTACTTTAACTCGCTTCCTCCTTATTCAGCAAGGGGAGGTAACATAATTTTACAATTGGTCGCGTAATGACCCCTGTGGCAATACGTACGTCAACCGTTCGTACGTTTTTATCAGCACCGCTATATACATTCTCTACTCTTCCCAGCCGCCATTCAGCGGGTGGTAGTAAATTGTCCATTACCACCACCAAATCTCCGACTAGGACATTAGGACCCGAGTCTTTCCACTTGTATCGTTTTTGTAGCGCTTTTAAATACTCCTCCTTCCATCTTAAGGAGAATTGGTGGTGCATGGCCTTTAACTTTTCCCATCTATTTGTAACTGCCATGCTCTGAAAGTCCTGCTCTGGTAGAGCCATCAGAGGAGCGCCGCGCAAAAAATGCCCCGGTGTCAGTGCCGTCAGGTCAGCAGGATCTTCCGAAAGCGCGGAGATAGGCCGAGAATTAAGTACCCCTTCAATTCGGGTGAGAATGGTGGCAAATTCTTCAAAATCGAATTTCCTTGCCCCTGCTACTCTCTTCAAATGAAATTTGAAGCTCTTTACCGCGGCTTCCCATAAACCGCCCATATGCGGCGCGTACGGTGGAATGAATCTCCATTCAAACCCCTGAGCAATATACTTCTGGGCTATATCCTGGGCTATCGTCTTCACAAATATACCAAAGTCATTCTCTAACTCTCTGCTTGCACCCAGAAAGTTTTTTCCATTATCTGTTACTACCCGTTGGGGTAGTCCTCGCCTCCCAACGAACCGAGCAAAGGCAGCACCGAAGGCTGCTGTTGTCAAGTCCGAGCATGGCTCCAAATGGACTGCCTTCGTGCGGAAGCAGACAAAAACTGATACATATCCCTTTGTTGATGCCGCAGTGCGTAATGCCGATGACTTGAGGTCAAACGGGCCGGCAAAGTCTATACCGGTAACCTGAAAAGGTAAAGAAAAGTTGCACCTTTCTGGAGGTAAAGGTGCCATTAGTTGCATACACGCCTGCTGTTTATAAATAATGCACGTTTTGCAATGTCGTATTACCTTTTTCACTCGTGGTTTGAGACGAGAAAGGTAATACTCAGTCTGTACCATTCGGCACATTTGACTTATTTCCGCATGACATAAAAATTCATGAAGATGCTTTAAGTAAAGCTGGCAAAATCGGGAGTTGCCTGGTAATATCATGGGATATTTTTCATTATAAGGTAGTGACGAGTTAGCCAATCTACCGTTAACTCTCATCACAGAATTAGTATCGAGGAAAGGATTTAGAGGTTTTAACGAACTTTTGTTAGACACCTCCTTAGCGTTAAGTAAACATTCATACTCAGCATAATAAAACGCCTTCTGCGCCAATGTCAGTAGTCTTACCTTGACCTGCTTTAACTCATGCAGAGTAAGTTCGCCCTGAGTATTTGCTACAATATCCGGCCTGAGTTTGGCCGTGATTTTATTAAAAAATCTGAAAATATAACCCAGCACGCGAAGTGCTTTTGTGTATGATGAAAATCTATTTATTACATCCTCTTCTGGCTGAACCTCAGCAACTAATGTGTGCACCTTTTCAGGTTCATCCCCTAACTTTAAAGGGTTTCTTTTTGGCCACTCGGACATGGGCTTATGTAACCACGGAGGCCCATACCACCATTGCGCGTTTTGCGCCAACTCTTGAGCCTTACTGCCACGCGTTCCCAGGTCTGCCGGGTTATGGTGCGTTGGCACATGCCTCCATGTGACACTAGGTACCAGCCTGTGAATTTGAGCAATTCTATTTGCCACATACGTTTCCCACGAAGATGGGGGTTTTGCCAGCCAGCCCAGTACTATGGCTGAGTCTGTCCATTAATGTATTTCATCGATATTTACCTTCAACGTAGCATTAACATAATTTACAAGCTTTGCCAATAAAACTGCTCCATTCAGCTCCAGACGAGGTAGGCACACCGTTTGTATGGGCGCAACTTTGGACTTTGCCACTAATAAATTCGTAAAAACGGTATTCTTCTGAGTCTGACACCTTATATAAACAGCGGCACAATAGGCGGATTTAGAGGCATCTGCGAACCCATGCAGCTGTACATGGTCCGCTGGGTTATATTGAATCCACCGTGGTATTGATATGGCTTCTACTTTTGCGAAGTCTTCTACCAGCTTGGTCCAACTTTGAAGGGTATCTGGCGATATTTCCTCATCCCATTGGACTCCCTCCAACCACAAGTGTTGCATGAGAATTTTAGCCCTGATAATTATAGGTGCCAGCCAGCCCGCGGGGTCAAACAGTTTTGCCACTGATGATAAAATTTTACGTTTCGTAAATTTCGAGTCTTGTTCGATTGGGGCAAATGTGTAGCTGAAAGTATCATTAAGCGCATTCCATTTTATCCCAAGAGTTTTGGTAGCGCTGGTTTCATGAAATCTTAGAAAGTCTAAGTCATAAAGATCTTCCCTTGGCAGGTGGGCAAGTAATACAGGATCGTTTGCGGTCATTTTTTTAAGGGAAAACCTGCCGCCGCCAATACCTTCCTAAGCTGAGCCTGGGCCAATAATGTTTCCTCAACTGTAAATCCTCCTGATAAAATATCGTCCACATATGTTTCATCGCGTAGTATTGAAGCTGCTAAAGGTGCCTCCGACTCAGTATCCGCCGCCAGCTGCAACAGTGTCCTAATCGCTAGATATGGCGCACAATTCACCCCAAAGGTTACCGTCTTCAACTCGTAGTCCCTGATGGGTGAATCAGGTTGGGGTTGATACAAAATCCTTTGATACGGCCTATCAGCTGGATGCACCAGAATTTGCCGGTACATTTTTTGTATATCGCCACTAAATACAAATTGATATCTTCTCCAATTCAGCACAGTTGTAATCAAATCATTCTGAAGAGTTGGCCCTGTATAAAGAACATCATTAAGCGCATATTGAGATTTTGACTTTCTCGAGGCATTGAAAACAACTCGAACTTTCGTTGTTTTATGCTCTGGGCGTACAACTGCGTGATGTGGTAAATAGAATGAGTTGTATTTACCCTTGTTCACAATTTCGTGTGCAGATGTTTCCTCCATATGGTCTAAGGATAAGTATTCTTCAAGCACTTGCATGTATTGAGCTTGTAATTCGGGATTTTGAGCCAACGTTTTTCCCAGTCTCGTATATTGAGCTAAAGCCACAAATCGTGACGATCCCAGAAATACCTCTTCTGGAAATTCCTTTTTAAAAGGTAACCTTACCATATACCTACCATCGTCTTGACGACTTGTGGTTTGTACATAAAAATTTTCGCAAAAGTCATCTTCTACTGTACTAGATCTGGTCACTGGTACACTTTCATCTTCCCAAAACATTTTCAAGAGATCTGTTAACTCCTCAGTCTCACATTTGTTTACAGACGTTGTGAAGGTCTGAACGGTTTCTGCCCTCATGGGACCACTTAGCACCCAACCAAAAATGGTATTATACGCAGAAGTTTTGCCGCAAATATTTTTCTTGATTCCGCTTAGATTTATGCACTGCTCATAATCATTGCCTAAAACCAGATCGATTTGAGAAGTTTGATTAAATGTTGGATCGGCTAAGTCCAAATTCTTTAGCTCAGGGGAGTTAGGCATTTTAAACGATATAGATGGGAGTTGTTTTGTTACTCTAGGCAAGACAATAGCCTTTATGGGTATCCTAGTATCGGTCCTTTTGGCATACAGAACTAGTTTACATTCCTTACTTGCCGATTGTGATTGACCACCAATCCCCACGATCTCATAATGGGATTTTTGATATGGCAGCTGAAGACGATTTCTAATTCGTTCAGATAGAAATGTTCTTTGAGACCCTGGGTCAATCAATGCCCGAACTGTAAAATGCTCACCTCGATGTTCTATCTGCATTAAGGCAGTCCTTTGCAAAATATTTTCATCGCCAGCTGAACAATTGGCTTGGACTTGTGTCGAAGTGCTTGGCTTTTCTGAGTAGGTCCCACTGTGACCTACACTCTTTTGGGTTTGTTTTCTTTTCGTTGGTTCTCTTGTGGTTTCCTTGCCATATGCAGAAGTGTGTGGTGCTGTTTTTTGCAATATAAACAAGTGTATTTGCTTTTACAAGTGTTTTTAAGGTGAGATGTCCCCAAGCAATTATTGCAAATCTTATTTTGGTACACATAGTCCACCCTTTGTTGTACCGTGAACGTACGGAATTTCTTACAATTCCTCAGAGCATGGTCTTCTTCACACAACTTACAATTTGTATTTATTTTTTCTTGTGCCACATATGTTTGTACACTGGGTGCAGACGAACGTTTCAAAGTAAATGATTCCCTTGATGTTTTAATGCTTTTAAATCGCTCCACCGCCTCATACCTATCTACCAAAAATTTTGACATTTGGGACCATTTTGGGAGTTCCCGAGGCGCGATCAGCGATTGTTCCCACAAAGCTAGAGTGGTATCAGGTAGTTTGGTGGACACTAATCGTATGAGAATTGGATCCCAGCTCTCTACATCTATTCCTAAAGTTTTCAAGGTTGCTAGGGAATCATTGACAGACGACTGAACTCTTCTTATGGCCTCACCATCCTCTTGAGTAGCCGAGGGGATATCAAACAGTAATTTTCTTTGATTATCCACTAGCACACGCTTATTTTCGTATCGAGTTTTTAGCGCGTCCCACGCAAGCGCGAAGTTCTCATGGGACAGCGTATACCTTTTTACTATTGCTCCCGCTTCCCCCCGTGTTTTATTTCTTAAGTGGTACAATTTCACAACCGGGGATAGCTTCGAGTGATTAATGTACACCGCAGTGAACATGTCTCGAAACGAGGGCCACTGTTCATAGCTGCCCTTGAAAACTTCCGTGTCGCATGGAGGCAATTTTATGAAACTGTCTGTCGTATTATTCAATGGGTAAGGTTCTGGGTGGGCATACCTAGACGTTGACTGAAATGGCGCATGTTGAGACGCCTCTAATCTGCTAATTTTCAAAACTTCATTGATTTGGGTATAACAATGTTCATAGATTTCCGAACAGGTGGCATATTCGTCACTGGCTTGTGTTTTAAACTCAACTCCAACCACGGCATCTTGAGTTACCATGACCTTTCGGTAGGAATCTTTCAAGTCCGCTAAGTCCGCGTCCAGCCTTCTTAGCCGTATCTCCAGTGTCGTCTCGTTAAGCTCCTGTATAGTGCTAATATCAAAACTCTCACCGAACTGGCGCAGCTTCCCACAGTCGAACAGGAACTGCTCCTTATACAGGGCGTTAAAATTCGAATCTGAGCTTTCGTTTGCGTTTGCCATGATTTCGATTGATACTAAATTTATATAACGTTAAGACGTAGGGGTCTTAAAACCGTTCCGATAAAGCTATCTCCAATTCTTAACGCTTTAAACCAGACAAGAAGAATAGATGCAATGTAAATAAAAATAATGTTAACTTCGGGTATAGGGCTTAGTTTGCACACTAATCTAGTGTACAGATTATAAGTTAGGGATTACTAGTGGACAAACTAAGAAGCAAAAATTTAAAAAAAAATCCACCTTTCCGTATGGTTTAGGGGGTTGGGTAACTATCAAATAGTGAAAATTAAATCAGAAAGTGGATATAGTTAACCAAAGGGTACAATTGCATCTAAACATAAATTCCAAGAACCTGTATTTAACGTAAGAATATTAGCGCTTTATTTTATATGGGTATTTTACCCCTTATTTGAAATTTAATAAAAAGTATCAATTCCTTTTAAATTTTTAATTTTTATGAATTTATTTCATTTGAAGCACATAATACGTTTTAATTCTTAAAAAAAAATTTTAACTTTCTATGAAACGCAAGAATACTGATTTTTTATTTCGTATGAATTTCACTTGAACCTTCGCATAATTAACTCTTATTTACTCTTCAATCTAACATCCAATTTTATACAGGAATTCTAAATTAAATTTTGCAAAGTAAAGTTTGTTTAAAATTTCAAAAAATATTTTTCTCAATTCAAGAATGTTAATATTCAAATTTTATTTAAAATTCTTTCCAAAGTGACTTTGTTTTAAAACCTTTGACCTTTTTTCAAATCAAGAATATTAATATTTTATTTTTATTTAAAAATTTCGCAAAAGTAACTCCTGTTTTAACATTCTATACTTTTGCTTAATATAGAAATACTAATACTCAATTTTTTAACGGAAGTTCTAATTTCAACTACTTGGCAAAATTAAAGTTTTTCTTTTTCCTTTTACAATTCTACCCTTTGCTAATTCACTTCTATGGGAGATTCAATTTTCATTCGAAATTTCGAAAAAGTGAATTTTATGCAAATTCTCGTAAATTTGTTCAATTCCAAATTTTAATTATATCAATTTGGTTCACCCGGGACTTTTATATCCTATTTTGATTCAGTAAGAACGTTATTACTCTATTAAATTTTAAAAACTTGCGAACTTATTCACAGCAAACTATTAATTTTACTTATGCGGGACAGAATTATATTCAATTTACGGATATTAATATTTATACTCGTAGGAAATTAATTTCCATCCAAAATTTCCAGAATTCATTCAATTAATTTCTATTTATAAGGGAAACTAACTTTTATTAAAATTGTAATAACTTTATATTTTATTAATTTTTAATACAATACATACATGTAAATTTTAAACAAAGTGAAATCCTTAAGTTTAACGTGGAAATACTTGAATTTTGCAACCAATGTATCTTTCCACTTATTTGTTATTTTACAATTTTATTTTCAGAAACTTAAATTTTACTTATTAAATTATTTTTATTGCTCCGCTATTCGCCAGTTACAGATTAACTTTTAATTAATTTTACCAAAGTTTGAATAACTCCGGTAAATTTTAACGCACTTACAATTTTAAGAACATGGCAATTGGAGAAATTGCATCATTTTCATAAATCTGATAATCTTTTGTTTTTTTTCCAATACACTTGTCAATTTACTACACTTGCAATTGGAGAAATTGCTCGTGATTCAATTGATTAAAATTTTCTCAATTATCCGAAATCGCACTTTAAAATTTACTACATTTGCAATTTAGAAAATTGCTTATAGTAAATTTATTAAATTTTTTTTTTTTTTTTTTTTTTTTTTTTTAAACTTAAAAATTAACAAGAGAAAAAATGAGAATAATAGTCAATACAAAAATATAAAAGAACTAGTAAAAAAATTTATGTGTAGAAATATGATCCATTTTCATTGACAATGAAATCAACATCGATTAGTTCACATCCCTCTACTTTGCACCATTTAGTAGTACCACCATCCTTAAGATCTCCTTCACGCAACCTTTTGACTCCAATGTCCTTAAAATTGGTGATTTGATAAGCCAAAGATGCTGGGTCATTGGAGTATACAGCAGTTGTTGTTCCCTTTTCCAAATAAGAAAAGAGGTCTTCCGATACATGTCTCTTTCGCTTTCCTGCAAAAACCATTTTGTTACACATCTGTGGCTGCATAGTACCAATGTTTGACACCATATTTGCGCATGCTAATCGCGAGATATAGAGAAACGCTATTGGAGTAAAGTTTTTAGAAGCTTGGGTCCCAGCTTTAACAAACACATCATTTAAGTTCACCCGGGACTTTTATATCCTATTTTGATTCAGTAAGAACGTTATTACTCTATTAAATTTTAAAAACTTGCGAACTTATTCACAGCAAACTATTAATTTTACTTATGCGGGACAGAATTATATTCAATTTACGGATATTAATATTTATACTCGTAGGAAATTAATTCCCATCCAAAATTTCCAGAATTCATTCAATTAATTTCTATTTATAAGGGAAACTAACTTTTATTAAAATTGTAATAACTTTATATTTTATTAATTTTTAATACAATACATACATGTAAATTTTAAACAAAGTGAAATCCTTAAGTTTAACGTGGAAATACTTGAATTTTGCAACCAATGTATCTTTCCACTTATTTGTTATTTTACAATTTTATTTTCAGAAACTTAAATTTTACTTATTAAATTATTTTTATTGCTCCGCTATTCGCCAGTTACAGATTAACTTTTAATTAATTTTACCAAAGTTTGAATAACTCCGGTAAATTTTAACGCACTTGCAATTTTAAGAACATGGCAATTGGAGAAATTGCATCATTTTCATAAATCTGATAATCTTTTGTTTTTTTTTTCCAATACACTTGTCAATTTACTACACTTTGTTACGCGCCGTTACAAAACTTTTAAAAAAAATCTAATAACGATCCAATACCAGCTGAGGGGGATATAAAAGATGGCCCGCTAGCTCAATAAGCAAAATTTGACCTCAATCAGGGTTTTGGCACGTAAGCATATCCATACTTCACACCCCTGGAAGTATGTTTACAATATCACGAAATTACACAGTGCAGAAAAACCAATATTCAAAAATTTAATATATAAAGGCATCTAAATTTACCGCTGTTGAGGAGAAAGAAGAAGTGACTAAGTTAACCATCACACTGCGTGATGATATGGCTAGGTGTTGTGCCATATAGGGGTACACTATTCCCTACACCACCCTATGACAGGCTAGTACCCTACAATATATTTTACCCTGTCCCATACAAAAACAATCGTTACGTTATAGCGTACTTACCCCGGCCAGAGTCTTCCTAGCATCCATTAATAAAGAAAAACTACATAATTAACTCATTTCAGTTCAATAAGAAAAAAAAAAGATCCATTTTTATTAATTATTACACTACCTACTATAATTATAGAAATAATTGTAATGATAATATTAGAAATAATAATAATTATAAACTTAAAAATAACATTAGAAATAGTTACGTAGTATTTGTTGCTTAAATTTTAGTTTTTAATAATTAAACACTTAAATTGCACTTTAATAAACATTTTGATAGCGTTTGCACTAAATGCCGGCTAATAATAAAAAAAACAACTGTCTGGTTCAACTCTCAAAAATCAACTGCCGAAATTGCATCAGAATTCTTATTAGCACGCAAAATATTTTTTTTTTTCTCACTTGCCATTCCATCTTTCGCCCTAAGTTTTGTTGTCGCGGGAGAGAAAATACCCACGTACAGGTGTATGTATGTATGCGTACACGGCAATTGTGATGGGAAAAAAAACTCTACAGTAGTGTTGGTCATTTTTTTCCTTTTCATGAGTCTCATACGCAATGCAGGTTGCGAGAACGTCTGTATGTATTTTTCAGAGGAAGAAGTGTTAAAAAAAAAGTTTAAGTCATGCGCAATGACAACCAAGGTTATATTCTCAAAACAGGTTTTCTGTTAACGGTGGTATCAGACTACTGGTGGCATGTTATGATGTAAAAGATTTTGTTTTTACATAAAGATGAGAGTTGTTACCAACTGAAAGACATTTACCGTACCGTGAGTGTAAAAATGCAAATAAGTATGCGAATAGGGAAAAATAAATACATGTTAGGCGCATGATGATGCAATTTAATGGTACAGTTGCGTGTTTTAATATATATTAGGTAAGGGCAAAAATTTGTGGTCAGTAAGAAATACAGAAAATATATATATAATAACGAAATTAAGGGGTATGGTTGCATGACCCAACATATTGGGTGAGGGTAAAAATCATGATTCAAAAGATGGAAAAAAAAATCCGTAACAAACCTGCTTCAAATCAGTAACTGTGATAAGTGGTTTGAACAGGCAGGATTTCGGCGCGCAAAATTACGTGATGACTAACGTGTGGCTCGACCCACGAAGCCGGGCATTAATATAAAGAAAATATATGTATGTAAGTATACGTGTGGCACGACCCACAAAGCCGGGCATTGCCTAACTAATTTATGCGCGAATATCGGATGCATGATATTTTCCGATATAGTTGCCCCTCAGGTCCTCAAGATCATATAGCGCATTGCCTATTTTACCTTTTATTCTACACTTCAAAAATTTAGGGTTAAACTTAGCGTTGATTCCCTTCTTAAAATCGCTTTGGGAGTGATTTTTGCGGAAAACCTCTTGGCCTATTACAAAATTTACAGGTCTGGATCTGGTGTTATAGGTTCTACAAGCCTTTTCATGTGCAATATTCAGGTTACGACTAACCTTTTCACGTATATCATGAAGCTTGTCCGAACGGTGTACAATTGTGTCGTCGGTAACCATGTTCAGCTTTTCCAGAAGGTGGTATGAGGATCCGTGTAGGATCATGTTTTGTCCAAACGTGGCGAAATAAGGTGTACATTGAATTGCCGCATGAAAATCGCTACGTAACACCGTAAGTATTTTATGGATATTTCTATCCCAATTCGTGTGATCAGGATCATCTTTAAGAAAATAACGTATTTTTGAAATAATTTCTCTATTAGCGCGCTCAGAAGCATTCGCCTGTGGAGAATAGAAACCGGTTGTAATATGTGTAATGCCATAAGCATGGAAGAATTCTTTTATTTCTTTTGACGTAAATTGCTTCGCGTTGTCACTATGGACATACTGGGGCACACCGTATGTGCAAAAAATCTCATTTTGGAAAAATTCCATTACGTTACTTGACGTTGCGGATCGTAAAGGCTTCAAAAACAAAAATTTCGTTAAATGGTCAATAAGTATAAATAGCTGGCAATTTTTCGACTTCGTGCATGGATAAGGCCCTAAGAAATCGCAGTATAATCTTTGGAAAGGTCGATTTGTTAAGGTTTGATTTCCCATAGGTGGGCGTAACACATGGTTAGGTGGTTTTATCATTTTACACGTGTCGCAATTATTAACAAATGACTTTACGTCGTGTGCCATTTTCGGCCAAAAATACTTTTGCCTAATTCGACTCAATGTCTTAAAGTAACCGCCATGACAACCTTCGCCGTGAGCTGATTTTATTACCTCATCTACCAAGGTTCTAGGTAACCACAATCTCCAGAGGTCTTTCTCTGTATCATTTCCGTTTCGAAATTTAACCCGCTTATATACGTGGTTTCCCGAGATGTGCAGGTCTGGCAACAGGTCCATACTTTTAACTATCTCTTCCCTAATTTTGCTATACTCTGGGTCATTGAATTCTGGCGATTTAAGGTCTATTTCGGGTGAAGAAGGGCAAATTTGAATTTCGTCAACGTCAAATCGAGATAAGGTATCAGGCACTACGTTTAATGAACCCTTACGGTGTTCAATGGTAAATACAAAATTTTGGAGCTTAAGGCTCCACCGAGCTAGTCTACCATGTAGATCCTTTTGACTCATGAGCCAGCGTAAACTCGAGTGGTCCGTGATAATCCCAAAAGGAAGTCCCTCAACATACTGCCTAAATCTTTTCACGCAAATTACGGCCGCCAAGCATTCCAGCTCCGTCACCGTGTAGTTCCGCTGGGCCTTATTCAGCTTTTGGGACACGAATGCGATCGGGTATTCCTTGCCCTCGTCATCTAGCTGGTACAAAACTCCACCTACACCTATTTGTGATGCGTCACACTGAATGACGAATTCCCGGTTGAAATCTGGCTGAGCTAATATAGGGGCGCTTGAAAGGGCCTGTTTCAATTTGTCAAAAGATTCAACAGCTTCAGAGCTGAGACGAAAGGGTTTGTTGGATTTGCGTAAGCAATCAGTTAATGGTCCTGCAAGATCGGAAAAATTTTTGATAAACGAGCGGTACCAGTTTGCCATACCTATGAAACGTCTAACTTGCCGCGGGGTTTTAGGTAAAGGAACATTAATCATTGCTTCTACCTTTTCAGGGTCAACTTTCAATTCGCCACCTCCAATACGATATCCGAGATACTTTATCTCACGCTGGCAAAATTTACTTTTACCTACGTTTATCGTAAGACCGGCAGATTTTAGACACTGTGCAACTTCACCTAATAAATGCATATGACTGTCGAAGTCCGAACTACACACGAGAAGATCGTCTAAATATATAAAAACATTGTCACGTAATCTGGACGGAATGACTCTGTCCATCAGGCGGCTCATCGTCTGAGGTCCGTTACAAACGCCAAAAGGCATGACTCTATATTGATATAAGGCCCTACCTGGCACGGCAAAAGCTGTCTTTTCCTTAGAACTTTCAGACAATTTGATTTGATGAAACGCATCCTTCAAATCTATGCCACTGATGTAGTGGGTATCCTTTAGACGACTTAACAGCCCATTGATATGGGGAAGCGGATACGAGTCTTTCTTGGTCAGTTCATTTAATTTCCGGCAGTCTAAACACAGTCTAATTTTACCTGGCTTACGAACAGCAACAATAGGACTACACCATGGAGAATTTGACTCCTCTATTACGCCTAAAGACAATAGTCTATCAAGTTCGCCGTATATTTCGGCCTGCTTAGGAGGAGATAAGGGGTAATGTTTCGACTTAACTGGCGTAGCATCTCCCGTGTCAATATGGTGTTCTAAAAGCTGAGTGCTGCCAAGCCCTAGTTTTTCGTATGAAGGAAAATTCAAAATAACGTTTTCAAGTTGCAGTTTTTGCTCTGAAGAAAGATCATGAAAGATTAAATCAGGTTTTTTGTTTACCTCTAAACAGTCAATTGATGGAAATATTTGTGGCGCTATAGCATACGCCTTCCAAAAGTCTACACCTAGGTAAGCTACCTGGGACAAGGTTGGCACTATATAAAAAATGATTGGTTTAGTAACTCCTTTGAAAGTTACTGGAAGTGTACAGTGGCCTAAAACTGGGTTTTTCGATCCATTTGCCGTGGATATGCATGAACGAAATTTATCAAATTGAATATTATAATTGGCCAGAAATTCCAAACTTCCCTTTCCTAAGACTGTCACATTTGCCCCTGAGTCCAAAAGACATGATAATTCAGTATCAAAAATTTTAATCCTAGCATATGGTCTTCCATCATCAGAAGTAGTCAAGCAAGTGGTTTCTAAAATTTTCCTATACGTTTTCCTAATGGCATACCTTTTACGACATTTTAGAATTTGTTTTGAAATGGCAGGTTTAAAAAATGTTTGTACGTCTGGTGGATCGGAAAGTAAAGCCGTCTGTGAAGGTTTACTCTCATTTTCCAAATTAAACTCGGGTTTTATTTTGAGGAACGAGCATCCCCGGTCGCCCACTCGCTCCGACGCCTGTTTCCCTGGTGTGGATTTTTACACTCCGGTGTAGTAACACCCCTTTGTCCACATTTGAAACAGAACAGGGATCGAGTCTTTTCCTGACAATAAATATAGCTATGCCCTGAATTTAAACAGTTCCAACATATAATTCGGGAATAATCTCCCTTGACATAAGGCCTACCTATATTTAACGCCTCTACCTGTGGGTCAAATTCGTCCTCAGAAATATCATCGCGTATGGGATCAGCCGAATCAATGGAAACTTCGTCCACTTGACGAGGTCTATTAATCGAATATTTTAAAGTGCTATTTGCCCGTAAAGATTTCTCAGCTTCCCTGAGCAAATCACGATATGAATCCAAATCATCGGGTCTTGAAACAAAAGTCATATTCAGTAATTCGGGCCTAACATTTTTTCTAATAATTTTTATAAGGGCATTATCGTCCATAGGGGTTCCCAATTTCAAATTTAATTTAACTATGGTGGAATGAAAATCGTCATAGCTTTCTTTCGGAAGCTGTTTTCGTGATGAAATTTTCATCAAGATGTCCAAGTCACTTTCCAATGCACCAAATTGTCTAGTTATTGCCTTTTTCAATAATGGATACGTTGCCCTGGGGTTTTGTTTGATGAACATCCAAAACCAAGTTTCCGCCTTGCCCTTTAGAAAAATATGAAAATTTGCCATTAGGTAGTCTAATGGACATTGACTACGTTCAGTAAGGGTATCTATTTTAAATAAGAAATCGGATACGTCCTCTTCACCGCTAAACGAAACGTTCCAGTCTTTCAATTTTACAAACATGGATGCCGTAGAAGCATTTGAGTTCATATTGGAACTTTGGGAATTAATTCCCGGAGACTCGTTTGTCGCCCTTGAACCTCTGGGCTGCCCCAGATCCCTCCTAATCTCGTTAAGCTCCCGTCTGAACTCCTCTTGAGTGCTCCTCATGGCGTCTCTTACATAATTTATCAGAGCGTCCATGTTACCCGTATCCGACGACTGAGCGCCATCCTCTTGCGAGGGTGGAAGAACCGTACTATTCCTTGTGGCCATAATCAAATTTTCGTTCAAAATGGGCTGATTGTCAATAAAACCGATTGGATGCACCAAATTCCGCAAATTTTCCGTAGTCAAATCAGATAGAGATCTCTCGAGTATCTCACAATTTGAAACTTCCCTGTCGTTAAGACTTCTGTCCGATTGAGCACTAGAATTAAGGGATCTCGGAACCGAAGATGTCCTTACCGCTCTTATACTTGTGTCCGACCGCGAAGTCCCTAAACTGACCGTACTACTCGACCTTTGACCTAATGAAGTTCGACCGCGACCTCTTACTAACGTAGCGGGTTTATTATTCCGCGCTCCTACAGAAGACCTACCTCTCACACTAGATGATGCCTGAATGGGGTTGGTATTGCGCGTAACTGGTTTACTTTTATCTGTGCCGGATCGCGTGTTATATTTGTGCATAATGCACCAAACAACTATAGAAGAAAAAAAAAGTGCTACCCGACAAGGTTAATCAAACCGTATTTTAAATCAAAAAACTTTTAAATTAAGGCCAATAATCACATCAATTTAGGACGCGAGTGGAATGAGCAAATGAGAAAAAAAATTTTCAGATCTGAAAAAAAAATGCTTAAAATGTTAAGAAATTTTAAGGAAAATTGAAAAGGTGTTAGCAATCAAATATTCGTAACCAAAGGGTTAACGAATTCACCAATTCAAAAAAAATCTCTTGGGCAGAAAGAATGTTCAAATTATGGAAAAAAAATTGGAAAAGTGCAAGAAAAAAAAATGTTTAAAAGTGTTTGTAAGGAAATAGAAAAAATTTGAAAATGCACACATAGTAAAAAGCTTGGTTCTTTTCAATTTTTTTCTTTTTCCTTAAAAAAAAATATAATATTTCTACAAATTCAAATTTTAATGGCAATTTTTTTATTTAAATTTCAGACGTAAAAGAAATTTTATCAAATATACTTTTAATGGAAATAAATTTTAAATTCATTTAAATTCTTTTTAAAATATTTCGTTATTTGTGTTTTTTTTTTTTTTTTTGTTTCTTTATAAATTCCAATTTATAAAGAAAGATTTTATTTTTTTCGTAGTTTACAAGTTTTAAATTTTCATAAAAATTTGGATGCTAGAAAGAACTGGCGGTGGTACGTATAACGATTGTTTTGTAAATAATAAAAAAAAATTCGTAATCGTAATAAAAAGAAATATTCGAAAAAAGGCTATGATATCGTGTATCCTGTCTCTCCCTACTTCATCGACCATCAAGTCTGTTTCTATGACAGAATATGATGTCTCGACAATTATTCCCTAAAATTACATTATCCCGTAAACATTAAAAAAACTGTGGTGTGCAAAACACATGTTTTCAAACCTGGATTATCTAACATCGTGCCTACCGTTTTTAAAAGAGACAGTCAGGCAAGGGCTTAGATAATTAAGGTTTGTGCTACATTCTGTCCTATGAACATAGTATTATCACCGCGATAATACTGACCTCTACTTGGAATCAGTTCCAGACTTGCAATAATCCCTATAATCAAAAAACAAAATTGGATGGAAATACACAGTCGAAAAAAAACATTAAGTATTATTTACGCGTACCATGGTTTGCATGGCAATTGAATCCAGGTTACGGAATCCCAGAATTCATGACTCTACAACCGAAGCACTAAATTAAATATTTACAAGAAAAAATTACGAATTGTGGATATAATCACTTCTCCCTTCTTCCTTAAAAGTGGTTTTCCGTTTTGGTTTTTAACAAATTGTTGTCACCCTACGGGTGGCTTTAACGTTGGGCGCCATATATGTTACGGCGCCAACCTGTTCATTAGGTTGCGAAAATTTAAAATCCACCATGCAGGTGGCTTTACGTTGGGCGCCATATATGTTACGCGCCGTTACAAAACTTTTAAAAAAAATCTAATAACGATCCAATACCAGCTGAGGGGGATATAAAAGATGGCCCGCTAGCTCAATAAGCAAAATTTGACCTCAATCAGGGTTTTGGCACGTAAGCATATCCATACTTCACACCCCTGGAAGTATGTTTACAATATCACGAAATTACACAGTGCAGAAAAACCAATATTCAAAAATTTAATATATAAAGGCATCTAAATTTACCGCTGTTGAGGAGAAAGAAGAAGTGACTAAGTTAACCATCACACTGCGTGATGATATGGCTAGGTGTTGTGCCATATAGGGGTACACTATTCCCTACACCACCCTATGACAGGCTAGTACCCTACAATATATTTTACCCTGTCCCATACAAAAACAATCGTTACGTTATAGCGTACTTACCCCGGCCAGAGTCTTCCTAGCATCCATTAATAAAGAAAAACTACATAATTAACTCATTTCAGTTCAATAAGAAAAAAAAAAGATCCATTTTTATTAATTATTACACTACCTACTATAATTATAGAAATAATTGTAATGATAATATTAGAAATAATAATAATTATAAACTTAAAAATAACATTAGAAATAGTTACGTAGTATTTGTTGCTTAAATTTTAGTTTTTAATAATTAAACACTTAAATTGCACTTTAATAAACATTTTGATAGCGTTTGCACTAAATGCCGGCTAATAATAAAAAAAACAACTGTCTGGTTCAACTCTCAAAAATCAACTGCCGAAATTGCATCAGAATTCTTATTAGCACGCAAAATATTTTTTTTTTTCTCACTTGCCATTCCATCTTTCGCCCTAAGTTTTGTTGTCGCGGGAGAGAAAATACCCACGTACAGGTGTATGTATGTATGCGTACACGGCAATTGTGATGGGAAAAAAAACTCTACAGTAGTGTTGGTCATTTTTTTCCTTTTCATGAGTCTCATACGCAATGCAGGTTGCGAGAACGTCTGTATGTATTTTTCAGAGGAAGAAGTGTTAAAAAAAAAGTTTAAGTCATGCGCAATGACAACCAAGGTTATATTCTCAAAACAGGTTTTCTGTTAACGGTGGTATCAGACTACTGGTGGCATGTTATGATGTAAAAGATTTTGTTTTTACATAAAGATGAGAGTTGTTACCAACTGAAAGACATTTACCGTACCGTGAGTGTAAAAATGCAAATAAGTATGCGAATAGGGAAAAATAAATACATGTTAGGCGCATGATGATGCAATTTAATGGTACAGTTGCGTGTTTTAATATATATTAGGTAAGGGCAAAAATTTGTGGTCAGTAAGAAATACAGAAAATATATATATAATAACGAAATTAAGGGGTATGGTTGCATGACCCAACATATTGGGTGAGGGTAAAAATCATGATTCAAAAGATGGAAAAAAAAATCCGTAACAACTTGCAATTGGAGAAATTGCTCGTGATTCAATTGATTAAAATTTTCTCAATTATCCGAAATCGCACTTTAAAATTTACTACATTTGCAATTTAGGAAATTGCTTATAGTAAATTTATTAAATTTTTTTTTTTTTTTCTTTTTTTTTTTTTTAAACTTAAAAATTAACAAGAGAAAAAATGAGAATAATAGTCAATACAAAAATATAAAAGAACTAGTAAAAAAATTTATGTGTAGAAATATGATCCATTTTCATTGACAATGAAATCAACATCGATTAGTTCACATCCCTCTACTTTGCACCATTTAGTAGTACCACCATCCTTAAGATCTCCTTCACGCAACCTTTTGACTCCAATGTCCTTAAAATTGGTGATTTGATAAGCCAAAGATGCTGGGTCATTGGAGTATACAGCAGTTGTTGTTCCCTTTTCCAAATAAGAAAAGAGGTCTTCCGATACATGTCTCTTTCGCTTTCCTGCAAAAACCATTTTGTTACACATCTGTGGCTGCATAGTACCAATGTTTGACACCATATTTGCGCATGCTAATCGCGAGATATAGAGAAACGATATTGGAGTAAAGTTTTTAGAAGCTTGGGTCCCAGCTTTAACAAACACATCATTTAAGTTCACCCGGGACTTTTATATCCTATTTTGATTCAGTAAGAACGTTATTACTCTATTAAATTTTAAAAACTGGCGAACTTATTCACAGCAAACTATTAATTTTACTTATGCGGGACAGAATTATATTCAATTTACGGATATTAATATTTATACTCGTAGGAAATTAATTTCCATCCAAAATTTCCAGAATTCATTCAATTAATTTCTATTTATAAGGGAAACTAACTTTTATTAAAATTGTAATAACTTTATATTTTATTAATTTTTAATACAATACATACATGTAAATTTTAAACAAAGTGAAATCCTTAAGTTTAACGTGGAAATACTTGAATTTTGCAACCAATGTATCTTTCCACTTATTTGTTATTTTACAATTTTATTTTCAGAAACTTAAATTTTACTTATTAAATTATTTTTATTGCTCCGCTATTCGCCAGTTACAGATTAACTTTTAATTAATTTTACCAAAGTTTGAATAACTCCGGTAAATTTTAACGCACTTGCAATTTTAAGAACATGGCAATTGGAGAAATTGCATCATTTTCATAAATCTGATAATCTTTTGTTTTTTTTTCCAATACACTTGTCAATTTACTACACTTGCAATTGGAGAAATTGCTCGTGATTCAATTGATTAAAATTTTCTCAATTATCCGAAATCGCACTTTAAAATTTACTACATTTGCAATTTAGGAAATTGCTTATAGTAAATTTATTAAATTTTTTTTTTTTTTTTTTTTTTTTTTTTTTAAACTTAAAAATTAACAAGAGAAAAAATGAGAATAATAGTCAATACAAAAATATAAAAGAACTAGTAAAAAAATTTATGTGTAGAAATATGATCCATTTTCATTGACAATGAAATCAACATCGATTAGTTCACATCCCTCTACTTTGCACCATTTAGTAGTACCACCATCCTTAAGATCTCCTTCACGCAACCTTTTGACTCCAATGTCCTTAATATTGGTGATTTGATAAGCCAAAGATGCTGGGTCATTGGAGTATACAGCAGTTGTTGTTCCCTTTTCCAAATAAGAAAAGAGGTCTTCCGATACATGTCTCTTTCGCTTTCCTGCAAAAACCATTTTGTTACACATCTGTGGCTGCATAGTACGAATGTTTGACACCATATTTGCGCATGCTAATCGCGAGATATAGAGAAACGCTATTGGAGTAAAGTTTTTAGAAGCTTGGGTCCCAGCTTTAACAAACACATCATTTAAGTTCACCCGGGACTTTTATATCCTATTTTGATTCAGTAAGAACGTTATTACTCTATTAAATTTTAAAAGCTTGCGAACTTATTCACAGCAAACTATTAATTTTACTTATGCGGGACAGAATTATATTCAATTTACGGATATTAATATTTATACTCGTAGGAAATTAATTTCCATCCAAAATTTCCAGAATTCATTCAATTAATTTCTATTTATAAGGGAAACTAACTTTTATTAAAATTGTAATAACTTTATATTTTATTAATTTTTAATACAATACATACATGTAAATTTTAAACAAAGTGAAATCCTTAAGTTTAACGTGGAAATACTTGAATTTTGCAACCAATGTATCTTTCCACTTATTTGTTATTTTACAATTTTATTTTCAGAAACTTAAATTTTACTTATTAAATTATTTTTATTGCTCCGCTATTCGCCAGTTACAGATTAACTTTTAATTAATTTTACCAAAGTTTGAATAACTCCGGTAAATTTTAACGCACTTGCAATTTTAAGAACATGGCAATTGGAGAAATTGCATCATTTTCATAAATCTGATAATCTTTTGTTTTTTTTCCAATACACTTGTCAATTTACTACACTTGCAATTGGAGAAATTGCTCGTGATTCAATTGATTAAAATTTTCTCAATTATCCGAAATCGCACTTTAAAATTTACTACATTTGCAATTTAGGAAATTGCTTATAGTAAATTTATTAAATTTTTTTTTTTTTTTTTTTTTTTTTTTTTAAACTTAAAAATTAACAAGAGAAAAAATGAGAATAATAGTCAATACAAAAATATAAAAGAACTAGTAAAAAAATTTATGTGTAGAAATATGATCCATTTTCATTGACAATGAAATCAAAATCGATTAGTTCACATCCCTCTACTTTGCACCATTTAGTAGTACCACCATCCTTAAGATCTCCTTCACGCAACCTTTTGACTCCAATGTCCTTAAAATTGGTGATTTGATAAGCCAAAGATGCTGGGTCATTGGAGTATACAGCAGTTGTTGTTCCCTTTTCCAAATAAGAAAAGAGGTCTTCCGATACATGTCTCTTTCGCTTTCCTGCAAAAACCATTTTGTTACACATCTGTGGCTGCATAGTACCAATGTTTGACACCATATTTGCGCATGCTAATCGCGAGATATAGAGAAACGCTATTGGAGTAAAGTTTTTAGAAGCTTGGGTCCCAGCTTTAACAAACACATCATTTAAGTTCACCCGGGACTTTTATATCCTATTTTGATTCAGTAAGAACGTTATTACTCTATTAAATTTTAAAAACTTGCGAACTTATTCACAGCAAACTATTAATTTTACTTATGCGGGACAGAATTATATTCAATTTACGGATATTAATATTTATACTCGTAGGAAATTAATTTCCATCCAAAATTTCCAGAATTCATTCAATTAATTTCTATTTATAAGGGAAACTAACTTTTATTAAAATTGTAATAACTTTATATTTTATTAATTTTTAATACAATACATACATGTAAATTTTAAACAAAGTGAAATCCTTAAGTTTAACGTGGAAATACTTGAATTTTGCAACCAATGTATCTTTCCACTTATTTGTTATTTTACAATTTTATTTTCAGAAACTTAAATTTTACTTATTAAATTATTTTTATTGCTCCGCTATTCGCCAGTTACAGATTAACTTTTAATTAATTTTACCAAAGTTTGAATAACTCCGGTAAATTTTAACGCACTTGCAATTTTAAGAACATGGCAATTGGAGAAATTGCATCATTTTCATAAATCTGATAATCTTTTGTTTTTTTTTTCCAATACACTTGTCAATTTACTACACTTGCAATTGGAGAAATTGCTCGTGATTCAATTGATTAAAATTTTCTCAATTATCCGAAATCGCACTTTAAAATTTACTACATTTGCAATTTAGGAAATTGCTTATAGTAAATGTATTAAATTTTTTTTTTTTTTTTTTTTTTTTTTTTTTAAACTTAAAAATTAACAAGAGAAAAAATGAGAATAATAGTCAATACAAAAATATAAAAGAACTAGTAAAAAAATTTATGTGTAGAAATATGATCCATTTTCATTGACAATGAAATCAACATCGATTAGTTCACATCCCTCTACTTTGCACCATTTAGTAGTACCACCATCCTTAAGATCTCCTTCACGCAACCTTTTGACTCCAATGTCCTTAAAATTGGTGATTTGATAAGCCAAAGATGCTGGGTCATTGGAGTATACAGCAGTTGTTGTTCCCTTTTCCAAATAAGAAAAGAGATCTTCCGATACATGTCTCTTTCGCTTTCCTGCAAAAACCATTTTGTTACACATCTGTGGCTGCATAGTACCAATGTTTGACACCATATTTGCGCATGCTAATCGCGAGATATAGAGAAACGCTATTGGAGTAAAGTTTTTAGAAGCTTGGGTCCCAGCTTTAACAAACACATCATTTAAGTTCACCCGGGACTTTTATATCCTATTTTGATTCAGTAAGAACGTTATTACTCTATTAAATTTTAAAAACTTGCGAACTTATTCACAGCAAACTATTAATTTTACTTATGCGGGACAGAATTATATTCAATTTACGGATATTAATATTTATACTCGTAGGAAATTAATTCCCATCCAAAATTTCCAGAATTCATTCAATTAATTTCTATTTATAAGGGAAACTAACTTTTATTAAAATTGTAATAACTTTATATTTTATTAATTTTTAATACAATACATACATGTAAATTTTAAACAAAGTGAAATCCTTAAGTTTAACGTGGAAATACTTGAATCTTGCAACCAATGTATCTTTCCACTTATTTGTTATTTTACAATTTTATTTTCAGAAACTTAAATTTTACTTATTAAATTATTTTTATTGCTCCGCTATTCGCCAGTTACAGATTAACTTTTAATTAATTTTACCAAAGTTTGAATAACTCCGGTAAATTTTAACGCACTTGCAATTTTAAGAACATGGCAATTGGAGAAATTGCATCATTTTCATAAATCTGATAATCTTTTGTTTTTTTTTCCAATACACTTGTCAATTTACTACACTTGCAATTGGAGAAATTGCTCGTGATTCAATTGATTAAAATTTTCTCAATTATCCGAAATCGCACTTTAAAATTTACTACATTTGCAATTTAGGAAATTGCTTATAGTAAATTTATTAAATTTTTTTTTTTTTTTTTTTTTTAACTTAAAAATTAACAAGAGAAAAAATGAGAATAATAGTCAATACAAAAATATAAAAGAACTAGTAAAAAAATTTATGTGTAGAAATATGATCCATTTTCATTGACAATGAAATCAACATCGATTAGTTCACATCCCTCTACTTTGCACCATTTAGTAGTACCACCATCCTTAAGATCTCCTTCACGCAACCTTTTGACTCCAATGTCCTTAAAATTGGTGATTTGATAAGCCAAAGATGCTGGGTCATTGGAGTATACAGCAGTTGTTGTTCCCTTTTCCAAATAAGAAAAGAGGTCTTCCGATACATGTCTCTTTCGCTTTCCTGCAAAAACCATTTTGTTACACATCTGTGGCTGCATAGTACCAATGTTTGACACCATATTTGCGCATGCTAATCGCGAGATATAGAGAAACGCTATTGGAGTAAAGTTTTTAGAAGCTTGGGTCCCAGCTTTAACAAACACATCATTTAAGTTCACCCGGGACTTTTATATCCTATTTTGATTCAGTAAGAACGTTATTACTCTATTAAATTTTAAAAACTTGCGAACTTATTCACAGCAAACTATTAATTTTACTTATGCGGGACAGAATTATATTCAATTTACGGATATTAATATTTATACTCGTAGGAAATTAATTTCCATCCAAAATTTCCAGAATTCATTCAATTAATTTCTATTTATAAGGGAAACTAACTTTTATTAAAATTGTAATAACTTTATATTTTATTAATTTTTAATACAATACATACATGTAAATTTTAAACAAAGTGAAATCCTTAAGTTTAACGTGGAAATACTTGAATTTTGCAACCAATGTATCTTTCCACTTATTTGTTATTTTACAATTTTATTTTCAGAAACTTAAATTTTACTTATTAAATTATTTTTATTGCTCCGCTATTCGCCAGTTACAGATTAACTTTTAATTAATTTTACCAAAGTTTGAATAACTCCGGTAAATTTTAACGCACTTGCAATTTTAAGAACATGGCAATTGGAGAAATTGCATCATTTTCATAAATCTGATAATCTTTTGTTTTTTTTTCCAATACACTTGTCAATTTACTACACTTGCAATTGGAGAAATTGCTCGTGATTCAATTGATTAAAATTTTCTCAATTATCCGAAATCGCACTTTAAAATTTACTACATTTGCAATTTAGGAAATTGCTTATAGTAAATTTATTAAATTTTTTTTTTTTTTTTTTTTTTTTTTTAAACTTAAAAATTAACAAGAGAAAAAATGAGAATAATAGTCAATACAAAAATATAAAAGAACTAGTAAAAAAATTTATGTGTAGAAATATGATCCATTTTCATTGACAATGAAATCAACATCGATTAGTTCACATCCCTCTACTTTGCACCATTTAGTAGTACCACCATCCTTAAGATCTCCTTCACGCAACCTTTTGACTCCAATGTCCTTAAAATTGGTGATTTGATAAGCCAAAGATGCTGGGTCATTGGAGTATACAGCAGTTGTTGTTCCCTTTTCCAAATAAGAAAAGAGGTCTTCCGATACATGTCTCTTTCGCTTTCCTGCAAAAACCATTTTGTTACACATCTGTGGCTGCATAGTACCAATGTTTGACACCATATTTGCGCATGCTAATCGCGAGATATAGAGAAACGCTATTGGAGTAAAGTTTTTAGAAGCTTGGGTCCCAGCTTTAACAAACACATCATTTAAGTTCACCCGGGACTTTTATATCCTATTTTGATTCAGTAAGAACGTTATTACTCTATTAAATTTTAAAAACTTGCGAACTTATTCACAGCAAACTATTAATTTTACTTATGCGGGACAGAATTATATTCAATTTACGGATATTAATATTTATACTCGTAGGAAATTAATTTCCATCCAAAATTTCCAGAATTCATTCAATTAATTTCTATTTATAAGGGAAACTAACTTTTATTAAAATTGTAATAACTTTATATTTTATTAATTTTTAATACAATACATACATGTAAATTTTAAACAAAGTGAAATCCTTAAGTTTAACGTGGAAATACTTGAATTTTGCAACCAATGTATCTTTCCACTTATTTGTTATTTTACAATTTTATTTTCAGAAACTTAAATTTTACTTATTAAATTATTTTTATTGCTCCGCTATTCGCCAGTTACAGATTAACTTTTAATTAATTTTACCAAAGTTTGAATAACTCCGGTAAATTTTAACGCACTTGCAATTTTAAGAACATGGCAATTGGAGAAATTGCATCATTTTCATAAATCTGATAATCTTTTGTTTTTTTTTCCAATACACTTGTCAATTTACTACACTTGCAATTGGAGAAATTGCTCGTGATTCAATTGATTAAAATTTTCTCAATTATCCGAAATCGCACTTTAAAATTTACTACATTTGCAATTTAGGAAATTGCTTATAGTAAATTTATTAAATTTTTTTTTTTTTTTTTTTTTTTTTTTTTTTAAACTTAAAAATTAACAAGAGAAAAAATGAGAATAATAGTCAATACAAAAATATAAAAGAACTAGTAAAAAAATTTATGTGTAGAAATATGATCCATTTTCATTGACAATGAAATCAACATCGATTAGTTCACATCCCTCTACTTTGCACCATTTAGTAGTACCACCATCCTTAAGATCTCCTTCACGCAACCTTTTGACTCCAATGTCCTTAATATTGGTGATTTGATAAGCCAAAGATGCTGGGTCATTGGAGTATACAGCAGTTGTTGTTCCCTTTTCCAAATAAGAAAAGAGGTCTTCCGATACATGTCTCTTTCGCTTTCCTGCAAAAACCATTTTGTTACACATCTGTGGCTGCATAGTACCAATGTTTGACACCATATTTGCGCATGCTAATCGCGAGATATAGAGAAACGCTATTGGAGTAAAGTTTTTAGAAGCTTGGGTCCCAGCTTTAACAAACACATCATTTAAGTTCACCCGGGACTTTTATATCCTATTTTGATTCAGTAAGAACGTTATTACTCTATTAAATTTTAAAAACTTGCGAACTTATTCACAGCAAACTATTAATTTTACTTATGCGGGACAGAATTATATTCAATTTACGGATATTAATATTTATACTCGTAGGAAATTAATTTCCATCCAAAATTTCCAGAATTCATTCAATTAATTTCTATTTATAAGGGAAACTAACTTTTATTAAAATTGTAATAACTTTATATTTTATTAATTTTTAATACAATACATACATGTAAATTTTAAACAAAGTGAAATCCTTAAGTTTAACGTGGAAATACTTGAATTTTGCAACCAATGTATCTTTCCACTTATTTGTTATTTTACAATTTTATTTTCAGAAACTTAAATTTTACTTATTAAATTATTTTTATTGCTCCGCTATTCGCCAGTTACAGATTAACTTTTAATTAATTTTACCAAAGTTTGAATAACTCCGGTAAATTTTAACGCACTTGCAATTTTAAGAACATGGCAATTGGAGAAATTGCATCATTTTCATAAATCTGATAATCTTTTGTTTTTTTTTCCAATACACTTGTCAATTTACTACACTTGCAATTGGAGAAATTGCTCGTGATTCAATTGATTAAAATTTTCTCAATTATCCGAAATCGCACTTTAAAATTCACTACATTTGCAATTTAGGAAATTGCTTATAGTAAATTTATTAAATTTTTTTTTTTTTTTTTTTTTTTTTTTTTTAAACTTAAAAATTAACAAGAGAAAAAATGAGAATAATAGTCAATACAAAAATATAAAAGAACTAGTAAAAAAATTTATGTGTAGAAATATGATCCATTTTCATTGACAATGAAATCAACATCGATTAGTTCACATCCCTCTACTTTGCACCATTTAGTAGTACCACCATCCTTAAGATCTCCTTCACGCAACCTTTTGACTCCAATGTCCTTAAAATTGGTGATTTGATAAGCCAAAGATGCTGGGTCATTGGAGTATACAGCAGTTGTTGTTCCCTTTTCCAAATAAGAAAAGAGATCTTCCGATACATGTCTCTTTCGCTTTCCTGCAAAAACCATTTTGTTACACATCTGTGGCTGCATAGTACCAATGTTTGACACCATATTTGCGCATGCTAATCGCGAGATATAGAGAAACGCTATTGGAGTAAAGTTTTTAGAAGCTTGGGTCCCAGCTTTAACAAACACATCATTTAAGTTCACCCGGGACTTTTATATCCTATTTTGATTCAGTAAGAACGTTATTACTCTATTAAATTTTAAAAACTTGCGAACTTATTCACAGCAAACTATTAATTTTACTTATGCGGGACAGAATTATATTCAATTTACGGATATTAATATTTATACTCGTAGGAAATTAATTCCCATCCAAAATTTCCAGAATTCATTCAATTAATTTCTATTTATAAGGGAAACTAACTTTTATTAAAATTGTAATAACTTTATATTTTATTAATTTTTAATACAATACATACATGTAAATTTTAAACAAAGTGAAATCCTTAAGTTTAACGTGGAAATACTTGAATCTTGCAACCAATGTATCTTTCCACTTATTTGTTATTTTACAATTTTATTTTCAGAAACTTAAATTTTACTTATTAAATTATTTTTATTGCTCCGCTATTCGCCAGTTACAGATTAACTTTTAATTAATTTTACCAAAGTTTGAATAACTCCGGTAAATTTTAACGCACTTGCAATTTTAAGAACATGGCAATTGGAGAAATTGCATCATTTTCATAAATCTGATAATCTTTTGTTTTTTTTTCCAATACACTTGTCAATTTACTACACTTGCAATTGGAGAAATTGCTCGTGATTCAATTGATTAAAATTTTCTCAATTATCCGAAATCGCACTTTAAAATTTACTACATTTGCAATTTAGGAAATTGCTTATAGTAAATTTATTAATTTTTTTTTTTTTTTTTTTTTTTTTTTTTAACTTAAAAATTAACAAGAGAAAAAATGAG